>CM040244.1:216269007-217638069 GCA_022545495.1 Chrysanthemum lavandulifolium
ATTGGGGTGATGGTGATATCTACATTTTTTGCATCATTTTTGCAATACTAATGGATAAATGCACATACCATTACCATGATATTCATGGTTGCACTATTACGTGGGTTTTTTAGCTCTCCTTTCTTGCAAATATTACTCAAACGAAGGTCTAAAGTGCACGCTAAAACTATCATAGTTTTAGGACTCGAAACGCACTTGATTTGAACCAGGAGATGAATTGAAGTTAATTCCGTGACACTTAAAGGGAATCTGATTATGCTTAATGAATCAAAATTTTGAGATACATGTTTATCGTTCTGCAGTAGCTCTCTTGTATTGTCACTCCTCAACAAATTGACGCATGATTTAGAATCATGATGGCCGGGTACCTTTTGTTTCCATGCTCATTACCACTCTCATATTGGGTGGAAGTGGGAAGCACCCGGGACGGAACCCGGGTGGGGGGGGGGTCCTGCAGTGTCACGAGCCCCCGATAGAATTTTTCTTCGTAGTGCTATTTTTTGTAAAAACATCACAATTTCTAAAATGCACCCGGTCCCAATGTATTGTATTTATAGTTATTGCTTACATGTGGATATCTGCTCGTATTCGCTCGGAGCTGAAGATGAATTGGAATTGTTGGGTGGCCAGCCAAGCCTTTTGACTTATTTCACTGATTGTATATGTAGCTTTTGTTTGTTTTATTTTGGGTTGCGGATGTTTTATATTTTTGTTTTGTTTGTATAGTTATCGACTAGTTTTGTGAGATCTCGAGTTGCGCTCCTCTGTTTATAATATCTAGCCTTTCAAATAATACTTATTGCTTAGTTCATCCATTACTAGGTGAAAAAATGAGCTTAATTTTCTTTAAATTCGATCATTTAACTAAAAATCGTACTTTTTGTTATATTTTTCCTTATTTTACAGTTATAAAATTTTGTGCACCTGGTCATGTTAGCTCTGGTTCCGTCAAGCACTCGACACAAATATACGTATACATCTTCTTGACGACATATAATGATCATACACGAACCTTTTTATGGGTTGGTATTAGCTGATATTACCATAGACTTGCAAATACAGATAGATATGAAGTAGTTTTTGTGCTGTCTATACAACCACATAATTCTAATTTTTATTTAAAAATGGAAAATTAAAAGCTCTAATCTTCAAATCAGGGAGTTGATAATAAAATTTAAGAAAACAAAGGTTCATACTTTAGATTGACAACGAAACAAGATCAAAGAGCGTTTCCACTTATTGTAATAAAATTGTTATAATATTAAGAGAGAATAGTTCATTGTTGTTAATTGATCAAATGGAAGTAATCCTAAATTATTGAAGTTGACCAAATTGTTCTTCAATGGTTTTGAAATTAATACTACAATTCGTTAAATTAACTTACTTCCGCTACTATTTAAGGACACCATAAACACCTCCTAAAGCACACAGAAACATAACAAAGTGTACCAAGAGCGTACAAATACAAAATATGGCTCCTACTACATTCCTCTTTGTCTTTCTTCTCTTCCTCATCAATGCCCAACCATGTCCCGCCGCAGGTGGTTCGTGGTCCCTCCTCCTCCCTAGCATAGGCATGTCCGCTATGCACATGCAGTTACTTCTCAACGACCGTGTTGTAATGTATGACCGGACAGATTTTGGGACTTCCAACATATCTCTTCCAAACGGCAGATGTCGTCCCAAATCAAATGATTGTTTTGTCCATTCTGTTGAGTATGATGTTGCTTCAAACACTGTACGTCCACTTATGGTACTCACTAATGTTTGGTGTTCCTCAGGAACTTTGATGCCCGATGGTACATTAGCCCAAACTGGGGGATTTGCTGATGGTTACCGCGTTGTCCGAACTTATAAATCATGTGACTCATGTGACTGGCAAGAGTTTCCAAATGGCGTGAGTAAATCAAGATGGTACGCGACCAATCATATATTGCCTGATGGAAGGAAAATTATCATTGGAGGTCGCCAAGCATTTAGCTATGAGTTCTACCCAAAGATGTCGGCCACTGAAAATGCTCCTAGTCTGCCATTTTTGGTTCAAACCAACGACCCTAACATTGAGAATAATCTATACCCATTTGTATTTCTCTACCCTGATGGGAATTTGTTCATTTTCGCCAACAATCGCGCAATATTGCTCGACTACTTAAACAACATAGTTGTCAAGACTTACCCAACAATGCCAGGTGGTCAACCAAGAAGTTATCCAAGTACGGGCTTGGCGGTACTATTGCCTTTGCAGATTAAGCAAGGGACAATAACCGAGGTTGAAGTATTGGTTTGTGAGGGTGCGCCAAAAGGAGCTTTCGTCAATGCAAATAGAGGCATATTCGATGGAGCATTGGATACATGCGGGCAGATAAAAATATCTGATGTCAATCCCCAATGGATCATGGAGGCCATGCCTTTTGCTCGAGTCATGGGTGATATGTTGTTGCTCCCCAATAGCCGTGTTTTGATAATCAATGGTGTTTCGGCTGGAGTTACAGGGTGGGAACTTGGGAGGAACCCAATTCTCACTCCAGTAGTTTACCACCCAAATAATGAACTCGGGTATAGATTTGAGGTGCAAAATCTGAAGATACTAATCTCGACATTGCTTCAAACTCGAAGGACCAAAGTTGCTCGTCAGAAACTCAATACCTGAATAGCGGTTAAATAACCATAAAACGGTTATGGTAGTTAGTTAGGGGCGGTTACAAAAGTGGTTACATGCTAACCGACACAATGTTTAACTCGTACCCATTCGTTTAGTTTATATAGACGTGAAATGTAACGTTACAAAGATTAGACAATTTAGTTATTCAAAGTTTATTATTGTTTGCATTTTCATATCGACTCATTCACACGTTAGGGACCAGCATTTGGCATCAAGAGCCTTAGTTACACGCTCGTTACATCACCAAATCCTATTAACGAGACACATAAAAAAAAAGAAATCTTAACGAGAAGAAGAAGGGAACCAAAACAGAAAACAGAAGTGCTGGGTTTTTGGTTCAAAAAGAAGAAACACGCTCAAACTTTTGTTTCAGGAGAAGAAAAACGTGACTTTTCAAAACCAAGAGACGTTGTTTGGATAACTAGGACATAAGATAAGTAGTATACGACTTATCTTTGTGTCGAAACAGCAAACGAGAGGACACCCAATCCTTGTGGTGTCGGATTCCTGTTGTGAGTCCTTGTACGCAGCAACAGAAGAGAAAAGGGTACCTTGTTCGTGTCTTGCACATGACAACAAGAAGAAAAAAAAGGATACCTTGTTACATTTCGTTACGTGACAAGAAGAAAAGAAGTAGACGTTGAAAGGATACCTTGTATACACGATGTATACAAGAAGAAAAGGAAGTTGCTTGGAGAAACATTATACCTGTTAAGAGAAAACAATCAAGGATTGTTTTTGGAAGGAAGACGCTAGCAATACAAAGATATTAACGAAAAACACGACCTGATCAATTGTGGTTTTTTGTTGGAAATACCGAAAGGTATTTTAGCGTGGCACATTTGGTGTGGAACAAAGAAAGAAAAGAAAGGTATTGTGGAACGCGGACAAGCAACGAAGGATACTACCATCGTAGTGGTAAAGAAGAAAACAAGCAAATTGACTTGTTTCTTAATAAAATACCGAGAGGTATTTGTGGATACTTGTGTTCAATTGAAGTCAAAACAACAAACAATGACCTTGTTGTTTTACCGAGAAGAAAGCTGAGACCAAGAAGCTCTAAGGCATGTTTATTACAAGTCGACACAAAAGAAAAAGAGAAGAAACAACGTGGTAGAAGAAAAATATATTGAAGGAAATTCGACGAACATCAAAGAAGTGTACGCGAATTTGTTTAGTGAAAGTGGGAAAGAAAGAACGTGGTTGGTATTAAACTCAAGTACCGACACAAGTGGGAATACGACTGTGTTTAAAACACAACAACGAGGTCACAATATTCAAACTTTGGATTTCTCTTTTATACTTTAGATAGTATAGATCATTATTTTACATTATTAGGAAATCCTGAGAACTATATATTGATCCCGTACTATTAGATTCCCGGAAAACTATTTATGTTCCCGTAGTATTAAGAATACCATACTTAGTTAGAATTCCCATACGAATTAGAAAGTGAAGATCATAAGCACAATCAAAATGCCCGGTGACGATGCGAGTAGCAGTAACACTACACCAAAACCCGTAACCCCAATGGCACATTATATATGCCCTAAACTCAAAACCACAAACTACACAGTTTGGACTATACAAATTAAGGTGATACTAGAAGCACAAGGCTTATGGGAAGCAATAGAACCTAAGGAAAATACACAAGTAGATGATAAGAAGGATAAGGCAACAACGACCTTCCTATATCAAGCATTGACCGAAGATGTGATCTTACAAGTAGCAAGCTGTAAAACGGCAAAAGAATTATGGGATTCATTGAGAAAGAGACACATTGGAGAAGAGAAAGTGCAACAAGCACGGTTACAATCACTAATGATTGGATTTAAGACCCTTCAGATGAAGGAAGATGAAACGGTGGATGCATTTACAACTAAACTAAACGGCTACGCCACGAAGGCTAAAGAATTAGGAAAAGCGTTGGATGAATCACTTTTAGTACGAAAACTATTAGACTCCACACCAGATAGGTTCATTCAAATAGTAGCATCCATAGAACATACGAATGATCTCGATGACATTACGTTAGATGAGATCGCTGGAAAACTTAAGGCATTCGAGAGAGAATAAAACTCGAAAGGGAGGACAAGTAGAAAGCCAAGATAACCTATTATTCACACAAGGCGAACACTCTAGAAATAAGAAACGATTTACCAAATATAGAGGTAGATCAAACTATTCACGAGGAAATTGGCAAAATAAGGGAAATAGAGACAACTCGAATGGAGGAAACTCAGCTCACAATAAGAATAAAGGTGATTGGGATAAAAGAACTTGAAATGTTTCAATTGCGGGAAAACCAAAAATTTCAAGAGAAATTGTAGAAGTCCACCAACAACTCAGGAACAATCAAACCTTATCTTAGAAAATGATGAACCATCATTACTAATTGCTACACACGAAACTGAAGAAATCTTGTTAAACAAAGAACAAGTACACCCCCGAAAATATGCTTGATAACGCTACACGCGTCGTTCGGGGTCAAAGGAACTTCCTTTTCATCGAGCAAGTTTTTCAACACCCTAGGAAGTGAACCTAATCGTTGTAGTGTAGTATTAGGGTAAGCCACGGGAATTGATATCATTTTCTAGGGGAATAGGAATGCTAGTGAGAAGTTACTACGCTAAGGTTGGGGTTGAGGAAGATTATTTTTTTATCTTTTTATGTTTTTAGGAAATGGAAAGGTACGAATCTCGGGGTATTGGATTTGGGGGTTGGTATTTCTACCGATTACCCTATTCGTCTAATTATCTAATCTAAGGTGTAGGTAGTCTATGTCTAATTATTGTGTGCTCGTATGATGATTTAAAGATGTGTTTACTTAGGTTTTATTACTTCTTAATTATCTCCTATTGATGGTTGAATTGTCACGTCCTTATTCTCAATCACGTTGTATGTCTAAGGTCGTAGGGTATGCGTTTATCCCTAACTCTTTGAAACTACCAAAGGTTATTGCCTACAAAATCTCTAGGATGGTTTAGCCTACAATGACTCTAAGTACTATAAGCTAAGGTTCAAAAAGATTAATCAAGCATTAACTACACAACGAATGATCTATCGCAATACTAGATCATTAACAATTAAGATAAGAGACAACCAATCAATATTCAATAATTAAGTTTCATATTCCCTAAGCAAACACACAAGTAAATTAGCCGGACATGGAAAACATGCAAGCATACACACAATTAATGGAAGACATAATTAAATTAATGAAGTAAAACACTTATCTTGATGTAAGATAGGGTATGGAACCCTAAAATCTTGTACAAGACGACCTTGGTTCGGTTTAGGTTTTACTCCAAAAGACTACACACGAAAACTAAAAATTGATTCTATATATAAGATTACACATGCGGCGGCGTCACCTTTGATTTGTGGCCGCCGGGTCACCGATATTAGGGTTTCGTCTTGGCTACATTAGTCTTGCAACGGCGTCACCTTATGCTTGTGGACGTCCCCTTCTGTTGAAACAAACAGACCTTGATAGATCTTGAGCTCGTGGATCGTTATGTATGCCTATGTAATCACAAGCACAATAAAGACAATCTCTACTACTTATATTTATCGTGGAATAAACACAAGTAATAACTAAGAACTCGTGATCCTCTATGGATCTTTATATTAACTAAAGCGAGTTTTTCCAATCGGTACATAACTCATTCTAATGTGTTCCTTTTATAGATAAGGAACCTAAACAATATCGCTAAACCGTTTCCCAAGAAGCGTATAAACATAAGACTAAATAAGATATACACAATCACTTCCTAATAAAGCTCATGTATATCCACACTAATAAACTAAACACGGAATAAACACTTCCAGAAACAGACTAATAACAATTACTCTTGATAGATTATGTCTTGGCGAGAATCCACTCTTCTTCGATAGAAACACTTGGCATTAATTTCGACATAATCCAAACTTCACATAATTCCCAACAATCCTCCCTAAGCGGAATTTGACTTGGTTAAGTTCGGTTTCTTGATAGATCTTCTGACTCCGGAGGATTGGGCACGAACAACAATGACAAAGAATCCAAATAAGAACATCTCGGTGATGAAGAAACTACGAAACACCATATCGTTGCGACAACAAATGACAATAGATACATCAAAACAAATTAGTTTCATACTATTCTCATCACATCCGGTGTGTAAACTCTGTGAGAGGTGAATCATTGAAAATAATGGATTTGATGTCTCTTTACCAATAACCATCACTCTTGGAGTAGCCATATGTTAAAGTTAAGTAAACTATGGTACTGCGATAACCATCGATTTATTGGCAAACCGGCAACCATATAAGCGGATTTGTAATGTCTTTACACATGGCCGTTTGCTCGGGACTAGTCAATTCTTAGAATTGGTGAATTGATAACCAAATATGGAATGCCCTTGCCTTTACCACAAGCCATATACATGTGGGCTAGTCAATTCTTGGATTCCAATAAGGAATAAACCATGGTGAATTGATGACCATGCAACACTCGACAATTAAGCATGGGTGGTTGCATACCCTATGATTTTGAGCAAATGATTACGACTATCAATGATTTGATGTGTCTTTACCAAAGCTGTACCCTTTGGACTAGCTAACTCTTTGACATACACAAGGTATATCTGGTGAGTCAATAACCATGAAAAGTGTACAACAAACCTGCAGAAAAAGTTAGATAAACCCAAAACATTTTTTTTTTTTTTTTTTTTTTTTTTTTTAACTAAGAAAGAAAACAAATATTACAAAAGATACAAAATAATACAATCAAGATGAACCTTTATGTGACATAAGTGATTTTAATCAAACCAACACATTGAGAAGCATGAAGTTCATCATTGCCAGCAGGATTAGGAGGCACTTCCAACTTTGTCTCAAAGAACCGTTCCATAAAAGTAACCGATAAAGGATAGAGCTTATCGATAGCATACACAAAATCATTCCACATGTGGTGCGAACCACATGAACACGAAGCAAGGATAAAATCTCCAACTCTCAATCTCCCACTTATGAGAATTCTTCCAAATAGAATACCCTTTACCATTTGGAGAATGAGAATCAAACATAACACGAAGATCACCCAACAAATATAAACGAACACATTCTTTGGATGAAACTTATAATCTTGAATGACATGTTCATACGGCATTTTCAAATCATGTCTAGTCACCAAATGAAGAATGTCCTTCAAGAAGTTGAACTCAAAACGGTATTATCCGACCTATAAGCGAGTGTTAAGCTTTCCACTTTCCAATTAACCAATACCACATGAGTTCCTTGGAAAAACTTCAACAGTCCAACTTCAATAAAAGTAGATTCATCGACCTTGAGATCCAAATAAGAAGTCTTTGAAGAATGTTTCGAGCCAATCGTGAACTCCTTTTAACCAAGCTTTTACGCCTCTTACCAACAATATGATGCGTATCAATATTAAGATCATCATCGACCCAATGAGTTACCCAATCCACACTTGGCAACGCTTGAAGAAACCAAAGAAGATTCGGTGAAACAATCACATCAAGAGAAGTCATAGCTTGAAGTTGTTTCGAGTAACAAGCGGAGAGATCACCGAGGCAAAACTTCATCAAAATTATCCACTATTTCAAGCTGTTTTTCGTCTCTTAGCTTTAGGAACATCGGACATTGAAGCAATGCTTTCCAATTGAGAAGAAGAAGTAGAACCAGAAAAAGAAAGCTTCATAACCATATTATACTTTCTGATCAAAGCATCATCAGACAACTCACTTATTTGCTTCATTGACATCCCAGAATTATAAATAGCAGAATTCTTCACAACTCTCCTCATATGATTTCTCTTCTGAACAACAGTCATGGGTTTGTCTCTTTTAGCTTGATATCTTTGAGCAATAATAGCTTTCTCTTTGCACCGCTTCTTGCTTAGTAGATTACCAAGATTCACCATTTGATCCACAAAATTCTCATCATCAAAAGTTGCTCCTAAAATGAGTTTTGCAAGATTTAGATCGGATGCACCTTGAGTAGTATAAGCATCCCATTGATCATCGATAATCTTAGGAAGTAATGCATCAAGCTCTAATTTCCTTCGGAGACAAATCGAAGCATCTTGATCTTGAAGAAATTTAGCAACAACACAACTCTTACGCATATTCTCATAATCAACAAACATCCGAGCACGAGCTTGATTTTCTTCTTGATTACCATACCGAATTAATCATATCATCAATCACATCTTCACGTCCTTTGTCGGAAGATGTCTCAAGAGAACCAATTTGAGCTTCGGAAGGAACAATCAAATCAAGATCAGAAGAAACAGGTTGAGACAATTCCTCAACAAGTGTAGAGAAAATTTCATAAGAAGAATTCAACTTATAAATTCTTCCAGCTATAAAAACTTCATCATCATCTGCTGAAGGTGAAACATTTGGTTGTTCTTGTAAAGCTGAAGTTTGAACATGATCAGAAGCAACCTCCTCAACTAGAACATCAGCAGATGCATCAACCACATTTGGCTCCTTTGAAGTGTCAGCAGATACCTTATTCAAATATTGTCTGCTTCGTTTTCGATTAAATATAATAGGCACTTTGCTCCTTGAAGATTCAGCAAGAGGAGAAGAAACATCAGATGTAAGAGCTACATCAGCCAAGATTCCAAGAGATGCATGAAGATTCTCTTCATCCTCTTCTTCAGAAGAAACCAAACTTCTCTTTTTTTCCCTTCTGACTCAGTAATTCCTCCAAGTTTTCAACTTTAGTTTCCAATTCCACAATCTTATTACCAAGAATAGACTTGGTCTCTGCAAGTTCTTTCTTAATATCAGCTACCTCACCGCATACTTATTCATCGAGCATATAATGAAGTAAGTGTAACGGGATCCTTAGCATCTTGTTAGTGTTGGTTATGCACGTCACAAAAGCGTATCCGGCATTTAGTGTGAAAGATGTGACGATCATGCATATCCAACATCTGTTAGATGTTGGAGCGGATGATATGTAATAGATTAGACTTAGTAGATCGGTAGATGCATTTCTTTGTTATTAGTACTCTGTAAGTCGTAAAGTCGTAAAGCATTTCTTGAATGAATGAATGAACCATTTGCTCAATTTTCTTTAGTACTTCTTTTGATTGAATTGTATTTCTTCAGTACATCATCTTCGGAGGAAACAAATGACACTCTTCAGCACTTTAAAATCAGTAGAAACAAGCTTAAGCTTTCATGACCATATCTCAACTGAACAGACTAACCATTCTGCAAAAACAGAACAAACACGAAACATACACAAACCAACAAAGAAACACACTAAGATTACATTAGCGGTTAGAGTTAGATCAAAATCAAACAAATATACAAGTTTACATAGCAAAATGCAAAGTTATACACAAATCCTCCACGAGGCATATGCCTCCCCGAGGCCTATGCCTCCCTTAAACTTTGCGGTTAAGGGTTAAGCATGCCAATATGGACCACAAGGTGTTGAAACCTTGGTCCTCAAAAGCCTTTGTTAACAAATCGCCACATTATCATCGGTATGAATTTTGACCACATTTATCAAATTTTTATCATAAGCATCTCTTATAAAGTGGTGCACGATTTCAATATGTTTTGTCCATTGTGAAAAGCTGGATTTTTAACAATGCATATGGTACTTTGATTATCAATAAAAATTGTTGTGTTCATGAAATTATACCCATAATCCAACAAGCGATTTTGAATCCAAAGAACACATCCACGACAATTTGCGTGACAACGTACTACCTTGATAGATGAGGTAGCCACAATAGTTTGTTTCTTGCATTGCCAAGAAATCAATCTCTTTCAAGGAATTGGCAACCTCGGTGGTGGACCTCCTATCCGATTAGCACCGGCATAGTCACTATCACTATATGCTTCCAACTTAAAAGGAGACTCTTTTGGGTACCAAAGACCGAGAAGAGGTTGGCCTTTGAGGTACTTAAAGATCTTCTTATGACATTGAGATGGGAAGTCGGTGGAGTAACTTGATGTCGTGAACAAACACTCACGACAAAAGTAATATCGGGCCTTGAAGGTGTTAAATACATCAAAGAGCCAATCATAGATCATGCGGATGAACATTCACGGTGGATCGACTTCATTGTTGATCTTTGTTTTGGAGCTTCATAAGGTGTAGTGGCGGTCCTTACACCCTCCATACCAAACTTCTTCAAGATGTCCTCACATATTTGTCTGGTGATAAAGATACCATCGGGTTTTCTTGAACTTGAAGACCCAAAAGAAAGTCAATTCTCCATGGCACTCATCGAAACTCTCCTTCATAAGCTCCTCAAACTCCACGCACCAAGCTTCCTTTGTGGATCCAAAATAATGTCATCCACATACACTTGCACAAGAATAATGTCGGTGGAATTCTTCTTTAGGAAAAGAGTCTTATCAATTTCACCTCTTACGTAATCGTGCTTGGCGAAATGTAGAGAGCCTAGCATACCGGGCTCGGGTGCACGATGTAGTCCATACAGAGCTTTGACCACCTTATAAACATGATTAGGATGATCGGATCTTCAAATCCTTTAGGTTGAGTGACATACACCTCTCTTCAATTTCACCATACAAGAAGGCTCCTTGAACATCCATCGATAGACCATAAAACCCATATAGGATGCATAAGCTAAGAAAATCCTTATTGCCTCAACTCTTGCCCTTTGGTGCAAACACTTCATCATAATCGATCCTCCTCTTGTCTATACCCTGTGCAACTAATCGGCCTTGTTTTTAATGACAACACCTCGAGCATCTCTCTTATTCTTGAGAATCCATTTAGTCCCAATAGCATACTTACCATCGGTAGTGGTACCAATATCAAACCTGCGATTTTGAAAGCTGTTGCATCTCATCCTGCATTGCTTCAAGCCAACTTGAGTCTTCAAGAGCACGAGTAACCTTGTTTGGTTCCACTTGAGAGAAAACAAGCAAGCAGACAATGTTCATAGTGCGTGTGATTGTCTCTGCGATTTGAGACATAAGAGATAAATGCCACCTGACCATATTTAGAACGCGCCACAGTACCTCTTGTTCTAACAGGTGCATTAGGATCACCAATTATATTAGACTGTGGATGAACATTGTTGATCCTTGTAGTATTTGTGGTGTTGACATCAATGGAGGAATCAAGATTAGTCATAGTAGGTTCAAAGTCAGTATCATAGGAAGGTGTGTTGAAGATTCCTGCTTTAGGTTGATGATGACCAAGATCTGAAGGTTTTGGAAACCTCGTATAGGGTTCTCCAAGATCTGTTGACACTCTAGTAGACATAGGAATAGAGTCAACATGTCTTTCAGCCGAATTGGGGAGGTGAGGAGAAACAGAACCACTTTCAGTAGAATTGACTTTTCCACTGATTGCTTCACTTGTACTATTTTCAACACTCCTCTCAGCATCTAAATTGGCTGCATACTCTTGTTTCTTCAGTCAGGCAAGGTCCTCAGCATAATAAAATTCATCTTCACCCACATCAGTATAATCTTTAGAAGTGTCACCTACAAAATTGTTAGGAGAGAAGGAAGGTACTACAATGGGTTGTTCATCATCATCGGACCACTGTCGAATGAGCTTCCAAAGTTTACGCACTAGTAGTTGGAGATGCTTGAGAATCGCATTTTGGTTAGCCATATGTCTAGTATAACCCAAGTAATCGGTCAAGTAATCAAGGTCGAATGACCAAATATGACCACAATCCTTGAACATTAGGCTTGTCTTCTAGATACCTCAGATTCAATGTCTCCTCAATCTTCTTAGCGAGATAATTGTAAACTCTGTATGCCTTACTATGAGCGAGAATACCCCACAATGTAACCATCATCGACTTTCTCATCAAATTTGCCCAATGGATCACTTGTATTCAAAATTGTCACTTGGCGACCAATCTGTTTAAGGTAATGAATAACAGGAACTTTCCCAAAAGAAGTTCATATGGTGTCTTAAGATGTGGTCTTGTAATGGACACTCTATTGAGTACATAACAAAATTGTACCTGACTTGGTCAAAACATGGTTGGAAGTTTAGAGTGCATGACATTGATCTTGCGACCTCTATTAAGGTTCTATTTTTCTTTACGCCACCCCATTTTGTTGAGGGTTCTTGGAGTGCTATAGTCCCTTTTATTCCTTTGACTGCGAGTTCTATAAGTATATCATTCTTGAACTCGTCCCATTATCACACCTAATACCTTTCACCTTTTGTTCAACTGATTTTCAATAAGGGTAATGAAGTCTTTCAATACTTCAGATGTTTCAACTTTGGTCCTTAGAAAGAATACCCAACAAAATTTACTATACCCATCGGTGATCACTAGACAAAAATATTTATGATCAATGCTTCAGCACTTTAGTTGGACCAAACAGATCCATATGAAGCGGTGAAGAGGTTCGAAATAATGGTTCTGCAGATATGAGAACACCTTTGTATGAGGCTCTGTCTTTGCTTTCCTTTGTTGCAGAAACACAGTTATGATCATTAGTGAAAACTTTGGCGGAAGACCTTGAACTAGGCCCGGTTTAGAGAGGCGGTTAATGGTTTTGAAATTGACATGGGCCATCCTTACATGCCATTTGGTGGACTCATCCACGGATGCCTTAGCCACCAAACATGTTAAGTCACCTCTTTGGTTGGACATTAGTTAAGTTGAATGTATAAAGATTGTGACTTGAGGAACTTTCGGAGAATTGAAGTTTCTTACGGGAGTTTGAAGTCTTTAGATAGCACAAGACATTCATCCTCTGTGAAGAGTACTTTATTCTTAGTGTCACATTTGTGAGGCCGAAAACAAATTGAAGTGTTGAAGCTCCTTGACATAATAAACATTCTCAAAGTCCGGTGAGGTGTTTTGATGGTCCCTTTTCCAATAATTCGTCCATCACTTCCTCCAAAGGTTACATTGCCTCCTCCTTCAATGGGGACAAAATTATGCATCATATCCTGTTTCACGACATACTTCTAGAACAACCATCAACAATTCCAACATCTTTATGCTTAAGGGATGATCCTACAACAACAACAAAATATCTGAGAATATTAGTACACTATGGAGGCTCAAGTCATTCTTGACTTGAACCCGCCTTGTGGATCATATGAGTTATGCCAAGCGGAAGAATAAGATCCACTATTGTTCTTGGGTTTCCATGAAACTTAGGTCCCTGTTTATTCCAAGAACAACTTCTTTGAGGTCTTGATAGAAAGTGTCGATACCCTTTCCCATCAGTCATAGGGTTAACATATCTAGGCCAAAAACCATTTTTAAAATATTCACTGGTTGGTTGAACATATGGTTTTACAACTGGTTTCCTCCAAGAAAAAGGAGTATTATAATTTGTAGCTTGTGGAATATAAGGTGGTATATCATTAACATTGGTCCACATTGGTCTAGATTTCCTAGAATCACCACACCTACTCATCCTTTGCTCATGATAATCACAATCCTTAATTAAATGAGATTTACTTCCACACACAAAACATTTCTTCGATTAGAAGATTTATTCAAACCAAAGATGTATTATTACAAGCGAAGCATTCAAACCAAAACCATGAAAAGAATTGTTTTTAACGGTACTATTATGCAAAGAATTGAAAAGCAAGTCTTGAGGCAAGCTGTCTTGGAAGTGGATTCCTTGGCGAACTCGACATGCTTATTGGTAGTCTTGGGTGCGAGGCGGGGTGAAGACTTGGGAAGGCGAGACTTGAGAAGGTCGGGCTTGTCATTTGAATCACACTCTGTAGACCCTTGCTTGGAGGACTTGTCTTTGTTAACACAAGAGACAAAGTCATTAGTAGAAGTATTAGGGTCGGCATGTCTCTTGACTTATTGCCATACGGATGGTGTGATCCATCAAAGTCTTTACGAGTGGAAAGGTCAATGGGCATATGCTCACCTCTAATTGGTCCACGTCAGCATGTAGGTCACCTTCTTTCACAAAATTAGCTAGGCTCTTGATGTAGATTTACGTGTGTCATCCCTAGCTTCTAAGCCTACATATTTCTTAAAGCCTAAAGCCTTGTAGAATTAGAAGCTTGACTCGCTATAAATAAAACCCACTAACTTATCTCCATTCATTATCCATTCTTTATGCCTAGCAATTTCCTCCTTAAGTTTCTCCTTAAGCTCTAGATTTTCGACTCTACATCCATTCTTAACTTCTCGGACCACTTTAACTCATTTTTAGCACATTCGAGATCCCTTTCTAAAACACCTATTTTCTCATCATATGCTATTTGATTCTTACGAAACCAAACCTTTGTCTTTCTAGTGTTTTTAAAGCACTGTTTATAAGCTTCAACTTCACATAGCATTCATTATATTTAGGTTCCAAAATATCATAAGCTTCTTTGAGTGTATTATAACGCTCACTACAACCAAACAAACAATTTTGTACACGAGAGATGCCCATCAAGGCAATCGATCATGCCTATCCTCGTAGTACAACTTGCAATCAACCCAACATTATCGGGACCATCATTATCGGCCTCCTCATGTTGCTTCCGGTCCACATTGCTATCGAGTGACCAAAGCGGTGAACCCTTTGAAGTTCTGCCTCCTTACGATCTGGCGATAAGAAGAGTATCTTGTCTCATCACCGACTTTCTGTCTTTGCATTCTCTAGAAAAGTGACCCATCCGTTGGCATGTGAAGCATTTAACCTTCCTCTTGTCAAACCTAGTGGATCGTGTCCTTTGAATCCAAACCTTACGCGACTGCGCTCAAAGTTCTTGATATCCATGGAAAGCATGGCCACCGCCACCTCGACTTCATCTCTTCCATCTCAATCGGGTCCACCGATCAAAATCCTCATAAGCGGATCTGCTGAGGATCATAATCGACAAAGAAGGATCCAAGTACATCTTCCATAATGTTGCTTGATTTAGAGTGAGAACTTGATGAAGGAGCGACATAAGATGATGATGGATATGGGCTTGGACCATAACTTGTTTTTGGAGTAGAGGCTCCAACGAATGCGGTGTGACTAGCGAAGAAGATGATCGAAAAGGGCTTCTTACATCATGTTCAAGAGCTTTAAGTTTGTGGTACTGACTCATCAAAGGTAATCATGTCCAAACCACCTTTAGCTTTTAAAGCTATGCTTACATGTAGCCGGGATGGAGGTAATGACCTCGAAACTTAGAGTTCTGATCATCATTATCCGGCTTTGCTCATGGTGATTCAATGACTTAAAATCTTGTGAAACTTATCATAGCCCTTGTGAATTCCTTCCTCTTCGAGATTTGAAAGTCCTAAAGCTGTTGTCTCGGCATGGACTTCTTGATCTTCTAGACTCCTCATTCCCACCGAACTTCGCCTTAATTGCTAACCATATATCCTTAGCATCTTGCATGAAGTGAAAATCACTCAAGTGATCCTCAGGAATAGCTTGTAGAAGAATGGTTCTGACCTTGGTTTCTCTCTGAACCGCCAGCAACTCTTCAGCAGTTTTGGGGGGAACATTCATCATTATACCATTAGCATCCGTGGTAGTTCTCTTCAAACTGTTTCCCTTCAAGACTATCTCCCATAGATTCCAATCAATGTTGGAGATCCAGTTTTGCATCTTCATCGCCCAAAGATCATATTCCTCCCTTTTAAGGTAAGGAAACTTAGCATTGCTATTCGAAAGACTTAGTTGTTGCAGATGGGTGGAGTTTTGGTTGTTGGTGATTTCAGTATCAACCTCGAACCGGCATGATGATTTTGTTATGGTTGTATGGGTGTTTAGAAAAGCTTGTCCTTAGTATTGTAGAGACTCTCACGAGGCTCGATACCACTTGTTGAAACAAAGCAGACCTTGATAGATCTTGAGCTCGTGGATCGTTATGTATGCCTATGTAATCACAAGCACAATAAAGACAATCTCTACTACTTATATTTATCGTGGAATAAACACAAGTAATAACTAAGAACTCGTGATCCTCTATGGATCTTTATATTAACTAAAGCGAGTTTTCCAATCGGTACATAACTCATTCTAATGTGTTCCTTTTATAGATAAGGAACCCTAAACAATATCGCTAAACCGTTTCCCAAGAAGCGTATAAACATAAGACTAAATAAGATATACACAATCACTTCCTAATAAAGCTCATGTATATCCACACTAATAAACTAAACACGGAATAAACACTTGGTAGAAACAGACTAATAACAATTACTCTTGAGAGATTATGTCTTGGAGAATCCACTCTTCTTGATGAGAAACACTTGGCATTAATTTCGGCATAATCCAAACTTCACATAATTCCCAACACCTTGACCTCGACGTCGTCTGCGGATCAAATCTAGGCCGTCGAGTTGCGAAGCCCTACTCTTTTAAAACACAAGCCGTCACTTGTAAATGAGCAATTTAGCTCTTGAGTCATCAAAAAGTTGTCCGACGGCGTCACTAGTTGTGCTGGCCGTCACTTGTAACCGACGCCGTCTCCTTGATTCAATGACTGAGTGTCTCGATTCTTGACTTTGGCCATTTTCTTCAGATATATTCGCGCCTTTTCATCCGAATAAGTGTCATTCCAGCATTTTCCTTCAAGATACCTAAAAAGTGAAAAGGAACGATATTAAGTAATAACGGATACAAAAGTGATCAAATAAGGGCTTAAACGACCCCTCAAAAAGGTACATTTTAAAACCTTATCAATGCTACAACAGATGCTAGCATATGGTATTTAGATAATGGTGCAAGTAACCATATGACGGGCACCAAAGGCCATTTTAAGGATATTGACGAAAACATCACTGGACACGTTCATTTTGGAGATGGATCGTATGTGGAGATAAAGGGTAGAGGTTCAATATTATTAGGATGTAGAAACCTACAACAGAAGATGATTTCAGACGTTTACTACATTCCAAACCTCAAAAGCAACATACTTAGTCTAGGACAACTTACAGAAATAGGTTGCAAGATCATCATGGATGGAAACTTACTGACTTTGTATGATAAGAACAAGAAGTTGTTGATAAAAGTAGAACGATCTAAGAATTGACTTTACGGTATTAAATTACATATATTAGCACCTATATGTCTCTTAGCAAACGTAGATGACCAAGCATGGTTATGGCATGCTAGATTAGGTCACCTGAACTTTGACGCGATAGACAAGATGACAAGAAAAGGTCTAGTGGATGGAATTCCGAGAATAAATCATGCAGGACAAATCTGTGATGCATGTTTATTAGAAAAACACATCAGAACACCCTTTCCAAACCAAGCTAAATTCAGATCAAAGAACCCGTTAGACTTAGTATATGGAGATCTTTGTGGTCCCATAAGTCCAGCAACACACTCTGGAAAGAAGCTTATCATCTTATTAGTAGATGACTGCACACGTTTCATGTGGGCTTACTTTCTAAACTCAAAAGATCAAGCATTTAGCACATTCAAGGAATTTAGACAGCAGATTGAATCAAAGTTGAAGTTGAAAATAAAGATGCTAAGAACTTATAGAGGAGGTGAATTTACATCACATGAATTCACCAAATACTGTAAGGAGAATGGAATAGAAAGACAATTGACAGCACCATACTCACCATAACAGAATGGTGTAGTAGAGAGGAGAAATAGGACGGTGTTATCAACTACTAGGAGTATGATGAAAGCGATGAAGTTACCCTTTAACTTTTTGGGCGGAAGCAGTCAGGCACGCCATTTACATACTCAACAGGGTACCTACGAAAGCCCTGGAAGATAAAACACCATATGAAGCCCTCTACAACAGAAAACCAAACCTATAATACCTAAGAATATTCAAATGCACAGCTTATGCTAAGATAACGATACCTCACTTGAAGAAGCTGGATGATAGAAGCATTCCAATGATTTACTTAGGAGTTGAAGAAGGATCAAAAGCATGCAGGCTATATGATCCAGTAGGAAAGAAGAAAAAGGTTAGTAGGGATGTAAAGTTTATGGAAACAAAACCGTGGGATTGGAATAACAATGAAGAGGATACAAGCACAGAAGATACGTTTTGGACTAGCTTTGTAATAGACGGAGTTGACAGTGAGAATCCTACACCAGTCAACACAGAAAACAATGATAACACGTATCATGAACAAGAACCTATACCAGATCCACCCTCACCAATCACACCACCTTCATACACTTAGAACCCTAACTCAGAAGATGAAGAAGGAGCTACTATAAGCTCATTAGAAAGCTCAGATCCTAGATTTGATCATAGACCAATACAAGGTTTAAAGAATATTGCGGAAATCTACGAAACTGCACGTGAAGTAGAAGCACCAAGCTTATTTTTCATAGAAGAAGAACCCCGTAATTACAAGGAAGCATCAAAAGATGAGAAGTGGATTGAGGCCATGGAGATTGAATTAGATTCAATCAACAAAAATAACACATGGACTCTTACCACATTGCCCGAAAATCAGAAGGCAATAGGACTCAAATGGGTTTATAAAACCAAGAGAGATGCACAAGGAAGGATCATAAAGTATAAAGAAAGATTAGTAGCAAAAGGTTATGTACAAGAACAAGGAATAGACTTGATGAGGTGTTTGCACGGTTGCTAGGATAGAGACGATTCGATTGATATTAGCACTAGCGACATATCATGGATGGCAAGTACACCATTTAGATGTAAAATCAGCATTTTTACACGGAGAATTGAAGGAAGAAGTCTATGTTACACAACCTAAAGGTTTCATTCAACAAGGAAACCTAGGAAAAGTCTACAAGCTAACTAAAGCTTTGTATGGCTTAAGACAAGCACCTAGAGCTTGGAACATGAAGCTTGACCAAACCTTGAAGTCATTAGACTTTAAGAAATGTAATCTCGAACAGGCAGTCTACACAAAGAGAAGCAAGACTTCTACAGTTATCGTTGGAGTATATGTAGATGACTTGATAATCACGGGCACTCCAAAGAAGGAGGTAGACTTGTTCAAATCCCAGATGGAAGATAAATTTGAAATGAGCGACTTAGGGTTGCTAGCATATTACCTTGGGATAGAAGTTACACAGACAGGAGGAGAGATTACGATCAAGCAAACATGATATATTAACAAGATCTTAAAAGAAACAAGCATGACAGACAATAATGACACGAAGACACCAATGGATCCCGGCACTAAGTTGGTCAAGGCGGAAGATGGAAACCCAGTTGACGCAACTTACTACCGAAGCCTAATTGGAAGTCTCAGATACTTACTTCATACAAGACCGGATCTTAGTTACTCATCGGACTACTCGTGATTTATGCAAGACCGAAGGATCATCACCGAAGGAAGTGAAACAAGTAATCCGATACATCAAAGGAACAAAGGAACATGGCATAATATACAAGAAAGAAAGCGGTGCAAGATTACAGGATCTGACGGTGAGTTATGGAATCAATACGGATCAAGGAAAAGGAACTCTTGGAATAATATTTTACTTTGGAGAGTCACCTATCACTTGGTGTACTCGAAGCAACCGACGTAGCACTCTCATCATGTGAATCGAATTCATGGCAACCATCTGCGTGACATGTCAAGCCTTATGGTTAAAAAGTTTACTTAGTGAATTAACTGGATTGGAAGAAACAAAGATAACGCTTGGAGTTGACAACATATCAGCAATAACACTCGTAAAGAACCCAGTTTTTCATGGAAGGAGCAAGCACATAGACATTCGCTATCATTTTATTCGTGAATGCGTAGAGAATGGTCATGTCAAAGTGGAACACGTAAGTGGAGAACTACAAAGAGCAGATATCTTAACGAAAGCCTTACCAAGACTCAAGTTCGTGACTATGCGACAAATGCTCGGAGGTCAAGACTTAGGACGAAGCAACGATCAAGATTAAGGAGGAGAATGAAGATACTAATCTCGACATTGCTTCAAACTCGAAGGACCAAAGTTGCTCGTCAGAAACTCAATAACCGAATAGCGGTTAAATAACCATAAAACGGTTATGGTAGTTAGTTAGGGGCGGTTACAAAAGCGGTTACATGCTAACCGACACAATGTTTAACTCGTACCCATTCGTTTAATTTATATAGACGTGAAATGTAACGTTACAAAGATTAGACGATTTAGTTATTCAAAGTTTATTACTGTTTGCATTTTCATATGGACTCATTCACACGTTAGGGACCAACAAAATCCAAGCACCAAACCTAGAGTTTACCATTCCACAGCGGTTCTACTACGAGATGGACACGTTCTTGTTGGTGGTAGTAACCCGCACGATAAATATGAATTCACAAACACCCTTTATCCTACTGAACTGAGTTCAGAGGCGTTCTCCCCTTCTTATTTGGATTCAAACTCATCTGACCTACGCCCGAGTATAATCTTGCCCGTCAAAAATACAAAACTTCGCTATGGGAAACAAGTGGTTATTGTTTTTACAGTCTCAGGACTTTTTGATGCAAGCTCTGTCAAAGTAACAATGGTGTCACCTTCATTTAACACACACTCATTTTCTATGAATCAAAGATTGCTGAAACTCGACAGTGGTGTCGCTACCAAGATTATGGGAAAGTCAAGATACCAAGTCGTTGTAACCGCACCGCCTTCTGGTAACATTGCTCCGGCAGGGAATTACATTCTATTTGTGGCCCACAAAGATATTCCAAGTCCAGGTGTTTGGGTTCAAATGCAGTGAGAAATTCAAGTGTAACCATTGTTTTATTTTCAGGCGGTTAATTACCTTTTATTGTATGCTCAGATTATTAACAAAACTGTATTGTAAACTGTAAATTTTACATAATTTTATTTTGCTTGAATAATAAAATCTTTCTTTTCACATACTGAATTTCTATTTATTTAGAACTGCTTGATAGTATTATATATCTTAACATATTTTCTTTTATCTAGAAGAAAAAAAAAATAGAATGACAAGTATGAAATCCGAAAAATATAATCAAGTACAGCAGAACAATAATTCAAACGTTTATACACTGAGATTTGTTTATTCTTTTTCGATCACATTATATTGTTAGTAGCTTCCACAATATTTAGATTAAATAACTATACTGGCTTTTGGGTTTTTTTCTTGGATAATAGAAGCTTGGTTTTTTCTGCTTGGTTAACTGAATTAACCTAGGATAAATTTGTGTCAAAAATGGTAAGTAAAATGTGTTATAGTATTAAAGAGTTTGTAGCCTAATGGAGTTCATGTACGGTGCTCATATCTCATTTGAGACAGATGTGTACTTTATCTATGGTTTGAATGTATTAATGTGTTTTTCTATAATAAAAGCTAATGTGTTTTAAACCAATTAGTATCAAGTCTTTTATTGACTGAAATTAAACATTATGTCACCATTGGACTTGATATTATAATCTCTTTTGACTTCACATTTATTTATCATCTCTTGTGACTTCTCATTGCAGAAACTAAAAAATATATAACCTAATTTTTTTTTGGAGTAAAAGGTCAAGAGACCCGGTAAATATTATTACTCCAAAAAACATTTAAGTACAAATGATATGAGTGACATCTCATATCTCAGCCCATTACATGGGGAAACTTACATAATGCACTTCCAATATCAAAATAAAACAATAAACCACAACTCACAGGAGATATACTACCACTATATGAACACCAAGACTACTTTTTACCACGCCCTTTGAGCTTAAAGTCATTTAATTCATGTGGGAGATCGTAGACGTGGCTCGTATAATCATCATAATCCTCTTCATCTTCATGTTCATATACACCACCTCCAGAGGCAAGAAAATTCGCCATCGGATTATCCTCGGGGAGTACTTGGTCATCATCACTGTCAGAAACAACAATTTCTCCCACTTTTGAGAACGGATTAGTCCTTTTAGGGGGAGAAATAGAATTGTAAGAAGAAGGCTGACCCACTTCCTGTTGCACACAAGAAACCACCACTGGGTCCTTCATTTTATCATCCACCACACTCGAAGCTTGTGGTAAACTATCAGTCTGTTGAGACCCCTCCTTGTCAGCAGCCATTGCTAGGCTCAGGCGAAGCCCCTTCTTTTGTAATAACATTACCAGGCACAGTACTATCAGTATCAACCGTATTAAGAACTGCAAACGCATTAGTGGTAGTAATTCCACTAGTGTTGGCTACATCTACCACCTTTTTACGTGTATCATCCACCTTCTTAGTCACAGTAGGAGCCTTTGGTTGATACCGAACCTTAGGCCCAACATTCGGCTTAGTAAAACCACCTTTGCCCGGAGCATATTGACTACCATTCTTACTCGTCTGCTTACCTTTGACAGCCTGAAATCCATCATCAGTCGTATGAGAAGGTTGTACCGTATGAGGGACATATTTAGGACAAGTGCCACCAGTATGTCCAAAAATCTTGCAAGTATCACACCGAGGTGGTTTCCACTCATATTCAACCCGAATCGTTTCAATAGAAAACCCCTGAGAATCAAGTAAGGGAATAGCCACAGTAAGACTCTCTTTGAGAGCCTCATCCGCCTTAACTTCAATTAGACAACGAGCAAAGCTACTATGGCCCCAAGACTCCAAGCATATTTGACTAGTATAAGATTCTAACATCATAGGCGTACCAATCAATGTATCTAGGAGACTAAGACCATCTTCGGAAAACATAGCAATAGGAACCTCATGGAATTTAACCCACACCGGAATGTTGGTCAAATCCTGTTTAAGCAAGTTAGTGTTGACAGTCCAATTTTTAAGAATAATAGGAACATTACGGATCATCCACGGACCATTTTCAATAACATCATCAACACCTTTCCTAGTAGCAAACTTAAAGAAAAAGAACCCTTTAGCATTCATCATGACCTTTTGAAGACCATACTTACCACAAGCATTACGTACATAATAGTCCACCACCGGGAAGGCAATCCGTTTACCTAGAAAGTAACCATACAAGGTATTATCAAAACGAGAATTTACCTCTTCAATCAATTTTGTTAATACAAATAAGCCGTGAAAACGTTTATTTATATTTTACGATCTTCTAATGTTTTGTCGATAACAAATATAAAATCATTTTAACGAAACAAATAGAGTACATAAATAGTTTGAGTTAATAGTTTTCTAACACACTTACGCTTTCACATAAAACACTAAAACAAGTATAAGTGATTTTATGATTTAGATACATATGTACAAACAACTAGTGTTTACATATTGGGTTAAACATATACTTAAACTAAATATACTAAAATGGGTAAAAACTAAGTGTATGCTAAATTGGGTAAATACAAGTATATACTAAATGGGTAAATACTAACAAATGGTTTTGACCCATAACCCATGGTTTTATATATACCACTTAACCAAGTTCATTGTATCCTTAAGATACATTGTATCTAGAAAGAAAACCATGGATCAACCCATAACCCATGACCCATGACCCATAACCAAAAATACCCATGGGCAAGAGGAGCGGACCACGGATCCCTAGCTTTGTGCTAGCGGATCCCTTGTTGTAGGGATCCGTGAGATCCGGGAAATAGAGAGAATTTCTTCTATAAATAGAGAGCCATTTCTTCCTCTCAAAGGGCTTTTACACATACTTCCCAAAGTATTCTAACCTCTAACCTTAGATCCAAGTGATCTATGTAGTTTTGTCTTTTGTTTTGTGTGATCTTCTAGGTTCCTCTTAAAGGAAAGATCACCACTTCTTGAAGACGCAAGCTCAAGTCCATGAGTTGCCATGCTTCGTCATCATCAAGACAACGAAGGTTCTCTTGTTGATAGATCTACCTTTCTCCATAAATGTTGGGTTAAAGGCATTAGTGAAGGATGCCGAAAGTGTCAAGACGAAAGCATTAGTGAAAGGTGCTTATCGTTCGTGTCAAGATCATTAGTGAAGAATGCTATAGGTGTCAAGACGAAGGCATTAGTGAAGGGTGCCAAGCGTTGTGTCAAAGGCATTAGTGAAGGATGCCAAAGAATCAAATCAAGTAGCATTTGTGAAGAAATGCCTAGGTCGTATAATCGATGAGGTGCATCGTTATACATATAAGTATTTGTTTATTTACAAGGATGGTGATATCCTTGATGGTGTTGTAACAAGGAGTAGATCTCCTTGAGATTAGGTGTTGTGTCGTGAAGGTGTAGTTCACCTAAGGTGTGAAAGAACTAGGTGCTTAGCCTAGTACCTAATAAAGGGTAGGCGGCGTTGTGAAGGATTAGTTCTCTAAGGTGTGAAAGAACTCGGTGGTTAGCCTAGCACCGTATAAAGGGTAGGCGATGTTGTGTTAGGTGTGGTTCGCCTTGGTGTGAAAGAACTCGGTATTTAGCTTTGTACCGGAAAAGGTTAAGCGACGTTGTGAAGGCTTCTCCGCCATAAGGAGTTGGTGTAGTGTTTACGAACTCTCGAGTAGGTGACTCGGGGGTGGAGTAGGGCAAGGAAGGTGTCCTTGTGGCGAACCACTATAAATACTTGTGTCGTGGTGATGTGCTTCTTACTCCTTATCTTTCATTACACGTTTATATATCTATCTATCAACGTCCAACATAAACAACCAAATAGATTGACATAAGTCGATCTAAATATTTAAAAGGAAGTTTTAAATTGGTAAAACTATTCAACCCCCTTCTAGTTTTCCACAATTGGCATCAGAGCTTCGTTACCAAGTTTCTTAAAGTATGTTGTACTTTAAAGACTTGATACGATCCGTGTATGTTTGAAAACTACAAAGAAGGATTTTTTTTGGGTCATATTTTTTTTAAATCATTTTGTTGGACATTGATAGATGACTCTAACAACTTTTGTTCCAGAGAAATTTTCATGCTAGAATCTCTCAAAAATCTTCATTCAAAGAATAATGAAGTCAACATTCAAGGAAGGATCTAAAAAGTAATCACAACTCACGTACACCAAGTACAAAGGATTACTTTAAAAGCTCATGAAGTATCTTTGGCATTATGCCAAACCAAGAAGCATAGAGGTATGTTTTACTTTTCTTTAGATAGGTTACATGAGTTCAATTTATTTTTCATAAGTTTTCTTTGCTTATTTATCTCTAACATCATTAGAAGTCTCTTCGTCACTTTTCCATCTTTTTCATCATCGGAATAACACTCCTTTTGATTCAGTCAAACTAACGCCGTCATCACATATGAACCTTCGATATGTGATTCATCAAAAAGTCATCCAAAACAATCTTCATCTAATACCTCGAACTATCTTTTAGTAAGCTAATTTATAAGCCTACTACAAAAATAATGTCAAACAACCCCTTTTCGTCTGACAGATGGCGGATCCCCTAGTTGTACTATTTGGATCCCAAACATAAAGGATCCGGGGAACCGTGGAATGAACTCGGCTATACGCTTTCAAAATTCACCACCGATTGTTTTCCTCTATTCACACAAAACAAAACGACCAAGCTACAAAATTCATCCTCATTGGCTTCCATACTTTCAAGTATCCTCCTAAAACACCATTGTAAGTAATTACATTAACTTGTTGTAACTTTCATCATCCTCATCCTAGGGTTTATGGTTTCTTAATATCTAATCAATTAACTCAATTAGGATTTTCAAACTAATCATGAAAAGGGATTTTAACAAAATCACTTTGTGTTCACAACATTGTTAATACAAATCAAAACCATAAACCCATTCCAACTAATTTATCTTAATTGAAAATTTGTATTTTTAGGACCAACCATGCCCAAAGCCACTCAACAAGATCACCATGACACCGTCCATTACCTTACTCACTACTATCGTAAAAGGGGATTGACCAAAACCGACCGTAAAATATTCAAAAGCCTTGTACAACGACTTATCCACGAAGGCCGTGTAGTCAAGGAATGTTTCCTTGAAGATACCGACATTCGTCAAGTTTTCTCGACAATCAATTTTGATTGTCTCCTTGACATAGATGAACAAATTTGTCCGGTCTTCATTTTGAATTTTACAAAGCTTTAGGATCATTAGAAACACCGACAATAGCATCTCAATCGCCTTCATCATCAACAAACAAAACTTTATTTTTCCTCTCAACACCTTTGCTCAAATTCTTCGCATTCCTTGTGAGGAATTTGTATGTACTCTCAAGATTGGGCAATTAACTCTCAAAACCATGCACTTGATCCCAAGCCTCTATAACACTCCTCTCGACGATCCCGAAACCATTCGTGATACTATCTTTAAAATTAGGACCGACCAATCCGTTACGATCGTAACAAAAGCTCATTCACCGTGATCCCTTTAAAATGGAACTTTTTGAAATGCATCCCATGTTTAGAAAATGGGAAGAAATCCTTAGGGAAAACATCATTAGCCTAGTTGGAAACAAAGATCATCCAAACGCATGTCTTGTGCAAATGATCTATTGTCTTACCCATCAAAGGCCATTTAATCTTGCTTACTACATGGTAAGGAGAATGGCTGGGGTATTCAAAGCTTCCAACATGGTACTCCCATATGGTATGCTCCTAACACGACTTTGTAAGTATGTTAGTGCATTGCAACCATCCCCTATCAACGATGATCATTACCTTTCCGATCACGTCATGGTACCTCTTACCAAACAACCCTCTAAACGGTTCATTGTCAATGGAGAGAAACCTGAAGCTCTCTCGGACTCCTCGGCCGGAGAAGAAGAAGAAGAAGATGAGGAAGACATCGACCCAGTATCCAACATCAAATTGGAAATCCTTGAATACCACGAACAACTTCCAACCATTCCAAACGAGACCATGAATTTAAACAAATAAGAGGCATGATTCAAAACCTCGCACAACCTCACTAAGCCGTCAAAAGGAAAAGGAAGAATTGACGAAAGAGACAATAGGAATGTGCTTAGTTTCATTTATTTTATGTTTGAATGATTTCTCTTTAGTATTTTTGGTTTATGGTATTTTGGATATTGTTACTTTATCTTATAAGTGATGTTTTATGATGACTTGCTTGTTCCTATTGCTTGTTTTATAGTTTTATTAGTGTACAAAAATCTGTACATCTTTTCTGTGTAGGTTCTGATCTGCAGATGCCGGATCCCTAGGATTAGCCTAGCCGGATCCCTCCCTTGAGGGAACCGTGGGATCCGTGTCATCAGATCAGCAATACAGCTTTCCTTACATCAATATTGCTTTCTAGATAAACTTCACATTAGCTAAGCATATGTTTTTGGAAACCAACTAGAACTATTTCAAGGATGAGAAAGGCTTAGACTCACTAAAGGCTTACTTAAGATCTTAGTCTGAGTTTATCAACACATCCAAACTCACCATATTTCCGCTTCAACTACTCACAAACTATTTCTCACCTCTCAAAACACTTTAAGAAGACAAGCTAAAACAATCATTTCAACTCATCTTCCTAACTCAAACACTCCATTTCATCTTAAATGAGTTCCTAGATCAGTGAAACTCTGAATCTCAACCTTGTGCATATTAATCATCACATTTCCAAGAACATTAGTGGATTAAGTCTTAAATACAATTGCAAAGTTCTTCCCTTTATAACTCACATTGTCAAGAATACTTTAGTCATCAAACATATAGTTAGACTACCCAAGGTCAAATTTTCTTGGTCAAAACCATGATTAGGCACAATTACTTGTTAGGGTTAAGGATTTGAGATATCCAACAGCTAAA
The DNA here is from genome assembly GCA_022545495.1 of Chrysanthemum lavandulifolium. Classification (NCBI taxonomy): domain Eukaryota; kingdom Viridiplantae; phylum Streptophyta; class Magnoliopsida; order Asterales; family Asteraceae; genus Chrysanthemum; species Chrysanthemum lavandulifolium. Next base: position 216,297,197 of record CM040244.1, read on the forward strand.
GACTTCAAAATTAAGTCAATCCATGATTAAACAAACCTTACAACAACATAATGATTTCACCTAGTCCTTGTCGACAACCGGATCCTCGGTCTTTAACCAAAGCGGATCCTCTCGAGAGGATCCGTGGGATCCGAGATGCAGAGCATAAATTAGCTCCATATTTGAATTCAAGTCACCTTTTGGGTCTCCAACCACTTTTAGCATTCATTAATTATCCTCATAGAACTGATCAAAACCCCAAAAGCATGCTTAGCCCTTCAAATGGCCAAGAATTTAATTTCCTAATTCAAATTACCCTTTATAAACCAAACAACCTTAGAATTAAGGTACCACTCTCAAATCACATCTCAAAATCAGCAACTAAAAGAGTTCTTACTAGCACCATCACTATGACTAAGGCTCCTAGTGCTAACTCATCCACTCAAGAACCACCCAAGAAACTTGCTAGAATCATGCATGAAGTTTCCTCAACCAAATCACCTTGGGTAAGTCCACCAAAACTAGGATCTCTCCACACTAAGAAAACCAATCAAACTAATTCACAAGAAGAGTGCTTCTACTAGGATTTCATCACATAATTCTACTATACCCTCCACAACTCAACCTACTTCATTAGTACCTAGAGCCACCTCACAATCATTTGAAGATCCTCAACCCACTTCACTTGAACCTCCACTTCAAGAAACTCAAAACCATGACAAAGAGTGCGATCATTGCAAACATGTTGAAAGATTGAAACATGAACTAGATTGATTAATACATGAACTACAAGCTCAAACTGAGAATGTTTAGGATAACTCATCTCATCATTAAAGATTTTAGTTGAATCTAAAATTTGGGGTAATTCATTAGCATTAGTAGTGCTTATATGGCTATAGTTCATTCTCTTAGTTTTTAGAGATTTGGTTGTGTATCTCTTGTTTTATTGAATGAATACTTATATGCTATGATTATTATGTGTGTTGTGCTTGTTATATTGTACATATATCTCATTCCCTCAAATAGCATTCCTTGACATTTCTTCATCTTTGAAGAAAGCTGTCAACAGATAGCGGATCCCTTCCAGATAACTAGACGGATCCTCCTTAAAAGGAACCGTGGGATCCGTGGTACAGAGCACAAATTTATACTAACTTGAGTCTCTTTTGCGGAAATTATGCACTATACTCTTGTTTTTCTAACCTTTGTTTTGTAGTTATTCAAAATACACATGAAGATATTGACACCATAAAGCTAGGGGGAGCTTTGTGTCAAATGACATTGCAAAATCATTTGCAAACTTAATCCAATTTTGGATTACACTTCATAACACCCCATTGCAACATTGCAATATTCAAGGGGGAGCACGCTTTCGTCACTTAGACGAACAATTTGCAAACTTAATTATGTCCTTGACGCCCTTTCAAAGGGATGGACTCGTCAAGGGGGAGTAACGACGAGATCCATTCCCGTCACTTGCTCTCTTTACATTTTTACATTTTTTATTATTTGTGTTAGTTTCTTTTAACACTTTTTGTTTCGACAAAAAGGGGGAGAAGAAAGTAAAAACTACAAATTCAAATTTTTACGAATTTTAGCTTTTTCCTTAAAATAATTTTATGTTTTGTCATCAACAAAAGGGAGATTGTTAATACAAAAAAGCCGTGAAAACGTTTATTTATATTTTACGATCTTCTAATGTTTTGTCGATAACAAATATAAAATCATTTTAACGAAACAAATAGAGTACGTAAATAGTTTGAGTTAATATTTTTCTAACACACTTACGCTTTCACATAAAACACTAAAACAAGTATAAGTGATTTTATGATTTAGATACATATGTACAAACAACTAGTGTTTACATATTGGGTTAAACATATACTTAAACTAAATATACTAAAATGGGTAAAAACTAAGTGTATGCTAAATTGGGTAAATACAAGTATATACTAAATGGGTAAATACTAGCAAATGGTTTTGACCCATAACCCATGGTTTTATATATACCACTTAACCAAGTTCATTGTATCCTTAAGATACATTGTATCTAGAAAGAAAACCATGGATCAACCCATAACCCATGACCCATAACCAAAACTACCCATGGGCAAAGAGGAGCGGACCACGGATCCCTAGCTTTGTGCTAGCCGGATCCCTTGTTGTAGGGATCCGTGGGATCCGGGAAATGTAAGAGAATTTCCTCTATAAATAGAGAGCCATTTCTTCCTCTCTAAAAGGGCTTTTACACATACTTCCCAAAGTATTCTAACCTCTAACCTTAGATCCAAGTGATCTATGTAGTTTTGTCTTTGTTTTGTGTGATCTTCTAGGTTCCTCTTAAAGGAAAGATCACCACTTCTTGAAGACGCAAGCTCAAGTCCATGAGTTGCCATGCTTCGTCATCATCAAGACAACGAAGGTTCTCTTGTTGATAGATCTACCTTTCTCCATAAATGTTGGGTTAAAGGCATTAGTGAAGGATGCCGAAAGTGTCAAGACGAAAGCATTAGTGAAAGGTGCTTATCGTTCGTGTCAAGATCATTAGTGAAGAATGCTATAGGTGTCAAGACGAAGGCATTAGTGAAGGGTGCCAAGCGTTGTGTCAAAGGCATTAGTGAAGGATGCCAAAGAATCAAATCAAGTAGCATTTGTGAAGAAATGCCTAGGTCGTATAATCGATGAGGTGCATCGTTATACATATAAGTATTTGTTTATTTACAAGGATGGTGATATCCTTGATGGTGTTGTAACAAGGAGTAGATCTCCTTGAGATTAGGTGTTGTGTCGTGAAGGTGTAGTTCACCTAAGGTGTGAAAGAACTAGGTGCTTAGCCTAGTACCTAATAAAGGGTAGGCGACGTTGTGAATGATTAGTTCTCCTAAGGTGTGAAAGAACTCGGTGGTTAGCCTAGCAAGTATAAAGGGTAAGCGACGTTGTGTTAGGTGTGGTTCGCCTTGGTGTGAAAGAACTCGGTATTTAGCTTTGTCTGGGAAAAAGGTTAAGCGACGTTGTGAAGGCTTCTCCGCCATAAGGAGTTGGTGTAGTGTTTACGAACTCTCGAGTAGGTGACTCGGGGAGCGGAGTAGGGCAAGGAAGGTGTCCTTGTAGCCGAACCACTATAAATACTTGTGTCGTGGTGATGTGCTTCTTACTCCTTATCTTTCATTACACGTTTATATATCTATCTATCAACGTCCAACATAAACAACCAAATAGATTGACATAAGTCGATCTAAATATTTAAAAGGAAGTTTTAAATTGGTAAAACTATTCAACCCCCCCTTCTAGTTTTCCACAAATTTCATAGGGACAGTAAGATCCACGCCATCCGTCTTATTATTACATTCCAGCTGACGGAAATTAGCTTTTGTCTTGATAGAAGCATTAGCTGTAGCATTGACATAAGACATTGGACCACTTTGGGGTAGATTGGAATCATCCCTAGACACGCTCAGATTTGCAGACATATCACCCGGTTGTTGCTGCTGATAACCAATATTCTTAAGCATATCCTCCAACTCCTTCTGAGACTGCGGCACCATTGGATAACCAAGTGGAGTAGCCCCAATGGAAGTTGTCGAATCCAGTATCCCAACTGGTTTTAATGGAAGCCCGTCATCACCCACTAAAACATACTTCCCCTCTAAGATTTTTTGTTCAATGGCACAAATTTTCGATAAAGCATCATGACCCTCCAGTGTGTCACGACAAGGGTTAGGAACAAGTGGAATCGGCTCCACTTGTGCCATGTTACCAACACCGGGAGTTCCCAAGTCAGTTTCCTTCAACCGAGTAGCATCACTTACACGCAGTTCAAAATCAGCAACCCTCTCCATTCAAACACAGTAAAACAAAACCTAACACTTAAAAGAAACAAATCGATTCAATACCACGTTAACACAACGTATGAGGAAACCCTAGTAAAAACTAGGGTTTTAATCCATAAAAGTACTCGATCAACCCATGATTCGATAATTGGATTCAGATAATAATAATATGTATATAACTGATGCAGTTCGATATAAGAATCAGCCCCTAAAAACGATTTTAGGATAAAGAGCAATACCGTAACAGATTTAAACTACACGATCTACAAAAACCTGGATAAAGCAGCGTTATCCACGAATCAGAAGATCGATTGGGGAGAAAACGATTAGGGTAAGCAGGAGAGAAATCAGAAGATCGATTGGAGAGGTTTAGGGGTGATCGGTTTTAGGGTTGTTGCATGTCAATGTGATACGGGCTTATATAACCTAATTTACATACATGTAAAGACCTTTATTGACTAAGATATTATGCCACCATCATACTTTACTACTCTATTGATGAAAACTTTATAATTTCTATTTTTTTTTCTTTTTTATATTTTTTAAGAAGAGACTTCTTAATGCGTTTGTTGGTATTCTTTCATTGGCAAAAGTAAAACAAAAATCCTATGGTGACTGAACTTATGCATTTACTGACACTTTGCAAGCCACTAAGTGACAAATCACCTTTTATCAGAAATTCTTACTTCTTCTCGTTCATAATAAAAAGAGAAAAATAAAATGAAAATAAAGGTTAACTAGTTGGGTGTTCACGTACAAGGTATCATACTTGAGAATGGAATATATAAATAATTTAATATCGTGTACGTAAATGACCATTCTACCTATTTTATTTAGATATTATTGATTTGTTCCGGTAAACAAAAGAACTAATCATTGGCTCGATGAAGCAAACACAAAATGTTTAAATAATAATTTGGTATGTACTTCTTCATTCGTTGGTTGTTTGTTCAATTATCTGCACCTGAACTAATAAAACTATAAAAGAATCATTTGATTGAAGGAATGTCAAACACTATCAAAATACTTCAGTTTACAGTTTTGCATTGTTTTCTTTGGGATATGAGTTTCTTTGAAGAAAATATAATTTTATTTTGGAGAAAATATATACGTAGTAAAATCAACCGTTTTTTAAGTAGTGAAACCGAATCTTATACAATTGAACGCCGAGAGCATGTCTACACCTCTCGACCAGCTTGCTGAGATTTAGATCAATTTTTGCTGCCCGTGAAACCAGGACATGTAGTAAAGTTTGCAAATATATATCTATACAGAAATTGGCGGGTGGATGTTATCCCAATTAATATTCATGGAATTTAACATTTAGCATAAACAACAACACAGAACCTTGCTTTGACGTTGTTCGCAACACCACATGGGTTATTTGGCGTTACCGGAACCAATGTTTGTTTTGATATGAAGCCTCCGAAATATCTTGCCACCTTTAACCTTTTTTACCCTATTTTATAATCATTTGTAGAGCCATATATTTCTGACGTTTTGGTCAGTAAATCTTTAACAATTCTTTTTAAAGTAGACTTCATTGATGCGTTTGTTAGTGACTTTTTTTTGTCAGATGTAAAAGACCAAGAAGTTTTATTGACTGGAATTACACATTTACTGAGAGTATAACTAGTCTTATAAGGTAAAAGAATCTGGTAGCGATAATGAAATCATCTTTTGCCGATTATAAAAAGTCAACATTCTTTCTTTTTTATTAAAAAAGCCGAGGAAACGAAGATGAAAATAAATGTCAACTTGGATGTTCACGTACAAGGTATCACATATGAGAATGGAATGTATAATTATTTAATGACCCGGTTCTTGAAAGGCATTTCTACCTATTTTAATTGGATGTCATTTGATTTGCTAATTATTAGAAGAAGTAATCATTGGCTCGATGAAGCAAACACAGAATGTTTAAATATTAATTTGGTATGTTCTTCCTCTTGTAGTTGTTAGTTCTTTGCACCTAAAAACAAACACAACCTTTTCAGTTATGTACATAAACTAAAATAAACCACAAAGAATCAGTTGATTATTGAAGGAATGTCAAACACTAGCTACCAAGATAATTCAGTTTATACAATAATGCATCGTTTGATGGGAGTTCATTCAAGATAATATATTATTTTGGAATAAGAATTCACGATAATCCAGAAGTAGTAAATTAAGTCAGCTGTTTTAAACTGCAAAAATTTACAATATACTGTAAAGTTATAAACCGAATAAAACTCCCTTGGTACCTTTCATTTCCACGGTCATTGCGAATCTGATAATGTGTGATCGAAGCTCTCAGTACAAACATATTTATATATTTTTCTGAACGCTACAAACATATAAACACATGTAGTACATGTTAACATATCGTATGATATTGACAGATATACCCATAATTACACGGTACACGCACAAGGAAAATTACACATGAGCTTTTTTGTCGAATGCCAATTTATTGAAGAACTCACACTAGCAAGATGCTAGAGGAGGAATATTATATTGCAATGAGTTTTTACAAGCGAGAATAGGATCAACTGTCCAGTCGATCCATAAGGGAATTCATTTTTGTATTTGTGACTAAACCAAGAATGTGAGAGAAACTTAATATCTTCACCAAGTGTATATACTTCCAGGACGCTTCAAATCAAAGCAAACACGATTCCTATATCGCATGATAGTTTGTACGACACATCGAAGCGTATTTTAGTTTTTGTGTCTAAATTCATCGAGTCATCCCAAGATATTAGGTTATGAAGCTCTTTTGGGTAGTCATTAAATCCCCACTATATATCTCGAAACCAACTTCCATATCGAATTAGCAATGGAACATCCAACAAAAGGTGTTTGAAAAGTAAAAGTTTAAAGTGCGTTAAATTGGAGTAAACATTTCTTCTCTCTGATTTTGTAAGAATTTGGAGAGAGGTTGGATCTCTACATAAGAGTTGATAATAAATATTTAGAAAATTTAACTTCCAAATTATAGATTAACAACCAAACAAGATCAAAGAATGTATCCACTTCTTATAATTGTAATGTTATAATATCAACAGAGAATATTTAATGGCTATTATCGGATTATATGCAAATAATCCTAAATAATTGAAGTTGACGAAAGGCTTCTTAATTTTTTTACACAATACGTTTAATTAACTTAAGGTATTTCAAACCACTTTCACTTCTATTTAAAGCCACAATCAACACCTCCTACAACACACAAAAACATAAAGAAGCACTAACAAGAGCATACAAATACAAAATATGGCTCTGACTTCCTTCCTCTACGTCTTTCTTGTCTTCCTCATCAATGCCCAACCATGTCCTGCCGCAGGTGGTTCGTGGTCTCTCCTCCTCCCAAGCATAGGCATCTCCTCCATGCACATGCAGCTACTCCCCAATGATCGTGTTGTCATGTATGACCGAACAGATTTTGGAACCTCCAACATCTCTCTTCCAAACGGCAAATGTCGTCCCAACTCAACTGATTGTTCTGCCCATTCTGTTGAGTATGATGTTGCTTCAAACACTGTACGTCCACTTATGGTACTCACTAATGTCTGGTGTTCCTCGGGAACTTTAATGCCCGATGGTACATTAGTCCAAACTGGTGGATTTGCTGATGGTTACCGTGTTGTCCGAACTTATAAATCCTGTGATACATGCGACTGGCAAGAGTTTCCAAATGGCGTGAGTAAATCAAGATGGTACGCGTCCAATCATATATTGCCTGACGGAAGGCAAATTATCATTGGAGGTCGCCAAGCATTTAGCTATGAGTTCTACCCAAAGATGTCGGCCACTGAAAATGCTCCTAGTCTGCCATTTTTGGTTCAAACCAACGACCCTAACATTGAGAATAATCTATACCCATTTGTATTCCTCTATCCTGATGGGAATCTGTTCATTTTCGCCAACAATCGTGCTATATTGTTTGACTACTCAAACAACATAGTTGTCAAGACTTACCCGACAATGCCTGATGGTCAACCAAGGAGTTACCCAAGTACGGGCTCTGCAGTACTTCTGCCTTTGCGGATAAAACAAGGGACGGTGGCGGAGGTTGAAGTATTGGTTTGTGGGGGTGCACCAAAAGGAGCATTTGTTAATGCAAATAGAGGTATATTTAATGGAGCCTTGGATACTTGTGGACGAATAAAAATATCTGACGGTAGCCCCCAGTGGGTTATGGAGACCATGCCTTTCGCTCGTGTCATGGGTGACATGTTGTTGCTTCCCAATGGTCACGTTTTGATAATCAATGGCGCTTCGGCTGGTGTTGCAGGGTGGGAACTTGGGAGGAACCCTGTTCTCACTCCAGTTGTTTACCAACCTGATAAAGACATAGGGTCCAGATTTGAGGTACAAAATCCAAGCACCATACCTAGAGTTTACCATTCCACAGCAGGTTTACTACGAGATGGACGTGTTCTTGTTGGTGGAAGTAACCCACACGATAAATATGAATTCACAAACGTCCTTTATCCTACTGAATTGAGTTTGGAGGCCTTCTCACCATCTTATATGGATTCAAACTCATCTAACATACGCCCGAGAATAATCTTGCCTGTAAATAATTATATAATTCGTTATGGGAAACAAGTGGTTATTGTGTTTACAGTTTCAGGCATTGTGGATACAAGCTCAATCAAAGTAACAATGGTGGCACCTTCATTTAACACTCATTCATTTTCTATGAATCAACGATTGTTGGTCCTTGACAGTGGCGTTGCATCCAAGATTATGGGCATATCAAGATACCAAGTAGTTGTAACCGCACCACCCTCAGGTAATGTTGCTCCGGCGGGAAATTATCTTCTTTTTGTGGTTCACAAAGATATCCCAAGTCCAGGTGTTTGGGTTAAAATGCAGTGAGCATATTTCAGAATATTTTTATTCTATTGTTATCACACCGTTATCTTTAATTGTATATTAGCGATTGATCTCGTTGTAAAATGTAAACATAATGCTATTTTTATTAAAGTTACATGCGATAGAGTTTTCTACATATCATTTATGAAAGTGTAAGTCATCCTAATTTAATATATGTTGCAAGCATTTCATGATAACAACCATTACAAAAATGCTAGTAGAAACTGATCAATATCGCTTGTTGGTGGGCATGATATCTTCCAATAATTAATCGAGAAAATATAAGTATATGTTTGTTTTTAGATTAGTGGACACATGTGTGCTTGTTTGGAGCATGTATTTCAATTCAAAACTACGATTCTTCATTAAAAACTATGGACATTTTCTTTTTCCTCTCTTCATCATCTTCCATGTTCTCTCATTCTCATCTATTAGTTTTTAATATTCACTTTCATCTTTTCTAAAATCAAGTTTTACAATTGTTCATTTTTCTATGAAAATAATCAAGAGAAAAAAATTACATGCACAACAATACTTGTTTAGCAAGAAATCTGGCTCACAACTCATTTGCTTATTATATAAAAAAAAATTAATTAACAAACTTTAAAGCTTATAAAGAAACTCGATGTCAGTTTATTCTTTCTGATTTTGTAGGTAGCTACATCGGTCAATGTTATGATTTTTGGGCTTCATTGCTTTTCCCAAGGCTGCTTTAGCTCATTTTTCTATCAATCTATGTTTGGTTTGCTCGTTCTTTTTATAACTAAAGTTTCTGCGTCCTGTATTGTTCATCTTGCAATTGAATTGTAGAAGTGATGAAAAACTCTGCGTACAAGCTTGATTGAGAACAACAATAGGATTAACGACAATGAGAGTCAAAATACTCAAAGCTCAAGTACAGGTTTTCAAGATTACAAATCAAATGATGTTTTGATTACAAGTTGTTATAAATTTGTATCAATATTAGCCAAATAGGGGTGTAATAAGTACTTTCGTGTCTTGCAAGTATTTGGTCGGTTAGCAAAAGATATAACCGCTTAGTTTAGAGAGATAGGTGTGGTGAAGAGCTTTATCTCTTCATTTGGGGGCCCCGGGCGTCACATCACTACAAAACAACCCCTTACCACAACACAACGTAACTTACTTATTTGGGTTCCACTACTTCCAATTTATTTTATTTTTTTTCAAATTTCCAAATAAACTATTTTCAATTTTCCAAATTAACACTCTTGTTTGATGTTGGTAAACAAATTTGATGAAAATTCCCTAAATGTATCGGTATGTTAAACAACAATGCGTAAAACATAACAGTTACCAATTCAAGACTCCTTTTTCATGTTGTAAAGTAAATTTGGGTAAAACCGAATTCATAGGTCCAACGGTAAAAATGTAAAACCCACCCGCAAAGTAGGTGAAAACAAACGAAACCCCTTTTCATCCTTTCGTCTTCGTGAAAAAAACCTCAAGCAACAACCATAAAAAACCTCAAGCAGTAGCAGTAGCAGTAGCAACAACAGCTCAACAGGTAAATTTATGTTTATTAAAAAATGAAAGATGTTAAACACAATTTTATAAACGTTGTCCAACGATAACCTGCAAACTCCGTAGAATCTTTCCTTCGTCGTCTGCACGACGAGACTCCATTTGGCGAAGCACGGCGAGTTGTGCTGGTGTGGCAGCGAAGGGATGGCGAGAAATGACGAGGCTTCTCTCGTCACCATACCTATCCCTCTTAGGCAAAGGATAGTTTTTGTTTCCTTCTTTGAGTATGATTTGACTTGCACTCCATGTCAAGGTCGTTTTCCTATACTTCTTGGAACCGAACTCTTCCCCCTCATCTCTATAAAAATAGATGATGGGGAGAGCATCAATGTACCATTTTCTTTACCATTTTTCTCAATATACAAATCGTTTGGGAGCAAGAATACGTGTGGTTTACATAGCTGTCGTGATATGTTTTTTATTCATTTGCATCGAGTTATTTCGCATTTGTAGCATCCAGGTTGTTGATCGACACAAGTTAAATGATGAAATTAACAAGAAGAAGAGCACATTAAAGGAGGTGAGAGGTGAGGGGTGTGAGGCCCGTGAAGATGATACTAGATGAGAAAAAAGATTGTTTATTATTTATATTTAGTTAATAGAGTGTGGATCTAGTGAGAAGAATTATTTAAATGAGAATAGTGAGAAAAAATTACAGTCACATATTTCAAATAAGGAAAAGAAATAATAAGGAGATGCATCTATTTTTATGGATGCATCTAATATTTGTGGTTGTTGTTTCTTATCATTCTTCCCATCTTAACTATATTTCTCATTTGATCGTATCTCTTAATTAATAATCATCGTTTTGAAATACACCCTATAAAAAGCATATATGTGTCTAATATTTAAAAGTAAGCATATTATTTAATTTGTCTCGTTGTATTTAATTTTTATTTAGTGGCGAAAGGGGGATAAGAACCCAAAGCTTATATATAAAACAGACTTACGAAAAGTGGTGTCACCACCGACTCGAAGCATACTTTAAGAGATACAACGACCAAATAAAAGCCTAACGCCTAATAAACTTAAAGAATAGCTAAAAGCCACGTCTATATGTTAGGTCAACTCAGTGCCCAATGATTTCTTATTAGATTTGAACATAAAATAGCATAAGTCTAATAAGTAGCCGTTGAGTAAATACTTAGAATAACATCTTTAGAGTTCTTTGAAGACTGATGCTAATTTTAGACCATGTTTTAATATTTATAATTTCTCGTCTACCTATGGTCTACCTATGCACTAACGGGCAGAAAACTCGGTCGTGTGTAGTGTAGTGTTCGGTAAAACTGAGGTCGTCCTAAAGGCTATGTGTGCGGATTAACTTAAGTTTGTATTGTCACTTAAAAAGGGGGTTTATGATTTGAATAATATTAAACTAATAAAAATAACGCGAAATTAAATATGAAACGATCAGTGGGAGAAAGATATGCTAGCCTAGTTACTAGTATTATCATGCCATAATTCGGTTTTCTTAAAAATGCCTTCTAATGCTTTATGTGGGGGTAAATGTCACCTTCTATGGTCAATTCGCCTAGCCTATAATCTTAGATTCTGACCATAGCAATACGTCGGTAATCTATTCTCAGTCATTACATACCAACTACTTTCTAGACCTATTCTTAGTGCATTAAGCACTAAACCCGACTTGGTCTGCTCAAAATTCCGACATTTCTTAAGTATTGCCACTAGGTAGGTAATCCTATGGTCAATTCTCACACAAGGAAATGCTAGTCCTATGGGCAATTCTTACCACCCCTCGCAACTTGTCCTGCTAGCTATCAATGGTCAATCAGCACTAGCATTCTAAGTACTACCTGGTTTAAACATTACTGAAACACGGGTATTCACGAATGGCTAAGAAAGCAAACACATAAAGAAATTGTAAGGCGAGAAAACACAAATAATTGAATAGATAAATTCATAACTAGGCTAACACATGAAGTATTTAGCCAATCATATTAAACAATGCATCAAAATCAATGTTATAAATTATAATGAAATACATTGGATTCAATACAAATATTTGATAAGAAATAACTAAATCTATTTGAATAATGAAGTGAATTCTCCCTTGGAAGATGGTACAGAGCTGCTTAAACCCTAAACCGTTCTTTGTGTTTTGTGGTGAATGAATAATGAAATATGAAAATTTAGGGCTTGTATTTATATCCTCGTTTAAGTTACGGCGTAACCTTAAGTAAAAGGTTACGCCGTAACCCTTGTATCTCAGACGATCGTAGCATTAAATACTAACTTACGTCGTAACCTTGTGAATGGGTTACGGATGTAGAATGCTCGTAGTCAAAATCATCACTTCTACACCGTAACCATGTGAATGGGTTACGACGTAACCTTCTTGTCCTTCTAAAATCTTCTAAGTCATTGAATATCTACGGCGTAACCAAGTCGATGGAGTTACGCCGTAACCATGAGCAACGTTGACTTTGGTCTTCAAGTGATAATCTATGTTACGACGTAGATTGAGATATGCTTCTATGCCGTAACTCTCTCCTGGTTAGCAAACTCTTGTTAAACTTTGTTATTTTTCCTTCCAAATCCATGTTTCTTCGTTTCAATACTCATTTATAACCTGAAATAAAATAAGAAGAAATAAGAGTATATATCCATGTAAAACTACATAAATAGTGAACATTTAAGGGAGAAATTGACACTAAAATATCAGGACTATATAATGTTATCAAACACGAAGAGTTTTCACCTCAGCGATTAGGTGATTCAGCAACTGAAGTATAAGAACTAAAAGAAGAGGTTCAGACCAGTGAGGTTTGACAATACCACACTGACTGATTCTTGTTCTCACTAAAACAAAGATACTTAAAAAAATATCTTAGTATCTAAAATTCAAGAGGCCAGAAAACCCTGTAAGCAAAAGTGGATATGTAGGGTATTGGTGGTTATTTGCATGGCCTATAAAATATGCATAGTGAAAAATAAACAAATCAGGATCTTGCATAGCAAAACCTAATATCAAGCTCTCCTATTCATTGATATAATTTGAACCTAAACATATAACAAGAGTGTTTATAGAGTTCATTCCTTGTTCATGCAAAAACATAAGCTCCAACTCTAGTTTGCAATCAGTTGCGCGCATGGAATCACCTTATGATTCCTGTCTGCAACCTTGTTTGGTCGACTTTGAGGTTTGTATGGAAGAATAACTTCATAGATTGTGTCACGTATCCACTAGTACGGGGTCGAGCTAGTATCGAATGAAAGTCGATTAAATGTTTTGGAAAAGCTTAATCGTTCGACGAGTATGAGAGGAGAGGGGAGAGTCGCTTTAGGGTTGAGAGGATTAGTTATGGTTCTATATCAGGATACCTTGTATTTAGAAAGCACCTAAGGACATTCCTAATACAACTTGAACTCCTTAGAGTTATCCTTAAGTAAATAACTTTGATAATTTTTCAAACTTACTCTTGCTTTACCCATAGAGGTCAGCCAAACCCTAAACCCTAAAAGGTTTATAGCTTTTGACTTTTATGTACTTTATATATTTATCCTGGATAGTTATATCTACCCTTAATATGTTTTACCACTCTATGAGAATATTTTCATCTCTTTTCTCATTACCAACTTGCTTGTTATGTTTAATATGCACCGGTGTGATCCATTGGTATTTCTATGAGTACCCATTGTGAAAGATGTTGTTCTTTGCGCACAAATCCTTCAGGATAAAGCAAGTATTCATAAGAGTCAGTACCTTTTTAAGAGTTACTAAAGAGGTGAAACAATTGTTAACATTGTTCCATAATTAATAGTTTATCTCTAACCTAAAGTAGAAACATTTAATATACTATTTACGTAACCAATAAATGCTTGACACATATCCAGAATGCCTTTTGGGAAACCCTAATTTTTGTCTATATACAAGAATGTTTATAATGGAGTGACTATTATGTCTTGCATTAAAGTGAAACACATTAAAAAGCTTTTGCTATCGTCTGAACTAACGTAGCTGAAGAATGGTTCACCGAGTTCCCTTTCAAACTATAACTTTGGATTTAGTTTGAGTAAAAGAGAGAACACCTAAATTTTTATTCTTCAAACAATCCTTGTAAATTCTTCAATTCATTCAAATAAGAATTTAAACATTGAAAATTGATTGTGTGTTCATTTTGTTTAAACTATATAATTGTTGTTATTTAGTGATATGTTTAAACTACATCGAGTGCTGATGCGTGGCTCGGGGTTGAAAGACTTCCTTTTCCGCGAGCAAGCTTTACAATCCACTATGAAGTGTACCTAATCGTTGCAGTGTAGTATGGGCAAGCCCAAGGGGTTGATCGTTCTCTAGGGGGAATAGAGATATTAGTAGAGATGTATGACGAAAAGGTGAGGTTGAGGGTGTTTCTTTTTAGTCTTTTTATATATTTTATGAAAGCAAGTAAAATATCGGGGTTTGAAGAGTGGGGGTTTGGTAATTTTACGAACTAAACTACTTAACAAATCAAATTAAAACAAATTAAACTAAATAAAAGTAAAAACTATGGATCGAATGAGTGTGTTTCTTATGATAATTACAAGCGTGTTCACTTAGATTTTATTACTCTCTAGTTATCTTTTATTGGTCGGTTGAATTGTCACATCCTTATCCTAATTGATGCATTGTATTTTGTGTTAGTCATAGGGTGGTGCCTAATTCTCCAATTCTATGAATCGTAACTCTCCTCTAGAACATCCGGGATCTCCAAGTACCGAGGTATCTCCCCCGAAGATCCTATTATCTTTAAGCTACAACTCACGCAATAAATACAACGATGGCCTAAAGTGAACTCTAAGGCTTTTTGCTATTTAGGACGTTCAAGCTTGCAACAATTAAAGAAGAAGCCAGTTTTCCTTATTCTAGCATCTACCAATTAGAATAAGAGACAACCTAACAATAATCAATAACTAGGTTTCATTGGATCTAAGCAAACACTAATTAATTTAGTTACGCATGATAGATAAGCAAGAACACAAACAAACAATCAAATATAGATGAAACATGGTGATAGATTGGATAAATAAACTTATCTTTAAGTTTACAAGAGGGTTTGGAACCCTAAAATACTATCCAAGTCGGACCTCAAACGAACTAGGGTTTTCTCTCCAAAATAATGCACATAAAATACAGAAAATTCAAAGTCTATATATAGAATTTACACTCGCGAAGACGTCGCCTTTTGATGGTGCCGTTGTCTGATCGCCGTCATTAGGGCTTCGTCTTGACCAAGTCATCATTGGGACGACGTTGGTTAGAAAGTAGTGACGCCGTCTGGGTTGCTCTTGGTCGTCGTCTTGGGAGGATCTTGGTCGTCTGGTGTAAAATAAGAGAGTGACGACCTTCTGAAATAAGGTGTGACGCCGTCACTTGTTAAGACCAAAATATGTTCCTGTCCATCGCTCTAGAGTTTTTGGAACATCATGTAAGCGAAGGCGTCGCCCTTTGAGTTGGGACGCCATTAGGATTCTGAAATAGCGTTGTTTTTTTTTACTTTGTCGTTTTCTTCATGTTTTCGCTCCTTTTCGTCCAAATATGCTTCATTCCAGCATTTTTGCTTCCAAAAAACCTAAAATGTAAAAAGGAATGATTTTAAGCAGTAACGAATATAAAATGTAACGATTTAGGGCTTAAATGACCCCCTAAAAACGTATGTTTTAAATCCTTATCAAGTGCCTTATAAAGTGTTTTTATCACATAACCTATCTGTACAACACTTTCATAAGGAACAACACAATAGACACGATATTATAGAATTCTGGATTTACTTCATACGAGCACTATGAGGCATTGAATCTAACTTAAACAACATAACTTAAGTAGAAGCACACTTGCAATATCATTTCTTACCAAAACACCAAAGGGTATGTGTCCTAATGGCATCCCATGTTGTGTGAGAAGCTCTCCAACTAAAATGGTTGTGGGTTCGAGTCCTGCTTAAGACATGTGAGATAGATTTGTGTAGTAAATATATTGTAAGATAATTTAAATTGCCTTTCTAAAAAAGTTTTCTTATGAGAACAACAACTCCTACACACATTTCAGAACAAGTTCTAGCGATATTTTTTTGTTTGTTTCTCAGAAGAAGACATTTATATATGTTGTCCCGTACCTCAAAATTATTCTCCATGTTCATTAAACCTTTTAGTTCATTCCACACCAATTTAGAATTCGCATTCAAAGACACAATTTTTGTGATCTTTTCGTTGGCTTAAACATAATAAGCAACTTTGAATATTTGACGTACCTTGATTATAGTTACAATATTTCATCCTATCTTGAGCCTTTAATCCCCGACCCGTAACAAGACAAAGTAAAATAGCATTCTCAGGAATGCACTACAAGAACCACACTTACCTGTACCATGGCACTTCATTACTCACTTGACGCTAGGTAGCCCAACACTATTAATTGAGAACTTAGTTATGTTGTTTATGTTAGTCAACTCTATGTTATAGGCCCCGATTGGCTCTAGATTGTATTTAGGCCTAGCCCATTTGTAGCTATTCTAGAATCATCACTTGTAATATATATATATATATATATATATATATATATATATATATATATATATATATATATATATATATATATATATATATATATATATATATATATATATGGAATAAATGAATCAATAAGTTATACCATTCAATATCGAGGCTAAAATAATATTATGATCCACAAAATATTCACTCCCCTAATCTCCCTCCCATCTCACATCTAACTCCTATCTCTTATCCCTAAACACCGAACCTCTCCTTAACCCTAAATCATCATCAGTCAACAATATGACCAACGATTCTACCCCCTCCTACATCTGCAAACAAATTAATCCCTTTTAGCATCATTAACAAAGTCCCCGTAGAGATAGACCTAGATAAACATAACTACACATCATGGAGTTCCTTCTTCTTAATTCATCTTGGAAGCATTGGTCTAAAGTCTCACGTTCAAAAAGAAGCCTCATCTAGCACTTCCGATCTGGATTGGTGTAAACTTGATGATCTTGTCAAGATGTGGATTCTTGGCTCACTTTGAGTCTCGCTTCAAGAACAAGTGGTATCCACACGGGGATATGCCAAAGCCTTGTAGGATCATCTCAAGGCATTGTTTCACGATAACAAGCATGTTAGGGCAATGACCCTTGATAATGAACTTTGATCCATCAAGATCGGGACCATGTCCATCAATGA
This sequence comes from Chrysanthemum lavandulifolium, assembly GCA_022545495.1. Taxonomy (NCBI): domain Eukaryota; kingdom Viridiplantae; phylum Streptophyta; class Magnoliopsida; order Asterales; family Asteraceae; genus Chrysanthemum; species Chrysanthemum lavandulifolium. The sequence goes on from CM040244.1 coordinate 216,314,617, forward strand.
TTATTGCACCAAAGTTAAATCCATGGCGGATAGACTTCACAACCTTGGTTCTCCGGTTAATGAAAATAACTTGGTCACCTATGTCGTTAATGGCGTTGATTCCCGGTTTACCACAATTTTCAAAATCATACGACACCGGGAAACACTTCCTACCTTTGAAACGGCTCGCAACATGATCCTTCTTGAGGAATCTACATTCAACACAAGCACTGGTGAAACTAGCTCTTTCGATAGTTCGTCATCGTCCCCTACCATTCTCATGGCTACAAAATAGGACAGAAAAGGTAACCACCCTAAAACACAATCTTTACCACAACTATGTAATCACCTTAACAAAGGCTCATGTAAATTTGGGCACCGATGTAAGTTTATACATGACCATAGAAATAGGTCCGGCTTGAAAACCAAAGGAAACACTACCCAGTCACAAACCTGGCATTTGTACAACCCCAACTCCATTAACTGGAATCCACCAGGCTTGTACCAGGCTTGACAGTCTCATAGACCAACTAACCTTCTCCCACAACCCATTACAACGCCACGTGTGGCCCAATACACCCCATCACCGCCTATTGCTTATGTAACGTTACTCCACCCAACGCAGGCCCAACATCAGGCCCAGAGTTACCCACAAGCCCATCATGCCCAGCCTAGGTACGCTACACCGAAGCCCAGTCTGAACAACGGGCTTCTTGGGCTTGCATCCGGGTATTATCCTTCTTAGGAAACAACTTTACCAAGCGCGTTTAGCACAATGACCTTGCAAGAACCTACGTGGAACATGAGTACAGGTGCTTCTTCCTATTTAAATTCCAACACAAGTAATTTAAGTACACTTTTAACAAACGTTTATTCCCATCTATACACGTTGGTGACACAAATTCTATTCCTGTCACCAACACCGAACATAGCTTTATTCCATCTTCTCATCGCCCATTTCATTTACACAATGTCCTTGTAACCCCCAATATTATTAAAAATATCATTTTTGTCTGTCAATTTACTAGAGATGATAATTGTACAATTGAATTTGATGCCTTTGGTTTTTCTGTGAAGGACTTCTGGACTTGCCATATCCTCCTTCGATGTGATAGTTCTGGTGATCTCTATCCCATTACCAAACCGTCAACAATACCTACTGCTCTTCTCTCCACAAGCTCCTCCAAGTGGCACCAACGCCTCAGTCATCCCGGTGACGAAGTGCTACTGTCTCTTGCTTCCCGTCAATTTATTTTGTGTAATAAAGAAAAGTCTCCTCATGTGTGTCACGCATGCCGACTTGTGATAAGGATTTAAAGCACGATTTACACTTTAAAGGGGTCATTTAAGCCCTTAATCGCCCACTTTTATATCCGTTCTCGCTTAATTTCGTTCCTTTTCACTTTTAGGTCTCTTGAAGGCAAAATGCTTGAATGATGCTTATTTGGACGAAAAGGAGTGAATATGTGAAGAAAATGGCTAAAGTCAAGATCAAGACACTCAAGCTGCTGGAAATGCACCCGATGGCATCCCAAACAAAGGGCGACGCCGTCCCTGATTGTGTGACAACACAGTAGAAAAATTGCTATTTTATACCTGACGGCGTCAGGCTTTGAAGAGTAGGGCGTCACGAAGACTTTTTCTCCTCAGACGGCCTAGATCCGGATTTAGACGACGTCAGAGCTGAAGTTGACGACGTCACAACCACAACGTGACGCCGTCCCAAAGTTGACTTGGCCAATACGAAACCCTAATGGCGGCGATCTGACGGCGTCACAATTACAAGGTGACGCCGTCGCAGTTGTAAATCTATATATAGAATTCGATTTTCATACTTTTTAAGGTGGTAGACTTGTGGAGTAAAAACCTAAAACGATTGTAGTCCGGTTTGGTCAGTATTTTAGGGTTCTCATACCCTATTTTACATCGAGATAAGTTATTTATTCCCTTGATTTCATTATGTCTTCGATTGAATGTGTGTATGCTTGCATGTTTAACATGTCCGGCTAATTTACTTGTGTGTTTGCTTAGATCTATGAAACCTAGTTATTAAATATTGATTGGTTGTCTCTTATCTTAATTGTAATTGGCTTAGGAGTGCTTAAAGCCATCGTTGTGTTTTTAATGCTTGATTAATCTTTGTTGAACATTAGTTTATAATTACTAGTGGAATTGTAGGCTAAACATCCAAAGATAACCTTAGTGTTAAGTTTATGAATCCTAGAGATTTCGTAGTCATTAACCTTAAGGTAGCTTCAAAGAGTTAGGGATAAAAGCACACCCTACGACCTTAGAAAACACAACGCGTTAAGAATAAGGACGTGACAATTCAACCACCAATAAAAGATAACTAGGGAGTAATAGTATCTAGGTAGACACATCTTTAATCATCATACGAGCACACTTCAAAAGACATAGACTACCCTTAGATTAGATAATTAGAATAGTAGAGTAATCGGTAGAAGTACCACCCCCCAAATCCAAACCCCGAGATCGTACCTTTAGTTTTCTAAAAAATATAAAAAGATAAAAATAATCTTCCTCAACCTCAACCTTAGCGTAGTAAATTTCTCACTAGCATTCCTATTCCCTAGAGAACGATATCAATCCCCGAGGCTTACCCTAATACTACACTACAATGATTAGGTTCACTTTCTAGGTGGTTGAAAAACTTGCTCAAAGAAAAGGAAGTTTCCTTTGACCCCGAACGTGCGTTGTACGCGTATCAAGTTTTTGGCGCCGCTGCCGGGGAATAGAATAGCTAGTTAGGATTCTATCTCGTTTAGGTTTCCTTGCTTGATTCCTATCAAGTAACTTTTTTTTCTCATTTTTAGCTTCCTTGTAGTCTATCCCCTTTCTTCGTGACTTTGTTCATAAATCCCATCACTTTTCATCATGGAAAGTGATAACCCACCACCAAACCAGCCATTTCCCCCCGCCAACTCCCTTAGACAACTTAGGACCCATAGTTCCAACAAAACCCTTCTTGAGCCCTTTGCTGAACCCGAGAGAGAGTTGTATAAGCGAAGAAGAGCTCTCCATGAGTCGGAACCTCAAGGCACCACCATCAATTTTGATGAAGCCGTAACTGACGACGAGTCCACACATTCCCCCAAGTCTCCTGAAACCATTAACAATGACAATCTGACCCAACATAGCGAGGAAATCCCCGCTATTCCTGTCAATGGACCCATCAATAAACCAAAGGCAAAAGTCCTTAGGGAGTACTCTTCTCCCACCTCATCTGGATTTACCAACGCCATTGTCTACCCTTCCGAACAGATCAATGAGGTGTTGCATGCCACCGACATTTGGCTTATCCAAAATGCATGTCAATTTCATGGATGCCAAAGCAAAAACCCAATTCATGACATCAAACAATTTTTAAAAATTGTGGATACTATCTATCTTGATGGAGCATCCAAGGAGACATCTAGACTCGGTTTTCCCATTTTCTCTTCAAGGAAAGGCCAAAGAGTGGCTCGATAAGCTACCTCCAAGGTCCATCTTCACTTGGGAACAACTCACTACCAAGTTTACCAAAAGTTCTTTCCTCTGGAGAGGCGCATCCATCGAGAGCGAAATCCTTCACTTCCATCAAACAGATGGAGAATCTATCGTTAACTCTGGACTCGTTACAAAGATCTCATTCAACAAGCCCCACACCATGGTATCAACCTTTGGTTGCTTGTTCAAATCTTTTACGACAATGTCTCCGCAATGATCAAAAGGGATTGACTTCTCGATTGGCGAAAAATTTCCAATCTCGGTGCGGAAGAAGGATGGGACCGCATTGAGGAGTATGTCCAGGACCAAGACAATACTTGGAACGAGCCAGTAACTGTAATGAGTATCTCTGCTACCTCGAATAATATCCCATTATCTCTCGATGATTGGATGAAGAGGGCGCAAGAGAAGCTCACATACCTCACGAAGTCTCAAGAACCTAAGAGGTTGTTTAACCCATACCTTATATGCGACATTTGTGGAGGGTCACACGAGAGCGATGAGTGTGACGATAACACACGCCAAGAGCACGCCCTCCTTTCCAGCCATGACATTTATGATGACCCTTCCCTCCTCGTATTCTATCAATACGATGAATACACTCCTTGGGGTAATCTAAAATGGAAGACTGAGGAGAAGAGGGTTCCGAATACACCATCCGTGATGCTTTTGAAAAGGAACTCGGGCAATTCGCCATGGAAAGGAGAATGCTTTTAAAGGGTCTCGTAGGATTCATTCAAGAAGAACAAGCTGAATTAGAAAGCCAGTTCGCCGAACTCTACAAAAGAGTAAGTGAACCTGGTCCAACCCAGCATGATCCAACTTGTGCCATTACTACTCGATCAGGAACCACTACCAAGGATCCACCATACCCTGTTCAAAATCCCACCACCAGGGAGCCTGAGTTGGATAAGGGAGAAGTTCCTGAACCCCCTCCGACTCCTCACGACCCTCCTCCACAAGCATCAATTCCCGTCCAACGTCCGACTCTCACACGGAGTCCTTATCCCTCGCGTTTAAAGAATCAAAAGACTGAAGAAGACAATGATGTTATCTTACTTAAAAAGGGTCGTCGTCAACATACCACTTCTCGACGTATTTTATCATATCCTTAAACATAGAAAATACTTCAAGAGGTTGCTCTCGAATCGGAAGAAGCTTGAAGGGTTGATATCATTAGGAGAAGAATGTTCGGCTATCATCTAAAAGAGCTTACCCAAGAAGAAAGAAGATCCGGGTAGCTTCACCATCCCTTGCTCTATAGGGGTACTCTCTATGAAAAATGCCTTGGCAGATCTTGGGGCAAGCATTAACTTGATGCCTCATTCCTTATTCCTCAAACTCGGATATTCAGGGCTGAAACCAACCAGAATGAGTATTCAGTTAGCTGATCGATCAATCAAATATCCCATTGGAGTTTGTGAAAATGTTCTTGTGAGGGTAGGGGAGTTCAAGTTTCTGGTTGATTTCGTGATTTTAGAAATGGAGGAAGATAACTCAGTCCCGATAATCCTTGGAAGACCATTCTTGGCTACAGCTCGTGCCATCATCGATGTTCATGATGGTAAACTCACTTTACGAGTGGGATCCGAGAGCTTAACCTTTGACATCAAGGATTCTATGAGTCGTCCCTCCTCTTACGATCATCCTATTTATTTTGTTGAAGAAGTTGATGAGTTTGTTGATGATATAGATAGTTGTATTGATGAATATCTAGTAAACGAATTCATGAATGATGACAACAACATGATATACGATGATGAAGAGACTGAGATGGTTGGAGCTGTTTCCTTTTACCCGTGTAGGGAAGAAACTGAACCTCTTGAACTTCAAAAGCCGGAAAACAAGCTAAAATCATCGATCAAAGAACCTCCTACTCTAGAATTGAAACATCTCCCGAGCCATTTAGAATATGCCTTCCTTCAAGGATAGGATCAACTCCCTGTTATCATAAGCTCCTCACTGACCGCTGAACAAAAAGGGAAACTCTTAGAAGTTCTAAGAGAATACAAAGGAGTGATCGCATGGAGTGTTGCTGACATTAAGGGAATTGATTCTACTTTTTGCACTCATAAAATTCTTATGGAGGAGGATTACAAACCCACCGTTCAACCTCAGAGGAGAGTTAACCCTAATATCAAGGAGGTAGTAAAGAAGGAGGTCGTCAAGCTTCTCGATGCCGGCCTAATCTACCCCATTTCGGACAGCCCTTGGGTCAGCCCAGTCCAAGTGGTTCCAAAAAAGGGAGGAATGACGGTTGTGAAGAATGAGAAAGGCGATTTAGTGCCACAGAGAACGGTCACTGGTTGGCGTGTTTGTATCGACTACAGGAAATTAAATGATGCCACACGAAAAGATCATTTTCCTTTACCATTCATCGATCAAATGCTCGAAAGGTTAGCTGGGCATGAGTACTACTGTTTTCTTGACGGTTTCTCGGGATACTTCCAAATCCCCATTGCTCCTGAAGATCAAGAAAAAACTACGTTCACATGCCCCTACGGGACTTTTGCATACAAGCGAATGCCCTTCGGGTTATGCAACGCCCCCGCTACCTTTCAACGATGTATGATGGCCATATTCCATGAATTGATTGAAGATAGCATGGAAGTCTTCATGGATGATTTTTTGGTATTTGGAAACTCCTTCGACCTTTGCTTATCCAACCTTAGGAAGATGCTGAAACGGTGTGAAGAAACCAATCTAGTCTTGAATTGGGAAAATTGGCATTTCATGGTAAGAGAAGGAATTGTCTTGGGACATAAAGTCTCCGGAAATAGAATAGAGGTTGATGGGGCTAAAATCGAAGCGATATCTAAACTTCCCTATCCTACTACCGTTAAAGCCATTCGAAGCTTTCTTGGTCATGCGGGCTTTTATAGAAGGTTTATTAAGGACTTCTTAAAAATTGCCCGACCAATGACACAGCTTCTAGTCAAGGACGCTCCTTTTGACTTTTCGGAAGAATGTAAGGAAGCATTCAATCGCCTGAAGAAAGATCTTACTCAAGCTCCTATAATGGTTACTCCTGATTGGTCCCAACCATTCGAGATCATGTGCGATGCTAGTGATTATGTTGTAGGCGCCGTACTAGGCCAAAGAAAGGAGAAGCATTTTCAACCAATTTACTATGCTAGCAAAACCATGAATGTGGCGCAAGAGAATTATACAACCACCGAGAAAGAGCTTTTGGCTGTGGTTTTTGCCTTCGATAAATTCAGGCAATATCTCGTCCTTTCCAAAACTGTCGTCTTCACCGATCACTCCGCCTTACGATACTTGTTCTCCAAACAAGATGCAAAACCCCGACTTATTAGGTGGATTCTATTGCTTCAAGAATTCGACATTGAAATTCGAGATAAAAAGGGAGCTGAAAATCTTGCTGCTGATCATCTATCACGATTGGAAAACCCAGACTTGGAGGAATTAGACCATAACGAAATTCGTGACTCTTTTCCTGAGGAAGGGCTAATGGCCATTAAGGATATTGAGCCATGGTATGCGGATTATGCTAACTATCTATCCAAAGTAGGTCTTACCAAATTACATGACTAGGCAAGATAAAAAGAAATTCTTCACTACGCTGAAATACTATTTTTGGGACGAGCCCTACCTATTTCGTATATGTCCCGATCAGATCATTCGACGTTGTGTTGCTGGAAGGTAGATTAATCAGATTATGAGAGAGTGTCAAGCAGGACCATCTAGGGGGGGCATCATGGTATAAATGTCACGGCACGAAATTTTTTTGATGCCGGATTCTATTGGCCTACTATCTTCCGCGACGTTAAGAGGTTAGTTCAAACGTGCGATGCATGCCAACGATCGGGAAACATCTCGAGGAGGGATGAAGCACCTCAGAACTATATCCAAGTCTGTGAAATATTCGATGTTTGGGGTATCGATTTCATGGGACCTTTTCCATCATCCGGAGGAAATGAATACATTCTAGTTGCCATTGACTATGTGTCCAAATGGGTGGAGGCACAAGCCCTTAGGACTAACGATGCAAGGGTGGTCATTCATTTTCTTAAAAAGCTCTTCGCACGATTCGGGATTCCCAAGGCATTGATCAGTGATAGAGGAACCCACTTTTGCAATGCTCAAATGGAGAAGATAATGAAGAAGTATGGTGTTCCGCATAGGTTCTCTACGACATATCACCCCCAAACTAATGGGCAAGTAGAGAACACAAATAGAGCATTAAAGCGGATACTTGAAAAAATGGTCCACCAGAACAGAAAAGATTGGGCATTCAAACTGGATGAGGCACTCTGGGCATTCAAAACGGCTTATAAAACACCCATCGTAACAACCCATTTTTGCTTGGTATACGGGAAGGCATGCCACCTCCCTACTGAGCTTGAGCAAAAGGCATACTGGGCACTTAAGGCGTGTAATATGGATTATTCTGAGGCAGGGTCAAATAGGTTCTTGCAACTTCAAGAGTTGGATGAACTAAGACTTGAAGCCTATGAATCCTTGATCACTTATAAAGAAAGGGCTAAGAAATGGCATGATCAATAGATAAAGAATCCTAAGGAGTTTGTAGAAGGAGATAAGGTACTCTTGTATAATTCAAGGTTGAGACTATTTTCGGGAAAACTCAAATCGAGATGGTACGGGCCCTTTTCAGTAAAAAGAAAAATGAGCAATGGAGCCGTGGTGCTATTAGACCATGATGGAAGAGAATTTACCGTGAATGGACAACGTGTGAAACATTATCAGTTGGAAAATAATGAAATAGTCAACGATGAAGATATTGTTTTGGAAGAAGGTGACGGTAATGAAGTCACGTAGGAGCACGACTTCGGATCTAGCTACAAGACTCATAAATAAAGAAAAGCGCTTCGTGGGAGGCAACCCATGCTTAATTGTTTGCTTGTTTTTGTATCATATATCTTTTCATTGATTGTTTATTCTCATGTTTGAATTTGTGAAAATGCTTTATTTTGTCTTTAACCTCGTCTTAATTACATATAAAGGTATTTTACAAAAAGGATAAGTGTAGGGAAGATTACACACGTTTTTAAAAGAACGTGAACATGAGAATTACAATTATTGAAAATGATATATATGTGTGTTTGTTAGAGTCAAATGCTTGTATCGAGTCATAATGGATGTTTTGTAGGAATTTTCATTCTAAAGATGTAATTTTTGTAAATTTTTCTAAAAAACGCAGAGACCGGTTTTGTCAAGATAACTGACGGCGTCAGATTGCAACCTGACGGCGTCGGGAGGAGCGTAAACAACTTATCTAACTTTTCTCGTTTTCGTGCTACTTATAAATTTTGGAAATTTCTCGGTCTTAATTTTCCAGAAAACCTGCAAACATCCATTCCACAAGCATTATATCCTAGTTTAGTAGAGTCATATATAATTTTACCATCGATTTTACGCGAAGGTTTCATCTATTTTCTTAAAGTGTGCATGTTTTATTTATCAAGAAGAAGAAATATAAGATTGGATGGAGCTTTTCACGCATACATTCTTTTTGGAAAGAATTTAACCACTACTTCGCACGGATCCTACCGAGCTAATCAAAGGAGTACTAGTTTCTTTCTCTTTTAATTACCTTCCGTTATCATAACCTTGATACTTTCGGGGAACATTGGGGACAATGTTCAGTTTAAGTGTAGGGAGGGAGAATAAAACGGGAACTTTGAAACTATGCCTATCCTTAATTATTTGTCTTGTCCTATTTCATTTGTGTAATAAGCTATGAGAAATATCGGTTAGGGTAATTTTAGCACCAAATTTAAAATTTTCATGACTTGTACGAGTGGGTCTTTAGTCTTAATAAAGCGTCTCATGGATAGGAAGTTATATGACTAGCACAAAAAAAACCCTTTACCACTCAAATTCCACCCCAAAATGTGAGGTTCGCCCCTAGATTTGTAGGAATTAAAGCATTCACCTTTAATGCTTTGAGAGTGTACCGGTAGTATAATAGATTCTAGAACTTGTTTTGTGATGCATCCCGAGATCGCTAGTGAGACTACACTTGTGTAGTTAGGAATAACTAAATGATAAGAGGCATTAGGATAACCCTTGTTTGATACCCGTATTATAATTACTTCTTCCACATCGGTTGAGTAATTCCCCACACCCTTGCGTTGTACTCATCTTTAGTACACGATACCCTAGTTAACCCCTCGAGCCTATCCTTTTCGCGGTTCTCGTGATGTTTGGTTTTCGAATATCAATGAAGAGCATTGTTTACAATCCACCCCAAATGTACACCCAAATCGCCTTAGCCTACCTTGTATGCACTCACTTTTAGTGCATTATTGTTATCATACTAAACCCTTAGTTCAATTATCTAGTTACTTGCATGGTTGCTAAGTCGAGTCATATCTTTTGTATACAGTTTTGGGATGATTGGGACTCATGGGTAAAGTTAAATTTTATGGAGTGACGGAAAGAACGTTAAATTCAAATTCCATTTATTTACGTAATAATGTACACCAAGTGTTTTGATCTTTTAAATTCAGGTCAAATTAGTGTTAGAGTAATAAAACTCAAGTGTAGGGATGTGCCTATAAATCCCTTATATTTTGATGTTATCGTAGAGGATGGTAGAGTAAAAGTGTATGCAAAAAAAAAAAAAAAAAAAAAAAAAAAAAGTGTTGAAAAAATGAAAAAAAAAAAAAAAAACATACGGGCTACCATCCTACATCTATCTTTATATTTATGTTTGTTTGTTTCAAAGTTATCTAGAGTTTAGAGAGTCGAGTCTTGGCTTAGCAACGCCATTCTTCTCATGCTTGTAACAAAAGATTTTTGACTTGCCACCACTAAATCGCCTATCCAACCAAACCCTTTGTTTGCCTAACGTTACAAACCTTTAAAAGACCTCTTAGATAGTTGTTCCTAGGTGCTTACGCCAAAGCGATGGAGGTTTGATCTAGTCTCAAGCCTATGGTAATCTATGTACTAGGACCGGTTAATGAGTGTTTATCTTCCATTTCCATTTGATATATTTCATATACATCCGAGAGATGAGAGTATCCAAACACCACTTGTGAGGTGCTAGTATATAATTTCCGTGCTTGTTATGACTATATGGGCTTATACTTGTTATGAATAATGTTAAACCATTGCTTTATGCCCCTAACTTATAAATTGATTGGCCAAAAGCACATTTGCTTGAGGACAAGCAAATACCAAGTGTAGGGATATTTGATAAGGATTTAAAGCGTACACTTTTAAGGGGTCATTTAAGCCCTTAATCGCCCACTTTTATATCCGTTCTTGCTTAATTTCGTTCCTTTTCACTTTTAGGTCTCTTGAAGGCAAAATCTTTGGAATGATGCTTATTTGGACGAAAAGGAGTGAATATGTGAAGAAAATGGCTAAAGTCAAGATCAAGACACTCAAGTGCTGGAAATGCACCGACGGCGCCCTAAACAAAGGCGACGCCGTCCCTATTTTGTGACGACACAATGAGTGAAATTGCTATTTTACACTGACGCGCGTCGGGCTTTGAAGAGTAAAGGCGTCACGAAGACTTTTCTCCTCGGGCGGCCTAGATCCAGATTCGACGACGTCGAGTGAAGGCGGCGTCACAACCACAACGTGACGCCGTCCCATAGTTGACTTGGCCAAGACGAAACCCTAATGACGGCGATCTGACGGCGTCACAATTACAAGGTGACGCCGTCGCAGTTGTAAATCTATATATAGAATTCGATTTTCAGACTTTTAGAGAGGTAGACTTGTGGAGTAAAAACCTAAAACGATTGTAGTCCGGTTTGGACAGTATTTTAGGGTTCTCATACCCTATTTTACATCGAGATAAGTTATTTATACCCTTGATTTCATTATGTCTTCGATTGAATGTGTGTATGCTTGCATGTTTAACATGTCCGGCTAATTTACTTGTGTGTTTGCTTAGATCTATGAAACCTAGTTATTAAATATTGATTGGTTGTCTCTTATCTTAATTGTAATTGGCTTAGGAGTGCTTAAAGCCATCGTTGTGTTTTTAATGCTTGATTAATCTTTGTGAACATTAGTTTATAATTACTAGTAGAATTGTAGGCTAAACATCCAAAGAAAACCTTAGTGTTAAGTTTATGAATCCTAGAGATTTCGTAGTCATTAACCTTAAGGTAGCTTCAAAGAGTTATGGATAAAAGTACACCCTACGACCTTAGAAAACACAACGCGTTAAGAATAAGGAACGTGACAATTCAACCACCAATAAAAGATAACTAGGGAGTAATAGTATCTAGGTAGAACACATCTTTAATCATCATACGAGCACACTTCAAAAGACATAGACACCTTCTAAGGTCGTAGGGTATGATTTTTTCCCTAACTCTTTGAGACTACCTTAAGGTTATTGCCTACGAAATCTCTAGGATTCATAAACTAACTCTAAGGTTATCTTTGGATGTTTAGCCTACAATAATTCTAGGTGATTATAAACTAATGTTCACAATGATTACTCAAGCATTAAAAACACAACGAATGACCTATCGCATTCCTAGGTCAATAACAATTAAGATAAGAGACAACCAATCAATATTCAATACCTAGGTTTCATAGATCTAAGCAAACACACAAGTAAATTAGCCAGACATGGAAAACATGCAAGCATACACACAAACAATTGAAGATATAATTGAAACAATGAAGTAAATTACTTATCTTGTTGTAAAATAGGGTATGAGAACCCTAAGATACTGCCCAAGACAGCCGAAATTCGGTTTTAGGTTTTACTCTACAAAACTACCTCTCTCAAAGTCTGAAAATTCGAATTCTATATATAGAGTTACAACATGCGACAACGTCACTCTTTAAATGTGACGTCGTCAGATCACCGCCATTAGGGTTTGGTGTTGACCACGTCAACCTTGTGACGGCGTCACCTTATGACTGTGACGCCGTTGGCTTAAGCTTCTGACGCCGTCTGGATCTGAATCTAGGTCGTCTGAGTTGTGACGCCCTACTCTTTGAAACCTGACGCCGTCGGGTGTAAAATAGCAATTTCGCTACTGAGTCGTCACAAATTAGGAGCACGTTGCGACGACGTTGCCTTCTATCTCTGACGCCGTCACCTTATATTCCAGCAGCTTGAGTGTCATGATCTTGACTTGGCCATTTTCGTCATATATTCATGCCTTTTCGTTCGAATAAGTGTCATTCCAGAAATTTGCCTTCAAGAGACCTAAAAGTGAAAAGGAACGAAATTAAGCAGTAACGGATATAAAAGTGGTCGACTAAGGGCTTAAATGACCCCTCAAAAGTGTATCTTTTAAATTCTTATCAAATATCCCTACACTTGGTATTTGCTTGTCCTCAAGCAAATGTGCTTTTGGCCAATTAATTTATAAGTTAGGAGTCATGAAGCATTAGTTTAGAACAATTCACAACAAGTATAAGCCCCGCAAAAGTCATAACAAGCACGGAAATTACATACTAGCACCTCACAAGTGGTGTTTGGATACTCTCATCTCTGGGTGTATATGAAATATATCAAGTTGGAAATATAAGATAAACACTCATTAACCGGTCCAAGTACATAGATTACCATAGGCTTGAGACTAGATCAAACCACCATCGCTTTGGCGTAAGCACCTAGGAAAAACTATCAAAGAGGTCTTTTAAAGGGTTGTAATGTTGGGCTTACAGTAGGGAAACAAAGGGTTTGGTGGGATAGACGATTTAGTGGTGGCAAGTCAATAATCTTTATGTTACAAGCATGAGAAGAATGGTGTTGCTAAGCCAAGACTCGACACTCTAAACTCTAAATAACTTTGAAATAAACAAACATAAATTTAAAGATGGATGTAGGATGGTAGCCGTATGTTCTTTTTTTATATATATATATATATATATATATATATATATATATATATATATATATATATATATATATATATATATATATATATATATATATATATATATTTTCAATCATTCTATTTTTTTTTTTTTTTTTTTTTTTCTATTTTTTTCGATTTTTTTCATACACTTTTACTCTACCATCCTCTACGATAACATCAAAATAATAGGTATTTATAGGCACATCCCTACACTTGAGTTTTTATTACTCTAACGCTAATTTGACCCGAATTGAAAAGATCAAAACACTTGGAGTACATTATTACGTAAATAAAAGGAATTTGAATTTAATGTTCCTTCCCGTCACTTCATAAAATTTAACTTTTCCCATGAGTCTCAATCGTTCTAAAACTGTGTACAAAGGATATGACTCGACTTAGCAACTTATGCAAGCAACTAGATAATTGAACTAAGGGTTTAGTATGATAACAATAATGCACTAAAAGTGAGTGCATACAAGGTAGGCTAAGGCGATTTGGGTGTACATTTGGGGGTGGATGGTAAACAATGCTCTTCATTGATATTTTGGAAAAACGAAACATCACGAGAACCGCGAAAAAGATAGGCTCTGAGGGGTTAACTAGGGGTATCGTGTACTAAAGATGAGTACAACGCAAGGGTGTGGGGGAATTACTCAACTAATGTGGAAGAAGTAATTATAATACGGGTATCAAACAAGGGTTATCCTAATGTCTCTTATCATTTCGTTATTCCTAACTACACAAGTGTAGTCTCACTAGCGATCTCGGAATGCATCACAAAACAAGTTCTAGAATCTATTATACTACTGTTACACTCTCGAAGCATTAAAGAGGAATGCTTTAATTCCTAAAAATCTAAGGGCGATCCTTACATTTTGGGTGGAATTTAAGTGGTAAAGGGTTTTGTGCTAGTCATATAACTTCCTATCCATGAGACGCTTTATTAAGACTAATGGTCCACTCCTACATGTCATGAAAAATTTTAAATTTGGTGCCAAAATTACCCTAACTGATATTTCTCATGGTTTATTACACAAATGATATTAGACAAGGAAAATAGTCAAGGATAAGCATAGTTTCAAAGTTCCAGTTTTATTTTCCCTCCCTACACTTAAACTGAACATTGTCCCCAATGTTCCCCGAAAGTATCAAAGTTATGATAATGGAAGGTAAACAAAATGAAAGAAACTAATACTTCCCTGATTAGCTCGGTAGGATCCATGTGAAGTAGTGGTCAAATCCTTCTTCAAGAAGAATGTATGCGTAAAAAGCTCCATCCAATCTTATGTATCTTCTTCTTGATAAATAAAACTTGCACACTTGAAGAAAATAAACGAAACCTTCGCGTAAAATCGGCGGTAACACTATATATGACTCTACTAAACTAGGATATAATGCTTGTGGAATGGATGTTTCTGATTTTCCGAAAATTAAGACCCGAGAAACTCCAAAATTTATAAGTAGCACAAAAACAAGAAAAAGTAGTAAGTCGTTTACTCCTCGACGGCCGTCAGTTGAGATCTGACGCCGTCAAAGTTATCCCGACGTAAACCGGTCTGCGATTTTCGGAAAAATTCGGAAAATTTATATCTTTAGAATCGGAAAAATTTTCGCAAAACATCCATTATGACTCGATACAAGCATTTGAATCTAACAAACACACATGTATATCTTTTAATAATCGTAATTCTCATGTTCACGTTCTTTTGAAAACGTGTAATCCTCCCTACACTTATCCCTTTTGTAAAATACCTTTATATGTAATTAAGACGAGGTTAAAGACAAAATAAAGATTTTTACAAATTCAAACATGAGAATAAACAATCAATAAAGGATATCGACACACAAACAAGCAAAAATTAAGCATGGGTTGCCTCCCACTAAGCGCTTTTCTTTATTTATGAGTCTTGTAGCTAGACTCAAGTCGTGCCCTACGCACCTATATAAGTAAGAGTATCCTCAAGAATGTCATAAGGATCAAACTTATCATTTAAGTTCCTAGTGGTACGCTTAGTTCGGTATGCCTTTTCAAACTTTTCTCCATCGGGGTCATAGATCGTTATCCTAATGTGCCACTCTCCATTACCATCCCTAGGCGGTCTATCCCAATTCCACTTATGCTTAGGCTTATCGCTCTCAACTTTCCACTTATTCATGACAAGGTTGACGGGCAAGCTTCCTAGGAACTCGGTCATCTTCCTAAACACTAAGGCATCCTTGAACGGGTTCACTTCCATGTCCCTAGCCAATTCTTTTTTATGGAAAGTTGCTTTACTAGCAAAGGCTTCATCTAGATAGAAGGGTCGTTGGGGACCTATGAAGTCTTTATTAATCCAAGGTCCATATCTAGATGGCATTCTATCCAACCTAATCTCATGGGGGATTTCCTCTTCCTTGTAGTAAATATGCTTTTTGACATTGTAAATTGACCTAGCACTCCCTTCTCCTACCACTATTTTAGACATCTTACAATCAATGATGGCACTAGCGGTAGCTAAGAATCCCCTTCCTACTAACAATGGGCATGTCGGGTCCTTATTCATGTCTAGCACATGGAAATCCGCCAAAAGAGTCAATTCTCCTACGTGTACTACCATGTCTTTTATTATCCCTACCGGTATGCATTACTACCGTCCGCTAGACCTAAGATAGTTTCCATTGGTTCTATCTTACCTAAGTTAAGGCTTCTATGGAGGGACAACGGAACAAGATTGATGCATGATCCTAAGTCGGCTAGAGCATCGAGAGGTTTGGAGTTTCCAAGCCTACACGGAAGAGTGAATAGCCCAGGATCGTCTAACTTCTTAGGTAAATTATTTTGCACAAACGCGGACCCATGTTTTCTAAGTTTTAGTTCTCGCTCATATTTTTCTTTTAAAGCATTGTAATAAGGTGCATGAGCTAAGACTTTAAGAACCGGTTTTTCTTGGTGGAGTTCCTTGTACTCCTCCTCTAGATTAGGTTTGGGTTCTTGGTTGACGGGTTTCTCAAGAGTGGGTTGTACCAATGGTGTGGGGCCTTGGTACCTCATTTGGGATTGCTTGGAACCCTTGTTGATAGCATTTACCGAGTGGACCTTTGGGTGTGAGGGGCATGGATGTGCACTCTCCCATGGTGAACAAGAACATGAAGTCGATGAAATTGAATTCACTTTTGAGTTCTTTATAGTATCACTTGGGAGTGCTCCTATTTCCCGGTCATTGAAGGCTTTTAAGAGGGCGTCAAGCTTGTTTGTCATCTCGCCTTGTCGTTGATTGAAATCGGCTTCAAGCTTAGTCAATCGAGTTTCTTGAAATGACATGAATCTAGACGCAATTTCCTCAAGACTAGTGGGGTTCCCGGTGTTTGGAGGGTTGAACCTATTAGGTGGACTAGATGAGCTTTGGGGTGGGTTTGAATTTTGGTTCCACTTAAGGTTAGGGTGATTCCTCCATGAGGGGTTATAGGAGTTTCCTAAGTTGTTTTTTTCGGGCTTGAAAGTGTACCACTTCTCTCCCGCTCTGTCGGTACGCGTGGAGGCGTAGTCCGCAAAAGCTTGTTCGGGGAGTCTTGTGCAATCACGAGTGTCGTGGGGACCACTACACAACTCACAAGGTAGAGTGATTTTGTTCACTTGATGTGAAGACTTAGGATTTTTGTAAGAGCTCATTAGGAATTTGACTTTATCTTCAAGCTCGAGCATTCTACAGTCGGAAGGTTGTGAGTCAATGGGAGGCAAGGAGATTGCCTTTACGGTTTTGAGCAACTCACGGGGGTCATTCCAACTTTCGTTGTCATATAGAGCAAGGTCCTCTATTATACCCCATGATTCTTCCACGGTGAGGTCACTAAGTTTACCACCGACTGCTTGGTCAATGGATCGCTTAGTTGGGAAGTTGACATGATCATAAAAGAGTTGGACTTGAAGCCAAAGATCAATGCCGTGATGAGGGAATCTATGGAGTATGTCCTTGAATCGAGTCCATGCTTCGTAGAGAGATTCACCTTGATGTTGTTGGAACATCAAGATTTCATTCCTAAGCTTAGTAGTTCTCCCCGGTGGGAAAAATTGGGCAAGGAAACGAGAGATGAGATCATCCCAACTTGAGATGGAGTCGGCGGGAAGTCGCTCAAGCCAATTACTAGCTTGGTCCCGTAGAGAGAATTGGAAGAGATGCAAGCGCGTAGTCTTCCGAGTAGTAGCATCGAGGTCGATGGAATCGACGATTTTAAGGAAATCCTTAAGATGCTGATTAGGATATTCGGAACGAAGTCCATGGAATGCACATCCGTTTTGCACCAACCGGATGGTGTCGGATCGACGGGCCGTAGTTTGGGCTTGGTCGGGAAGCTCAATGGTGTTCCTATAGCCTAGGTGGCTTGGTCTTGAGTATTCACCATGAGTACGGCCTCTTGGTGGGTCATTTGGTGGTGGGTTGATGAGTGGGTGTTGATTATCACCTTCTATGATGAAAAGTGATAGGATTACTAACATAGGTCACGAAGAAGGGGGATAGACTACGAGGAAGCTAAAATTGATAAAAAAAAAGCTTAATTGATAGGAATCAAGCAAGGGAACCTAAACGACGTGGAAATCTAACTAGCTATTCTATTCCCCGGCAGAGGCGCCAAAAACTTGATACATGTATAACGCGCGTTCAGGTTCAAAGGAACTTCCTTTTCGTCGAGCAAGTTTTTCAACACCCTAGGAAGTGAACCTAATCGTTGTAGTGTAGTATTAGGGTAAATCTCGTGTATTGATATCGTTCTCTAGGGGAATAGGAATGCTAGTGAGAAATTACTACGCTAAAGTTGGGGTTGAGGAAGATTATTTTTTATCTTTCTTATATTTTTTTAGGAAATTGAAATTACGAATCTCGGGGTATTGGATTTGGGAGGAGGGTATTTCTACCGATTACTCTACTATTCTAATTAACTAATCAAAGGGGTAGTCTATGTCTATTGTTGTGTGCTCGTATGATAGTTAAAGATGTGTTTACCTAGATGCTATTACTCCCTAGTTATCTCCTATTGATGGTTGAATTTTCACGTCCTTATTCTTAACGCGTTGTGTCTTCTAAGGTCGTAGGGTATGCTTTTTTCCCTAACTCTTTGAGACTACCTTAAAGTTATTGCCTATGAAATCTCTAGGATTCATTAACTAACTCTAAGGTTATCTTTGGACGTTTAGCCTACAATAACTCTAGGTGATTATAAACTAATGTTTACAAAGATTACTCAAGCATTAAAAACACAACGAATGACCTGTCGCAATCCTAGGTCAATAACAATTAAGATAAGAGACAACCAATCAATATTCAATACCTAGGTTTCATAGATCTAAGCAAACACACAAGTAAATTAGCCGGACATGGAAAACATGCAAGCATACACACAAACAATTGAAGACATAATTGAATCAATGAAGTAAATTACTTATCTTGTTGTAAAATAGGGTATGAGAACCCTAAGATACTGCCCAAGACAGCCAAAATTCGGTTTTAGGTTTTACTCCACAAAACTACCTCTCTCAAAGTCTAAAAATTCGAATTCTATATATAGAGTTACAACATGTGACGGCGTCACTCTTTAAATGTGACGCCGTCGGATCGCCGCCATTAGGGTTTCGTCTTGACCACATCAACCTTGTGACAGTGTCACCTTATGAATGTGACGCCCGGCCGGCTTCGACCGCGCCGTCGGATCGAATCTAGGTTGCTCGAGTTGTGACGCCCTACTCTTTAAAACCTAACGCCTTCGGGTGTGTTGAGAATTGGAAATTCCATAAGTTAAGAGTCGGTCACCCCAAATGTTATCTAGCCTAATTTAGCTCGTAGACTTGTCGTTATTAATGTTATTAAGTAGTTTATTAGTTAGTTTAGTGCAACACCGTGGAGGAAGGACGGGTCTTTACCCATTGTATACCTGATCCACAGGCCGTCAGGAGGTCGTTTAGTTTGTAACCTATAAATACCCTCTACCTTGCAAGGTAGAGGTTTGGATGTTCATTTGGAATCTAACATTCCACAAGTTTCTCTTTCTAGAATATCCCACTTTCTCTCTCTAAAACATCTTATTCGCCTACTTGTGATTATGGTTTAGTGTGTTTATGATATCCAATATGTTACAAATGGTATCAAGAGCCATGGTTTGATCATCTCTTACATATCCTTGGATTTCTAGTGATTTTTAGATGGTTTTAGAGTTTGAGAAAGTTTAGTGGTTTTTGCATCATTTGGATCATTTCTAGTGTTAAAGTTAGAATCTTGGGTGTAGTTTTGTGTTTAGAATCAGTGTATGTGCTTGGGTTTTGATTTGGTAAGCTTGAATCATCGTGGTTGGGTTGTTTTTGGATTGAAAAGTGGTGTTTTTAAGATTTTCTAGCTAGCGACTTGACCCACGGAGTGTTATTCTTGTTAGCGACTTGCTTTGCAATTTGGTAGCGAGTTGTAGTTGATGTTGGTAGCAATTTAGGCTTAGCGACTTGTCTAGTGAGACAAGCCGACAAACAGTACACTTAGTGGATTCTCCACTACGGGTAGCGACTTGGTGAAAGTTAGCGACTTGTATTTAAGTTTGTTAGCGACTTGGTGTTAGCTATTTGATGCCTAGCGAGTTGCTATTTAGTGACTGGACTACTTAGCGACTTGGTTCTTAGCGAGTTGCTCTTTAGCGACTTTCCTGGTTAGCGACTTGGTGCGTAGCGACTTGCTGTCAAAATTCGTAGCGACTTGGTGCTTAGCGACTTACTGTTAAAATTCTTAGCAACTTGGTGCTTAGCGACTTGGTCTTTGAATACCTTGGTGAAGTGAAGCAAGTTACTTATATCTAATATCCATAAACACATTCATCAACACAATGTCTTACATCACTGATTCTTTAATCACTAAAGTACTTGCACTCTATGATACCTCGCAGAATAATGTAACAGGCTGCTTCCCAGAATGCTCTACAGTGAATGATTCAGCAACTTATAATCAAAACAATTCTGATGAGTCACTCATAATATTGACAAATGATGCAAAGCAAATGGAATGAAACATTGAGCCCTTTCAACTACTTCATCAGCATCTCAAACTACTTTTATCTACAACCATGGATCGAACAAGCAGTGCTCTCCTTCGTCAGGACTTTCCCACCTTGATAAGAACTGTGTTACTTAACTTAGAACAACTGAGGTTTCTAATTACCAAAGAAAAGTTCTCAACTGATAAATCAAATGCAGCTCTTCAAGTAATCTTCAATCAATTTCAGCCATTTATCCGGGGAAAATTCCTCGATTTTGATGATGACATGAGTGGAATTTCATTCAAGAAACACACTGGAATGGAAATTCATGAGTTCAGAAACACCTTTATTCAACTTATGGGTAATGTGGAAATATACATTAAGGAAGCTGCTCAAGAGAATGACAAGCTGAATGAATTGAATGGGTGTCAAGTGATGCTATGGAAAGATTGTGATAGGTCATGCAATGAATCCGTTGAACCAATGAATGATACCGAATACAGAAGTTCAGTTGCAATAAAGGAGGATGAAGATAACTGTACTGATCTCAAAGACTCAGAGTCAGAAAAGGTTTCAAGTGATGAGGTACCCTTAACTGATCAGATTTATTCATATGATAATATACCTGATTCTAACTCTGAACATAATACTGTGAAAGAGTTCTTGGTTGAGCCTGAATCTAAAACTATTAAAGCAAATGACATGATTGACAAAAGGGTATATGATGAACTTTCAAACAAATACTCAATTCTTGAAAAACATTGTATTTCATTGGAAATTGAAATACAACAAAAGGATGAAGGCTTTTATGCAAAAAATTCTTGCATTAATCGTGAATTTTAATTTTGAGAATTTTTGAAATTAATCAATTAAAACCCAGATTCGGACAAAGACTCAACCATATGCAATCAAATTACTACTCTCGGATGTGCGGAAGTATGGTTGTCATGAGATGAGTGATACACTTGAATCTAGAAATCTTGAACTAGCTCTATGTGTGTCCAACCTATTAAGAGAAAATGAGTCATTAAGAAAGAACTTAGGAGACCAATTCCAAGATGATCAATCAATCTAACATCTTGTTGAAAGACATTGATGCCCTCAAAGCCCAAATTTAGGATAAGAGCTTCAATATTGTTGCCTTAAAAATGAGCTTAGGAAATCTATTGGAAATAGGGTGAACACTAAGTTTGCAAAACCATCAACTTTGGGAAAGTCAACTGCTCGTAACCACTCTAAACATACAAGAGTTAAGCACCCAATGCCTTTAGAACCGAAAGATTTAAACCATCGAAATCTAGGCTTGCCTCCCAAGTTGATGAGAATGTTGTTTTGACAAAACCACCACTTCACTACTTCGTTCGATATGATGAATCTCAAACCCCGTGTTAATGTTCAATGCTCAAAGATCGAAATACTAGAAGTCGACTAGTTCTCATAAGAAACATCAATTGGTCGATCAATCCCTAAGAAACATACTAATCACAAAAGGACCAATAGTCAAAACAGGAAGTGCACACATACAAATCTACTAGCAGATGCTTCAAATGGATTCCCACCGCGATTATTTAAGTTTACAGGATCCAAACGGACTTACATACCTAGATCTTGCCTTAAGTGGATGCCCACAGGATAACTCTTCAAGTATATTGAACCTAAAGGGATCTCTAATAATGATACGTCCATATTAAACTGTGTTACATCCAATAGTGAGATTACTCATGTCACTAACCCATCCATTTGCAATTCTACATGTGCTTCTAGTACAATGTGCTCTCAGTCTTTTTCAGGTACAATGCTCAATTCAATCAGGAACTTCATGACTTGGTTTCCATCAGAAATGAATATAGCTCACTCAGGAGCTATAGCATGCCAGAATTGATGTACCTCGTACTTTGACTCCTATTCAACTTGAATCAGGACTCGCTCTTCTATCTAGTTTAAAAAAAATTAAAATTAAAAAAAAATTTACATTTTTTTTAATATTTTTTAAATATCTCATTCTTTTAAATTTATAATTTTAGTCATTTACCTCAAACTAATAAAGGACATATTCTTTGTTATCGATAACATCTATGGTCCTAGAAATGTCATTCAATAATGATACGGGATCATAGATGAAGTTCGAACAATTGATATATTCTTATGTTATAACGAGTGGGTTGAATTCAATCAATGTTCTCTGGTAACATTGATTGAGGGGGAGAATTTTTCAAGTTATCTTGTTTATATCTACGCCAGTGTTGGTTATGTTTTATGCTCAGATGCAGGTTGTTGTCTTGTTGTACCTTTATGATAATCTATGTGTACCCATGTATTGACTGCTTACTTGTTTCATGGTGCTCATTGTGTTAGTTTGGTTATATTATTATGTTATCTCTTTATGCTATCTGTGTTAGCTTGCTATCTGATAAGTTCATGTAACTAATGAGTCTGTAATACATAATGTGTTAAGATATCAACTTGCTTTGTAAAGTCTTAGCAACATAGTTTGGTATTAGAGACTTGCTTTGTAAAGTCATAGCGAGTTGCTAACCACTCACAAAACTACTGTGGACCGAATGTGTCAAATTAGCTATCTTGCTTAAACCCTTCCCTTTAACCTAGCGACTTGCCGCTTTTTTCTTAGAAAACTTAAAACAATTATTTTTCTTTCTTCCTTCTCTCTCGAGGTTCTCTAATCTTCGTAGCAACTTGCATGTGGTAAGGTAATCTTGACCTGTTTCTTGTCCCCAAATATGATGAATATATGCATTTCCTAACTCCTTTCACCTTAACAGATCCCACGGAACTTGACCCTCATCTCTTGATTACCTCGTATAAGTTTGTTGTTGGATTTGTTGAATGAAAATAATTGTGATATATGTGTTAATGGATTAAGGGTTGTTTGGATGCACTAGGGTTGTTGTAATTCTCATGAATTTATGTATTAATGAATTTGTGAGCGTCCTTTTTGTGATTCGAGTTGGGTTGTGTTTCTGATATCGTTTGAGTATATGGATTAACTGAACGTGTTGGGTTGTGTTTCTAAAAATGATTTGATTATGTTGAATGGATTGCAACATTATTAGAATGATATGATTGGGTTCTTGGTGGCGAGTTATCTGCTGTAATAATATTCTTGGTAGCGAGTTAGTGTACAAATTTATCGTTGTTACTCTTAAGTGCGTTCAAGTTACCAACTTAGTGAACTGATTTGTAGCGACTTAGCAGTATTACTGTTGATGGCGACTTGTCTTTACAAGTTAGCGACTTAGTAATTGTAGCGACTTAGTGAACTGATTTGTAGCGACTTGGCAGTGTTACTGTTGATGGCAACTTGTCTTTACAAGTTAGCAACTTTTTAAGTTTTCATGTAGCGACTTAGCCTTGTTATCCTTAATAGCGACTTGTCCATTTATGATTAGCGACTTAACTGGTTTATTTTTCATGCGGCGACTAAGGTTATTAAAATATTTTAAGGCAACTTGCTAGGATAATCTCATGCTTACAATCTTGATTCAGGATTTCCTGTAGCAACTTGTATTGACAACTCAATCTTTGTGACCTGCTATAACATTTCTGTTTGAGCAAGTTGTACTTGGATTCTCTTGTAGCAACTTAGTATCACAACTTGTTTCATACAAATTGTTATATCATTTCCACATTTGTATCTTGTTTCATGACATTACTTCTTAGCAAATGTGCTTTTTAATTTTTTTTATTTAATTCCAAAACAACTTGTCTCGTGAAAACTGTATCAATTGGAGTCTTTAACCTTAAAATCTCGCTAATGCCACTCAATCTATCTCAATATGCTTATGGGATCCCTGTCTATGCTTCTAAGTTTGTGTGTTTATGACTTAAGGGTGTATTCAATGTTGCTTAACTAACCATTTATAATCTAACATGCTCTCAATCATCGTTGTTGTTTGTGTGTATCGTTAGATCTTCAATGGCAAACACAACCTCAGCTGATAACATTGCATCGTCTGCTCCACCCAAAGTGCTTACAGACAACGAAATCTTTCCTAAAGATAAATGGGTAGAGATAGGAAAAAGTAACTGTTATGTGGACATGCAAAAGCTGCAACAAAATCCAATCCTCAAAGTGTCAATTGATATCCTCAAAAACACTAACTTCTTCAGCGCCCTAACCAAGCAATGCACAATTCCCAACATCTACATACAACAATTCTAGAACACCATTGAATATGACAATATCACAACTCACTATACTTGCAAGCTGGATGATAAGGAATTTATGATCAACTCGGACATTCTCAGCAAGGGTCTTGGAATCACACCCTGTAACCCCACCATATGAACTGAACCTCCACCTAATGCGAAAGACCTTATAGTCTTTCTGATTGGTTTAGGTTATCAAGTCAGCATTTTAAGGGCTTCTGACATCATCACAGGACACATGTACCAACCTTGGAGAGCAATGACTACAGTTCTCAATTTATGCTTGTCAGGCAAAACATCCGGGTTTGATAAAGTAAGGATTTCCATATTGCAAATTTTATGGGGTATAGTCAATGGGGTAAATGTTAATGTAACGAAACGCATTTGGGAAGAATTCTCGTTGTCAATGAACACATTTATCTCTGATAGAACGAACTTTCAGAATAAAGCTCAGGGTAGAAAGAAAGTTAACAAACTTGTGATCCCTAGTATCTGATTCTCGAAACTTGTCATCCAGTACTTGCAACAAACTCACAACTTCAATCCTAGGAGTGAATCAGTCTTACATAATGCAAAGGATGAATTTGTTCTGGGTAATCCGAGATATCTTGCTAAAGGTATGGATAAGGAGATCTATGGTGCGGCAATTCACGATAGTCTTCTCACTGTCGATATTAAGAAGACGGATCACTTTAAACTATACAAGAAAAGGGCTTCCAGATCCGATGTTAATGATGATGTCTCTCCCACTCCACCACAATCCAAGTCAACTAAGTCTGTTTCTGGCTCTAAGACTTCAAAGACTTCATATGCTGCTCTCCCTAAAAAGAGACTTGAAAGGCAGAAACTACTGATACCACAACCCAGAAGCAGAAAAGAAAGAAGAAGGAAGTGGAAAAGGGAAATGTTGAGAAAACAGAGGTTTCAAGGGGTAAGACTAGTTTGATTGATGAAGATGATGTTGCTTTGCATCTAGGGATCAAGCAAAGCCTTGAAAGTCAGAATGTGAGAGCACCGGTTGGAGGAGTAGTGCTAAGAGAACCTGAGCAAGTGTCTCGCCAAACAACACCAATCACACAAGACAAAGGGAAAGGGATTGTTGGTGTAGAACAATCTGCTCACATGCTTCTGACCTTCTCATCTTCACCATCAAGAACTACCAATCAGTTTGAGTTAAAGAAAAGAATTGTTGAATATTCTTCAGCTCAAGAACATTCTAGACTGGAAAAGGAGGTATCTGAAGCACAAGAAGAAACTCCTGCATCGAGGGATACCCAGTCTGAGCAAAATGTTGAGGAAGAGTTGCAACACATCTCACAGGAGAACCTTGAGGCAAGATCTGATGAGACCAGGCACTTGGAAGAACCAAATATGTCTAATGACTCTCTACCCTCTTTGAAGAACCTTGATACAGACATCTCCTTTAGTGATCAGTTCATAAATGACAAACCCACAGACACTGAGACTCTGAAGCAAGATAAGGAGAAAGATGAAGTAGAATCCATGTTCACCGTCAACATACAGCAAGACACTTCTACAATCCCGCCTATGTCTGCTCCTTCTCTTAAAACCGCACTTCCACCACCTAATCCTACTAATGTTCAAACAGTTGAACCAGTGATTACAGTCTCTGATACTGTCACTCCTCCTGCCTCGCCACCTCCTGCTTCATCGTCTCCAGTCAAAACAACTGAACAATTACTTGAAGAGGCCATGACACGTATTGCAACAATTGAGAAGCAATTTCCTATCGCCGTCAATAATCTTGATAGTCGTGTCAAAAAGCTGGAGAATTTTAAAATCAATGAGTTCATTACAAAGGCAGTAGAAGATGATATCAAAGATGCAGTTGATTGGGCGATGAAGGCTCCGTTACTTCAACGATTTAAAGACTTGCCAATCTCTGATATGAGATCAGCTCTCTCTGAAAGAATGTACGATGCAGGAGAGCATTTGAACGATACACATAAGAAACTATCTGAAGCACTCAAGGAATCAATGAGACTTGACAATTATCGACAATTTGTGGAAGATGTACAAGAAAGGGATAATAAGAAGAAAAGAAAGACTGCTCGAGAAAAACTATCGATAAGTCTGGAGGTCCCAAGCCACCACCTCCAACTGGAGGAGCTGGAGCTTCTGGTATTGGTGGATCTTCTGGCACAACTACCCCACCTTCACCACAACCTCCATCATCACCACCAAAACCTTCCAATCAATCTAGTCCTTCCGGAGAAAAGGGGACTCAGAATAAATTTGCAGCTTGGACAATGGTTGATTCAAGGTTCACACCCACAGTCTCTTCAATTCCTGAAGATCAAATGGTTCATGAAGAGTCGCATGTCATGACAGAGTCTGAATCAGATGACGATGATGCATCCACCAAGCATATTCCCAAGCCGTCTGAAGATGATTGGTTTGATTCATACGTGGATGTAAACGCACTAACACATCCGAGTTGCACCTTCAAGAGATACAATTCAAAGTCGGATCATCGTAGAGACCTCATACTCCGTAACCTTCATGGTCTATCCCAGTCGACTTGATGATCCCGACAACAACTGGGCTACAACAATCTCTACCAACTATGAAACCCCAGATGAAGACTCTCTCCTTCATATCACTGGTGATATGGGCAGCTTCATTAAGTGGTTTTGTGAATAGAAGAAAATCACGTCCATCACTCCAAAGGATCTTGAAGGACCAGCTTATGAAATTGTCAAGGTGTTTCACTCTGATGCCAATCAGCTCCAATACCAGATGGAAGAAAGCCATAAGATGCTGAATGATCAAGTCAGTGAACAGATTAGTCGATTCAATGTGAACATGCCTCTTCCGCTCGGTGGTGAACCTGGTCAAATTACTATTCAGTCTGAGTTCTTCTTCAACCATGACCTAGACTATCTTTGTGGCCATACTATCGAAAGAAGACCAGCCTTATCAATCTCAAAGATGAAAGTCGCTACCTACTATGATCGTGGTCTTGAACAAATGGTTAGGATCAATTCAGGCGACAAATAACAAGAATATGACATCGAGGCTTCATACGGGATCTCTCATTGGTGGTTCAAGAAGAAGAAATTATACATTGAGAGACATGCAGCTAAAAGGAGTCGCAAAGATGTTCGATCCAAGTTGCGAATTTTAAGTGTTGTTCGAGTAGAGGTCTTCCCAATCTATGGCTATGAGTATTTGAAGAAGATCGTTCTTAAAAGAGCAGACCTGCAAGAATATATTATTGAAGAAAACAACTTTAAACATCTCCTGCCAAATGACTTTGAAGATCTCTATCTTTTGAATCTTCAAGGACACCTTGAACACCTACCTGTTCATGAAAAGAAAGCTTTATCTGCCGCTGTCAATCTTTGGATTAGAGGCTTAGTCATCCGAAAATGGGTTGAGGACTTTCAGCTTGGGATAGAAAGCTACCAGACTCGAGTTAATTTAACAAGGCCACAATGAGATACCAAAGGACAAGAATTTCGTCACGACTACAGAGTGCTTGACACACCCAGAGCCGTCCTCTTCCACGACAGGTACGGAACTCGCATGCTGATGAGATTGTGCGAGCTCTACAAATTCAGTGATGGTACTCTCAAGATGGTTGAAGAAGAGTTGAACTCCAGAGTAAAAGAAATCAGAGTTGATCTCAAGCCGTGGAACAAAACAAAATTCTGGTATGATGATGACTTGAAGAGGTGTGAAGATTTCATTCTTTGTAATCAAGCGAAGAATCAAGACTTGAATGATCTTCCATGACCTTGAAAGTTTTGTTGTGGTAGACTTCGTGATGGTCATTACAAACTACTTCAAAGAACTGAGTGAAGTCATCTTCCGGAAGTAGTTTCTGTTTTGTACTATTTATGTGTAATATGTGGTGTACATTCTATGAACAACTATAATGTATGTAATAGTGCTAGGTTGTGTGTTGTGGTTTCCCTTATGTATAAAAAGGAAACTTCAGTCTTGTCCACTTAAATCTTATAAAACCAGACACATTTTTCTCCAACAAATGTTTTGTTTCATATATATTTAAATCACTTGAGATCCAAAATCTCAAAGGATTTGAAATTTTTGATCGGGGGAGAAAATGTGATATAAATATGAAAGATGATAAAAGATGACCTTTTCAATGTGCATACTGCTCTCTCATATATGATAAATTATTTTGCAAATCTCAAAGCATATATTAAGGGGGAGCACTTCAAATAGAAAATAAACCTTCAAGGTACAAAGTTTTATATGTTTCATCATAAAGTACCTTGATTGATTTTCATTTGGTTTTTGTATGGCGGGTATGATCGTTAATGTGCTTCTAAGAACCTTTTTTCCTCTAGTATGTGCATAACTCTTTCAAACCTCAAGGCACATATTGAGGGGGAGCAAACTTTTGAAAACCTCATCCTTCCCCAAAATGCTTTATCTACTTATTTTGATCAGGGAAGTGATGTTGATATCTTTAGAAAATGGTAATCAAAGAAGTTAATTCTTTCTCTTGCCTCCGTGTGCAAAACGATTCTTGATGCACATGTTGAGGGGGAGCTCTTGTTCTAAAAATATCAAAAACAATTCAGGTACAAAATGCTTTGATAATATATCATAAGTATCTGGATTGATTTTCAAATGGTTTTCAATTGGTTCCAATGGCGATGAACAATACCAAATAGACCGACCAACTTTACTTTATGTATGGTGATATAAGGATGATAAGGTTAGGTATTTGTTCCCATGATCCGCCGAACCGGAGGGATCTACCTAGGACAATCCACTAGATTGTGTAGAAGTCCTTAGGTATATTGGAAAAAGGAGAAAATGAGATGGGAAGAGTGCGGACTAAGACCGAACTAGTAATGGAATAAACCCAACAAGGTTCTAGTTATAAAGTCTCGTAAGAATGAAGGGTTGAAGAATGAAAAGAATTGAATGTGAAAAGGGTGAAAAGAAATAGCCTCCATTTATTCAACCTTAGGGCAGAAACCGGGTTCAATTCATATGCTACTGGTGGTTACCAAGGTAACATCGGTATTGAAGACAAGATGTCAAGGACCCAGTGACGCACTGCACTTCAACTTTCCAAACCACTTAAGTTCCTCTTAAAAGGACTTGTTTCATTATCACGGGGAACCGACATTATCTATCGACTCTCTTTTAGAGATTGTTGATATTGAAGAAGGAGACCCTCTCCATAGTCTCCGAAATAGGATCCAAATATGCACAAATTGAGTCTAGAGCCACGAGATCATCAATAAATCTCTTTAGGACACTTTCAATGAAGACTCTCTATTTCACACAATGTGGAAATAGAGATTATATCTTATGAGTCCCACGCATTATCTTTGTGGTATTGCGTAACATCCGAGTGATATGTAAAATATTCACAATGAAGATGGAAAGCCTTCGAGCCAACATCAAACAAGCTCCGGTAGGTGGCATGTGAGATCTTTTCAATAGATCGACCATGTGACAACCGAGCAGAAACAATGGGGCGATTCAATCTTTTGAATCAATCACAGTTCGAGATATGGATTGACGGATACCTTTGAAAACCGGTCATTGTGCTTAAAACTCTTTTCTTTAGCACATCGATCGTGTACTTATATTTCAAAATAAAAGGTGTTTATGATTGATAATTGATTTTCATCAAAACCATCGTTGTATTGCAAAACAATTTCTATTAAGCAGTACATGGTTGCTTTTCAAATCTCTTTTCATCAATCGGTGAATCTCAATTGTTGGTTCACTCACTCCGTGTTGTCTTCTTTGAGACGTTCGGTTTGAGAACGGCTAGAACATTGCGAAACCCCGTCAAGGAAATTCTTTGAATTATACCGATCACAGCAAGCTTGTATCGATCAACGGGAACCGTGGGCGTGTACCTCAATTCAACAAAAGTGATCAAAGACACTCTTGTGTGCTTTATTGCTAAGCATTTTATGCAGAACACCCTACGTTTGCGGTGATCATAATGGAGCGGTCAATCCATAGCCGCATGCTCACACAACATATTCATTTGCAAAGTAATCATGATTAGTGCATCAATGACTCGATATTATCACTCCATGCTTCGCTACGCTGCGCCAATATCATGAATCAACGAAAGCTTCCGCTACTCTGATAAGAAGATATCATGATCCAGAATGTGAGCATGTCGGTCCAATTTGTCACATTTTCATATGCTAGCAACACTTCAATGTATGATGCTGAGCTTTACTGTGGCTGATGATCTCTTATAATGCTCAAAGGTTATCATAGTGGATCAGCCTTTCAACCTCCACGAAATATTCATTACAGTTGTTCAATGATGAAATCTCCACAGATGCACATAGTTTGAATACTTTGATGAAGAGAAGTCTACGAGCTCAAGACTGAAGATTTATTAGAATGCTAGGATTCACAATGTAATTTATGGGGTGACCTCCCTTAGGGGGAGATTGTTGGGAATTGGAAATTCCATAAGTAAAGAGTTGGTCACCCCAAATGTTATCTAGCCTAATTTAGCTCGTATACTTGTCGTTATTAATGTTATTAAGTAGTTTATTAGTTAGTTTAGTGCAACACCGTGGAGGAAGGTCGGGTCTTTACCCATTGTATACCCGATCCACAGGCCTTTAGGAGGTCGTTTAGTTTGTAACCTATAAATACCCTCTACCTTGCAAGGTAGAGGGTTGGATGTTCATTTGGAATCTAACATTCTACAAGTTTCTCTTTCTAGAATATCCCACTTTCTCTCTCTAAAACATCTTATTCGCCTACTTGTGATTATGGTTTAGTGTGTTTATGAAATCCAACATGTTACAGGGTGTAAAATAGCAATTTCGCTACTGAGTCGTCACAAATTTGGAGCATGTTGCGACAGCGTCGCCTTCTATCTCTGACGTAGTCACCTTATATTCCAGCAGCTTGAGTGTCATGATCTTGACTTGGCCATTGTCGTCATATATTCATGCCTTTTCATCCGAATATGTGTCATTCTAGCAATTTGCCTTCAAGAGACCTAAAAAGTGAAAAGGAACGAAATTAAGCAGTAACGGATATAAAAGTGGTCGATTAAGGGCTTAAATGACCCTTCAAAAGTGTAACTTTTAAATCCTTATCAACTACCCATTAGTTAGATAATTAGAATAGTAGAGTAATCGGTAGAAGTACCACCCCCAAATCCAAACCCCGAGATCGTAACTTTAGTTTTCTAAAAAAAATATAAAAAGATAAAAAATAATCTTCCTTAACCTCAATCTTAGCATAGTAAATTTCTCACTAGCATTCCTATTCCCCTATAGAACGATATCAATCCCCGAGGCTTACCCTAATACTACACTACAACGATTAGGTTCACTGCCTAGGTGGTTGAAAAATTTGCTCGAAGAAAAGAAAGTTTTCTTTGACCCCGAACGCGCATTGTACGCGTATCAACGAACCCAATCATCAAAAACTCAACAGACTCCTACCCAACCACTCAATGCCCCAAACCAACCTCCCACCGAACCACCCCGTACTCACCGCATGGTAACTCGGTCACAATAAGGCATTGTCAACCCCATTGACCGTCTCTCCCTTCACACTTCTTCTATCTCACCACTACCTAAATCTCCCTTCCTCGCTCTTCAAAACCCTCATTGGAATAATGCTATGTATGATGAGTATAATGCGTTAGTTAAAAATGGTACTTGGACTCTTGTACCACGACCCCCTTGTATTAATTTGGTATAATCTATGTGGTTGTTTAAGCATAAATTTAATGCTGATGGAACCCTGAGTCGTTATAAGGCTCTTTTGGTTGCCAATGGTAGTAGTCAGCAACATGGTATTGACTTTGACGAGACGATCAGCCCAGTGGTCAAATCGGCTACCATCCGCACAGTCCTCAGTCTTGTGGTATCGTGCAAGTGGCCTATTCACCAGCTTGATATTAAGAATGCTTTTTGTTAGGTTTTAGGTTCTCTGAACAGGAATGACTCTGAGTATGGAACCACTGCCAGCATAAAAGAAACCACGGCTAGAAGGATTGGAACCACTGCTCAAGATATACCACGGCTAGTAGAAGTGTCATACCACTGCTAATACAATGAAGCACTGCTAGTTTGTTTAGGTCGGTTTAACTTGTAATGTTCTAGAATATCTTGAGTAGCTCGTATTGTATGGAAAGTGTAGGTATCTTGTAGAATACATAATATATATTGTAAAGGACTCCTTAGCCTATAAAAGAAGGTCCTAGGTTAGAGTTAGATATACCTATTGGTTATATCTAAGAGTCGATAGACTTCAAGGTTGTAAAACCCTAATACTATTCAGAGTATTCGTATAATAATATATTGAGGTGTTTAGTGTTAATCATCGTTATTCTTCTTAAGGTTAAACATTAAATTCCACGTAGTGTTTAATAGTTTGTATTAGTTAAGTCAGCTTCTATATAAGATCGTTTGCTCAACTGGGATCAACAAGTGGTATCAGAGCTTGTGATCTAGAAGCTGTGATCAAGAAGAAGTTGTGTTACTCAGATTTGTTCTAATTCAACAAGTTCAAGATGTTTGACGAAACTCACATGGTTACTGCCTCCAAGGTGCCCATGCTTAAGCAGGGAGAGTATGAAGTTTAGAAGATGCGAATGAGGCAATACATGCGCATGATTGACTACAACATCTGGGAGGTGATTGAGAAGGGTGATCAATTACCCAAGTAGGGTGCTGATGGAAAAGAGCTTGGAATTGTTATTGAGATTGATAAGGCTCAAAGGAAGTTGGAGATCAAGGCTCATAGTATTCTCAGTATGGGAATACCTAATGAGTTTGCATTGGACTTCCAAGAATATGAGACTGCTAAGGAGTTGATGGATGTCATTGCACAAAGATTTGATGGTAATGATGCTACCATAAAATCAAGGAAGAACATGCTCAAGCATTAGCTTGAAAACTTCACTGCTCTCAGTGGAAAAAGTCTTGATGGAACCTACAACAGACTACAGAAGCTCATCAGTCACTTGAAATTGGTGGACTATAAAGTTGATCAAGAAGATATCAATCTCAAGTTCATTAGAAGCTTGTCACCTGAATGGGCTATGCACACAGTTGTTTGGAGAAACAAAGATGACTTTGAAAAGATGACCTTGGATAATCTCTACAACAACTTAAAGGTCTATGAGTCTGAAAAGAACATTGCTGGCTCATCCTCATCTACACAGAACATTGCTTTTGTGTCTACCAACAACAGGAGCACTCAGGAAACTACTACTGCTACTTATGAAGTTTCCACTGCTAATACTAATGTTTCCACTACTTATGACAACATTAGTGATTGTGCTATCTGTGCTTTTCTATCTGATCTCACAACCAATGTTACAATGTTAAATCAGGATTTGGATCAAATTGATCCTGATGAAATCAATCTTCAGCGGTAGATGGCGATGCTCACCTTGCAAGCTAGGAGATTTTTGAGGAGGACTGGAAGAGATATCAAGTACAATGGTCAAAGAAAAGCTGGGTTTGACAAAAGCAAGATGGAGTACTACAACTATAAAAAGAAGGGACATTTTGCAAGGGAATGTAGGGCTCCAAAGAGGATTGGTGAAAACTTCAAGAAGGCACCTGAAGAACTAAAGCCTTCTTCAGCATTGGTGGCTCAGGATGGACTTGGTGACTATGACTGGAGTGACCAGATTGAAGAAGGACCCAATGCTGCTTTTCTTGCAAGTGAAGCTTCCAAAGTGCATAACTTTGCACTCATGGCCTATGCTTCATCATCATCTGGTTCAGATTCTGAGGTATCTAACAATTCAAATAGTTCTGTATGTTCTTATAAGTCATGTCAGGATACCTTAGAAGGTCTAAAAGCTGTGGTAGAAAGTCTTAGGAAAGAAGTTGAAAGACTTGAATTAGATAACTTAGGTTAAGAGTTGGTCTTCAAAATGTAGAAGAAAAACTTAGGTTTTGTAACAAGTGTGAGTTTGAGTATGTGGATAAGATAAACATACTAGGTGGTGAGATTGACATTAAAGATAGAGAAATTAAGGTGCTTAAACAAAAACTTGAAGAAGCTAAAAGTGTAAAACAAGAGGCCGTAGATGACAAAGAAAAACATGTAGTTAGGGTTGAGAAACTTACTTTTGCTTCTGATATAGTGAATAAATCAATTGGATGACAATTAATGAAAAAGGGTTCTGGGATAGGGTACAATGATGTGCCACCACCCATGCTGATGAAACATGCACCACCTGGAACAAAGTTGTCTTTTAGTAATGAGTTTAGCTTTAACAAACCTGTAGGTGAAAATAGTAAGTCCGAGTCACCTAAGGTTATGTCTGATAGGTCATGTGATGGTCCAATCATTGAAGATTGGGAGCCAGATACTGAGGAAGAAAGGTCTGAGTCAACACAGTCTGAAAAGTTAGAAAACCTTAAAACTGTTGATTCAAAACAAGCTAACTTTGGTATGCCTAGATTTGGAGCACATATCTCTAAGAAAGTTGTTGAGTACAATGAGATTCCTAGAGAACAAATGAGAAGATACAAACCTAGGGGAAATCAAAGAAACTTTAATGGCTTAATCTCAAACAGATTAGGGGACGAGTTTAAGTGTGTTAAAAAGGCTTGTTTTAAATGTGGTAGTTTTGAGCATCTACAGAGAAACTGTAACAAAAACCAACCACCAGTTTGGAACCAATGGAGGAGGATAAATCATCAAAATTTTTCAAAGAAAATAATCCCTCATCCTAATAGAAATATGGTTCCAAGAGCAGTGTTAATGAGAAACGAAACAACTAAATCTATAATCACTGCTGCACCAAAAGGAGTTCCAACTACTAGATCAAAAACTGTTTTCACTACTAAGCAAAACGATTCCACTGCTAAGGAAAATGTTACCACTGCTAAGGCAAAAGATGATTTATTAAAAGTGCCTAAGGTAATAACTGATACAATGGTTGGAAGCCATTTTTATGCTGTAAAGGCCTCAGCTAGCTGGCAATGGAAACCAAAAACACAGGTTTTACATCATGCCAGTAGTGCATCAATGGACTTAAAGAAATTTGACTATGTTGATGCACATGGCAGACCCTAGTCAGTATTGGCTTGGGTCCACAAAAGAAACTAACTGTTTACTTTCATGTGCAGGGCAATCTACAGGACGAGCTAAAGGATTTTGGTTACCAGAAGGAGGAAGAAGGGCACTAAGCTACCTCAGGCTGGTGTTAGTGGTGAAGGACATAAGGCTGTCACAGGTGTGGGAGGTGAGATGATTGGAAGGGCTTCCACTATTGCCTCAGGCTTAGAAGCTTAGCAGGGCAGTGGAAACATAAGTAAGACCCAACCAATGGCAACTCCTAATGTAGAGAATTCTTTGGAATTCAACACAGGTGGAGGAATCCCCAGCCAACTGGCTAACTTGGGGTGCATGGATGTTCAGGCTAGGTCTGATGCCATGTTGCACATTCACCTCTCGGAGCAGTTAACACAACTCAAAATGTTGAGGGTAGTTTGGGACAACAAAATGAATTGACGGGTAATGATTTTGTACATAATGAAATTTCCCAGGATCCACCTCTTGGACCAGTTGACACAGGTCGAAGTGGTGAGGATACAATGAAACTCATATTTGAATTGACGGATTGATGCACCAACATGGAGTCTAAGATCAATGGTATTCAGGATTTGGCAACCTCTCAAGCTGGTACAATTAGGAGGTTGAAGCATAGGGTGAGTGTTCTGGAAAGACTTAGGAGGCCAGGGACTACTGCATTCAGGAGAGTGAGAAAGATAGGAAAGAAGGCAAGCTCCTCAGGAATTAAGAATTTGGAGGATGCATCCAAACAGAGGAGGAGTAAAGGCACAGATTCAGTGGAGGATTTGAATTTGGATTTGGATTTGGATATGGATAGTGGAGACAATGGTGATGGTTATATGGTGACTAATATGGAAGGTAAAGAAGCAGTGATTAATGATTCTTTGAAAGCTGCAGTTGAAGAAAAGGAGGAAGTGGTGCAGGCAACAACCACTGCTAATGTTGCTGCATCCACTACTAGTGTTGCAGATTCCACTGCTGCAACCACTGCTGGTGTAGTTCTAGCCACTGCTATTTCAGAGATTTCTACTGCTGAGGCAATCATTGCTACAACAACAACCACCATTATAACACCAACACCAAAACCTAAAGAAGCTGAAAAAGAGATAGCTATTCAACTGCTGAACCTAAAGCAATCTTTACCTATCCCTGAACCTACCCCTGTACCTATCTCTGCTGCACCTAAACCTATTACTAAAAGTTTGAAAATTGGTGAGCCTGTGCAAAAAGCTGTGGCTACTCAACCTGATATTGGAAAAGGTAAAGGTATTGCAGAACCAGAAGAAGAAGAGATAGAGTTTGAAAGTAGGGAAGAACAGATTGCATATGATGAAGAAGTTTCTAAAAGGCTATAAGAAAAGTTAAATGCTGAAGATCTTGCCAAAGAGAAGGAAAAGGAAAAGCAAGAAGAAGCTTCTCTGAAACTTATAGAACAATGGAACAATGAACAGACCTATTTTCAAGCTTTTGAGAGGATGCAGAAAGAGTGGACTGAGTTTGAATGGGGTCAATTAGATATTGACACAAGATATAAGATGCTGGTTGAGATGATGAAAAAGATGAAACAGGACAGAGAATTTAAAGATTATCAAGCAAATAAGAACAAACCACCAACCAAGCAAGAAAGAAGGAATCATATGATGAGATTTATCAAGCACATGGAGATGAAAACTGTAAACCTAAGGAATTGCTCTTATGAGAAGATTGAGGAGCTTTACAACATTTGCAAAAGAAGGTTTGAGTTCATTCCCATGAATTCTGAAAGAGAAGATGAGATGATAAGGAGCAAACTAAATAGAAAAGAAGTTGTGCAGGAGGAGTCTAGTTCAAAGAGACAAAAGGTAGATGATGAGGTGAATGAGGAAGAAATATTGGGTCAGTACATTATGGTGTGTGATAAACCTGAAGAGCCTATCAATCCTACACCTGTAAGATCTGTACATCCAATTGTAGACTGGCAGATTGTCACAGCAAATGAAAGAGAAGTTATTGAGCTTACTAGAGGAGATGGATGGAAGAGTCAATACTTTAACTTTGGGTGTATGTTGTTCTCTCTGACTAAGCTTGATTTAGAACAGCTGTGGAAGGTTATGGATTTCAGATGTGGTAAGTTTGGACCAACAGGAACAATATCTAGGTCTATGTGGATAGCTTTTAAAAATATGTTTCAACCTAATCCATATGATAAATTTTGGGGAGATTGTGAGGTTGAAGAATGGATGTTATATCAGCCTTGTAGAGTACATGCTATTAAGACTCCACAGGAGAAGATATTTATGTTGATTGATAAGGACTACCCACTGACCAAGAATGTAGCAAGAAAAATGTTGGAAGCTAAGCTTGCTCTGCAGTGTACTAAGCCTACAAATCCTATTGTTAATTCACTGCTATTAAAAATTGAGAAGATTGCTGATTTGAAAGGTCCTCTAGCTATAAAAGGCAAGCCTCAAGGAAGGATGAAAAGAAAGGCAAATAGATCAAAGGATGTTGATGAAGAGTCTGGATCTGATAAAGAGAAAGAAGAGGCTGCTGGGTGTTTGGATACATCCTCCAAATGAAGGTGTTATGGGCTTAAAAGAAACTTGATGATTTTGGTAGAAAATATCAAGTTTAGGGGAGGATTTTTGGGTTTTAGGTTCTCTTAACAGGAATGACTCTAAGTATGGAACCACTGCCAGCATAAAAGAAACCAAGGCTAGAAGGATTGGAACCACTGATCAAGATATACCACGGCTAGTAGAAGTGTCATACCACTGCTAATACAATGAAGCACTGCTAGTTTGTTTAGGTTGGTTTAAATTGTAATGTTCTAGAATATCTTGAGTAGGTCGTATTGTATGGAAAGTGTAGTTATCTTGTAGAATACGTAATATAGATTGTAAAGGACTCCTTAGCCTATAAAAGGAGGTCCTAGGTTAGAGTTAGATATACGTATTGGTTATATCTAAGAGTCGATACACTTCAAGGTTGTAAAACCCTAATACTATTCAGAGTATTCGTATAATAATATATTGAGGTGTTTAGTGTTAATCATCGTTATTCTTCATAAGGTTAAACATTAAATTCCGCGTAGTGTTTAACGGTTTGTATTAGTTAAGTCAGCTTCTATATAAGATCGTTTGCTCAACTGGGATCAACACTTTTCTTAACGAGGATTTATCTGAGACTGTATATATATGTACCAACCATTGTGATTTGTGGACCCCAGGTACCCTCACCATGTCTGCCTTATTCAGAATTCTTTATATGGTCTGAAACAGGCACCCCGTACTTGGTTTCAGAGATTTGCAGGTTATGCCAATCGTGTTGGATTTTACCACAGCCGCTGTGACTCTTCTCTATTCATCATTTGACAGGGCTCTCAGGTTTCTTATTTACTTATCTATGTGGATGAAATTATTCTTACAGCTTCCTCTATAGTCTTACTACAGCAAATCATTGTTTATCTACATAGTGAGTTTGACATGACTGATCTCGGGGCACTTAATTATTTTCTTGGTATTTTTGCTACTCGCCACTCTACATGGTTGTTTCTGTCTCATAGGAATTACGCTATTGATCTCCTTGAGCGTGCTCACATGGCCAATTGTAACCCTTCACGAACACCAGTTGATACAGAATCCAAAATGGGTCTCGAAGGTGTTCCAGTTCAGGATCCTACTTTATATCGCAGTCTTGCAGGTGGTCTTCACTATCTCACATTTACTAGACCAAATATATCATATGCAGTGCAACAGATTTGTCTCTACATGCATGACCCTCGTGAGCCTCATCTCGTTGCCCTTAAGCGTATCCTACGCTATGTTTGAGGAACTCTGGATTTTGGATTTCACTTGTACTCTTCTACTACCACCTCTCTTGTTGGATATACCAATGCAGATTGGGTCTGATGCCCCTCTACAAGGCCGTCTACTTCATGTTACTGTGTCTTTTTGGGATACAATCTCGTCTCTTGGTCTTCTAAACGCCAGCAGACTATCTCCCGCTCTAGTGTCGAGGCTGAATACCAGGGTGTTGCCAATGTCGTGGTTGAGACTGCATGGCTTCGCAATCTTCTCCGAGAGCTACACTCTCCACTGTCCGCTGCAACCCTTGTCTATTGTGACAATGTTAGTGCCATATACCTGTTTGCCAATCCAGTTCAACATCAACGGACCAAACATATTAAGATCGACATTCATTTTGTCCGTGACATGGTTATTGCTGGTCAGGTACGAGTTCTCCATGTGCCCTCACGCTATCAATACGTAAATATCTTCACCAAGGGTCTATACCTTCCGCATTATTTGAAGAGTTCATATCCAGTTTGAGTGTCCGGGTTCCTCCAGCTCCAACTGCGAGGGAGAATTAGTCGATCTATGTTATAGGCCTGATTGGCTCTCCATTGTATTTAGGCCTAGCCCATTTGTAGCTATTATAGAATCATCACTTGTAACCTATATATATATATGTATCATGTTTATGGAATAAATGAATAAATCAGTTATACTATTCAATAGTTAATCTATCAAACCATATAATCTTTAATCATTTTTACTAATATCCAATGCCGGGAGCTGAATACGAGTAAGAATTGGATATTTAATGAACCACTCTTGTGGCCATTCCCACTTATTCGAGTCAAGCACATCAACAACCGATGATGATCGATTGAGCAATCCTGCTTGATAATTGCACGAATTTTTAATAATCGAGCTAAGCAGACCTGCCTCATTCCATTTATCGAAGAAAAATTGGTTTTTCTACTATCACCAATGTGAATTAAACAGTGATGCTTAATAAGTTGCGCCAACCGAAAGAATCAACATAGCAATGGATAACTAACCATAAACGTGTGACTTATAAGTGATATGTATGTACCCAATGAACCAGGAGTAGTTCTTTCCTCATTAAGATTGCGGATCGGATATGAGATGATTAATGCCCTATTCCAAGTTGTGAGTTGTTTTTTAGATCTCAATCTGTGAACCAATTTTTTTTAAACGGCATTTTAATGAAACAAAACTAGCAAGGAGCTAGAACGTACATTACAAGGAAACAAGATACGGGTTTTTTAACCAATCAACCCAACTAAAAGACACTTTGCATCTATATCTACTCCAATAAAACGAAAATAAAAGAATGTCGTCAAAAAGCGCCTTCTTTGAAGGAGGATCTACGCCAAAAACCATCTTGTTACGGAAAGACCAAGTAAGCCACCATAAACCAAAACAAACCCCCTCTAATAACTTCTTGTGCTTACTCGACATCCTTAGATTACCGGACCAAGACACCCACTCATCAAACGATCTAAGCTCCATGAAATCCACATTCCACCAACGACAAATCTTGCGAAAATTATCTTTGGCAAAGTCACACGCAAAAAAAAGATGAGCTGACGATTCAACTCCTTTACCACATATGGGACACATAATAGAAGGAATATCTAAACCCCTACGCGACAATATGATACGAGTAGGCAAGCAATCTAACCGAACCTTCCAAAGCATGAATATTCACCTTAATAGGGACCTCCTTAATCCACCGTGTTTGAGAAGATAATTAGGCAAATTATAATCATCAATTGCATTGTGTATCGAGGATACCGAAAACTCCCTCGAGCCTTCTAAAGCCGAATACCATCTATCTTGCGCCACTCCAAGAACTACATTACCGAGAGCATCCAACAAGTGTTGCAACTGCTCGGATTCCACACCACTCTGAGGTATACGCCGAAACGAGCTCCAAACGTTCTCTTGCATAAGTTTAGAGGCCACATCAATCTCCTTATTATCCTCCAAACTATATAGTCTAGGAAATGTATGCTTCAATGCATTCTCTCCACACCACACATCATCCCAAAAAGAAGTCTCCACACCATTACCTATCTTTTTTTTTCTTCATAAAACTATAAAAATCAATACCTTTCAATTTGAATATCTTCAACTCTTGAACAATACCACACCAAATGGACTTAGGAACATATTTAGATCCTTCACCAATTCTCCCATCCTCACCATAAATGGCTTTGATAACCCTAGTCCATAATAGGTCTTGTTGAGTAGTGAATCGCCAAACCCATTTAAACATAAGAGCAAGATTTAGCGCATATAAACTAGACACACCAAGGCCACCTTTCTCTTTTGAAGACAACACATTACTCCATTTAACCCATACCAACTTCTTACTATTCAAATCTATCCCATTAAAAAAATGACTCCTTATAGATTCCATACGATTAAGGATTTTCATAGGAACCTTAAAGATGAACATATGGAAAATTGGCATAGATCCTAACACCGCCTTAACAAGAGTAAATCTACCACCTATCGATAAATCGTATCAAATGTGAACCAATTAAAGACATAATTTAATTAACTTCACTCCTGATTGTTAGTTCTCTCAACCATGGATTAAATCGTATAAAATGTGTTGAGTACAACACGAGCGTTTGATCTTGAGACTCATTAATATTATTATCGCCTATTATCACCTCTAGTGTCTGCTCAACTATAGCATCTTCCAAGGACGAAATTAGCCTCAATCGACATTATAAATGCATATTTACGTTAGGGAAAGTAGAAAAGGATTTTGAATCGTTTTGCAAAAAATAAAAATAAATAAATAAAAACTCATTAAAGCACAAAAGTTTTATTTCCTAAATAAAAATAAATAAATAAATAAAAAAAAAAAAAAAAAAAAAAAAAAACATATTTTTTTTCTTTTTATGATACAAAAAGAAGAGACCAACATAGATCAAATTTTCTCTAAAAAATTAAAATATCAAATCCTCGCCTTCCCATTCACTTTCATCCAGAGGCATTATTGAAATCTTATTTTTTACACTTGCGAGTGAAATTTTGAATAAACCCAAAACCCATTACATTCTCCACCTAGGGTTTTGATTTTCACAAACTCACAATCGAAATTAATCAGCAAACTGATTTCAAAAGCATTAAATAAATGTTTATTTTATCATAAATCTTCTTCATTAATCAAAACTTTTCAAAATTAGAGACCAGCTTTGCTTTTTTTTTTTAATGGATGAAGAAAACCGGATTATTACATAAGCAAATGCAGATTTGAAGATCTTGAAGAAGATATAGTTGTTATAGATAAAATCATATGTATTTTATTTGGATAATAAAATCATATGTGATTATATTGAAAATCACATAAGATTATTTTGAAAACTACGCGTGATTGTAATTATAACTAAAAATATTACAGATTACTAGAATGTATGTTGATGTGCTAGGTTAGTCACATGAAAACACCGTATTGCCTCGCTGTTTATAATTATTTGATACAATTAATTTTTAATTAAAAACAAGTTTTAATCTACATTTTTGGATCAAATATATTGAACGATGAATTTCATCTTTTTTGATCTTTAGATAATTAGTAATGTTTTAAGAAATTTTGTCATGATACAAAACCCACTTTCATTTTCCAAACCGGGAAATATATACTGACATTATATTTGCATGCCTTCAACTTTTTGCAAGACGACTAGAGATAAAATACATTATTCTAATCCCATTCAGTTTTTGAATTTTAATCCAAACGGAAGACAATTAGTCCTTCAATTCAAAATTTCTACGTTACCTATATTGTAAGATTCAAAATCTATTAAATGTTGTAGCTTACGTACTGGAATGCTCAAATATCCACATTCATTGCATGATATATGTTATTTAGTGACTGAACAGAATTGTCAGAAAAGTCATACACTTTAAAAGTGTCATTTTCAGTCACTAAGATGTAAGTCGGAAAATGTCGTTTATTTTGTAAATGCACACTATCAATTCATTTTGATATTTACCCTCTTTTGTTTACATGGCGTATACAGCAATAAGAAGATAAAAAAGAACAAATAAATTGTCAGCTGGCAGCTTGGCATGATCTTCTTCGACAATTTAAAATACATGCGACTTCATTAATCATATAATAAAAATAACAACAGCAATTTCCAGCGGTTGGGGGTTACATATTTTTAGTTTACATTCACATTTGATTTCTTGTAGATTAAATAAAAATATTATCATTTGGTTCCTTATTCCTATAATTTGAAGTTGTTATACCTAGCTAGTATTCTCTTCCTACTCTGGTTCTTACTTCTCTGCACGTAGGACATATAATTCGACCTTATTTTAAAAAGAACGTGTGGAATGTTATTTCCAATTAACCTACCTCATATTAATTAACAACATCGTAACTGATTCTGGAATAATATACTTTCATAAGTATCGATTGAGATTATGTACCACAAAACAGTTAATATTCTTTCTAAAATCA
Organism: Chrysanthemum lavandulifolium; assembly: GCA_022545495.1. NCBI lineage: Eukaryota > Viridiplantae > Streptophyta > Magnoliopsida > Asterales > Asteraceae > Chrysanthemum > Chrysanthemum lavandulifolium. The sequence continues at coordinate 216,358,416 of CM040244.1, forward strand.
TTTGTACTTTATATTGTTACAACTTTATGAATACGGGTTATAATTGTTAGACTAAATGTTACTGTAATTTCATTGTTATGGGAACTGGAAAATTCAAGGTCGTTAATACTGTATAGAGCTACATATTATATAAATGAAGTATTCTATTTGAAATATAGTTCATGTAAAACATGGTCTCCTGTTGATCATTACTGGAATATAAAAATAAACATTTTTAATTTATCTGTTTGAATATTTCTAAATTGTTTTGTCCTTTCGCTGGCTTGGACCATTACTTATAGCGACTGCTAACAAAACAGAAACAGAAAAAAACATGAAAAGTAATCCTGAACAAAATTACAAACTTATGACTTTTTTGAGTTCTCTAATTCATAACTATCTCCTACTCTTCCTTGTTCTCCTCCTACAGGCACCTACATGTCCTGCCGCTGGTGGATCATGGACCCTCCTACGTTCAAGCATTGGCATCTCGGCCATGCACATGCAGCTACTCCCCAACGATCGTGTTGTCATGTATGACCGCACTGATTTTGGAACCTCAAATATCTCTCTTCCAAATGGTAGATGTCGTCCCAACTCAAATGATTGCTCGGCACACTCTGTTGAGTATGATGTTGCATCCAATTCCGTACGTCCACTTATGGTACTCACAAATGTTTGGTGTTCCTCTGGATCTTTAATGCGCGATGGAAGTTTGGTCCAGACAGGTGGCTGGGCTGATGGTTACCGTGTTGTCAGAACTTATAGATCTTGTAACACATGCGATTGGCAAGAGATACGGAATGGGTTGTTTCAGTCGAGATGGTACGCAACCAATCATATATTACCAGATGGTCGCCAAATTATAATTGGTGGTCGTCAGGCATTTACCTACGAGTTTTACCCAAAGATGTCAACTACTGAGAACACTCACAGTTTGCCATTTCTGGTTCAGACAAATGAGCCAAGAATTGAGAATAACTTGTACCCATTTGTATTTCTTAATCCGGATGGAAATTTGTTCATCTTTGCTAATAATCGTGCTATATTATTCAACTATTCTAAGAACCAAGTTGTCAGGACTTACCCCACGATGCCCGGTGGTCAGCCCAGGAGTTACCCAAGCACGGGCTCTGCTGTGCTTCTTCCTTTGCGCCTAAAACAAGGGAAAGTGGGTGCAGTTGAAGTATTGGTGTGTGGTGGTGCACCCAAGGGAGCATTTGCAAACGCAAATAGAGGGAAGTTTGATGGTGCCTTGAATAATTGTGGACGTATTAGAATATCGGACAATAATCCTCAATGGTTTATAGAGACCATGCCTTTGGCTCGAGTGATGGGTGACATGTTGTTGCTCCCCAATGGACATGTTTTGATCATCAACGGTGTATCGGCCGGTGTTGCCGGGTGGGAACTTGGGAGGAACCCGGTTCTTAGTCCAGTAATATACCAACCCGATAATAAAGTTGGTTCTCGTTTTGAGGTTCAGAATCCAAGCACGAGACCTCGAGTGTACCATTCCACAGCCGTTTTGCTACGAGATGGAAGGGTTCTAGTTGGTGGAAGCAATGCTCATGATAAATATGTTTTCCAAAACGTACTTTACCCTACTGATTTGAGCTTGGAAGCCTTTTCACCATCTTATTTGAATTCAAGCTCGTCCTCTTTACGCCCGAGGATACTGTCGCCCCAGACCAACACTACAATCAACTACGGCAAACGGTTTTCTGTTAAACTTACCATATCAGGCCGTGTTGACCCAAAAGCGGTTTATGTGACAATGGTGGCACCTTCGTTTAACACACACTCCTTTTCAATGAATCAAAGGTTGTTAATTCTTGACAGCAGTGACTCTGCCACGGCTGTTGGAAAGGCCGACTATAAAGTTAGTGTCGTAGCACCTCCATCCGGAAACATAGCCCCAGCAGGGAATTATATACTATTTGTGGTTCATAAAGAAATTCCAAGTCCAGGTATTTGGATCCGTATGCAGTAACTAATGACAATTGTCACCATACTCTCGAGTCCTAGATTTTGGGAGGTATTGGATTCAAATTTCCTTTTGCCATTTCGAAAGAAATATATTGGTATTGTTTATAGGAATAGTTTATGGTTCCCGTGTTTCCTTCAGAGTTCGATTGAATTCTCAATTGTTTAGTGTAAATAGGAAGTTGATATGTGAAAAATTGTTTGCTATGTAGCTTTTGAATAAGTTATTGTTTTTGATTGTACAATAATTCGTACGACCAGGCCTTCGATGATGATCGAAGGGTATGAGGGGTGATATGCTTGCGCCAAACTTGTAGTCAATCTGCAATAAGAAATAATAGACACGTTAAGTGATTGCTTGCGGGGTTGGGCCTCGCGAACCACCTCCGGCGTGTGAATAAGTATGTGATATGAGTTATGGATAATATGATGTATATGAAATCGTGTTGAGTGAACATACCATTGAAATGACTCGTCCAACCTATTTATAGGTGATGAAAATAGCTTGAGAGTGTTAGCACACGTTTAGGAGATCATGGGCGCCCCGATTTATGGTAACCGCTAAGGCTTCATCCCCACTATCTCGGACTTGGCGGGAAGCTAAGGACATAGTGGGAGCGTGGGGAAGACCAAGTCAAGGTTCTTGTTTATCTTGGCATCTTCAAGAGAAGACACCGAAGGGCATAGGCCTTTGGTGGCGGATTCCCAACCGGTAACCATGTCAATGATGAATGGTTTACGCCACCAATGACTTATAAAGAAAGACTTGGGTCTTCGTAATGCAATTCGATCGAGGTCGAAGGGGTCCTTCGACCGATCGAGGGTACGTCATCAAGCCCCAATCGAAAGTGATATGTACGGACTAGAAATATTGCTACGACTCGTAAATAAAACGAAACCTCCCTTCGTCACAAAATGAACGAAGATGAAAAGTTTTGTTAATAGTGACCGCAATAAATGCATAATTAATCCTAACTAACCCTGTTTCCTCGGTACAAGTAAACATCCTTTCAAAATTTAAAAGGGTTTGAAATCCGGTAGAAAAGGGATAGCACGGACACGATGTAGGGTGAGATGCAACATTTGTAGGGTATATAAAATGCAAAAAACAATAAAACCCTAACAAAGTAACTCTCGCCCAAAGTTTTTCACCTACTAAAATTCCTTTCGATCAAGCCTTCGACCAAACAAGGTAAAGCGCTCCTTCTTCCTCTGTATTTCAACTATTTTTTGTGTTTTTTAGAAGGTGTCATGTCAACCAACAAAAAATTTGTGATAAAACAACAAGGCTGCACATTAACCAGGGAGGATGATAACGCTACACGCGTCGTTCGGGGTCAAAGGAACTTCCTTTTCTTCGAGCAAGTTTTATAACACCTAGGCGATGAACCTAATCGTTGTAGTGTAGTAATTAGGGTAAGCCACGGTATTGATATCGTTCTCTGGGGAATAGGAATGCTAGTAGGGAGTTACTACGCTAAGGTTAAGGTTGAGGAAGATTATTTTTATCTTTTATATTTTATAAAAATGGAAAGGTACGAATCTCGGGTATTGGATTTGGGGGTTGGTATTTCTACCGATTACTCTACTATTATCTAATTATCTAAACTAAGGTTGTGGGAGTCTATGTCTAATTAATGTGTGCTCGTATGATAGTTTAAAGATGTGTTTACTTAGTTTGTATTACTCCTTAATTATCTCCTATTGATGGTTGAGTGTCACGTCTTATTCCTAGTTGCGTTGTGTTTCTAAAGTTGTAGGGTATGCGTTTCTCCCTAACTCTTTGAACTTACCAAAGGGTCTTGTCTACAAATCCACTTAGAGATTATAGACTCCTACTCTAAGGCGCTCTTGGATGGTTTAGCCTACAATCACTCGTGTAATCATACTAAGGTTCACAAAGATGAATCAAGCATTAAGTACACAACGAATGACCTATCGCATTACTAGATCATTAATCAACTAAGATAAGAAACAACCAATCAATATTCAATAATTAAGTTTCATACTTCCTAAGCAAACACACAAATAAATTAGCGGGACATGGAGAACATGCAAGCATACACACAAATAATCAAAGACATAATTGAATTAATGAAGCAAAGACTTATCTTGGTGTAAGATAGGGTTAAAACCCTAAAATCTTGTACAAGACACCTTAGGTTGGGTTTTAGGTTTTACTCCAAAGACTCTCCACATAAAGGCGAAAAATTCGGATTCTATATATAAGATTACAATTGCGACGGCGTCACCTTATGTTTAGTGACGCCGTCGTGTCGCCACCATTAGGGTTTCGTCTTGGCCACGTTAACCTTGCGACGGCGTCACCTTATGTCCGTGGCCGTCCTCTTCGACTTTCGACGTCTTACGGATCGCATCTAGGCCGTCGAGTAGCGACGGCCTACTCTTTCACACTAGACGCCGCCTCTTGAAAACACGAGTTTTGAGTTCGACCGTCACAATAATTCTCCGACGGCGTCGCAAATAGCTCCGACGCCGCCGCCTTCACATTCGGCGATCGTGAGTGTCTTGATTTCGACTTTGGCCATTTTCTTCATATATTCGCCTTTTCGTCCAAATAAGTGCCATTCCAACATTTTGCCTTCACGAGACCTAAAAAGTGAAAAGGAACGATATTAAGCAATAACGGATACAAAGTGATCAAATAAGGACTTAAATGACCCTCAAATGGTACCTTTTAAAACCTTATCAAATATCCCTACACTTGTTATTTGCTTGTCCTCAAGCAAATGTGCTTTAGCCAATTAATTTATAAGTTAGGGTCATTCAAGATTAATTCAAAATGGTCCACAACACATATAAGCCCAGAAAAGTCATAACAAGCACGGAAATTACATATTAGCACCTCACATGGGGTGTTTGGATACTCACATCTCTCTCGGTGTATAAATGAAATATAACAATATAGAAATGGAAGATAAACACTCATTAACGTGTCTAGTACATAGATTACCATAGGCTTGAGAATAGATCAAACCTCCATCGCTTTGGCGTAAGCACCTAGGAAAGACTATCAAAGAGGTCTTTTAAAGGGTTGTAATGTTAGGCTTACGGTAGGAAATAAGGGTTTGGTGGGATAGGCTATTTAGTGGTGGTAAGTCAAAAATCTTTATGTTAGCGCATATGAAGAATGGCGTTGCTAAGCCAAGACTCGACACTCTAAACTCTAGATAACTGAAATAAACAAACATAAATTTAAAGGATAGATGTAGGATGGTAGCCCGTATGTTTTTTTTTTTTTTTTTTTTTTTTTTTTATTATTATTTTTTAATCACACATACACTTTTACTCTACAATCCTCTAAGATAACATCAAAATACTAGGATTTCTGAGGCATATCCCTACACTTGAGTTTTATTATTCTAACACTAATTTGACCCGAATTGAAAAGATCAAAACACTTGGGGTACATTATTACGCAAACAAAGGGAATTTGAATTTAACGTTCCCTTCCGTCATTTCATAAACTTTAACTTTTCCCATGAATCCCAATCATCCCAAAAGCGTATACAAAGGATATGACTCGACTTAGCAACTTATGCAAGCAACTAGATAATTGAACTAAGGGTTTAGGGTAATAACAAACATTTGCACTAAAAGTGAGTGCATAAGGGGTAGGCTAAGGCGATTTGGGTGTATATTTGGGGTGGGGTGTAAACAATGCTTTCATTGATATTCGGAAAACCGAAATATCACGAGAACCATGAAAAGGATAGGCTCGAGGGTTAACTAGGGTATCGTGTACTAAAGATGAGTACAACGCAAAGGGTGTGGGGAATTACTCAACCGATGTGGAAGAAGTAATTATATTACGGTATCAAACAAGGGTTATCCTAATGCCTCTTATCATTTAGTTATTCCTAACTACACAAGTGTAGCCTCACTTGCGATCTCGGAATGCATCACAAAACAAGTTCTAGAATCTAATATACTACGGTTCACACTCTAAGCATTAAAGATGAATGCTTTAATTCCTACTAATCTAAGGCGATCCTCACATTTGGGTGGAATTTGGGTGGTAAGGGTTTTTGTGCTAGTCATATAACTTCCTATCCATGAGGCGCTTTTGTTAAGACTAATGGCCCACTCCTATATGTCATGAAAAATTTTAAATTTGGTGCCAAAATTACCCTAACCGACATTTTCTCATGGTTTATTACACAATCACAATTGGACAAAGCAAATAGTCGGGGATAAGCATAGTTTCAAAGTTCCGTTTATTTTCCCTCCTACACTTAAACTGAACATTGTCCCCAATGTTCCCGAAAATATCAAAGTTATGATAAAGAAGGTAATTGAAAGCGAAAGAAACTAATACTCCCGATTAGCTCGGTAGGATCCGTGTAAAGTGGTGGTTAAATTCTTTTCAAGAAGAATTATTGCGTGAAAAGCTCCTTCCAATCTTATGTAACTTCTTCTTGACAAACTAAACCCGCACACTTGAAGAAAACAAACGAAACCTTCGCGTAAAATCGGCGGTAATAATATATATAAGACTCAATTTAAACTAGGATATAATGCTTGTGGAAAGGATGTTTCTGAATTTCAAAGAAAATTAAGACCGAAAATTCCAAAAATTTATAAGTAGCTCGAAAACGAGAAAAAGTAATCGATGTTTTACTCCTTCTGGCCGTCGGTTGCAATCTGACGCCGTCAGTTATCCCGACAAAAAGCGGTGCGATTTTACGGAAAATTTCGGAAAATTTACATCTTTAGAATCTGGAAAAATTTACGCAAAACATCCATTATGACTCGATACAAGCATTTGACTCGAACAAACAAACATATATATCTTTTAGTTAATTGTTATTCTCATGTTTACGTTTCTTTTGAAAACGTGTGTAATCCTCCTACACTTATCCCTTATGTAAAATACCTTTATATGTAATTAAGGCGAAGTTAAAAACAAAATAAAGCATTTTTACAAATTTAAACATGAGGATAAACAATTAATAAAAGATATATGACACTAACAAGCAAACAATTAAGCATGGGTTGCCTCCCACGGTTATTCTTTATTAAAGAGTCTTGTAGCTAGACTCGTAGTCATGCTCCTACGTTTCTCACCACCGTTCTCTTGACTCTTTGTTTTCCCTTCATCGAAGGGTGTAGGCGCTTTATGCTCACTGTGGATTCCTTGCCAATCTTTGTCAATTATGGCTACGGTTTTATCTTTTAAATTGGTCTCCTTAGCGTGAAAGGCCCAAACCATCTTGGTTTGCTTCTTCCTCGTAATGCCCTTATCCGGGACCTATACAAGAGCACTTTTTCTCCTTTATAAATTCCTTAGGGTCCTTTTGTACCTTAGGTAATGAGGTAGGATTGCTTTAACTTTTATCGGGTTTCCATAATGTCGCATACAATCCTTGAACCATAAAGTCTCTAAGCCCTTTTTCCCGATCATTCTTCTTCTTCTTAACATTGTTATCAGGGCTTTTTGATTTCCACCAATAATCATTTCCATGATCTTAAGAGGATATCGTGGGACGATGGGTATTCTAGCGTACCCCTTTCCGCTTTTGAGTATCATGATGCCTTCTCCGCATTTAATGGTTGCCTTGGCGGTGGCGAGAATGGCGTCCCAAGAATGAGAGGTGCGTTTCATCTTCCTCAACATCAATGATCACGAAATCCAATGGATAAGCGATGTTAGCTACCTCAATTAGAACATCAACAATGATTCCTACGGGATGGACATAAGTATGATTAGCTAGGGAAAGTCTAAGGTTGGTTTTCTTTGGTTTCTCATTAGTTAGCTTATTATAGATTGACAATGGCATTATGTTCACATCGGTCCCTTGATCGGCCAAGGCATTTATATTGTCCATGTCGCGATGCTAGCGGTATCACGAAATTCCACAGTGGTGTTTCGTTTTCTTGTTAACGGTTTTTATGACCAACTCATACGGAGGTTCCATAGGTAAAGCATCGTATTCTTCTTCCGTCATCTTTCCTTCAAGAGCATCCCTAAGAACTTCATTGTACCTAAAGTTGTTTACTTGGTTTGCAATGGTTTTCTTGTTAATTTCATGCTTAAGGTAGTACTCAATGGTCTCGGGTTCATCATTAGGCATGGACTCATCCTTCGTGCTTTCCTCAAGTATTCCACATCTCAACCCTTGCATTCTCGGGCATGATGGAAACGGCGTTCTGAATGAAGTGGGAGGGCAATCATTGCTTCTTCGAGCACTTTTTGGGAGCCCTTGTTTTGGTAAATTCAATTACCAAATCCATCATTTCTTTCATTTTGCTTGCATTTCCTCTCTCGCCTATAAACCTCCTCTTCAAATTTGGCTAATCTCTCTGTATGAGCTTCCATATACTCCCTCATTTGATCTTTGAAGCTTGGTGAAAGTGGTATTGGGAAGTAGAGCGAAGGCTCCTTGAACTGGGTTTTGCTCGCGACTTGGAGATTCCAAAGAGGTGTGGAGTGGTTGGTGGAGTGGGCGGTTGACGATCTCGAGGAATTTGTACAGTGCTCTTTTACGCCTTTCCATAAGATAATCAATTCTCTCTCGATGGCACTCAATTTCTCTTGAGTGTATCGGGAGATTCGGGAGGAGTGGATATGGCATTAACTACGTTAATCGGAGTTTCGGAGATTCACTCCAATCTTCGTAGTTTTGATCGTGAGCTCCTCTATGATATCCCAAGATTGCTCGCATTAAAGTCGTTGAGTCTTCCACCGTGACTCGATCAATGGATCGTCGGTGATGAAATCGGTATGATCATAGAAGATTTGGATTTGAAGCCAAAGATCAATGCCATGGTGTGGAAGTCTCGGAGTAATTCCTTAAATAGAGTCCATGCTTTGTAAAGAGACTCACCTTGGAGTCTTTGGAATGTTAAGATGTCTCGCCTAAGCTTAGTAGTTCTCCCGGTGGGAAAAATTGAGCAAGGAAGCGAAGTAAGATCATCCCAACTTGAGATGGAGCCATGGAAGTCGCTCAAGCCAATTACTAGCTTGGTCCCGTAGAGAATTGGAAGAGACGTAGCGTGGTCTCCCGAGTAGTAGCATCAAGGTCGATGGAATCGGCGATTTTGAGGAAATCCTCGGATCTTGATTTGGATCTTGAACGAAGTCCATGGAATGCACATCCGTTTTGCATCAACCGGATGGTGTCGGATCGCAGGCCGTAGTTTGGGCTTGGTCGGGAAGCTCAATGGTGTTCCTATAGCCTAAGTGGCTTGGTCTTGAGTATTCACCAAAGTACGGGCTCTTGGCGGGTCATTTGGTGGTATGTTGATGAATGGTAGTGGGTTATCACCTTCCATGATGAAAAGTGATGAGGTTACGAACAAAGGTTACGAAGAGGGGATAGACTAAGAGAAATCTAAAATGAGAAAAAAGTTTACTTGATAGGAATCAAGCAAAGAAACCTAAGCGAGGTGGACTACTAACTAGCTATTCTATTCCCGCGTGCGCCAAAACTTGATAACGCTACACGCGTCGTTCGGGGTCAAAGGAACTTCCTTTTCTTGAGCAAGTTTTATAACACCCTAGGCGATGAACCTAATCGTTGTAGTGTAGTAATTAGGGTAAGCCACGGGTATTGATATCGTTCTCTAGGGAATAGGAATGCTAGTAGGGAGTTACTACGCTAAGATTAAGGTTGAGGAAGATTATTTTTATCTTTTATATTTTATAAAAATGGAAAGGTACGAATCTCGGGTATTGGATTTGGGGGTTGGTATTTCTACCGATTACTCTACTATTATCTAATTATCTAAACTAAGGTTGTGGGAGTCTATGTCTAATTAATGTGTGCTCGTATGATAGTTTAAAGATGTGTTTACTTAGTTTGTATTACTCCTTAATTATCTCCTATTGATGGTTGAGTGTCACGTCTTATTCCTAGTTGCGTTGTGTTTCTAAAGTTGTAGGGTATCGTTTCTCCCAACTCTTTGAACTTACCAAAGGGTCTTGTCTACAAATCCACTTAGAGATTATAGACTCCTACTCTAAGGCGCCTTCGGATGGTTTAGCCTACAATCACTCGGGTAATCATACTCTAAGGTTCACAAAGATGAATCAAGCATTAAGTACACAACGAATGACCTATCGCATTACTAGATCATTAATCAACTAAGATAAGAAACAACCAATCAATATTCAATAATTAAGTTTCATACTTCCTAAGCAAACACACAAATAAATTAGCGGGACATGGAGAACATGCAAGCATACACACAAATAATCAAAGACATAATTGAATTAATGAAGCAAAGACTTATCTTGGTGTAAGATAGGGTTAAAACCCTAAAATCTTGTACAAGACACCTTAGGTTGGGTTTTAGGTTTTACTCCAAAGACTCTCCACATAAAGGCGAAAAATTCGGATTCTATATATAAGATTACAATTGCGGCGGCCACCTTATGTTTAGTGGCGCCGTCGTGTCGCCGCCATTGTGGGGTTTCGTCTTGGCTACGTTAACCTTGCGACGGCGTCACCTTATGTCCGTGACGCCGTCCTCTTGACCGGCGTCGTGCGGATCGCATCTAGGGCGATCCCGAGTAGCGACGACCTCACTCTTTCACACTAGACGCCGCCTCTTGAAAACACGAGTTTTGAGTTCGACCGTCACAATAATCTCCTCCGGCGCCGCAAATAGCTCCCGACGCCGCCGCTTCTACATTCGCCGATCGTGAGTGTCTTGATTTCGACTTTGGCCATTTTCTTCATATATTCGCCTTTTCGTCCAAATAAGTGCCATTCCAGCATTTTGCCTTCACGAGACCTAAAAAGTGAAAAGGAACGATATTAAGCAATAACGGGTACAAAAGTGATCAAATAAGGACTTAAATGACCCCTCAAAATGGTACCTTTTAAAACCTTATCAGAGGAGCTTAAAGCGTTCCTCACTGATTATCCCATTCCAAAAGAACACAAAGTAATGCTACCAAGTAAAGATCAAGGGATATTTGATGCCCCTGAAAATTATGTAGGCTTGTATATCCACGCTTTCACCACTTCCAATCTTAGGATACCACTTGCATCCTTTAATTTTAGAATTCCTCCGATATTATGAGGTACACATTTCTAGGTTCAACCTTTTGGCCTAGCCAAGTCGACAACATACATTGTTATGAGCAAAGCCTATGGGTTTGAACCATCCTTGATTGTGCTTAGGGTTTTTAAATCTATACCCGGAGGAGATTGGTTAACCTTGGCCAAGAGAGGTGAAAGGATGTGCCCATATTGATAGATAGGCCTTTACGAACATAAGGGCTGGAAAGGCAAGTTCTTTTATATTCAGACTACCATTATCCTCCCGGATACTCGCATTGTTAAACCCGGACTTTCAATATGATGAGAAAGGTTCACCGATCCATTGCCTTATCTTTGAGAAGAAACCCATTGTATCAACGTTTGGCTCGTCATCCGGTGACCGCCGGACCTTCCCCGAGCCAATCTGTTCATGGTCGGCATTGTTGAGAGATGGGAAGGGTCTCCGTTGGTACCGAGATAATTTGTGATGGAGAAAGTATATATTTTTAAATTAACATAAGAAACAAAAACTTATCTTGCCGATATTTATCTTATCTACTTCTTCTTGCAGAGATGTCATTCAGGAACTTTGTTGTGGCTGGAGGTGCCAAAGAGGTAAGCTTTCTTCCAAAGAATCCCCAAGAAACAAGCTATGGCGTGGGCTCCCCATCGGTGTCCATAAACAAAGACGAGGTGGAAGCCCATCCTGTCGAGCCTGTATCCTCTGCTCCTCCGTCAAAGGAACCCATAGATGTAGAAGATCGGTGGTGGAGAACATTGTCGACTCGGATGAACCGGTCTCAGAAGGACCTTTGGCCATCGTGGGACCCTCGGTATAGGTGAGAGGGTTCGAGCGGGAAAGGTGCTAGTGCTAAGGCTATGAAATCGATTCAAAAGAAAGCTTATTCTACCTACTCCTCCTCTCGAACTACCCGAGAAGAGTGCCTGTGGTAAGGCGTGGTATTTCCGACCATCGAAGGGCCCAGTGGTGATGACTTCCATGGTAAACTTCTTACTGTGAAATAAAATTAAATACCAAAGATCATATATTAATGAAACTTACTTTTGTTGTAGGACTTCACGACACGAAGGAGCTTCCTTCTCCCAAGCTTGTCACCAACTTATGAGCCATGTGATCCCATCCAAGTGGAAGGAGGTGATGAATAACATGTCCATAGAGGCTCTGTGATCTTCATGATAAAAGCTATGTTCGCGGGGCATGTGACAACCAACTCAATGCTAGGACAAGGGAATTGCTCATGTTTGTCACCAAAGCCGGAGAAGAAATGGATACTATCTTTGAGGGGAGAAGGTTAGAGATCAAAAGTATGCGGACTGGAGAAGAAGTGTGAGGAGGCATTGGAGGATTTTGATAAGAATCCTTGGTTCAAGATCTTAGATTTGAGAATGAAAAGCTCAAAGGTCAATTGGCAACGAGCGAGGTGAGTCAGCAAAGTTAACCGTCGAAGGCTTTATGGTTGTTGGCTATAAGGAGCAGATATCGTTCTTTCATCCAAGTGTGGAGGTCTCGAACAAGAGAGGTCAAAGTTCTTTGGACCAAGAGATCAAGCTCGAGAAAGGTAGATGGCACGAACCTCCGTCGAAGATCTTTGAAGAAGGACGGGGTGGACACAGTAACAAAGTGATCCCACATTGCTATGGAACTTTACCATAGCGATGATGTGGGATTGCCATTTGGAATGTGGTGAATCTTGCCATTTTCATGGCAAGTGTACCACTTTGGAGGAGGTGGCGAGGCGGGGAACCGGTGGTCTTTGGAGAAAATTCCGTGACATGGGGCAACTCATGAAAAGAATATGATGATGCGGTAATCATTTAAGCGCTTTAGAGTTCCTTTCCTTGCGGATGTGACGAAGGACCCGGCAGCCTCGATGGAGGATCGCTAGCCAAGAAGCCAAGGAAAGTCCAGCCTCCTTCTCCTCCAAGAGGACTCCATCACCCTGTGTTCCATCTCCGTGCTCGGTGATCCCACTCACTCCAAGGTTTAAAGAAGGCAACCATGTGGTTGTAATTTGATCTCAAGGTGGTATGTACCTGTTTAAAACAATTATCTCGTGTTCGTTCGTGCTTCGTGCTGATGAAACAATTACTTATTGCATGTTGGTAGTAGGCTACGCCTAAGACAATAGTTTATAATGTTGGATGTTTAAGGCTATGGCTGTTTTAGACTAGTAAAACTAGTCATAAATCTACAACGAAGCCACTAGGGCTCGAATTTTGCCATGTGTGATTCTTCTCTTTTACTTTTACTTGCGTAAAATATTTTTACAACCTAAGGCGTATGGTAGATGCATAGCCTCATTTGTGTAGTTACTTCACCAAGAATATTAGCAATCGTATAATTTGATCGCGATGAGGGTCGCGACCACTCCGTCTTGATCCTTTAGGCGTGAAGGTTTGAAATACCTTAAGGCCATATAGGAAAGTTAATGTGAAGTTGAGATGGATGTTATGCATATGAGCAAGACATGTTATTTAGTCTTTGTACATCCTTGACATTCAAACTTATAAAGCGACTTGGTGGGCAAATCTTTGTTGTATTGAGCGAAACAAGAGATTTGAGGAAATGTGTTATTATCATTAAGTGGGTAGGGAGGATTACATCATTTTAAGAAATGAATACTAGACGCCTACCATTAATGCTTCTTTCCCAAGTGAGAAGAATGCAAATACATTGATTGAAAGCAAATAAAATGTGTCCTTAGACATTGTAAGTTTCATACGTAGAACTTACGTAAGAGTAGTGCCATTCGTGTTCTATCAATAACGTCTCCCGCCAAGGTTTCGACTTGTAGGCTCCGTTGCCATATGCTTCCTTAATAACGTAGGGTCCTTCCCATGTAGGTCCCGGTTTACCACAGTACTCGACTTTGCTTGCGCTATTGAGTCGGAGGACATATTCCCTGGTTTGAAAGTCGAAGGCCTAACTCGCTTGTTATAGTACCTTTCAATCTTTTGCTTGTGGATAGCCTCTAATGGAGGCTATTTCTCTTCGTTCTTCAAGTAGGTCCAAGTTACTACGAGTCTTTCTTCGTTATCTGGCGATTCAAGTTCATGACCCTTTCGTTTCGACACTTACTTACGAAGGGATGACAACTTCCGTGCCATATGTCAAGTCGAAAGGCGTTTCTCCATGACTTGACTTTGTATGCGTTCTATGTGCCCGAGTAGTTGAGGTAGTTCATCTACCCAACCGTGATACCGTATCCCACCTTCGTTCTATTCCTTGTATGATGTCTCTGTTGGTAACTTCTACTTGACCGTTACCACGAGGATGTTAAGCGAGTGAATGATTGTGCGATATTCGAGACCCTCGCAAAATCTTGGGAATACCCTTCGCAAACCGCTTCCCATTATACGAAATGATGATGAGGTACTCGAACCGACGGATAATGTGTTCCACACGAATTTTTCCATGTGTCTTCTGTGATGGATGCCAAAGGCTTCGCTTACCCATTTAGTGAAGTAATCGATGGCTACGACCAAGAACTTTACTCCTCCGAGAGCAAGCGGCGCGAGGGCCTACGATATCTATCCCCATTGGTGAAAGGCCACGCGGACGTTCTGAAGTCATATCTTGCTTTGGTAGCCTTGGGACTCTTGAGTGAACTTGACATGCTTCACACTTCGAATGATGTCGACGGCGTCTACGTGCATCGAAGGCAAGTAATATCCGACCCTCATGACTTTGGAGACAACGGGCGGGGCCTGCGTGAAGTCCGCGGGATCCTTCATGCACTTCTTGGATGATGTTGGCGGCTTGCCTTGGCCCTACACAGCGGAGCCAAGGAGATAGAAAAGATCTTCGTATAAGTAATTTCCCATGATCCTGTCTTGTGGTGCTTTGATGCGCACCTTCGAGCCAACCGGATCCTCCCGGCGATATGCGCTTATTAGATATTCTCTAATTGGAGTCATCGATTCGAGTCTTCCTCAATATTACGTCGGACACCTCCTTTCGAGCGATGGACCTACACGCCAATACTTGACCAAAACTTCCTTTGTTAAATGAGCAAATGCCATTGATGCCGGTTGCTAAGTGCATCCGCCTTCTTGTTTTGGTTTCTTGAACATGCTCTATGTTGTAAGATGTGAACCCTTCGAGCATTTCTTTGGCCTTATCCGGATATTGCTTGATCACGGGTTGTCTCGCTTCGTAGGAGCCTTTTATCTGGTTGGCCACTAGTTGTGAGTCAACAAAATAGCCAAGTCTTCTACTTCCATATCGTGGCCAATCGGAGACCGCTAACAAGGCTTCAGTACTCCGCTTCATTGTTCGTAGCATCGAATTCAAGCGAAGTGCGTAAGTGTATTCCTTCCTTTGGGATCAACGAGCATGAGGCTCGCACGAGAACCATCGGATGGAGGCTCCGTCGATATAAAGTTTCCACCCTTGATTGCCATAGCGGGCTTCTTTTCAACAACCTTTTGTCATGTTTCGTTTGAGGGTGTTTACGCTAAAAGTCCGCCAATATTTGCCCTTTGACCGAGCTCCCGCCTTTGTATTCAATATCATGTTCTCCTAGCTCGATAGCCCATTTAGCTATCCTTCTAGATTTCTCGGCTTTGAAAGTATACGCTTGGTGGCTTGTCGGTCGGCACGGTTATGGGGTGAGCTTGAAAGTACCTTGAACGCGTCTCATGACATGAACTAAAGCCAAATTAGCTTCTCCAATCTTGGGTAATTTAGCTCGACTCCTTGTAGTACCCTACTAACGAAGTATATGGGATTTGCTTCTTCTCCTTTACGCCAATAACACGGACCGATGCTTTGAAAGAGGCGCAATATACATGAACAACACTTCGCCTTTGATTGGGGCCGTAAGTGTTGGTAGAATAGCCATGAATTCCTTGAGCTTTTGAAAGGTCATCGCATCTATGCTCTATTGGAATGTCTTTTGTCCGTGCATCCTTTGAGTGTTTTGAAGAGCGGCAAAGATCCGTCTGCACCCTTCGACAAGAAACTCTTTGAGAGGTCGCTAGCTTTCGTTAAGACTTTGCACTTCCTTTAGGGACTTAGGAGGTCAAATCTGTGATGGCTTTTACTTTCGAAGGATTGGCCTTAATACCCTGCTTGGTGATCAGATGTCCCAAGAATTGTCCTTCTTCTACACCAAAGGAGCACTTCTTGGGATTTAACTTCATATTGATGGCGCGAAGCTGATCGAAGGTTTCCTTGATGTCGGAGAGCATATATTCCTCCGATCTACACTTAATGACCATATCATCTACGTAGGCCTCTAGATTCCTGCCTATTTGCTTGTGGAAGGCTTTGTCCACCAATCGCTGGTAGGTGCTTTGCATTTTCAAACCAAAAGGCATCTTTTGTAACAATAAACGCCTTTTCCGTAAAAAGGTTGTCTTCTCTTCGTCTTCTTGACCATTTGTATCGATGGTAACCTTTATAAGCGTCTAGGAAACACTTTAGTGAAACCACGGCGAGATTCCACCTTCCAATCAATTTACGGAAAAGGGTAGCGATCCTTCATTATAGGCTTTGTTAATGTCGGTAAAATCTACGAACATTCTCCATCCTCCGTCATGCTTTTTGACCATCACCGGATTGGCCACCCAAGTTTGATACTTCACCTCTACGAGTATGCTGCCGCCACGAGTTCGTCCACTTCTTTGCATGCGTGGCATTTCTTTCGAGAGCTAGACTTGACGCTTTTGTTTGATGGGTTCAATATGTTTGAACTCATTGAGCTTGTGTTCGATCTTAGAGGGTCAATCCGTCTATAGTGAGAGTTCGGGACCCCGTCATGTCGAGAATAGGTCCATGCGAAGACATCTGCGTTAGCACAGTATCTTTTCCAACTGTTTTAAAGGAGGTTGGAAGTTGCTTTCGATTACTCTTGTCGATCATGGTAGAGATCATTTACCACGATCGTTCTTGATTAGCGCAAGCGAGAACATCTTTCGAAAGTTCCTCCAAAACTGTTTGTCCTCTTGCTTTACATCGTGAGACTCATTCACCTTATAGTTGGAAAACCGTTCCAATGTCGAAGGTGTTTGGAATTTGATCGCGGCATGTATGGTTGAGACAACGATGCCCATCTTACGCATTCTTGTTCTCCCTATCAATAGGTTGTAGGAAGATTCCGACCTTCGATCGTGAAAAGCGAGTTTCTTCTTTTTAGCCTCCCTTCTCCAATCGTAACCTCTGAGGACTTCTCCCAAGGGCCATGAGTGTTCCCCCGAGAACCCTACTAAGGGTACCTTTGAATCTACTCTCTTTGACCTTATTGAAGGTTTGAGCTTTAGGAAACATCGTTCGTAGATAACTCGCAAGAGCTACATGATCAAGGTAGGCTGTTTACTTCTCTGTTGGAGATCAAGACTTTGATGACCACGGGTCATTTGAAAGAACTTTCCATGTGATTGAAGGAAAGTGACATCTCTACTCGCACAAGGCTTCCTCTGCTTCCTTCCTCTTTGAACGAGTCTTCTTTATAAACCATGAGGATGGGTGCTTGACGGTGTGGTATCTTTCCCCAATGTGTGTCGGAGGCTTTTCTTTGCCTCTCTTTATGCCCTTCACCAAATGTCCCAATTGGCGGACTTCACGGCCTCTTATATACGCTTTTGAGTTCTCGGCGGTGATTGGTGTCGTGACCGTAATCGTCATGGAAATAGCAATACTTGGAAGTGTCTCTAGGCCTCCCTTTGTTTGCCAAGCGAGGAGGAGGATCAAAGGCCTTGACCTTTTCGGTGGCAGTATTTCCCTTGGGGATTTGGATGATTAGCCGAGGAGGCCATGGTTGATGTTTTGTGGTATGGAGTAAACCTGTCCACGCTCTTGTGTTTGTTCCTTGACCCTTCCCACGAAGGATGCTTGAGGCCTTGTTGTGATTTTCCTTGTTTTCGGACCGGAGCCCCATTGGTGGACACTTCTTTGCTTGATCCGGTGTAAGCCTTTTCCACTAATCCTTTATAGGTTGCCGAAAGATCGGTGGAAAGGAATTCAACCAAGCTTCATTCCGTAGGCCATGTACGAAACCCGAGATCTTGTTGGTCTTCGTGCAAACCCATTATCTGCAAGGTGTCATCGATGTATCTAGTAATGAAAGTCACGGTGCTCTCGTTCTCCTTACGCTTGATGTTGTGCCTTTGTTAGGTGCGTTCTTGTAAACTTTTTCATTGGTGAAATGTGACTGAACTTGGCTTTAAGATCATCCAAATTCACAATGCTACCGGTTTTGCCCGTTCCACCATATCTGACGAGTCTCGTAGGGTGTACGTAAACATGTGATAAGCAGCAGGCATTACCCACTTACGCATTCTAATAGCCCCTTCGAACAAGTGTAAAAGTTATCCGGATCCCTTTTCCATCATAAGTACCAATATGTGCGGGCATTTTCAACCCATCGTGCAAAGGGTAGTCTTCATCCACCTTACGAAGGGTGTTGTGGAGCCCATGGGCTCGAATAGAGCGATTATAAGGTGGCATGTATGTAGGGGCAGCATTGTATGGGTTATGATTAGGAGGTATTCCAACGATATTTTGGTTAACATATTGGGGTAGCGGTAGGTATATAAGGTGGGTGACTTCCAACGGGATACTGAAGGATATACCATAGCTTGCCCATAGGGCATGCTTCCGTATGGTTGAGTAAAATTGGGGTTGTTAGCCCGCCTGTTAGGTGGGGATAAACCCGCGAGGTAAGATTGAGCACGAAAAGGAGGGTACATACCATGAGGAGGAAGATTTCCTCCCTATTTAGTGAGATGGATTGCCTTCTCACGCGGATGCGTGAGAAGGGCGTAGTGGAACCCCTGCCTCATTTCTTCCCAGATGAGCCGCCAACAGTGGTGGCAAATTAACTTCCATAGTATCCCTTCGATGACTTCTTCCATTGGAGCCTTCCATCGTTCCTTCCCTTCTTGTCGGAGCCCGTTCCTGAGCATCTTCGAAACCAACCGACCTTCCACTAAGCCTTCGGCTACTTGGAGACCCTACCCTTAACACTGAGCGAGTAGCCCCAGGAGCCAAGGACCTAGCCTTCATTTCTAACTCTTCGTCATACTCATCGCTTGAGTATTCTAACTCCCTACGCATTTCTACATTCCGGTCTTGCCTCCTTCGAGCTCTTAGTAAAGATTCTAATGCTTGATGTTAGCTTCGACAAAATTTGGACCGATTACGGTTCGGGGTTAGCCGAGGTTGAAGCATGATTGTTGGGAGTTATTTCGGGGTGAGATCGTGTGGTAAAGTGGATGCGGTTATATTGGGAAGGTTGCGGGATCATTGATGGGATTGGTGTCAAGGTCGAGAAACCCGGGAGGGTGTATCTTCTTCCTTGAGTCATGCCGTAAAACTAGTGAGAGTGATTATTTGGGTGTAAGTTTGGAATAACGAGACCAATAGTAGCGGGTCCCACGGATGGCGCCACCGATTGTACAATAATTAAATGCGACCAGGCCTTCGATGATGATCGAAGGGTATGAGGGTGATATGCTTGCGCCAAACTTGTAGTCAATGCGCAATAAGAAATAATAGACACCGTTAAGTATTGCGGGGTTGGGCATCTGCGAACCACCTCGGCGTGTGAATAAGTATGTGATATGAGTTATGGATAATATGATGTATATGAAATCTGTGTTGAGTGAACATACCATTGAAATGACTCGTCCAACCTATTTATAGGTGATGAAAATAGCTTGGAGAGTGTTAGCACACGTTTAGGAGATCATGGGCGCCCACGATTTATGGTAACCGCTAGGGCTTCATCCCCACTATCTCGGACTTGGCGGGAAGCTAAGGACATAGTGGGCGTGGGGAAGACCAAGTCAAGGTTCTTGTTTATCTTGGCATCTTCAAGAGAAGACACCGGCGGCATAGGCCTTGGTTTGGATTTCAACCGGTAACCATGTCAATGATGAATGGTTTCGCCACCAATGACTTATAAAGAAAGACTTGGGTCTTCGTAATGCAATTTCGACTGAGGCCGAAGGGGGGGTCCTTCGACCTGATCGGAGGGTACGTCATCAGTTTTGTTGCAATACGATATGCTATTTGATTAATTGAGTCTTCATTTTTAGTTCTTGATTTTCATTTCTCACAAACTCTTAATTCGCAAAATTTCCCATGACATGGTATTAAACACTTCCTTTACACCATATTTAGACAGAACCTAGGAAGCACGGACACGCCTGAAAGTAAGACGTGGCAGTGTCGGACACGGACACGGCTCGGACACGGCTATTGATAAGGTTATTGGTTGTATTACAACACCATGACTACCTGTAACTAGTCATAGTCTAATATAAGGTTCTGGTACGAACAATTAAGATGTTCACATATATAAACTGATCATCAGTTTTCATATATAAGAATATTGAGATTAATATATATATATATATATATATATATATATATATATATATATATATATATATATATATATTTGGTAAAGGGTTTCCCGGTAAATATATTACTCCAAAAAACATTTAAATATAAAGGATATGAGATTATATATATATATATATATATATATATATATATATATATATATATATATATATATATATATATATATATATATATATATATATATATATATATATATATATATATATATAACAAAAGTTTAATGAGAACAATAATTATCTAAAGATCAAATCAAAAGATCTCAACCATCTATTTATTTTAAATCTAAAGGTCTAAATTAATTCTTATTTTAATATAATTATTATTGAAGGGCAATTTCGTAATACATTCAAAAGTAAACACATTTCATTTCATATATAGCAACCATCTCCTGTACGTGAAAGTTGAAACCCAGTCAACTGTGTGATTCAAAAAATGAAAATAATAACTCATCATATCTATTTCAATCGTTTCATCACTATAACTTCATCACCAGTTAGATCTCCACTTTCAACACGACAGGAGGATGTCAACGCATCTTCGTGTTTTTCTGTTAGGTTTAACGGACCAAGGTGTTTGCGACGGAAGAAGCTTCTCGCTGTTAGATCTAATTTTCTATTGATGCTTGTTATTGATGCTTTTAGTAATGGTTGTTGAGTTGCTCGTTGATTGAGTTGAAGCGTTCTTCGGTTCGTGCTCGATTGATTTGTAAAAGAGGATTATGTGAATATGATGATTTTTTTTTCTTTTAGATATTTGTTTATGTGTTTGATTATAGATTCTTATGGTATTCAGCTTATTAGTGATGCGGTGGATAATGTGAAACCAATATGTGAAGTAGCGATTTAAAAATGGGATTAAAGTGGAATGTATAGCTTTGTTCAAAATGGGATTTAAAAATGATATTAAAGTGGAATGTATAGCTTTGTTTAAAAATGGGACTAAAGTGGAATGTATAGCGATTTAAAAATGGGATTAAACTAATGAACACTTGTTTAGCTTTGTTCAAAAAATAGAGATAGTTATTTAACTAACGTTAAATGGTTTAACTAGAGGCGCAAGAGAGATTTAAAAATGGGATTAAAGTGAAATGTATAGAGTTGTTTAATGGCTGGTATGGTCATGTCGTCCACACAAAGGGATCACATGTTTATGCCATGTGAGAATGTGAGATCTTGCGAGATTTTGTGCAAATCACATGTGATTTACCGCAAATCACATGTGATTTACCGCAAATCACATGTGATTTACCGCAAATCACATGTGATTTTACTTTAAATTATTTTTTTGAAAGTGAATCAGAATCATTCTCAACGAGTCCATGAGGAGTGATCCCATTTTTTTCATCGGGTCCGGGTAGAGACCAAAGATCTTGAGTGACCGATCCGGCAGAACAACTCAAAAGATAAAGAAGTATCGTTAATTTCATCATGCTCGTTCCAAGTTCGAAGTACCAATTGTACATGTGATTTACTTATATTTAGATTAAGACTGAATCACACGTAATTTACATTTTTTCATAACGGAGCAAAAAAATAAATAACATGTGATTTATTACTCTAAAGATTGAATGTGACTTGTAAAATCACATCTGATTCTTTGGTGGATCACATGTGATTCTTTTTGGACCACTTGTGATTTTTTTGTAGATCACTTGTGATTTTTTAAAAATAAAAAATCACATGTGATTTTTTTTACGGATCACATGTGATTTGTCTGGACGGAAATTTTGAATAAAAAGTTCGTCGAAAGTATATAAAAGTGCATATCTATAGAAAGATGGTTTTTTTCTCGTCGCGATGGTATATTTTTTGTAGCTTGAAGATTACCGTTTGCAAGATATGTTGTTTTTTTAAAAAGGGTGGAAAGTGGATTTTTATAAAATTACATTTCTATAATTTCTTTGTTAATTTTTGTTTTCATCTCATCCATTGGATGAAAAAAGATGGATGGTTGAGATCTTATGATTTGTTCTTTAGATTAGATTTGTTTTCTATTGATCTCACCTCATATATATATATATATATATATATATATATATATATATATATATATATATATATATATATATATATATATATATATATATATATATAGGTAGGTTAAAATGAAAAGTTTCTTATAATGAAAAGAATGAGAAGGCATGTGCATGCCATGTCATGTGACATGTGTCACCCCATAAAAATAAAATTTTCCCAAAAAATTTTTTGGCCAAAAACAAAAAAATTCCGCCAAAATTATCGCATCACGGTTATAAAAATCGCATCACAATCATAATTGTGATGCAAGAACTTATAATCTTAATGCACTAAAATCATGATTATGATGCGATAACTTTATAACCGTAATGCATTAACTTATAACCTTAATGCACTAATAAGTTTTGGTGCATCTTTATTATAAGTTACCGCATCATAGTTAATAGTTAAGTGCATCAATTATGATTCACTAAAATCAAGGTTATAACCTTAATGCACTAAAATCATGATTGTGATGCAGTAACTTTATAAGTGTGATGCAGTAATTTATAACCTTAATGCAATAAAATCATAATTGTGACGCAGTAACTTATAACCTTAATGCACTAATAAGTTTTGGTGTAACTTTATTATAAGTTACTGCATCATAGTTAATAGTTAAGTGAATCAAGTATGATGCACTAAAATCAAGGTTATAACCTTAATGCACTAAAATAATGATTGTGATGCAGTAAATTTATAACTGTGATGCAATAATTTATAACCTTAATACACTAAAATCATGATTGTGATGCAGTAACTTTATAACTGTGATGCAGTAAAAAATTTGGCGGGAAAAAAATTTTTGCCAAAAAAAAGAAAAATTTTTGGCAGAAATTTTTTAGCGAGGGGGGGTGGGGGTATGGTGATATGGCAAAGGTGACACATGTCACCTCCACATGCCTTCTCATTCTTTTCATTCTAAGAAACGTTTCATAATAACTCAAACCTATATATATATATATATATATATATATATATATATATATATATATATATATATATATATATATATATATATATATATATATATATACTAGTGTTAAAACCCGTCCAATGGACGGGTATGACTTGTGGTTTTTATTTTTATGATTTTGTGGATAATTAATATTCTAAAAAGTAATTAAAAATTAAATGAAAGGGTTAAGATATATAATTGATGTTACCATAATCCATTAAACCACTAAATGCAATTCCATCTTCTTGAGGTATGATGCATGGCTTTAAAGTAAGAAAGGAATCTCTCTATTTCATGACCTTGTACTTACTGATACTTAACATCACCCTTTCAAAGCATACCATTTTTGTATCTGGATTCATAAGCATCTATGCGGTAGTTATCACACTATTTAAGGTACATGACATTCTTTCAATCAAATATAGAGAAAATGTTTCTTTTTTTATTTACTTTTATATTTCCTAATGTTGATTGTATTTATATATGAATCCTATATTAGGAACTTGTGTCACCAGATTACTCAAACAATTTCCACCGCAGTTGGCTCTTCAGTTTTTATACACTCATAACAAGTGAGTAACTTATTTTTTCTTACTGTGTCATGCATGTCAAATATTTCAGTTTAGAAAGATTTTCGTATTGTTATGAATCTTTAAACAGCAGTTCCAAACACCCTTTAAGTAGTAAAAAGGTGAAAAATATGTTTCATTTACAGATGATCGAAAAGGATTTGATGATGGTATTTGAACTATGGAAGAATCATACAAGAATGAGTGGGCACTTAAAAAGGGTAGCTAATTTGATGGCGAAGAAGGTAATAGTTTAATTTGTTTAAACTATTAATCAACCTTATTAAATTGAGAATCAACAATAAAAAGAATTAAAGCAGACATTTTATAAGAGGTGCTAACATTATTCAACTACGTAACTCAACTACGTGCTTGATAGTACAGAGAAGATTCACTTCAAAAAGGTAGCCAAGGACCATGAGGTAAAATCGTCTAGAATGATGGAGCTTTGGAGTGATCAGGTCTTGGTTCAGTTTTACACAAGTAACATGTTAAATAACACAATTGGAAAAGGCGAGTTTATATAAAAACAATAAGCAAGTTATTGTTTGGAGACCAAAGGTTTTCCAGACTCGAATAATCATACAGAGTTCCTATAACTGATTGTTAAACCGGGCCAACATATAAGAATGTTATGGTTTATAGATTTAGTATTCATTAGTCAGGTTGAGTTCTATGTATATAATCTTCTTTACTTTGGAAATAATAGTGTCCTTATGTACTTTATCATCTATGATTCTTGATTTTGTTTGACACAAAAGGATTATGTGAATACAAAAACTATTCTTTTGTTGGAAGTGTTAAATACATAGGTACATACAACATTTTGAATGTGTTTAAAAGTTAAAGAAGAAAAAGACCAGCCAACTTAGTTGTTTACAAGGTTGGCACATATTTAAATGGGCTATTAGTTGCAACAAGTGTAAAATGTGTTTGTTTACATCATAGTAGTAAGAACCTAAGTAGCTCACTCTATGGGTCTGATAATTAGTGCATTTGATTTTCGGCACTGCTAGAATGGAGGCAAGTGGAACGACCAACATGACCTTCACGATGAGTGGCTGCATTCAAATGGAGGAACTAACGAAGATAAAACTGAATTGGTATGTGATGAGTGTCTAAATACTCATCATTTTTGTACAATATAAACTGCAAAATCATCTGAAAACACTCAGAAACACATCAAAATGATCAAAATATCACAAATCAGTGTTTTATATGTTTTAAATGCAAAAATATCAAAATCGGATGAAAACGTATCAAATTTGCAAAATTGGCGCTTTAGTCCCCAAGTTTCAAAAGTTGTCAAAAAGGTCCCCGGTATATCTAAATAAAGAAAAATGTCATTTAAGGTCCATGGGATTCAAAAGTTGTCAAAACAAACCTTTGAAATGTAAAATTTGCAAAATTACAACTTTGGTCCTTAAACTTTGAAAATTGTCATGTTTAGTCCTTCAAATTTCAGAAAATGGCAAATATGGTCCTTTAATTATTTGAGAATGACAAGTTTGGCCATTGGGTAATATTTCAGAAATCACAGCTTTGGTCCTTGGAGTTTCGAATTTACATGAATGGTCCTTGTGTTATTACTACTTAACCAAACGGACTCATTGTATATACTTGGCCCAAATCCATTCCTAACCCAGCTGGCCCAAAACCTTGACCCGACCCCTTAATATCAACCCACCCAAGACCCAGTCAACCCATCTGGTCAAACCACCACTTGCCCGCCAAGATAGTCCTCCCTCTCCAACTGCTCCCTGAAATCACTCAATTCCATCCCCCCTCCTCACTCTCTTCCTTCCCTTGTCCCCTCCACCTCACACATACTCCCAAACCCCATTAAACCCTTGAAAACCTCTCCACGCAACCACAGTTGTCCCCATGACATTTGGCGCCAAAAATCCATTCAATGGCTAGGATTAGTTTTATCCATCCAATGGCCAAGGATTTTGATGGGAATTATTCAGAGTGGAAAGAGAAAGACTTTGGGTATAAAGAGGAAGCAAGAGAAGAAGCAAGGAGTAGTTTTTAGTTCTTTAAAATTTTCATTAATGCCGACTTTAATATAAAGTTTTAGTTAAGTTCAAAAATCTGTAACCTTTTGTTATAATGTACTCAGTTTAAGTTATTGTATCAATATAAATCATTTTCAAGTCTCAGTTTAAGTCAAATTACCATTTTACTTAGTTAAGCTTACTGTTGCAATTCTCATTTTCAAACTCATGTATCAAACTTTTTCTTAGCTTATCTTTAAGCTTCAACAGGTTCATATTAGCTTATAATAGCTTTGTATAAGCTCACATTCAAGGTTTAAGTAATATTAGCCCATGGTCAACAAAAGTCAACTGGTGGTTATTCTTGGTTCAGAATTGAAAAAGGGTGATGCAGAGGTTGATTTGGGGGTGGATTAGACTAGGATTAGAGTAGACTTAATTTGGTTTTGGCCTGCAACAAAGCTGGACACATGTGAGTATATCTCTCATTTTCCAATTTCAAGTTAAATTAGGTCCTTGTTTTACATGTATCGTGGTTACCATTTGTTTATTCTAGTCTATTTAATGATAATTAAAGTAGTTTGAATGTTTGTTTTAGCTAAAACTTTGGTTATCTCAATTTTCTTGTAAAAATAGTTGATAATAGTGGTGTTTGGATTTGCCATGTAAACTGTGCTAGAGGTTTGTACATTGGTTAAAACCTATTGGTTCATGCTTGTGTTGTTCATTTGAGTCATCAAATTGTATTTGCAACTCACAAAAGTCAATTTCTCTTGAATCTGTCCTTGCAGCTTTACTGTTGGAAATATTGAAAGCCAAAAGCTTATTTTGTGTTTAGAAACCTTAGAACTAGCTTGCTTTAGTTTAATTCCATCTCAATATATCATTTTCAGTTCAAAAATCCAGATCAAAACTCAAGAAAGTCAACAATTCAGTTTTACTTAAAAAGTCAAAAGCTAAAAATTCAGTTTCGGCCAAAATAGGTAGATTTCTCATGGGCTCATTTTTGAGTCAAATTCTATGAAACTTGTGGTTTTGAAAAGCTCTACTGGTCTAGTTTCTTATGAGCATTTTGCATAATTTTGTTAATTTTCTACAAGGGTCAAAAGAGCTTGTGATTATGGTGCTAAGTCCCTGCAGGCATTAGGCTTGCATGTGTTTTATCTGATTTGCGGACCTTGCACAAGTCTCATTTGAGCTTGTCTAGGTCTGTACTTTGGTTTGCTAAGTCCCATCCAGGTCTAGTTTAGATCCCACGTATTGATTTTCATTTTCAGCTTATCTGTTAGCTTGTGCATAAGCTCAAACATGCCACCCCAGATTCTGTTTTAGCTTAAAGCTCTTATAATCAAATCTGTGCTAGCTTGTAATCAGAGGTTGTAGCTTATTGTTACTTGTTCCATTTTAGCTCTTTTAGCTTATTGTAGCTTCCATATCAGTTTGGTAGCTTTTGGTGTCCATTTGCTTATTCTAGTGCTTATTTCAATAAGCCTTTGCACATCAGTTTCAAATCTCTCCACATAAGAACCCGTTTTTCCATTTTTCTTATATTCTTAATATTATTTTAGAGTTTTCCTGAAATTTTCATATTTTTCCAAGCTTGTTTGCTATTTTTCTTGATTTAATTTAGTTTTTAAGCCTTTTTAATTAGCTTTAAATACAATTAATTAAGAAAAAGTTCCAAAAAATAATTTTTCATTTTTCTTAAGTTTAGATAAATGTAAAAAGCCTAAAAAGTATTTTTCTATAATTTTCTTAGCTTAAATAGTATTTTCTAGCATTTTAATTAGTTTTAAATAGTTTTTAATTAATAATAAATACATAAAAAGTCTAAAAATATATTTTCAGTTTTAAAATAAGTTTTATCATATTTTAGATTTTCTAAGTTATAATTTCATTTTTCTAGGTTAATTTTGTATTTTCTTATATTTTAGTGCATTTTAAATACTTAATAAATAGTTTTAATTAATAATAATTAATTAAATAGTTATAAAATAAATTATGTAACATGGTACACGTAATTATTACCTCTTTGTAAATTCAATAATTAATGTTTGTACCCATTTTCCAACATCTAATATTCCTTAAGGTAAAGTACCCATTTTCCAACATCTAATATTCCTTAAGGTAAAAAAAAGAGTAATTATATAATGATGACCTTTTTTAATTAATATAAGCTTTTGATATACTGGCTCTTTATACAAAATAATAACAAAAGATCATAACATTAAAATTATCACAAAATATCAAACTATGTACGGGAAGAATGATAATCAATAGCTGTTGAGGGCTATATATGAATTATACGTTAGGTTTTACTTGTGTATTACCCGCTTTCCTTTCCCTACCATGACATATCAATGATCGTGCAAAATTCAAAGAGTAAGCAATAAAAGTGGTACCTTTATGAATTTAACGACTTTATTTTCCAATTATGTTGTAGCCCTCAACCGTCTTTACTCGAAATGCCATGATATTGTTTAGCATTGACAAAAGCATGTTCCTCTTCCATTACTGAACCTACCAATTATCAAAGTGATTTACATTAATGTAAAAAAAGAATAATAGTACTATTGAGTGATGAATAAGAAGATAGTTAAAAAAAACCCCAAAACAATGCAACTAAACCAATCAGATGGAAATTAATAAAGAGATACTTTCGATCTGCTAATGCTTTTTCTTTATATATAAATATCCAAACCCCAACCCGTTTTAACATGCCCGTCTTGCCAGCTCTAAGTAATTAAGTTAATGAAAATAAGCTATAAACATACCAAATAACAAAATGAATTAAACGTTTATCGAATGTGAGATAATAAAAGTTCTATATGTTATATCAAACACTTTTAAAGGAAAGCAAAATAGATGTTCATCCGATGTAACAAACTAAAAGTTATCACGTATAAACAAACACCTCTTAAATGAAAACAATCTCTAAATCATTAAATTAATAAAATTTGTAAGCTTTTACAAAATCAAATTATTAGCAACTTTAATAACAATGATAACAAATAAAACATACCATTGACATACTTTTTCAACTAAAAATTTAACCTTTACAGTCACAAGTAAAATAAGAAAAAACACGACTAAACAATAATTCAGTAAAGGTTGATGAGCCAGGAAGAGAAAGAAATAACCACAAAATTGCAAAGATGATGGTGCTGGTACAAACGCCACAAAGGGAAGCAAATTGGGACACCATTGGGCACATTAGATAATATCTTTTTCCCGTTAATCTCAACCTCTGCAAGGACATCAAATAACAAATTGCATCATTGAAATGACCTTGAGCCTATATTTATAAGGGATTGTGGAGTCGCGACACATATGAAAAAATAGATGAGCATTGAAATACAACGATGATATGAAAGTAATGACACAGCAGAAATTACCTCGCAAGATGTGTCAAAGGCAAAACTTGTAGGAACCTCTTTATCTTTGAAGTCGCCATCAATAATCTTGGTGCATCCAGTGAATCGAGTCTTTAGATTCTTACTCGTGTAGGATAAGCCATATGAATATTAACCCATATTATTAATCAATTATCTCTACATGAAAGTTAGAACATGAATGAGTTTCTAAGTATGCAACTTATACGACAATTCATCAAAATCGAAACCAAATGTCTTCTGAGTATGCGTGTTGGTGTTATTCTATCCATGTTTAGAAATACCCGATTATCTAACCATGCACTGTTACGAAACATGTCACTATTTTAAGAAGGTACACATGTGAGAATTGATTCTCCTATTTTGTCGAAGGCGTTTTGGACTTTTTTTTCCTAGGCAAACATTACTCTTATATTATGTTCCAGCTTAAGAGTTACAATTATTTTGATATGATATAGCGATACAATAACATTTAAACTCAAGACATAAACTCTTGTGGCTTTATCTATAAGTTAAATTTAACATACGTACAGTAACATAATACGCATTTGGAATATTCTGTACATTTAATTCAAAATGTATCTAAAACATAATCTGAGACATTTTAAAAATGTTACTCGTATAAAGTAGCGTGTGTTTTCCCCCACTATATGGATAAACAAAAATATGCATGTAATCAAAATTATTAATTTTTTTAACACAAAACTATATTGTTTTTAAAAAATAAAACTTTATCAATTTTTACCACCTACTAAGTGCTCTTCTTTAATCTAAACAAAACGCATTCAGCAAAACCATTTGTGGTGCAAATATCTGATTATTTTTTATGACTGAAAAGGGAAAATCTATTATTTTTCTTGAAGTGCTAACATTATCTATGCAAAGTGGCGGATCGGATGAATCCCAATCCGTTGAAGTGTCAAGTATCTTTTAACATCATAAAATGTAAGTGGCAATGATTTAAAAACATATATGACATGAAACTTATTGGTGATTGTGAACGATCTGGTTCTTTAAG
Source organism: Chrysanthemum lavandulifolium (assembly GCA_022545495.1). Lineage (NCBI taxonomy): Eukaryota > Viridiplantae > Streptophyta > Magnoliopsida > Asterales > Asteraceae > Chrysanthemum > Chrysanthemum lavandulifolium. The sequence goes on from CM040244.1 coordinate 216,388,735, forward strand.
ACATTAAGATAATTATTTGATTTCGCTTGAGAATATGTATACCTTTTAGTAAGTCATATAATAGGACAAATTAGCTTGTAGAATGAACAACCTGAAATCAAGAAGAGGACATACCAGCTTATTGTTTTCAAGTGACAATCCCATGAGTCCAATGCAACTCCTTAGTTCAACTGTTGGTTGTTCAAACAAAAAAGGTAGATGTCACAAGCTGTAAATCTGTCCCACACCTGCATAAAATGCAAATAACTTCTCAGGAGGTTGTAGGGAAATGACATCAAGTGAAAATTATAATATAAGTTTACCTGGTACCGAGACCAATACGTTGCAGTCCACCGTGAGTACTTTAAGGTTTTTCATATCGCCAACTTCAGGGGGCAAGGTTAATAACTTATTTTTATCCAGATATAGCTTCTCAAGAAGTGGCAATTTAGTCAACTCAATGGGAAACATTTGTTCATTGGTTCAGTAATTAGAAAAGGACTAATATACCTCAATTAATCTTAAACAACAATACTCTTACGTTTGAGTTTTGACTTAGACCATCTCTACACTTTTAATACATATTTACAGATTACTATTGCTCTAATGCAAAACACTTTAACCATTAAAATCTAAATTTTTTCCATTGTACAAACGTCATAGCATTCATGAATGTTGTTACATGTCGACACCATTAATTACATATGTCTTTAACATACAGAACCAAAGAGGTAATAACACATGGTTCTATTTAGACTGAAGGACTATTGTTCGACCTTAGTTAGTAGATCTCATTTAAGGCATATATGATACAGAGCATATAAAATCTACATTGTGCAGACCTTCAAAAATAAGATAACATAAGTACATAACTCAAGGTGTGGAGAGTTTTAATCTACTTTGGTTGCTCAAAGCTGTAATGTTCTCTTTTAATTATGTATAGGGCGTTTGGCAATGTTTAAGTATAGAATTACAATATATAGTATAAGGTATTAAGGTATATAGTTATTGTTGTAGCATCATTTTACGATAAAAAAACGACTATTAAACCTATATATAGCAATTTCCCGACTTTAGTCCGCAAACACCAGATAACTTCACTCAATATGGGGAGTTTGTCGGACACGTTTGGTTCTATTACAGGTGGATGCAGGAACAGTAGTTGTTTTTTCTTTAGTGCCTGCTACATCCAACAAATAAAGTTTAGAGAACTTGATAATGAAATCATGGATGCTGTTATTGAGTAAATCTCATGTGTACTTATGTGATCATGACGAGTAGCTGTATTTTGTCCGCCTTGTGGGTATGCATTCCATCAATATATCTTTATCATATACTACTGGTAGTTTCCTTTTACTGTTCTCAACAGCGTGTACAAAGCTATTTTGTGTGTTGGCTGCAATGTATAGACAATTAAGAACAACGATAGCTACAATCACAAACTCATTATATTTATATTGCTTGAGATTATATATTTGACCAACATAATATACATTTTGGGCATCTTTTGACCCATTTGACCTTATCAATCTGTTTCTTTTTTCATCATATATCAGAGACGGCGTGTTAGACACATTAAGGAGCACATTCCCAAAAATATTTTTTATGGTCAAGTTACAGAACCTAAGCAAAATATACTGACTTCTCTACACATGTAACTCTTTTCTACTTTTTTTGTTTTGTGTTATACCTTATCGAAAACTTGATAACTATATGAATGAATTGAAAACATGAGGTTGTCTCATAGATGCATTTGTTTATCATCTAACTTATTATTTTTGCTTGATTGCAGTTAATCAATGGTTTTATTGATCAACTGATACAATTATGCTCGAGTAAGAGCTTTTGTTGATTATGTAGTTTTACATCTAAAGGTAATCTAAAACTTAAACAATGGTTTATATTTATAATAAAGTATGATATGGGAATTTAGGACCCTGAATTTTGGAAAACTTTTACTTTGACCTTGAGACTGTGCTCTGTTATTAATGGTTCGATATGAGGAGTTGTGAACATTTGTTAAATTCCTTGAAACTATCTTTTTTCTTTTGAAATTTAGACTCTTCATGGGTACATGCATCTGTTGGTATTATACTTTATAATAGTTTTGATGATATGTCACTCAAATTGAAAGGGTTACACAGGCGCCTCAATTGAAGCCATTTATTTTTATGGGGTTCTTTTACTATTGTTGGGTTACTATATCATCATGGCAATACACTTATATGTATTTAAAACTAAGATGATGTAAGTTCATGTATAACGCAATTGCATATTGAGTTAAAAGACTCCCTAATCACATAATAAACACACTCACCAGCTTGCCATGTTTAGGTAGCCGTGATTTAAACGGTTCATGAGTGGCTGAAGGATTGATCCGACATAGCCAACTGTTGCAAATAGAAATACCATGCACACAACTCAATAACAGATATCTTAAAAAGATGTTCTAACTAATATTAAAAACTCTCCTACTGTTAAAAATATGAAAATGTAGCAAAATACCAATATGTGAAACATAAAATTAGGCAGCTAATTAAGCTATATGATGATATCGGTACAAAGATTAGCGATTGCTCGAGCTATAGTGTACAATCAATAAGTACCAGTAGCTTCCTAAAACTGAAAGAACCTGAAACCGGTAATCATGTGATAACAGTAAACGATAAAAGCATCAAAGAACATAACCTCTTTACCGTACCTCAAATCGTGTACCACTGCTTTGATGATTGCTTGATCGTCAGATTGATTCTCAACCGTAAATTGGCATATGTCACCAAGAATAGGATTATAACCTCTGATTGAAAAGTAAATTGGCATATGTCACCAAGAGTAGTTGCATTAACACAGTCAAAAAGGAAAATAGATGTTCACTTGCCATGGGGCGTTTCCGCAACTTTATAGCTTTTTTCCAAAAAAAATATATTAGGTACCTTATGTCCTACACCACTATGGAAAATCTTTCTTGTAACATGAAGCTTCCATGGAATCGCTCCACCGGTACCAATGCAAGGTTATTTATATGTTGTGTCGATCCAATACCTGTTTAGTAACAATGGGAAAAAACAAATTAATTATAGGCTAAGCCTGGATAATAAGCTATATAATATGACTATCCATGTAGATGTTGGTGGCTCACCGCATTCAAAATATTAGGGACCCGAGACTCTTTCATTGCATCTGTAGCATTACGTAGAAGAGCCTGCATAATGTGTTGAAAAAGCCCAAGCATAGGGCTAAGACATGTATAAATATGATACCATGCATATATTACTTTCACAGATAAGGGAAATAGAAGACTAATTTACCTTCTTAAGTTATCAAGGGATACACTCCCATCTTTGTTTGGTTCCAAAAGCATTGATTGGACTCGACGATAAACCAATTCATTGTCTCTCAAGGCTTTTTCTAGTGCCTGCGATTAACCAAAACATCACATCCACTGATTGCTTACTCAAACCACTTAAGGGCCCATGTTTTAAGTCATATCGTATTGATATATTTTCATTTAAGCAACACTAAGAAGACAATTCCTTAAGTGCAACACGTTTGAATGGAGAAGCATGAAGATACGATTTCACCAATTTATAAATTAAAATATCTAAAGGAATATGATGGCTTTCACTTGACAACCATGGATAAGCTGTAGCAACAATCACAAATACGATCCATGAATTAGTTTTAAAATTCAATTCTTCAATGACTACCCGAATTGTAATAAACTTACTAAGAGCTTGAGCAGCACTCATTCGCTTTCGATAGTCCTTATTTAAGAGTCTTTTAACAAAGTCCTTACCGTCTGGTGACACAAAAGGCCATGGTATATCATCAAAATTAGGGTCTGCTCTTAGTACTGCATGAAATATCCCAGATTCCATTCTTGCCCACAAAGGTCTTCTCCCACATGATAAAATATATGAGATCACACTGATACTCCATATATCAGCTTCAAGACTATATGACCTGTGCAGAACTTCTGGTGCATCATAATATGCACTTCCAACAATATCATTAAGCCTTTCTTTTGCAAATATAAAAAACACAAAAAGACTCTTATTCATTAGCATCCAACAAGTTTTAAAACTTATGACAATTATATAAAAATCTTATCCCTTACATAGCCTAATGAAATCAGAAAGTCCAAAATCGATAAGCTTCGATAAACACAAAATTGAGGTTTCAATACCCTAAACCAGGAGGTATGACAATTATATAAAACTCTTATACCTTGCCTGGCCTAATGAAATCAGAAAGTCCAAAATCGCTAAGCTTCAATAAACACAAAATTGAGGTTTCAGTAACCTAAACCAGTAGGTAGTGAATCAGGAAAAGTGTTATTTTTGTCTATAGCTTTTGCCCCAGCCTCTTCTGCTATTAGGACAACATGTACTTGCTGCAATATACTCTTTAGTAACCATTCAATGACATCATAACCAACAGAATCCAATCAATATAATTATTCTTGAGAAAAATCATGCCAAGTTGAGATGATACATACCACAGATTCAGAATTGTATGGAAACTAAAAATTAACCGCATTTGGAAAGGTCGCCTGCAATATGGAAATTGACCATGTCACTTCACAATATAACCTAATTAGCATTAACTTGATGGCAACCTCAAGCTTAGCGATTAATCTAGATGTATTTAATTATCAAAAATTATATAAATATCGTTGTAAAAAACATTCTTGTAATGCAACACAACACAGTGTCGCACTCCACTGCATGAACCATCCTGCAAAAAACGAATCAAGTTGTGAAAGTGAAAAGAAGTCTCTCCAATTAAGTATATATAATTACATGTAAACATTTTTTATTCAGTTCATGAAATCGTAAAAATAAAACAATAATTACTCACCAGTGTTAAAACGCAAATCTAAACACCCCTAAGCATTACAGGTAAACCATTAACCTGTCAAACGTACTTTCTTTTTTCTATTTCTTTCTTCTCCAATTTCCTCATCCTCGTAACCACTACATTTTATAAACAAATTGTGTAGTAGAATACCTTTATCAAGAAATATACAATCCTATGTTTAAGATTATGCTACAATGCTCGGCTGTAGTAGAATTATTGCGCGGAAGTGCTAGTGTGGGACAATTTCATGAAAAATTGCACTTTCTGTCATATAATGGAAGCAATAAACTTCTGTTAACATCACATTATACTATCATCACCTGCATATATTGCTTCTAGTTCAGGATCCATATCCGACATCGAATCCAATTTATCGACCCATATGAGATATTTTGTATCATACATTCAATCACAACATAGGAGGGTTCATGTCCTTATTTTTGGTGTCTTTAAACAGCTCATTTAGGAAATTTGTTGTAAGTATCCCATTGTTTTTTGTGGTTTTGTCTTCAACGGTCATAGATTCTCCGACGGGTGTTGATATCTGTGTGATTTCTTCCTGGAATTCAGTTGTGCCTGCAGATATGGTAGCAACTGATGAACCATCTTCTATAGCAGGTGGTGCTGGTAGTGCCAATGGTTGTTCGTCTAGAACTTTATCCAGAATGAATTTTGGATATCCTGTTTTGCTTCCTAGGCCAAAGTGGAATTGAAATATATGTTTTGTGCTTTCCAAGTTTCTTAGTGCAACAGGTTTGGTGTGTGGATCCTTGTTTTCTATTTTGTTAAGAACGTTGCTGCATTTTGTAACAAATGTGTCTGTGTTCGGGCTAAAGCATGTGATGGATGTTGTTGTTGTTTCGTCCGTTTCAATAGCATTGAAACAATGCTGAATAAAAAATGGGATACTTTAGAATATGCATTAACTGAAAAGGGAATGGTTAAGTGACGCGGTTATGTACTGGTTTGAGTTTATATTTTGAGGTAAATGTAGTTGGGAGTCTGTTCATCGTTATACTCTTGACATTTCCAATGAGGGCATCCATCTACCAGCTTTTTTCCACATGTGCGACATTTGTTATAGTACCAAATCTTCTTTCCATCAATACTTAATATGATTGCTTTCGTAGTGAATCTGACTCGCTAATATGTGGCATAAAGATTAAAAAGGAAATAAATTTATGAAATTTTTGTTGCTGTGGATCTAGGATATACATGTTGTGTCTCGGGGTTTGTTTCTAATAGTGTTTTTAATGGGACACGATTTCAGAACCTTTCTTCTTCGAGACTTGTGTGCCTTTCTGTTCTGACCTCTAGTGCCAGCTGCGGACCTGTTAGCTAGTTGTAACTACAAAAATAAGGTATGCTATCAGATATTGTGGGAATTTTTTAGCACATTAACTTATTATATTGCATTCGTACTTACATTGTTATTATTTCCTCAATTTCATGAATTGTGGGTTTCAAAGTAGTAGTACGTTGCAGGGGATCCTAATAGCTGTGGTGCTCCTGCTACTATAGGTGACGATGGAAAAAAGTTATGACTGATATGTTTTGTCCAGTGTTATGTTATTTGAAAGTATGAGTACCTGAATATTTTTTGATCCAGCATGAGCTAACAGCAATAATAACAGGCTTTGGGAGCGAGAATTTTTTTTGCATCTCAAAATCCATCGCCATTTCATTCCATAGGGCCAGTGTAAGAGTGTTTCCGCTGTAAAATTTAAGCGTTTTTATATTTAGCAATTATGTAATTGATATCATAAAATAGTGGGCAACAGTACTTACGTTAGGTTCTGGATACTTGTTTGATGCTGCGCTACCATAGTCCTTTGTGTCGCCTACAACCCAAATAGACTTATTTAAGTAAATGGTACCAGCTAATAAGCTTAGTCATAGTATAAATCATACAATAGTTCATAATGTAATTTGTTGAAGTGTTCCAAAACAAACCAAATGCAGGCAATAAAAAACCCATCCTTCAACCATTTAGCCAACGATTTGTGTTCCATGCCCACTTCAGTTCTATGTCCAAACACTATGTATTTATATTAAACTACCTTTACTTTTATTAAATGGGTCAAGTTATCTTAAAATAGATGAGATAGGCCATTTACTTCAAATGGAACAGGTGGGGTTGTTGCTTTCAAACGCGTCAGATAGGTATTTGTGCTTAAATGGTTCAGATGGGTACAAAAATTCATTAATTCATACTAACGTAAATGTCTTAAAAGTTCTGCCTAAGGAAACAAATTCTTATCGCTAACTTACGCATACTAAAACACAGTTCACAATATTACAAACGTGTGGCGTATTCTCGAAGAGAAAATATCCCTAAGAATCAATAAACCTAACAAATCCAAACACTAAAACAAAATACATTTGTATTGGAACTAACCACATGATCCTTACACATGCAATAAATAGAACCATCCAACATACGAAAAAAAAGCACACAATTCTACCTTTAGTTTGTTCCCTCGTTCGACTAATAATTCACATAATAATAATTAAAAGTCAAAATTAAGTACATTTGAATTTAATAGAAACTTGTCCAGGTGTATCTGAAACAACCTGATGCAACCCCACGATAAATGGTTAATATGATCATGTCATATAAAAGAATATTAGTGTACAAATACTTCCTACTGGTTCATGCAGTTGGTGAGTCAGTCAAAATATGGTGTTAAGCTTAAAACATACACATCAGTAAAACTATAAAAGCCATCTGCTGACAGTTCATATGTAATAGAATAACCTTTTCCCATTAAAAATAATAATTCCAAAAAGGTTTGGTACTTAGATTACATAAAAGATTACACTATGTGATAGAGCAAATTGAAATAAGGGTCTGCTCACCACAAAGGCAAATAGAATTGTTGTAACTGACGCTCCTACCCCGTTCACTGCTTAAGTGACATTGGGGCCCACGACTAAAAGTCTCTGTCTACTTGTACTTGCAATCCAACATGAAGCAACCATATTGTTAATCTTCTTCAGTTCTTAAACATTGATAATCACAAATGGATACTGTAGGATAACTACTAAAAACTAACTTTGAGTTACACAAAAGTAAGAAAAGGCTGGTGCTATTTATTTATCGTCACATATTATCAAAGGCTTAACATTACTCAAAAAAACCCTAATCATCTTTAAACATCTTTACAACATATCTTTAAAGTAAACTATATATTATAGATGATTTCAATCGCTAAACTCACTGTTCAATTCGTTAAATTCATAGCTCCTGTGTAATACATGTAATACATGTGTAATACTCAAACGAATTTTGGTAAAACATACCGATCCAACCTGGTATTTTGATTAATCCCAGCATATATAGAAGATTGAGCAAAAAATTTACCTTTGATATTTATAATGGATCCAATCTTGAGTCCAACTGATGAAGTAAACAATTAATAAAGGCTCATATATAAATACTAAACAACGATTATCGTATTGATCAGTTTAATATTCATCAAGCATAAGAATAGAATACCTTTTCATGTCCTCCATATTGAATGACAATATTATAGCTAATTACTTAAGGTAATGTTATCCTTTATAGATTTGGAGTTACAGAATATCACATAAAAATTGTTGTCGTTTAGTGGTTAAGATACCACATAATATATGCATGGTCTTGAGTTCGAATCCATGCAGGTGTTTTTTTGCCAAAAAAGACATCCGAATTTAATAAAAAAAACGCTTATGTGGCCAAAATGTGATGACATAGAATAATGACATGGCATTATGGGATGCCAAGTGGCATTATAACGTGGCATGCCTCCTCTATATATATATATATATATATATATATATATATATATATATATATATATATATATATATATATATATATATATATATATATATACTAATTTTCTACCAATGGGCGGGCATGACTTGTGATTATTCTTTGAGTGTATTACTTTTTGAATAGTAAGATATATATGTATACGAAGCTATTAGTAGCGTAAGAAGGGTGAAAAACATGGACTTCCTTTCGAATTTTTAAAAAATAAAATTTATGTGCACGTGCGTATTTAAGTAAGTAGTAAAGGCGGTTAGCTTTAACAAAAAGATTAATCACCTTTTCATCTGCAACATTTTGATTTTGAATATGCATTTAAATATTGATCAACCTTGCGCTTTGTATCATCTGCAGTTCCGCCATACTATCCGACAACATCTGATTTGACGGAAAAGTTGATGACCAACTATAACCTATTACAATTAGAGTTTCACTTGCTAACAAAAATGGAATTAATAAAGGCGGAAAAAGAGACTGACCTTTGTTATATTCAGGGCTATAATGTTTAGTCCTTTGGAGGAGAAGGTCACCGTTGCTGTTGCTTTAGTATCGTATCTGTAAAATTCCTAAGATTATGATAAAGAAAAAGGTGTAAAGGTGAAGAGAATAAGATTTTTTTTGGGGTTAAAAATAAAAGAATCGTCTAATTATAATTTTGAAGTTCAATGAACAATCCTCTAAAGCTGGTTGTTCTGTTCATAAGATGACAATGGCTAATAATTTGTTAACTTTAATTTATGGATGGAAACATAATTGAGTCTAGCTTGAATAATCACTCAGCCATAGTACCCAGTGCTACAAAATGTAATGCCAAAGGAGTCATGTGTCGGTGAAATAATCTTTTCTAAGCTTCTCACAATAAAGCTGATATAAAGACAAACTGATTATAAGGTAATTACCTAGAATTCAAATTCATAAATCACTTATTTTAGAAGTTTTTATATTTTGTAATATTGGTATTTGAGATTATTATATATCACATTAACACCCACACCAAAAAATAACCCATTTAACCTCACGCGTTTGACTGGACTAAGTAGCAACGCGTCTACTTTTGGTGTGTTATATTAGAACTTCATTTCTAGGTCCTTCTACTTGTCCTACTTGAGGCTTGTTCTTTCAGGATCCTATGTTTCATTTTAGAAGTTCAAATATCATTTTAGTTGTAGGTAAAACGATTAGTAGCAATGTGTATATTAAAAAACATAAGTCATTGCCATATTTCATGGAATCTTCATCTATCTAATTTCTCTGTTTCTCTTTTTGTAATAGATGGAATACAGTGTGAGAAATTTTAGAATGAGGTTCTAGAGTTTTAGTGATCATTGTTGACACTTATTTTCTCTCAATACATTCTCCAAATGGGAAGGTGCTGCAAACAAAAGTATGGTCTTCAGAAAGGGGATTATATAATAAATATACAAAGGTCTCATAGAGCATTTTGAATTAAGCACGCTAAATGAAACGAATCAACATGTACAAAACTTGTTATGTTGAAATACTATAATTGGAACACCCGAACCTCAAGAACCATTCAAAATAGAGTTATGGTTCAAATAATCACTAATTATTAATCCTCAATGTGGAAAATCAAATAAAGCACGAGATACTATGCTAAAACATTTCACTAATATTACTAATGATAAGCTGGACATACTTTTCCGATCAAGACAGGAAGGATAGCAGAGTTAGTGACATAATCCAAATAGAGAACTATACTACCATCTTTACATTCAAGAGTAGTATGTTTCAAGCAATTCTACGATAACCTATTTACTTATTAGAAAGAGGTACACTTTAATTAATACTACTATAACCAAGATCAGCTCACAATTCCCACCTCTAACTATTAGCATTGTGCACCTGCTTGTGTACCATTCTTGATAAATCTATAATTCTAGCTACCGTATTATTTTAGTTTTTTCTTCGCCTGCTCGTAATCAGTGTCGGCTCTGAAATATAAGATCATTGGTTAAGGAGGAAGTGGCCACTTATGTTTAGCATAGTTACCACTTCTTATTTATACTGCAATAACCACTTAAAAATAAGTAATGCTAAACACCCTTTTAAACATAGTTACCAAAGCTACATCAGATAAATAGCGTTTGGGCCGTGCCCGTTTGACCCGTTGCCCGTGCCCGCCCACAAGAGGATGGTTGTCATTGTTACCTGTAATTAGCCATAGCTAGGTTCCTAAGAAACTCACCAATCTAACCTGTTCCATTCACGGACCCCTGCAAATCCACAAGGTTATGCTCCTGTCTAGGATATGAAAGAACATTAGACATCGCCTGAAGATAAGCACCAAAGTCCATAATCCCAACTACCTATAACATTGGTTAAAAAAATAAACCTTCATCAAATACAGTACCCTGTTTGGGAAAAGATAAACCTACCTTGATTCTGAAATAGATTGCACTAAACTTGCAGCTTTGAGTTTGTTCTCCAAACAACCTAAGGTAGATGTGTCTGCACAAAATAAAAAGCATTGATCCCAGTGTGCCAATTAATGTAAGTTTAATTTAATTTAAATAATGATCACATTTTTTCCAAGAAACTGGCCTATTCGAGCTTCCCGTCGACCGCATTTTTGCATTGTACCCCCCTATATTTTGAGCTTCCCCTAGAGAGCCCTGACCTTGGGCACAAAATGCAAATTTAGTTTTGTGCTATTGCACTATTTGCTTTTTGTTAATTTAAACAGTGCATATGTGCCCCGGCGACCGTTGTGCAGTTAGTTTGTTTAAAGTTACTGTTAGAATTACTCGGATATGTTTGGAGGCTTGCCTATATTGCAACTTATGCCATGTTTGGTTACTTTCTTTCCTAGTGTGCTGATTAAACACTTTCACATATAATGGTTAGGCAATAACATTGGGTATTCAGCTCAACAATGCCTCTAAGAAGAAGCCGTTGAATATTACGAAATCAGAAAATTTGCACGGACAGGCCATGTGGCATGGGCATGACATATATATGAGAATGGATGTCAAGCTATTCAACTATGTGTAGAGTCGAGGAATTGGAAACCTGATTATTTATAGTTTATCGGGTCAACTCATATGATGTACACTTCAATAATTCTTGTCCATCACCTTAATGAGTATTATACATACATAAGTATAACTAAAGAGGTGGTTGTAGGAGATTTTTAAATGAACATTTACTAATGCTTGGTGCCATGAGTCATCAATGTGATAACATAAATTGCATAGTAAACGACTGACATTCTTAGTACAGTCAAATTGAAGTGATATGAGAAAAAAGTATATTCATCAATCATAAGTAAGTATTTGTTCATTTGCTGCATATTTTTCGGTGGTGAAAGTAAAATATGTCCAAAGAGCTACTGTACTGAAAGTAAAATATGTCAAAATAATTTGGTTCCCTTCATATTCAAAAACTTCAAGTCCAGTTAGTGCATCCTCGATCTTTAAAATACCTTCACTCCTAATGTTTCAGAAGAATATATAAACATATGCAACACTCAAGTATCCTTGTAATAACAGTAGTTAAACGGATAAAGAAATAAACAATATAAGCAATAACAAATTAATCTTTTCAAGAAAAAAAGTTGGTAAAATGTAATAGAAACATATTTTGATGTACATAAGTAAGTGGTAAATGTTTATTTACGTTTATGTGTTTGATTTGCCTACAGTATCTACTTCCGCATATGCGAATTGCGATATGGAATGGCTTCATTGGATGACTATCATCATCAAAATCAATAGCATAGTCCTGCATCAATTATCAAAACATTAAAGACACATGCTTAATCTTAAAACTCGTAGTTTAACAAGCCCATGGCTCATTGATGTGATAGCAAATTGTTCATACCAAGCAACCAAACACGCTTTATTGCTTGTGAATAATATCAATGTAACCATCTATGCTTTCAATCACACTACCCTTATGGAAATAGAAATCCCATCTGAATATATGTCAGGAGACTTCAAGTTTCAACCTTTTTGACCCATCTGACTTGTAAGCCTTTTGGCTTAGTTTTCTGTTTGACCGATTTGAGATAAAATGCACCCGAAATTTACCCAATTAACTAAATGGGTCAAATGTGTTACCTCAAATGATGAACAAATCCAGAAAAATAAAATCAATAGAAATGGGAATCGACATACCTCCAAATTAAGAGAACCCCTTAAGCTTCCTATTAAGTTCAAGCTCAATTGCAACTTTTGACTGCTCAAATCTTGTATTAAGATAAAAATGAAGGCTTTCAGGAGCTGTTGGATCAGGTTTGTCCCTCTGGCCTCTGTACTTGTTCAGGTTGGTAAGATGATTATCGATTATCTCACAAAGCCTGCAAAACTCAGATGTCCTTTTTTGTATGGTTTGCAGAACTAAAAAGCACAATGAGCGGTATTTGTACATAAGTAATATAGTATTATGTTTGATATGAACAAAAAGCAGCAAGCAATTATATTGACACCGCCAACATGTCTGAAAAGTACATGAAATAAAATAACAGACCCCATCGAAGACATGTATGAACAATTATTGCTTCAAAAGAGGAAATGCAAAAAAACAATCCATAACAACTTCACTTACACGATAATAGAATATAAATTAGTGTATCAAATACTCATGTATCTGAAAAGTAGAACCACCTATAACCATATTTACTGATGGTCCCGTGCACATAATTCAATGCGAGTGTTAGGAGCATCACCCCCCTTAGCCTTTCCCTTGTTGGCAGTAGATAAGTGCCTCTTCTTAAGAATATAGATGCAATAGACATTGTAGCAGAAGAAGTTTCACGAATAACTTTACCCGGAGCAGAAGAGGTAACTTTTTTACGCGCGTCGTATCAACCGGGGTTACAAAATCTGCACCTAACAATTGCGTTCATGATTGAAGAACATTGTTGCCAATAAAGAAATTTTGGAAAACCAATAAATGAATATAACTTGGAACCCTGTCACTGTTAATGTAGCAGCATTTGAAAGGGTTAATGATAACGCTTTTGTTACTATATTTGGGACCTCACTCGAGTATCTAATTATCGCGATTGCAGCTCCATTTTTGATACATTCTGACTTCAATTGCCTGATTGGTTTCGGTTGATTTAAGATCTGCAAAATAACACGTTTCTCATTGTAGAGATATCATTTTTTCAGCATCTTTTGAGAATGGATCAATATTTTTGCTCGTCGCCATTTGCCTATAGATGTAAACATCAATTGTATGAAGAGGTAAATAGCAAAGTTTTACTATTTTAAAGTAAGCAAACTTGCCTTCTAACCAATCTGTATTTGGGTCATAAGCAGATAAAGTATAGAACAAATTTAACTATATTGGGCAATGATTTCCATGTTACTGCCACATAATGCATGGTAGGTTTACTGTAGATTTGGCAATATGGGTCGGTTGACAGTTGGGTTGGTCAAGTCTCGGAAAAGTAAAGTGAATCTGTAAGAAAAACAGATTATGGGTACATTTTATTTTACTTTTCAATTTTTCAGTTGGACAATTGTTAAATAACCCATATTCAAGAGTAATTTTCCAATCAATGAAATGGCTAAATGGGACTGGTCTATATGACTACCTCACCAAAGTGTGAGAGGTCTCAATTTTGAACCATGCCTGATGCAAACACACATGAAGTGGCCATGCCAACCTCCAAAATGGAAGGGCTTTACCGGGTTGAATACGTGGGGTGGTGGGCTCAAGCCAAAAAAAGGCTAATCGTTTTAAACTAATATTTCAGATATCTGATTATACATATAACCTGATTCCAGATTCAATGCCCCTCTTATCAACCCAAATCCCACAAGTAACACTCTTAAATATTACTCCGTATTCAGGTAATTTGGATCAGGTGACCCAATTTATGGTTTGGTTCTTAGGTAAATTGGTGGTCGACCAAAACACAAATAGCCCATTTGCCCGGCCTATGAACACCGAGTTCATAAATGGGGAAAAAAACCTAGAATAAGCAAAATCTCACCCATTTGGAGTTTAAAATCCATATTACTACCACTTTAACTCCAAATGGGGAAAAAAACCTAGAATAAGCAAAATCTCACCCTACCAGAGTAAGTCCCCATGTTCCCATCAAATAGAAAAGCTGCCCGGCATGCCAAAGTTCCATTAACTTCTCAAACTTGCTCATACTACGGAAAGCTTTGGTCAGCCCTGTGCAAGTTCAGAGATTAAAGCATGCACTTACCTCAATCTAAATCAGAAAATGACAATTGCAGGCACAAACTAATTATATATTCAAAATTACATATAATAATTTAGAAGCCAAACAAAGTGTCTTCGCATCCAGTCCAACCTAATGCCCTATCTTCCTGCACATATGAAACTTCATTTGAACTACAGTGTGACTGAAACGTTTTGAACTTCTAATTAAAACAAAACTTTCTGAATGTATAGACCAGATATGATTTTGTTACAAATGTTTTCTGAACTTATCGTGACGACTATATGTGTGTCAATAAAGTTTTCTGAACCATGTCTCACTGATGTAGTTATGTGACAAAGGCTCAAATTCTATGGTGAAACATAGGCTTTTGCCACAATAGACTTTAGTGATGGTTTATCTAGTAACTCTTCCTTTCCTAATAGAAAGATACTCAATAGGCTATAGTGACTTTTTAGCCTTTTGTGATACAATTTTTGTACCACTAAAATGAAATTCATATTCAACAACTTGAAAGACTATCCTTGAGTGTACCATTCACGATGTACTCATAAACCAGCATCTGTTCACCCTGATCGAAACAAAAACCGATAAGTCCGACTACATTCTTGTGATGAATTCTTGAAAGAAGTTCAATCTCAGTCTTAAACTCAAGTCTACGTAAAGTGTAGGCATGGTACTTACCATGCCTTAAAAGCCAGATACTCCAATTACCGCCTTAAAAGTACTTACCATCCCGTATCCGCCTGCCTTAAAAGCTTCAGATACTCCAATTATACTATAGAACTAAATGAGACTACAATTATATTATAGAACTAAATGAGACTGCAATTAGTAATATATATATGTGTAAGCCCGACCTGCCTATCTCGTTGTCTCGACAACCCCATCCTGCAAGACGATATCATGTTAAACAATTCGACTAACATGACATGAGTTGCATCGTCAAAAAAGTACCTCAATAGCAAGAGAGCTGCTTAAGATGTAGCTAGGTTAAACCACCAAGAGCAGCAAACATAGAACATTCCACTAAATAAACTAAAAAAGAACTTAAATTCCATTAATAATAAGCATGCAAACCTTGAGAAAAATTGTTCAATCATTGATTGAACTTATGGTTTTATCACATCTCACAGTTTCTCTATAAGACCAAACGTGTAACCATCTGGAGTTGGCGTTTTATCACCATCCCTATTTTCTATCACTTACCAGTCCTCTTGTATGGATAATTTTATATTGAAAGCAGCCAAAAATTATAGAGTGAGTTTGGGTGATCCAGGAATACACATATACCAATCACCAAACACATGATCAGTGGTCAATTGTTTGGCGAAAAGCTCAGAAAAGTGATCCATAACCATATCTGCGTATGAAACCTGATTATTAGAAATTACTTGTGCATTCCATATCTTCAAGGCTCGTAACTTCCTCATGAGGACAAAATTAGCCAATTCTTCCACCTGATAAGAGCCCCACAAATCCTTACATATGTTCATGAAGGTCGGAGCCTCTAACTATCCATTGTAAAACCTGAATGGTTTTTGTCCCCAGCAGTGATCCTTTTTGCCCTATCTTAGAGGAACATGATGAGATTGCGAGTGGTGAAGATTCCAACCACTTCTAATTTACAGACATTCTGGCGATTTTTGGACCTTTTCCTTCCCCTCCAATCATTGTAAACCTTGAATTCTGGATGGGCATATCAACCAATATAGAAGAATCCAAGAAAAAGATGTCCATTTCCTGTATATCAACAATGCCACATATATAATATTTCTTTTAAAATTCACTTTAACTTATTATAGGTGAAACTAAACACAAAAGTGATTGCGTCAATTTCAATCCAAGTGTGATTAAATAATCTGTGGAATTCTATTATTGCAGATCTAGGATATACCTGGTTTGTGTCGAGGTTTATTTCCAATAGTGTTGTTAACGATACATGGTTTCAGAGCCGCACTTCTTCCCAAGCTGTGTGCCTTTCTGTCCTTACCTTTAGCGTTAGTTGTGGACCTGTCAGATGGTTGTAGCTGAGAAAATCAAACGCGGAGTTAGATATTCGGGAACTTTTTTTCACACTGATTTATAATGATACAGTCGTATTTACATTGTTATTATCTCCTCGGTTTCAGGAATGTCAGGATTCAAATAGTAGTACTTGGCACCGGTTTCCAAGAGTTGCAGTATTCCCGTTACTGTAAGCCATGGCAAAAACAAATTAGGTTTCATATTGTGTGACTGAGGGTATGTTATTTGAAAGTATGTGCACCTGAATTTTATTGACCCAACATGAGTAAACGACTATAATAACCGGCATTTCACGAATATTTTTAAATCTCAAAATTCATTGCCATTTCGTTCCACAAAGTCAACGTAATACTATTTTTGCTACAAGATTTAAACTTCTTTAAATCTAGGAATTATGTATTACATATCATAAAAAAGTAGGTAGCAGTACTGACCTGAGATTCTGGATACTGATCTTTCTAACTGTCACTTCATTTGTTGTTGCACTCCTGTAATCCTTTGTGTCTCCAACATGCTGGATAATTCCTATATAATCTGATAAATCAAAGAACAATGTTGAACTGGCTTTTTATGTTGGTGCCATGTGACAAACATAATCAACAAAACTGAAAATAAAAATAGCACAGGCAAAATCTGGTACAGACACCAATTGTGCAGCTAACACAACTCCACATGAATACTTTTTGATAATTATACTCCAAAGTCCAAACAGCAAACACACACGTTTTTCATTTCAGTTAATTACATTAATACTTTTACTATTCTAACTTGCGTCTATCAATGCTTTTTTCAGGAAATACAATGTTACATTTGAAAATGTTTTGGTCATCTTTTTTGTGTCAACTATGGTGAAGGTCCAAGTGAGGTTTCTTGCTACAGATGTGGTCTGTTGGGCCATAGCGGTTTGGTATGTTTTCTGGTGTTTGGTTAAATATATCTGTTGGATCTTTGCCTGTATATTTATAGGAAGCATGCTTTTTGATACTCCGTTTATAATTACACTTAGAATATTAACACATAAATACGGCTTACTCAAATGTAGATATATTTTCATACCTGTTACCTATATCAGAAACAACAGGAGGGCTCCCCAACGCATATGTTACTTAGAAAACTTTAAGCAATGCGTAGAGTATACACTTTAAAATCATATAGTTTTTTATAACTGACCTTGACATGATTTTGTATTTCACCAAGGTAATATTCTCTTCCTTCAGATTCTCTATTATTTTCTTTGGAGTAGCAACTCCAAAAAAAATTATGAAAAAGATAATATACATGGCATAGTTGATAAAATTATTAAAAAAAACAATGTTTGGTATATATGTCAACTAACATTGAGACCATGCTTCAACAAAGGAGAGCACAGAGATAAATATTTTGATACTTAGAGAACTCGTAATCAAAAGAAAGATAAAAGAACAATACTTTTTTAACTACATTGAAACCTAATTAAATTCACATCAATTAATGAAGAAGAGTTTAGGCATGTTAGAAGTCTCACCTCGATGCTATTGGTTGGAACCTGCAGTCGCCCATTCAAGAAAATATATAAGTCCTATCACCCAAACCTACTTAATTAAAATGAGGATCAACTAAGAAAACCTAAAGTGAAGTAGACCAACTAACGATCCATCTAATAGGTCCCTCTGGCTGATCCTCGAGATGGGTTAGCGGGGTTCGTGAGGCGGCTTTGCCAACACGCCTACAGACATGCGTGTGGTGACCCGAGCACATGAGAAGGATGTTGGTGAGTCTTCGATACTCGCTTTTGCACATTGGCACCGACTTAGGAGAAGTGAAATTACTGTTTATGTTGAAAACATAAGGTGCCAAACAATAGTAAAAGAAAAATAAGAAAGCAGGTTATACATATGAAGATAGCATCCGACAATGGAAAACAAAGCTTTTAAAAGGACAAAGATGTATAACGAGAATTGAATCGGCATAAATGGGGATAGTTATTTATATTACAAAACTATAAGGTGTCAAATGATAGTGATGCACTACATAAATCGCCAGGTATAAAACAACAACAATGTAAACATAGTTTCAAACGCATACCCACGCTACAATAGAAGTGGACGCCTCCGGTGAACAAACAAATGGTTGTCTACTTACGTTAAGAAACTCCTACAACACACATTCGACATTCGGTGAATATTACAATCATCGCAGCTGGAGTCCATTAGTTCTATGAAACTAACTAATATTTAAGCATACTTAAAAAAATGTAATCATACCTTGGTTTTCTTTAGCCTTAAAGCGTGCTCTTTTGTTCTCAAACTTATAAGGTGAATCAACTGAAACAGGTGCATTATGTTGGCTTGTGTATCTAGTTTACCATAAAACATGACATCAAAGAAGTTCAAAGGGTTAACAAAAAATCATATAAAACGTACCTCTTTTCACCATTAGGGTTTTGAGGAAAAGAGATTTTTTTTTCCTGTATGTGATCAAGGTGAAACTATATTTATGGAAAAGATATGTATAATAAGTTTTAAAAGAGATAATTACTTAATATAATTTTTGTAGATAAGTACATTCCTTTTCAAACTAATCAAAATGTTGTAGAGATTTATAAATTTGGTTTTCCAAGTTATAATCAAAATAACTTGTTGCCTAAGTGGTAAACACACAAGTTATTTATCCAAATAACCAAGGTTCAATCCTTGCAAGGCTCATTTTTTATAAATAATTTTCAAAAACATTGCATAAAAATAAAAATCCGAAATTTATATAAAAAAATATTAAAAATAATTTTAAATTAAAAATTTACAATTAGTGCTTAGGTGGATAAAAATATTGCTTAGTTGGACAACAAATGCTTATGTGGCATGAACTTGGATTATGTGGCATTGAGGTGGCATTGAGGTGGCATTGAAGTGGCATTGAGGTGGCATTGAGGTGGCATTAATGTCAAATGCCTCTCGTATATATATAATATAGATATATATATATATATATATATATATATATATATATATATATATATATATATATATATATATATATATATATATATATATATATATATATATATGAGGATAGTGAATATGGGGTTGTCTCACATCTAAGTTTACATGCGAAACCATAAAAAATTACGTCGTTTTAACAAGAAAAACATCAAATCGACTCCATTTGTATCATATCTTTCACTATATTAGTGTTTTCACTTGATTTCATCATAACATCACTTATGTTGGGTTCACGTTGATGCATGCATAATCTACAACACATTGTTAGGTATTTTCATTTAATAAAAAAATAGTTATAGATTCAACAATGGTTTAATTTAATTCACCATTAAAATGCATTCCACTATGCATATATTTGTTTCATTAATAAAATTTTGAAAAAATAATAATCAAAATGACCTATCTTTTAGTGATTTTTGATGATTTCGCATGTAAGTTTAGATGTGAGACAGCCTCATATTCACTTTTCCCTATATATATATATATATATATATATATATATATATATATATATATATATATATATATATATATATATATATATATATATATATATATATATATATATATATATATATATATATATATATATATATATATATATATATATATAGTTAGGATCAAATAAGAAGGAAAATTAAAATAAGAATGGTAAGAAGAAACTACAACCACTCATCCTTCGATGCATCTACAAAAATGGATGCATCTCCCCTTAAAATTCTCCTCCTTATTTGAAATGTGTGGTTAGAAATCCTTCTTATTTTTCTCATTTTAGTTTTCTTCTTATTGATCCCTTCCTATATATATATATATATATATATATATATATATATATATATATATATATATATATATATATATATATATATATATATATATATATATATAGTAGGATCCAATAAGAAGTAAATTAAAATAAGAAGTGGTGAGAAGTGACCAAAACCACGCATTTGAGATGCAACGACTTGAATAAGATGCATTTCTATTCATATAGATGCAACATCTTGAGTTTCGCAAGTTAATTTGATGTATAGATGGTGCAAATTGATTTTCCATGATTTCGGCACGTGCAGAGGAACAAAAAACAAGAGAAATCATGAAATGCATCTAATATACGTATATGCATCTGATTAAAAGCTAGAAAACACACTATAGTGCGTTATAATGCATCTAAGATTATAGGGATGCATCTAATTTAGGTGGGTGCATCTCGAATTTGCGGTTATAGTTCTTCTTATTTTAAGTAATCTTCTTATTTGATCCTAACTTATATATATATATATATATATATATATATATATATATATATATATATATATATATATATATATATATATATATATATATATATATATATATATATATATATATATATGGTGAGGTTATTGTCGAACCAAATAAATTGCGAGAACCATGAGGAACCAAAGATCAACCAATCGCTTTTTTGAATATTAAATTTTATTATATAATTCAAAAGGGTATAATGGTAAAAATACTTTTTTATTTTATTTTTGATTTTTTTTTTAAAAATACGTTTTTTTTAGTTCCCTAAATTCTAGGGGTTTTTTTTTTTTTTTTTGCATTATATCTGTTTAAAAAACACTATGTGCACATGTGTTTTGCATTATATGGCAATTGTATATTTCATTTATGCATAGGTGTTTTGTATTTGCATATGTATTTTTTAAAAATATTACATTAATATAAATACAAGCAATAAACTTTTAATAATAGATTTATGCAATTTCAAAATTTACAAGTTGTATTACTCTAGTGAAATGATATTCAAATTTATCACAAACATCAGTATGTTTACACTTGAATTCAATTTTTTTTACAAATATATGAACCTTGCACATGTGCATAATCCATTGTCTTTAACAACTGGTTCATCTTTTAGGCATGCACATGTATTCCTCGCCTAGTTCAAGAAACCATGAAATCTTCAGATGTATTTTTGATCCTTGTGCACATATGTTTTTATCGTCTCGCTCATCTTACTTGTTATAAACACATGTGCACTCTTTATGTCAATCATGGTCCTCATCTTTATCAAACATGTTTGGTACCTGAAACTACGAAAAAATGTTTTTTTTTATCATAAGCAAGTAGCAAATACATATGCACAATTTACAACATAAATGCATACCTCTTTTCTTAATTTATACAACCTTTCAACACATACGCACACCCTTTTCATTAGTTTTTACCACCATAAAATGAGTGAAAACATATATGCGTAATATATTTCTGACTTGTGCACATAAGACCATATTCTTAACTTCTTTGAGAAATTAGTACAACCTTAATACACAAAATAAAAATGCACCCTTAAATCAGAACTAAACACAAAATATCCTTATATTATAACTAAAAACATATATGCACTTTCAATGCATTTAAACTCCGAAACTGTAAAAACACATATGTACAGAAGGCATCAAAGTCACCAGAACTGTAAAAACACATATGTACATAAAACATCAAATTCACTAAAAACGGTAAAAACACATATGCACTCTCAATAACACATATGCACACTCATTTTATTGATTTTGTATCGACCATAAAACATATATGTATTTCAAAAACTATATTTTTTTTAAAGAAAAACAACAACTATTGTATTAGGACCAATAGTATTTGAATATGTGTTCACATTGTTTCTTTTTAACAACATCAATAATTTAATCTTGTGTAATAATCTGAATTAACAACACACGAAGACTTCTAGCAATTTAAATCCACGACAATTAAACAAATTATAAATTTTATAATGACAAAAATGGTTGCTGATAAATTAGAAACACAAGAAATAAACAACTCAGTCATAAACATAATTCTCACGTACTCAAATAAAAAAACTGTGTATTCTTATTTTAAAGAACATACTATATTAGGTGCTTGAGTTGACATAAAAAAATACATAAAAAACTCATGACATTTTATTAATTTCTAATAAACAGAAAATGAGGATAGACCATGACTGATCTATGGTCTTATTTCATCTTTTAAAGCAAAAAAATTATAATATTCAAATGGAAGCACAATTTGGCTGCGGAGGTCCAGTTGATTAACTAGTCAAGGGGGTCTTTGCGGACATTTATGCACAATTATACATGTGTTTTCGATTGCTTCTAGATTCTATACCGACACGCACTTTTCTTCGTTCATGATCCATTACTACCTAAGCATATATTTAATTACAACTTTGCTACCGGAAAAACATAAAATATCACTGCATCAGTTCCTTTAAGAATGCAAAACACAAAAAACTACTACTTACAACTAAATCTTAATCATTTCTCCAAACACTAAGCTAATAAAATATTATCTTATTCTCCTACATTTATCACTATAAGCGACGAACAAAATAAACAATCTGAGTCGCAAATTTGCATATTCAAAATCGGTTACTACTTATTTACTACATTCATTTACGATTAAAGTAATAAATTCTCAAACATTAGAAAAAAAATAACCTCAGAAGAAGAATCAATCCGATCGAAATCATCATCAAAATGACACTGTTTACACCAGATCTAAAATTACTACATTCACAGGTCGAACAACCACCACTAGCACACAGTAGCTCCGCGTCATCCGACGACCATGGCACCACCTGTGCATCCTCATCCTCAATTGCACAAATCCTCATTTGGGATGTGAAGAACAAAGGGTGGGCGGCGGCTAGGTTTTCTTGATGTAAAGAAGAGAGATGCAGGAGATTTTTAGGGAAAAGAATGAGAATAAGATTAGAGATATGGTATGCCGGTTATTTTTAGTGGTGATACAAAATTACCTAAACACCCCTCTCATTTTTTTTTAAAATTTAACTTGAACTTTCATTATATTACATTTATGCCACTTTTTTTTTAGCCATTGATCAAATATTCAATGGCTGAGATTGGTTCTCGCAGTTCTCACAATTTATTTGATTCTGAAAATAACCTTACACTACACACACACACACACACACACACACACACACACACACACACACACACACACACATATATATATATATATATATATATATATATATATATATATATATATATATATATATATATATATATATATATATATATATATATATATATATATATATATATATATATATATATATATATAAGAATATGGAACTTGCAACACCGTCATCGTCGCCTTGTTTGGTATTATACTTATGACGGTAGCGACAAAATATACAGTCGCTAAACAGAGTGTTTATTTATTGCATTAGTATAATGACAGGGGGTATGGTCGCTAATTACATGGTGACAGTCCTAAGGGATATAGTGACGGTCTGACAGTCACTAGCTATCCTATATATAAGAGGCACTCCTGAAAAGCCACAAAACATACACCAAACCTCTGTATATCTTATACCACATTAAAAGATTGCTAAACAGTCATGTTGGGGTCAAAGCATGATATTTAGTTTCTTGAGATCCTTAAAAACTCAGTAAGTTCAGTCTTTTTTCACCAGGATGCATGTATCACATTGAAAAGGGATGCTTTATACTTCACTTCACTGTATCTTCGGAAGTGATTCTTTGAAAACCCCAAAGCACAATCAATCAAATGGACGATGGGCGCGAAAATGCTTACTCGCTCTGAAGCTATAAGTTGTATCTTATAATTTTTGTGTGTTATGCATCTTAGCCATTATTCTAAAACCCCCCAAACCAACAATTTCATCCATTATATTATCTATGGTATGTTACCTTAATTCAACTTACATTCTACGAATTTTTGTCGGTAGAGGGATATGCCCTTCTCTCGTGTCGCAAATCTGAAGTGTAACAAGTGATTTCTGTACTCTGATAGATTTTATCCAAACAACTAATTACATATATAACATGACTCCTTTGCGGTTATATCAGGATGTTTGGTAGTGTTTGGCATTCTATGAAATTTTCACTTTCATTTTATAATACGTTCAGGAACAGAAAATCATATGTTAAAGTAGAGATACACATATAATAAAAAAAAATGAACAAGCAATCGACTACCTTGATTAAAATATTGAAATGGCAATTATTAGTTGTTGAATGGCTGGAACAAATGGAATGTTTATGTAAAATTATTATATTTTAATTTCCTCACACAATCTGTTCTTTCACTTTATTTGTTTATGTTTGTGTTGTATTTGATTCATGTGACTGTCATATGATCACTATTTACACAAGTATATAACAGACATTTATTAGCCATTTTCTTTGGCCGAATGAACCGAGAATATCCCAGTTAGGCAGTAAGTTCCTCAATTAAGATTTATATTTTGTATGGGTTTAAGCTCTTTTTGGTATTCGTTAGGGTTGTTTGGATTTAACAGATCGATGCAATCACAGTATAAGAAACAGAACTAATTGGCTCCAGAAGTAACCCTATTAGACTATTATTTAATATGACACAACAATCTCCGGTGATCAAGTTATAAAGATTGCATGTAGGTTTCATACATAGGGTGAAAGTTTATGGAAAAATGTTATCAAAGATATTCATGGAGAGCAGGGCGGTTTAAATCAAACAGATGCATCATCTATAAAAAAAGGAACATGGGGTCGAATCATAAGATGTAGAGATTGGGCTTCTAACCATGGCGTATGTATCTCGTCTCTATTTAGATATAAGCTTGGTAACAGAGAAAAATCCGGTTCTGGAAAGACTTATGGTGTGGGTCAGAACCGTTGCAAGTAAGGTTTCCGAGATTATTTTCCTTAAAAGAAATCAAAGACCGTCGAATGAACAACATTGTTTAACATATTCTTTCTGGTCAAATAGATAGGATTAATTGGAGACGTCCACCTAGAGGAGTCGGGGAAGAGGAAGAGCTGATTAACCTCCGTTCAGAGCTCAAAGTTGTTGAGTTTTCTAAACCGGTTGATCGCCTTAAGTGGTCGTTAACTGACTCAGGAATCTACACTGTCAAGTCGCTTAGAACCGCCTTAGTTAATCTTATTCTTGCATCCAATGGTGATGAATTTAAATAGAATAAACTCATCCCTATAAAAGTAAACATCCTTTTTTGGTGAGTTTGGCTCAACAGGATTCCTGCGAGACTTAATCTGCAAAACTAAGGTATCATCTTCCCCTCCGTCGTGTGTCCTTTATGTGACCTCGAGGTTGAGGATATAAAACATTTATTCTACCAATGTTCGTTAGCCAACACTTTGTGGTATAAAGTTATGGAATGGTGGGGTCTTATTGTCCCCCAAGATTTATCAATGGAATCCATATAGTGCATTATTTCTGCTGCAAGCCTACAAGGACCGGCTGCCACTGTGTTTGATGTCGTGTTTCGTAGCGTCATATGGCTAATGTGGTCATGTAGAAATGAAAAGGTTTTCGACATTTTAGATACTTCTCATGCTTCTACATTTGTTCTCTTTCGCAAGCTCCAAGCTGTGGTTTTTAATTGGGTTGTTAGTTGGTGTAAGAAACTTAGCCTTGTATGGTTAGACTGGTTATTCAACCCCCATATAGCTTGCCACACGTTTTGTTAGGTGATGCTCATTTATAGCTAATGTGGTCATGTAGAAATGAAAAGGTTTTCGACATATAGCTTGTGTATATATATATATATATATATATATATATATATATATATATATATATATATATATATATATATATATATATATATATATATATTTCTTTGTCAAAAAAAAGTAGAATTGAAAATAACATAAAGAAATCACGAGTAAACCACTGCCAAAGACCAAACGGGCAGTAGTAGTTTGGATATTTATCGCTGCATTCGGACCCAAATTCCTGGAATTGGAATTTCTTTATGAACAACAAATAGTAGATAACTCCCAGCTGGTGCAATGTTACCTGATGGAGGTTATGTTACACCTATCTTATAGGTAGAAGACTTTCTGGAAACCTTGGTGGAGTTGCCACCATCAAGCACTAACAACCTTTGATTCACAGAAAATGAGTGAGTGTTAAATGAAGGTGACACCATCGTAACAGTTACTGAATTTAGGTCCGGTGGACCTGTTACCGTAAATGTAATAGCCACCTTTTTTCCAAAGTGGATCTTAGTTTTAGCTTTGGGTGAGATAATCTTTGGGCGTAGGGAGGATGAGCTTGAATCCAAATACGATGGTGAAAATCCTCTAAGCTTAGTGTAGTAGGATAAAGCATATTTGTGAACACGTACTTGTCATGAGGGTTACTTCCACCAACAAGAACCCGACCATTATAAGTTACATGGTTGAGAAAAGGGATTCCTCCCAAGTTCCCATTTCCCACCCAGCAACCCCAGCTGATGCGCCATTAATGATCAAAACATGACCCTTAGGAAGCAACAACATCTCACCAATGACTCGAGCTATAGGCACGGTCTCCATGACCCATTGGGGATTCGGGTCGGATATTCTAATCCTGCCACAAGTGTCAAGCGCTCCATCATATTTTCCCCAATTGGCATTATCAAATGCTCCTTTGGGTGCACCCCCGCAAACCAATACTTCAACTTCAGCCATTATCCCTTTATTTATCCGCAAAGGTAGTAGTACCGCATATTAGCGGGTGATTAGTGGGCTTTGCCCAATGGTTATTTATCTTGGCTTATATTTATATTAGTGGCCCATTAGCATGTTACTTATACACCCTATTGCACTCATTATGAAATCAATGAAAACGTCGGTTTACATGGTATCACTAGCCTAACGATCCTTTAAACCCTAATAAATTTATCGATTCTATCTCCCCCCCCTTAAACCCTACTGCCGTATCATTCTTCCCTCACCATCATAATGACTAATGGTGATCAACCTGTACCAGCTCCCACACTCACCCTTGTGGAAAAACTCTATGTTGTACACACCTCAACAACTTGGTTCCTGTCAAACTCGACATAGACAAGTTAAATTACTCGTCTTGGTGCTATTTTTTCAAGATAGATTGCAACAACTTTGGTGTCCTAAAGCACATCCAAAGTGATGTTTTTGGATAAGAGAAATCAAGTGTAATACCATTAGATGAAAATAATTGGTGTAGGGCATTTTTATCAAAATCACCCCATGATCTCATTGCAAGGATTTAATGTCACAACTAAATTGCACTTTTACAAGCCCAACAGACCCTACTGGCCCAATATGGAATGTATAATTCATTGGGTCAGGCTCGATCATTTACTCAATAGCCACATCAGTCACTATTGGGCCCCAGACCCACTCCTTTGAATTTTGGGCTTCCTTTGGGTTAGTAACATGTAAACTCTACATCGAGTACTATATAACAGATGGCTACTCCTCAGTTAACTCCACAACAGGCTTTCCCAGCTCAGTCGGTTTATGGTTCGGGTACTCAGGCTTCGTTACATGGTCATGAAACACTTCTCCCTCAGGCATTCAACACAATGAATCTTCAAGATCCGACCAATGCTACTTGGAACATGGACACTAGTGCGTAATTGATGTGTGGGTTCGGGGTCGAGAAAACCTCCTTTTCTACGAGCAAGCTTTTCAACCCTCTAGGCAGTAAACCTAATCGTTGTAGTGTAGTATGGGGTAAGCCTCGGGGATTGATATCGTTCTTTAGGGGAATAGGAATTCTAGAAAGAAATTTATGACGAGAAGGTGGGGTTGAGGATGATTCTTTTTTTTTTTTATCTTTTTTATATTTTTTAGAAAGCAAGGGTAAAATCTCTGGGCAATTGATTGGGGGTGGTACTTCTACCGATTTTTCTACTTCTACTAATTATCTAATGATCTAACTACTACGGATAGCTATGTTTAATTGAGGTGTGCTCGTACGGTGATTAAAGATGTGTTCACTTAGATACTATTACTCCCTAGTTATCTTTTATTGTTCGGTTGAATTGTCACGTCCTTTATCTTAATGCGTTGTATTTCTATTAGTCGTAGGGTGTGCGTATTCCCTAGTTCTATGAGGTTATCTCTCCTATAGGATTCACGGGATCGGCAAGCCTAGGCTATTTCCTCTGAGCACCCTATCGTCTTCAAGCATGTTAATACAAATAAGCCGTAAAAATGTTTATTTATATTTTACGATCTTCTAATGTTTTGTCGATAACAAATGTAAATCCATTTTAACGAAACAAATAAAATACGTAAATTGTTTGAGCCAATAGTTTACTAACACACTTACGTTTTCACATAAAACACTAAAACAAGTATAAGTGATTTTATGATTTAGTAATACATATGTACAACAACTAGTGTCTACATATTGGGTAAATATATACATAACTAGTATGTATTATAATGGGTAGAAACTTAAGTATTTACCCCTTTGACCAAATACATTGAATGTAGTTAGGTAAAACCCAAAGTCCATGACCCATACCCATGGAGCATAACCCACAACCCATTGCATGACATCATGCACAAGTCATATATGGATATTATCCATGACTCATGGTTTTAACCCATGACCCATGGACTAGATGCATTGCATCTTGTAGATACATTGTTTCTACGTGGATATCCATGGTCCAATGTCTAGGACCAATGACCCATAACCCATGACCCATGACCCAAAACCCATGGGCAAAGGAGGCGTCCACGGATCCCCGAATATCGGACGGATCCCTCAAGTGAGGGATCCGTGGAACATTAGCTATTTTTTCTCTATAAATAGTAAGCCATTTCCTCATTGTTTCTCACCCATTTTACATAGATTTTCTCTTTGAGTTATAAACTCTCTAATCTCAGATCCAAGTGATCTATGTATGTAGTTTGCTTTTGTGTGATTCTCTAGGTTCCTCTTAAAGGCGAGATCACCACCTTTTGAAGTCGAGCAAGCTCAAGTCCATGAGTTGCCATGGTTCGTTATCATCAAGACTACTGAGGTTCTCTTGTTGATAGTTCTCTGCTTTCTCATTAGAAGTGTAGTGTCGAAGACATAAGTGAAAGATGTCTAAAGGGTCAAGACGAAGACATTAGTGAAAGGTGTCGAACGTCCGTATTGAAAACACTAGTGAAGAGTGTTTAGAAGTCAAGGCTAAAAGCATTAGTGAAGTGTGCCTAGAAGTCAAGTCACAAGGCATTAGTGAAGGGTTCCTAGAAGACAAGCCAAATGCATTAGTGAAAGGTGCCTAAGGTGTACATTCGATATGGTTTGATTCGATGTACAAGATTGATTTGTATTGGGTCAAAGGATATTGATATCCTTGATGATATTGTTATAAGGAGTTGATCTCCTTTGGGGTTAGTTGTGGTGTAGTGTTGGGTAGTAGTTCCTCCATTGTAATGGAACTCGGTATCTAGCCTAGTACCGGATAAAGGGTAGGCGACGTTGTGACAGGTTTGGTTCTACCTCGTGGAAGAACCCGGTATCTAGCCTTGTACCGGATAAAGAGTAGGCAACGTTGTGAAGGCTTCTCCGCCATAAGGAGCTGGTGTTGTGTAGTGTTTACGAACTCTCGAATAGGTGACTCGGGGAGTGGAGTAGGGCAAGGAAGGTGTCCTTGTAGCCGAACCACTATAAATACTCGCGTTGTGGTTTTGTGCTTCTTACTCCCTACTCTCTCATTACGTATTTATTTATGATTGTCTATCAACATCTAACACACATGTTTAAATAGATTGACATAAGTCGATCTAAATAGTTTAAAACCAAGTTTTAATCGGAAAAACTATCCAACCCCTTTCTAGTTTTTCACAATTGGCATCAGAGCTTCGTTACCAAGTTTCTTAGAGTATGTTGTACTTTAAAAACTTGATACGATCCATGTTTAATTGAAAACTACAAAGAAGGTCTTTTACAAAAAACAAACACCATGTTTTTAAAAAACACTTTTGTAGGATGTTGATTAGATGACAACATTTTGTTTTCTTACTAAATTGCACTAACCTTCCTTGTCATTTTGCTTAGTAGAAGCTCATACTTATCAAGCCATAGGAATTTCTTGGTAACAAGAATACCTTCCCTAAGAAGGTATCTTATACACGAAGGAACCAGAGTTGTCTACTGACATTTGTTTTGTCATTAGTAAAGACACCCCTAAGTGCATTAGAGGTATGATTTTCCACTTATCTCTAAATAACATTAGCTTAAATAATAAGTATGCTTACATAGGAATTTATATGATTATCTTTTCACATACTCATATATTACATGTAACTTCGTTAGGAAACTTTTCTTGCATGCGTGTTACTCTTTCGTCTAAAGTCTAGGTTTATAGAATTTGTGTTTTATTTCACTTAATCCAAAAATCATATCTTTCTAATAATAAAACAAAACACAAATCTCAAAAATTCCTCCTTCCCCATAAATATCCCTTCCGATCGCTTCCTCCACCAAACCCTCATTTTTCAAATCTTCCACTTTCAAAAATTACCTCTCATTCAAACTTCATCTTCCTTCTCATCTCATCTCATCTCAAACCAAAACTAAGAAGGATCTTCATCAACATTGTAACACCCCAACCCGACAAGGGTAGAAGTGTCACATTCTGGTGTCATATCAGAACATACAAATAAAATATTTACAAACGGAACCTTAAAAATGAAGTTTCAAATCATATAAACAATTGTCTGACGAGGAAAATACAATATCCAAAATGAATGAAATCTCAAAACAAAACTCTTCAAAGTAAGTCCATAAGTGCTATGGTACTAGGGTCGGTCCACTAAGATACTCTAACTCTCACCCATCGAAGCCCATCTTCAAACCTAAACTGCCAAGAAAAGAAATGCAATTTGAGCTTAAAAAGCCCGGTGAGCGGATATAACAAAACGAAAGCTAGACAAAAGCAAAAATACGAAATGAAACAAAGGATCAATAGTAAGGTTGCAACGGAAAGGAAACAATGAGTCAATGAGGATCCTGCAGAAAACAATTATACAGACATCCAACAAGAACAGATAACAAGGAGAACGAAGCAAAGCAAAGCATCGATGGCATATATACAAGCACATACAAACCAAGCGTACAAGTACTGAAACATAAGCAAGCATAGCAGGCGTCGCATTCACTCAACATAAGAATAGCACGCAGTCTGATCAGGAAATCAGAATATAAATAAGCCAACAGAGAAACTAAAAGCAAGCGGAAGCAATTAATTAGGAAGTGAACACGGCAATCCCACAAGACAATTAACCCACAGATTAATAACATCACAAGTATCACAATAGCGAAAATACTATAAGTAGTCAAGACATGGTAACCACACGTATCAAATATGAACTCAACATGAACACTATAATTGAATTAATTAAGGACATAGCAGAGCAATTTAGCAAGTTAACAAACCAGACCACATAAGTTGAACCATTCACCCAATCAAACCGTAGCATAAACAGAAATGCAAACATGGCAGGTCAACAACAAGCAGATAAAGATACAACGGATAGTCATAGTCCACGAGATTAATCGAACGAGGTACAAAAGATAAACAGATCAAAAATCGATTTCACACAAGCACAGTTACCAGACAAATCAAAGGATCACATAACAGTAAGATAGCATATCATCAGATGACAACAGGTAAATCTTATATCGCATACATACATATCATACAGAGTAATCGGTGAGTCGTATAAACATGAATATCATAATCAATCCAATAACATATAATAACCGATGCGTGAATGGAACCATAGTCCAAGTAACGGAATGAAAGTGTGACGAGATCAATGTAATGGAGTATCTATATCTTGGTAAAAGTGAATCATATAAGGGTATTGAGTAATGAACAAGTGTCTGATTATGGTGCGTTGGGGAATACGGAAGGTACAATATAGGTTTATCAAAGTGTAGGGTTATCGTAAATCTACCGAGCACGAAACATATCATATCATATCATAAGTAGCCATTGTATTCGGAGGGTGACCTTGGAATACCATACATAATAGGAGGAGACCTCGGTAACAAATGGAGTAGCTAGCTCCGGGAATTGTGAAGACGCGTGTGCACGACATCATTCACCATATAAATCATATCATAAACAAGCGTATCGGATCAAATCCTCGAACATATCATATCTAGGATGCATCCATCGCCCCGGAACATATCATAGTGGCCAAATCATATACATATAGTGAGCTCATAATCATATCATATCATAAAGGGACGGTGTGTAACATCACTCAGACACCTGCTGGAGTCATGCCATTGGTGCATCAATGACACGGTCATGTTACCTTCATGACTAGGAAACACATATTTGGCTCGGGTATCAAACTGACGGGTCAAAGCATATTCATATCATATCATATCATAAGGGTTCATATCAAAGGTTCAGAAATAAAAGGTTCATATCAGGTTTCCATAACATAAGTTCATAATTAGAGGTTCATAATCAGATGGTTCATAATCAGATGGTTCATAATCAGAAGTTCATAATCATAACAAACGAATATCATAGCGAACGGAATCATATCAAAGGATTATGTCGGAATCATATCAGAAGGATCATAGCATAAGGAAATCATAGCAAAGGAATATCATAAGTAAAGTAAAGTCGAGGATCGAAAAGTCATGAGAAATCCCTATTGAAAAGGGATAGAATATCTGTACCTTAGCAATTGAAATGAGAGAAAATGCAAAGAACGCAAGAGAAACAACGTGACGTCTTCTTCAATGAATCTACACGGATTAGAAATCATTTATTATTAATTAAGATTCTAGTTATTATTTGATGACGTATCTGATTATCATATTTAATGTTATTAGCTACATACTTATGATTATCATTTTATTAATAGCACCCTGGCACATGCATGTCTAATTTAAAAGTGTTGCTATCAATTTCATATCCATATACTATAGCTTAGTTACATTTGGTTTTAAAGAGCATATGCAAACTACGCTATACACATGCATGATGCATGCAAATTACTATCCTCATTTATCAATCATGTTCTACTAGCTAGATATAATAGTTTAGCTTTTAAAGAAACAACCTAAGACATCTACTCTGTTTGAAATACTAAATTTTTATTCCATGCATGCATATTTTGATCAACTCATATTATTGATAAAAATAACCTACTATTTTAAATAATGAAAATTATATTAGAGTTTTAAACTTCATTCGAGATTGAGTTTCATTATTGATCTGAGTTTTTAAGTTTCATTATTCAGTGCATGATTTGGTTTCATCGTATAGTAACCTACTATTATTGCATGTCATATATGCCGGTATTCGACGACTCGTACACAAACACGAACGCAAAGGATAACGAGAAATGATTGACTCTCCCCCCCCCAAACCATGCATGTGATCACACGTACCATCACAAACCAAACCTTTAGTCCGACTTAACCTCGCGTCAACATACATGCGACACACAAACGATTACACACCAAACTTTAGTGGCGACCTCACCCATATCGCATTGCAACACACCCATGAACTAACATCTTAACCTGGTTTTCGTAAATAAGTTGGAGTTTAACTTGACATCAGTATGAAGATTATGACTATATAATTTCAAGCATCTTGTAGAGTTAATATGCTATAACCAGTAACTACTCGAACCCCATGACGACATAATTAACAAGAGTTTCGTAATTCATACCCTAGTGCGATAGAGAAGGAAAACAAGTAACCCGAGAACCACAACCTCACGACACAGCAGCCCTTTGACCTAGTATTCACGACCAGCAGCCTTGACCCAAGTCCTTCGAAACATCAGCCACGATCGCAGCCTCCCCCGCTTGTCTTTCGAATTTTCTTGAATTGCTTAGTGGTCGAATGGCAGGAGGAAAGAAAAAAGTCTATGCCGCCACTTTATGATTAGGGTTTTCAGTTTTTTTTTTTTATTTTGAATGTAAAATGGTAGTTACAATTGATGTGGTAAATTAATATGGGAATAATGGGGCGTTAATTTGGGAGAGTAAATGGGAAATCATGGAATTATGGGGAGTTTATTTCAGCCGTGAATGGGGGGATTTCATGGACCAATTGTCATTCAATTTTCCTAAATTACAATGTATTTGTTTTATTTTAAATTAATGTATAGTGTAAACTTTGTACATAATTAGGTCCAAGTAACTTATATATGTGTGATGTGTGATAAATATTATGAGACATAAAATGGAAATTGATTTTTTTATTATCTTGTACCATTAGGTCATTTATAAGTTAAATGTAAAATGTATTAAACGAGCTTGACATATCTTACGTATTTCACAATTAGTAAACTTGAGGGGTAAAATGGTCATTTTACACGTTTAAGATTTTAGGGTTTTACAATTCTTCCCCTCTAAATGAAAATTTTCGTCCTCAAAAATTGAAGTCGCAGAGGTACACGGAGATGTACAAGCTTAAGGCAGATGTAGCAATCCATGGGTTCGCATGATCGTAACAATTTCATGTCCAAAGCGTACAAAACTTATACGTAACAGATGTCGATGAGAATCTCAGAAAGAGGTACAGAATTTCAAACGAACATGAGGATTGACAAATAACGGATATGAGTCCTAGTCCATTCACGTACCAACCTCAGGCATTTCCCAAGACGTCGTATGATTTCAATAAGTTCAAATTATATGATCTCGGTATTATCACGTTGATCAGGCGTCATAATACTTGCATCACATAACAAGTCCTTATTGTCATCATATTCTGCCTCGGGTCATGACAAACCACATAACCAATATCATAACAAAACAGATAACATACAGGTAGCAAGTAACATACCAAAATAGACCAGATACACATACATGCAACATATAATACATCAAACCAACTTACCATACCACAAAAGAAAGAAGGCCACCAACAAGCTCGAAACGGTTCCTCATGACTCATTACTGACGATCCAAAAGAAAAGCTGAGATATTACCAAAATGTTATACGATAAAACTTCACGATTCAAACCGAGTTCTGAACAAATCAAAGAAAAGTAATACCGATCAAATCATAGAGCAAAATATCAAACCGCCTCAAAACGAATGACAAACGAATCTGAGTAACACAAGTCGCGCCAAGATCACATGAAGTAGATGAACCTTCTCAGACACCGGTTGAATCTTGTCACCGTCTTTTGCGTCTTTGGTTGATCAGTCCAGCTTCCTCCGACAGCATCCTGATGTCTCCAGCAGCACGGCAGTCGGGTGCGGCTTCTGCTTCACGAACCTCTCCAGCTCAGGGACTATTGCGGCAACGAAGGGTCGGCACCATCAACTTCAACTCCACAAGTAGTCTCCACCTAACGATCGACAAACGGATGTACGAAGACAAAATAACAAAGTTCGATGCGAAAAGAAGAAGGCCAAACCAGTGAAGATAAACGAATATCAGTTTCAAATATGAATGACAATCAAATGAATCGGAGAAAATCAGAACAGACGGAAGCCTAGTGTCTACCCAGTCCTCACAGGTCAATCCTAAGGTCAACAAGACGAAACCTTTGCTCTGATACCATAATTGTAACACCCCAACCCGACAAGGGTAGAAGTGTCACATTACGGTGTCATATCGAATATACAAATAAAATATTTACAAACGGAACCTTAAAAATGAAGTTTCAAATCATATAAACAATTGTCGGCGAGGAAAATACAATATCCAAAATGAATGAAATCTCAAAACAAAACTCTTCAAAGTAAGTCCATAAGTGCTATGGTACTAGGGTGGGTCCACTAAGATACTCTAACTCTCACCCATCGAAGCCCATCTTCAAACCTAAACTGCCAGCAGGAAAAGAAATGCGGTGAGCTTAAAAAGCCCGGTGAGCAGATATAACAAAACGAAAGCTAGACAAAAGCAGAAATACGAAATGAAACAAAGGATCAATAGTAAGGTTGCAACGGAAAGGAAACAATAAGTCAATGAGGATCCTGCAGAAAACAATTATACAGACATCCAACAAGAACAGATAACAAGGAGAACGAAGTAAAGCAAAGCATCGATGACATATATACAAGCACATACAAACCAAGCGTACAAGTACTGAAAC
This sequence comes from Chrysanthemum lavandulifolium, assembly GCA_022545495.1. Classification (NCBI taxonomy): domain Eukaryota; kingdom Viridiplantae; phylum Streptophyta; class Magnoliopsida; order Asterales; family Asteraceae; genus Chrysanthemum; species Chrysanthemum lavandulifolium. The sequence continues at coordinate 216,425,446 of CM040244.1, forward strand.
ATAAGCAAGCATAGCAGGCGTCGCATTCACTCAACATAAGAATAGCACGCAGTCTGATCAGGAAATCAGAATATAAATAAGCCAACAGAGAAACTAAAAGCAAGCGGAAGCAATTAATTAGGAAGTGAACACGGCAATCCCACAAGACAATTAACCCACGGATTAATAACATCACAAGTATCACAATAGCGAAAATACTATAAGTAGTCAAGACATGGTAACCACGCGTATCAAATATGAACTCAACATGAACACTATAATTGAATTAATTAAGGACATAGCGAGCAATTTAGCAAGTTAACAAACGGACCACATAAGTTGAACCATTCACCCAATCAAACCGTAGCATAAGCAGAAATGCAAACATGGCGGTCAACAACAAGCGATAAAGATACAACGGATAGTCATAGTCCACGAGATTAATCGAGCGAGGTACAAAAGATAAGCAGATCAACAATCGATTTCACACAAGCACAGTTACGGACAAATCAAAGGATCACATAATGATAAGATAGCATATCATCGATGACAACGGTAAATCTTATATCGCATACATACATATCATACGAGTAATCGATGAGTCGTATAAACATGAATATCATAATCAATCCAATAACATATAATAACCCGATGCGTGAATGGAACCATAGTGCAAGTAGCGGAATGAAAGTGTGATGAGATCAATGTAATGGAGTATCTATATCTTGGTAAAAGTGAATCATATAAGGGTATTGAGTAATGAACAAATGTCTGATTATGGTGCGTTGGGGAATCTGGAAGGTACAATATAGGTTTATCAAAAGTGTAAGGGTTATCAATCTACCGAGCCGGAAACATATCATATCATACCATATCATAAGTAGCCATTGTATTCGGAGGGTGACCTCGGAATACCATACATAATAGGAGGAGACCTCGGTAACAAATGGAGTAGCTAGCTCCCGAATTGTGAAGGCAGCGTTGCACACCGACATCATTCACCATATAAATCATATCATAAACAAATATATCGGATCAAATCCCTCGAACATATCATATCTAGGATGCATCCATCGCCCCGGAACATATCATAGTGGCCAAATCATATACATATAGTGAGCTCATAATCATATCATATCATAATGGGGACGGTGTGTAACATCACTCGTACACCTTTGAGTCATGCCATTGGTGCATCAATGACACGGTCATGTTACCTTCATGACTAGGAAACACATATTTGGCTCGGTATCAAGCGACGGGTCAAAGCATATTCATATCATATCATATCATAAGGGTTCATATCAAAGGTTCGAAATAAAGGTTCATATCGGTTTCCATAACATAAGTTCATAATCGAGGTTGGTCGGATGGTTCATAATCGGATGGTTCATAATCAAGTTCATAATCATAACAAACGAATATCATAGCGAACGGAATCATATCAAAGGATTATGTCGGAATCATATCAGAAGGATCATAGCATAAGGAAATCATAGCAAAGGAATATCATAATTAAAGTAAAGTCGAGGATCAAAAAGTCATGAGAAATCCCTACTGAAAAGGGATAGAATATCTGTACCTTAGCAATTGAAATGAGAGCAAATGCAAAGAACGCAAGATAAACAACGTGACGTCTTCTTCAATGAATCTACACGGATTAGAAATCATTTATTATTTAAGAGTCTAGTTATTATTTGATGACGTATCTGATTATCATATTTAATGTTATTAGCTACATACTTATGATTATCATTTTATTAATAGCACCCTGGCACATGCATGTCTAATTTAAAAGTGTTGCTATCAATTTCATATCCATATACTATAGCTTAGTTACATTTGGTTTTAAAGAGCATATGCAAACTACGCTATACACATGCATGATGCATGCAAATTACTATCCTCATTTATCAATCATGTTCTACTAGCTAGATATAATAGTTTAGCTTTTAAAGAAACAACCTAAGACATCTACTCTGTTTGAAATACTAAATTTTTATTCCATGCATGCATATTTTGATCAACTCATATTATTGATAAAAATAACCTACTATTTTAAATAATGAAAATTATATTAGAGTTTTAAACTTCATTTGAGATTGAGTTTCATTATTGATCTGAGTTTTTAAGTTTCATTATTCAGTGCATGATTTGGTTTCATCGTATAGTAACCAACTATTATTGCATGTCATATATGCCGGTATTCGACGACTCGTACACAAACACGAACGCAAAGGATAACGAGAAATGATTGACTCTCCCCCCCCCCAAACCATGCATGCGATCACACGTACCATCACAAACCAAACCTTTAGTCCGACTTAACCTCGCGTCAACATACATGCGACACACAAACGATTACACACCAAACTTTAGTGACGACCTCACCCATATACGCATTGCAACACACCCATGAACTAACATCTTAACCTGGTTTTCGTAAATAAGTTGGAGTTTAACTTGACATCAGTATGAAGATTATGACTATATAATTCCAAGCATCTTGTAGAGTTAATATGCTATAACCAGTAACTACTCGAACCCCATGACGACATAATTAACAAGAGTTTCGTAATTCATACCCTAGTGCGATAGAGAAGGAAAACAAGTAACCCGAGAACCACAACCTCACGACTCAGCAGCCCTTTGACCTAGTATTCACGACCAGCAGCCTTGACCCAAGTCCTTCGAAACATCAGCCACGATCGCAGCCTCCCCCGCTTGTCTTTCGAATTTTCTTGAATTGCTTAGTGGTCGAATGGCAGGAGGAAAGAAAAAAGTCTATGCCGCCACTTTATGATTAGGGTTTTCAGTGTTTTTTTTTATTTTGAATGTAAAATGGTAGTTACAATTGATGTGGTAAATTAATATGGGAATAATGGGGCGTTAATTTGGGAGGGTAAATGGGAAATCATGGAATTATGGGGAGTTTATTTCAGCCGTGAATGGGGGGATTTCATGGACCAATTGTCATTCAATTTTCCTAAATTACAATGTATTTGTTTTATTTTAAATTAATGTATAGTGTAAACTTTGTACATAATTAGGTCCAAGTAACTTATATATATGTGATGTGTGATAAATATTATGAGACATAAAATGGAAATTGATTTTTTTATTATCTTGTACCATTAGGTCATTTATAAGTTAAATGTAAAACGTATTAAACGAGCTTGACATATCTTACGTATTTCACAATTAGTAAACTTGAGGGGTAAAATGGTCATTTTACACGTTTAAGATTTTAGGGTTTTACAAACATGGTGTACAGCGCCCTCATACTCGTCGCCTTAACACTCATTCCTCTCGTGTTCCCCATGATTAAGTTTTCATATGGAGACATATACTTTGTGTTGTTAATCTACATTGTTGTTATATACCAAATCATTTGTATCGTTCTTAGCATTGAAATGAAATATTACTAATTTTCTAGTCTATCTAGTTTATTTCTGGTAATATGTTTGTCATTTCGTTTACTTTTTATCTTTCGTATTTTTGGTATTAAGATACATTAGAAACCGACAATGCATGCTAAAGTAAACATTGGCTAAAATACATATCTTTGTATAAACATATAAGATGCAAAAATATCTTTTCGTCAAAATCTTGTGTCTGTCACTACAGATCCACGGATCCCTGTAGATCTACTAGCCGGATCCCTCATGGAAGGGAACCGTGAGAACCGTCCTTCTGGAAAACAGTTTTTCATGCAAATTAAAAATCGTTTCCCTCTTAAAAGAAATATTCCACTAGAATGTCAAACATTAAGTGAGTTAATTATCATTGTTAATAAATATCTAGTAAAAATGTTAGGCAATCATTGTCTTTCCTTAAATACGTCTCATCTTATTAACTCTTCACTTCTATAGGTTTCGTCATGTCGCATGAGTATGAGTTCGACTTTTCACTAAATTGCATTTACACCCCTAACATCTCTCTTGAACCCAACACACCTGGAAGTCATGTCCGTGGGTTCAATAATCTCGAAACCCGTCACTTCCATGAAGGACGTATTGTCGACACTCCTCTACAATACGAAGAAGGTATCAATACCTCCTTCCGAACCATAGGACTAGAATGTCTTCTCGAAATTAACGAAAAAATATGTCCGAGGTTTGTATTGGAATTCTTCCATCAAGTTGAACTCGTTCGTAACGAGGATTGCTCTCTATCTCTTTGGTTTTGGATCAAAAACCAAAAGTTTGTTCTAACCCTTGGGCAATTTGCTCACATCCTCCGAATTCCAAATCATGGACAATGTGCCTTCACTGAAGATTGGTCTCTTGATTCTCTCTTCAACCATCATGAAGAAAATAGTCCATGTTCACACATACCTTCCCCTCAAGACTTGACTCGCATGTTATGCAAACCTCGACCCTATTACTCTAATCCGAACATTATCTATACAAGGGATATCTGAGAAGAGTACAAGCCTCTCGCACTCATCCTATGTAAAAATGTTTGGAGTCTTAGGGGAAATCGAGAAATCCTTCCCGCTGGTTGTGCTCACATAATGTATTATTTGCTAACACAACAACCATACAATCTCGCCTATTTCTTTGCAAGGCGAATTGTACATCTTCAATGAGCCAAGAACAAACTAATCCATTATGGAATGTTCTTGACACGCCTTTATCATCACATCATGTACTTCCACCCTCAATTTCAAAGTCCGTTGTACGTACTTATGAACAAGATGATGGAACCTCTAAACACATCTCTTATGAAGACTTTCTTCATCCCTGAATCGGCAAATACTCATCAACCATTTGATGATCCATCTAGCGAAAACGCTCAAGAAACTTAGTTTCTTTTCATTAGGGTCAATCCTTAGTACTCATTCTCTATCAATGCAATGCAATTTCTTTCATGAAATAAAACATTTAACATTTGATATCTCTATTATATTAGTGTTAGAACTTCTTAGAAACCACTAGCTTGGAAATATGATGCTTTGTGGAACGTTTGCATACCTTTTGTAAAGGTGATGTTTAGCAAGAAGATGGATCCCTAAGTTTGTGCTAGACGGATCCCTCTTCCTAGGGAACCGTGGGATCCGGGCAAACAGAAATGGAGTTGCAATCTTTATACTTCAAACTATGTCTTTATATCACCTCACACTAGCCTAACATAGTGTCTTAGGACCTATTAAGTCCTTATCAAGCTGAGTAAAAGGTTCATACTCACTCATAACTCACTTATATCACTCTCAAGGCGCTTGTAGATCTATCGTTTCACCAAAACTCATTACTCTTCCACTCTTATGCTCACACATCATCTCTCACATGTTAATACATCTAGCTCTAGAAATCTTTCAACTTTAGCAAATTGATTTTAGCCATCCTTACCTCAAAATGGGTCAAATTCTAGTTTTTCCATTTTCTATAAATCTTTAAGATATCTTCCAAAATATTATCTTAAGTTACTATCTCATCTCTAGGATCATTTAGCTCCATTTGACACTCTCAAGTTTTTAGTGTCATCTTTGGTCATTCATTGGTACTCATAAACGTTCCATTTTCTTCCATAAAAAGCAATCATTAGCTACATCACTCATTGCCCTTGAACATTTAAGTACCCTTTCATTTAAGATACTTAGGAGGACTGAAACACTCAAAAAGGTATAGGCATTAGACCTTACAAACATCAGTTTTACCCTTTCCTAGCTACTGAGAGCCGGATCCCTTGGATTAGCCTAGACGGATCCCTCATTGGAGGGAACCGTGGGATCCGGGTGACAGATTCATGTCAAACACTAGCTAAAACAATAATTTCAAGCTCATCTTGTTAACTTGAACACTCCATCTTATCTTAATTAAGATTCTAGATCAGTACAACTCTGAAGTTGACTCTTGTGCATGCTAATCATCACATTCCAAGGGATCTTAGTGGCTTAAGTCTTGAATGCACTTGCCAAATCTCTTTCTTTATAAACCACATTGTTGAGACTCTTAAAGTCATCATCTTCATCCTCATTTTCAGCACTTACAAACATTTACAAATCTCTTTGAATCATCTCATCATGAGGAAAACTCCTAGTGGTAATTCATCCACCAAAGGACCACCCAAGAAACTTGCTCGTGTTGTACACGAAATTTCCTCAACCTAATCATCTCCTGGTAAATCCACAAATGATATGATCTCCCCTCCACCTATCAAACCAATCCCAAAAATAATTGTACCCACAAAACTACCAATGTCAAACACCACCATACCTCCTAAACCAAACAACCCCATTTCCACTAAACCATGCATCACCATTGGTGCCTAGAGCCCTATCATTCACCACTCCACTATCATCACCACACCTCTACAATCTAGAAGATTTGCCTCCTAGGCCATCTCATCCTCCATCACCGACAACATTCCCCTCTTTAGAAGGAATAGTGGAACAAAATCAAGGTCTTGAGTCAACACTAGCTCCGGCTTCTTTTTCTCCGTCACCATCAAATAATCCTTTTTGGATCATGAGAAATCATCAAAGTCAACCACTCGACCAGATGGAAGTTGACACCTCTCTACCACCACCATCATTCTTCGTTGAGCCATCCTCGAATGTGCCTCCGCCAATCCCTCCCTCTTTTGAGGCTCCTCAACCCGCGTCACTTGATCCTTCACATCAAGCAATTTCCATTCTTCCATCACCAGTACCGAGCCATGACAAAGATTGTTATCATTGTCAACATGTTGAAAGTTTGATACATGAAGTACGTGAAGATCAACTGTTAATACAAATAAGCCGTAAAAACGTTTATTTATATTTTACGAACTTCTAATATTTTGTCGATAACAAAAGTAAAATCATTTTAACGAAACAAATAAAATACGTAAATGGTTTAAGCAAATAGTTTCCTAACACACTTACGTTTTCACATAAAACACTAAAACGAGTATAAGTGATTTTATGATTTAGTAATACATATGTACAACAACTAGTGTTTACATATTGGGCAAATATATACATAATTAGTATGTATTATAATGGGTAATAAAATTGGGTAGAAACTTAAGTATTTGACCCATTGACCAAATACATTGAATATAGGTGGGTACAACCCAAAGTCCAAGACCCTTACCCATGGAGCTTGACCCATAACCCATTGCATGACAGCATGCTTATGTCATACATGGTTTTAATCCATGGCCCATAGTTTTAATCACTGAACCATGGACTAAATGCATTGCATCTTGTAGATACATTGTATCTACTTGGATACCCATGATCCATGACACATGACCCAAAACCCATGGGCAAAAGGGAGCGTCCTACGGATCCCCGGTATTACACTGGACAGATCCCTCAAGTGAGGGATCCGTGGGATCTGTGGAACAGTAGCCATTTTCTCTCTATAAATAGTGAGCCATTTCTTCATTGTTTCTTACCCCTCTTTCACATATTTTCTCTTTGAGTTATAAACTCTCTAACCTCAGATCCAAGTGATCTATGTATGTAGTTTTGTTTTTGTGTGATTCTCTAGGTTCCTCTTAAAGGCGAGATCACCATCTTTTGAAGACGAGCAAGCTCAAGTCCATGAGTTTCCATGCTTCGTTATCATCAAGACTACTGAGGTTCTCTTGTTGATAATTCTCTTCTTTCTCATAAAAGTGTAGTGTTGAAGACATTAGTGAAAGATGTCTAAAGAGTCAAGGCGAAGACATTAGTGAAGGGTGTCGATCGTCCGTATTGAAAGCACTAGTGAAGGGTGCTTAGAAGTCAAGGCTAAAGGCATTAGTGAAAGGTGCCTTGAAGATCGAGTCAAAGGCATTAGTGAAAGGTGTCTTGAAGATCGAGTCAAAGGCATTAGTGAAAGGTGCCTAAGGTGTACATTCGATATGGTGTGATTCGATGTACAAGATAGATTAGTATTGGGTCAAAGGATATTGATATCCTTGTTGATGTTGTGAAAAGGAGTAGATCTCCTTTCGGGTTAGGTGTTTTGTAGTGTTTGGGTAGTAGTTCCTCCATTGTAATGGAACTCGGTATCTAGCCTAGTACCGGATAAAGGGTAGGCGACGTTGTCATAGGTTTGGTTCTACCTCGTGGATGAACCCGGTATCTAACCTTGTCTTTGGATAAAGAGTAGGCAACGTTGTGAAGGCTTCTCCGCCATAAGAAGTTGGTCTTGAGTGTAGTGTTCTGAACTCTCGAGTAGGTGACTCGGGGAGTGGAGTAGGGCAAGGAAGGTGTCCTTGTAGCCGAACCACTATAAATACTCGCGTTGTGGTTTTGTGCTTCTTACTCCTTATCTTTTCATTACATACGTATATATGCTTGTCTATCAACATCCAACACACATGTTTAATAGATTGACATAAGTCGATCTAAATAGTTTAAAACCAAGTTTTAATCGGTAAAACTATTCAACCCCCCCTTCTAGTTTTCCACAATTGGCATCAGAGCTTCGTTACCAAGTTTCTTTAAGTATATAGTACTTTAAAAACTTGATACGATCCGTGTTTAATTGAAAACTACAAAGAATGTCTTTTACAAAAACAAACAACATGTTTTTAAAACACCTTATTTGGATGTTGATTAGATAACAACATTTTTTTTACTATTTATTTAATTGCACTAACCTTCTTTGTCATGTTGCTTAGTTAAATTTCATACCTACCAAGCCATAGGAATTGCTTGGTAACAAGACTACCTTCCCTAAGAAGGTATCTTAAACATGAAGGAGCCGGAATTGTTTTATGACATTTGTTATGTCATTTGTAAAGACATTCCTAAGTGCTTTAGAGGTATGATTTTCCACTTATCTCTAAATAACATTAGCTTAATAAATAAGTATGCTTATATAGGAACTTATATGATTATCTTTTGTGCATATTCATATATTACACGTAGCTTCGTTAGGAAACTTTTCTTGCATACGTGTTGCTCTTTCGTCTAAAGTCGAGTTTTATAAAATTGGTGTTTTAATTCATTTAATCCATAAATCATATCTTTCTAATAATAAAACAAAACACAAATCTCAAAAATTCCTCCTTCCCCATAAAACTCCCTCCGACGTCCACTCCACCAAATCCTCACTTTTTCAAATCTTCCACTTTCAAAAATTACCTCTCATTAAAAAGTTCATCTTCCTCCTCATTTCATCTCATCTCAAACCAAAACCAAGAAGGTTCTTCATCAACATGGTTTACGTCGCTCTCGTACTTATCGCCCTAACACTCATCGCTCTCGTGTTTCCCATAATGAAGTTCTCGTATGGAGACATATACTTTGTGTTGTTAATCTACATTGGTGTTATCTACCCAATCTTTTGTATCGTTCTTAGCATTGAAATGAAATATTACTAATGTTCTAGTTTATCTAGTTTATTTCTCAAATATGTTTGTCTTTGCGTTTACTTTTTATCATTCGTATTTTGGTCTTGAGATACATTAGAAACCAACAATGCATGCTAAAGTGAACATTGGCTAAAATACATACCCTTGTATAAACATATAAGATGCAAAAATCTCTTTTCGTCAAAACCCGTTTTCTGTCACTACATATCCACGGATCCCTGTAGGTATACTAGCCGGATCCCTCATGGAAGGGAACCATGAGAACCGTTCTTCTGGATAAACGGTTTTTTATGCAATATAAAAACCATTTTCTTCCTAAAAGAAATGTTCGACTAGAATGTCAAACATTAAGTGAGTTAATTATCATTGTTAATAAACATCTTGTAAAAACGTTAGGTATTCATTGTTTTGCCCGTAATACGTCATGTTACACCCCCAAAATTATCGCAGCGGAAGATTGTGTCACTGGGGTATTACTTCATAGTTCACACAAATTCTGACGACTCTAAATGAGGCGTTTTGAAATAAATTATCATTCGGTTAAAATATCAGAGTTTACAAACCGGTCCCACAAGTTTGTACAATCATAAAAAGTACAAAATAAAAGTTGTAATGTTTTTTGAATGATAATATATGCATTGTCTTCAAAATGTTTTTCTGTGCGCCTTCACATGCCATGCTAGCTAATTCCTTTCGAACCTGAGATAACATGCTAAAAAGTGTCAACACAAAGGTTGAGTGGGTTCATAGGTTTGTAAGCAAAACAATTGATCACAAGATATCAAGTTTATCAAAGTAGTGGGCTACGTTGTTATACGCCCATAGTGCGTTTGATTGCCTAATCGGTCAATACAAATGATAGAAAACGCATAGGTTTGAAAACAGTAGTGGACAATATAGTTTGTAGTATAATTGAAATGTGTACAATTATCTTCTTGAAAGTTATTATTGCTCTAAGCTCATGGCACTCACGACTGACTGTTGTATATATATCTCCGAATGATATATATATAAATAACTTGCCCCGGGTAGGTATTTTGCCTTATACCAAGATAATCTCAAATATAGTGCCCCTTGTTATTTTCGATAACATAGACGGGTTCGTCAATTCCGATAGGCCTATCCACAATATTTGCACTCACTCCCAGTGATAAGTGGTCTATGTTGTTGGGGACTTTTGGCAAAAACAACTTAGTAGCATGCAATAATACAGTCAAGGCATTCAGTGTGCAAGTAATTGTCCATAATAAAGCATTTTAGCATGTAGTAAAAGAAGTAGCATGTATCTCCCCCAAAGAGTTTATAAAACAGTTAAACAAAAGTTGGGGCTATGAAACTCACTGTATTGATCAGCATCGGAGTGTAACGATATAATGTTTATCAACGGTAGAGTATGACAAGATCACGATCTTTAACGATTACATACGAAAGCATAGTAATCGCGTTTTAGTATAGTGTATGATATAAGTGTACAAGTATATGTAGTATGTTGGCTTTCAATATGATGTTGTACATGAATCCTTAAGTTAAGGTATCCCTTAAGTGTTTGTTTGGCTTATAGCCCTATTATAAATAACCTCGTACCATCGTTCGGGCTATCAAAATCAAGAGGTCGTGTAGTGAACGTATGAGGAGCCAGGACACTTTAAATCGTAAATCCACAACTCATCGATACGACACCCCGAAATGGCCTCTTTATGATAATGAAATTCCTTACTAGTGTTGTACTTGTCATTTATAAGTGAAGTATTTGACGAGACAAATGTTATATAAAACATGTGTCGTGTTTCGTCAAAGACTATTGATTAACTTGTGTGACGATATGATGATCTAAGTTGTGTGTCGTGAAGTAGTTTAACATGCTATATGGTCATTACTTAGTTTGTCAAAGTCTAGCAAAGTCTAACCCAACGAACCAAGTTTTAAAACAAGTTTCGGGTCATTAAGCTTATATTAGCCGTGCGGCTAAGTCAAACAATAAGCAAGGACATTCTTGAGGATGTATCTAAGTTAAAATATCTTTAAACAACACCTTGGCTTAACCTTGGCTTTGTTTTGGCCTCAAGGAATCAAGATATCACTTAAAGTTTCTCAACTAAGGTTGTTTTCTAGTCAACAACATGTCAGTTTAGTTTTTGTAGTATTTAGTATTTTCTGTTCACTTTCTGCTGATGTGCTCCGGAGTTTTTGAAGAAAACGTCATTCTGAGCAACTTTTGTGTTTTACACTTTTGCTGATTCGGACCATAAAAGGGTCAAAATCGCGTTTTAAAATCGTTTCAGCAAGCTTTCTTGTTCCAGCACAATATTTACATCTAGTAACACTTAACTAGGCATAACTTTTTAACCACAAGTCCTTTTTAAGTGATTCAAAAGCTCAAGTTCTATTTTTTACTTTCTCTAACAGCTTCTAAAGCTTAATCAAGTTCAAGTTCCAAAGTTTACTTAAATCAATAGTCTACCTACAAGTATATACTTATATTTCATTGCAGAAAGTTTGGCTGCACATTCAGTCCTGCCAAAACGACCATAAGTTGAGTTCTACAACTTTTTTTGATGCGCGGCATTCGCCAAACTTCAAGTTTAGGTCTTGGCTACATTTCATAAAACTGAGTTGACTTCCAGAAATGACCAGAAACATGGGCTTTTCTTAAATGAAATCTGGTGTGCAGATTTTGACATGTTTTGCCATTTTGGCTCTCATTTAGTCATCGGGATGAGTTATGAGGTGCGCCACCCGGCGAATAACCATAATACATAGCTCTACAAGCCTATCTTATTTAATTAACCTCAAAGTTTACTGAGATAATCATTTTAATCAATATTTGGGACTGTTGCAGAATACAAATTCATAAAAACCACCTAAGGCTTGTTTTAGCTTATTTTCATGTTACAAACTTCATGTACAACATCAATCATGCCATATTACATATACTACTTCTACAAGGTATAAATTACATCAAAGATGAATACAAGACTTGAGAACGAAATATAATCTTACAACTTCTTGGATGAAAATTATAAGGACTTAAGAACCACTATCCTAAGTTTTTCAATCACCAACTTAGCCTTCCAATCTTCAACCCAATCTTGCTATAACCTTAGAACTCTTGTACTAGGCACCTCCAAGACAACTTATCTTCAGCCTTTGGTCTTTTGTAAGTCTTGTTGTAAGCTTGGAATCACCAAAATTACTCTTGGTCTAGGCAGAATTCATCATGATCAGTCTTGGTACTATTTTAGTTTTTAATTAAACTAATGATGGTAATATGATGATGATGATGTACGGTGCAAGAGGGAGCCAAATAAGAGATTGTAGTAACTTTGTGTAAGAGAAAATATAGGTAAGTGTTAATACATTACTAAGGATGGATTGTATGTACTATTTTGAGATAAGGAGGCATCATCAAAGGCCATGTGGCTTTGTGAAGAGTAGTTTACGTCCACCTCATGCTTGAGGTGGGGAGAGGCTAGCTTGCTAGCTTATGATGTATCTTCAATGTGAAGCAAGGTTTCTACGGGGTGTAGTTTGGTCCCGGTAATTACTAACGTTAAGCTTTTAAGTCACAAAACTTAAAACCGGGCAACATAAAAATATAATACTTATGAAAATGTCCAAACTTATCAATATACTCCAGCTGGGTATATTAAAGGTGTGATAAGTCTATTAGGGTGCGTCTATGTTGTTAAAACCTAATAACGTAGGTTTGAGCACGCGTATTACGTAAAGAGTAAAATATTTACGTGAAAATAACAAAGTGCTAATAGTTCATATAAAATATGACTATTGATGAAAGTAGAGTATTTTGAACACCTAGACTTATCGTAGTCTTGTCTTGACCGCGAGGAAAGGTTACACGATTAAACTTTCGTAATTAATAAAGTAACAACTTTAAATAATTATTTATAGCCATTGGTGAACAAAATGTTGAGTGTAATAATCCAAAAGCAGTGAATTATTTAACTTGAGAAATTACGGTTATTACCGATTCTGATGTTGCTTTTACGTTCTGAGAAAAGTCAAATATTCAAAAGTCAAAGTCAAATGGCAAATTAGTCATTTTGCCTTATGAAAATTTACAAGTTGCTACAGTCTCCACCAGTTACGGGAATCATGTCCTCATGATTTAGTTCGTGTTATGAGTTAATGATGTTCTCGAGAAGAGGTGGGGGTAATTCTGTAATGGAACTTCGTCACGAAGTTCAGTGAGTGTTATCTACTAACGGTATATTTGAGTTCATCTTCACGTTCCTACGTGAATTCAGGACCTCTTCTAGATTTCCATTGAGTGTTCACAATAGGAATGCGACTTTTCTTAAGTCATTTGACCTCATGGTCCGTGATCTCAGTAGATTTTCGATAAGCTCAAACGGTAATCAATCTGGATCTCTTCCAGAGAAGTAGTAAGTGTTTTATCAAAAGACACTTCTTCAAACTGTACGAGTGAAAGGCATTGTATACACTACTAAGTTTGGGTGTTAGCTCGAGTTTGAAAGCTTCCAGGCCAATTATTGCTAATATCGTATAAAGTCCAATATATCTTAAGTTTGGTTTTTCTAATTTCCCCAAACGAATCATACCTTACCGCAACGAGGCTTTCAACAAAACCTTAATTCTAGAATGAAATTTTGAAAGTTAACTCTTACATCTGTGTAACCTTTCTGGTGATAATGTGTGGCCTAATATTGTGGGGCCAGGAAGTAAACATTGTACTAGATTCCTTACAAGGATTTCGTGAGCGGCAAGCTCAGAAATTCTAATCAGCAATTGTGCTCAAAGATTGCAAAGTCAAGTATGCCACAAGCATGCTTCTAGACAATCCTTTGTCAGGGTAAAATGTTGTTGCTCAATCTATTAGTATTGAGAATACTCACTAGATTGCTTGGACTAAGTTAAAGAAATTATACTCAATAAGTATTGTCCTCAGAATGAGGTGCAAGAAATGGAGGTGAAGTTTCCTTGCTGTTAGTGGTGTTGATATCATAACTTATATTCGTTGCTTTCAAGCGTTGGCAATAGTGTGCCCGGTGATGGTCTCAACCAATGAGAAGTTATGGGAAAAGTTCATCTGAGAACTTCCACTCAGTATTCAAGAGAACAAAACTTTGTTTGCTCACTCACACTGGATGAAACAATTCAGATGTCTCATAACCTAGTGGATCAAGTTGTGCGAGCTTAGACTGCTCAAGGATCTAACAATAGCAAAAATAACAACAGTAACGACAATAGTAACAAACGATGATGGGATGTGGAAAGTTAGAACCTTTCGAGAAATTATGTTCTCAAAATAATGGCCAACCAATTAGAGGAGCTCATGGGAAAGCTTATGTGATGGATGATGGGATATCGCACCCAGTTTGTTAGTTCGAGACTGAACTAAGTCCATTAGCTCAAGAGTGTAACAAGCTCGTTAGCTCAATAATATGGAATACTTTGACTTATGCGACTCGTGCATAATCAAATTTGTGGCAACCGAACTGTGTCCTTGAAACATTTGATTCCATCAGGTTGGGTTTCAATTATGTTCTTGAAACATCTGATTCTATCAGGTCGGGTTTCAATTATGTTCTTGAAACATCTGATTCTATCAGGTCGGGTTTCACTTATGTTCTTGAACCATCTGATTCTATCATGTCAGGTTTCAATTATGTTCTTGAAACATCTGATTCTATCAGGTCGGGTTTCAATTAACTTTAACCAATTTTGTTAGCTCAATAAATGGTTCATGTTTGTAAGGATTTGTAATAGCGAAAGTGATAACTTAAGACCGAAATTAGTTGCTCGAATGAGGTCTTAAGATTTTTGTTGAGTGGTAAAACACTATCGTGTTTTCTAGATCTTTTCAAAGAATACTTGTGATTCTCGAGTTCGAGTTCATACTCATGTCATATCGGATAAAAATAAGCCCACTCATTTATAATTCGTTACTTACATAAAGAAGCGTCCCAATTTATGCAAGTAAGAAATCATAAACTTATGGTTCGGCGATTTGAAATTTCTGTATTTAAATGAAAAGGCGTCCCAGTCAATTAAAATAAGGACATTCCAAATCATCCTACTTAATAATTTCCGACACAACACTCATACTTAATCGATGAGTTACAAGGTGATGTATTACGAGACGACGTAGGTGTTCCAAGAATATGGAATGAATGTTCACACTCATCTTCGAAGACGAGGAGTTAAATAATTAAAGAGAACCAACATAGCGTTCAAAAGAGTTGGTGAATTCATAGTTATGAAGTAGTTTTCTCATAATATTTGAGAAATACCAGTGAGACCATTGTGCAACACACAATGTCTAAGAAATAGATAAACTATTGTGTATCTCTTATTGTCTGAGATATATTTAGGCCAATTGTGTATCTCACGATTCTTGAGATATATCTAAGTCAATTGTATATCTCATGATGTTTGAGATATATCTAAGTCAATTGTGTATCTCACGATGTTTGAGATATAAGGAAGACCATTGCATACTTACAATGTCTTAATAATAATGAGACCATTGTATCAACTACAATGTCTAAGAAAGTTTCGTAGATCACAAAAATGTATATGATCGAGGATATCTGGTTGTGCCATAATGCCTTGAAATAGGCATATGCAGTTATGTGTAGTCAATCATTTATATAAACAGTCTTTATATAAATAACATAGTATTGTGTTAAGGAGTAGGCATGGCGCACGGAATGTTGCAGACAACAATGAATGATACGAGTTTAATGTAAGATGTAGTTATAGTCTAGGTTCATATGCAACCTGGTTCTCTATAACTAAAGCTCTGATGCCAATCTGTAACACCCCCAAAATTATCGCAGCGGAAGATTGTGTCACTGGGTATTACTTCATAGTTCACAACACAGTTCTGACGACTCTAAATGAGGCGTTTTGAAATAAATTATCATTCGATTAAAATATCAGAGTTTACAAACTGGTCCCACAAGTTTGTACAATCATAAAAAGTACAACATAAAAGTTGTAATGTTTTTCGAATGATAATATATGCATTGTCTTCAAAATGTTTTTCCGTGCACCTTCACATGCCATGCCAGCTAATTCCTTTCGAACCTGACATAACATGCTAAAAAGTGTCAGCACAAAGGTTGAGTGAGTTCCTAGGATTGTAAGCAAAACAGTTGATCACAAGATATCAAGTTTATCAAAGTAGTGGGCTACGTTATTATACGCCCATAGTGCGTTTGATTGCCTAACCGGTCAATACAAACGATAGAAACCGCATAGGTTTGAAAAAAGTAGTGGACAATATAGTTTGTAGTATAATTGCAATGTGTACAATTATCTTCTTGAATGTTATTATTGCTCTAAGCTCATGGCACTCATGACTGACTGTTGTATATATATCACCGGACGATATATATATATAAATAACTTGCCCCGGGTAGGTATTTTGCCTTATACCTAGATAATCTCAAATATAGTGCGCCTTGTTATTTCTGATAACATAGACGGGTTCGTCAATTCCGATAGGCCTATCCACAATATTTGCGCTCACTCCCAGTGATTAGTGGTCCATGATGTTAGGGACTTTTGGAAAAAAACAACTTAGTGGCATGCAATAATACAGTCAAGGTATTTAGTTTGCAAGTAATTGTCCATAATAAAGCATTTAGCATGTAGTAAAAGCAGTAGCATGTATCTCCCCCAAAGAGTTTATAAAACAGTTAAACAAAAGTTGGGGCTATGAAACTCACTGTATTGATCAGCATCGGAGTGTAACGATATAATGTTTATCAACGGTAGAGTATGACAAGATCACTATCTTTAACGATTACCTACGAAAGCATAGTAATCGCGTTTTAGTATAGTGTATGATATAAGTGTACAAGTATATGTAGTATGTTGGCTTTCAATATGATGTTGTATATGAATCTTTAAGTTAAGGTATCCCTTAAGTGTTTGTTTGGCTTATAGCCCTTTTATATATAACCTCGTACCATCGTTCGGGCTATCAAAATCAAGAGGTCGTGTAGTGTATGAGGAGCCAGGACACTTTAAATCGTAATTCCATAACTCATCGATACGACACCCCGAAGAGGCCTCTTTATGATAATGAAATTCCTTACTAGTGTTGTACTTGTCATTTATAAGTGAAGTATTTGATGAGACAAATGTTATATAAAACATGTGTCGTGTTTCGTCAAAGACTATTGATTAACTTGTGTGACGATATGATGATCTAAGTTGTGTGTCGTGAAGTAGTTTAACATGCTATATGGTCATTACTTAGTTTGTCAAAGTCTAGCAAAGTCTAACCCAATGAACCAAGTTTTAAAATAAGTTTCGGGTCATTAAGCTTATATTAGCCGTGCGGCTAAGTCAAATAATAATCAAGGACATTCTTGAGGATGTATCTAAGATAAAATATCTTGAAACAACACCTTGGCTTAACCTTGGCTTTGTTTTGGCCTCAAGGAATCAAGATATCACTTAAAGTTTCTCAACTAAGGTTGTTTTCTAGTCAACAACATGTCAGTTTAGTTTTTGTAGTATTTAGTATTTTCTGTTCACTTTCTGTTGATGTGCCCCCGTGAATTTGAATAAAACGTCATTCTGAGCAACTTTTGTGTTTTACACTTTTGCTGTTTCGGACCATAAAAGGGTCAAAATCGCGTTTTAAAATCGTTTCAGCAAGCTTTCTTGTTCCAGCACTATATTTACCTCTAGTAACACTTAACTAGGCATAATTGTTTAGCCACAATTCCTTTTTAAGTGATTCAAAAGCTCAAGTTATAGTTTTTACTTTCTTTAACAGCTTCTCAAGCTTAATCAAGTTCAAGTTCCAAAGTTTACTTATATCAATAGTCTAACTACAAGTATATACTTATATTTCATTGCAGAAAGTTTAGCTGCACATTCAGTCCTGCCAAAACGACCATAAGTTCAGTTCTACAACTTATTTTGACGCGCGGCTTTCGCCAAACTTCAATTTTAGGTCTTCGCTACATTTCATAAAACTGAGTCGACTTCCAGAAATGAACAGAACCATGGGCGTTTCTTAAATGAAATCTGGTGTGCAGATTTTGACATGTTTTGCCATTTTGGCGTTCATTTACTCATCGGGATGAGTTATGAGGTGCGCCAACCGGCGAAATGAATAAAACATAGCTCTACAAGCTTATCTTATTGAATTAACCTCAAAGTTTACTGAGATGATCAGTTTAATCAATATTTAGGACTGTTGCAGAATACAAATTCATAAAACCCACCTAAGGCTTGTTTTAGCTTATTTTCATGTTACAAACTTCATGTACAACATCAATCATGCCATATTACATTTAATACTTGTACAAGGTATAAATTACATCAAAGATGAATACAAGACTTGAGAACTAAATATAATCTTACAACTTCTTGGATGAAAATTATAAGGACTTAAGAACCACTATCCTAAGCTTTTCAATCACCAACTTAGCCTTCCAATCTTCAACCCAATCTTGCTATAACCTTAGAACTCTTGTACTAGGCACCTCCAAGACAACTTATCTTCAGCCTTTGGTCTTTTGTAAGTCTTGTTGTAAGCTTGGAATCACCAAAATTACTCTTGGTCTAGGTAGCATTCATCATGATCAATCTTGGTACTATTTTAGTTTTTAATTAAACTAATGATGGTAATATGATGATGATGATGTACGGTGCAAGAGGGAGCCAAAGATGAGATTGTAGTAACTTTGTGTAAGAGAAAATATAGATAAGTGTTGATACATTACTAAGGATGGATTGTATGTACTATTTTGAGATAAGGAGGCATCATCAAAGGCCATGTGGCTTTGTGAAGAGTAGTGTACGCCCACCTCATGCTTGAGGTGGGGAGAGGCTAGCTTGCTAACTTATGATGTATCTTCAATGTGAAGCAAGGTTTCTACGGGGTGTAATTTGTCCCGGTAATTACTGACGTTAAGCTTTTAAGTCACGAAACTTAAAACCGGGCAACATAAAAATATAATACTTATGAAAATGTCCAAACTTATCAATATACTCCAGCTAGGTATATTAAAGGTGTGATAAGTCTATTAGGGTGCGTCTATGTTGTTAAAACCTAATAACGTAGGTTTGAGCACGCGTATTACGTAAAGAGTAAAATATTTACGTGAAAATAACAAAGTGCTAATAGTTCATATAAAATATGACTATTGGTGAAAGTAGAGTATTTTGAACACCTAGACTTATCGTAGTCTTGTCTTGACCGCGAGGAAAGTTTACACGATTAAACTTTCGTAATTATTATAGTAACAACTTTAAATAATTATTTATAGCCATTGGTGAACAAAAATGTTCAGGGTGTAATAATCCAAAACAGAGTGAATTATTTAACTTGAGAAATTACCGGTTACTAACAGTTACAGTATTTGCTTTTACGTTACAGTAAAAGTCAAATATTCAAAAGTCAAAGTCAAATGGCAAATTAGTCATTTTGCCTTATGAAAATTTACGAGTTGCTACACGTCACATCCTATTAACTCTTCTTTTATATAGGTCTCACATCCTCCAAATTCCAAATCATGGACAATGTGCCTTCACTGAAAATTGGTCTCTTGATTCTCTCTTCAACTTACGTGAAGAAAATAGTCCATATTGTTCACACATACATTCCCCACAATAATTGACTCGCACGATATGCAAACCTCGACCCTATTACTCCGATCCAAACATTATCTATACATGGGATATCCGAGAAGAGTACAAGGCTCTCGCACTCATCCTACGTGAAAATGTTTGGAGTCTTAGAGGAAATCGAGAAATCCTTCCCGCTTGTTGTGCTCACATAATGTATTGTTTGCTAACACCACAACCATACAATCTCGCCTACTTCTTCGCAAGGAAAATGGTAAATCTTCAAGGCTCCAAGAATAAACTAATCCCTCATGAAATGTTCTTAACAGGCCTTTATCATCACATCATGTACTTCCACCCTCAATTTCAAAGTCCGTTGTACCTACTTGTGAACAAGATGATGGAACCGTTAAACACATCTCTCATGAAGACTTTCTTCATTCCTCAATCGGCAAACACTCATCAACCATTTGATGATCCATCTAGTAAAAACGCTCAGGGAACTTAGTTCTCTTTCAAAATAGGGTCAATCCTTAGTATTCATGCTCTATCAATGTAATGTAATTTCCTTCATGAAATAAAACATTTAACATTTGATATCTCTACTATATTAGTGTTAGAACTTCTTAGAAAACACTAAC
The DNA here is from genome assembly GCA_022545495.1 of Chrysanthemum lavandulifolium. Taxonomy (NCBI): domain Eukaryota; kingdom Viridiplantae; phylum Streptophyta; class Magnoliopsida; order Asterales; family Asteraceae; genus Chrysanthemum; species Chrysanthemum lavandulifolium. The sequence continues at coordinate 216,445,938 of CM040244.1, forward strand.
TATAAAATATGATGCCTTGTGCAACCCTCGCGTACCTTTTGTAAAGGTTCTATTTAGCAGAGAGACGGATCCCAAAGCTTGTGCTAGACGGATCCCTTCTTCTAGGGAACCGTGGGATCCGGTAAACAGAAATGCAGTTGAAATCATTATATTTCAAAACATATCTTTAGATCACTTCACACTAAGCTAAACATAGTGCCTTAGGACCAATTTAGTCCTTATTAAGCTGAGTAAAGGTTTCATACTCATGCATAATGTAAGATCTTGGTTTATCACAAGTTAGGCATAAAGAGATAAGGTTTAGAGAGAGAAAGTGGGAGAGGATGGGAACTTTAGAGAGACAAAGAAAAATGTATTATGAAAGCTCCAACCCTTTGCCTTGGAGGGCAAAGGGTATTTATAGGGTACAAGCTTAGGCGCCTCTATTAGGTGTGGATCGGTATCTGATGGGTAAAGACCCGTCCGTCCTCCACGGTGTTACAAAGTAAACTAAATACTAACATGAATTACTATGACTACGAGCTTTCTAACAGTATACATACTTGAGGTGACCAACACTTTAAGTCTTGGATTTACTAAATCCTAACAATCTCCCCCAAGGAGGTCACCTCAACTTACAATGATTACAAGCGATATAATATTTCGTTGTTCTTGGTTTCTTTGATTAAGCACTTTTGTTCTTTAGCTCGTAGTCTTTGATTCATCATGTTCGCATGTTTTGTTAATTCAAGAGGAGGTCTTTAAGCGATCCACATGATGTTTGAGTTTTGAACCGACTTTGAGATCATTAGCAACCATAAATATCGACTCTTCCATTGTGGTGTTGATAGTATGTGAAGTTGTGACTTTTGGACCGACATGCTCACATTACGGATCATGATAACTTCTTATCGAGTAGCGGAAGCTTTTAGGCGATTCATGATATTTGCGATGGCGTAGCGAAGCATGGAGTGAAAATATCGAGTCATTAATGCACTAATCATGATTTCTTTGGATATGAATGTGTTGTATGAGCATGCGGCTTATGGATTGATCGCTTCATTACGATCATTGCAAGCGTCGGGCGCACTGCATACGATTAGCAATAAAGTGCGAAGGTGTCTTTGATCACTTCGTTGAATTGAGGTACACGCCCACGGTTCCCGTTGATCGGTACAAATCTTGCTGTGATCGGTATAATTCGAAGAATTTTCCTTGACGAGGTTTCGCGTTGCTCTAGTCGTTCTCAAACCGAACCGTCTCAAAGAAGACAACACAGAGTGAGTGAACCGGTGAATAGAGATTCACTGATTGATGAAAAGAGATTTGAAGAACAATCGTGTATTGCTCAATAGAAATTGTTTTTGCAATACAACGAAGGTTTTAATGAAAATCAATTATCAATCATAAATCACCTTTTGATTTGAAATATTCGTACACGGTCGATGAGCTAAAGAAAAGAGTTTTAAGCACAACAACCGGTTTTTCAAAGGTATCCGTCAATCCATTTCCTGGACCAAGGTTGATTCAAGATTGAATCGCCCCATCGTTTCTGTCCAGTTGTCACAAGCTTGATCTTTTGCAAGATCTCACATGTCACCCACCAAGAGCTTGTTTGATGTTGGCTCTAGAAGGATTTCCATCTTCATTGTGAATATTTACATATCACTCAGATGTTCTGGAAATACCACAAGGATAATGCGTAGGACTCAAGATATAATCTCTCTTTCCACATTGTGTGAAACAGAGAGTCTTCATTGAGAGTGTCCTAAGGAGATTTATTGAGATCTCGTGGCTCTAGACTCAATTTGTGCATATTTGGATCTTGTGTCGGAGACTAAGGAGAAGTCTCCTTCTTCAATATCAACAATCTCTAAGAGAAAGTCGATAAATTATGTTGGTTCCCCGTGAGAATGAAACAAGACCTTTTAAGAGGAACTTGAGTGGTTTGGGAAGTTGAAGTGTAGTGCATCACTGGGTCCATGACGTCTTGTCTTCAATACCAATGTTACCTTGGTAACCACCAGTAGCATATGAATTGAACCTGGTTTCTGCCCTAAGGTTGAATAATTGGAGGGCTATTTTTTTTCACCCTTTTCTCATTCAATTCTTTTTCATTCTTCAACCCCTTCTGTGCTTACCGAGACATCATAGCTAGAACATTGTTGGGTTTATTCCAGTATTAGCTCAGTTTCAGTCCGCACTCTTCTCACATCTCAATTGTTTCTCCTTTTATCATCATACCTAAGGAATTCTACACTAACTAGTGGATTGTCCGTGGGTAGATCCCTCCGGTACTTGCGGATCATGAGAACATATACATAACCTTATCATCCTTATATCACCATACATAAAGTAAAGTTGGTCGGTCTATTTGGTATTGTTCATCTGCCATTGGAACCAATTGAAAACCATTTGAAAATCAATCCAGATACTTGTGATATATTATCAAAGCATTTTGTACCTGAATTGTTTTGATATTTTTAGAACAAGAGCTCCCCTCAACATGTGCTTCATATATTTGAAATCGTTTTGCACATGGAGGCAAGAGAGAAATTAACTTCTTTGATAACCAATTTCTAAAGATATCAACATCACTTCCACGATCGAACAAGTAGATAAAGCATATAAGGGAAGGATGAGGTTTTCATAAACATGCTCCCCTCGATATGTGCTTTGAGGTATTGAAGGAGTTTTGCACATACAAGAGGAACACGCACATTGAGATAAATGATCACGTTTCAAATCATTGTGGTTTAAGATAGATGCTCCTCTCAACATGTGCATGGAAAGTTTGAAATCATTTGGCACATGTCGGAAGGAGAGCTTGTACATCCTTATAAAACCATTTACCGAATTATCAGTTAAATCCAATTTAAATCACAAATTCTCCCCTATCACAATTATCAAATCATTTGAGATTTGTGATCTCTGTAGATTTAAATTGATTTTGAAAGCTTTTAAGGAGAATTGTGACTTGATTATGAAAACGTTTTAACTGATAAGGATCGGATTTAGAGACTTTAAACTCCATTGATTAAACATGCATGAATATCTTTTGAAAACAATTGTATGAGAAATAACCTTTTGATTTAATTGAAATCATTCTCCCCCTCAATCAATGACATAAGTTGTTGATTGAGAGAGAGATAGTTTGACAAACTTTTTAAGTCCAGATGATTTTCAAACTTGAGTCCGAGTTATTTCACAAAGCAATTAGTTTTCATTAGATAGCAGATAAATGTTTATAGAATCAGAGCATGAGATTTGAAAAACATGATAAAGCATGGCTCTGTTCTTTCTTTGAAAAGTGGGTTACTGTCTGAAATGACTCTAAACCAACATTTTTCTCCATCTCGTTGTTTTTTTTTTTTTTTTATTTTTTTTTTAAATTCGAACTTCATCTAGAGACCCGTGCCATTCTTTGAGTGACAATTCAAAGTCCGTAGATGTTATCGAACTGACAAGAAAAACATGATAAATAACCAATATTTTTTAAAGATTTTCAAGTTTTTCTGATTTTTATGGATTTTGAAAAGTTTTATATTTTTCTATTTTTGTTTTGTTGGTTTTGTATTTTTGTATTTGGTTTTTGAAAAGATATATACGAAGAATAGATAGAGTCAAACACCTTTACTCCTCGACGTCTTCCTGAAGACGTTTGAGTGTTTCTGGTTGAAGGCTCTTTAAGCCTAGTCGTGGAAGAATAAACTCAAAGCGTTCTCGAGAAAGAGCTTTGGTGAAGATGTCTGCTAGTTGATATTCAGTCCTTACGAAGTATAGTTCAACCACACCGTTTTCAACTTGTTCTCTGATGAAATGGTGTCGAATGTCGATGTGCTTTGCTCTAGTGTGTTGAACATTGTTGCAGCAGAGAGCAATGGCACTTTTGTTATCACAATTGTAGGACCTTACTTTTATCAACTTTATCACAAACCCAACATGTTATCACAATACGCGTAGAAACACGTTAACCACAAACACAAACAAAGCGTAGAAATAAGGATGAGAAAGATGGTGACTTAATGTTAAAACCGTGTATGTGAGAAGAGAACGATGATAACACAATAAAGATGATGTTTATTGCAAAGGAAGAACACACACACACACACTTTCAAGCACACCCCTCAAATGAGACTTTGAGGGGTTTATATAGTCCAAGGGACTTGATGCCCTAAAAGGCTTTCCATGGGCTCGTTTGGGCTTGGGTTGGATTACATCATACATAAGGCTAGCTTAACTTAACTTATAACCAATTAGCTTAGCCCAAGTCCACGAGCCCGTTGACTATTCTATCACGATATCTAACACACGTTACAAAGTTCCTAATCGTGAATGACCATCACTTCTAATAAAACAATTAAGGCTAACAACAATACATAGGAACTTTGTTGAATACAAAGCCATAGTCAGATAATTGGGATCTCATCCATAAGATTTGAGCACAACAAGATGACATGGCTATGTATTCAGCCTCTGTAGAGGATATGGAAGTGCTCATTTGTTTCTTTGAAGACCGACTTATGAGCTTGTCACCTAAAATTGAGCACTACACAAGTACTTGACGAGTGTCTTGACATCTGCATGGTCGAGCATCTGCATAGGTGTTAGAGACATACGGAGTCCTTCGGATACCAAAGTCCCATGTTAATGGTTCCTTGGAGATATCAAAAGACTCGTTTAACCGCTTCAAGGTGCTTTTGGTAGGCTTAGCACGGTATCTAACACACATGCATCAAATGAACAAAATGTCGGTCTCTTGGTGTGAGGTACATCGGGATCCAATCATACTACGATATTTCATTTGATCTACTATTATCCACGAGTGGTCCTCATCCGCTTTTGTACGCCCACCATAGGAGTGTCAGCGGTCACTAGAGGTAAATCCAAATTTCTTTAAGATTTCATTTGCGTATTTAGATTGATTTATAAAAATGCCTCCGGACTTTGTGAAATTTGTAATCCCAAGAAAAATGACATTTGTCCCATCATTGACATTTGAAATTTGGAGCCCATCTCCATAGAAAAACGATCACATTCATTGGGGTCGGTCGAGGCAAAATAATATCATCAACATAAATTTGAGCGTGAATTAAATGTTTGCACGACTTTCGGTGAACAATGTTGGATCAAGCTGCTCCTTTCTTGAATCCGTGGATAGAAGAAACTTTGATAGCGTATCATACCATGCCCTTGGAGCTTGCTTCAAACCATAAAGGGCCTTTTTCAAGCGATAGACATGAGTAGGATGCTCGGATTCACAAAACCTTACGGTTGGTCGACGATATCGACTTCTTTAAGATCTCCATTGAGAAAAGCCGTCTTTACATCCATCGATGACAATCATATTCTTACTTGCAACATTAGCAGGAAGATTACGATTGCTTCGATCGCGCAACAGAGCAAAAGATTCCTCAAAGTCGATACCTTCTTCTTGGCGATAACCTTTAGCAACTAACCGTGCCTTATATTTTAGAACATCACCGTGCTCATCAAGCTTCACTTTGAAGATCCACTTGAGAGCAATGATCATCACACATCTGGGCGGTACTAATTCCCATACATCTAGACGATCGAACTCATGAATTTCTTCTTGCATTGCATTAAACCGGTTGTCCTCGGACATTGCGGTTTAACATCTTTTGGTTCGATCTTGGAGAGTCTTGAGTTGAAGAAGCACCATAAGGCATCGATAGCTAATTGTTTTCGAGTTGATCTGAGCGAGAAGGATTCCCAATGATGTTATCCAATGGATGGTCATGTGTCCATTTTCTAAGGTGTTCGTGTGGTTGTTGTTGAAGGACCGATGTAGCGAGTTTATATCCCCGATGAAGATGGTTGGTGTTGGTTCGAGGGCAAAGATGTTTTCAAATGGAGCATCTTGGGAGTAGCAAAGGGATTAACTTCATCATTGGTGCGAAACAATTCCATGATGTACATTCGATGATTGATGATTTGCGGATGAGGCAGTGATCGGTGAAGCGCTTCTTGACTTAATGATATTGAAAGCGGGGTTGACTTCATTGGCGGGATAAGAGCGACCTCGATGTTGAACTTGCGGATCATTGGTACTTGACTCATAAAGTTCATCAAACATTGGATCAAACAATTTCTTCAAATCATCTTGGATGGAGGTACATATGGAGTTCTTGGAGAGGAATTCGGTACAAGGATGAACCAATGGATTGTTTTGAAGTGCGGGTCCAGGCTGGATTGTCCAGAGCCATTTGACCGGTCGACTCATCGAGCGTGACGTGAATTGTTTCCATGATATTTCGGGTTCTCTTGTTGTAGATTCGTAACCCTTCTTATTTGGTGCATAACCAACAAAAACTCCAATATCCGCCTTTGCTCTTAATTTTCCTAAGTCTTGACCGTCATTCGTTGGATAGCACAAGGCACCAAACACACGAAGGTAGAGAGATCGGGGTTTTCGTTTATGAACTAGTTCATATGGAGTTTTCCATGAGAGGTGTGTATAAGGGAGCGATTTTGGGTGTAGCAAGCGGTGGCAATGGCTTGACCCATAAAAACATTGGAACCTTTGAATAAATTAGCATTGTTCTTACGGCTTCCACAAGAGTTCGATTTAGTCTTTCAACTACACCGTTACATTGAGGAGTTCGTGGAACACTTCTTTGATGGTGATTCCAATACTTTCATAAAGCGAATTAAGTCTTTGTTAACAAACTACGTGCCATTGTCGGTTTGAACAATCTGCGGTGTTGTTGAGTCGAACTTGAAGTCGTTTGATGAGTTTGATGATGACATCTGGAGTTTCATCCTTTGTCCTCAAAAAATTAACCCAAGTAAATCGAGAGTAGTCATCAACAACTACTAGAATATATTTCTTCCCATTTATCATTTGCAGTCTCATTGGTCTGCACAGATCCATATGAAGGGTATGAAGAACTTTCATTATTGAGTTTGTGGGTTTTGGTTTGTGGGCATATTTCGTGCTTTTTCCCAATTGGCAAGCTAAACAAAGGTGATCTTTTCATATTTTAACTGGGTAAGCCTCGACAAGATCCTTTACGGCAAGGTTATTAATGGTGCCGAAGTTCAAGTGATTGAGACAGCGATGCCATAACCATGACTTTGTTTTGAAGCCTTTGACAACAAGCGATTTGAGAGGACTTCATCGTGTCTTCGATAGAGATGGTGTATAGGTTTGAACCATGAGTTCCTCTTAACAATTCCACACCATCAAGTTCTCTAATGAAACAAGTATGTTTTCTAAAAGCCACTTCAAGATCGGAATCACGAATTGACCAACAGAGAACAAGTTATGACCAAGACCTTCCACATAGTATGCAGGAAATTACACTATCTCCAACCACATAATCTCCATAACCCATAATAGCTCCAAAATGGTCGTTTCGAATCTAAGCTGTCGATGAATTTGCTCACGAAGTTCATGAGCCGCAACCGGTCTCGATCATATGCTTGGAGCGACTGAGTCCGGTACCACATAATGATTTGAGCGATCTGCGGTTGAATCTGAGACAAGAATGGATAAGCGGATAATTGGGATCCCCATGTAAGAATGGGTTCCATTTTGTTAGTAGCGATGATTGGGACACCCACATCGATAATATAAGCAATAGAATAATTAGGAATAGATGCGATCTTTGGTGTGCATTTGTCCTATTCAAAGTATGTTCACTTCTTAAGGAAATAGTTCTACCGGAGGCATCCATTTTCTAGAGGGCATTGTCGATTAACCTTATGGCCACAGTATCCATTGATAACCTATCTTACTAATAGTTCTTCTGTGGGCTTCCTTTGTTTTCTAACTTTCTTTAGCCTTTGCCTTTTGCCTTCTTAGCATGATATTTTGCTTTAACAATGTTAGCGGAGATTTGACAATTTTAGACAAAACATTCACACCACATTCATGATTAGTGTGAATTCAAGCGAGACATCATTACAAGGTTTGCAAATAGTATCGAATTCAAATTAATTACGGTATGCCTATGGCAAATACTAGAATCAACACGATTCGTTTTATTCGGCTCAAACTTAAAGTTCCTAGGTTGGTCTTCTACTCTTCCAATGCACATTCTTAGCTTGCGAGGTCCTATCATTCCTTGTATTGTCTTGAGACTTTGACACCTTTCGCTTTAATGTCATGATTACTCTGTAGAGGGAATGGGAACATTAGTTGGTTTGCTACTCTTTGCATCTCTGTTTAGATGTGTTGGGATCCGAATTACATGCGAGCACACTAAGGTTCACTTTCTTAACACTAGAAGTTAGGATTTGTACTCTAGGAGGCACACAAGAGTTTGCTTTCTTAGTCAGAATGATTTGGAATCGAACTACTTGAGGGTATACTACAGTTCACATTCAAAACATCGGGCATCGAATGGATATCCTACTTGGCACTAGGCATAGAACACGGAATCAAAGGATTAACTCTCTCACCTAAGGACTTAGGGCATATTGTGATTAAGCATTCTAGAATTTCTTGAGATCGTTTGGCATATAAGCATGCATGCCCAATTGCATTGTCAAGTGGTTTCTCAACCTTATCCTCTTCAGCAATCTCACGGAGACATTCTAGACAATCCTTAAGGGATGAGAAATATGTTTGAATAGCAAGTTTGTTATTCACGAGATGAGGGGACATATTTCACAAACAAAGCATATTTATTACAAGAGTGAACCTTTGATACACCATTCTCCCCATTGGTCATTGGCATTTTCCCTTTTACAGCTCTTGATTCTCAATTTCCTTTGCAATGAAGCTATTTGTTCGTTGTTTTTGTTACAAGTGACCTTTATTGATTCAAATAACTCATTGAAATGATGTTTAACCTTTTCATTTTCTTCAAAAAAACTTTCGTTTTCCTTTTGTAATGCATTTATTACGTTTTGAAGATGAAACGTTTGAGAATTCTGAGAATCTAAAGGAGGAGGCATTTGGGAGCCAATCACATTGTTCATTTCACCTTTTAATTTAAAATTTGGGCTTTCAACTTTCTGATCGTGTTACAATGAGCTTAAATCTGTTCATCACGTTTGTTAATCTGAAAAACTGCATCAAACTCTGGAGCATCTGAGGATGTCTTGATATTTGAAGTTTTGACATTTTCTTTAAGATGTTGATATTTTAGTTGTAAATTAAAATGCTCAACCTCTAGTTTAGAAAAATGTTTAACCAAATTGTCGTGATCATCGGTTCAATTTTCTCATTTAGTTTAGAATTAGTTTTTTCAAGCTCAATGACACGATCATGGGAGACTTTCAGAGCAACAGATAATTCATGAAATTGTGAAGCATTAATGGAACGATTTGTAGCAGTGTAAAACACATCTTGAGCAATACATTCAGAAATAAGATTCTCATTCAAGGTATGCAAGTTCTTCCTCTCAATCTCACTATATTTAAGTTCTCTCTCATAGTTTCTAACCTCAACAATCATCGCATCAAATTCCTTTTCCATTTCTTTAATATCAGAATTAATTCCAATTTTAAGACTCTCAAATTGACCTTTTAATTGTTTGAAGAAAGGCATGATCTCAGTTAAATAACATTCTTTGGTTTGCTCAAAGCCCTTTCCCCTCAATTATCCACAGGTGTGATTCTCTTCTTACGTTTTCTCAAAATCAACAAGCGGTGATAAACAACATATAGGTGATTAAGGTCCCGCTATTAGTGGCAATAGATCTAGGAACTAGGTGCATTGGTGTATTAGGAGGATACACAGTTGCTTTGGCAATTTCCTAAGGAAGGGTTAGAAACAACAAGATTCTCGCGCTTTTGCTTATCTAAATCCATTTTCGAACACTTGTTCGGGAGTTAGAAGTGTCGAGTCTTAAACTTTTTAAGGAGATCCGGTTTTCCTTAGTGTAATCATGAGGTTTGATCGTTATGTTATTATTTTTACACTCGAGATTTTCTAGCTTCTTGTTCATTTTCTCCCTAGTGACTTCATCGATTTCTTATCTTCCTCGGTGCACTCAACGCAACTACGTTTACGCCTCGGCTTAAGGATTTCATTACCATCATAAAGTACCTTATGAGCAGCTCTAGCCTTTTAATAACCTCTGGACTTGGTTCCTCAACAAGGGGAGCTATGCTTATCGCTTAAGACTCTATGCTTAGTGATCATGTGAGCGATCGAATAGTATTCCCTTGTACGCACAACTTATTCTCAAGTTTGTTTTCAAAGTTTTTAGATTGGAAAAATCATTCAAAGTTTTGATTCCTTAGCATTGAATTCGTGCTTAAGCATTTTCACATTTTCTTGAAGTTCTTGTTTTGCTTAGCGGTTTTAGAAAGCTTTTCTTGTAAGGAGTTTAACTCTTGTTTTAATACTTCTTCTCTAAAATTACTTTTCTAATAATTATGCGCATTTGGTTATCCATATCCTGCTCACGGGTAGTTAACTCAAACTTAGCACTTATTGTTCATAAATAGCAACATGTTCCTTATAGGTATTGAGCTCGATGGTCAAGGAATCATCGAGCACAAATGCGGTGTATTCATCGGGCATGCATTCATTGTTAATTGCGGAAGATTCATCACTAGGTACAACAAGCATTATCTTGTTTCACATATTGTTCATATGGGATAACATTGTTATTTCCATATTTTCAAAATCGACTCAATGACTTGATGAGATTGTACATCATGGTGAATCTTTTGCTCATCAACCACATCATATAGTTTGAGTACCTCTTTAATGATGGATTCCTTGGATGGGTGGCTTGTTGAGATGAAGAGGTCATTGGAGAGACATTAGCCATGAAGATAGTTTGTGCACATGGTTCATCATCAACATCCGAGTCAAATGCATCACGATCGCAAATTGAAAGGCGTTGGGATTGTTACGAAAAGCATGCTTTGGTTGTTCGTCCACATCTACATCGTATGTTCTAGCATTCCCATCATCAAGAACAACGACTCCTCTTCATTCAACATTACACCATTATCTTGTGCTTGAACCAACAACATCTTGTCCTCAAGTATTCTGCGTTTTGAGGCGTTTTGGTTGAGTAAAGTTCTAACAATGTGCCCTTCTCCACCACGGTTGTAGCACTTGATTGGCTTTGCTTGACTACGGTTTCCATTGCTTCCCCAATTCGATTTGCGGCATAGCCTCTACCACTCCACCTCTTCCTTGTTCGTCATCGCCTTTCTTGAACCGGGTTGTCTTGTAACCTTTCCATCTCGACCAAAGCATGGTTGTGTAGATTGGATGTCCCGATTTCATTGTTAGTGTGAAGTCTGTTGGTATGTGGAGAGAAGGTTAAGTTTTGTTTAACCATAAGAGCTAATTTATTGATAAAGTGCTCCATGACTACATCGTAATTAGGTTGCTTATATCCCGAATCGAGAGCAGGCTTGTGATTATCATTTCCGATGGGTGTGACTTGTGATGCTTTGGTGTAGAATGCGGTTGTATCATTTGATGAGCTTGTTTCTCTGGTTGAGATTTGAGCTGTTCAAGAATCCTTTTTCAAACATAGCATGTTTCTCATTACGAAGAAGGAAGGCATACAATTGCTCATAGTTGGTGTTCTTAAGTCCTTTGGTAAGCTTCACGAGTGACAAACTTGTGCCATTCGGGATTCATGTTGTTTACGAATTTTGAGTTCGGTGAATGTTTGGCATAGTCATCTTGATATTCCTCATATCATTCACCGACTTGTGGAATCTCACGTAATATTCATAGACACTTTCTTGGGTTTCATCTTAAAGTGCTCGAATTCATCATACTGTTGTGATTCTCTATCTCGCTATAGTCAATTCGGAACCCGAGAGAAGCATCTTGACATTATCCCAAACCGCCTTGGCTTCGTGTTGTGATTGATCGACTTGTAGATATCTTTTGGAAGACCACAAGTATGATGTTAGAAGCCACGATATTAGCATCAAATCTCTTTTCTCCTTATCACTCGACTCATCATATGTCTTTGGTGCATCTAATCCAAAGATCATTGTACCATCTATTTGCAATATCAATTAAGTCTCTTGTGGTCTCAACCGATAAGGTCCTTCATCAATAGACTTAAGGATGTTAACCCATTCTCCTTTCCTAAGCGGTACAACTGATTCTTTGTGACCAAGATTCATAGTCGGTTCTATCAAGCATGGGAGGGCAGTATCGAGATCTGCGACTTGCACATCATCAAGAACGGAAGACATGTTTAAATTCTACGGATTTTACAAATCTTTGACTTAACCGGAAATAGATTCTTTCACGGATTTTACAAAATCAAGAGAAACCGTACAACTTATACACTTATCGTGAGCGGCAACTTTACGCGTAGCGACTTAGGCGTGGTTTAGAGATTACAGCGTGAGTTTTAGGGTAAAGGCTTAAGTTTATCGTAAACCAACGCTTAGGCGTAAGAACCTTATCGTAAGTTTCCTTAGGCGTAAGGCAGGGCTTATGCGTAAGAGAAGGCTTATGCGTAAAATTTTTACGTGTAAGTTTTATGCTTATGCGTAAAATTAGGGTTTACCACAAAATCTCTTACACTTCACGATGAGCGAGATATCCAAAGTCGAAGTGTTTTTCAGGCTTATCCAAGCAAGAAGAACACTGAGTAACCACCAGAAATGAAGATCTCGTGAAAAACACTTTACGCGTAGGATTTAGCTTACGCGTAGAACTAGGGTTTTCATATGCGTAGGAAGTACAAATTTTGCCAAACACGTTTTTTTATGATCAAACCGTTTAGAAAACCAGCATATAATGATGACACAACCTTAAAAACACCAAAACAACAAAGCTTGAAGATCAAAACCCCGATTCTCTCTTACGCGTAAGATCGTACACCCGTATCCAAACACGCATAAAAACCAAGAAAAACTCGTAAAGTTTGAACCTTTTGCAAGCGAAATTTAAGCACTCAATAAACCTTAACCCACAAGAATCTTGGATTAAAAAGTGTAAAATTTAAAGCTTTAAAGGTACAAAAAAACTCGTATACGAGACCACGCATAACCACCACGATACGCGTACAAAAACGAAACCTTATCCCAAAAATAACAATCAAACCAAGAACATGAGAGATGGATGATCAAACCATGGCTCTGAACCATTTGTAAGATCTTGGTTTATCACAAGTTAGGCATAAGGAGATAAGGTTTAGAGAGAGAAAGTGGGAGAGGATGGGAACTTTAGAGAGACAAAGAAAAATGTATTATGAAAGCTCCAACCCTTTGCCTTGGAGGGCAAAGGGTATTTATAGAGTACAAGCTTAGGCGCCTCTATTAGGTTTGTGGATCATGTATCAGATGGGTAAAGACCCGTCCGTCCTCCACGGTGTTACAAAGTAAACTAAATACTAACACTGAATTACTATGACTACAAGCTTTCTAACGAGTATACATACTTGAGGTGACCGACACTTTAAGTACTTGATTTACTAAATCCTAACACATAACTTATTTAGATAACAATCAAAACGCTTGTAGATCTATCGTTTCATTACTCTTCCGCTCCTATACTCACACATGATCCTTCACATGTTAATATATCTAGCTTTAGAAATCTTTCAATTTTAGCAAATTGATTGTAGTCATCCTTACTTCAAATATGTCAAAATGGATCAAACTCTAGCTTTTAAAGCTTTTAGGATATCCTCCAAAAGATTACCTTAAGTTACTATCTGATCTCTAGGATCATTTAGCTACATTTGACACTCTCAAATCTTTAGTGTCATCTTTGGTCACTCATTGGTACTCACAAAAGTTCCAATTTCTTCCATAAAAGGCAATCATTAGCTACATCACTCATTGCCCTTAAGCATTTAAGTACCCTTTCATTTAAGACACTTAGATAGACTGAAACACTCAAGAAGGTATAGGCATTAGACCTTACAAACATCATTGTTATCTTTTCTTAGCTGCTGAGAGACGGATCCCTAGGATTAGCCTAGACGGATCCCTCTATGGAGGGAACCGTGGGATCCGTATGACAGATTCATGTCAACTCTAGCTAAAACAATCATTTCAAGCTCATCTTGCTAACTTGAACACTCCATCTCACCTTAATTAAGTTCCTAGATCACTACAACTCCGAAGTTGACTATTGTGCATGCTAATCATCACATTCCAAGGAATTTTAGTGGCTTAAGTCTTGAATGCACTTGCCAAATCCCTTCCTTTATAAACCACACTGTTAGGACTCCTAAAGTCATCATCTTCATCTTCATTTTCAGCACTTAGAAACCTTTACGAAACTCTTTGAATCATCTCATCATGAGGAAAGCTCCAAGTGGTAACTCATCCACCAAAGGACCACCCAAGAAAATTGCTCGTGTTGTACATGAAATTTCTTCAACTGAATCATTTCCGGTTAAATCCACAAATGCTAGGATTTCTCCTCCACCAACTCAACCAATCAAACCAATCCCTAAAAGGATAGTTCCCATAAAACTACCAATGCCAAAAATCACCATACCTCCTAAACCAAACAATCCTATTTCCACTAAACCAGCACCATTGGTGCCTAGAGCCATATCATTCACCACTCCACTCTCATCACCACACCTCTACAATCTAGAGGACTTGCCTCCGAAACCATCTCATCCTCCACCACCGGCAACATTCTCCTCATTAGGAGGAATAATTGAACAAAATCAATGTGTTGAGTCAACATTAGCTCCGGCTTCCTTCTCTCCGTCACCATCAAATAATCCCATTTGGATTATGAGAAATCATCAAAGTCAACCACCCGACCACATGGAAGTTGACACCTCTCTACCACCACCATCATTCTTGGTCGAGCCATCTTTGAATGCGCCTCCGCCAATTCCTCCCTCATTTGAGACTCCTCAACCCGCTTCACTTGATCCTTCACATCAAGCAATTTCCTTTCTTTCATCATCACTACCTAGCCATGACAAAGATTGTTATCATTGTCAACATATTGAAACTTTGATACATGGAGTACGGGAAGATCAACGTTTCATGTTTTATCACCTCCTCGAACGTTTCGACGAGATTAAACCTAAACAACCTTGAACTAGAGGATTCTAGTGGTGTCCTAGTATCAAGCGTGACTTAGATAGTCTAGTAACTCAAAGTCATGTATCGTTCATTTTATTAGTTTTTAGAGTCATGTATATCATATCTCTAGTTTTTTTTAATTGAAATTACATCATATTTGCTATATTCCTGAGTATATGATTATTGGTCTAATACATATCTCATTTTGATGCCAACATACCTTTTGGTACATCACACTTTCTGTATTTTAGTTACAGATAGACGGATCCCTATGTTTTGCCTAGACGGATCCCTCCAAGGAGGGAACCGTGGGATCCGTGCAACAGAAGACTAGTTTTCTACTAACTCGAGTCTTATTTGCTGGAAATTATGCATTATATACTTGTTTTCTAACCTTTTTTTTGTAGATTTTCAATTTACACATGAAGACTTTGACACCCTAAGCTAGGGGGAGCTTTGTGTCAAAGCATTACATTGCAAGATCACTTGAAATATTAAGATTACATTTCATGACGTCCCTTTGCAAAGTTGCAATCATCAAGGGGGAGCATATTCGTCACTTAGACTAAATCTTTTGCAAACATAGTTGCAATGCATTAGCTTAGTATTTTTTTATTTACTTGACACCCTCACAAAGGGATGGACTCGTCAAGGGGGAGTTAAGACGAGAACCCTTCCCATCACTTGCTCTCTATTTTTTTTCTTTCACATGTTTTCTTAAAACAATGTGTTAGTTCCTTCCCAAAGCTCTTTTTGTTTCGACAAAAAGGGGGAGAAAAAGTAAAAACTACAAATTCAAACTTTTACGAATTTTAGTTTTTCCTTAAAATAATTTTATGTTTTGTCATCAACAAAAAGGGGGATATTGTTAATACAAATAAGCCGTAAAAACGTTTATTTATATTTTACGATCTTCTAATGTTTTGTCGATAACAAACGTAAAATCATTTTAACGAAACAAATAAAATACGTAAATGGTTTGAGCCAATAGTTTCTTAACACACTTACGTTTTCACATAAAACACTAAAACGAGTATAAGTGAATTTATAATTTAGTAATACATATGTACAACAACTAGTGTTTACATATTGGGCAAATATATACATAACTGTTAGGTCACAAGTTTTACAACACAAGCTTATAAGAGAAGAGATAATGCGATTGAACAAGTATCAAACACACACACACACAATATAGTATACGGTTAGGCGTAGAGAGTATGTGAAAGAAAAGAACTTGAACAACCAACCCTCAAATGAGGGTTTACAAGAGTTTATATAGGCAAGGAGCTAGGGCAACACTCCTCTCCTTCCCTATTCCTTATTGAGCTTGGATCAAGCTTATGGGCCTTCTACATAAGCTTGACCTTAAACAAACATAAAGGCCATAATAAAGCTACCTATTACATATGAAATATAAATACTTGAAATCTTGTTTAGGAGTGATTCCAACAATCTCCCTCAAGTATATATGAATGTAAGCGGTGAAGGCGTTGATGTAATAGTAGTGTGGACGATCTTCGACATTCTTCTTTCTTGTGAGAGGAATTGTCTTGATTCGAACAATCTCCCGGTAGAGAGATAGTTATCTTTGGCGGTTATGCTCGGCGTCATCTTTAACTTTGTTCTTTGATCATTGTTCTTTGTGGTGAAAGTGATAGTATGTTGTTATGCGCATCGATCGCCTCAGTGCCTTGTTGCTCCGGTGTCTCCACGTCATTCTTCAACATGCTCACGCTCTATGACGTTGGAATTCAATCTTGATGAAGTTCTCTAAGTCTTTAACTTTGTAGATTCTTTGGTTTGACGAAGAATCATTACGTGATTGTGTTGCTTTTGAATAGAACTTCCATTAGTGTTGATGTTGGCGTGAGCATGAGAAGAATCGGCCCGATCATCCCGCTCGGAGCTTCCATAAGAAGAAAACATTTCAAGCGGTTAGTAATAAGCGGTTTCCGGCACTTACAAGTTTGAACTTGAGAGTGTTAACGACATAGTGTGAAAACACAACTCTAATTCTTACAAAGGCCGTTCTGAACTGGAGTCCCACAAGTGAGATAACACGATGTGCAGAAGTACATCTGATTCGAGATGAGTCGCCGAGGTACACCAAGCATCACCCACTGATCGTAGACCGTTTGAGACACACTCCGCGTAATCCACGGGAGTTACAAGTGACCGCTGTCGGTCGTTTGATGTTGACCTGGCGGGAGTTTCCATTCAATCACCGAGGATCAGATATGAACCTCTCATAAATGTTCTCGACAGTTGCTAAGATGCGTGAAGGACTCGATATGAACCATCGATGATCTTATTTGTTGACCATCAAGTGATTAAATGTGAAGTGTTCTAAGAGATCTTTTGATGAATCTCGTGGCTCTAGACTCAATAGTGCGTTTTGGTTTTCTGGCGGAGACTAGGGAGAGGTCTCCTTCTTCAATACCGGTGATCTCTAGAGAAAGCCAATAGTTTATGTAGGGTTCCCTGTGAGAATGAAACAAGCTTCATTGAGAGAAACTTGAGTGGCTAAGAAGGATTAGTGCATGCGTCCACCGTGTCCATGACGACTTTTAATCTTCAATACCGGTGTCACTAAGTGACAACCAGAGTATATGAATTGAACCCGATTATGCGCCCTAAGTTGAATAACGGAGGGCTATTTCTTTTCACCCTTTACTTTACATTTCTTTTGATTCTTCAACTCCTTCTTTCTCCGATTCTCATTTTCTCCTTTTTATAATCATTCCTAGGACTTCTAACACTAACTAATGGTAGTGTCCTTGGGTAGATCCCTCCGACTCTGGCGGATCATAGGACAGTTATTCCTAACCTTAGTCACCTTATAACTCCATGACTAACCTATGTTTGCCATGAAAACCATTGTATGTTAAAATATCTCTCAAAGGGTTTGTAAATGAAAAACATGTTTGAACCTTTGTGAGAGATAAGTTTTGCATAAATACTCCCCTCCACATGTGCTTAATAGTTTTAAAGGTTAAATGCACGGTGAGGAAAAAGCGCACTTTTGAATTGATCCACTAAAGATAGACAATCTCCGCGAGACACGGTTCGTTGAATAGTTAAAGAGATACATTGTCGACTTTTAGGTGACAACTAGCTCTAATAGCTACCTTGAAGGTGTAGACAAACCTTGGAAGGTTGTCAAACCCGTCGAGTTCATGTCTATCAAAAGTTTCTCGAATGGTACTTTCTACTCGGACAAGTCCTTTGCGAGACACGTTTACATCACTAGCGAACTAGCTTGAAATTATTACCCGTCCGGGACAAGTCTTTTCGAGTTACAAGCAGTTTAGTACCGTCAATTCGTTGGTTAAGTCCGAGGTACATGATTCATTTGCATTTTGTACAACATATTTCTTATCACACAATTTTCTACCCCTCAAAATGGCATATAAAATTGTTATTTTTGAGCGGTTTGAGAATAAATATGACCATTTTGAGTGTTGCGGGAAGAGTGACCCTTGTGAACAATTTGTGAACAAAGTTTGAATTCAAATACTCCCCTCAACTAGTGATATAAGCGGTTGAGGTTTTGAAATCATATGGGAAGTACTTGTCTTTTGAGTAAAACCTTGAAAAATGAAAGGTTTGATAGGTTTTACTCAAAAATAAGAAGCTTTCGCTCCTTTTATAAGGATTGTGGTCGAGGCGTTCCACGAGGTCCTTTCTTGACAATTACGGGTTGTACAATTGTTATGTGTGCACAAGCCATACACATATATAATCATACATCCAAAATTATATGAAGGAAACCATTTAAGGGTACCGAAGTGCGGTGATATTCCGTGAGTCCGCCTGACGGGCGTTGAAAGCCGATGATGTTCCTCCCGAGTCGACCACCAACATAGCTTTCCAATCGGTGGGCGATCCTTCGAACAACCGTTCATCAATCAAGGTGATGATCGTCTCACATCCCTCCTTTCACGAGAGTTCGGTAGCTTAGATTCCCAAATTTCATGCGTATATCCTTCAATCATGCACGCCAATCCATCCCTAACCATCTTCAAGGTATGATCCCGAATTTGTGGAGCTCACTACCGCCATTAAGCGGTTTCTTGAAGTTCACTGCGGTAAACAACGCCGAAAGGTTTGGCGATGGCGTGAGTTGTTTAAGCGGTTGATGTCGGGAAGATCAAGGCGTGGTGGAGTGAAGTTTACGTTTACGATATGATTCAACGACCATCGGTTATCTTGACACGTTCTTTGATCACGATCGTCTAATGAAGATGAGAGCCGACTTGATAAATTCACGTTGAACTTGATCGAAATTGTCTCATCGACCACTGTACTTTGGCAAGATACATGTCTTGATGTCGTTGAGGACAAGTTCTCAAAGTCGACGAGAATCCATAGTCTGTTCATCTTGTCGTTTGACTATGATATTCTTTAAGAATGTGTAGTCCCACTTAGACTTGAGATCAATGTGTTTGATGGCCACAATGTCCTTGAGCTATACACCTCATGTTGAGACTTACGAACCGGGCGACACGTAGTAGATTCTTGACGTTCGGGCCAATGATGAATCCCATACAATGCATCTTGGTCGTATGCTTGCGTTGTCGAAAACAAGTGAGTTGCGTTCCTCGATAGCTATGCGGTTAGAGTAAATGGCGGCTGGGAATGGAAGAGTCAATGATGTAGTGTATTTTCTCGAACCATCGCCACCATGGAGAAGAAATTCGGATCTTTGTTGAAGAAATATCGGAAGGAATCCTTGGTTCGTCTGCTTGGCCAATGGTCGGTAGAGGTTTGGTCGATCGGTGTAGTATGGAGGTTGTCCCTTTGTGTGAAGTCAATGTTTGCTTCGGATTGAGCCAATCCATGTTGTTGGACATAGCTCGGCGATGTTCTCAAGATGATATTCGACCTCGAGGCGCTTTGTTGTCTTTCCATAGTTGAAAAGCTTCATTCTTGATTCGCTTCAATTGATTTTGTCATTTTCTTCACATGGAACTGTTCTTGCAACATTTTGCATGCTCCATTGTTGAACCATCTACCAATTCTTGACCTTCATCGGGGTAGGAGTTTGATTGACAAGTGTGGAGAACCATTCAAACTCTTGGTTTTATCGTCATCTAGCCATGATACGACTCAAATTTGAGTCGTCTTTCTTCTTTTGGAAGACTTTGATGATGAAGTTGGTTTACGCACTTGTTTGGGTGAGGTGGGTTGTTGTCGGGGCTCAAGGACCTCTTCATCGTCACCACCCGTATACTCAAAGTGATCACCGGTTTATGAGTTAGGGGTGGTAACTCGGAATCGTCCGAGGTTTATCGATGAAGACCGAGGTGGAGGAGACTTATGTTGAGAAGAAGTCCGTGGTGGAGGAGGTGGCATAGATGTGGATTGACGGATGTTTCGGCGTTTAGGTGCGAGTCCTTATCCTTATCATCGTCATCTCTTGGCCGTTTGGGTTGATCGGTGACTCCTTGCATGATGAGCGGGTTGAAAAGCAAGTAGTCCTTGAAAAATTTAGCTTCATCCGAGTAAGCGTTCGGATCGCTTTGACATTTGCATCACTAGTTTAGCGATTAACTTTCATTCGAGAGATCGACTTCTTTGGCCATTGTATGTTTAACCAATGCGGCGATGTTAGGGTGAGTTGTCGGAGAATACTTCTCTAGTCACACGGGGCGATGTCGAGAAGAAACTTGTGGGTTTGTTCTCTTGCGACTTCTCCAGTTCCTTTTGGACTTTTGGAGCGATATCACGAAGGTACTTTTGAGTGTAACCTTCAATCATTTCATTTAGTTCCTCGACGATGACTTCTCATGAATTCCTAAATAGCTTTCCTATCTTTCCGCATCTCGTCATTCTCATCATGTAAGTCTTGCATTTGTTCGACATACCAATTAAGTTTTCTTTGAAGCATGTCCTTCTTTCTAACTTGTTTGTGACTTTCACAATTCTTGCATGTGTTTGAGAAATCCAAGATTTAGGTGGTTTCTTCACGGTTTGGATGATGATCGGTTGACTTTCTTGATGGTGGTGGTGATGAATGAGATGAAGAGTCCGATGATGAGGAGACATGAGGAGACTTCATGTCCTTAGGAGTTTCGAGGTTTTCTCCTTTGAGTGTGTTAGGCTGTCTAGAAGAAACTTTGAGTAATCATCCTCGTCATCCTTAGACTTTTCTTTCTCGATTACCGGTTCTCAAAGTCATACTCAATAGTGTCCTCCACAGTTGTTGTAGTTGCAGAAGAGTGGTGGCACCAACTCCCTATCGGGTTGATTAACCGCATCGGAGATGGTTTAGAGTGGGCAACACCACTTGAACCTCGGGGCCACCCATTTGATCTTTAGCAAATTCTTGACCTTTTACGGTGTCGGCTTTGTGAAACTTCTTTACGTATCCTTGATCCAATTGCTCTTCTTCATCTTGAGCTTTCATCACGAGGTACAAGTCGATAGTCTTCTCTTTTCCTTTAATAGTTTGAGGACTTGGAGGTTTTGATGCTGAGGATTTTCATCCTTTGCGGTTCGAGAGAATGTGATCTCTTCATACGTGTCGGTAGCCTCGAGAATCCTCGTCCACGAGCTATCTTTGCGGTTCAAGTGAAAGGATCGAGTGGCTTCGAGAGAAGGAACTTTCTTCATAGGGGTGGGTTTCCTCTTTGGAATGGGTTTCTTCTTTGGAACATTCCTTTGACTATCTCGTACTTGTGACACTTCCGGCACTTCCTTTTACGGTTCTCCTTACAGGTGTACCGAAGATTTTCGTCGAGATGACCAACTTTGCCTTGTTTGGCGCTTCGGATATCTTTTATGCGTTTCGAGCTTTCGACATCTTGATTAGAAGAAAATCGGGAGCCTGACACCTTGTTTCTTTGTAGAGCGTTTCCTTGATTAAATACGGATAGAATATGTTCCGTCAACATGTCGTGATTGTCGGGGTCATTGAGCCTCTTGGGAATGTCGGGATGAAGTCCAAGTGCTCTGGATCAACAATTTGGTATATCGATGTAGGGAATCTTTGAGCCAAGTTTGTTGAGAAATGTCATCATGTCATCCCAAATCGAGCTTCGATAGCGATGTGTTTCTTGTTGACCAATGCCCGAATATTTGAAGTTCCATGAGCTTAGGGTGCTCATAGCGATGTCACGACCGAAGCAGACTTGGTGATGATCATGTAGAGAGTTCTCCATGGTTGAGGAATACTCTTAAGCTCTACGTGAGAATGCTTGTTGATTACTCCTGTAGCCTCGTCATAACCGATATCGATTAAGAATTGGAGAGTGAGCTCTTGACGGTGAGGCATATAGTTTGGTTGGATCGACTTGAGAATTAGGAGAAACGACCCTTAAGTGCATAGGTGTAATGATGACTTGTTTGTGATTGAGTCACCGTCACGTAGGTTTGTCCTTTGACCCTTTCCATAGTGTTCGAGCTGTTGGATGTAGATCTCGGGGCGGTTGCGAGTGAGTGAGCATGTTACGTCACGGATGAGTCCTCGAATATCAATAGCAATAAGGCGTGAAGATTCGAGCAAGTGAGGGTGTCAAAGTCAACACGGAGGTTATTCTTTCCTATCTTCATTGGATAGCCATGAGGATAGATATCGACAATGGAGAGAACTTGGTGCATCCACATTCATTTGTTCGACCATGTCGTGATGCGAAATAACATTAGCCAAAGAACCAACATATCGAGAGACATAATGTTAGTCAACGGAAGGTCTTATTGTCTAGTTATTGAATGTATAGTGATAATGATTATTCTGAGTCCTAAGTCACTTGTATGTTCAATAGTTCATTGATATCGTGAAATGTTTCGTGAGTTAGTTAACTTTAAGTTTTAAAGTTTATTTTATCACTTATTGTTCACAACATATCAGACGATTTAAGTTTATTAGTGACATTTTGGATTCGTGATGATATGATTAGTTTATTTACAAGTTTGTACAAGTAACAATTCATCATGAAGGTCAATCCGGGGTTAAGCGTAGCTTTAGCAAAGTTATGCGTGAGCGGTATGATATGTGCTTAGGCGTGGTACGCGTAGAATCTATCTTCGCGTAATAAATGTTACGCGTGGGAAAAGAGACATTATGCGTAGAGCTTATGCGTAGGCATATATTAACCTTACGCGTAAGGCTACTCGTGAGAGTTGACCTTAAGCGTGGGGTCCTTGTTCGCATATCCTTCACGGGATACGCGTGGTCCATTGTAGAACCTTATGCGTGGGCGCTACGCGTAAGACTAGTCTTCACGCATAACAAGCTACGCGTGGGTGATCCTTATCGTGAGATTAATAACCACCTTGATTACGAATATTACGTGTTGCAAGCACGAAATAAATCATCATTTCAACAAAGTTAAAACATATAACATTCGTTTAAGACAAATCAAATCACATTTACATAGTTGAGCGATTCTGGCGTAGAATATCTTCTGCGTAGACTAAACCCTAATTCTACGGCGTATCAAATCTAGCCATGGATTATGCACCAAAGTTTTTACGGTATATCATAGAAGTTGTGAGAGCATGTAGACCAAGTTTTAACACTTATTATGCGGTGAATCAAAAATACCCAAAGTTTATGAACTTTAAACCCTAGTTTCGAATTGATGACCAATTCGTGTTTACGGGTGGCTATAGACTATAAATCATCAATTCAACAACGCAAAAGCATAACCCAACGATCTTTTAGACCAAAACACTTCACATTTGAAAACACCCAATTCGACTTATAAACCTAATTTTCAAAAATCATCAATTAGTGAATCGGGTGGATTTTGATGGTTAACAAAGTATCATTGATGTATTATGAGCGTTTTGACACAATCATTTCACCCCAAACACACACGTATTGATTGTGTGTTCTTACGCATAAGCGTAGAACACCAAATCACGCGTAGAACACGTTTTAGCCGTAGGATTTACATGAGATTCAAAACCATTGTTTAAAAACATGATCAAACACGAAACACTTACAGTTGATAATCGAAAAGCGGTTTGTAAAGCGAATATGGACCGTGGATGATATTAGGTGAAATATTTAATGTGATGGGAATAAATGTGGTGGGTGGAGTATTTTGTATAAAATAACTTTAAGGTTTTGTGATTATAGTCCCTCCACCTTTTCCTTTTTCACACAAAGCCTTTTAACTTCCATTTTGGTTACCAAGCGAAGATTTTGGGAAAGAAACTTGTGACACTCCCCTCGACTTGAGAAAATAATGAAAGGTTGTTAATTAAAGTCCAAGGAGTGTCTTTGAATCGAAAGTGTACCACCATTTGTAAAAGAATCAACGAGATGTGATAACATGCAAGTACAGATGTTTTGAAGCAGTTAATGGATTATTTTCTCCCCCTCAATACTTGATCGGTAAAAATACTGAATTTTGAAAGATAAAAGTGTTGACGGAAGAGATATACTTGCCATGTTGAAAGAAAGATAGATTAGGAGAATATTTTTGTTGTTTTTATAGGATTTTATATTTTTGTTCTTGATACCAATGTTAGGATCGTTTCTAGGGTAGATTTGGTGATTCGGGAGGTCGGGGAAGATGAAAGAACATCATCTTCATGTTAGAGAGAGAAAGTAGAGAGAGAAGGGAAATACTATGTGTTTATTGATGAAAGGAAAGGTGAATTACACAAAGAGATCTCACCCCTCCATGGAAGTATGGAGGGGTATATATACCTAAACAGTTACATCTATCACTAAATGACATAACAAGCCCTTGTGTTTGAGGTAACAAAGATAGAAATGTAATCCCGTCAATGTCGTTCCATTTACGAGTTAGGAGCGATTCCAACAATAACTAGTATGTATTATAATGGGTAATAAAATTGGGTAGAAATTTAAGTATTTGACCCATTGACCAAATACATTGAATATAGTTTGGTACAACCCAAAGTCCATGACCCATACCCATGGAGCTTGACCCATAACCCATTGCATGACATCATGCTTATGTCATACATGGTTTTAATCCATGGCCCATAGTTTTAATCCATGAACCATGAACTAGATGCATTGCATCTTGTAGATACATTGTATCTACTTGGATACTCATGATCCATAACCCATGACCCATGACCCAAAACCCGTGGGCAAGAGGGCGTCCACGGATCCCGGTATTACGGAGGATCCTCAGTGAGGATCCGTGGGATCCGTGGAACAGTAGCCATTTTCTCTCTATAAATAGTGAGCCATTTCTTCATTGTTTCTTACCCCTCTTTCACATATTTTCTCTTTGAGTTATAAACTCTCTAACCTCAGATCCAAGTGATCTATGTATGTAGTTTTGTTTTTGTGTGATTCTCTAGGTTCTTCTTAAAGGCGAGATCACCATCTTTTGAAGACAAGCAAGCTCAAGTCCATGAGTTGCCATGCTTCGTTATTATCAAGACTACTGAGGTTCTCTAGTTTATAGTTCTCTTCTTTCTCATAAGAAGTGTAGTGTTGAAGACATTAGTGAAAGATGTCTAAAAGAGTCAAGACGAAGACATTAGTGAAGGGTGTCGATCGTCCGTATTGAAAGCACTAATGAAGGGTGCTTAGAAGTCAAGGCTAAAGGCATTAGTGAAAGGTGCCTTGAAGATCGAGTCAAAGGCATTAGGGAAAGGTGTCTTGAAGATCAAGTCAAAGGCATTAGTGAAAGGTGCCTAAGGTGTACATTCGATATGGTGTGATTCGATGTACAAGATAGATTAGTATTGGGTCAAAGGATATTGATATCCTTGTTGATGTTATGAAAAGGAGTAGATCTCCTTTGTGGTTAGGTGTTTTTTAGTGTTTGGGTAGTAGTTCCTCCATTGTAATGGAACTTGGTATCTAGCCTAGTACCAGATAAAGGGTAGGCGACGTTGTGATAGGTTTGGTTCTACCTCGTGGAAGAACCCGGTATCTAGCCTTGTACCGGATAAAGAGTAGGCAACGTTGTGAAAGCTTCTCCGCCATAAGGAGTTGGTGTCATGTAGTGTTTACGAACTATTGAGTAGGTGACTTGGGGAGTGGAGTAGGGTAAGAAAGGTGTCCTTGTAGCCGAACCACTATAAATACTCGCATTGTGGTTTTGTGTTCTTACTCCTTATCGTTTCATTACATACTTATATATGCTTGTCTATCAACATCCAACACACATGTTTAATAGATTGACATAATTCGATCTAAATAGTTTAAAACGAAGTTTTAATCGGTAAAACTATTCGACCCCCTTCTAGTTTTCTACATCAACGTTTCATGTTTTATCACCTCCTCGAACGTTTCGACGAGATTAAACCTAAACAAACTTGAGCTAGAGGATTCTAGTAGTGTCCTAGTATCTAGCGCGACTTAGATAGTCTAGTAATTCAAAGTCATGTATTCTCATTTTCTTAGTTTTTAGAGTCATGTGTATCATATCTCTAGTTTTATTAAATGAAATTACATGATATTTGCTATATTGTTCTGAGTATATGATTATCATTCTAATACATATCTCATTTTGATGCTAACATCTTTTGGTACAACACCTTTCTTTGTATTTTAGTTCTGAGAGACGGATCCTACGTTTTGTAGGCGGATCCTCGAGGAGGCAAGTGGGATCCGTCTTGACGAAGACTAGCTTTCTACTAACTTGAGTCTTGTTTGCAGGAAATTATGCATTATATACTTGTTTTCTAACCTTTGTTTTGTAGATTTTCAATTTACACATGAAGACTTTGACACACTAAGCTAGGGGGAGCTTTGTGTCAAAGCAATACATTGTAAAATCACTTGCAATATTAGGATTACATTTCATGACATCCTCTTGCAAAGTTTCAATCAACAAGGGGGATCATATTTGTTACATAGACGAAATCTTTTGCAAACATAGGGGCAAATGAACTAGTTTTTCTTACTTGACGCCCTCACAAAGGGACGGACTCGTCAAGGGAGAGTTAAGACGATAACTCCTCTCATTAATTGCTCTCTACTTTTTCTTATTATATTTTTTTCTTCACATTTTTTTTAAAAACAATGTGTTAGTTTCTTTTCGAAACTCTTTTTGTTTTGAAAAAAAGTGGGAGAAGAAAGTAAAAACTACAATTCAAACTTTTACGAATTTTAGTTTTTTCCTTAAAATAATTTTATGTTTTTTCATCAAAAAAAAGGGGGAGATTGTTAATACATATAATCTGCAAAAACGTTTATTTATATTTTACGATCTTCTAATGTTTTGTCGATAACAAACGTAAAATCATTTTAACGAAACAAATAAAATACGTAAATGGTTTGAGCCAATAGTTTACTAACACACTTACATTGTCACATAAAACACTAAAACAAGTATAAGTGATTTTATGATTTAGTAATACATATGTACAACAACTAGTGTTTACATATTGGGTAAATATATACATAACTAGTATGTATTATAATGGGTAGAAACTTAACTATTTGACCCATTGACCAAATACATTGAATGTAGTTGGGTAAAACCCAAAGTCCATGACCCATACCCATGGAGCATAACCCACAACCCATTGCATGACATCATGCACAAGTCATATATGGATATTATCCATGACCCATGGTTTTAACCCATGACCCATGGACTAGATGCATTGCATCTTGTAGATACATTGTATCTACTTGGATATCCATGGTTCAATGTCTAGGACCCATGACCCATAACCCATAACCCAAAACCCATGGGCAAAAGGGAGCATCCCACGGATCCCCAGTAATACACTGGACGGATCCCTCAAGTGAGGGATT
Organism: Chrysanthemum lavandulifolium; assembly: GCA_022545495.1. Classification (NCBI taxonomy): domain Eukaryota; kingdom Viridiplantae; phylum Streptophyta; class Magnoliopsida; order Asterales; family Asteraceae; genus Chrysanthemum; species Chrysanthemum lavandulifolium. The sequence continues at coordinate 216,473,599 of CM040244.1, forward strand.
CGTGGAACAGTAGCTATTTTTTCTCTATAAATAGTGAGCCATTTCCTCATTGTTTCTCACCCCTTTTACATAGATTTTCTCTTTGAGTTATAAACTCTTCAATCTCATATCCAAGTGATCTATGTATGTAGTTTGTTTTAGTGTGATTCTCTAGGTTCCTCTTAAAGGCGAGATCACCACCTTTTGAAGTCGAGCAAGCTCAAGTCCATGAGTTGCCATGCTTAGTTATCATCAAGACTACTGAGGTTCTCTTGTTGATAGTTCTCTTCTTTCTTATTAGAAGTGTAGTGTCGAAGACATAAGTGAAAGATGTCTAAAGGGTCAAGACGAAGACATTAGTGAAAGGTGTCGAACGTCCATATTGAAAACACTAGTGAAGAATGTTTAGAAGTCAAGGCTAAAGGCATTAGTGAAGTGTGCCTAGAATTCAAGTCACAAGGCATTAGTGAAGGGTGCCTAAAAGGCAAGCCAAAGGCATTAGTGAAAGGTGCCTAAGGTGTACATTCAATATGGTGTGATTCGATGTACAAGATAGATTAGTATTGGGTCAAAGGATATTGATATCCTTGTTGATATTGTTATAAGGAGTGGATCTCCTTTGGGGTTAGTTGTGGTGTAGTGTTGGGTAGTAGTTCCTCCATTGTAACGGAACTCGGTATTTAGCCTAGTACCGGATAAAGGGTAGGCGACATTGTGATAGGTTTGGTTCTACCTCGCGGAAGAACCCGGTATCTAGCCTTGTACCGGATAAAGAGTAGGCAACGTCGTGAAGGCTTCTCCGCCATAAGGAGCTGTTGTTGTGTAGTGTTTACGAACTCTCGAGTTGGTGACTCGGGGAGTGGAGTAAGGCAAGGAAGGTGTCCTTGTAGCCGAACCACTATAAATACTCGCGTTGTGGTCTTGTGCTTCTTACTCCCTACTCTCTCATTACATATTTATTTATGATTGTCTATCAACATCTAACACACATGTTTAAATAGATTGACATAAGTCGATCTAAATAGTTTAAAACCAAGTTTTAATCAGAAAAACTATTCAACCCCCCCCCCCCTTCTAGTTTTTCACAAAGCATACTCATGCAATAAATACAACGAAAGCCTAGTTGCACTCCTAAGCCTATATCAATTAAGACAAGAAACAACCTAACAATAATCAATAACTAGGTTTCATAGATCTAGGAAAACACACAAGTAATTTAGCTAGACATGTTAGACAAGTAAGCATACACACAATCAATTGAACATGGGATAGACATGACGATAAATTGGAATAAAAAGCTTATCTTGATGTGTAAAATAGGGTATGGGACCCTAAAATACTGTCCAAGTCGGAATACAACTGAGTTAGGGTTTGCTCTCCAAAATTCTACCTCTTAAAATACAGAAAAATCAAATTCTATATATAGATTTACAATCGCGACGGCGTCGCCTTTTGATAGCGACGCAGCAGGTCGCCGTCATTAGGGATTCGTCTTGGCCAAGTCATCGATGGGACAGCGTCACTTGAGAGTTGTGACGTCGTCGGTCTTTAGTTGCGACGTCGTCTGAATTCTAGATATGGGTCGTCTGGAGTGAAAAGTGTGAGTGACGCCCTCCATATATTAGGCGTGACGCCGTCAGGCTTTAGGATCAGAAAATCCTCTGAGCCGTCGCGTGCACTTTTTGATCAAGTCTTATTAGAGGGGCGGCGTCGCCCTTTGGATGGGATGCCGTCAGGTTCTGCTGATCAGTCTTGAGTGTCTTCGATCTTGACTTTGCCATTTTCTTCATGTTTTTGCTCCTTTTCGTCCAAATGCGCTTCATTCTAGCATTTTGCTTCCAAAAGACCTAAAAAGTGAAAAGGAATGATTTTAAGAAGTAACGGATATAAAATGTGTCGAAATAGGGCTTAAATGACCCCCTAAAAGCGTACGTTTTAAATCCTTATCAAATATCCCTACACTTGGTATTTGCTTATCCTCAAGCAAATGTGCTTTTGACCAATCAATTTATAAGTTAGGGGGCATGAAGCATTGGTTTAAAATAGTTTAGAACAAGTAAAAGCGCCACAATAGTCATAATAAGCACGGAATTTATATACTAGCACCTCACTAGTGGTGTTTGGATTCTCTCATCTCTCGGGTTTATATGAAATATAATATGAATGGAAATGAAAGATAAACACTCATTACCTAGCATAGTACATAGATTACCATAAGCTTGAGAATAGATCAAACCTCCACCGCTTTGGCGTAAGCACCTAGGAACAACTATCTAAGAGGTCTTTACAAGGTTTGTAACGTTAGGCTTAGGGTAGGGAAATAAAGGGTTTTGTTGGATAGGGGATATTTAGTGGTGGCAAGTCAAAAATCTTATGTTACAAGCATGTAAAGTGTAGGGTTGCTAAGCCAAGACTCGACTTACTAACACTAGATAACTTGAAACAAACAAACATAAATTAAAAACATAAATATAAAGATAGATGTAGGATGGTAGCCCGTATGTTTTTCTAATTTTTTTCATTTTTTTAACATCTCTCTTTTTTCTTCTTTTTTTTCGATTTTGTTTTCCATTCATACCTTTTTACTCTACCATCCTCTACGATAACATCAAAATATAAGGGATTTATAGGAGTATCCCTATACTTAATTTTTTATTTCTCTAACACTAATTGACCCGATTTGAAAAGATCAAAGCACTTGGAGTATTTAATTACGTAGACAAAGGGAATTTGAATTTATCGTTCTTTCTCGTTACTCCATAAAATATTACTTTTACCTGTGAGTCCCAATCGTCCCAAAACTGTGTACAAAAGATATGACTCGATTTAGCAACTATGTAAGTAACTAGATAATGGAACTAAGGGTTTAGTAATGATAACAATAATGCACTAAAGATGAGTGCATACAAGGTAGGCTAAGGTAATTTGAGTGTACATTTGGGGGTGGATTGTAAACAATGCTCTTCATTGATATTCTGGAAAACCGAAACACCACGAGAACCGCGAAAAGGATAGGCTCTGAGGGGTTAACTAGGGGTATCGTGTACTAAAGATGAGTACATCGCAAGGGTGTAGGGTAATTACTCAACCGATATGGAAGATGTAATTATAATACAGGTTTAAAACAAGGGTTATCCTAATGCCTCTTATCATTTAGTTACTCCTAACTACACAAGTGTAGTCTCACTAGCGATCTCGGAATGCATCACAAAACAAGTTCTAGAATCTATTATACTACCGGTACATTCACTAAGCATTAAAGGTGAATGATTTTATTCATAAATATATAGGGGCGAACCTCACATTTTTAGGGTGGAATTTGAGTGGTAAATGGTTTTTGTGCTAGTTATATAATTTCTATCCATGAGACGCTTAATTAAGACTATAATTTAGCTCATAAATGTCATAAAAAATTTTAAATTTGGTGCTAAAATTGCTCTAACGAATATTTCTCATAGTTTATTACACAAATTACCAAGGACAAGAGAAATGATCAAGTGAGTGAATAGTTTCTAGGTTCCTGTTTCATTCAAAGTTAGGATAAAGGAAGGTAAGTAAGGAAAAGAAACTAGTACTCCCCTGATTAGCTCGGTGGGATATGTGTGAAGTTGCGGTTAAATTCTCTTCCAAGAAAAATGCATAAGTAATAATCTTCATCCAATGTGTTTTTCTTCTTCTTGTCTAATATAACCTGCAAACTTATAAGAAAACAAACAAAACCTTCGCATAAAATCGGCGGTAAACTATATATGACACACAACTACACTAGAAAGCAAGTAAGATATAATGCTTGTGGAATGGATGTTTGCAGTTTTTTTTGGAAAACTAAGACCTGGGAATTTTCAAAAATTTATAAACTGCACTGAAAACGAAAACTGATCATTCTGTTTCTATATAGCCTGACTTCGTCAGGCTTTAATCATGACGCCGTCAAGTTTTCCTGACAGAAAGTGGCCTGCTGCGTTTTTCTGGGAAAATTCCGAAAAAATAACAACAATAAAACCTGGAAAAATTCCTGCAAAACATCCATTATGACTCGATACAAGCATTTGACTCTAACAAACACACATATATATCAATTTCAACAATTGTAATTATCATGTTCATGTTCTTAAAAACTTATGTGATCTTCCCTACACTTATCTTTTTTTGTAAAATACCTTTATATGTAATTAAGACGAGGTTAAAAATAAAATAAAGCATTTTCACAAAGTCTAACATGAGAATAAACAACAATGAAAGAGATATAAGACACACACAAAATTGAAAAACAAAACAAGCAAACAATTAAGCATGGGTTGCCTCCCACGAAGCGCTTTTCTTTATTTATGAGTCTTGTAGCTAGACTCGAAGTCGTGCTCCTATGTGACTTCCTTTTTCATCCTCAATGATAATTCTATCATATTGACAAAATTCTCATCTACTCTATACCTAGGTCCTAGGGTCAAGCAATCCTTATAGTAGAGTCTCCTTTTCTCCCACATAAAGTTCAAGCCCTTTTCAATATCCTCTTTGCTCTTTTCCTAAAGGCTCTAACGTTATCTCTTTCAAAGTAGGATAGATTACCATAACCACTAACTTTCCAAGGCATCCTATATGTAATCTCATCGTCTCCTTCCAAAAATCTAACCGTTCCTTCAGGTTTGTTATAGCTTAGCTTGGATCTTTCAACAAACGGTTTGCCTAACACTACATGGGATAGGCTATAGTCGATGACACATCCTATGTCTTCTAAGATCATAAAATCTACCAAGTAGGTGAAGTTTCCTACAAAGACGTGTACACTCTTGACTCTTCCCAAAAAATTACAAACCTCACCGGGATACCTAGGGTCCCTCCTAATATTGAGTCGCGTATTCATTATGTCATTGTAAACAGCCGAAGACATCACGTTGATTGGAGAGTCTACATCTATGTATGCGTGTTCCACATTCCTATATCCAATCATACAAGGGATATTAATATTCCAAGGATTTCCTCTCCTAATATTTGGGCATATTCTAACGAGGGGTGATCGAGAATTATCGATTATGTACTTGTGGTATGCAATTTCCTCCTTAGTGGAATATTGGTTAAAATAGGCATTGGTTTCTTCATCCTCATTTTCATTTATTATTTTGATGACCTCAACGTCATTTCCTCCTAAGTCATCGTCCGAACCATTGCTACTTGATGCATTAGCCGCTTTTTCAATTGCATCCCTAATTGTATTCTCAAGTAACCTATGTAATTCTTTAAGCTCATCGATTTCACTAGTGATATGGTTGCGAAGAAGATTGAAGGAATGTTGATCAATTGGTTGGTTTAAAGTTGGTGATAGTGGGTAATATGGTGGATGGTTGGGTGGAAGTGGTTGATGTGGTGATGGATTGTTGTTTGGTGGTGGATTGTCACCCATGGTGATAAGTGACAAGGTTACGAACAAAAACACAAAAAAGGGGGATAGACTACAAGAAAGCTAATGAAAATGAGAAAAAATATTACTTGATAGGAATCAAGCAAGGGAACCTAAATGAGATAGAAGTCTAACTAGCTATTCTATTCCCCGGCAGCAGCGCAAAAAACTTGATGCCTGGGTTTGGGGTCGAGAAAACCTCCTTTTCTACGAGCAAGCTTTTCAACCCTTTAGGCAGTGAACCTAATCATTGTAGTATAGTATGGGGTAAGCCTCGGGGATTGATATCATTCTCTAGGGGAATAGGAATGCTAGAAAGAAATTTATGACGAGAAGGTGATGTTGAGGATGATTATTTTTTTATATTTTTTATGTTTTTTAGAAAGCAAGGGTAAAATCTCGAGGCAATTGATTGGGGGTGGTACTTCTAATTATCTAATTATCTAATGATCTAATTACTACGGATAGCTATGTTTAATTGAGGTGTGCTCATATGGTGATTAAAGATGTGTTCACTTAGATACTATTACTCCCTAGTTATCTTTTATTGGTCGGTTGAATTGTCACGTCCTTTATCTTAATGCGTTGTATTCCTATTAGTCGTAGGGTGTCCGTATTCACTAGTTCTATGAGGTTATCTCTCCTATAGGATTCACGGGATCGGCAAGCCTAGGATATTTCCTCCGAGCACCCTATCGTCTTCAAGCATACTCACGCAATAAATACAACGAAAGCCTAGTTGCACTCCTAAGCCTATATCAATTAAGACAAGAAACAACCTAACAACAATCAATAACCAGGTTTCATAGATCTAAGCAAACACACAAGTAATTTAGCTAGATATGTTAGACAAGCAAGCATACACACAATCAATTGAACATGGGGTAGATATGACGATAAATTAGAATAACAAACTTATCTTGATGTGTAAAATAGGATATGGGACCCTAAAATACTGTCCAAGTCGGACTACAATTGAGTTAGGGTTTGCTCTCCAAAATTCTACCTCTTAAAATACAGAAAAATCGAATTCTATATATAGATTTACAATCGCGACGGCGTCGCCTTGTGCTAGCGATGCTGCAGGTCGCCGTCATTAGGTTTTCGTCTTAGCCAAGTCATCGATAGGACGGCGTCACTTGAGAGTTGTGACGCCGTCGGTCTTTAGTTGCGACGTCATCTAAGTTCTAGATCTGGGTCGTCTGGAGTGAAAAGTGTGAGTGACGCCCTCCATATATTAGGCGTGACACCGTCAGGCTTTAGGATCAGAAATTCCATTGAGCCGTCGCGTGCACATTTTGATCAAGTTTTCATAGAGGGACGGCGTCGCCTTTTGGATGGGACACCGTCAGGTTCTGCTGATCGGTCTTGAGTGTCTTCGATCTTGACTTTGCCATTTTCTTCATGTTTTTGATCCTTTTCGTCCAAATGTGCTTCATTCCAGCATTTTGCTTCCAAAAGACCTAAAAAGTGAAAAAGAACGATTTTAAGCAGTAACGGATATAAAATGTGTCGAAATAGGGCTTAAATGACCCCCTAAAAGCGTATGTTTTAAATCCTTATCAGTAATCTCAGCTTAACTCTTCTGTAAATAATCTTAGTACTATTTTTAATTCTTGCATTTATCCATTCGTCTTTGTTGGTGACTGGAAATCTATTCTTGTCACCAACACGGGCCATAGCACTTTGTCCATTCCTTATAGAACCTTTCACTTAAATAATGTACTCACTACCTCTAATATTGTTATAAACTTTATATATGTTCATCTATTTTTACAGATTTGATGATTACAAAACCCACAAGCAGAAATGGAGAAAGAAGAAACAATGAGGACCTAATATGTAATAGTTTGTTAGCTTTATTAGTAATCTAGGGTTTCTTGTAACCTCCTTCTATTATATAAAGAGGGTGGCGTCTTGGTTATGAGATTATCCATTACATAGTAGACTTCTCCAATAAGAGTCTAGACACACCAAAGAAAGCGTGTGTATATTAGTTTAGTAGTTTATGTATTAGTTTTATTAATGAATAAAGAAAACCTTATTAGTAATGTTAATTGTATTCTTATTTTACATTCCGATGTGTTTTAATCAATCAATGTTATTGATACCCTAGTTGAGTCCAGATCTTTGGATTTAACAATTGGTATCAAAGCCTCGTGGCTCTCGATTTAGGGTTTATAAGGTTTTCCTATACCAGTAGACGTGAACAGAAAAGAGGCACCAGGCAAAAAGGGGTTGTCATTCAGATCACGGATAGTTTTGAAGATGATCAGATTTGTTTTAAGGTATTAACTTTTATCAATTATGTATACCTCGTACCACAAATTATTTCAATTTGTGATTATAATTTGTGTGTAAGATTCGGATGTGGGACTGACTGGTTGGGAATACATGGATCAGTCTTCAATAAATTGGCTGTCGTTTTCGTTTTTCATGATACTTTATTAATTGTTCTAACATATGATGGCAAGTGGGATGGGATTCGGTGTGGTGCGATGTATGGAGGTTACGGTGGTCTTGACTGTTGATTGTGTGACACTTGTTGAGTAAAACTGGCTCTGGCGAAACGAGGCTCTGTTTTACCCTAAAATGTGGTCGAGACATTTGTACTGGTTGTATCGAATCTTGTACGACAATATTACTTCTCAAATTCGTTGACTTTTGTTAAATTATAATTGGGAAGTGGATATTACATGGAAATATGGAAATTGAATATTTGATTTGCTTTTATCTTGATACGAGGATTTGATCTTCAATTGTTAAAGTCTAGTTGGTACTGTTATTTTTTTTTAATTCTGGTGGTCCACACACGATAATACTATTTGATTGGTCGGTGCTATCATGATTTATCTATGTTCGTAAGTTAATGTTGGTCATCAAGAAGTTAATACTGGTAGGCGAAGCATATTAATTCTGGTAGCGACGGTTAATTCTGGTCGTCTAAAGTTTTATACTGTTCATTGATTACTAGTCTTGGTGAGTTGAATTTTTATTCAATGATGAACCCTAGTAATTATCATATTTCCGGCTAGTTCACTTGCTACTGTCAGTTATTGATTTGGTGTTCTTACTGGTTGCATATTCTGATTCGTACTGGTGGTTTTGACTTCTTACTGGTTATATCATTCATGTTGGTCTGGTTCCGGTTTCTTCTGTTGGCATTGTTTGATACTGTTTGTTATTGCCGCTAGTGTTGTCCGATTTTTCTTGTTTGTGCTGCTAGTGTTGATTGATATTGGACAACACATATTATAGGTCCATTGACGCCCTTGGATTTTGGACGATGTGAGGCTAGATATTTTTCGTTCATTATTTGAAGATGTGATTACGAAGAAGGTTGAATATCATGTATTTGATGTTGTAGTTGAGTTTCACAAGTGCGTGTCTTATCATACCTTTTAGCAGGAGGTAACTTGTTCGTACGTGAATGATGTGACAAAGACTTGTTGAATCTAGCAAAGGTGTGTGATCTACAAACTAGTGGTGCTTAATGCTCGCATTTGCTGTCACTTAAGGTGTTATGTTGTAGTGCCTAGTGTCTCATATTAGTTGAGGGTTGATCAAGAGGTTGCGGTCTACTTATACTACTTATAGGAGTATGAGTTTGGAGTCACGTGGATAGTACAAGATTTAAGACGCAAGTTTGGGAAATTCAACTTCTTCCTCAAATTCGCTATACTCAGTTTTCTTTATCAGTAATCACTACATAGAACCTAAAAAGTCCGAGATTCAAGAGATGGTTCGTATATTTTTAAGGGGAAGCTTATTGTTCATATACTTACCATCTACATGCATCACTTGAGGGGAAGCGTTTACGAGTTGCACAAGACCCCTATTCGCTGTTTACAAAAAGGGGAAGAAGATTCATGATGTGCAGCTTATTATTGTGATGACATGTTTTAGCATTGTTTCTTCATGCAGATTGTTTTGTAATATCAAATAGGGGAAGATTGTTGGGAATTACAGATTTGATGATTACAAAACCCACAAACAGAAATGGAGAAATAAGAAATAATGAGGACCTAATACGCAATAGTTAGTTAGCTTTATTAGTAAGCTAGGGTTTCTTGTAACCTCCCTCTATTATATAAAGAAGGTGGCATTTAGGTTATGATATTATCCATTACATAGTAGACTTCTCCAATGAGAGTCTAGACACACCAAAGAAAACGTGTGTATAATAGTTTAGTAGTTTATGTATTAGTTTTATTAATGAATAAAGAAAACCTTATTAGTAATGTTGATTGTATTCTTATTTTACATTCCGTTGTGTTTTAATCAATCAATGTTATTGATACCCTAGTTGAGTCCAGATCTTTGGATTTAACAACAGGGGTCCTCTATCCTGTCACCACTCCGACTTCTCCTCAAGCCTTTCTTGTCAGTCGACACACGTGGCATCAACGACTTAGACATCCATGAACTAATGTGTTGTGTTCTTTAGTTTCAAGTAATTTATTTCTTGTAATAAGACTAAGTCTCAAGTGCTATGTCATGCTTGTCAGCTTGGCAAGCACGTGCGACTTCCTTTTTTGGTTTCTAAAACTATTGTTAGGTCTCCTTGTGGACTTCTGCACTTTCGAGTATTATGGGTATTAAATACTATATTTTGTTTTTAGGTCATTTTTCACATTATTTATGGGTGTATCATTTTGATGAGTGTGTAAATCTCATCGTTTTATCTAAAATAAAGCGCAAAATCATCGAAAACACTCGAAACACATCAAAATGATCAAAATATCACAAATCGGTGTTTTATGTGTTTCAAATGCAAAATTATCAAAATCGGATGAAAAATGTATCAAGTTTGCAAAATTGGCGGTTTAGTCCCCAAGTTTCATAAATTGTCAAAAATAGTCCACGAGCCATAATTTCAAAAGTAAAGTCACCAAGGTCCTTTTAAAATCATAAGTTGTCAAATTTAGTCCTTTGGTGAAAAATATCAAAAAGTTTGAGAAATTACAAAAATGGTCCTCCAAGTTTGAAATTTGGCAAGATTGGCCCCTGGAATTTTGAAATTGGCAAGTCTAGTCCTTATACTTTTTGAAAGTGTCATTTTCAGCCCTTGGATAAACTTTGATGAATTGGCAGTTCTGGTCCCTGGAGTTTCAGAATTGACACATTTGGTCCTCTAATTATTAAGCCTTTAAACCCATTTTGGACCCTTTCATAACCTTTGACCCCCTGTCAAAATACAAATTGAACCCCCCTTTTATAATATCTGGTCAAAGACCAGTCAAACCCACCATCCCTTTCCCCGTTTTCCCTCCACTTGTCTGCTACCACCGTATCCGATACCATTTCTCCACCAACTCACCTGATCACCTCACCATGTCCCCCCCTCCTCAAACAAGCTTCCAAGAAGCAATTAATGCACCCTTACCCACCATATCAACCCCTTGGCTTATAAGAAGATTTGGCGCCAAAAGCGTTTTGAATGGTTGAGATCGGTTTGAGCTAATCCAATGGCTTAGATTGTTGGGAAATGTCGGAGGTGAGAGAAAAGAGCATTGGATTATAAAAGGAGCATTTGGATGCAAGAAGAGTAGTCTTCTAGTTTTAAATTTTTATCTATGTCGTTTTTACATAAAAGCTTTAGTTTAGTATCAAGTTTGTAATCTTTTGTTAAATTGTGTTAACTTAAAGTATTTAAGTATTTTAAAACTCAATTCAAGTATCAATTTTCGATTATTGTTACAATTCTCATTTTGTATCCTTGTTGAAATTTTCAAAGTCAAAGCTCCTTCAAAAGCTTCATCGCACTTGTTTCTCGGTTCTATTGAGCCTAAATAAGCTTAGCATAGCTTTGTACAAGCTCTCATTCAAGTTCTCATTCAATTTGACATTTGGTCAACGAAGGTCAAACTGGGTCAATATGGCACTGGAATTGGTCAAATGGTGAAGCAGTGTTGGATGTGGGTTTATTTAGGACTAGTGGGTTGATATTAATAGGTTAGAGATCCTTTGGTTCACTGATTCAAGCCATAGTGGCTAAGGACACTTTGTAAGTTGTTTCAAGTTATTTTGCTAAATCTGTATTTGTGGTGATAATAAGCATCAAACCAGTTTAAGTAGCTGTATTTAGATTATATTAATGTAGTTTGATCATTAGTTCTAGTGCGCTCGTGTTGATTCAATTCATTTGCTAAAAGCAGTCATAAAGGTGTGTTTGGCACTGCTGTTAAAAGCATCCTAAAGTTTTGTTCATTGATCAAGTCTTGCTAGTTCATGTTTGTTGAGTCATATTAGACTCATATCATCTTACTTGTATGCTGCAAACCAAGAAAGTCAAAGTTCTTTTAAAAGCGTATCACTTGTTCCTTTGTTGGATTTTAAAAAGCAAATCATCATTTTGTGTTTAGAAATCAATAACAAAGGTTGTATTAGCTTCATTTCATCATAATACAACATTATCGGTCCTCAAATCAAGTTTAAATCTCAAAAAGTCAAGCGGTGTCTTTTCAAAAAGTAAAAATGTCAAAACTTGTTTTATCGAGAAAGTCAGCGATTACACGAGGTTCCATTAAAGGTTTTCAAGGTCTGAATTTTGGTTACAAGTAGTGCTCTAGGTGGTCTATAAGACCTAACATCAGTTTTAGCTTAAGCTTCTGAATAAGCACGCATAAGCTCAAAGTAGGCCCCATCTGCCCTGCTCCAACTCAGTATTGACTGAGTGGTTTTCTCAGCTTTTGTGCAAGCCTGCACAGGGCTTACAATAGCTTATTAACATCTGGTCTTTTGGTCATAGGTAGTCACTCAGGTCTAATTTAGGACTTAATCATTGGTTTTTAGTTTGTAGCTTATTTGGTTGCTTATTTTGGGTCTGCAAGTTAGCACCCAAATCTGTTTTGAGCTTAATTTCATAATCATCAAATCCTTGCATTTTGTCATTCAGTGATTGTAGCTTGTTGATTTTAGTTGGATTTTGGTTAATATAGCTTATTAGAACTTCTGTTAACAGTTGGTGGCTTGTCTTAATCATTTGGCTTATTTAGTGCTTATTTCAATAAGCACTCTCACATCAGTTCCATAATCTTGTACACAAGCACTTGTTTTTCCAATTTTCATAGCTTCTTAATATTATTTTGGGTTTCCTGAAATTTTGATTTTTCTCATTTGTTTTACTATTTTTCTTGATTTTATTGGTTTTAGCACTTTTAAATAGGATTTAATACAAAAATTCGAAAAGGTCCAAAAAAATAAGTTTTCATTTTCTTAGGCTTAGATAAATATAAAAAGTGAAAAAGTAATTTTCCATATTTTCATAGTTCATTTGGTAATTTTAGTAATTAAATTAGTTTTTAATAGTTTAAAATTCCTAGAAAATAGATAAATAGTCACAAAAATACAAAAATAGTTTTGAAAAGTCTATTTTGATATTTTAGACTTTTCCAAGTCTTAATCTTATTTTTCTAGCCTAATTTCCTATTTTCTTGTATTTTAGGTAATTAATTATTAGTTAAAAATAGTTTTTAATTAGATAAATAGTTGTAAAAATAATTTTCTTTTTCTAAATATTTTCTTTTATCATTAGGTTTGTAAAAACATCAATTTCATATTTTTAGGGTTAATATTGATTAAGTTTCACTTTTTATTTTATGCGTTCGTAGTTTTTAATTTAAGCGTCGTTTTAGGTTTTAACGTTCATCACTTTAAATATAGTGATAGCGTTTATTTAATAGGTTTTATCTTTTAAACTTTCTTTAATTTGCATTTAAGGCGTTTTTAATTTGTTGGTTTTCCTTAGTTATAATAATCTCAATTCCCTTTATCGTTTAAATTTCTCGATCACTAGGCGTTGATTGATCCATTGCATAGCTCATTGGGACATAACGACCGGGAGACCTATACTCCTCGATCTTAATTGCATTAGTGTTTGAGCGGTTTTAGTCTTTTAGACTTGTTGTTTAGCACCAATCAAATTTTAGGCATTGCCTTGGAGTTGTCTTGATCTATTTTCCGTGTGGTGATTAGTTGTTTGAATACTCACTCATTTGTTTATATCATCCATTTACGTATATATATATCCATATTTTCTTCTAAAAATCCAAAACCAAAAACAAGCAAAAGCGTATAAAACACAAAAATATTTTCTTTTGTTTCTATATATGTATCAAAAATAAAAATACAAAAGATTAAATCGTTTTCTTAATAATAAACAACTTAAAAGATTACCACGAAAACCAAGGCGGTGCACTACCTAGCGGGGTGCGACCATAATAAGTTCCCGAACTAAAGATATAAAACTTGCCTTTGTGTCCTTGTGATTGGTGTACCTTTTTCAAAAAGCCATTCATCTTGGATTATTGGTTAAGTTCTTTGTTGTTTTGCCTCGATTTTGTGTTAATTGATTTTGTTGTGATATCGACGTTTGAACGAAACCCATAAAGATTCTTCTCACGATTTTTATAAAGCGTCTTCATAATTCTCATTCTCATCGAAAGATTTTCATAATTCCATTTCTCTCCTTAACTCGAGTTTCCTTAGAGTTAACTCTTGTGTATCTTTTCGCTCTTCTAGATCTGTGAGCCCATTTCGTGAGCTTGTCAAGATTCCAAGAAGGCGTGCTCGTAGACTTTCTGCTCCATCGATCGGATCGAGATCCGGACTGTTCGCACTACTCCCGTTGTCATGGCGGATGAGATTCCTATGTGCGAGCTTCTCCGGGCACCCATCGGCGGGTATGGAGATGCTATCGTTATGCCGACCATCGTGGTGAAAATTTTGAACTCAAGACGGGTTCTTGAACCTTGTAACCTCAAATCAGTTCTCGGTTTTGGCGGGATGATCCTCATGCTCATATAAGATGGTTTAACAAGATTGCATCTACCATCAAGTATAAGAATGTCCCCCGATCTTTGTTAAGCTTCTTACATTCCCGTTTTCTCTTGAGGGCAAGCCGGTTGGCTTGAAAAACAACCCCTAAATCAATAGAGACATGGGAAGATCGGTGAAGAAATTTGTGAATGAATTCTATCCACCTTCCAAGACCACGAGTCTTAAAATGAAATCATCAAGTTCACTCGAAGTTTGATGAATCCTTGATGAATCGTGGGATCGTTTCAAGGAATTGCTTGCAAGTGTCCTCACCACGGTTTCTCCGAGTTGATGCAACTCGATACTTTCTACAATGGGTGAGTCAATCGATCAAGATTCTCTCAATTCCTCAGCGGGAGGAAATTTCCTTAACAAAAGCTGTCAAAGAAGCTTTGGCGATAATCGAAAACAAGTCCAAGGTCCGCACAAGCCGGTTGTTTCCCAAGTCAGTGTTGGTCCTTCTTCTTCTTCATCGCCCGTGAGTCGGTCTAGCACCGATGCTAAGATTGATAAACTCACGGAAGCTATCAAGCTTTGGTTCTCTCCAACGGAAGAAAGTCTCTTTTCCACAAACTTCACCTCTGCTGAAGTTAAGAAAGTGGAAGTCTGTGTTACTGTGGTGGCCCCATGCTTACTATAGCGTATGGCCACCGATGGTAACCCTTTGAAACTAATGTTGTGGGCGGGATGCCTAATCAAGGAGGCAATCAATATCGTGCTCTGTGAGCCGAACCACCGTCCTAACCACTACTCTGGACCTCCGGTTTCCATCAAAACCAAAACCGTAATCGAATCAAAAGCAGACCAAACCAAGGTTTTCAAAACCAAGGTCATTTCAATCCAAACAACGGTTTTCAAAATCGAATCAAAATTTCCAACATCAAGGAAATTACAATAGAAACCAGTCGGAAATTTCAACCACAGGTATTTTCATGCAAACAATCAAGGAATTTTCGAATCAAGGCCTAATCCTAACAATAGAGGCGAATTTCCTGTTCAAACTCAAGCTATTGTTCCAAGCTGGACCATCATCGATGATTTGTTGAAACAATTCATGAAATCGAGAGGAAATGAATCGGTTATTGGTCGACCAAATTTACGATATCAAGAAGTCTTTAAATGATCGACCCTCGGGCTCGGTACTTTACCTAGCAACACGATCGCTAATCCGAGGCGATGCAAAGCGATCACAACCAGTGGTGCTTCATATCTTTGGACTCTTTGTTCCTACTACCTCTTCTTCTTCTTCTATCCGAAGGTAGTGGAAAGCGAACCTCAAAACACAATGGACCTCGACTCCAATGCCTCCTCCTCCGTGGCATTTAGTCAAGTTACCAAGGAAACAACGGACAAGGTGCATTATTCAAGCCCGCGGTACCGCACGTCCCACCCGGTAGTCAACCTCAGTGGTCCGAAACCCAAGCCAATTCAAGGAGTTGTTTTGAACCTCCTGTAGCTCTGTTGAGAATCGAAATCCAAAACTTCTATTCCTTATCCCTCACGTTTACATGAGCAAAAGCTCATGAGAAAGCTAGTCATCGGATGGAAAAATTCTTTCAAATTTTCCAAGAACTTCACTTTGACATAAGCCGCGGATGCCATCATGTTAATGCCTAAGTTTGCATCTACTCGAAACATATCTTTGAGCAACAAAGAAAAGCTATTTGAAATGGCTAAGACTCCTTTGAATGAGAATTGCTCATTGTCTTGTTAAAAAGCTTCCGAGAAGCTAGGAGATCCCGGAAAATTTCTTCTTCCTTGTGTTTTCCGGGATGATTGAATGCTTTGCCTTGCCGATCTTGGTGCAAGCATCAATCGATGCCTTACTCGATGTGGAAACAAGCTGTCTCTTAGGAACTCATTCCTACGCATGACTCTTGAGCTTGCGAGATCGTTCTATATCTCGTCCTCTTGGCATTGCCGAGGATGTATTGTGAAAGTAGGAAAGTTCCATTTCCCGGTGACTTTGTGGTCGTTGATTTCGATCTTGATCCTCGAGTTCCCTCATTGTTGGGCGAGTTCACGAGGGCGGGCCGTGCTCTTATCGATGTATTTGAGCAAGAGATCACTGCGTGTGGGTAACGGTTGTTACTTTTAACCTCGATCAAACTTGGTACTCCTCAAAGTGTAATCTTGAATCGGTTAATCGAGTCGATTTAATTGATATTGCTTGAGGAGTACTCTCAAGAGTTTCTTGGTTATCTTCATAATTACGTGGGTGGAAATTCCACCACATCTTCTCGACCTATCATTTCCGACTCTTCCCCTCTCTCGCTCCGTTTGAGGAGGTGACTTCCTACGGAAGAGATCGATGAATTTCGGCTCTTGATGAATCAATTCACTGGAATTGATGGTGTTTATGATTCGGAGGGGATATTCTTTATCTTGAGCAATTGCTTAATGAAGATCCATTATCTTCACTCCTCGAAAGAAATCACAAATGAGGAAATCAAATCGGTGCAATCATCTCTTGAAGAATTTCGAGGTTGAACTTAAGGACCTTCCTCCTCATCTTGAGTATGCATTTTGGAGGGTGATGATAAATTACCGTCATTATTACTAAAGACTTGGTGAGGAGGAGAAAAGCGCTCTCATAAAGGTCTTGAAGTCACACAAGCAAGCAATTGCTTGGAAACTCTCCGATATTAAGGTATCAACCACGAATTTTGTACTCATAAAATCTTAATGGAGGATGACTTCAAGCCAGCGATCAAAGTCGGAGAAGGGTGAATCCTAAGATTCATGAGGTTATCAAACAAGAGGTTCTCAAACTTCTTGATGCGGCCTAATCTACCCGATCTCGATAGTCCTTGGGTTAGCCAATTCATTGCGTTCCAAAAAGGGTGGCATTCTTGTTGTCACAAATGAAGAAAGCGAGTTGATTCCAACTTGATTGGTTACGGGATGGCGTGTGTGTATTGACTATCGAAAGTTAAGCGAAGCCACCGTAAAGACCATTTCCTCTACCCTTCATGGACGGATGCTTGAGAGATTAGCGAGGAGCAGTACTATTGTTTCCTTGATGGTTTCTCGGGTTACTTCAGATCCCCATTGATCCATTGGATCAAGAAAACCACATTCACACTGCCCATACGGGACGTTTGCCTCTGACGTATGCCTTTTGGCTTATGTAATGCTCAGCACGTTCAAAGATGTATGATGGCGATTTTCCACGACATGATCGGAAACTATGGAGTGTTTATGGATGACTTTTCGGTCATCGGGGACTCGTTCAGACATGTCTCTCCCACTTAGACAAAATGCTTAAAGGTGTGAAGACACCAATCTCTGTCTAAGCGGGAGAAGAGCCACTTTATGGTCAAAGAGGGCATTGTCCTTGGCCATAAGATTTCAAACGGGATTGAGGTAGATAGAGCAAAGTTGATGTCATTGCTAAACTACCTCATCCTACTCTTGTCAAAGGTGTTAGGAGCTTTCTAGGTCATGCGGGTTTTATCGTAGATTTATTCAAGATTTCTCAAAATCGCTCGCCTATGACCCATCTTCTCGAAAAGATGCTCCTTTCATCTTTTCTCTGAGTGCATCGAAGCTTTTGAAACACTTAAGAAAAAGCTACGGGCACCCATTCTAGTTGCCCATTGGGATTTACCCTTGAGCTCATGTGCGATGCAAGTGATTTTGCAATCGGCGCGGTCTTGGGAACAGCATAAAACTAAGCATTTTCGGCCGATCCACTCTGCGAGCAAAACTATGGTGAGCTCGGACCCATTACACCACTACGGAAAAATAACTATTAGGCATGGTGTATGCGTTTGAGAAATTTCGACCATACCTCATCTTGACCAAATCGTGGTGTATACGGATCACTCGGCACTCAAATATCTCTTTGCAAAACAAGATGCAAAGCGAGATTGCTCCGTTGGGTTCTCCTCTACAAAATTTGATATCATCATTCGTGATAAAAAGGAGCGAGAACACAGGCTGGCGATCATCTGTCGATTAGAGAACCCTCACCAAAATGTGTTCGAGAAAAGGAAATCAATGAAACATTTCCTCTCGAAACACTCAATGTGGTTTCTTTTAAGTGGAGACTCGTCTACCCCATGGTTTCTTGACTTTGCAAATTACCATGCGGGTAACTTTGTAGTGAAAGGGATGTCGTCCCAACGGAAAAATAAATTCTTTAAAGATGTGAAACATTATTTACGGGACGACCCTACTTGTTTAAGATTTGTGCGGATCAAGTCATCCGGCGATGTGTGTATGGTCGGGAAGCTATTGACATTCTCAAAGCTTGCCATTACGGACCCTCTTGGGGACATCATAGCCCCAACTACACCGCCAAGAAGGTGTTTGATTCGGGATTCTATTGGCCCGCGATCTACAAGGATGCCCATGAATTCGTCAAAACACGTGGCGCTTGTCGGTCGTCAGGAATATCTCACAAAGAATGAAATGCCGCAAAAGCGCCATTCAAGTGTGTGAGATATTTGACATCGGGGCATTGACTTTATGGGGCGTTCCTTCTTCTCACGGAAATAAGTACATACTCGTGGCGTTGACTACTTGTCAAAATGGGTGAAGCTAAGGCTTTACCCACCAACGATGCCGAGTTGTTGTGAAATTCTTGAAATCTCTCTTTGCTAGGTTTGGAACTCCACGAGCCATCATCGGTGATCGTGGTGCGCATTCTGCAATGACCAATTTGCAAGAGTCATGCAAAAGTATGGTGTAACTCACCGTACCTCTCTGCGTATCACCCACAAACAAGTGGGCAAGTGGAAGTTTCTAGCAGGGATTAAAGAATCTTGGAGAGGGCGGTTGGTGAAAACCGTGCCTCTTGGTCGGATAGGCTAGATGGCGCACTCTGGGCCTTCCGTACAACTTACAAAACACCCATCGGTGCACTCCATACTGGTGGTGTGCGGAGGCGTGTCATCTACCGGTTGAGCTCGAGCACAAGGCATCTGGGCCTTGAAGCATGCTAACTTTGATATTCGAGACGGTGGTGATCACCGGAAAGTTCAAATGAATGAATTAAATGAACTCGTGATCAAGCTTACGAGAACTCTTTGATCTATAAACAAAAGACAAAGAAGATTCATGACTCAAAATCAAGAACCGCGTTTTCAACGTTGGTGATCGAGTCCTTCTTTCAATTCAAGATTGAAGATTTTCTCGGGAAAGCTCAAGTCCCATTGGTGCGGTCCATTACTATCGCCAAGGTTTATCCTTATGGCACCATTGAGTTATCTCAACCCGATGGTCCTAATTTCAAAGTGAATGGTCATCGGTGAAGCATTATTTTGGAGAGGACATTCCCCACGTGGTTGTCCGGATCTTCAAACTTTCCCATGAACCAATGAATGCGGGGATCGAGTCAAGCTAGCGACTCGGTAATCAAAAACGATAGCATGCCATATGGGTTTTCACCCGTATCTATGTCTTCTTACCTCTTTCTACCACCCTAGTGTGGGGGTTGCCACATGTTTCAAAAAAAAAAAAAAAAAAAAAAAAAAATCTTCTTTCTAAATAATGGCGTAGTATTTCCCTTTCACGTTCTTTGTTTCGGCATAACACGGTACTTTGAATATTGAGGGCAATATTCATTTCTAAGTGTGGGGAATTCTCACGAATTTTGTCATATAATTATACCAATTCCCGTTTTTGGCCAAAATTTTTTTTTGGAGTAAGTGTTTTACACTTTCTCATCAGTTATCGATCCGCCATGTACGTAAGACAAAAGGATTAGCTAATCCAGAGCAAGCGGCTCTTAGTAAAGATTTCTCAAATCCGTTTATATGGCTTGCAATTTGCCCAAAATTGTATGGTATTCAACTCACCATATCCTAAAAAGTGAAGAGTTGGCTAGCCCGCAAGATTATGGCTTGTGGTAAAGGCGATGGAAAAACCATAATTGGTAATCACTCACCAAAGATAATATTGATAATTTATCTAAGAGTTGGCTAGTCCGGAAAAGTGCGGCACGGTAAAGACAAAATCAAATCCGTTGAAAGGCGGTGGTTTGCTCAAAATCACATGGTTATCGGTGTACCATGGTTCTTACTTGAGCTGAAACATTTGGCTACTCCGAGTGATGGCTTTTGGTAAAGAGTTTAAAATCCATTACATTTTCTCAAATCATTGCTAGGGACTAGCAATATCTCGATGTGGGGATTGATGAGTGTGTAAATACTCATCATTTTATCTAAAATAAAGCGCAAAATCATCGAAAACACTCGAAACACATCAAAATGATCAAAATATCACAAATCGGTGTTTTATGTGTTTCAAATGCAAAATTATCAAAATCAGATGAAAAATGTATCAAGTTTGCAAAATTGGCAGTTTTAGTCCCCCAAGTTTCATAAATTGTCAAAAATAGTCCCTGAGCCATAATTTCAAAAGTAAAGTCACCAAAGGTCCTTTTAAAATCATAAGTTGTCAAATTTAGTCCTTTGGTGAAAAATATCAAAAAGTTTGAGAAATTACAAAAATGGTCCTCCAAGTTTGAAATTTGGCAAGATTGGCCCCTGGAATTTTGAAATTGGCAAGTCTAGTCCTTATACTTTTTTAAAGTGTCATTTTCAGCCCTTGGATAAACTTTGATGAATTGGCGATTCGGTCCACAGGTTTGAATTGACACATTTGGTCCTCTAATTATTAAGCCTTTAAACCCATTTTGGACCCTTTCATAACCTTTGACCCCCTGTCAAAATACAAATTGAACCCCCCTTTTATAATATCTGGTCAAAGACCAGTCAAACCCACCATCCTTTCCCGTTTTCCTCGACATGTCTGCTACCACCGTATCCGACCACCATTTCTCCACCAACTCACCCAATCACCTCACCATGTCCCCCCCCCCTCCTCAGCAAGCTTCTAAGAAGCAATTAATGCACCCTTACCCACCATATCAACCCCACTGGCTTATAAGAAGATTTGGCGCCAAAAAACGTTTTGAATGGTTGAGATCAGTTTGAGCTAATCCAATGGCTTAGATTGTTGGGAAATGTCCAGAGGTGAGAGAAAAGAGCATTGGATTATAAAAAGGAGCATTTGGATGCAAGAAGAGTAGTCTTCTAGTTTTTAAATTTTTATCTATGTCGTTTTTTACATAAAAGCTTTAGTTTAGTATCAAGTTTGTAATCTTTTGTTAAATTGTGTTAACTTAAAGTATTTAAGTATTTTAAAACTCAATTCAAGTATCAATTTTCAGTTATTGTTACAATTCTCATTTTGTATCCACTGTTGAAATTTTCAAAGTCAAAAGCTCCTTCAAAAGCTTCATCACACTTGTTTCTCAGTTCTATTGAGCCTAAATAAGCTTAGCATAGCTTTGTACAAGCTCTCATTCAAGTTCTCATTCAATTTGACATTTGGTCAACGAAGGTCAAACTGGGTCAATATGGCACTGGAATTGGTCAAATGGTGAAGCAGTGTTGGATGTGGGTTTATTTAGGACTAGTGGGTTGATATTAATAGGTTAGAGATCCTTTGGTTCACTGATTCAAGCCATAGTGGCTAAGGACACTTTGTAAGTTGTTTCAAGTTTGTTAGTGCAAATATTACGATATTTAATCTATACAGTCTCGTTTGTTTTGATTGATGACAAACATGTAACTTGTAATACATAACGTAAAATGTACAAGTTACTTGTAATTACATTTGTCTCAACATACATTCAACACCTCTCGATGTCTCGAGTCCTCGTATGTTACAACACGAGTTCGTACATGTTTGTTATGTGGCATTATGATCAAACCCATTAACAAATCATTTAGAATGTTTAAAATACATTTAGAGTCACTAAGTATTTTAATAGGTTAACCATTCTATTTGAACCTCATTTTACATTTTGCATTCACAAGTATTTCAAAAGGTAACTAGACATTTTATTAACTAGTTACATAATACATTTACAAGTTTACCTTGATAAACCTTTTAATCTAAAATGGAAATACATGTTACATCATGTCATGCATCATCTTTGAAATCCTTGGAAGATCACTTGAATATTTTGGTTAGATTGATACTCGATAAATCAAATGTGATCTTAGTAAGATTTGGTAATATCTTGCAAAGATTTGAAGAAAGATTTTTAGATTTTATGTCGGTACCACGGTGCCAAATTGTATAAAGGACGGAACCCTTTTAAGGGGTCCGTGGTCCGTGGCGCTCTCGTCCACTTTTGGCTATAAATAGAAGCCCATTGTTCTCCCATTTCTTCACCACTTCAAAGCACATCTTCTCCACCTTCTTGCATACATTTAGATCAATCATTAACAATGTAGTAACACACATTAAACACCCTAATGATCATGATCATAATGCTTCTAACATTCATCTTTGTTGTAAGCATACTCTTTGATCAACCAAGGAAATCTTGGAGATCTAGCCATCCCCACTCACCACAAGTTGAAGATCTATCACAAGAAGTTTAGGAACTTGTGATCTTCATCATGAAGGCTTCTATCAATGGAAGTTCATTTAGAAGTAGTTATTCATATCCATTAGACATTTGTGTCATGGATCATTAGTGTAAACATCATTGCATCATAATAACACTTTCACCAAACTAGATTAGATGGTTTATGTGTTTGTGCCATAAAACACAAGGTTTATTATGTTGGGCCATAAAACATATTGGGAGTGGTTGTACCCTTGTAAAGAACTCGACATCTAGCTTAGTGTCGGAAATATTGTATAAGCGACGTTAGGTTGGTTCTACCTCGAACTAGAACCCGGTATTTAGCTTTGTACGGAAAAAGTGTAGCGGCGATTGTAAGGTTTTCTCCGCCGAGAAGGGAGCTTGTTGATTTAGTGAAGTAACTCTCGAGTTGGGTACTCGGGGAGTGGAGTAGGCGGAAAGGAGATCCGTGACCGAACCACTATAAATCCTCGTGTTCGGTTTGCACTTTCCTTTCTTTATCTCTTTACTTTTATACTTGCACTATACTATTGTTTGTGATGTGGTTTGATGTTCATGATTGTGTGACAACTTTGTTTACCATGCTTTATATTAGTCACAAACAATAATTGGTACTTTCATATTATAACAAGCTTCATAAGCGATTTGATACTAAAGATCTAAAGTTTTTAAGCGGTAGCGTATTCACCCCCCTACGTTTCCACAATTGGTACGAGCCACGTGGCTCGTATTTTCAAAACAAATGGTTTTAAAATGAGTACGATCCATGTATCAAATTACCATTGAGCGAAAATAATATGAAAAATGCTTTGCTTGTTATACTTAGAAATTTTGTTGTTAAATGTAACTTTGTATACAAGCTTGAAGGTTTTCTTGAAAAGTAAAATAAAAAAAAAGTTTTTTGAAAGAACTAGTAAGTATTGTATTGTGTGCTCATAGAAAATTTACGAAGAAATATGATTTTAAAAAAGGTGTTTGGGATAACTATAAATCTAGTTGAAAAATCACCTCCGTAAATGTTTAAGATAAGTTACATAAGTAGATATATTGTTAAATATGTGTATTATATGTTTACTATGAAATCTAGTAAGTCGCACACGTTTTCTCTATGTCAAATACTAGTTTTGGTGAATCATCTCGAGAGGACCACGGCACCAAATCTTATAAAGGCGGATCCCTTTATTTGGTTCCGTGGAATCCGTATGTACTGATATCAGATTTTTGGGCAACTTCAAAAATCATAACTAATTAACCGTAAGTCCGTCAGTCGAGCCACCTATCATTTTAAAGGGAATTGAGTCTACTTTCATTTAAAAATACTCTCATGGCCTGAGTCTAATTTTAAATAAGTGAAATAGACCAAATACTACAGTATGTCTAAAATATTGAGTTTAAGCTTTAACATAAAAACTCAAAATTTTGAATCAAGCAATTTAAGTTGGTATTCTTAGAACTTTGATACAACTTCCTTTGAAACTAAATAATTTGGTAATATGTTTAAAGGAAACTAATCAAGCTTGGTATACATCGTCATATTTAAGCATAAAATGACGAAAAGTGTCTTTCTTGTTATGATATGCTAAATGACCACTTGTTTATGTTGTTTGCATATATGTTGCTTGCTTATTTTTCAAATTGTTGTTTACACTTGTTTGTTTGCATAATATAAGTGTCAATCTTGCCATGTTATTTATTCACTTGTTTGACGATTTCTTGTTTATGCACAATAGGTTATTTGCTAGATTTTGTGCACTAAGTTGGAAAATTATTTTACCATCGCTTGTAGAATTAGATCACTTCGTTTGCATAGGTTACTAACATCTCGCATAACTTATGAAATGTCATAACTCACTTAGCAATGAGTACTAAGTAAATTAGTCAAGTACTTTGAAAATGAAGGTGTTAAGAGAGTGTTTGGTACAAGGACAAAAACAATGTTGTATGATGTAATTTATTTGTTTTACTTTGTAGGATGATAATATGACTTAAAACAATGTTGTATGCTAACGGTTTATGCGGTGGATAGCACAAGTGTGTTATCAAATTTTACCCATTTTCACTTTTATGTGAAAATCGTTGTATGGTCAAAGTCTATGCTCCACTATATTTGTATATGTGGTATCGACTTTTCTAACTAGAAGTAATTAATGTCACATGTTTTAAGCAAAACTTGAGTTTGAAAACTCCCGACACCTAAAAATGGGTGCATGAACTTTTACGATGTCCACGGATCGAGCGGCACCAAAATGTTGGTACCGTCATTATTTATTTTAGTACCGCCATACACATGCAGGCGGACCGGCGGCACCAATTTAAGGGTTCCGGTGTGTAAAGAAATGGTGCCGTGAATCCTACAGGTAAGTTATTGAATTTTACTAAATCCCGTA
This sequence comes from Chrysanthemum lavandulifolium, assembly GCA_022545495.1. Taxonomy (NCBI): domain Eukaryota; kingdom Viridiplantae; phylum Streptophyta; class Magnoliopsida; order Asterales; family Asteraceae; genus Chrysanthemum; species Chrysanthemum lavandulifolium. The sequence goes on from CM040244.1 coordinate 216,498,572, forward strand.
ATCTAATTTACCAAACTTCGTTTCTAGGATAGTTGTTAATGCATATCTTTCATACCTTACTCAACACATCCTCAATGGATTAACTTAGGATGTTTGACATGATTTTAGACACTTCCATCTCATTAGAAACTACCATCTTTGTATGGATTAACATCAAATCCATGAATACTTAGTTCCATAAATCAACACATTCAAGATGATCATTTTCACACCTTCAACATTACTTTTCCTCAAGCTTAGCATTTCTTAAAGTAAAATAAAATGACTAAATCCTTAACCTCAAATAAGCCACTTAAGAAAACCACTAGGATTAGCATTCGATCTTGTTGCTTCATTAACTTGAGCTCTTCATCCTCAGACTCATTACCTCTCAACATCTCATCACCCATTCAAGATGTGAACTTTCTAAACTTAAGTACTCCAACTCCACCACCAAAATCACCCACCATCATCCAAAACAACTTCACTACCAAAGTCTCCAAAGCTTGTTCCTATCAAACTTTGTGCAACACCACCAACATCTCCTCACCCGTTTGCGGATGACTTAGATGACTTACGAGACTAATAAACTGGACTCATTATTTGCAAAGATAGCATACACAAGTCTAACATATGACTATAGATATTGTTTTGTATCTACATGTATTGCCTCACCTGGTTAACATGAAAATAATGTGTCATCCTTCAAGACAATAAGTATTTACATCGAGTCATAACTCACACATATGTTAAATACATATTATCAAGTCTTGTTATCCTTGAGTTCAATCTAAGCTTTATAACCTCAACAAATTAGGATTGACAACTTAAGTATTTCATCCGAAATATTCAAGTATATGTGACTTACGATTGTAGTCATTAAAAGTCATATCCGAAAAATCAACACCCAAGTATTTTAACAACACATGTTGAAACACTTATCCAAAACAAACAACCACGGTGCCACTTATCCTCTTTGACACCTACTATCCCTCTTCCATCTTTTGGCACTATTAACCGTATTGCTCATGAACTTCCAAGAGTATACTTTAAATCAAACGTGCCCTTTCAAGGTGAACCTATACCTCACCCCTAAGCTTCATAGACATAACCAAAACTTCAAGCACTTCACCCGCTAGTTGTAGTAACTAATGAACCATAAGAATTAGTATCCGTACTTTTGTGTTCAACATCGTGGACAAATAATCAACCTAAGTACTCCCATAGCACAACAAACCCTACATCACCACATCCTTATTTAGACACACTAGAAGACCTACCACCTAGATCAACCAATCCACCATCCTTGCCATCATTTGAATTCGTTGAGTGTATTGCTCAAAAGCCCTTGTGTCCAACACTTGTCTTGAATCAAATGCACGTTTGAACAAACTCAACCATCCTTTCCCACATATAAGGACTTAGATAATTCATTATGGCTAGAACCTCAACTATCAAATAAGCATGGTGCTCTTGGTAATTGTTGTCAATTTCCACTAGGTATAAGTAGTACTACCTTCACAAATAATCAAAGTATTAGTAATACTTTGTTGTTAAACTTTCGCATAAATTTCGTTAAACTTCAAATCAACATTTTAACAACATATGTTAAAATGCAATCTCAAAGCCAACATCATACACCCCAAGCAACAATGACTCTTGAGGATTATACATAAGAAACTCGAGTGAATTCCTCTTGTCATCATCTAGTGAATATAATCTTGAGACCAAGTTTATTTAGATGGGACTATCCGATTCAAACACTTTGGCTTCATATCTTCATTTAGGAAAACATGATGTTTTGAAGAACATTATGACTAAGATTCATGCGTTAAGCTTTCATTTTGTTAAAAGGATATTGTATATCCTATGCATCACTCTTGCGACATAAATAGTTGTGTTACAAGAGATTTCATTACACCTCATTAGCTAAATGATCTTGAAACAAACATCTACAAGTTACGTGAACTAGCATATCCAATTCATCTTGTCATACTTGTTTTCATAAGCATGATAACTTTATCCCATGGGATAATCTCATTTATTGAAAGATACTATTTGTATCTATTTCCTTTCAGCGTACATCATAACCTAACCTTGCTCAAACCGAGTGCACATCCAAGGTTAAAACTACACATCTTTAGAGCATACACAAGATCTATTGAAGTTGGTAACCTCACTTAGATTATTGTTAAATAAAATACCAAAGAGCTTTCTTGAGAACGTTCTTAATTTAACATATTCCATTCTCTAGCCTTAGATGATCATTCACATTTAAAGTACACATGGTACATACTTCAACTCAACATAAAAGATGTCATCCATTAGATCATATAATTAGTTGTGTAATTTGAACAACTTTAGATTCTAAACACAAGATTAAAACACATTGTTTATCAAACACACCATTGTTAAAATTCAGGTGTATAACATGACGTCTTCATCACCTTAGTTATGTTGCATATTAGTTAAGTCACATTAAGCCAAGTATTGGTAAACTATCATCTTTTATGCACTTTAATATGCAAAAGTAGGAGTTCCCATCTTTCTAAAATGAGAATGACTACTGGAGAACCTATTGCACTAGAATCTCAATTTGACCTAACGGTTGAATTGCTTCCTAGAGAGAAGTTGGGTAGGTGGAATCACCCGTAAAAATGGTCGTGTTTAGCCTTAATTGAGCACCGCTAGTAATAGTCTCATATTCATTCTCCAACTTGAAAAATCTGTATTCCTATACTTGCCTAAAGTAAGTGTTAAAACATTGATAGTTTGCCTCGCCTAAGGAATACTAATCAAACAAGTAGTATATATGACTTTTCTTTCAAAACCACTTGCATTGCACTTACATGTGTTGATTACATATTCTTGTTTGATACGATAAGTTGATTTGACATTATCTTAGTGTTTGATAACTAGTCAAATGTGTAAACCTTAGTAAAACCACTTGCATTGCACTTACATGTGTTGATTACATGTTCTTGTTTAATCGATAAGTTGATTTGACATTATCTTAGTGTCATAATGTATAAACCTTGGTATGGTTTTATCTTCATAATGCTTGTATTCTTGTTTCATGCTACTAAACATTTAAACCTAAACTTTATTTGCATGATACTTACTTTTGAATTATTTTTAGCATGATTAACATGTTAATATGCCATTTTGATACGTGATAATTTTGATATGATATATTTGTGTTTGAAAGTTATTAGTTGGCATTCATTACATCTATGTGTAGTACGATCCAAATGATACATGCTCCAAATTGTTATGGCTTAAGCATAGCTTGCATGAATCTTTCATTTTGTTTCTTTTGCTTCTTGTCACACTATTTGTTTGCTACATATGCACATACAATCTGTCAAAGTGCTTTTGGTATGACAAACTTTTAGAAGCCTTTTTATCTTACAAATTAATCACATATATTTGTATATCCAAGTATGCTTAAGTGTCTAAGTCTAACGACAAAACAATCTCATAATGAAATGTCTTGAATAAAGTTGTATTCTTGCATAATATGATTGTTTTGATGCTATCTTGTGTGGTGATTTCTTGTCTAACTAAGTGCAATATGTTGTTTTTGCTTATATAATATGTTATCATTTGATTTCTATCATGTTAACATCTTTTGTCACTAACAAACTTATTTTGTAGGTTGATAACAAACTATTTGTTATCTCACTTGGTTCTAACTATTATATGCTCATTTTTGCATAATCTCCTTTATTGCTACGTAGATTAGCACTATGCTTTATGAGACCCTAAACTTGCATATAGTTTAAAAGCATATAGAATTAAGTTCTAGAGGTTGGCCTTGCATTCTTGTCTTTCAACCGACCTCTTTCCAAATCTCATTTTGCTTCCGCTTTCCAAAAATCATCTCCATCATTATTTAGTTATAACAATACTCTAATCATCTTCACTTCCTATTAGAAATCCACATGCCTCATTATACGATCATCTTGTATTAATCGAGAAGAGTGCGTGACTTTAAGGATGAAGTTCATTGTATGCTAACCATCATCTAGTAAAACATCACTAAGCTCACCTCTTTCGTTAATACCAAATAACCTCCTAAACACTTTGTTGTCATTCCTTATTTGATACATTACACATTATGTTGGATGTCCACCAATTAAGGGAGAGAAATTCATTCACATAATTGTCTTTCATCAAATTTTATGTCTCTTAGACTCTACAATACCAACACATAGGTAAACACCACTTAGCTAAAGCCGGTTCATGAAACCACAACTAGTTCAACCTTTTTCGCACCAATATCTCATCAAGTGAAAACGCATCATGTGTTTTACAAAGCGTCTTCATCTCCACATATAGGATTTTCCTTAAACTAGCACCTTACAACTTCACTATCTAGAACACCATCATAGGATCTTATCCTTTTCTCGCTTATCATGCATGTCCTTGTCGGTGCAAACGATATATTAATCAAAACGACCATTTCCAACACGTTGGTCCATCCAACTCTCACTTATATGATGTCATTCTCATCCTCATATAGGTACTCATTATTATTATTAGTATTTTCCATATTGTCTTCACTTCTTTTCAAAGTGATAATCATCCATGTCGGTCAAAACCATGCTAATACTACCTTTCCCATTGTCACCTAGAATAGGTCATTTTATAATTCGTGTCAATCGATGAGCGAATTTATCATCATGTTATCACTTTTAGATAGAACACATTATTGATTACTCTTGGGTTAAAGCATATGAGAACTTGCTCAAAACAATAGGTTGTTGGCATCAATAAATCATTCAAATCATAACCCTTATGCATCATTGAAATGCAATGTCCATTCATATTTTTTTTAGCTTTGGTCACTTGACATGACGAAAGGATTGCATGAGTCCATATTTTTTATATTTGCTATACATATGAGTTTCTAACTCCTTAATAGCTTCCTACCTAACCACCACCACCTTCCATCACCACTTTCACTAAATCATCACCATCATGGATTAGTGAAAAACTTACTTTTGTAAATCTCGAGTCATCTACCATCACCACATGATTCCTACAAGAAACCGACACCAACACTAGCACCACTAGTGGCACACCCGGTGGGAAACTTCATATCTTCTTTCTAGGAACTATTTTGTAGTTTTTTATCACATTATATTCTCACTTTTCTTATGATTGTAATTAGGAGACTACACTTCATGAGATCTTTGATTATATCATTTATCACATATATACATCTTATTTTTCTTTGTGAAAAGATGAAATATATTGCACTAATGTTTTTCATTGTAGGTTCATCATCATATACACTTGATTGTATATAATTTACTCATCTAAAGATGAAGTTTGGATCAATTATTTTTCTTATTTTAGGTGCTTCTTGACACCATAGAAAAGGAGGAATGTCCTTTAAGCACTCATATTGCATCGTCTATACACTTGGTTGTATATGACATATTTGTCTAAAGACAAAGCTTCTATTATACTAATATTTATTTTGAAGGTTCATCTTGGCCCTAGAGCAAGGGAGCTTCGTCAAGAATTTCTTGAGTGCATCTTATATACACTTTGTTGTATATCACTTACTCGTCAATAGCGAATATAGTTTTGCACTAATATTTGTTTTGTAGGTTTTAATTATACCCCACGCCTCAAACAAGGGGAGCGACCGTCAAGGGGAGCATGCACGCATTTAGCATCATTCTCACTTTTCAACAAGCATTTGTGCTTGATAAAAGTGGAGAAAATAGGCTAATATTGCTATGCATTTTCTTTTCATATATTTCTCATAATTTTTGTTGCATAAAACTAACCTTGATGTAGGTTAAGCCTCTTAATTTGATCCATGGATCCGCTACCTAACAAGGAACGATTGAAGTAGGCGATTTAACTTCACTAGGGATGATGCAAGCTCGCCTTTTGGGGAGAAATGAAGTTAAACTCAAGGACACGCCTTTTGTTTCGACAAAGGGGAGAAGAGTGTAAGCGGAGAAGGTAATGTAAAGGTAGTAAGGATACAAGTAACCTTTACATTTTACTTTCTATTACGTTTACATATATTTGTCATCATCAAAAGGGAGATTGTTAGTGCAAATATTACGATATTTAATCTATCTGGTCTCGTTTGTTTTGATTGATGACAAACATGTAACTTGTAATACATAACGTAAAATGTACAAGTTACTTGTAATTACATTGTCTCAACATACATTCAACACCTCTCGATGTCTCAAGTCCTCGTATGTTACAACACGAGGTTCGTACATGTTTGTTATGTGGCATTATGATCAAACCCATTAACAAATCATTTAGAATGTTTAAAATACATTTAGAGTCACTAAGTATTTTAATAGGTTAACCATTCTATTTGAACCTCATTTTACATTTTGCATTCACAAGTATTTCAAAAGGTAACTAGACATTTTATTAACTAGTTACATAATACATTTTACAAGTTTACCTTGATAAACCTTTTAATCTAAAATGGAAATACATGTTACATCATGTCATGCATCATCTTTGAAATCCTTGGAAGATCACTTGAATATTTTGGTTAGATTGATACTCAATAAATCAAATGTGATCTTAGTAAGATTTGGTAATATCTTGCAAAGATTTGAAGAAAGATTTTTAGATTTTATGTCGGTACCCACGGTACCAAATTGTATAAAGGGCGGAACCCTTTTAAGGGGTCCGTGGTCCGTGGACGCTCCTGTCCACTTTTGGCTATAAATAGAAGCCCATTGTTCTCCCATTTCTTCACCACTTCAAAGCACATCTTCTCCACCTTCTTGCATACATTTAGATCAATCATTAACAATGTAGTAACACACATTAAACACCCTAATGATCATGATCATAATGCTTCTAACATTCATCTTTGTTGTAAGCATACTCTTTGATCAACCAAGGAAATCTTGGAGATCTAGCCATCCCCACTCACCACAAGTTGAAGATCTATCACAAGAAGTTTAGGGAACTTGTGATCTTCATCATGAAGGCTTCCTATCAATGGAAGTTCATTTAGAAGTAGTTATTCATATCCATTAGACATTTGTGTCATGGATCATTAGTGTAAACATCATTGCATCATAATAACACTTTCACCAAACTAGATTAGATGGTTTATGTGTTTGTGCCATAAAACACAAGGTTTATTATGTTGGGCCATAAAACATATTGGGAGTGGTTGTACCCTTGTAAAAGAACTCGACATCTAGCTTAGTGTCGGAAATATTGTATAAGCGACGTTAGGTTGGTTCTACCTCGAACTAGAACCGGTATTTAGCTTTGTACGGAAAAAGTGTAGCGACGATTGTAAGGTTTTCTCCACGAGAAGGGAGCTTGTTGATTTAGTGAAGTAACTCTCGAGTTGGGTACTCGGGGAGTGGAGTAGGCGGAAAGGAGATCCGTGACCGAACCACTATAAATCCTCGTGTTCGGTTTGCACTTTCCTTTCTTTATCTCTTTACTTTTATACTTGCACTATACTATTGTTTGTGATGTGGTTTGATGTTCATGATTGTGTGACAACTTTGTTTACCATGCTTTATATTAGTCACAAACAATAATTGGTACTTTCATATTATAACAAGCTTCATAAGCGATTTGATACTAAAGATCTAAAGTTTTAAGCAGTAGCGTATTCACCCCTCTACGTTTCCACAATCTGTATTTGTGGTGATAATAAGCATCAAACCAGTTTAAGTAGCTGTATTTAGATTATATTAATGTAGTTTGATCATTAGTTCTAGTCTGCTCAGTGTTCAGTTCAATTCATTTGCTAAAACAGTCATAAAGGTGTGTTTGGCACAACTATTAAAACTGTCCTAAAGTTTTGTTCATTGATCAAGTCTTGCTAGTTCATGTTTGTTGAGTCATATTAGACTCATATCTGTCTTACTTGTATGCCTGCAAACCAAGAAAGTCAAAAGTTCTTTTAAAACTGTATCACTTGTTCACTGTTGGATTTTTAAAAAAGCAAATCATCATTTTGTGTTTAGAAATCAATAACAAAGGTTGTATTAGCTTCATTTCATCATAATACAACATTATCAGTCCTCAAATCAAGTTTAAATCTCAAAAAAGTCAAACTGGTGTCTGTTTCAAAAAGTAAAAAAATGTCAAAAACTTGTTTTATGCAGAAAGTGCAGCAGTTGCACAAGTTCCATTAAAGGTTTTCAAGGTCTGAATTTTTGGTTACAAGTAGTGCTCTAGGTGGTCTATAAGACCTAACATCTGGTTTTAGCTTAAGCTTCCTGAATAAGCTTCTGCATAAGCTCAAAGTAGGCCCCATCTGCCCTGCTCCAACTCAGTATTGACTGAGTGGTTTTCTCAGCTTTTGTGCAAGCCTGCACAGGGCTTACAATAGCTTATTAACATCTGGTCTTTTGGTCATAGGTAGTCACTCAGGTCTAATTTAGGACTTAATCATTGGTTTTTAGTTTGTAGCTTATTTGGTTGCTTATTTTGGGTCTGCAAGTTAGCACCCAAATCTGTTTTGAGCTTAATTTCATAATCATCAAATCCTTGCATTTTGTCATTCAGTGATTGTAGCTTGTTGATTTTAGTTGGATTTTGGTTAATATAGCTTATTAGAACTTCTGTTAACAGTTGGTGGCTTGTCTTAATCATTTGGCTTATTTAGTGCTTATTTCAATAAGCACTCTCACATCAGTTCCATAATCTTGTACACAAGCACTTGTTTTTCCAATTTTCATAGCTTCTTAATATTATTTTGGAGTTTCCAAATTTTTTGATTTTCTCAATTGTTTTACTATTTTTCTTGATTTTTATTGGTTTTAGCACTTTTAAATAGGATTTAATACAAAAATTCGAAAAGGTCCAAAAAATAAGTTTTCATTTTCTTAGGCTTAGATAAATATAAAAGTGAAAAAGTAATTTTCCATATTTTCATAGTTCATTTGGTAATTTTAGTAATTAAATTAGTTTTAATAGTTTAAAATTCCTAGAAAATAGATAAATAGTCACAAAATACAAAAATAGTTTTGAAAAGTCTATTTTGATATTTTAGACTTTTCAAGTCTTAATCTTATTTTTCTAGCCTAATTTCCTATTTTCTTGTATTTTAGGTAATTAATTATTAGTTAAAAATAGTTTTTAATTAGATAAATAGTTGTAAAAATAATTTTCTTTTTCTAAATATTTTCTTTTATCATTAGGTTTGTAAAAACATCAATTTCATATTTTTAGGGTTAATATTGATTAAGTTTCACTTTTTATTTTGTACGTTACGTAGTTTTTAATTTAAACGTACGTTTTAGGTTTTAAACGTTCATCACTTTAAATATAGTGATAGCGTTTATTTAATAGGTTTTATATTTTTAAACTTTCTTTAATTTGCATTTAAGGCGTTTTTAATTTGTTGGTTTTTCCTTAGTTATAATAATCTCAATTCCCTTTATCGTTCAAATTTCTCGATCACTAGACGTTGATTGATCCATTGCATAGCTTTGTAACATATTGGATTTCACAAACACATCAAATCATGATTACAAATAGGCGTATAACTTGAGGTTTTAGAGAGAAATAGTTAGAGGTTTGGGAACTTAGTGAGAGAAAGTAAAAGTATTATTATGAGCTCAACCTCTACCTTGGGAGGTAGAGGGTATTTATAGTTTCTTACATAAAACGCCACCCTACTTGGGAGGTGTGGATCGGGCATACAGTGGGTAAAGACCCGTCCGTCCTCCACGGTGTTACTTAACTAAATACTATCTAACATAAAATAACTACGACTACGAGCTTTCTAACGATTACATATACTTGAGGTGACCGACACTTTAATAACTGGATTTACTAAATCCTAACAATCTCCCCCTAAGGGAGGTCACCTCAAAATACATTGAATACAAACAGATATTACATTAAGATTGTTCTTGGATTCTTGTTAAAGTTCTTTGCTCAGTAGCCCGTAGTCATTGATTCTTCATTTTTGCATGTTTGGTTAAACCAAGTGGAGGTCTTTAACTGATCCACGTGATAATGAGTTTTGAGCCAGCATTGAGATCATCAGCTAACATAAATCTCTGACTCTTCCATTGTGGTGTTGACATTATGTGAAGTTGTGACTTTTGGACCGACATGCTCACATTACGGATCATGAAATCTTTTCATCGAGTAGCGGAAGCTTTAGTTGATTCATGATATTTGCGGCGTAGCGAAGCATGGAGTGAAAATATCGAGTCGTTGATGCACTTATCATGATTTCTTTAGAAATGAATGTGTTGTGTGAGCATGCGGCTATGGATTGACCTCTCCATTACGATCATTTGCAAGCGTCGGGCGTACTGCATACAACGATTAGCAATAAAGCGCACGAAAGTGTCTTTGATCACTTCGTTGAATTGAGGTACACGCCCACGGTTCCCGTTGATCGATACAAATCTTGCTGTGATCGGTATAATTCGAAGAATCTCCTTGACGGGGTTTCGCGGTGCTCTAGTTGTTCTCAAACCGAACGTCTCAAAGAAGACAACACGGAGTGAGTGAACCGGTAATTTGAGATTCAGCGATTGATGAAAAGAGATTTGAAAAACAATCGAGTCTTGCTCAATAAAGTGTTTTGCAATACAACGAGGGTTTTGAGAAAATCAATTATCAATCATAAACACCTTTTATATTTGAAATATTAATACACGATCGATGTGCTAAAGAAAAGAATTTTTAAGCACAACGACCGGTTTTCAAAGGTATCCGTCAATCCATAACTGAACCGAGATTGATTCATAATTTTGAATCGCCCCATTGTTTTGTTCGGTTGTCACATGGTTGATCTATTGGATAGATCTCACATGCCACCTACCAAGAGCTTGTTTGATGTTGGCTCTAGAAGGCTTTCCATCTTCATTGTGAATATGTTTGCATATCACTCGGATGTTACGGCAATACCACAAGGATAATCGTGGGACTCATAAGATATAATCTCTCTTTCCACATTGTGTGAAGCAGAGAGTCTTCATTGTGATGTCCTAAAGAGATTTATTTGATGATCTCGTGGCTCTAGACTCAATTGTGCACATTTGGTTCCTATCTGGGAGACTAGGGAGAGGTCTCCTTCTTCAATATCAACAATCTCTAGAGAAAGTCGATAGATTATGTAGGTTCCCGTGAGAATGAAACAAGCCCTTTTAAGAGAAACTTGAGTAGCTTGGGAAGTTGTAGTGCGGTCGTCCTTTGGGTCCATGACGTCTTGTCTTCAATACCGGTGTTACCTTAGTAACAACCGGTAGCATATGTATTGAACCGGTTTACGCCCTAAGGTTGAATAATTGGAGGCTATTTATTTTCACCCTTTTCTCATTCAATTCTTTTCATTCTTCAACCCCTTGATGCTTACGAGACTTCATAACTAGAACCTTGTTGGGTTTATTCCGGTTCTAGCTCTTCTCGATCCGCACTCTTCCCATATCTCACTTTTCTCCTTTTTCATCATACCTAAGGACTCTACACTATCTAGTGGATTGTCCTGGGTAGATCCCTCCGGCTCTGGCGGGATCGTGGGAACGAATACCTAACCTAACCATCCTTATATCACCATACATAAAGTAAATTTGGTCGGTCTATTTGGTATTGTTCATACGCCATTGGAACCAATTGAAAACCATTTGAAAATCAATCCGGATACTTGTGATATATTATCAAAGCATTTTGTACTGAATTGTTTTGATATTTTTAGAAAAAGAGCTCCCCTCAACATGTGCATCATGTATTTGAAATCGTTTTGGCACACGGAGGCAAGAGGAAGGATTCACTTCTTTGATTACCATTTTCTAAAAGATATCAACATCACTTTCACGATCAAAATTAGTATTTTCATACTTTGTTAAGGGTATTTTGGAAAGGATGTGGTTTTCAAAAGTTGCTCCCCTCAATATGTGCATAGAGATTTGAAAGTGTTTTGCACATATTAGGGAAAAACTGCACATTGAAACAAATCAATCACGTTTCAATCCTTTTGGTTTGAAATAGATGCTCCCCTCAACATGTGCATGGAAAATTTGAAATCGTTTGGCACATGTGGGAGGAAAGCTTGTAAATCATTATAAAACCATTTATCGAATTATCGGTTTAAATCCAATTTAAATCACAAATTCTCCCCGATCACAATTTTCAAATCATTTGAGATTTGTGATCTCTGGAGATTTAAATTGATTTTGAAAGCTTTGAGGAGAATTGTGACTTGCTTATGAAAACATTTAACCGATAAGGATCAAAGTGAGACTTTAAACTCCAAAAACATGCTTGAGTATCTTTTGAAAACATGACATAAACCTTGGTGCGAACCGGTTGTATGACAAATAACCTTTTGATTTAAATGAAATCATTCTCCCCTCAATCAATGACATAAGTTGTTGATTGAGAGATAGAGATTTTGACCAATGTCAAGTCCAGATGATTTTCAAAAATTGAGACCGAGTTATTTTTATTAGTTTTCAATTAGATAACAAATATTTTTCAGAAGAATTTTTAGAAGGAAAAATACTTGTGAAGGAAACATTTGTCGTTTTAGTGACAAACATTTGTTTTTAGAATCAGAGCATGAGATGTGAAAAATAAGATAAAGCATGGCTCTGTTCTTTCTTTAAAAACGGGTTATAGACTGAAATGACTATAAGCCTTTGTTTCACTTTCTCTCAAAATTTTATTATTTTATTATTATTATTATTATTATTATTATTATTATTATTATTATTATTATTATATATATTTTTTTTTAAACAAATTATGTACATTGAAGAACATCTAAAAGCCCGTGACATTCTTTGAATGTCAACACAAAATCCGTAGATGATATCGAATAAGGAAAACATGACAAAATAACAATATTTTGGGATTTTCAAGATTTTCTAAATTTTATGGATTTTGAAAATTTTATATTTTCTATTTGCTTTTGTTGGTTTTGTAATTTTGTATTTTGCTTTTTGAATAACTATTTACAAGAGATGGATGAAGAAAAACCTTTTACTCCTCTTCTTCCTCTTGAAGGCGTTTAAGTGTTTCGGTTGTAGACTCTTTAGACCAAGTCGTGGGAGGATAAACTCAAAACGTTCTCTAGGAAGAGCTTTGGTGAAGATGTACGCTAGCGGTATTCGGTCCTCACAAAATAAAGTTCCACCACACCGTTTTCCACTTGCTCACGATGAAATGATGTCGAATGTCGATGTGCTTTGCTCTTGAGTGTTGTGCGTTGTTGCATGAGAGCAATGGCACTTTGTTATCACAATCTGAGAGGATTTTGTTGAATTCAAAGCCATAGTCGGATAATTGGGATCTCATCCATAGGATTTGAGCACAACAAGATGACATGGCTATGTATTCGACCTCTGTAGAGGATATAGAAGTACTCATTTGTTTCTTAGAAGACCGACTCACAAGCTTATCACCCAAAAGCGAGCACCTCGGGCGTGCTTGACGTGTATCTTGACATCTGCATGATCGGCATCTGCATAGGTTGTTAGTGACATACCGGTGTCCTTGGTACCAAAGTCCCATATTGATGGTTCCTTGGAGATACCGAAGACCCGTTTAACCGCTTCAAGGTGCTTTTGGTAGGCTTAGCACGGTATCTAGCACACATGCATACAATGATGACAGAATATCGGTCTCTTGGTGTGAGGTACATCGAGGATCCAATCATACTACGATATTTCGTTTGATCTACCATGATCCTGAGTGGTCCTCATCCGGTTTAATACGCTCTATCATGGGAGTGTCAGCGGTCACAAGAATCAAATCCAAATTTCTTTAAAATCTCATTTGCATATTTAGATTGATTTATAAAAATGCCTCGGGACTTTGTGAAATTTGTAATCCCAAGAAAATGACATTTGTCCCATCATTGACATTTGAAATTTGGAGCCCATCTCCTTAGAAAAGCGGTCACATTCATTGGGGTCGGTCGAGGCAAAAATAATATCATCAACATAAATTTGAGCGTGAATTAAATGTTTGCGACTTTACGGTGAACAATGTCGGATCAAGCTGCTCCTTTCTTTGAATCCGGTAGATAGAAGAAACTTTGATAGCGTATCATACCATGCCCTTGGAGCTTGCTTCAAACCGTAAAGAGCCTTCTTCAAGCGATAGACATGAGTAGGATGCTCGGATTCACAAAACCTTGAGGTTGGTGGCGTATCGACTTCTTTAAGATCTCCGTTAAGAAAAGCCGTCTTTACATCCATCGATAGACTACCATGTTCTTACTTGCGGCATTAGCCAAGAAGATTACGATTGCCTCGTACGAGCAAGCTGGAGCAAATGATTCTTCAAAGTCAATACCCTCCTCTTGACGGTATCCTTTTGCAACCAATCGAGCCTTGTTCTTTAATACATCACCATGCTCATCAAGTTTTACTTTGAAGATCCACTTTAGAGCAATGATCATAGCACGATCGGGAGCGGTACTAATTCCCATACATCTAGTCGATCAAACTCATGAATTTCTTCTTGCATGGCATTGAACCATTGTCTTCATTCATGGCGGTTTAACGTCTTTTGGTTCGACCTTGGATAGTACGGAGTTGAAGAAGCACCATAAGGCATCGGTTGCAAGTTGTTTACAGTGGATCTTGGGCGAGAGGATTTCCAATGATGTTGTCCAATGGATGATCATGTGTCCATTTTCTAAGGTGTTCGTGTGGTTGTTGTTGAGGCTGAAGTAGCGAGTCGATTTCTCGATGAAGATGGTTCGATGATGATTCGAGGAGCAAATATGTTTTCAAAGGGGCATCTTCGGGGTAGCAAAGGGATTATCTCCATCATAGGTGCGGACACAATTCCATGATGTACACTCGATGATTGATGATTTGTTGATGAGACAGTGATCGGTGGCGCTTCTTGACTTAATGACATAGAAGCGAAGGGTTAACTTCATTGATAGGGATAGGAGCGACCTCTGTTGATGGAATTGATGGATCATTAGCAATTGGCTCATAGTGTTCATCAAACATTGGATCAAACAATTTCTTTAAATCATCTTCGAAGGAGGTACATAAGGAGTTCTTTGGTGAGGATTTAGTACAAGAGTAGAGGCGATGGGACTACTTGATGAAGGTTGAGATGCGGGTCGAGCTGGATTGTCACGGAGCCATTTGCCGGACGACTCATCGAGCGTGGCGTGAATAGTTTCCATGATATCTCGAGTTCTTTTGTTGTAGATTCGGTAACCCTTCTTGTTTGATGCATAACCTACAAAAACTCCAATGTCCGCCTTAGCTCTTAATTTACCTAAATCTTGACCGTCATTCGTTGGATAGCACAACGCACCAAACACACGAAGGTAGGAGAGATCAGGTTTTCGTTTATGGACAAGTTCGTATGGAGTTTTCCATGAGATGTGTGTATGAGGAGCGATTTTGGGTGTAGCAAGCGGTGGCAATGGCTTGACCTAGAGAAACATTGGAACCTTTGAATAAATTAGCATTGTTCTTGCGGCTTCCACAAGAGTTCGATTTAGTCTTTCAACTACACCGTTACATTGAGGAGTTCGTGGAACACTTCTTTGATGGTGATTCCAACACTTTCATAAAATTGACTTAAGTCTTTGTTAACGAACTACGTGCCATTGTGCATTCGAACAATTCTAACCGTATTGTTAAGTCGAAACTGAAGTCTGCTTGATAAGTTTGATGATGACATCCGGAGTTTCATCCTTTGTCCTCAAAACTTTACCCAAGTAAATCGAGAGTAGTCATCAACAACGACTAAAATATATTTCTTCCCATTAATCGTTTGCACTCTCATTGGTCCGCACAAATCCATATGAAGGGTATGCGAGAACTTCCATTCTTGAGTTTGTGGGTTTGGGTTTGTGGGCATATTTCTTGCTTTTTCCCAATTGGCATCTTGAACAAAGATGATCTTTTCATACTTTAATCTGGGTAAGCCTCTTACAAGATCCTTTCGGAAAGATTATTAATGGTGCGAAGTTCAAGTGATTGAGGCAGCGATGCCATAACCATGATTTTGTTTTTGAAGCCTTTGACAACAAGCAGATTGGAGAAGACTTCATCATGTCTTCGATAGAGATGGTGTATAGATTTGAACCACGAGTTCCTCTTATGAGTTCCACACCATCAAGTTCTCTAACGAAACAAGTATGTTTTCTAAATGCCACTTCTAGATCGGAATCACATAATTGACCAACGAGAAAACAAGTTATGACCAAGACCTTCAACATAATATACCACGGAGATTACACTATTGCCAACAACATAGTCTCCATAACCCATAATTGCTCCAAAATGGTGGTTCCCGAATCTAACGGTCCGATGAATTTACTCACGAAGTTCATGAGCGCGGCGATCTCGGTCATATGCTTGGAGCGAGCTGAGTCCGGTACCACGAGCGATTTGAGCGATCTGCGGTTGAACACGAGACAAGAATGGATAAGCGGATAATTGGGATCCCCATGCAAGAATGGGTTCCATTTGGTTAATGTGATGATTGGAACACCCACATCGGAAGTAGAAACAATGGAATCATCGGGAATAGATGCGGTGCTAGTGTCCGTATTTGACCTATTCAAAGTATGTTCACTTCTTAAAGGAATAGTTCTACCGGTGAGGCATCCATTTTCTAATGGGCATTGACTTAGCAAATTTAGGGCAAAACTCATTAAGATTAAACTTACGGCGGTGGGTATCCATTGATAACCTATATTACTAAATTTTCTTCTGTGGGTTTCCAATGTTTTCTAACTTTCTTTCGCCTTTGCCTTTTAGCCTTCTTAGCTTGATTTTTGACATTAACAATTTTGTTGGGCATTTAACGACATTAATCAAATCATTCACACCACATTCATGATTAGTAATGAAATCAAGCGATCATCATTACATGGTTTGCGGATAGTAGCGAATTGAATTAATTACGATGCGCTTATAGCTAATACTAGAATCAACACGATTCGTTTTATTCAACTCAAACTTAGTGTTCCTAGGGTGGTCTTCTACTCTCTTCCAATGCACATTCTTAGCTTGCGAGGTCCTATCTTGCTTTGTATTGCTGGAGGCTTTGACCGCTTGCTTTTATGTCATGATTACTCTGTAGAGGAATTATGGGAACATTAGTTGGTTGGGCTACTTTTGCATTCTGAACTAGGCGTGCATGGATCGAACTACTTGAAGGCACTTTAGAGTTCACTTTCTTAATCTTGGGCATAGAATGGGTTGCATACTTGGAACTAGGCATAGAACAAGGCATCACGACTTTATCTTTCGCACCTAAGGATTTAGGACATGTTGCTATTAAACATTCTAACGACTCACGAGATCGTTTGGCACGAATGCAAGCAAACCTAATTTCTCTATCAAGTGGCTTATTTATGAAATCCTCTTCTACAATCTCACGGAGACATTCTAGACTATCCTTAAGGTGGCGAAATAGTTATGAAACACAAGTTCGTTATTTCTAAGATGAGGAGGAATGTATTTAATGATCACGATATATTTGCGGTCTGCGAGATGACTTTGATGCAACATTCTCATTAAAGACAAGTGGCATTTTCCCTTTTCACGACTCTTGATTCTCAATTTCCTTTTGTAAAGGCGTTATTTTTCGTTGTTCTTGTCACGAGTGACTTTCATTGAATCATATAACTCTTTAAAGTGTCGTTTAACTTTTCATTTTCTTCTAGAAAACTCTCATTTTCCTTTTGTAAAACATTAACCAAGTTTTGAAGATGAAAAGTTTGAGAACACGAGAATCTAAAGGAGGAGGCATTTGGGAGCCAGTCATGTTGTTCTTTTCACCCTTTAATTGTGAAATTTGGGCTTTCAACTTTCGATCGTGTTACAATGAGCTTGAATCATTCGTCACGTTTGTTTATTTCAAAAGTGCATCAAACTCGGAACATTTGAGGATGTCTTGATGTTTGAGGTTTTGACATTTTCCTTGAGATGTTGATATTTTAGTTGCAAATCAAAATGTTCAACTTCTAGCTTAGAAAAGTGTTTTACCAAATTATCGTGATCATCACGATCAATTTTCTCATTTAGTTACGAGTTTTTGTTTTCAAGCTCAATGACACGATCATGGGAGACTTTCAAAGCAACAGTTAATTCATGAAATTGAGAAGCGATAATAGAATGCTTAGTAACGATATAAAACACATCTTGAGCCACACAACTTAATACTAAGTTCTCATTTAGGATATGCAAATTCTTCCTTTCAATTTCATTATATTTGAGTTCCGTTCATAATCATTGACTTCAACAATCATTGCATCAAATTCCTTTTCCATTTCTTTAATATCCGAGTTTATCCCTTTTGAAGACTTTCAAATTGACCTTTTAATTGTTTAAAGAAAGGCATGACCTCGGTTAAATAGCATTCTTTAGTTTGCTCAAAACCCTTTCCCTTGATTATCCACAGCAGGTGTGATTCTCTTCTTACATGTCTTCTCAAAATCAACGAATAGTTGATAAACAACATATAGGTGATTAAGGTCTTGCTATTAGTGGCAATAGTTCTAGGAACTAAATGCATTGGTGTATTCGGAGGATACACGATGGCTGAGCACTTTCCTAAGGGAGTGTTTGTTTCAACAAGTACGTTTGCTTTTGCTTATCCATGTCTTTCTTCCAAAAAATTTGTTCTGTGGTTAATTGAGTTTGAGGCTTAAACCTGTTCAGGGAGATCCAATTTTCTTTTGTGTAATCATGGGGTTTGATCGTTATGTTATTCTTTTTACACTTAGGATCTTCTAGTTTCTTATCCATTTTCTCCCTAGAGGCATCTTCTAATTTTCTATCCTCTTCCGTGCTTCCAATACATGAAGGTGTTTGCCTAGGCTTAAGGATCTCATTGCCATCATATACAATCTTATGGAAAGCTTTAGCTCTTTTGCAATACTCGGGATTTGGTTCCTCTGCAAGGGGAATACTGTGCTTATCACTTAAGACTTTATGCTTAGTGATCATGTGAGCGATCGAATGGTGTTCCTTGTGCGTACAACTTATTTTCAAGCTTGTTTTCAAAGTTTTAGATTAGAAAAATCATTCAAAAGTTTTGATTCCTTAGCATTAAATTCTTGTTTAAGCACTTTAACATTATCTTGAAGCTCTTGCTTTTGCTTATGATTTTAGAAAGCTTTTCTTGTAAGGAGTTTAACTCTTGTTTTAACACTTCTTCTCTAAAATTACTTTTCTAATAATTATGCGCATTTGGTCATCCATTTCTGCTCACGGCTAGTTAACTCAAACTTAGCACGTTGTTCATAAATAGCAACTTGTTCTTTATAGGCATTCGATTCGGAGATAACGAGAATCATCGAGGCACATGCGGTGTATTCATCAAAACATAGTCATCATTGATGCGGAAGATACATCACTTGGTACAATCTCACTTTCACTTTGTGTCACATATTGATCATATGGGACAATATTACTATTACCCTCATTATCAATATCGATTCATAAGTTTCAAGAGATTGTACCGTCATGTATCTTTTGCTCATCAACTTCATCATATAGTTTTAATACCTCGAAATGATTGAATCTTTGGATTGACCGACTGTTGTGGTGATGAGACCTTTGGAGAGACCATAGGTGAAATGCTAGCCATGAAGATTGTGCAGGCGTGGGTTCATCATCGACATCGAGTCAAATGCATCACGATCGCTACTTGAAAGGCATTTTGATGATTTTGACCTATTTCTGAATTGGTTGCTCATCTACATCGACATCATAGGTTTTGGCATTTCCTACGCAAGAAACAACAACTCTTCTTCATCCAAAACCGCTCCATTATCACGAGCTTGTACAAGCAACATCTTGTCCACAAGTACTCTGCATTTTGAGGCGTTTTGGAGATGTGCGGTTCCTTGCAATGTGTCCATCACCACCACGGTTGTAACACTTGATTTGCTTTGCTTGTCCTTGATTTGCATTCCTTCCACGATTACGATTAGCCACATACCCTCCACCAACTCCACCTCTTCCTTGTTCATCATGCCTTCCTTGAACTGGTTGCACCATAACCTTTCCATCTCGACAATAGCATGATTGTGTAGATTGGATGCGATTCGATTTCATTGTTAGTGTGAATTGTTAGTATGTGGAGTAAGGGTCAAGTTTTGTTTAACCATAAGAGATAGTTGATTGATGAAGTGTTCCATGAGTGCATCGACATCGGTTGCTTGAACCTTGGATCGGGAATGAGTTTGTGATTACCATTTCGAGTGGGTATGACTTGAGAAGCTTTGGTGGTAATTCCAACATTGGTGTAGAAGGTTGTTGAATCATTTGATGAACTTGTTTCTCCTGTTTAGATTTGAACTGTTCAAGAATCCTTCGTTCAAACATAGCATGTCTCTCATTCGAAGAAGGAAGGCATCTGATTGCTCATAGTTGGTGTTCTTTAATCCTTTGGTTAGCTTCACGGAGGTGACAAATTTGTGCCATTCGGGATTCATGTTGTTCACAAACTTTGAGTTCAATTGAATATTTGGCATGGTCATTTTGATGTTCCTCATGTCATTTACAAGCTTGTGGAATCTCACGTAATATTCATAGACACTTTCTTACGGTTTCATCTTAAAATGCTCAAATTCATCATCGGTTGTGATTCTCTGTCTTCCTTGGTTAATTCGAACCGAGAGAAGCATCTTGACATTGTCCCAAACGCCTTAGCTTGGTGTTGTGATTGATCGACTTGTAAATGTCCTTAGGTAAGCCCAAAGTATGATGTTAGAAGCCACGATGTCGCATCGTATCTCTTCTTCTCCTTATCGATCGAGTTCATCATACATTTTAGGTCTGTCGGTCCTAATATCATCGTGCCATCGCAGCGATATCGAGTATGTCTCGGTTGTCTCAACTTGATACGGTCCTTCATCAATTGACTTGAGAATGTTGACTCCATTTTCTTTTCCCAAACAGTACAACCTAATTCGTTGAGCCCATGAGTCATAGTCGGTTACATCAAGCATGGGTGGGCGAGTATCGATCCGGTGCTTGAGCGTCCTCGACAATGAAGAGATGATTGTAGGTATGTTGGTAGACATGATTACAGATTTCACGGGATTTTAAAACTCTATGATTAAACCGGGAAATAGATTCTTTCACGGGATTTTACTGAATCAAGAGAAAACCGTATTAGAAACAAAATCAACCAAGTCGCTATAACCCTTGAAGACAAGTCGCTAAGTCACCAAGTCGCTAAGTAGCAACTCGCTAAAGGCTCAAGTCGTTGTGGATCAAGTCGCTAGACACAAGTCGCTATGAACCAAGTCGCTAAACACAAGTCGCTAAAGCAGCAAATCGCTAAGCTGACAAGTCGCTAAAGAACAACTCGCTAAGTAGACAAGTCGCTAAGGAACAACTCGCTGAGAGGTCAAGTCGCTAAAGAGTAACTCGCTAGTAACAACAAAGACAAGTCGCTAGAAATAATAAAGACAAGTCGCTACGTCAACCAAGTCGCTAGCAGTGGTGTCTCCACTACTTTGTCTTGTTTGTCGTCTTGTCTCAATAGACAAGTCGCTAGGGCTCAAATCGCTACCACTTCAACTACAAGTCGCTACCAAATAACGAAGCAAGTCGCTACTGAAGAAAATTTATCCGAGAACCAAGTCGCTAGGAAGAAAAACTTAAATACAACCCTTTTCAATCCAAAACAAGCTCAACCACGTTGATTCAAGCTTTCCAAATCAAAACCCAAGCACTTACAATGATTCTAAACACAAAAGTACACTCAAAATTCAAACTTTAACACAAGAAATGATCCAAATGATGCAAAAAACCACTAGAAATCCAAGGATATGTAAGAGAGATGATCAAACCATGGCTCTTGATACCATTTGTAACATATTGGATTTCACAAACACATCAAATCATGATTACAAATAGGCGTATAACTTGAGGTTTTAGAGAGAGAAATAGTTAGAGGTTTGGGAACTTAGTGAGAGAAAGTAAAAGTATTATTATGAGCTCCAACCCTCTACCTTGGGAGGTAGAGGGTATTTATAGTCTTACATAAAACGCCACCTACGGGCTGTGGATCAGGCATACAGTGGGTAAAGACCCGTCCGTCCTCCACGGTGTTACTTAACTAAATACTATCTAACATAAAATAACTACGACTACGAGCTTTCTAACGATTACATATACTTGAGGTGACCGACACTTTAATAACTGGATTTACTAAATCCTAACATTTTCTTTGCGAGATCATTATATGTACTTTAACAGGCTTATCGGGCCTGGTTTTAGCGGTTTGCTGCTTATGCTACTCGTGTTGGGTTTCATCATAGTCGGTGTGAATCCTCGCTTTTTATCTATCGATAGGGCTCGGATACTGCTTATTTATGGTTATATGTTGATGATATAGCTTTGACTGCATCCACAACCACTCTTCTACAGCAAGTTATAGATTCTCTTCATGCAGAGTTTTTCATGACTGATCTTTGCCCCTTTAATTATTTTCTGGGCATTTTTGTGATGAGTAATACTTAGAGGATGTTTATGTCTGAAATGAAGAATGCTAAGGTTCTTTAGCTTTCTAATATGCTTACTTGTAACCCATGTCGGGCTTCAGTCGACACAGATATCAAACTTGCAACTGATGGTGATCCTGTTTCTAACCCCACTTTGTATCGTAGTCTTGCAGGTGCTCTACAATATCTTACTTTTACTAGACCAGATATATCTTATGTTGTTCAGCAGGTTTGGCTTTTTATGCATGGTCCTCGGGAGCCACATTTCTCTGCTCTTAAGAGGATCTTAGGTTATGTTCGAGGGACCTTAGAGTTTGGATTACAGCTTTATTCATCATCGACATCATCTTTGGTTGCATACTCAGATGCGGGTTCGGTTGGTTGTCCCACTACATGCCGGTCTACATCTGGTTATTGTATTTTTCTTGGCAACAACATTCTCTCTTGGTCCTATATTAGTTTACGCTCTCACGCTCTAGTGTTGAGGCTGAGTATAGAGGTGTTGCTAATGTTGTTGTTGAGACTTTTTGGTTACGTAATCTACTATGTGAGCTTCATACACAACTTTCGACTGCTATGATTGTTTATTCTGATAATGTGAGTGCTGTCTATCTCTCCTCTAATCCCGTGCAGCATCAATGCGTGAAGCAAATAGAGATTGCATTCAATTTGTTCGTGACTTGGTCGCTACGGGTCATGTCCGTGTTCTTCATGTTCCATCTCGATATCAGTATGCATACATCTTTACCAAAGGATTACTTACTGTGTTATTTGATGAGTTTCGCTATAGCTTGAGTGTTCGTTCCTCTCCCGCTCAAACTGTGAGGGGCTGTTAGCAGATGATTAGTGGGCTTAGCCGAATGGTTATTTACCTTGTCTTGTATTTGTATTATTGGCCCATTAGCATGTTATTTATACACCCTATTGTACTCATTATGAAATCAATAAAAACATCGGTTTACACCGCAGAGCCTGTGCTTGGTTAGTTCCATGCCTGACCACCGGGCATTGTTGGTAGGTCTTAACAACTTGGTTCTTAGAGTAGTCGAATAAAATTGCACGATTGTTGGCAAAAACAAACAAATTGCACGGTTGCCTGTCATTGTTTCCTGAATACCCATAAAAGACACCTTGTGATCAAAGTAAAGTCTTTTCAGCCTAGACATTTTATGATCTTCTCCAACACCCCTTATGTTTAAACAGAGAATGTTCATTAATAAACAATATGGTTGCAATGCCTACCTGTGCAAGATGCTCGATGGCACAGGGCCTTTATTTTTTTACGGGCCCCATGATTCTACACACAGTGAGTGGTTTATTTCGACTTCAGGGCATAAAAATGATGACCATGTGTTCAGAAATGGAAAACTTGTTGATTATACAGAAAGAATAACGTAAAATCGATTTGCATGAAAATATTAAAAAAAAAAAAAAAAAAAAAAAAAAAAAAAACTCTCAGAATGTTTTGGTGGTATTTGGAGAAGAAGAAGACAATTTTGACTCTCGTACATGTTTGGCCCTTAGAGTTTACAAATTTTACAAACTTGGTCATATACTAAAATCTTATTTAAAAAAAGTGTAATGGTTAACAAACTTAACAATTTTGACCTTTGTTTGAGAAAATTACTATGAAAGGTTATAAGTCACGTATTTACGTATGTTACCAGTAAAAAGTTTTTAGAAATACAATCACTGTCATAAATTTGACGACAACTGTTTTCTTTTTCTTCATGTACACTTTGATTTAGCTATTTGTAGCTTTAGCAATATTTACAAGCTTTTTACACTTACATCTCTGATATTGTATTTTTAAACATGGCACATGGCCCCCGAAATCAACAGGACGGCCCTGCATGTAGTTATCATGCCTGACCTATATGCAGGGAACTGAAATGGCACTTATTATAGAATGAAAACTATTAATGATAATATTATTATTTAAAATAACAATTATTAGTTGTTACAATGCCTACAAGTCTACAACAAATGGATTGATGTTGTTACCAAATGAACTCAACTTACAATTAAGTCAAACGATACAACGGGCAGAATATAAAAAGGATACATGAAAACCAAAGAAACAGCATGAAATTAACTAATTATTTGTAAAATCACTAGTTGGCTATATAAGTAACATTATCATTTAAAAAAGACATCACCAACAATCTCCGAAAATCAAGTTATGAGGATACATATGAATATACATAATAAATGATCTATATCTGCTATAAAATAAATATACGATCGAGTGAATAGATGAAAATGAAAGAACGAAACCAGCATATATAACAGATTGCTTGAAACCAAACAAATAGTACAGATTTTTATCGCTGCATTCGGACCCAAATGCCTGCACTTGGAATTTCTTTATGAACCACAAACAGCAGATAATTCCCTGCCGGTGCAATGTTACCTGATGGAGGTGCAGTCACACCTATTTTGTATGTAGATTTTCCCACAGCCCTGGTAGAGTTACCACTATCAAGCACCAACAACCTTTGATTCATAGAAAACGAGTGTGTGTTAAATGAAGGTGACACCATTGTAACAGAAATCGCATTAGGGTCCACAGGGCCAGTTACCGTAAATTTAATAGCAACCCTTTTACCAAAGTGGATCTTAGTTTTAGTCTTGGGTGAGATAATCTTTGGGCGTAGGGAGGAAGAGTTTGAATCCAAATAAGACGGAGAAAACGCCTCTAAGCTTAGTTCAGTAGGGTAAAGCACGTTCGTGAACACATACTTGTCATGAGGGTTGCTTCCACCAACAAGAACCCGACCATCTCTCAGTAAAACCACTGCAGAATGGTACACTCTTGGTTTTGTGCTAGGAGTCTGTACTTCAAATCGAGTCCCTATTTGGTTATCCGGTCTATATGTTACAGGACTAAGAACGGGGTTCCTTCCAAGTTCCCACCCGGCAACCCCAGCTGACGCACCATTGATGATCAAAACATGACCGTTGGGAAGCAATAGCATGTCACCCATAACTCGAGCCACTGGCATGGTCTCCATGACCCATTGGGGATTGGGGTCAGATATTTTAATTCTCCCGCAATCATCAAGAGCTCCATCAAATGTTCCCCTATTTGCATTAACAAATGCTCCTTTTGGCGCACCCCCACAAACCAACACTTCAACTTCAGACACTATCCCTTTATTTATTCGCAAAGGGAGTAGTACTGCAGAGCCGGTGCTTGGGTAGTTTCTTGGTTGACCACCAGGCATTGTTGGGTAAGTCTTAACAACTTGGTTCTTACTGTAGTCGAATAAAATTGCACGGTTATTGGCAAAAACGAACAAATTTCCATCAGGATAGAGAAACACAAATGGGTATAAATTATTCTCAAGATTGGGGTCATTCGTTTGTACCAAAAATGGAAAGCTCGGAGAGTTCTCAGTGGCTGACATCTTCGGGTAGAATTCGTAGTTAAATGCCCGTCGGCCGCCAATGATAATTTGTCGACCATCAGGCAATAAGTGATTGGTGGCATACCATCTTTGTTCGTTTAACCCATTTGGTATCTCTTGCCAATCACATGTGGCGCAAGATTTATAAATTCTGACCCTTTTATAACCGTCAGCCCAGCCGCCCGTCTGGACCAATCTGCCGTCAGGCATCAAAGTTCCTGAGGAACACCATACATTGGTCTGTACCATGAGTGGACGTATGGTATTGGAACCAACATCATACTCAACAGAGTGGGCCGAGCAGTCAGTCGAGTTAGGACGGCATTTGCCATTTGGAAGAGATATGTTGGAGACACCAAAGTCGGTTCGATCATACATTACAACATGATCATTGGGGAGTAGTTGCATGTGCATGGCAGAGATGCCTATGCTTGGCAGTAGGACGGACCATGATCCGCCAACAGCTAGACAAGATTGAGCATGAAAAAGAATGATGATGAAAAGGAGTAGATTACAATAAGGGATGCTATTGAAGAAGCTCATTGAAGATTTGTATTGTATTTTTTTTGTGAGAGATTGTTAGAGAGCTGGTGTGTGTTTTGGAGGTGATGGAGATGGCCTTAAATACTATTTCTGGCGCTTCAGGTTACTGTATGAATTAAAGTCAATAATATGAGTAGAATTTTGAATATTGTAAGGTGGTTTCGAATTGAAGGTGGGTTCAAATATTCTTTTTCTTTTATTTTTAAACATTTTTTTTGTTAGGTTTTTAGGTGTGCAAGTAAAAAATATAGTGATGGGTTCATTCACTTCGATCATTGTCTTTAGAGTAAATTACACCGTTCGTCCTTATGGTTTGCGTTGACCATGACCTATCGTCCTTTAATGAAAAAAGTCTGCGTTAAATCGCTTAAGTGGCAAAACGTTATCTGTGGTTGTCCTCCGTCTAACTGGGCCCACTAACTCTTGTTAACTCTCGTTAAGTTGTTTTCCCTTGAGGAGTATACCCGTCATTTCCCATTCTTTATCATTTACACTTCTTCTCAATACACTCTTTTTGCTTTCTCTGATTCATCTTCTACATCCTCCATCTTTTACCTTCTTTATCATCAACAATACTTCTCAATTTTCCAGCCACCTTTCCAAGCCCACCATCACTCTTTTCCGACCACCCCTATCAAAACTAAAGTAGGGCAACACAAAATCATAGATTTATACACAAAAACCCACATCAATCAACACAAACATAGAACACATTAAAAATTCTAACCAAGACCTACAACGCCTTTACATCCACCACCATCCTCTCCATCTTCACGACAATAACCAATCTCGAATTCTAACCCGTCACCACCATAACTAGTCTTGAATCTGAATTCATACCCGAATCTGAAAACCAATCCCGAATCTAAAACCATAACCACGATTGAAACTATGTGCTTCATCTTCTTCTTCACCATCACCATACACCACCACCTAAGGCCACCTTCTTATAAAACCCAAAACACATCTCATTCTCACTTTTCATAAATACCCGCGTCATTTTCACAAAACCAAAAACCACAAACACTAATTAATCCATATATACCTACGAACTATTATTAAATCCAAACTATTATTATAATACTTCAAAACATCCTAAGCCCATATCTAATCTTTCATCTGTGATTTTTTACGCCCCTTCAATATTTCTTTTTGTGTTTTTATTTAGTTTTAGACTTATGCCCTTCCAATCACAATAATCTGATTGAATTTATGTATTATAATTTCTAAACATTAAAACTTTTGATTAAATGTTCTAGTCATGTTGATTTGAGTGGCGGCGGGTCTGGATGGTCGTTCTGGAGGTGGATCTGGATGGCAGTGGATCCGGGAGGTGTGTGGGATTTGTGGGTTTTGTATCTGTTTTGTTGTTGATTTTTTGGTTTTGTATCTAGATGGCAGCGGATCATGGTAATAAATGGTTAGTGTTTATTGGTTTTGATTTTGTGTTTGCGTTTATAAAAATGGAGTTTTGGTACAATGTTTTTTGGTGTTGAATTTGGGGATTGTTGGAGATGTTGGTGGGTGGTGGTTGGAAGTGAAGGTAATTAAAGAAAAATATAAAGTTAAAAATAATGGGTAAAAAGACCAAAATATCTTCACATGGGTATCACACGTGGACAATTAACGAGCATTAGTGAAGTCCGTTAGAGTGAAGGACAAACGGCCAATAACGTTTGCCACTTAAGGATGAACGACGCATTTTTTTGGTCAAAGGACGAAAGGCTGCGGTCAACGCAAACCACAAGGACGAACGGTGTAATTTACTCTTGTCTTTATGTCAACTTTTCAATCTAATTTTTTATGGTCAATATCTAAGTTTCAAAAGAAACTTAATATGTGTCTGCATGTTTACAATCTTGGAGGTAGATGCAGCCAAAATTGATTAAATAACTCTTTCAAAGGGAATATGCATTGCTAATCTTAGTTGTCTTGCTCAGGTAGATGGCTCACATTGAGAATTTTTTTTGTATAACAGTTTTTACTTATGGCAAATTGCCTCTTATTCCTATAGAGGCAGAGTATACGAGCTTTTGTCAAAAAAATTGTACGTTGTCTAGCCAGTCCATGTATAAAAGGTGTGAAATTTATGGTCTGATTATTTGGCTTAAAAAAAAATGTTTGTTCTTGTGCGAGCTTAAAGACACAGTCATCTTGTATTGCTATTTTTTGCAAATAGCTCGTGTTTCTTAATAGTTCTGTTAATTAGATTTTACTTCTTCACATTTTAAAGAAAAGTTAAATAAATACTCTCTCTCGATTTGTTTGTTCATATTTCTATTTTGTATTATTTCAAAATAATTGTCCACTCCTAAAAATAGATAGGGAAAAATTTAATTGATCAACCTTACTATATTACCCTTACTTTTAAATTATAGTTACAAAATTTAAAGAAAACATTAAATAAGTACTTTAGGATAAAACTGGTCATTATGCAAAAATTAAGAAACTATTAAAAGTAATAATTATGTTTTTGTTAAACTGTGTATGTTTTTTGTCAAGAAAATGAGACAAACATAAAATTTTACAAACAAATCTCACAAACACATGCGCAAAATGAGTTGCACAAATCATATTTTATTTCTCACTCTCGTCAACATATTTGTCGTGAAATTTTGTTCGCAAAACTATGCGATTATACCATTTTTTTTTTCTATGACATTTATTTTGAGATAGGGAGCTATATTAGTTGGTTGACCACAAAATCTTCAAACACAAAATTGCAAACGGCGCTTTTTGCCAATACCAAATTGGATCAATATTAGAGCTCAATTTTGTCACGTACGAGAAATGAAATTATCTCATTGGTCAATAAAATTCCAAATTGAAACAGCTTTGTCAAACTCATTTTAATTCGATTCAATAAAAATATCGTACTATCTTATAATGAAGGAAGAACTTTCCTTTATTAAGTGTCTTAACATTAGGCAATACAAGTATTCAAATAATATTTACAGTTCATTGATGCATAAATAATATATATTCTTAAAATACTTATTTAATGATACGTACAAGTATTAAAATAAATGGTACAAGTTATGCAAAGTGCTACTTAATGATACTTTAAAACCCAATTTCAATAAAAAAAAAAAAAAAAAAAAAAAAAAAAATTGTACAAACCAAATAAGATACTAAACACATAAAACAAACAAACAAAATAATTCAATAAAGCTATTACCAAAATACATACAAATGAAATAAATTATTAACCAAAAAAATTGAAATTTAATAACCTATTAAAGATCATACTTATCATTAAATGTCGGTTCGACGTGCGAACAAAACAAATAACTCTTCTAGACATTAAACTTGACATCTTTGTCTTCAGTTGAGTATTATGACCATTTTACCCTTCCAAATTACATAAATGGTCCATGTGGGTTTGCGAAAAGTCCATCAATCGTCCTTATGCTAAATTACATAAATGGTCCCTGTCGTTTGAAAAACATTGCGTCCATCATCCCTTACATAACGGATTCCATAACAAAAAAGACAAATCAAAAACATAAGTCCATCAAATGGTGTAGTAGCTTCCAACAGAAAATGATAGGCCACTCATTAATAAAATCTGAAAGCCAAATCACGCAAGTCATAATGGTTATAATGGATAATGGATAAACCAGGTAAATAAACACAACGGGCGAAAAAAAATCTCAAATGGGTCAATTGAAATAAAGATCAATATATAAAGATCAAACCAGGTATATGCCACCCGTGATTTATCACGGGTTTATAAGCTAGTAAGTTATAACTGAAAGAATATAATTTTTGAAGAAAACTTTTTATAAAAAAGAAATAATAAAATCTGGACAAAAACTGCTTCAAATCAACCCAACTTAACCTGTTTTCACCCGCAAAAAAATTACCCGTTACCTAATCCCCCCGACAAAGAGAGATAGATACCTTATCGCGAAGTTTCCACAATGATGAATGGTAACTCTCGTATTGTGTTCCTATAGAATCTGAGTTGATGTTTGATGGAATAAAATATGCCTTGAGCGGAGACTCGATCAGTGGCGGAGATTCAATCAGTGGAGAAGAAATCACCGGAACCGGAGGAGCTGTAAGGCGAGCCTTCGCCGGATCAATCATCGGTGAAACCACGCGCCTTCGCCGGAGAATGGTGGCAACGTCGGCAATGGTGGCGGTGTAACGTCGGAGATGGTGGCGGTGTAACGTCGGAGATGGTGGCTTTGCAGCTTCCCCTATGATTAAGTTTATAGTGAAAAGAAAAGTGGTATAATAACATAGATGACCATTTATGTAATTGACACTTGGGACAATGGCTGCAATTTTTAAAAATTCAAGGGTAAAATGGTCATCACAAATTTTTTGTACTCAACTGAAGACAAAGATGTCAAGTTTAATGTTTAGAAGATCTATTTTTTTCGCTACGTCGAACTGACATTTGTGACAAGTATGATGCTTTAATAGGTTATTAGCCCAAAAAATTTATATAACAAGGTACCCGCAGCCGTATCGCACGTGAACCCCACTAGTATATATAAAAACACATGTGTGTGTTTTGTAAAATAACAAATTAAAAAAGAATGGGGTCATTAATAACTTTTAGTTGTTATATTGGAAAAAAATTATATGAACTTGTGTATACTTTTTCAGTTTTCATCTTTATTAATAACTTGTAAACTTAATAAATGCCCTTAGATTTTATATCCCCTAAACTTTTATATATATGTTGTTTTTTATTATAAATATTAATATCAATATATATTAAATTAATATATGTATACATATATGTATAGAATTATAAGTATCAAAATAAAAGACGATTCTTGTAATATGTAATGAAAACACGAGAGCACATACAAAGTACTCATGTTATTCTTCGAGATCGGAAACGAATGTTCGTAAAAATAGTTTTTTACTATTCACGTTCAAAAACGATTCACGTTATTCCTCTTTATAATTTGAACTCGCGTAAAAATATGGGTAATTGAGATAAATATAATTAATATTTTACTAACCCCTACATTAGCATGACTAATGTCAAAGCCACGTGCGCGTGTAAGTTTAAAACCAGTAGTCGATCAACTGACTCCACTATGCCTTTCTGACTAATCCTTCAATTCGATTAATTTACCTATCAAAATGGCTTATTATTTGAAAATAACTTATGATTAGATGTACTGGCTTAGTTTGATTGTATTTGCTTCATCTTCTATGTTCTATATGCATTGGTTATTTTTTTGCGGCTAAAGGTCAATCTCAAATTAAAAAAGTTGCATGACTATAATTATTAAGTAGAATCAAATCTCTGATCCTGTTTGTATCGGGTAGCCTTAGGTTTAGGAATGTTTGACATTCCAAACAATATTTTATAACTTTGATCTTTCAGTTGTTATAATATTATAGTACTCCGTATATCTCTATTAGGTGCACAGAACAGAATTAGAATAATAGTTTTAATAATTGTCATTATTCTTAAGTTATATTTAAAAAATGGTTTCCTTGATCGAGCCAATGATTAGATGGTAGTTCTAGGTAATATTCATCGAAATGGATCACTATAAAATATCATTATTAAACAATAACAATTCTCATTCTCATGAAATAAATCTGTCTGTAAGCAGCCAACATTCTGATTTGCTGTAATGTTTTCCATTTCTTCTTTGAAGGACGAATAAAAAGGAATTGAAAAATGATAAATCTAATCATATTGACAGATATTTTTCATACAATTCCTTGAAAAAAATAATTTTTTCGCATATTTTCGGGAGTTTTTCCCGTTAATCTAAATTTTTTCATAATTTTGCGATTTATTGACTCTTAGCAACATATTTTACTTTTAGCGACACTTCTTCTAAAACAATCGAAATACTTTTTTTAAAATTGATACTCTTAGCGACAGTTGAACGATACCTTATAGGTAGTTGAGTGACACGTTTAATTTATTATTCCTGCCTTCATAGCTTATGAGATTTTCGTCAAACCTTGCGAGATTTTATTTCGCTATAGTGGTCAGTTGAATTTTTGGATATTTTTGTGATGTTGTTGTGTGTTTTTGGAGGTGATGGAGACAGGGGCGGAGCCACAGGTTTAGTAGTGGGGGGCGTTGCCCTCGACGAACCTCTTGCCGATACAAAAAATACATAAGAAATTTTCTTTAGTTGGAAACAAAAATGACTAGTGCCCTCAGGCAAATCATCCGAGTGCCCTCGACACACTTTCTAGTTATTTAACAACCAAGTGTAATTTAATGTCGAAACTATTTTTTTATGTTTAGTTCATCGGAAAAAATGGAGTAAAAGGGTAAGTTTGGTTGGGAAGTGAGAAAGCAAATGGTGGTGAAATGATGGGGTAGTCACGTGTGTGGTATGATTAATCTGATACTGTATGATATAAAGTACTAGTAATATATTTTATGTTTATTTGTATTACTTTAGTACGGAGTAGTTTATTAGGATAAAAACACAAAGATTTTGAGATTGAAATAAAGTTGTTTTTCTATTGTAAATTTGGTTAGAAACAAGTCACCTTCGTAATTATATTGTATGTTCCATATTGTTTCATTTATTATTTATAAGTTAATTTGTTTTGTTTCTTTACTTGTAGTTTGCTTAAGGGTAGCTAGCTTTTATTGTTGTTTTATTTATACCAAAACAAGATTTATAACAACATTATTCCTCTAAAACAAAGTAATGTACACATTTACATCTCTACTCAACCAAAATTTATATTTTTTTTGCAATAAACTTATATTTTTTGATAAATATAAACTGTTTTTTGCACTATATAAGCAAGTTTTTCGCTCACTAAAAACTAAATTTTGTTGTTTTTGTTATTGCTTTGGGCTATTTTTTGTGATGTTTGGATGTTGTTCGAGGCTACTGTTTGGATGTTGTTCGACCATTTTTCGGCCATTGGTAAAAGCTGTTATTTTCGACAACGTTATTTTTGCGCACATTAAGCTTTGTTGTTGTTTTAGCATAATGTTAAGATGTTTTTTTTTTCTGCAATATTATGTCGCTTAAAAAAATTATTTTCTAACGACTTTTATAAAGGTAATATATTTTTGCCCCCTATATGCTAGTTTCCTGGCTCCGCCACTGGATGGACATGGCATGGCTTTAAATACAAGTTGAGAGACTTCTATGTTAAAACAAAGTCAATCACTTTTGTTTCAAATATTCCCATCTTTCACTTATTACTATGGCTTTTAGGCGTGTCTTTTAAATTAAAGTGATGGGTTGATTCACTTCAATGATCATTGTCATAAGACGATAGTTTATACGAAATCAATTATTCAGTTTTTTATAGTAAAATCAGAATTTGTTAGGTCATGTTTAAATTCTTAAAGGTAAATTTGTCTTCACATTTGACCAATCTTTGCTGTCATGCTCAGCTAGATAGTTGGCAGTATGGATTTTCTATGTTTCATTGTCAACGGTAGGTAGCTAGAATTTTTTTACTTACATAAGTCAGTGTAATTGAGGTTGTATGTATGTCTTTCGTTTGTTCTTCATTTAGCAACGGTTGGATCCAATTGCTTGTTAGGAAAACAAAGATATTATCAGCCACTCCGTCGAACCTTGCTGCAAATTTTGTATGGGTGATTTATTAATTGATCGCTAAAACTCAACATGACCGTTTCAGAAACATTATATGAAAAAAAAAAACAAAAGTTTTATACCCAAATGCTATGCATGTGTTAGTTTTCTAAGATGACACAAAAATATTCACGATTCACATAATTAACTTATTCGATCTTAAACGTTTTATCCATGGTAGATTGTTTTAGGCACGTAAAACTTGTGCTGCAAAATGAAGTGGTATATAAAACTTGGTCTATCTTTATCCTACAAGGTTGTTAGGCTACACACACCAATCCATAATTTCTTGTCACATCAATTTTTCTTGTGGAATGACACTGCATTCAGCTTATGCTTTTCTCATATCATCTTTGGCTATGTTTGCATTATCAAATTCTACGGCTAAGTTCATAAGGACTTGCTGACGAACTTTATCCTCGTCGATTTGTTTCTGAACCATAACTTTGATTTCATCGACGTTGTGTGAAAGCGAACAAGCCATTTATAAAATTCGATGGAAGTATATATAAATTGTGTATTAGGGTATTTAAAAGGTAAAGGGTTTAAATTTTTAAAAGTTTTTTTCTTTTAAATAATAGTACAAAACCAAACAGTCGATATATTTGAAACCAAAAACTACCTGCGACATCGATCGTCTGCACGACTGAAATCCACTACCGACCGACTGTGACCGATTCAACCACATCAGTGCGACTGAGTGCGGCCGAAGGTCGACCGACACTGGTGCATATAGTCTTATGCAACATCATTCACATTGTCAATATATAGTGACACAGAGAAAATGTCACTACAAAACGTGTCACTAAGGTCAAAAAGTATCACTAAACACTTAATATAGTGATACAAAGAGTGGGTATATGTTTTTGTTTTTTGTGACACAATTTTCTCACAAAAATTTGTCAATACAACCCAAAACTATAATCTTCACTTACACTTTTGATAAGTGCCACTAAAAACTCAGCAGCGACCCTTTTAATTACCTTATTCAAGAAATATCTAAATGTCCACCCTTTTTCGCTAATAGGATTTTTTTTTCCCAGTTTCACCCATTTAGCATTTTCATTAAAGTACCCGACCCCTACATCTTGTATCCACAGTAAACCAAGGGGCAAAGACTTCTTACCAAATTTCATGGTTTTATCGTTACAGCGAAAACTTCACTAAACACCAAGCCCCTAGCAAGCAGACACTAAAACAAATACAGTAGAAAAATCATTGAACCAACCAAACACCAAGAAAAAGCTACGATACCAGAGGTGCTGAATGTCCAGAAACATATGATATAGTTAAAAATTTCATGGTTAAACAAAAGTCCAAACTTTACTTTCCCAATGGCCCTTAATGAGTGAATCAAATCTTTAATCATATTTGGTAGTCTATACGTTCGATGGTAATTGACATTCCAAACAGCATTTTATAATTCTGTTCTGGTAAATTATAGTCTAGAAAAATATATCATATCTAAACTAGGTGCATAGAATAACATTAACAATGTAATTTTGATTAAACAAGCAGAACTGGACAACGTGTACATGTATTCTTAAATTTTAAATTTTGGTTTTTTGGTCGAGCCAATGATTAGATTTGGTCCTTCTAAGTTCTAGGTACAATTAATCGATTTAGATTGTAATAAAATATGGTTACTACATTATAATATTTCCATTCCCATGCATTATCATACCCTCTCGGTTAACATCCAAAAAAAAATCTGTTTTATTTTACATTTCGGTGTATTATTCAAAAGGAACATTGACTATCTCATAGAATACCAATCTAACATAGAAAAGATGAGTTATGAAAACCAAGAATTATTTTGGTGGGGTTTGGGGGATCGTCCCACAACCCTACTTGATCTAATCTCATGAGGAGACTCGACGGCTCTACATTACCCCACAAAGCAATGCCTGATGAGGTAATTCAAACAATCTTTTCGGTCCTATGGAGATATAGGAATCGGGTTTGCTTTGATCTCAAACCGCCTAGGAAGGATACCCTTATGGATGACATTAAGGTTTTTCTTATTATTGGTTTTGTCATGGAAGGAAAAACTTGGCTCCTAACCGATCGATTGAGTTGGTGATTCAATTTCATGTTGTATGAACTTATCGTAAATTTCTTCTAGCGTCTTGCTAGCATTTAATGAATTTCCGATAAAAAAAAATAGCAAATCTAAATGAAGCAATTAAGATATTCAAAATATATTAGGAATCTTAAACAACTCTGAATATGTATATGGCTAAAAGATATACATACATGATCATAGATTCGATTCTCTTTATAAGAGTCATGCACCAAATTTGATAACTGTTGTATTAATATAATCAGACCTCAAGCCTCCTCGGAAAGACACTCTTGGTGAAGACATCAAGGTGCTATCCCACCATTAGATCTCACATAGAAATAGGAAATTAAATCCCTTGTGGTTACACTGCTTGTAAAAACTCATTGTAATTTTGTTCTCTAGCTCCTTGCTAGTTTCTATAATACTTCGGCCATTCAAAAAATATATATATCAGACCACCAAACAAGAAAAAGGGTCTTTACTAACAAGAAATATTGTCACAAACAGCAATAAGTTCGTCACTAAACCTGGCCAAGAATTTCGCACATATATACGTGGACAGCTAGACAACCAAAAAATTGAATAGCACATTATGAAACTGTGCGATGGTATCAAAGAGATAGACAAACCAACAAATGAACCTTTATTCAAGAGTCAGTTACAATAACCGGCACAAATTGCCTAAGACAATACTCAAACTATTACACAGTGAATAAGAGAGATCAACAAATCACAATACACAAACGTTTAGAGAGAAGGAGAGAGCAGCTATGAATAAGGCTGCGTATATTTGGGTGATTGCAACCCTAGAAAGGTGACTCAATATAAAGGCCAGAAAAATACATAAAGCCCTTCAACTTTTTATTCTTCAACATAAGCAGTAACACTTTGGATCTTTTATCGAGAAGAGTAAAATGTCCAGCTGTGGCCCTTCTACAAGAGCCTGCACACTAGTCAAACAAGTGAGACAACAAGGAAGAACATGTTTGAGAGACAAATTACTTTGGTGTTTTGGAACAATCCCCCTTAATCTGTTTCCCAAACATGTCAAATAATTGTAACTTATCACATAAGAATTTGTGTTGATATACCGGAAGGTGTTTAGTTAAGATGTCTGCAATCTGGTTAGATGAGCCAATTTTGATGGCAATCAATACACCTTTTGCAATTTTTCCTCGGATGAAATGAACATCAATTTCAAAGTGTTTAGATCTTTCATGGAACACAGGGTTAATAGCAAGCTGCAAAGCAGATTTATTATCACAAAACAAGTTAACAGGAAGACTAATGTAAACATTTAGGTATGTTAAGATTTTTTGAACTCAAATAATTTATGCATCTTTGACCATATCTGTATTCAACTTCTATTGATGATTTTGAGAGAGTGTTTTGTTTTTTGCTTTTCTATGAGATTAAACACTTGTTAAATAAAACACAGTAACCAGTTACAGATTTCCTGGTTTTTATACATTTTGCCCAACCTGCATCACTATATCCTTCAAGAACATTATTAAAACTGCAAAATTTTGATCCGGTCTCAGACGGTCAAGTCTAATCACACAAGCTGGCCACTTGTGAATGGCCAACCGTAACAGACTTAAAACAGCCTGGAACCAAATACAATGAAGTCCTGGAGAATACAATGAATTCCCGGGTCGTTAAGTCCCACGGAGACTCAATGGTGTGTGAACACTTGATCAGACGATAGAATGATCACTAAGGATAGTGATCAGTAAAGAATTGGATTGATAATTACACTACTGAAAAAGTTAATAAACTAAAGGGGCTTAAATGCAAATTAAAGGAAATTAAAAAGATAAAATATATTAAATAAACGCTATCACTATATTTAAAATGATGAACGTTTAAAACTTAAAACGTATATTTAAATAAAAAAAACTACGTAACGTCATTGAAATAAAACGTGAGAATAAAGAAAGAAAATACCTACGGATATGAAAAATACATTTTTACAATCCTAATGATAAAAGAAAATTTCTAGAAAAAGAAAATTATTTTTACAACTATTATTCTAATTATTATTAATTAAAAACTATTTTTAACTATTAAATAATAACTTAAAATACAAGAAAATAGGAAATAAAGCTAGAAAAATAAAATTAAGACTTAGAAAAATCTAAAATATCAAAATAGAATTTTCAAAACTATTTTTGTATTTTTCGATTATTTTCTATTTTCTAGGAATTAAATACTATTTAAAACTACTTAAATTATTTAAAAATACAAATTTAACTAAGAAAATCTAGAAAAATATTTTTTGGCTTTTATATTTATCTAAACTTAAGAAAATTGAAAAATATTTTTTGAACCTTTTCTTAATTTTTGGATTAAAAGCTATTTAAAAATGCTTAAAACTAATTAAAATCAAGAAAAATAGCAAACAAGCTTGGAAAAATATGAAAATTTCAGGAAAAGTCTAAAATAATATTAGGAAGCTAGGAAAATGGAAAACATGGGGTTATGTGGAGGAATATGAAACTGATGTGCAAAGTGCTTATAAATAAGCACTTTGAATAAGCAAATGGAGACCAATAAGCACCAAACCAAAACAGGAACTTGGATAAGCTAAAAGAACCTAAATGCAACAGATCTTAACAAGCCTAAACCACAGAATTGCAATCTACAAAGATTTGATGAAATAAGCTATTGAGCTAAAAACAGTTTTAGGTAGGCAACTTCAAGCATAAGCACAAGCTACACCATAAGCTAAAAATGAAAACCAATAATTGGGATCTAAACTAGACACTGGGTGGCTATGCATAAGCCAAAAATCAGACCTAGGTGAGCTCAAATGAGCTTTGCACAAGCTCGCAAAACCCGCAAAATCCTGCAGACTTAATGCCTGCTGCAGGCATTTAGTCCCATTTGACAAGCTCATATGAAGCTTCTAAAAATTTGATAAAAATCTGAAAAAATGCTAATAAGAAACAAGTCCAGCTGAAGTATTTGAACCCACAATTTCACTTAGATTGGCTCAGAAATGAGTCCATGAAAATTCATCTCAGTTGAGCTAAAACTGAGTTTTTGCAATTTTGACTTTGTGACAGTTTTGGAGTTTTGACTTTTATGAACTTAGAAACTGATTTAAAGGATTGAGAGTAATGTTAATAGATGAATTGAACTTAATGCAAGCTAAATCTATAAATTTAAGATACAAAACAAGCTTTTGATATGCCAAAGATCCAACAGACAAGTAAATAGAAACTGATAAATGTGAAATTGACTTTTGTTGTTCTTAAGTTCCAAACAAGGACTAGAATGAGTACAAGAAAGATACACAAGCATGAACCAACAAGCTTTAGCAACTGAGCATACCTCAATTGCAGCTAAACCACTTGATCCAAACACACTTGTTATACTTGATATGAACTTAAACATACACCCACTACTGAACCATCAAGTAATAAGGATCAAACTAAGTTTAACTATCTTTAATACAACTAAATAAACAAGTCAAAACAGATTATGACTATAACTACCAATTCAAGCAAAATATGCAAACTGACTTGAAAATTTGAAAATGAGATAAGCACTCACAGGAGTCCAGCTGTTTGCAGGCTAAACCAAACCCAAAACACTACCTAACCTAGTCTAATCCAACCCATATCCAAGTCCTGCATCAACCAAAATCAGCTTCCATTTCAAATAGAGCCCCAGTTTGACTTTCATTGACCTTGGAACAAACTTGCTTGAAACTGTTTCCAGAGCTTGTCAAAGACTATATAGAGCTTATTTAAACTTATTTGATTTTAACAAAAGCTTATGAGAAGCTTAGACATAGAATTCGAAACTGAAAATTTCAACAGTGAACCTGAAAATTGGAGCTTATGTAAAAACTTGAATTGATAATCAAAAGCACATTACAAAGGTGTTTTAACTTAAATGTGATACATAGAACTTGAAATTACAACAATTTGATTTAAACTAATACATTTGTTTAAAAAAACGACATTAAAGGAAAACTTAAAATTAACTACTCCTTTCCATTGCTTCTTTCTTCCTCTTTTATAGCTCCAAGTTGTTTCTCTCACTTCCCTGATTGTTTCCCACCACTCTTTAGGACCTTTGGATGT
This sequence comes from Chrysanthemum lavandulifolium, assembly GCA_022545495.1. Classification (NCBI taxonomy): domain Eukaryota; kingdom Viridiplantae; phylum Streptophyta; class Magnoliopsida; order Asterales; family Asteraceae; genus Chrysanthemum; species Chrysanthemum lavandulifolium. The sequence goes on from CM040244.1 coordinate 216,538,675, forward strand.
CTTAGAGTTGATCTCAGCCTATGATTGGATTTTTGGCGGGAAATGGTTTTGACCTGTTGGGAAGGTTGAGTAAAGGGCTAGAGGTAGCATTAAATGTGTTTTGTAGTTGTGTGGAGGTGGGGGGGGACATGGAAGGGATAAGGTGAGGAGGGGGGATGGGTTGGTCTGAGTTGCAGAGAAAGAGTGTGAGGAAGGAGAAGAAAAGGCGCCAAGGGGGTTGGTTTTGACCAAAGGGTTTGACTGGGCAGGGTAATATTAAAAAGGGGGTCCAAAATGCAATTTGACAGGGGGTCCAAGGTCTAGGCAGGGTCACAATTGGTTTATTGACAAGTCCAAAATGGGTGTAAAGGGTTTTAAATACAAGGACTTCTTTTGTAAATTCTGAAAGTTAAGGGACCAATGCTGCCATTTATGCAAATTTGTTCCAAGGGCTGAAAATGACAAGTGCTAATAGTACAAGGACCAAACTTGTTATTTTCAAAATTCCAAGGACTAATTTTGCCAAATTTCAAACTTGAAGGACCAAACTTGTAATTTTCTCAAACTTTTTATATTTTTCACCAAAGGACTAATTTTGACAAGTTATGATTTAAAAAGGACATTTGGTGATTTTTCTTTGAAATTAGGACTCGGGGACTATTTCGACAATTTTAGAAACTTGGGGACTGAAGCGCCAATTATGCAAACTTTGCTCATTTTTCATCGATTTTGAACATTTTGCATCCGAAACATATAAAATGCAATTTTGGAATATTTTCGATATTTTGATGCATTTCGAGCATTTTAACCGTTTTGCGATTCAGATTGACCCAAAATGATGAGTATTTACACACTCATCAATCCCCACACTAAACTATTCTTGGTCCCTAGCAATCTTTTGAGAAAACATAATGGTTTTGAAACTCTTTACCAAAAGCCATTACTTCGAGTAGCCAAATGTTTCAGTTCAAGTAAGAACCTTGGTACACCGATAACCAAATGATTTTGAGCAAATCATAAGTCAGAACGGATTTGATTTGCCTTTACCGTAAGCCGTTTGCTCTGGACTAGCCAACTCTTAGATAAATTATCAATATTATCTTTGGTGAGTCGATTACCAATTATGGTTTTTCCATCGCCTTTACCACAAGCCATAACCTTGCGGGCTAGCCAACTCTTCACTAATTAAAGATATGGTGAGTGAATACCATACAATTTTGGCCAAATTGCAAGTCGTAAACGGATTTGATATATCTTTACCAAGAGCCGTTTGCTCTGGATTAGCCAATCCTTTTGTTTTTAGACATGGCGGATCGATTACCATATCTTCGAGTAAGTGAAAACACTTACTCCAAAAAAAAATTTTTTGGCCAAAACGGGAATTGGGTGGATAATACATGATAAAATTCGTGAGAATTCCCCACACTTAGAAATGAATATTGCCCTCAATATTCAAAGTACGCTAGATTATGCGAAACAAAGAACGTAAAAGGAAATATTACGGCCATTATTTGAAAGGATTTTTTTTTTTTTTTTTTTTTTTTAAGATATATATATATATATATAACATGTGGGCATCACCCCACACTTAGGTGGTAGAAAGGGTAAGAAGTCGAAATATGGGTGAAAACCCATATGGTGTGTGCTACTGTTTTTGATTTCCGAGTCGCTAGCTTGACTCGACCCCGAATTAATTTGTTCATGGGGAAGCAAAGTGGAAGAAACAATCTCCATCGGACTTTCAATCAAGATGCTTGGACAAACATTTGAAGCGCGTGAAAGTTCCACACCGATGAGATATACATAGAACCGGCTCAAAAATGATAAATGAAAATGCCGGGATCAAAAATAGTGTCCTCATTCCCGAAGGAGAAAAGGGAATGAGAAGTCACACCATATGTGAAGAAAAGAAAGAAAATTATGATAAAAATCATGACTAACTCCTCATTATCGGAAGGGAATTCATGATTTTGGATCATGAATCTCATCGATGAGGATAGAATCGTCATCACATGATGGAAGAGATAAGTTAGAATACGAGAGGTGGGACAAGTGGTGTGCTCGAGAGCTAGCAATTTCCACCACTTCCGTGATGGTCTCAGATCGGCCTCGGACATTTCATCGAAAGAGGATTTACTTTCCCAAAGTGTAGTCATTATTAAATTCAAAAGAGGATTTGAGAAAATCCGGAAGTAACCTCGAAATGTCAAGAGAATCACAAAAGGCAAATCACAATCACTATCGGATATATCCTCGGACTCACTTGGGATTGGGACAAGATCCTCAACACTTGATGATTCCGTTTCGAAATAGTCTTGAGATGATCATCCTCCATTATGAGAGAGTCTTTGGAAGCAATAATAGGTAAGATAGGTGTGATAGCAATAGACTGAGGGAGTTGAGAAATGATATCTTTCAAAAGAATAACACTTTCCTCATCGTCCTCATAATATTCCCTCATTTGAATATTATCCTCATCATCATCGTCATCATATCGGATTCTTATATTCATCTGCTGAAGCTTACACACCATTCTTTTCATTTGTAGTTTCTTTCGAATGCGTATTTCTTGAACTTTGTGGAAGATTACACTCCTCATAATCATTGAGATCTGCGAAGGCTCGAAGTCGATGGTGATGGAATCTTGTGGGGTTGGAAATTGTCAAACCGGAGAATTGGAATTGTGAAAATTTTGATTCATCGGTTGACATTCAAAAGTCGCATGAGGACCCCGCAATTCTCAATGAGATAATTGGGAAAATAACTTTCACCAAAATTCGATTGTAACATGGTTCCGGCTCATAGACAAGCGGAACCCGTGGTGGACAATCAAAACCGTAATGAGAATCATTCCACAAAACTCGCATGAGTAGGATTCGTCTTGGGGTTGTGGAGGTAGGTAGGAAAAATCGGTGTTTCATTATTTGAAATGGGATCGGGATTACCGACAAACTTGTCTCGAAACTCACATTGGTACATCGCCGACAATTTCCACCGTTAAAGGGACCTCCACACCGAGAACATGTCGAAAACCATGACATGAAGAATTAAGCGGATAAGAGGATAAGAGATGAAGAATTAAGCGGTTATAGAGGATAAGGAATGGAGAATTAAGCAGTTAGAGGATAAAGGAATGGAGAATTAAGCAGTTAGAGGATAAAGGATGGATATTTTGGATTTTTGAAAAAAAATTGCTATAAAAACAAAGAATGAAAATATTTTGGTGTTGATAACACTTGGGAAAAGTGTTAATGAACTTTTGGATTTTGAAAACTTTACAAAAAAACTTTTACAAAAGATGGGGTATGTGCAAGAATGGATCGAAAAAGGTTTAACACACGCTAAAGCCTCCCGCAATGCGCCAAAATTTTGATCCGGTCTCGACGGTCAAGTCTAATCACATGGCCGCCACTTGTGAATGGCCAACCGTAACAGACTTAAAACAGCCTGGAACCAAATACAATGAAGTCCTGGAGAATACAATGAATTCCCGGGTCGTTAAGTCCCACGGAGACTCAATGGTGTGTGAACACTTGATCAGACGATAGAATGATCACTAAGGATAGTGATCAGTAAAGGATTGGATTGATAATTACACTACTGAAAAAGTTTATAAACTAAAGGGGCTTAAATACAAATTAAAGGAAATTAAAAAGATAAAATATATTAAATAAACGCTATCACTATATTTAAAATGATGAACGTTTAAAACTTAAAACGTATATTTAAATAAAAAAAACTACGTAACGTACGAAATAAAACGTGAGAATAAAGAAAGAAAATACCTACGGATATGAAAAATACATTTTTACAATCCTAATGATAAAAGAAAATTTCTAGAAAAAGAAAATTATTTTTACAACTATTATTCTAATTATTATTAATTAAAACTATTTTAACTATTAAATAATAACTTAAAATACAAGAAAATAGGAAATAAAGCTAGAAAAATAAAATTAAGACTTAGAAAAATCTAAAATATCAAAATAGAATTTTCAAAACTATTTTTGTATTTTTCTGATTATTTTTCTATTTTCTAGGAATTAAATACTATTTAAAACTACTTAAATTATTTAAAAATACAAATTTAACTAAGAAAAATCTAGAAAAATATTTTTTTGGCTTTTTATATTTATCTAAACTTAATAAAATTGAAAAATTATTTTTTTGAACCTTTTCTTAATTTTTTGGATTAAAAGCTATTTAAAAATGCTTAAAAACTAATTAAAATCAAGAAAAATAGCAAACAGGCTTGGAAAAATATGAAAATTTCAGGAAAAGTCTAAAATAATATTAGGAAGCTAGGAAAAATGGAAAAACATGGGGTTATGTGGAGGAATATGAAACTGATGTGCAAAGTGCTTATAAATAAGCACTTTGAATAAGCAAATGGAGACCAATAAGCACCAAACCAAAACAGGAACTTGGATAAGCTAAAAGAACCTAAATGCAACAGATCTTAACAAGCCTAAACCACAGAATTGCAATCTACAAAGATTTGATGAAATAAGCTATTGAGCTAAAAACAGTTTTAGGTAGGCAACTTCAAGCATAAGCACAAGCTACACCATAAGCTAAAAATGAAAACCAATACTTGGGATCTAAACTAGACCTGGGTGGCTATGCATAAGCCAAAAATCAGACCTAGGTGAGCTCAAATGAGCTTTGCACAAGCTCTGCAAAACCTGCAAAATCCCTGTGCAGACTTAATGCCCTGCACAGGGCATTTAGTCCCATTTTGACAAGCTCATATGAAGCTTCTAAAAATTTGATAAAAATCTGAAAAAATGCTAATAAGAAACAAGTCCAGCTGAAGTATTTGAACCCACAATTTCACTTAGATTGGCTCGAAATGAGTCCATGAAAATTCATCTCGGTTGAGCTAAAGCGAGTTTTGCAATTTTAATTGTGTGAGTTTTGGAGTTTTGACTTTTATGAACTTAGAAACCGATTTAAAGGATTGAGAGTAATGTTAATAGATGAATTGAACTTAATGCAAGCTAAATCTATAAATTTAAGATACAAAACAAGCTTTTGATATGCCAAAGATCCAACAGACAAGTAAATAGAAAGCGATAAATGTGAAATTGACTTTTGTTGTTCTTAAGTTCAAACAAGGACTAGAATGAGTACAAGAAAGATACACAAGCATGAACCAACAAGCTTTTAGCAAGCGCGAGACCTCAATTGCAGCTAAACCACTTGATCCAAACACACTTGTTATACTTGATATGAACTTAAACATACACCCACTACTGAACCATCAAGTAATAAGGATCAAACTAAGTTTAACTATCTTTAATACAACTAAATAAACAAGTCAAAACAGATTATGACTATAACTACCAGTTCAAGCAAAATATGCAAACTGACTTGAAAATTTGAAAATGAGATAAGCACTCACAGGAGTCCAGCTGTTTGCAGGCTAAACCAAACCCAAAACACTACCTAACCTAGTCTAATCCAACCCATATCCAAGTCCTGCATCAACCCAAATCAGCTTCCATTTCAAATAGAGCCCCAGTTTGACTTTCATTGACCTTGGAACAAACTTGCTTGAAACTGTTTCCAGAGCTTGTCAAAGACTATATAGAGCTTATTTAAGCTTATTTGATTTTAACAAAAGCTTATGAGAAGCTTAGACATAGAATTCGAAACTGAAAATTTCAACAGTGAACCTGAAAATTGGAGCTTATGTAAAAACTTGAATTGATAATCAAAAGCACATTACAAAGGTGTTTTAACTTAAATGTGATACATAGAACTTGAAATTACAACAATTTGATTTAAACTAATACATTTGTTTAAAAAACGACATTAAAGGAAAACTTAAAATTAACTACTCCTTTCCATTGCTTCTTTCTTCCTCTTTATAGCTCCAGTTGTTTCTCTCACTTCCCTGATTGTTTCCCACCACTCTTTAGGACCCTTGGATGTCTTAGAGTTGATCTCAGCCTATGATTGGATTTTTGGCGGGAAATGGTTTTGACCTGTTGGGAAGGTTGAGTAAAGGGCTAGAGGTAGCATTAAATGTGTTTTGTAGTTGTGTGGAGGTGGGGGGACATGGAAGGGATAAGGTGAGGAGGGGATGGGTTGGTCTGAGTTGCAGAGAAAGAGTGTGAGGAAGGAGAAGAAAAGGCGCCAAGGGGGTTGGTTTTGACCAAAGGGTTTGATCAAGGCGGTATTATTAAAAGGGGTCCAAAATGCAATTTGTGTGGGGTCCAAGGTCTAGCAGGTCACAATTGGTTTATTGACAAGTCCAAAATGGGTGTAAAGGGTTTTAAATACAAGGACTTCTTTTGTAAATTCTGAAAGTTAAGGGACCAATGCTGCCATTTCTGCAAATTTGTTCCAAGGGCTGAAAATGACAAGTGCTAATAGTACAAGGACCAAACTTGTTATTTTCAAAATTCCAAGGACTAATTTTGCCAAATTTCAAACTTGAAGGACCAAACTTGTAATTTTCTCAAACTTTTTATATTTTTCACCAAAGGACTAATTTTGACAAGTTATGATTTAAAAGGACCTTTGGTGATTTTTCTTTGAAATTAGGACTCGGGGACTATTTCGACAATTTTAGAAACTTGGGGACTGAAAGCGCCAATTATGCAAACTTTGCTCATTTTTCATCTGATTTTGAACATTTTGCATCTGAAACATATAAAATGCAATTTTGGAATATTTTCAGTATTTTGATGCATTTCTGAGCATTTTTAACCGTTTTGCAGTTCAGATTGACCCAAAAATGATGAGTATTTACACACTCATCAATACCTTAGGCCTTTACCTGGAGCACCTTTTAGGTATCTTAGAACATTAAGAGCTGAGTCAATATGTGACTTTAAGGGAGTGTGCATATGTTGAGCAAGACAGTGAACAGAATAGGATATGTCTGGTCTAGTGTAGGTAAGGTATATCAATTTTCCAAGCAGTTTTTGATACCCAGTTATATTATCAAGTAAACACAAGTAATATAGAAAGAGATAAGGCGATTGAACAAGATATAACACACACACACGAAACAATAATACGGTTATGCGTAGGATATGTGATGAGAGAAAAACTTGAACAACCAACCTTCAAATAAAGGTTTACATAAGGTATTTATAGGAGGAAAGCTAGGGCAACACTCCTAGTTTCCATCCTTTCTTTAATGGGCTTGGGCCTAAGCTCATGGGCCTTCTACATAAGCTAAAGGCTAATAACAAACATAAAGGCCATAATAAAGCTAACTATTACATATTAATTACTAACACTTGATTATGGTTTAGGAGTGATTCCAACAATCTCCCTCAGTGTTGGTGATGAGCGGTGAAGGCGTTGATGTAATAGTAGCTCGGCGTCTTCGACATTCTTCTTTCTTGTGAGAAAAATTGCCTTGATTCGAACAATCTCCCGAAGAGATAGTTGTCTTTGAGCAGTTATGCTTTGGCGTCATCTTTAACTTTTTTTGATCATTGTTCTTTGTGGTGAAAGTGATAGTATGTTGTTATGCGCATCAAGTGCGCCTCAGTGCGCTTCGATGCTCCGGTGTCTCACGTCATTCTTCAACATGCTCACACGCTCTTTGACGTTGGAATTCAATACTAATGAAGTTCTTTAAGTCTTTAACTTTGTAGATTCTTTGGTTTGATGAAGAATTATTACGATTGTTGTGTTGCTTTTGGATAGAACTTCCATTAGTGATGATGTTGGCGTGAGCATGTGAAGAATCTGCACGATCATCCCGCTCCGGAGCTTCCATAAGAAGAAAACATTTCAAGCGGTTAGTAATAAGCGTGTTCGGCACTTACAAGTTTGAACTTCGAGAGTGTTAACGACATAGTGTGAAAACACAACTCTAATTCTTACAAAGGCCGTTCTGAATTGGAGTCCCACAAGTGAGATAACGCGATGTACCAAGTACATCTGATTCGAGATAGTCGTTGAGGTACAATCAAGCATCACCTCACGATGTAGACCGTTTGAGACACACTCCGCGTAATCCACGGGAGTTACCGAAGTGACTGCCGCCGTGGTGTTTGATGTTGACCCGGCGGGAGTTTCCATTCAATCACGGTGGATCACGGTTGTGAACCTCTCATAAATGTTCTCGACAGTTGCTAAGATCCGTGAAGGACTCGATATGAACCACTTGAAATTCTTATTGTTGAGCGTCAAGTGATAAAATGTCAAGTGTACCTAAGAGATCTTTTGATGAATCTCGTGGCTCTAGACTCGATAGTGCGTTTTGGTTTTCTGGCGGAGACTAGGGAGAGGTCTCCTTCTTCAATACCAACGATCTCTGGAGAAAGCCAATAGTTTACGAGGGTTCCCTGTGAGAATGAAACAAGCTTACATTGAGAGAAACTTGAGTGGCTAAGAAGGTTTAGTGCATGCGTCCTTTGGATCCATGACGACTTTTAATCTTCAATACCGGTGTCACAAAGTGACAACCAAGAGTATATGAATTGAACCGATTATACGCCCTAAGTTGAATAATTTGGAGGGCTATTTCTTTTCACCCTTTTCATTGCATTTCTTTTTAATTCTTCAACTCCTTCTTTCTCCGATTCTCATTTTCTCCCTTTTTATAATCATACCTAAAGACTTCTAAGTACTAACTATTTGTGATGTCCTTGGGTAGATCCCTCCGGCTCTGGCGGATCATAGGACGGTTATTCCTAACCTTAGTCACCTTATAACTCCATGACTAACCTATGTTGCCATTAAAACCACAGTTGTGAAGAATCTCTCAAAGGGTTTGTGAATGAAAATCATGTTTGAACCACTGTGAGAGATAGGATTTTGCATAAATACTCCCCCTCCACATGTGTTTAAGAGTTTTAATGGTTTAAATGCACGATGAGGAAAGAGCGCACATTTTGAATTGATCCACTGGAGATAGACAATCCCCATGAGACACGGTTACATTGCATAGTTAAAGAGTTACATTGTCGACTTTTAGGTGACAACTAGCTCTAATAACTACCTTGAAGGTGTAGACAAACCTCGAAGGTTGTCAAACCCGTCGAGTTCATGTCTACCAAGAGTTTCTCGAATGGTACATTCTACTCGGACAAGTCCTTTGCGAGACACGTTTACATTACTAGCAAACTAGCTTGAAATTATTACCCGTCGGGACAAGTCTTTTCGAGTTACTAACAGTTTAGTATCGTCAATTCAGTAGGTTAAGTCTATTACACAAAGATTCATTTGCATTTACACAACATATTTCTTATCACATAAATTTTCTCCCCTAAAAATGGCATATAAAATGTTATTTTGAAAAGTTGAGAATAAAATGACCATTTCAAGTGTTGCGGAAGATGACCACTATGAACAATTTGTGAACAAAGTTTTAATTCAAATACTCCCCTCAACAAGTGATATAAGCGGTTGAGGTTTTGAAAATCATACGGAAGTACTTGTCCTTTTGAGCAAAACCTTGAAAATGAAAGGTTAGATAGGCTTTACTCAAAAGTAAGAAGCTTTCGCTCCTTTTATAAGGATTGTGGCATCAAGCGTACCACGGGGTCCTTTCTTGACAATTACGGGTTGTACAACGTTATGTGTGCACAAGCCATTGACATATATAATCACACATCCAAATTTATAATGAAAGAACCAAATCAAGGGGTACCGGGAAGTCCGGTGATGTCGCCAGAGTGCGAATAGGCGTTGATAGCGGTGATGTTGATCTGGGTCGACCACCAACAAAGCTTTCCAACGTTACGAGGCGATCCCTTCGAAACAACCTTTCATCAACCATTCGATGATCCTCCTCACATCCCCGTGATCACGAGAATTCCATCGCTAGGAGACCCAATCTTTTGACGGATGTCCTTCAACCTATATGCCAATCCGTCCCTAACCATCTTCAAAGTGTGATCTCCAAACTTGTGAAGTTCACTACACGCCATTAAGCAATTTCTTTGTAGTTCACTACGGTAAACAACGCCGAAAGGTTTGATGATGAGTGTATATTGTGAGAGTGGTTGATGTCGGGTAGATCTAGGCGAGGTGGTGTGAAGTTGACACGGTGCGATAAGATTCAAGCGCCGGTGAAGATCTTCTACACTTTCCTTGATGACTATGCGTCGATGAAGATGAGCGGTGACTTGATGAATTCACGTTGTACTTGGTTGAAAATTGCCTCATGCGACCTTGTACTTTAGCAAGATACATGTCTTCAATGTCGTTGATAGACAAATTCTCAAAGTCGACGGAGAAAGCATAGTCCCTTTCATCTTGTCGTTTGACCACGATATTCTTAAGGAAGGTGTAGTCCCACTTAGATGATAGAACAACATGTTTGATGGCAAAGATATCCTTAGTCTTGAACACCGCATGTTGAGACTTCGAACTGACGACGGTAGTAGATTCGTCGGCGTTCGGCCAATGATGAATCCGTACATTGCATCTCGGTCGTATGCTTCCACTTTTCGAGAGAACAAGTGTTTGGCACGTTCCTCAATGGCTATGCGATTCGAGTATATAGGCTGCTGGAAATGGAAGTGTCAACGATGTAGCGTATTTCCTTGAACCATCGCCACCATGTAGAAGAAATTCGGTCTTTGTTGAAAAAATATCCGAATGGAATCCTAGGTTCGATTGTTTGGCCAATTGTTGGTAGAGGTCTTGACCGATCGGTGTAATATGGAGGGTTGTCCCGTTTAGTGAAGTCGACGTTTGCTTCGGGTTGATCCAATCCATGTTGTTAGACATGGCTCGAGCAATGTTCTCAAGGTGATATTCGACCTCGATGGCACTTTCGGAGTGTCTTTTAACAGTTGGAATGCTTCATTCTTGATGCGCTTCAACTCGGTTCGTCATCTTCTTCACATGGAACTTTTCTTGCAAAAGTTTTGCATGCTCAATGTATTACCGTCTACCAAATTCGACCTTCTTGTGGTAGGGAGTGTTGTTAACAAGAGTAGAGAACCATTCAAATCCTTGGTTTTATCATCATCTAGCCATGATCGACGTCGACCGAGGCGTCTTCTTCTTCTTCTTTTGAAGGCCTAGATGATGATCTTTGGTTTCGAACTTGTTTGGGAGAGGTGGGTTGTTGTAGGGCTCAAGGACCTCTTCATCGTCACCACCCGTATACTCAAAGTAATCACCGGTTTTCGAGTCGGGGTGGTAACTCGGAATCGTCCCGAGGTTTATCCGTAGAAGAACGAGGAGGGACTTTTGTTGAGTAGGAGTCCGTTGGAGAGGAGGTAACATAGAAGATGATTCACGGACTTCTTCCGACGTTTAGCTTTATCATGCTTATCCCGATCCTTGTCTTCATCGTCTCTAGGACGTTTAGACTTTTCTTCTTGAATCTACATGCTTCTTTGAGTTGGAAGTCCAAAGAATGCTTGAAACAACTTTCCTTCCTCGAGTAAATGTCCCGGATCGTGTAGACATTTGTGTGACAAGCTTGGCCACCAATTCATTCTCGAGAAAACTACGAGGATCGGATGGATTGATTGTGGTGATAAAGGTGTGGATCTTATAGTTTGCTTGGCTATCGCATAAGATTTGGATATAGTTATGCAGTAAACATCTCCTTTGTGACTTTAGGAGCGATATCCGAAGGTACTTGTTAGTGTAACCTTGGATCATTTCGTTCGGTTCCTCTTGACGATGACTTTTCATGAACTCTGAGCAAATCCCTTTCTTTTCGCATCTTGTCATTCTCATCATTTAAATCTTGTATTTGGTCGACAAACCAATTCGGTTTTCTATAGAGCATGTCCTTCTTTCGACTTGTTGGATGACTTTCACAATTCTTTCATGAGTCCGAGAAATCCAAGATCGAGGTGGTTTCTTCACGATTTGGATGTTGATTTGGTTGATTTCTTTGATGGTGGTGGTGAGGAATGAGATGATGAATCGATGAGGAGGAGACATGAGGAGGCTCGGGTTCCTTAGGAGGTGCATAAGTATCTTCCTTGGAGCGAGTTGGACTGATGAGAAGAAAATCATCATAATTCTCTTCGTCATCTTGTCCAGTTAGCCTTTTCTTCCGTCGAGCCTTAGCTTCTTCATCGATCTTTTCTTTCTCGGTCTTATCCTTTTTCGGTTCCTCAATGTTATGTTCGATGAGACACCTCCACAAGCGTTTGTTGTTGCACAAGAGTGGTGGCACGGATCCCTTATCGGTCGATTAAGCGCATCGGGATGCGGTGAGGAGTGGGCAAGCACCACTTGATCCTCGGGGCCACCCATTTGGTCTTTTGCAAATTCTTGACTTTTGAATGTGTCTAACTAATTTAAACTTCTTCCTATAGGATTGATCCAGTAGCTCTTCTTCATCTTGAGCTTTCATCATAGGGCACAAGTGCGTGAGTCTTCCTTTTCCTTTATCGACTTGAGGACTTGGAGGTTTTGGTCTGAAGGATTGTCATCCTTTGCGGTTTGAGTAGGTAATCTCTTCATACGTGTCGGTACCTTGAGCTTTCGTCCAAATGACTTTCTTTGCGGTTCGGTGTGGGAATAGGTTCGACTTCCTTTACAGAACAATCCTTTTACGAGGAGGATTCCTTTGGGAAGCTTCCTATAACTTTCGAGAACTTCTTGCACTTCCGGCACTTCCTATTACGGTTCTCCGAGTAGGAGTTCTGAAGGTTTTCATCAAGATGACCAACTTTGCCTTCTTTTATCGCTACAAGATACCTTTTATGCGTTTCAAGCTTCTTGAGTTCTTTAGATAGAAGGTGATCGAGCAAAGCATGGCACCTGTTTCTTAGTTGTCGATTCCTTGATTACGATAGAAAGGATATGTTCGGACAACAGTCGTGATTGTCGGGGTCATTGAGCCTCTGTGGAATATCGAGATTGAGTCCAAGTGCTCTCGGATCAAAAGCTTTGTGTATCGACATAGGAATCTTTGAGCTAAGCTTCGTGAAATAGCATCATGTCCTCCCATATCGATTGCTTCGATTTCGATGTCCTTCTTATTGATCAAAGACTAGAAGATTTGCGGTTTCATGAGCTTTGGATGCTCATAACCACCGTCACGACCGAAGCAGACTTGGTAATGATGATGTAGAGGTTCTCCACGGTTGAGGAATGTTCTTAAGCTCCACGTGAGAATGCTTAGTAACAACCCGAAGCTTCATCATAGCCAATGTCAAGAAGAAATTGTAGAACTGTCTCTTGGTAGGTGTGGCAAAGAAGTCGGTTGGCTCGATTTCGGGAATGAGAAGAACAGCCCGTAAGTGCATGAGTGATGGTGACTTGTTTGTGGTTAAGTGTTCTTGTCACAACACTTTGACTGTGATCCTCTGCATAGAATTCCGAATTGCTGAATGTAGATTTCGATGCAGATGGCAGTGTGAGAGCATGTTCGGTAGGGATGATTCCTTAGAATATCCACGGCAATGAGACAAGAAGATTACGAGCATGTAAGGGTTTCAAAGTCAACCCTAAGGTTATTCTTTCCAATCTTTCTCGGATAGCCATTTGGGAAGATATCGGCAATAGTGAGAACCTCGGTGCATCCACATTCATTTGAGCGACCATGTCGTGATCGAAATAACATTAGCCAAAAGAACCAACATATCGAAAGACATAATGTTAGTCAACAGAAGGTTTTATTGTCTAGTTATTGAGTGTACAGTGTCAATGATTGTTACGAGTCCTAAGTCACTTGTTTGTCCAATAGTCTAATGACGTCGTGAAATGTTTCGTGAGTTAGTTAACTTTATGTTTTAAAGTTTATGTTATCACTTATTGTTCACAACATATCAAACGATTAAGTTTATTAGTGACATTATTGGATTCGTGACGTTATGATTAGTTTATTTACAAGTTTGTACACGTAACAATTCATAATGAAGGTGAATCAAGGCTTAAGCGTAGTTTTGGCAAAGTTAAGCGTAAACAGTAATGACATGCGCGTGAGCGAAAGCTTACGCGTGGGATCCTAACTACGCGTAAGAAATGTTATGCGTGGGAAATAGGGGACCTTATCGTGAGCTTATAAGAACCTTACGCGTAAGGCTTACTCGTAAGAGTAGACCTTATGCGTGAGGTTCTTCACACGCATATCCTTCACGGGATACGCGTGGTCCCATTGTAGAACCTTACGCGTAATAGTTATGCGTGAGAATTATTCTACGCGATAACTTGACTACGCGTAGGGTAATCCTTATGCGTAGAGAATCAAATGACCTTGATTACGAATTTTTAAGCGTAGCAATCACGAAATAAATTCATCAAATCATCAATATTAACACAAGAATCGTTTTATCAACAAATCATGACATGAATCATTCGTTAAGCGATTCTGGCGTAAAAGTCATACGCGTGAGGTCAAAACCCTAAGGGTTGAGAATTACAGCGTATGATTTCTAACCATGGGATTTGCACCAAACAAATTTTGGTAGGTCTAAGATGTTGTATGAGCTTATAGACAAAGTCTTAACATCTAATTCGTTGAGAATCAAAAATACCCAAACTTATGAACTTTAAACCCTAATTCCAAATTTTTAATCATTTAGAGTTTCTGGGTGGTTAACGACCTTGGATATCATCAATTCATCAACATATGAACATAACCCAATAATCTTTTTGATCAAAACACTTCACATTTGAAAATACCCAATTCAACTCAAGAACCCTAGTTTTCAAAAAAATCGTCAATTCGTGTTTCTGGGTGGGTTTTGATGGTTAAAATGATACCATTGATGTATTAGAAACGTTTTGACACTATCCATTTAACCATAAACACACACACAATGATTGTGTGTTCATACGCTTATGCGTAGAGCACATAATCACGCGTAACAAAAGTTTTAGCCGTAGGATTTACTAGAAATTCAAAACCTTAGCTTGTATTACTGTTAAGATCGTGAAAATACTTACAAAACGATGATCTAAAGCACGGATTTCTTGAATGAATCTTAGGCGTAGGATGTTTAAGGTTGAAAGTAATAAATGTGAAGTTAGAAGTATGTGGGAGGTGTTTTTATTTAAAGTAACTTTAAGATTTTGACATTTTTTGGTCCCTCCACCTTTTCCTTTTTCAAACAAAGCCATTTAACTTCCATTTTGGTTACCAAACAAAGATTTTTAGAAAGAAACTTGACGACACTCTCCCTCGAATTAGGTAAATGATGAAAGGTTATAAATTTTAGTCCGAGGAGTGTCATTTAACCAGAAAAGTTTACCACCATTGATAAAATAAACAACGGGATAGGATAACATGCAAGTACACGAGATGTTTTGAAGCAGTTAAGTGAAAATTTTCTCCCCTCAACACTTGACCGTAAAATCTTGAATTTTGAAAGATTATAGTGTTGAAGGAAGAAATGTACTTGCCATGTTGAAAGATTATAGATTAGAAGAATATTTTCTTTGTTTTATAAGATTTTATATTTTGTATTTTGTTTTGAAAATTATTTACAAATGATGTTTTGGTGTTTGTGGGTTTTTAAGACTGTTTTAAGAGGTTATCCAATTCCTCTTGAGTCAAACACCTCATACCAATCCGTGGATCGACTCATTAAACCTAGCGGGAGGCAAGGCTTTGGTGAGAAGATCGCCAATTGGTATTCTGCACCCATCAGTATAATTCAACAGCACTGCTCCACGTGGTCCTTGATGAAATGATAGCGTAGATCGATGTGCTTTGATTTGAGTGTCGAAGCGGGTTGCACGAGATCGCAATGGCACTCCGATTGTCGCGATACATCGGATTCATCAAATACGTAACCATAGTCTTTGAGTTGTGTTCTCATCTATATGACTTGAGCACAACATGCGGACATGGCTACATATTCGCTTGGTTGATGACAATGATGTACGATCCGCTTCTTTGATTGCCAAGACACCGTTTATCACCAAGAAATTGTAGAGCTCTCGAAATACTTTTCCTTGAGTCTAAGCATCCTGCGTGGTCGACGTCGAAAAAGCGATTAGTTCAAAACCGAATCCTTCGGATACGGATCCCCAGTTAATGGTTCCCTTGATGTATCGGAGGATTCTTTTAGCCTCGAGAGGTGGTTTCGGTTAGTCGCGATCGATAACGGGAGCATAGATAAGCAGCAAAGACAATAATAGGTCGCTAGTTGTTAGAAACATGAGACCAAATAATACTTGGTATTTGGTAGGGTCAACTAATTTCCCATGTAAATCGGTGTCTAGCTTCTTGGTATGAGTCATTGGTGTGGCATAAGTATCACTGTGTTTTCATTCTAAATTTGTTTAACAATTCAAGGGCATATTTGGGTGACTCAAGAAAATACCACGGGGTGATTGATGAACTTGTAGTCCTAGAAAGAACGTGAGTTCACCCATCATGGACATTTCAAAATTTTCTTCATTAGTTTTGCAAAAGCGGTTGAAAACTTTTATGTGTAGACCCAAAATGATGTCATCCACGTAAATTTGAACAATTAAGATATGTGCCCCATGATATTGTATAAAAGAGTTGGGTCAACCGAGCCTTTGGTGAAATTATTAGCAATGAGGAAAGATGATAGCTTATCGTACCATGCCCGAGGGCTTGTTTGAGACCATAAAGAGCTTTGTTCGGTTTGTAGACATGGTTCGAAGCTCGGGATCAACGAATCCTTCGGGTTGGTCGACATAAACCGTTTTTTCGGTTGTCCGTTGAGAAACGCAGTTTTGACATCCATCCGAAAGACCGTCATGTTCATATGAGCATGACGCGAGAAATATCCGAACGACCTCAAGACGAGCAACCGGAGCAAAAGATTCTTCAAGGTCTATACCCTCTTTGATAAGGTTTTAAAAGGTACCATTTTGAGGGTCGTTTAGCCCTTATTTGATCACTTTTGTATCCGTTATTGCTTAATATCGTTCCTTTTCACTTTTAGGTCTCTTGAAGGCAAAATCTTTGGAATGACACTTATTTGGACGAAAAGGCGCGAATATCTGAAGAAAATGGCCAAAGTCGAATCGAGACACTCAAAGTCGCTAAAATAGAAGGCGACGGCGTCATCGCTTAGCTGCACGCCGTCAGAGGATTTTTGTGACGGGTCGAAGACAAAACTCGTATTTTCAAGAGACGCGTCGGGTTTTAAAGGAGTAGACCGTCACAACTCGGACGGCCTAGATGCAACCTGCACGGCGCCGGTCAAGAGGACGGCGCCACAGCATAAGGTGACGCCGTCGCAAGGTTAACGTGGCCAAGACGAAACCCTAATGACGGCGACACGGCGCCACATTTAAACATAAGGTGGCCGTCGCATATGTAATCTTATATATAGAATCCGAATTTTTCAGTTTTAAGAGAGTCTTTTTGGAGTAAAAACCTAAAACCGAACCAGGGGTATCTTGTACAGTATTTTAGGGTTTTAAACCCTATTTTACATCAAGATAAGTCTTTACTTCATCAATTCAATTTTGTCTTTGATTACTTGTGTGTATGCTTGCATGTTCTCCATGTCCGGCTAATTTACTTGTGTGTTTGCTTAGGAATATGAAACTTAATTATTGAATATTGATTGGTTGTTTCTTATCTTAGTTGACTAATGATCTAGTAATGCGATAGGTCATTCGTTGTGTACTTAATGCTTGATTCATCTTTGTGAACCTTAGAATATGATTACCTGAGTAGTTGTAGGCTAAACCATCCAAAGAGTGCCTTAGAGTAAGAGTTTATCATCCCGAGTGGGTTTTGTAGGCGAGACCCTTTGGTAAGTTCAAGAGTTAGGGAGAAACGCATACCCTACAACTTTAGAAACACAACGCAACTAAGAATAAGGACGTGACAACTCAACCATCAATAGGAGATAATTAAGGAGTAGTAAAACCTAAGTAAACACATCTTTAAACTATCATACAAGCACACATTAATTAGACATAGACTCCCACAACCTTAGTTTAGATAATTAGATAATAGTAGAGTAATCGGTAGAAATACCAACCCCCCAAATCCAATACCCGAGATTCGTACCTTTCAATTTCATAAAATATAAAAATACAAAAATAATCTTCTTCAACCTCAACCTTAGCGTAGTAACTCCTTACTAGCATACCTATTCCCCTAGAGAACGATATCAATACCCGTGGCTTACCCTAATTACTACACTACAACGATTAGGTTCACTGCCTAGGGTGTTATAAAACTTGCTCGAAGAAAAGGAAGTTTCCTTGACCCCGAACGACGCGTGTAGCGTTATCAAGTTTTTGGCGCCGCTGCCGGGGAATAGAATAGCTAGTTAGTAGTCCACCTCATTTAGGTTCTTTGCTTGATTCCTATCAAGTTAATCTTTCTCATTTTTAGCTTTCTCTTAGTCTATCCCCCTTCTTTGTGACCTTTGTTCGTAATACCCATCACTTTTCATCATGGAGGATGATAACCAACCACCACTCATCAACCCACCACCAAATGACCCGCCAAGAGCCCGTACTCTTGGTGAATACTCAAGACCAAGCCACCTAGGCTATAGGAACACCATTGAGCTTCCCGACCAAGCCCAAACTACGGCCCTGCGATCCGACACCATCCGGTTGGTGCAAAACGGATGTGCATTCCATGGACTTCGTTAGAAAATCCAAATCGACATCGAGGATTTCTCAAAATTGTCGATTCCATCGACCTTGATGCTACTACTCGGGAGACCACGCGCTGCGTCTCTTCCAATTCTCTACGGGACCAAGCTAGTAATTGGCTTGAGCGACTTCCCGCCGGCTCCATCTCAAGTTGGGATGATCTTACATCTCGCTTCTTTGCTCAATTTTTCCCACCGGGGAGAACCACCAAACTTAGGCGAGACATCTTGACATTTCAGCAACTCCAAGGTGAGTCTCTTTACAAAGCGTGGACTCGGTTTAAGGAACTACTCCGTAGACTTCCCCGCCATGGCATTGATCTTTGGCTTCAAATCCAAATCTTCTATGATCATACCGATTTCATCACTCGACGATCCATTGATCGAGCCGCCGGTGGAAGGCTCAGCGACTTTAATGCAGAGAAATCATGGGATATTATAGAGGAGCTTGCCGATCAAAGCTACGAAGATTGGAATGAATCTCCCGAAACTCCGATTAACGTGGTTAATGCCCTATCCACTCCTTCTGAATCCTCCGATACACTCGAGGAGCAATTGAGTGCCATTGAGAGAGGAATTGATTATCTTATGGAAAGCGCGAAAAGAGCCCCGTACAAATTCCTCGAGAGGCGCTTAAATCCGCCAACCCACCAACCGCCCCACACCTTCTTTGAGTCCCAAGTCGTAAGCAAAACCCAAGTTCGAAAGGCACTTCCTTTCTACTTCCCAATACCACTTTCACCAAGCTTCAAGGATCAAATGAGGAGTACATGGCAGCTCATACGGAGAGATTAGCCGATTTGAAGAGGAGGTTTATAGGCGAGAGAGGAAATGCAAGCAAAATGAAAGAAATGATGAATTTGGTAATTGAATTTACCAAAACAAAGGTTCCCGAAAAGGTGCTCGTAAGAAGCAACGACTGCCCTCCCACTTCATTTGTGAACGCCGTTTCCATTATGCCTGAGAATGCAAGGGTTGAGATGTGGAAAACTAAGGAAAGCACGAAGGAGGAGTCTGTGCCTAATGATGAACCTGAGACCATTGAGTACTATCTTAAGCACGAAATTAACAAGAAAACCATTGCAAACCAAGTAAACAACTTTAGGTACAATGAAGTTCTTAGGGAGGCTCTTGAAGGAAAAATGACGGAAGAAGAATATGACGCCTTACCTATGGAACCTCTGTATGAGTTGGTCATAAAAAAACCATTAACAAGAAAACGAGACACCACAGGAAATTTCGTGATACCAGTTAGCATCGGTGACATGGATAATATAAATGCCTTGGCCGATCAAGGGACCGATGTGAACATAATGCCATTGTCAATCTATAATAAGTTAACTAAGGAGAAACCAACCAAGACCGACCTTAGACTTTCCTTAGCAAATCATACTTATGTCCACCCGTAGGAATCGCTTTAGATGTTTCGATTGAGGTGGCTAACATCGCTTATCCGGTGGATTTCGTGATCATTGATGTTGAGGAAGATAAAACGCACCCTCATTCTTGGGACACCGTTCTCGCCACCGCCAAGGCAACCATCAAATGCGGAGAAGGCATCATGATACTCAAAAGCGGGAAGGGTACGCTAGGATACCCATCATCCCAAGATACCCTTTTAAGATCATGGAAATGATTACGGTGGAAATCGAAAAGCCCGGGTAACAATGTTAAGAAGAAGATGAATGATCGGGAAAAAGGGCTTAGAGACTTTATGGTTCAAGGATTGTATGCGACGTTGTGGAAACCCGATAAAAGTTAGGAAGCAATCCTACCTCGATACCTAATGCATGAAGGACCCTAAGGAATTTCTAAAGGAGAAAAAGTGCTATTGTATAGATCTCGGATAAGGGCATTACGAGGAAGAAACAAACCAAGATGGTTTGGGCCTTTCACGATTAAGGAGACCAATTTAAAAGATAAAACCGTCACCATAATTGACAGCGTTGGCAAGGAATCCACGGTGAGCATACAGCGTATACACCCTTTCGATGAAGGGAAAACAAAGGGTGAAGAGGGCGGTAGTGAAGCAACGTAGGAGCACGACTACTAGTCTAGCTACAAGACTCTTAAATAAAGAAAAGCGCTTCGTGGGAGGCAACCCATGCTTAATTGTTTACTTGTTAGTGTCATATGTCTTTTATTAATTGTTTATCCTCATGTTTAATTTTGTAAAAATGCTTTATTTTGTTTTTAACCTCGTCTTAATTGCATATAAAGGTATTTTACATAAGGGATACGTGTAGGGAGGATTACACACGTTTTCAAAAGAAACGTAAACATGAGAATAACAATTAACTAAAAGATATATATGTTTGTTTGTTCGAGTCAAATGCTTGTATCGAGTCATAATGGATGTTTTTGCGAAATTTTTCCGATTCTAAAGATGTAAATTTTCCGAATTTTTTCGAAAATCATGAGACCGGTTTTGTCGGGATAACCGACGGCGTCAGATTGCAACCGACGCGCCGTGAAGGAGTAAAACATCGAGTACTTTTTCTCATTTTCGAGCTACTTATAAATTTTGGAATTTTCGTGTCTTAATTTTCTTAGAAATTCAGTAAACATCCATTCCACAAGCATTATATCCTAGTTTAAATCGAGTCTTATATATATTATTACCGCCGATTTTACGCGAGGGTTTCGTTTGTTTTCTTCAAGTGTGCAGTTTAGTTGGTCAAGAAGAAGTTACATAAGATTGGAAGGAGCTTTTCACTAATAATTCTTCTTGGAAAGGACTTAACCACCACTTTACACGGATCCTACCGAGCTAATCGGGGAGTATTAGTTTCTTTCGTTTTAATTACCTTCCATTATCATAACTTTGATACTTTCGGGAACATTGGGGACAATGTTCGGTTTAAGTGTAGGGAGGAAAATAAAGCGGAACTTTGAAACTATGCTTATCCTTGATTATTTGCTTTGTCCAAGTGCATTTGTATAATAAACTATGAGAAAATGTCGGTTAGGGTAATTTTGGCACCAAATTTAAATTTTTTTCATGACATATAGGAGTGGGCCATTAGTCTTAACAAAAGCGTCTCACGGATAGGAAGTTGCATGACTAGCACAAAAACCCTTTACCACCCAAATTCCACCAAAATGTGAGGATCGCCCTTAGATTAGTAGGAATTAAAAGAATTCATCTTTAATGCTTAGAGTGTGAACCGGTAGTATATTAGATTCTAGAACTTGTTTTGTGATGCATTCCGAGATCGCAAGTGAGGCTACACTTGTGTAGTTAGGAATAACTAAATGATAAGAGGCATTAGGATAACCCTTGTTTGATACCGTAATATAATTACTTCTTCCACATCGGTTGAGTAATTCCCCACACCCTTTGCGTTGTACTCATCTTTAGTACACGATACCCTAGTTAACCCCTCGAGCCTATCCTTTTCGCGGTTCTCGTGATGTTTCGGTTTTTCCGGAATATCAATGAAGAGAATTGTTTACACCCCACCCCCAAATATACACCCAAATCGCCTTAGCCTACCCCTTATGCACTCACTTTTAGTGCAAATTATTGTTATCACCCCAAACCCTTAGTTCAATTATCTGGTTGCTTGCATAAGTTGCTAAGTCGAGTCATATGCTTTGTATACAGTTTTGGGACGATTGGGATTCAAGGGAAAAGTTAAAGTTTATGAAATAACGGGAAATGAATGTTAAATTTAAATTCCCTTTGTTTGCATAATAATGTACCCCAAGTGTTTTGATCTTTTCAATTCGGGTCAAATTAGTATTAGAGTAATAAAAACTCAAGTGTAGGGATGTGCCTATAAATCCCTATCATTTTGATGTCACCGTAGAGGATGGTAGAGTAAAAGTGTAAAAAAAAAAAAAAAAAAAAAAAAAAAAAAAAAAAAAGTACGGGATACCATCCTACATCTATCTTTTAAATTTATGTTTGTTTATTTCGTTACCTAGAGTTTTAGAGTGTCGAGTCTTGGCTTAGCAACGCCATTCTTCGTATTCATTTAACATAGAGATTTTGACTTACCACCACTAAATAGCCTATCCCACCAAACCCTTGTTTCCTTACCGTAAGCCTAACATTACAACCCTTTAAAGACCTCTTTGATAGTCTTTCCTAGGTGCTTACGCCAAAGCGATGGAGGTTTGATATATTCTCAAGCCTATGGTAATCTATGTACTAGGACCGGTTAATGAGTGTTTATCTTCCATTTCCTATTTGTTATATTTCATATATACACCGAGAGAGATGTGAGTATCCAAACACCCCATGTGAGGTGCTAGTATGTAATTTCCGTGCTTGTTATGACTTTTATGGGCTTATATGTGTTGTGGACCGTTTTGAATCAATGCTTCATGACCCTAACTTATAAATTAATTGGCTAAAAGCATATTTGCTTGAGGACAAGCAAATACCAAGTGTAGGGATATTTGATAAGGTTTTAAAAGGTACCATTTTGAGGGTCGTTTTAGCCCTTATTTGATCACTTTGTATCCGTTATTGCTTAATATCGTTCCTTTTCACTTTTAGGTCTCTTGAAGGCAAAATCTCGGAATGGCACTTATTTGGACGAAAAGGCGAATATCTGAAGAAAATGGCCAAAGTCGAATCGAGACACTCAAAGTCTTTGAAAATAGAAGGCGACGGCGCGGGCTGCTTAGCTGCGACGCCGTCGTGAGGATTTTTGTGACGGTCGAAGACAAAACTCGTATTTTCAAGAGACGGCGTCGGGTTTTAAAGGAGTAGACCGTCGCAACTCGGACGGCCTAGATGCAACCCGACGACGTCGCCGGTGAAGAGGACGGCGTCACAGGCATAAGGTGACGCCGTCGCAAGGTTAACGTGGCCAAGACGAAACCCTAATGACGGCGACACGACGGCGTCACGAAACATAAGGTGACGCCGTCGCATATGTAATCTTATATATAGAATCCGAATTTTTCAGTTTTAAGAGAGTCTTTTTGGAGTAAAAACCTAAAACCGAACCAGGGGTATCTTGTACAGTATTTTAGGGTTTTAAACCCTATTTTACATCAAGATAAGTCTTTACTTCATCAATTCAATTATGTCTTTGATTATTTGTGTGTATGCTTGCATGTTCTCCATGTCCGGCTAATTTACTTGTGTGTTTGCTTAGGAATATGAAACTTAATTATTGAATATTGATTGGTTGTTTCTTATCTTAGTTGACTAATGATCTAGTAATGCGATAGGTCATTCGTTGTGTACTTAATGCTTGATTCATCTTTGTGAACCTTAGAATATGATTACCTGAGTAGTTGTAGGCTAAACCATCCAAAGAGTGCCTTAGAGTAAGAGTTTATCATCCCTAGTGGGTTTTGTAGACGAGACCCTTTGGTAAGTTCGAAGAGTTAGGGAGAAACGCATACCATACAACTTTAGACACACAACGCAACTAAGAATAAGGACGTGACAACTCAACCATCAATAGGAGATAATTAAGGAGTAGTAAAACCTAAGTAAACACATCTTTAAACTATCATACGAGCACACATTAATTAGACATAGACTCCCACAACCTTAGTTTAGATAATTAGATAATAGTAGAGTAATCGGTAGACATACCAACCCCCCAAATCCAATACCCGAGATTCGTACCTTTCAATTTCATAAAATATAAAAATACAAAAAATAATCTTCTTCAACCTCAACCTTAGCGTAGTAACTCCTTACTAGCATTCCTATTCCCCTAGAGAACGATATCAATACCCGTGGCTTACCCTAATTACTACACTACAACGATTAGGTTCATCGCCTAGGGTGTTATAAAACTTGCTCGAAGAAAAGGAAGTTTCCTTGACCCCGAAAACGACGCGTGTAGCGTTATCACTCTTCCCGACGATAACCCTTAGCAACTAGATGTGACTTGTTTGGATTACGTTCCTTGACATCCAATTTGTTTTCCAAATCCATTTGAGACCAATGACGTAGACCCCGTTGGTCTTTCAACCGATCCCATACTTCAAGACGTTTGAATTGGTTGAGTTCTTCTTGCATGGATTCAATCCGTTGTCTTTTGTCATTGCGTCTTTAATGTTTTTAGGCTCGATTGGCGAGACGGTGAGTGCATAAATGCAATGTTCACCATCGTGTGAAGACGTTGTCTCGTAACGATCGGTTGATTTGGGTTGCCAATAATATTAGCGGAGGATGGTCTTTTGTCCATCGATGTGTAGAGGTTGATGTTGGTATACATTGTGCATATTACGAGGATTCAAATGGTTTGTTGAAGATTCCGCGACATCCAGTGCGGCGATCTCATTAGCAAACGGGTTGAAGAACGATTTGGATCAAAATCTGCGGTGAGGTACATTATTAAGAAAATCATCACCGGTTCATCATTGTTGGAAGCGGTTTGTTCAAGCTGTTGTTGTGGAGTCAACGTGTAGGTGCATCTTCAGCGAAGAGTTGTTGTAGCAGTGTATCGGTATAGGAATATTATCGGGTTGTGCGTGAAACAATGGATACACCGAGCACGTTCATCAATATCGCCACCGAGCGGAGGAGCGAATAACCTTTCCATCTGTTGACGAGTTAGTGGGGCTTTGTTTAGGCGATGATGGGGTTGAGGAAGTTTAAGCGGTTGTGACCGGGTTCTAAGTCGTTGTACTCGAAGCCATTTCCGTGAGTTCATCAAAATGAGCATGAATCGTTTCCATCACTGTTTTGTACGACTATTCCGGATCCGTAACCTTTAGAATTCTCACAATATCCAATAAAGACTCAATGTCGACTTTGGCTTTGAGCTTTCCAAAATCATCACGATCATTATTCGGATAGCAAAGGGATCCAAATACATGAAGGTGTTTGAGATTCGGTTTATGGTTGTGGACAAGCTCGAAAGGTGTTTTGTTGTGGCGTTTTGTGATCATAGAGCGGTTTGAGTATAGCATGCGATGATACGACTTCTTCCCACAAGTGTCTGGAAGTTTAGCATTGATTAACATTGTTCTTGCAGCTTCCACTAACGTTCGGTTTCGTCTTTCAACAACTCCGTTTTGTTCGGTGTACGTGCAATAGATGTTTGATGTTGAATTCCACTTTCTCATAGAATTCACGAAGGGTTTGGTTAACAAATTCGGTTCCTTTATGCATTCGAATTAGCCTCGACGGTGTTGGAGTGAACACAGATTTTCGTGAGAAAGGTGATGATCATTTGTGGAGCTTGGTCTTTGCTTCAAGAAAGTATACCCAAGTCCATCGTGAATAGTCATCAACAATTACTAAGATGTAGCGTTTGCAATTGATCGTTTGCACGCGCATCGGGCCACACAAATCCATGTGAAGAAGATGAAGCACATCTTTGGAGCTGTGTTCCACCTTTGAAGGAAAATGAGCACGAGTGCTTTTCCCTTGTTCACGGTGAGCAAAGGTGATCTTTTGAATACCGGAATCGGGAGACCTTCAACTAGTTTGTGTCGAGCAAGGTTGGTGATGGTTTGAAAGTTTAGATGTGAGAGACGACGGTGCCATAGCGAGGATTTTGTTGATGTTGCCTTTAAAAGTAAGCGAGATAGGAGATGAAGCAACCATGTCTTGCATAGAGATAGTGTAGAGACTAGAATTACGCGAGCGGACATAAGGTCATTTCCTTGTAGATCACGAATGAAACAAGTTTTCTCCCGAAAGCAACCTCCAAATCTCCATCACAAACCGACCCATCGAGAGCAGTTATGACCGAGGCCTTCCACATAGTAAACCCTGCCGATTTCGATGTTCCCATTGACATAATCTCCGTAGCCCATGATAGTCTGAAGTGATCATTCCGAACCGACGGTGCCATTGAACTTTGCAATAAAGTTTGATAACAGTTTAAGGTTGCTCGTCATGTGTCGGGAACATCCGCTATCAACAATCCAGAATGATCATATCACCGCATTACACACGGCGACACGGATGGAATAGAAGTAGATGTGGAACCCGAAATGTTAGAGGGTTCGGAGTGTATATGAGACATGCACACATTAATGATTTTAGGCATCCATTGAAATCCTAGTGTGTTATATATCTATTTCGCCATCTATAACTACTCTTTGCTTTAGTCTTAGTGAATGCACTAGGTGGTACTACATTCTTAGGAGGTGGCCGGAGCTACAGTGATAGCAATGTTTGCCTTAGAATCTAAAGAAGGCGGTCTACCAAGCACGACGTAGAATGATTAGTGGGCCTAGAGGTATTCGATTCTTAGGATTACGTAAGCGAGAGATTATAGCTTTAGCAACACATTTGTCATGACAATCGAATTCATACTTTTACGACAAATAACACAAGGTGCATCGATGAATATCAAAAGTGCTTAAAGGTTTAGCATTCGTTACATCACTATTTCTATTACATTTTGATGACGCAACATCTATAGTGGAAGCAACGTGAGTCTTATTCATAGTCCTAGGGTGTTCTTCTACTTTAGCATTCCTTATTGATCTTTTCTTAGGTCGCAACTTCCTATTCTTCGATTGAGTGCTCCTAGGTCGTGAAGTGCGGACGTTTGGAAAAGACGCAACTATTCTGTTTCAAGAGAAGGAAGCACATTAGCAACTTGTTATTTGGCGGTAGGGATTCTAGGTGCACGATTACTAAGTGTTACTTGGTGCTAATCTCTTAATGATGGTTGGCGGAAGTTGTTCATACTTTCCTAACATTTCTCTTAACTTAGAGATAGTGTGAATCAAATCTTGATTTTCGGACCGAATATTACCAAAGAAAATTCATGACTTCTCTAGTGTGAGCAAGATAGTGATCAAGTTCGTTTGATGCTTCATGTCGAGTCTTATTGAGTAAATCAAATATGACACCATATTCCTGTTTAACTGTTACAAGTTCTTGTTTATATTTAGAGATTTGACTTTTCAAAGACACGTTTTGATCATCTAGTTGCTCAATTTTAGAATCAGAAGAATTTGCACTCAACTGAGCGATTTTCTTTTGAAAACTAAGTTGATGAGTGTGAATATCTTTTTCACACCAATGAAGACGACGTTTTGCATTGTAAAGTTCGTTATGTAATTGTTTATTTTCAGCTTTTAAAGACTCGATCTGAAGCACATTATCAGTATTCTCAACAGTTACCACGAGTCAACATTATCGCAGAGATATAATCGATGCATGTGGCAAAGAATAGAATAACACAACATTATGGATATCGGCCGAGATAACATCTTCCAAGAGTCGATCAACATCTTTTCTCAACATTTTCTTTTTGTGTTTAGTATTAGAAATAGATGTTTCAGTTTTCTAAAACGACCTTCATCACTCAAGTTCCTTATGAAAATCATTTTCCCAAGCTAATGCACAACTTTTCAAATTTTTAACATTTGGTAAAAGATTTTTCGAAAAATGTCTCTTTGTTCTCGCTAAAGGCGATTGAAAGTGTTGAACTTTGATTTTAGAATGATGTTCTATCTCATGTTCTAAAGTTTTGAAGTCGACCATGAAAATATCAAAATATCTAAGAATTTTGCGATTTTCGTGTTTGGAGTTTACTTCATCGATTGAAGGTAAAGGACCATAAATTTGTGCATAATCGGTTGGGGATTAACATTAGAAGACTCGGTGTTTTGATGATAACCCTTGGTGTGTTAGAAGAATTCGTTGGTGTGTGAAAGTGACGGTTTTGAATAATTAAAAGGTTTGTTGTAAACAACCGTTTTAATTTTGATCGACTCGCGTCTTCGCATCTAACTCCTCTTGACGATGATATTCAACAACGCTCATAATGATATCATTAATTTTATATTCTGACCGAAACTTGTGATTTGGTTTGAATGTTTTGAGTGAAAGCTTTGGTTTATGTCGGCTAGATTTGGTCCATATCTTTTGGATTGGGTTTTAAAGTAAACTTTTCAATAGTCATTCTCGATTCCCCATGTTTGTAAACAACAGTTTTAAACTCTTTAATTTTGTTTTGCAAGCCAATAATTTACGCAAGAAGGTCATCTATTCGATTCGTTGAATGCTTTTTGTATCTTGAGAACTGTTTTTGACAATTTAACAACTCACCTTAGCTTTTTGATTTTCCAAGGTGAGAGCGTTAATTTGCTTTTTATGTTCATGTTTCGATTGTTCTATTTCGATAAAGAAAGCATTCTTGAGCGGCTAGATCACGATGTCTCTCTAAATATTTTTCGCTTTGATGAGATTTAGCAAAAGCGGCTTCAAAACCTTTTCACGGTTTTCTTGAGTTTTGAAAAAGTTGAGTTGCATTTGTAAGCATTCAACATCCTTGGTTAACAAAGTGCATTTTGCTTTTTAAGTCCTTATTTAATGCATAACATTCCTCCATTTTGATTTGATGGTCTTGAATTAACCGAGCAAAATCGGATGAGGCATGATTCGACTTGTTCAACGTGAGTTACAACATGATCATTATTTAGATCCTCAAGTACAACCACGGAGTCAATTTGATTATCAAAGGAAACCATAAGGTCATCTTGATCGTCAAATGTAACTACTGAGGTTAACTTGAAAATCGTCGAATGAGATGTAGATGACTCATTTTGAGCATCCCGATCCGTGCGGATTCGGATATTGGCGGAGATATTAGTTCGATATGATGATGGTTTGTTCGGCACCGAGACAAGCCATCAATGTCATACATCGGGCTGTTTCACTCATGTGTAACTCATGCATATTAGCCATCAACATAACAAGCGCATTGGCCGCAAGTCCTCCATATCATCATCGAGTGCGCATCCGCCATAAAGCTCTGTTCTTTGTTTGTGAGAGATCCACCGACTTCATCCTTAAGAGCCAAAGAAGAGCCTCTTTGAAATAAACACGCCCCTAGTCCTTGGCTTTGGGCATGCATTAGCCAGTGTCCTTCTCATTGCATTTGTAGCATCGAAGACCATTCAACCCATTCTCGAGCATTTCCTGTTCCACCACTTGAGCTCGTTGTTATTCCTACCCATAGCATTAAACCCTTGACCACCTCCCATTTGACGACCATAATCACGATTTCGAACTTCAACTCGTCCATTGTTCACAACTGACTGATTTCGTGTATTGGATGAGGAGCGAATACGATTGTTGGATTTGTTTGTATAACGGCTAAAAGCATTAGCAATCATAACAAATCCTGTTGCAATGCTTGAACGGATCGATTCCTCATTAGTTTGACTATGAAGTGCTTGATCATTGTTGTTGTTGTAAGGAACCAATTGATTTTGTTGAGGTTGTTGTGATGGATCGTTTGGTGTGACCGAGGCGCTTGGTTGAGTTGCTTGTTGAGGAGGATAACTTTGTTGAGCATATAAGGCAAGTTGTTGATTTTCCGGATGTGTAGGTGGAGCAATTTGAGCACGGAGAATCCTTTCCGATCAACTTCCTTTTCTTGAGGCTTCAAGTAATCGTACAACAATCCATATGTAGAATGATGCATATTCTTCGCTTGACGGAGAAAAATGACATACTTCTCCCATTCGGGACCAAGACTACTCAGAACTTAGTATTCACCGCAATTCTTGGCATGATGATGTTGTGTTTATCCAAATCATTGATGATGTCGAAAATCGATGATGATAAGACTCTAGTGTCTCTCCGTGTTCAATCATGAAGTGTTCATAAGCCAAGTAAATTTTGGATTCCAAATCCTCCGATTGAGTACGATCCTTCCATAAGAAGATGAATATGGTCCCACATTTCCTTTGCGTCTTTTCAGCATCAACACTTGAAGAATTGGGTTAGGTAATCCTAAAAGGATATATTGCATTGCAAGCTCATCGACTTCATAGTGTAGAAGTTCTGTTGGATTTAGATCCTGCAGTAGCAATGTTTGTTTGTTCATCTCTTGGTGGAATAGCGTAGGATCTCCGGTACAATGACGAGAGGCATCTCAAATGGACCTTCCAAGATAACCTTCTTTAAGAACTTTTCATGTGGCTTCTTCGGATCACAAAACCTAAAGAACCTTATCACCCATTGATCGTAGTTTCTGGAGTGAGCATTGGAGGTCTATCAAGTGATCCGACTTCATGAATTGATTGTTGGTCGCTTAAAGCTTCACACATCTTTGCAAACCAAGTGGGTTCCTTCATAGTGTTCCTTGATGGATGTTGATTGTATTCATTTGTGTAGGGTTTAACTTGAAGACTTGGCGGTGTTTGAACCATTTGTGGTGGGGGAATTGCACCAAGTTGTGGAGTATGTTGTTGATTAAATTGTTGCTGATAAATTGCTTGTTGTTGATTCCATTGTTGATGTTGTGGACTTAGTTGTTGTTGTCGTTGAGAATAAGTGTAAGGGAAATAGTTAGAGTATGGTGGTTGAGACATGTTAAAAACTTGTGTTGGTAAAAATGGATCTTTGTAGTCGAATGAACCTTTGATGAAGAAGTATCCTTAGGCGTAGAAATCACAATAGCCAAGTAGCACTTATGCGTAAAAACACCAAAGTTACGCGTAACAATAAGAAGTTACGCGTAGATTTAGCTTACGCGTAAGTGTGGAAAAGACGCTAAAGTTATGCGTAGACAAAAGTTAAGCGTAGGATTATCTTATCGTAAGATTGGGCTTAGCGTAAGAAAAATCTTATCGTAGAATTTCTACGCGTAAGCTTATGCTTATGCGTAATTTTAGGGTTTTATCCCAAGTGATCTTTTACACTTCACAAAGGCAAAAGATATCCAAAGTCGACGTATTTTCGGGCTTATCCAAGCAAGAAAACACGGAGTAAACCACGAAAACGAAGATCAAACCAAGGAAATATTTACGCGTAGTTTTAGGGTTTCACTACGCGTAGGTCTACTCGTAAATTTGATTATGCTCAAGGATGTTTCTAAACCAGTTTTTGTGTGATGAAATAGCTTCAAGATCACCAAATAACACAAGAGTGTGAGATTTGATGAACCAAACCTTCTAAATACCCACGAATAAAAACTAGCTCAAAAACAATGATCCACGCATAAAGTTCCAAACTTTTTGCCAAAAACAAGTATTTTACCACCTTAAAACGTTGAAAGTATAAGAATCTTGTATTAAAAAGTGTAAAAAACAAGTTTTTAAGCGAAGCAAAGAATACGTTATCTTTACGCGTAAGACCCAAAACCAAAATCTTCAAAACAAAAGTGTGCACCCAAATATTTGGCGATTGATACCACTGTTAGGTCACTAGTTTTACAAATACAAGTAATATAGAAAGAGATAAGGCGATTGAACAAGCAAACCAAACACACACACACAATATTAAGGACGGTTATGCGTAGGTATGTGAAAGAGAGAATAACTTGAACAACCAACCTTCAAATGAAGGTTTACATAAGGTATTTATAGGAGGAAAGCTAGGGCAACACTCCTAGTTTCCATCCTTTCTCTAATGGACTAAGGCCTAGGCTCATGGGCCTTCTACATAATCCTAAGGCTAATTACAAACATAAAGGCCATAATAAAGCTAATTATTACATATTGATTACTAACACTTGATTATGGTTTAGGAGTGATTCCAACAATTATCAAGTAAAGGGTCATCCTTAGTTGGATTAAAAGGAAGCACAGAGTTAGGTTTCATAGGTGTAGAAACAGGTTTACACCCAAGGATACCAAATTATTTTAGGAGCTCAAGACAGTATTTCCTTTGAGAGAGACAAATATCATTCCCAGTTTTTATCACTTCAATTCCTAGAAAAAAATTGTGTGACCCCAAGTCTTTTATGTTGAACTTAGTTTTAAGAAAAACTTTGAACTGCTCAATTTCATTAACACAGTTTTCTGTAACGACAATGTCATCAACATAAACTAGCAAGGCTATAAACTTGTCATCTTTGGATTTTGTAAATAAAGAATGATCACTAACAGACTGAACAAAACCATGTTCTTTAAGAACACCAACAAGTTTTTCATTTCATTTTCTAGGAGCCTACTTGAGGCCATAGAGAGATTTGGTGAGTTTGCAAACCATGTTTTTGTTGTTTTCATCAGAAAATCATTTTGGAATAGTCATATAGATATCCTTATCAAGCTCACCATAAAGGAAGGCATTGTTAACATCAAGTTGGAAAAGGAGCCATTTATTCTTAACAGCTAAAGCAATAAGAAGTCTAATTGTAGACATTTTCACAACTAGAGAAAAAGTTTCATTGTAATCTATGCCTTCTCTTTGGTTAAACCCTTTGGAAAAAATCCTTGCTTTATATCTGTCTATTTCACCATTGGATTTGTATTTGATTTTCCAAATCTATTTTGTACCCAATGGGTTTCGTTAGTTAGCGAGGTGGTGGTTATAATCCAAGATTTTTTTCATTTAAAGCTTCAACTTTAGCATTCATAGCATCAATCTAATTAGGATCAATAATGGCTTCCTCATAACATGTAGGTTCTACACTTTTATTCAGATTAGAGGTAAAGCAGTAACTATCAGAGTCTAGATTAGAATAATTCACAACCTTTTCTATGCTATATTTTACTTTGCCCTCAATAATAAAGTCATTAAGATTTTTTGGCAGTGTAGAAGGTCTGGTTGACCTTCTTGTAGTGATGGCTGGCAAGCCTCCTTGTTCAGGATTGGACTCATTAACCTCAGGATCAGAGTTGATGTCAATGAAGTCTGTTTCAGGGGAAACAGTGCCCTCAGGGTGTGTATTTTCTTCTATGGAAGTTGCAACAGAGTTACCATCCTCATTAAGAGAGTTCAACTATGTGCCATCATCATTGGAACACACTCTCCCTTCATCATTGGGTCTTTTAGGGTTGTCAATATCAAAACAAAAATTGTGGTTTAAATCTTTTGACACACCAGTTTCAAAGACATGTTTTTGAATATTGTTTTTCATTTTGAAAGAGAAAACAATTTCATAAAACTTGACATCTCTTGAATAAAAAACTTTTTTTGTTTCCAAGCTTAAGAGTTTATAACTTTTTTTCTCATTGGAGTAACCAATAAAGACATATTTTTCAGACCTGCTATCAAACTTGTCAAAATTGTTAAGTATTGTAGCATAATATAGACAACCAAAAACCCTAATATGGGAGAGTGAAGGGTCATGCCCATACACAAAGAAGAAAGGAGATTTGCCAGACAACACAGAAGAATGTAACATGTTGATAATGTAAACAACAGTGAAAATACATTTAGGACACAAATAAAGAGGTAATTGATAACACTACACGCGTCGTTCGGGGTCAAAGAAACTTCCTTTTCGTCGAGCAAGTTTTTCAACACCTTAGGCAGTGAACCTAATCGTTGTAGTGTAGTATTAGGGTAAGCCACGGGAATTGATATCATTCTCTAGGGGAATAGGAATGCTAGTGAGAAGTAACTACGCTAAGGTTGGGGTTGAGGAAGATTATTTTTTTATCTTTTTATGTTTTTTGGAAATGGAAAGGTACGAATCTCGGGGTATTGGATTTGGGGTTGGTATTTCACCGATTACTCTACTAGTCTAATTATCTAATCTAAGGTGTATGTAGTCTATGTCTAATTATTGTGTGCTCGTATGATGATTTAAAGATGTGTTTACTTAGGTTTTATTACTCCTTAATTATCTCCTATTGATGGTTAATTTGTCACGTCCTTATTCTTAATCGCGTTGTGTGTCTAAAGTCGTAGGGTATGCGTTTATCCCTAACTCTTTGAAACTACCAAAGGTTATTGCCTACAAAATCTCTAGGATTTATAAACTTAACACTAAGGTACTCTTCGGATGGTTTAGCCTCCAATGACTCTAGGTACTATAAGCTAAGGTTCACAAAGATTAATCAAGCATTAACTACACAACGGATGATCTATCGCAATACTAGATCATTAACAATTAAGATAAGAGACAACCAATCAATATTCAATAATTAAGTTTCATTTTCCCTAAGCAAACACACAAGTGAATTAGCCGGACATGGGAAACATGCGAGCATACACACAATTAATTGAAGACATAATTGAATTAATGAAGTAAAATACTTATCTTGATGTAAGATAGGGTATGGAACCCTAAAATCTTGTATAAGACGACCTTGGTTCGGTTTAGGTTTTACTCCAAAAGACTACACACCGAAAACTAAAAATTCGGATTCTATATATAAGATTACACATGCGACGGCCACCTTTGATTGTTATTAGGGTTTCGTCTTGGCACGTTATTCTTGCGACGGCGTCACCTTATGCTTGTGCGACGTCCCTTCGATCTCGACGTCGTCGGATCAAATCTAGGCCGTCTGAGTTGCGACGCCCTACTCTTTTAAAACCTGAAGCCGTCACTTGTAAATGAGCAATTTGGCTACTGAGCCGTCACAAAAGAAGAGTGGCGTTGCTAAGCCAAGACTCGACACTCTAAACTCTAGATAGCTGAAACAAACAAACATAAATTGAAAGATAGATGTAGGATGATAGCCCGTATGTTGTTGTTTTTTTTTTCAACACTCTATTTTTTTCTTTTTCTATTTTTCTATTTTTCTATTTTTTTCGAATTTTTTTATATACACTTTTACTCTACCATCCTCTACGATAACATCAAAATGATAGGGATTTATAGGCACATCCCTATACTTGAGTTTTTATTACTCTAACACTAAATATGACCTAAATTGAAAAGATCAAAACACTTGGAGTACATTGTTATGCAAATAAAGGGAATTTGAATTTAACATTCCCTTCCCCGTCATCTCATAAAATTTAACTTTTCCCATGAGTCCCAATCGTCCCAAAAATGTGTACAAAGGATATGACTCGACTTAGCAACTTATGCAAGCAACTAGATAATTGAACTAAGGGTTTAGTGTGATAACAATAATGCACTAAAAGTGAGTGCATACAAGGTAGGCTAAGGCGATTTGGGTGTACATTTGGGGGTGGGGTGTAAACAATGCTCTTCATTGATATTCCGGAAAACCGAAACATCACGAGAACCGCGAAAAGGATAGGCTCTGAGGGGTTAACTAGGGGTATCATGTACTAAAGATGAGTACAACGCAAAGGTGTGGGGGAATTACTCAACCGATGTGGAAGAAGTAATTATATTACGGGTATCAAACAAGGGTTATCCTAATGTCTCTTATCATTTAGTTATTCCTAACTACACAAGTGTAGTCTTACTAGCGATCTCGGGATGCATCACAAAACAAGTTCTAGAATCTATTATACTACCGGTTCACACTCTAAGCATTAAAGAAGAATGCTTTAATTCCTACTAATCTAAGGGCGATCCTCACATTTTGGGTTGAATTTAAGTGGTAAAGGTTTTTGTGCTAGTCATATAACTTCCTATCCATGAGACGCTTTATTAAGACTAATGGCCCACATCTATATGTCATGAAAAATTGAAAATTTGGTGCCAAAATTACCCTAACCGACATTTTCTCATGGTTTATTATGCAAATGCAATTGGACAAAGCAAATAATCAAGGATAAGCATAGTTTCAAAGTTCCCGTTTTATTTTCCCTCCCTACACTTAAACTGAACATTGTCCCCAATGTTCCCCGAAAGTATCAAAGTTATTATAATGGAAGGTAATTAAAAGCGAAAGAAACTAATACTCCCCTGATTAGCTCGGTAGGATCCGTATAAAGTGGTGGTTACATCTTTCTTCAAGAAGAACGTTTGCGTGAAAAGCTCCTTCTCATCTTATGTAGCTTCTTCTTGGTAAATTAAACCTGCACACTTGAAGAAAACAAACGAAACCTTCGCATAAAATCGGCGGTAACAATATATATAGGACTCTACTAAACTAGGATATAATGCTTGTGAAATGGATGTTTACAGAATTTCTGGAAAATTAAGACCTAGAAAATTCGAAAAATTTATAAGTAGCTCAGAAAACGAGAAAAAGTAATCAGTTGTTTTTGCTCCTTCCTGACGCCGTGTAACACCCCCAAATCTTGGTACAGCGGAAGACTTAATCAAGTTTTCGGGGCGTTACTTTTGGATTGGTATCGCACACAAGTATAGCCAAAAGATAGTCATTTAATATTCAAAACAAATCTCAAATTTAAGTATTCAAAACATTTAATCCAAAATATAAATATTAGGCCCAAAACATGATTTATTAAGATAGGTCCCCATAGTTTATCAGAGTCAGAAAATGATCCTTGAACCACGCCTCCATGCCAAGCTTCCACTGATCAAGTAATCCAAACATCTCTCAATTACACGAGAAATCATGCTAAAAGGTCGACTTACTGTTGGTGAGTTCATAGGTTTAAGTTCAACAAAATCATAGTGGACTGTAAGAGTTGATTTGCTATGCAAGACCTAAGATAGATAAATAATGTTCACACATGATCCTACCGGATCTCCAATCAAATCCGCATCCGGGATTACTCGGGCCCTGCGACTCTAGTCCGGACCGATGTGGCAAAATCTAGAACAATTGCCAACCCGGACTAGGTCGATGTAGAAGTCTATTCTTAGCTAGGCACGGTTAAACCTATACTAAGGCAACAACTACAAAGACAACTATCTATGGTCAAGCACATAAGCAAATCCAAATAGTTTTCACGGTCCAAAAACAGTAGCATGATTCTCACCCCAAAATAGTTCAAAACGTAGTTAAAACATAGATAAAAGTAGGGCTATAAAACTCACATCAAGCAATCAACGCATAAATAAACACTAGCAGAAGATAACGGTATCACAGCACAGCAACTATCGACTCGGCACAACCTATTAATGTAGACCAAACTTAATATATACATTCCTAAAAATCAACGTTATCTACCCCAATGTATTCCGTTTCGTTATTTCCAAAATGTCTCGTTTCACCACTTAATCCTAGTGTTTGGTATTCCTCATGCGGGTGTATCGACTCAATATGATGCCATGAATGCACTCAAACAACCAATATGTTATGCTCCGCAACACAATATACAACTCCATTCAACACAATTTGTGACTCAATGCGACACAATGAGATGTCTAAGCGATAAGCTCCATAGTCCAATAAGTTTCGGAATAAACAGTAGACCTTATCGAATTCGTCAACTCGATAAACTCAATTATTCATTCGTATCGCTTATTATTCCATAACCCGGTCGCATCCTAACGAGTCATAAGGATAAGTCACCCCTTAATAAGGTTATCCAACGTACCTAGCGGGTTCTTATTGGATTTATCAACCTAATAAGTCCGCTACCCACGTGGATCAACACTATTAATGTTAGGTTATCCGTAACCCATGCACACAACGTAAGCAATTAAATACTTAAACCAATATTAAATGTCCACAATTGACATTTATTGATAAACGTATACTCGAAACATTAATTACTTATTTATTGCAAAACATTCCCAATTTAGTCGTTAGTTTCGTTTAAAATAGTAAATAACAAGATAAGACTTGTTATCGACAATTTTGGTACAAAAGCCCATTTATTATTCCCATTTCATAGTTTATTAGCATTTTCATATATATATATATATATATATATATATATATATATATATATATATATATATATATATATATATATATATATATATATATATATATATATATATATATATATATATATATATATATATATATATATATATATATATATATATATATATATATATATATCGTCAAGTTCCATTATTAATCTCATATCGTTATTCGTTTCGAGTCCACAAGCACGAGTCATAACTTCTCAGCTTTTAATCAATCAATAGTCCAAATTATACTAAGTCCATGTTACGGCTTTGTCGGAGTCAACTATTGACTAAAAAGTCAAAGCAACGCCGACGTAGCTCAAAGTTGACAATTATATATATCAAGTCCAAATTAAATGTCATAATATCATAATTCAATCCCAAACCAACTCAAAACAATCTCGCCAACCAATCAATCAACCAAAAGTACTCGAAACCAATGTTATGACCCTAATGGTCATGACACGGTCGCGGTCAAGACCACGTTAACCAAACAAGATCTAGAAGCTTTTCGGCTCCACGCGTCTCATCCAAACCTCAACAATACCAATCAACAAGCTACCAAATCGACCCAACTCGGACCCATGACCCAAGTAGGCCATGTACACAAGCCAAAGGCCTCGTACGTGCCTCTTGTGGCTCGTACACCTCACCAAACCAATCCAAACACTACCAAATCAATTCCACAACACTCAAATCCAATCATTCAAGCTCCAAACACTAAGCAAACGCAAAACCCATCATCTATCTTAACCAAAAATATGCAACTAAACCCTAAATGCACAAACCCATCAAATTAATACACCACACATGTACCAAACACTAATTACTTGTTTATTTATACACTAATTAGCTTTAATTTCATGTTCCACCCAAAAGCCCCAAAAATTATAATTAGGTCGAAACCCTAATTTTCAATTCGTGTGTTTTTATTGCCCAATCAAGCTCAAAACATGTTCCCTTTACCTTATCTAATCACCAATTGCAAAAGCCTTTGAAACCCTAAAAGTACGATTCTTGATTCAACGATTTGAAGGTGTTATTGAAGTCCAAATGGTGCGTATGATATATGGTTGGAAAGAGGAGAAATAGATATTTCTTTTGGTGGTGGAGGTGTTGGGTGACGCGCCGGTAGTGGCCGGAACAGTGGCGGCGGCCACAAGGTGGTGGTTTAGGGTTTTTAGAGTGAGAAGGTAGAGAGAGAAATGGTTATATGTGTGTTTTTAGAGAGAGAAACAAATGAGGTGAAATGAGGGTTTGGGTGGGTATTTATACTAGGCCACTAGGGACCTCAAAAATAATTATTTAGGAGGAGGGGGCGCCGGCTTCAAGAGAAAAGGGGAGGGGTCGGGTTGTAATTTTTCGTAACTATCCCGTTTACCTAATCCCGAGCTCACATATTGTCCCCCGAGTGTCCCACAACTTTTATTCAACTTTCCAACATCGTTATTTACGTTTTTCCACGAGTTTTGACTATTTATTTTTCAATTTTTGAGTTACGGTCTAAAAGTTACAATAATTCTTGTTTTAGGCTTTTCTAGTGCCAAATCGAATAGTGCCTACCAAATAGAGTTAAAACTCATACGATAACTCATTTAATAATGAAATAAGTCATAAAAACCAATAGACGATATAAAATCAAGTCATGGTTTATAAAAATAGTGTTAAAGGCAAGGCTCGGTTCAGTTTAACGTAATGCGGTTACCTAAAATAGTCTCCCTAAATTGCCAGTTGTCACAGCCTCCCAGCCTCAGAAGAAACCCGTCCCGGGTTTCACTCCGAGTTGCTTGGTGTCATAAACAGTTTAGGATACTTCCTACAGAAAATGTCCTCACGTTCCCAAGTGAACTCCGGTCCATGTCGGGAGTTCCAACGAACCTTAATAATCGGAATACGGCTATTCTTCAGCCTTTTGATCTCACGATCCATAATCTCAATCGGTTCCTCAACAAAATTCAACTTCTCATCAATACGAATATCTCTTAAAGGCACCACTATGTTTTCCTCCGAAAGACATTTCTTAAGATTACTAACATGAAAGACATTATGTACACTACTCAGTTCCGATGGTAGCTCCAGGCGGTATGCTACCGGTCCGACTCTTTCCAGGATTGGAAAGGGACCAATATATCGGGGATTGAGTTTTCCACGTTTACCAAAACGAACCACTCCTTTCCAAGGAGAAACTTTCAACATAACACGATCTCCTACCTGAAATTCTAAAGGTTTACGCCTCTTATCGGCATAACTCTTTTATCTATCACGAGCGGTTTGCAACCGATTACGAATTTGTACTATCTTCTCAGTGGTTTCTAAGACAAGTTCGGGACGTAAGTTGACTCTCGCCAACTTCACCCAACAAACAGGGAGAACGACATTTTCGGCCATACGATTGCCTCGAATGGGGCGGCCTTAATGTTAGAGTGATAACTATTGTTGTAAGAGAATTGGCCAAGGGAGGTGTCTCTCCGGCCTTTGCGAAATCAACAACACATGCTTTAAGCATGTCCTCTAAAGTCTGAATAGTTCTCTCGCTTTGACCATCAGTCTGTGGATGGTAAGCAGTACTCATATCCAAATTCGTTTCTAATGCTGTCTGTAACGACTTCCAAAAGTGGGATGTAAAACGACTATCCCTATCAGAAATGATAGATATCGGTACTCCATGACGCGATACTATCTCCTTAAGATACAATCGAGCAAGCTTATCAAGACTATCGGTTTCACTAATAGCTAAGAAGTGAGGAGACTTAGTTAAGCGATCAACTATTACCCGGATAAGCGTCATTGCCGCTAAGCGCTCAGGTAATTTAGTGATAAAGTCCATGGTTATTCGCTCCCATTTCCATTCCGGGAGTTGGGTTGAACTAAAAGTCACGATGGTTTCGATGTTCGGCCTTAACCTTAGAACAAGTTAGGCACCAACTAACATCCTGAGCTATATCGTCCTTCATATTAGGCCACCAATACAGTTTCTTAAGATCCTGATACATCTTATCGGCTCCGGGATGAATAGAGTATTTTGATTTATGCGACTCATGCATAATCAACTCACGGATTCCACCATGAAATGGTATCCAGCTTCTGTCTCTGAAGCATAATTGTCAGGTTACTAGTTTTACAAACACAAGTAATATAGAAAGAGATAAAGGCGATTGAACAAGATCCAAACACACACACACGATAATAAGGGACGGTTATGCGTAAGATGTATGTGAAAGAAATAACTTGAACAACCAACCTTCAAATGAAGGTTTACATAAGGTATTTATAGGAGGAAAGCTAGGGCAACACTCCTAGTTTCCATCCTTTCTCCTATGGGCT
The DNA here is from genome assembly GCA_022545495.1 of Chrysanthemum lavandulifolium. NCBI lineage: Eukaryota > Viridiplantae > Streptophyta > Magnoliopsida > Asterales > Asteraceae > Chrysanthemum > Chrysanthemum lavandulifolium. Next base: position 216,579,806 of record CM040244.1, read on the forward strand.
TGGGCCTAAGCTCATGGCATAAGCTTAAGGCTAATAACAAACATAAAGGCCATAATAAGCTACCTATTACATAAGAATAACTAACACTTGAATTATAGTTTAGGAGTGATTCCAACAATCTCCCCTCAAGTGTTGGTGATGAGCAGTGAAGGCGTTGATGTAATAGTAGCTCGGCGTCTTCGACATTCTTCTTTCTTGTGAGAAGAATTGCCTTGATTCGAACAATCTCCCGGTGTAGAGAAATTGTCTTATTTAAGCGGTTATGATTTGGCGTCATCTTTAACTTTGTTCTTTGATCATTGTTCTTTGTGATGAAAGTGATAGTATGTTGTTGTCTACATCAAGTGCGCCTCAGTGCCTTGTTTTCTGGTGTCTCCACGTCATTCTTCAACATGCTCACACACTCTTTGATGTTGGAATTCAGACCGATGAAGTTCTTTAAGTCTTTTAACTTTGTAGATTCTTTGATTTGACGAAGAGTCATTCTAACTGTTGTGTTGCTTTTGGATAGAACTTCCATTAGTGATGATGTTGGCGTGAGCATGAGAAGAATCGACACGATCATCCCGCTCGGAGCTTCCATAAGAAGAAAACATTTGAAGCGGTTAGTAATAAGCGGATTCCGCACTTACAAGTTTGAACTTCAAGAGTGTTAATGACATAGTGTGAAAACACTTCTCTAATTCTTACAAAGGCCGTTCTGAACTGAGTCCCACAAGTGAGATAACGCGATGTACGAAGTACATCTACGTTTAGATGATTCATTGAGGTACACAAGTGTCACCTCACGACCGTAGACCGTTTGAGACACACTAAGCGTAATCCACGGGAGTTACGAAGTGACTGCTTTGTCGGGGTTGTTTGATGTTGACCACGGCATGAGTTTCCATTCAATCACCGAGGATCACGGTTGTGAACCTCTCATAAATGTTCTCGACAGTTGCTAAGATCCGTGAAGGACTCGATATGAACCATCGATGATCTTATTTGTTGATCAACAAGTGATGAGATGTCAAGTGTACCTAAGAGATCTTTTGATGAATCTCGTGGCTCTAGACTCAATAATACGTTTTGGTTTTCCGAGCGGAGACTAGGGAGAGGTCTCTTCTTCAATACCAGCGATCTCGAAGAGAACGCCAATAGTTTACGTAAGGTTCCTGTGAGAATGAAACAAGCTTCGTTGAGAGAAACTTGAGTGGCTAAGAAGGTTTAGTGCATGCGTCCTTTGGGTCCATGACGACTTTTAATCTTCAATACCGGCGTCACTAAGTGACAACCAAGAGTATATGAATTGAACCCGTATCGCCCTAAGTTGAATAAATTGGAGGATATTTCTTTTCACCCTTTTCTTTGCATTTCTTTTTAATTCTTCAACTCCTTCTTTCTCCGATTCTCAATTTCTTCTTTTATAATCATACATAAGGACTTCTAAGAACTAACTATTTGTGATGTCCTTGGGTAGATCCCTTGGGCTCTGGCGGATCATAGGACGGTTATTCCTAACCTTAGTCACCTTATCACTCCATGACTAACCTATGTTGCCATAAAACCATTTACTTGAAAAATCTCTCACAGTGTTTGTTAATGAAAAACATTTTGAACCACTGTTGAGATAAGATTTTGCATAAATACTCCCTCCACATGTGCTTAAGAGTTTTAACGGTTATTTGCACAGTGAGGAAAGAGCGCACTTTTGAATTGATCCACTCAAGATAGACAATCCCCGCGAGACACGGTTACTTTGCATAGTTAAAGAGTTACATTGTCGACATTTAGGTGACAACTAGCTCTAATAACTACCTTGAAGGTGTAAACAAACCTCGAAAGGTTGTCAAACCCGTCGAGTTCATGTCTACCAAGAGTTTCTCGAATGGTACATTCTACTCGGACAAGTCCTTTGCGAGACACGTTTACATTACTAGCGAACTAGCTTGAAATTATTACCCGTCGGGACAAGTCTTTTCGAGTTACTAACAGTTTAGTACCGTCAATTCGTAGGTTAAGTCTATTACACAAAGTTTCATTTGCATTTACACAACATATTTCTTATCACATAATTTTCTCCCCTCAAAAATGGCATATAAAATGTTATTTTGAAAAGTTGAAATAAATATGACCATTTCGAGTGTTGGGAAGATGACCACTATGAACAATTTGTGAACAAAGTTTTAATTCAAATACTCCCCTCAACTAGTGATATAAGCGGTTGAGGTTTTGAAAATCATATGGGAAGTACTTGTCCTTTTGAGCAAAACCTTGAAAATGAAAGGTTTGATAGGTTTTTCTCAAAAGTAAGAAGCTTTCGCTCCTTTTATAAGGATTGTGGCATTGAAAGCGTACCACGTGGTCCTTTCTTGACAAGAACGGGTTGTACATTGTTATGTGTGCACAAGCCATTTAGGAAAAGATGGAATAAGTATGAAACAAATTAACCTTTCCCCAACTGATGATGTTTCTAAATTAGCTTCCCCAATCGATAAGCGTCTTTAGCAGATTTGAAACTTTGATGGAGTCTACATTTCCTCTAACTTTTGAAGGTTTCAAGACGTGACAAAATTTGTAGATGAGCAATAAACCACACAAAGAAAATCGACTAATTGTGGAAGATCCGTTCGAGGGTAACATGCGAAATCAACAAGATCTTCGCGTATGTAGACGCATCACACCAAACAAATTACGAAAGACAAAATGATACGACTTTCCCACGAATGTTGTGGTCTTTCGAATACACATCACTGTGAATATGCAATTACTCGATACCAAGACCGTGTGTGAGGCATCATAACATCATATTTGGGTAACTTCACAAGATTACCCGTGAAAGTTGAGACGATAACATCGAATTAAGACGTTTGAACTACGGATCGTCTCATTTCTTCACCCTAATTGAAGAAATTCAAGAAGGCATAGGGTTTTCGCAAGGAAGCACGTGGAAAAACAAAAGAAGCAAAGGACGCCTACACTCTCTCCCCTCGATGTTTTCAATGAATCGAATCATACACCACGTATGTTGATGATGAATTGAAGACAATGGAAACCATGTATGAGGAGACGGTGAAACCATGTATGTCCAATTGATCGAACAAGTGTGAAGTACCAAAAATATTTCGAGAGAGTCAATCTGCGATAAAACATCTTTGTTCATAATGTTGATCATCAATTTGTGTCATTGTTGTTAAGCAGTTTGATCTTTTGTTATAGAAGATTCGGTTGTTGTTGTAGATTGGTGTATACGAAATTAGAGTATTATCGATTGTGCGTGAAACATTCGATACATCCGAAGCACGACTTTTGGCGAATCTTTAACCGGAGGAGCAAGCTATGTTTCCAATTCATGACGATTAAGTACAATGGTGGAACACCGATGGATCATGACATTTTTACGGTTAGAAACGGGTCCTATCTTTGTTTTGCGGTAGGAGCCATAGTTATTGTACTGCATAGAAAAATAGAAGGGGCAAGAAAGAGAAACATGGATCCCCAAGTATAAGCGGGTTCCAGTGTTAGAGGCATAAAGATGTAGTGTCAATTATATTCTTGACACTGAACATGCTATTTTGATGATTTCCTTTCCGCCTCACGGATGGATGTGAGGGTTTCACACTTGTTATGGTGCAACTACTTAGTATCTTGCTGTAGGAATCCACCTAAGACCAGCGATGTTGAAAACTTTACCCGTTGGTATCCATCTAAGGTTAGATCTAAGGGATGTTGAAACTTCTTTTGGGAAGAATTTGCGTCTTATATTGATCCACCTATTAGGTTTTTGAAATTTTACGGTTAGAGCAACGGGTTTATTTCTAACTGTTTGAGTTAACTTAGGTTTTGGTTTGCTACTACAAGCAGTGTTCAGCAATACACGCGAAGGTGATACACTAGGTCGTGAACCTAAGATTCCATCCTTTTGCAGTAGTGCCCTTTTCCTAGCTTTTTCTAGATCATAGTTCTTGTGCAAGTCATTTGTATCATATGAATTTTGAAATTTAATGCTTGGTTTAGACATTGTTTTTGAACTAATCCTAGATTGGCGGTGCAACTACTTGTAGAGGTTTAATGAAGCATTTATGAAACGAAGCATTATTCTTAGGCCCGGAATGTGGGTGGTGGTTTTGACAAATGATTATTCTCAACAACTTGGGAGGCAAACCGTGGTTTTGACGATTTTGAACGTTCAGATATAAAAGCGGTTGGTTGTCTAACAAGCGATTGGTTTCGATTGGTTTTAGAGCGATTTCCCAAGATTGTTGGTTTTGCAAAATTAGTATCCACACTCTTGTCGATTAATCTTCTCGGTTTATTTTGTAAAGCAACATGTGCAAGCCCCTTTGCTTGAATTTGAGCCTTTAGATGCTCATTTTCTTTTACTAATAAATCCACACGATTACTTTGTTCATTTGAATACGACCATTGTGTTCTAAAGAAAAGATTTGTTTTGTAGTTTAAGTTCAAGAGAGATGCAATGTGCCTCTAGTTTTGAAAAATCTTTATGAAGCGAGCAATGGTCTTTTGAGAAGAATGATTTGATTCAAGAGTTTGATTTGACGTTTCATTGAATTGTTAACAAGTAAGGGCTCGGACATGAGATAGTTGTGCGGACATTGTGCAACACATCTGGTCAACCTCTCCTTCATTACTAAATTCAGGTTGCTTAGTATGTTGTGTCGCATTTGCGATCAGAATATGATCAACGAGATTGTACCTCGACCGGTATTACGTGTCGATGTCATAGGTGGGTAAGATATCTTCCTCAACCATTTGTTCTTCGTCACAGTTGTGCTCGGTGTCGTAGTTAAGTATGATATTTTCTCCAAATCTGCTGCTGTCATCATGCTTTTCCAATGCTACAACCTCATTGTCCGCATTACCGATAGTTGCAGTAATCACAACATTCTCAACCCATTTGAGCATGCCTTTCATGTACATCAACTCTTTCACCTTGTACGACTGCAGGATTTCGCGAATTTGATGATGTCTGAAGCTTGGAATTGTTAATGTTTGAACACATCTTAGCCAGAGTCATGTAGCTTTCTTTCAATGCCACAAATGCAGCATCACTTTCAGAATCCATTTCACTCCCCTGCATAAGAATCAAAGAGAAGAAAAGGTGCGAAGTCGATATAGCACACAGAAGGCCGATATAGTAAATTTCAATTTCCTCCAAAATAATTTTGAAAATTTTGACTCTCAAAATTTGAAATTCACTATAAAATCCAATTCAAAGAATGTAGGAAAAATTTGAGTTATGACAATTTTGACGCCAAATTTGACCCGAAAATTTTGAATTTAGGCCCAAAAATTTGAATTTTTGACCAAACTTTTCGTAGTTAAACCAAAATTTGAATCTCGCGTAAAAATTAAACCAAAATTTGATAACTTGTGTTGATGGATCTTTGTAGTCGAATGAACCTTTGTTGATGAAGTGTCCTTAGGCGTAGAAATCACAATTATCCAAGTAGCACTTATGCGTAAAAACACCAAAGTTACGCGTAACAAGAAAGAGTTACGCGTAGATTTAGCTTACGCGTAAGTAGGGAAAAGACGCTAAAGTTATGCGTAGACACAAAGTTATGCGTAGAAAGTTATGCGTAGGATTATCTTATCGTAAGACTTGGCTTAGGCGTAAGATGAATCTTATCGTGGGATTTCTGCGTAAGCTTTATGCTTATGCGTAAGATTAGGGTTTTATCCCAAGTGATCTTTACACTTCACGGTGCAAAAGATATCCAAAGTCGACGTATTTTCGGACTTATCCAAGTAAGAAAACACGGAGTAAACCACTAAAATGAAGATCAAACCAAGGATAACCTTACGCGTAGTTTTAGGGTTTTGCTACGCGTAGGGTTACTCGTAAATATGATTTTGCTCAAAGTTGTTTCTAAACCGGTTTTGTGTGATGAAATAGCTTCAATAACACCAAAAGACACAAAGTGTGAAACTTGATGATCCAAAGCTCTTAAAGCAGTTATGCGTGGGACTTGACCCTCGTTCAAAACTAGTAGAAAACAATGATACACACATAAAGTTCCAAACTTTTTGTCAAAAACAGTAAGTTTAACACCTTATAACGTTGAAAGAACAAGAATCTTGGATTAAAAAGTGTAAAAAGTACGTTTTTGAACAAGCCAAAGTTTAGGAGACGCAAGTTAAGCGTGAGACCAAAACTCACTTCAAACAATACGTTCACTCAACTATTAGGCGATTGATACCACTGTCAGGTCCCTAGTTTTACAAACACAAGTAATATAGAAAGAGATAAAGGCGATTGAACAAGATCCAAACACACACACACGATAATAAGGGACGGTTATGCGTAAGATGTATGTGAAAGAAATAACTTGAACAACCAACCTTCAAATGAAGGTTTACATAAGGTATTTATAGGAGGAAAGCTAGGGCAACACTCCTAGTTTCCATCCTTTCTCCTATGGGCTTGGGCCTAAGCTCATGGGCCTTCTACATAAGCTTAAGGCTAATAACAAACATAAAGGCCATAATAAGCTACCTATTACATAAGAATAACTAACACTTGAATTATAGTTTAGGAGTGATTCCAACAATAATGTTCCGTCGGAACGCTTCAAGAAGCCGTTTTCACTTTCTACCATTCCATGAAGATTCTCATAAGGACGGTTCTCTTACATCAATGCCTCCTTGGGCGGCTAAAATTTGAGATGGTAAGGCGAAACAATGGTCATTCCTAATGATCTAACAAGTAGGGGTGGAATGTCCTCTTTACGACTAAGTGCATCGGCCACAACGTTAGCCTTACCAGGATGATAACGAATCTCATAGTTATAATCACTAAGCAATTCCAACCAATGACGTTGTCTCATGTTCAATTCCTTCTGATCTAAGATATGCTTCAAAGTCTTATGGTCGGTAAATACTACACACTTGGTTCCATACAGATAATGTCTCCAGATCCTAAGAGCAAACACTACTGACACCTAACTCAAGGTCATGGGTGGTGTAGTTTTCTCATCTTCTTAAGTTGTCGGGATGCATAAGCAATCACCTTCTCACGTTGCATCAAAACAACACCTTAGCCTTTATCCAAGCGTCGCGATACACGACAAAGTCTTCGCTTCCTTGAGCAAAGCTAGGATGGGCGCACTACACAACTTCTCCTTCGAAGTTGGAATGCTTCTTCTTCCTTTTCTACCCATTCATACTTAACATCCTTACGTGTTAATTTGGTCGGTGACTTAGCTATCTTAGAAAATCCTTAATGAATCTCCTATAATAGCCCGCTAACCCTAGAAACTGTCGGTTTCGATGGGTTCTTAGGGCTGCCCATTCCTTAATGGCCTTAATCTTAGGCGGGTCAACATGAACACCTCGACTATCTATCACATGACCTAAGAATTGCACGGACGGAAGCCAAAATTCACACTTAGAGAATTTGGCATACATCTTCTCTCTCGGCAATCCTAAATGAGCCTCAAATGCTCTCCGTGCTCCTCACTACTCTTAGAGTATATCAAGATGTCGTCTATGAATATTATCACAAACTTATCCAGGTATGGCTTACACACTCGGTTCATGAGATCCATGAAAACCGCTGGCGCATTGGTCAAACCAAACGACATCACTTGGAATTCATAGTGTCCATAACGAGTCCTAAACGCAGTCTTAGGGATATCCTCTTCTCGAACTCTAAGCTGGTGATAACCAGATCGTAAATCGATCTTAGAAAAGACACTAGCTCCTTGGAGTTGGTCGAATAGATCATCTATTCTAGGTAACGGATATCGGTTCTTCATTGTTAACTTATTCAACTCCCTATAATTTATACACATCCGAAATGATCCATCCTTCTTCTTCACAAACAACACTGGTGCTCCCACGGTGACGAACTTGGTTGAATGAATCCTTCTCCGACAATTTCGCTAACTGCTTAGACAGTTCCTCCAATTCTCTTGGAGCAAGTCGATAAGGTGCCGGGCTACGGTGCCGCACCGGTATCAACTCTATTTGGAATTCCACTTGTCGGACGGTGGAATCCTGGCGATCGTCAGAAACACATTGGAAATTCTCTAACAACGGGTACATCGTTAAGGTGTCTTTCACTCTTCTCCTCACTTTTCTTTTCGTAAATTCGAGCCAAGAAAAGACAACCTCCTCTATCGATGTATACGGGCCTTAATACAAGAGATGATGCTCAACCGGAAGAGCTTCACGATCGCTCGATCTCCTTGTATGCTCGTAACTTTTCCGCTATCGGTAAACGCACAATCTTCTCATCACAAATGATGTGTGCACCGTTCTTCGACAACCAATCCATTCCGATAATAACCTCAAAACTTCCTAAAGTAACCGGCAGTAAGTCTATACTAAACGGGCGGTCTAGGAAACTTAAGGTACAACCTCGAACTACGGTGTCTACCTTCTCTCTATTCCCATTCGCTAATTCCACATCGTAACTAAACCCTAGAGGTGTTTGGGAGATTCCTAGTAATGGCATAAATTTGGTGGATACGAAACTCATATCAGCACCGGTATCAAACAGTATGGAAGCATAGCGATTATTGAGAAGGAACGTACCCATAACTACGTTAGGGTCCTCACCAGCTTCCTTCCCAATAGCATAAACACGCGCTACTCCCATGTCTCTCTGCTGATTCCTAGCACCATTGTTTCCCCGGTTTTCCACAACCTCACGCTCACGTGGTCTAAGCCATTACCTCCTACACCTCGATTAGCAAATCCTCCTACATTACTGTGATTTCCCTCATCCACGCCTTTTGGCACTCATTCTTAAAGTGTCCCTTCTTTCCACATCCAAAACAGGTGATAGTAGCCTTCCAGTCCGCTCCTTGTGCAGTTTGAGCTGCAGCAAGTGGACGAGACCTACAGGCTTTGGCTATGTGTCCTACCTTAGAGCACTTCCTACACACAATCGGGCACGGTCCATGGTGGTGTCGGTTACAACGACCACACACAGGCTTACTACCTTCATAACCGTTCTTATCTCCATTTCCTATGGCGAACACCCTGGCTGTCTCTTGCCGTTTGTTGCCATTCTCTTTTGCAACTTCGTTCCTCTTCCTCTTATCACTCCTATCATTCTTACTCTTGTCTCCTAATTCTAGCACACAAGAGTCCATCAAACTCTGAGCCACAGCAATTGCCTCTTTCAAATTAACTGGCTTGGCAGCGATGACATCATTTCGAGTAGCTAAAGGCAATCCATCAGTATACCTCTCAATCTTAAGTTCTTCAGTGCGAACCATTTCAGGGCAAATCAACGATAACTCTTGGAAACGACGAGTATAAGTCGCCATGTCAGTACCCTTAACCTTATGGTTCCAGAACTCACTCTCTAACTTCTTAACTTCATTCCTAGGACAGTAAGTCTTAATCAGGAGAGCCTTAAACTGAGTCCAAGTCATACTATAAGCTACATCAATTCCTACTGATCTGCGGTAGTTATTCCACCAGGTCAACGCCTTGTCCTTCAAGGTAAATGTTGCATACTTAACCTTACAATCCTCATCACAATTACTCACAGCAAACACAGATTCAGTTTTCTCCAACCACCTAGTCAGGTAAACTACTCCCTCAGTTCCTCCGAACTCAATGGGACCACAGAATCGGAACTCTTTGTAGGTACAACCTCGAGTTCAATTCAGCATTGGGGTTCCACTAGAAGTGTTAGAGATTAGCCTCAGCTAGCTGTTCAGCGACACACTGCAACACTAGCTGGTCAATGTGGGCTAGGTTCACAGGTGGAGGGTTTTGTGGAACAGGACCATTCTCAGCTCAGTCATTCACATTCGGGTTTTCTATAGTTGGGTTATCAGTGTTAGGGTTCTCAACATGTGGTGTGGTCGAGGTTGGACGACGACCTCGACGACCAGAGGCAACAACAGCAGCAGGAGCTGCTCGGTTGTTCCTAAGCGAATTTCGTCTTGTTGCCACCATTCTATAGGCAAGAAGAACAGTTTCATAAGTTCCCAGTTCACGCTCTAACAATAGGGTTGGGTTCCAAGGGTCACCCAATAACGCTTGAATACATAATCAAGGCCAACAGGGATAACACTATACCAAAGCGAAACAATCAGATACCGCATCGTAACTAAAGGATGCATGTTCCCATAACTATAACTCATAGGTTTCAAAAGTGAAAATACATAGAAGGATTCAAAGAAATCAAAAACGATACTAGTAAACAACTAGGATAATCCTACATCTCGAACCAAGTACTACTTAGTTTCAAGATGGTACAAAACCATAAATCTAATACTATCTAGCCACGTCTACGAATACCACTCACTGACCTCCTACATCGTCAACCTCTCTCCACAATGAGGCTAACTCAACACGTCGAGCGTCGCGATAACTCTAAAGCTCTGCTACCTCTCTCTCCAACTCACCAATCCTACGCCAAATTGCTCTATCAGCATCACGAGCTGTCGCGAACCCTCTAAGTAGGTCCCCAACCCGCTCACGGAGCTCGACATACCCTCATGCAAACCCTAGTCCTCCCGACTACGGTACCCATATCAACTCTCGGATCCTCAATACTAGCCCTAGATACTCCAACCAAACGCTCCGTCAACTGACTAAGTCTAGTACCTTGAGAGGTAATCCTCTCCCACATCAGACCCGTCTCACCATACTCCTCGGGCTCAGAAAAAATCTCCAAGGGTATCTCAGATCCTAACGGGCTACCTATATAAGGTGAGTAAGGTGGTGAGTCGATGTCTAAAGGTCATCCGAGGGACTCGGGCTCATGCAAAGGAGAACACGGTCTTGGAGAATGTGCGGGACTCTGCAATGGAGAGTACCCCTTATGGGATATCCTCATCATCCTCCTCCCGAGGATCCTCATCCTCATCAACATATCGATCCTCAATCTCATCCTCCTCCTCGACCTCACGCTCCTCCGCCGCCTCATCCATGGGGAGAGTCCATGAGTCGGAGTCTCTGCTTGAGTAAATCACGAGGTGGTACACTAGGAGATCTAGGCCTCTAAGACATGATGATCTTGGTGGCGATGGCGGAGGAGAGTGGGGCGCTAAGCGGATAGGTGATGATGGTGGTCTCACGGATATGTGGGCGGTGCTATAAGCAAGCCTAGGAGTGCGTGCTCGCGCTAAAACTTGATGTAAAGTGAGTCGCCTGGGCGAACTAGGACGATCGATGATGATGAACTAGTGTGACGGGCAATCTCATAAGGATCACCTGCTGAACCGTCATGAGAGTCAATGTTGGCGAACTAGCTACAGCAAGGATCTCCTCGAGACACATCAAAAGCTAGTGAAGGCATAGTCTGTGACAATGGCATAGGGTAGGTATAAGTGTTCGAAACAACCAGTTCTAACAAGCGCATCAACGTAACCAAAACACTGATAACACTACATGCGTCGTTCGGGGTCAAAGGAACTTCCTTTTTGTCGAGCAAGTTTTTCAACACCCTAGGCAGTGAACCTAATCGTTATAGTGTAGTATTAGGGTAAGCCACGGGAATTGATATCGTTCTCTAGGGGAATAGGAATGCTAGTGAGGAGTTATTACGCTAATGTTGGGGTTGAGGAAGATTATTTTTTTTATCTTTTTATGTTTTTTTAGGAAATGGAAATGTACGAATCTCGGGGTTTGGATTTGGGGGGTTGGTACAGTGAGTGGTTTATTTCGACTTCAGGGCATAAAACTGATGACCAGGTGTTCAGAAATGGAAAACTGGTTGATTATACAGAAAGAATAACGTAAAATCGATTTGCATGAAAATTTAAAAAAAAAAAAAAAACTCTCCAAAATGTTTTTGGTGGTATTTGGAGAAGAAAAAGACAATTTTGACTCTCGTACATGTTTGGCCCTTAGAGTTTACAAATTTTACAAACTTGGTCATATACTAAAATCTTATTTAAAAAAAGTGTAATGGTTAACAAACTTAACAATTTTGACCTTTGTTTGAGAAAATTACTATGAAAGGTTATAAGTCACGTATTTACGTATGTTACCAGTAAAAAGTTTTTAGAAATACAATCACTGTCATAAATTTGACGACAACTGTTTTCTTTTTCTTCATGTACACTTTGATTTAGCTATTTGTAGCTTTAGCAATATTTACAAGCTTTTTACACTTACATCTCTGATATTGTATTTTTAAACATGGCACATGCCCCCGAAATCAACAGGACGGCCCTGCATGTAGTTATCATGCCTGACCTATATGCAGGGAACTGAAATGGCACTTATTATAGAATGAAAACTATTAATGATAATATTATTATTTAAAATAACAATTATTAGTTGTTACAATGCCTACAAGTCTACAACAAATGGATTGATGTTGTTACCAAATGAACTCAACTTACAATTAAGTCAAACGATACAACGGGCAGAATATAAAAAGGATACATGAAAACCAAAGAAACAGCATGAAATTAACTAATTATTTGTAAAATCACTAGTTGGCTATATAAGTAACATTATCATTTAAAAAAGACATCACCAACAATCTCCGAAAATCAAGTTATGAGGATACATATGATCGAATATACATAATAAATGATCTATATCTGCTATAAAATAAATATACGATCGAGTGAATAGATGAAAATGAAAGAACGAAACCAGCATATATAACAGATTGCTTGAAACCAAACAAATAGTACAGATTTTTATCGCTGCATTCGGACCCAAATGCCTGCACTTGGAATTTCTTTATGAACCACAAACAGCAGATAATTCCCTGCCGGTGCAATGTTACCTGATGGAGGTGCAGTCACACCTATTTTGTATGTAGATTTTCCCACAGCCCTGGTAGAGTTACCACTATCAAGCACCAACAACCTTTGATTCATAGAAAACGAGTGTGTGTTAAATGAAGGTGACACCATTGTAACAGAAATCGCATTAGGGTCCACAGGGCCAGTTACCGTAAATTTAATAGCAACCCTTTTACCAAAGTGGATCTTAGTTTTAGTCTTGGGTGAGATAATCTTTGGGCGTAGGGAGGAAGAGTTTGAATCCAAATAAGACGGAGAAAACGCCTCTAAGCTTAGTTCAGTAGGGTAAAGCACGTTCGTGAACACATACTTGTCATGAGGGTTGCTTCCACCAACAAGAACCCGACCATCTCTCAGTAAAACCACTGCAGAATGGTACACTCTTGGTTTTGTGCTAGGAGTCTGTACTTCAAATCGAGTCCCTATTTGGTTATCCGGTCTATATGTTACAGGACTAAGAACGGGGTTCCTTCCAAGTTCCCACCCGGCAACCCCAGCTGACGCACCATTGATGATCAAAACATGACCGTTGGGAAGCAATAGCATGTCACCCATAACTCGAGCCATTGGCATGGTCTCCATGACCCATTGGGGATTGGGGTCAGATATTTTAATTCTCCCGCAATCATCAAGAGCTCCGTCAAATGTTCCCCTATTTGCATTAACAAATGCTCCTTTTGGCGCACCCCCACAAACCAACACTTCAACTTCAGACACTATCCCTTTATTTATTCGCAAAGGGAGTAGTACTGCAGAGCCGGTGCTTGGGTAGTTTCTTGGTTGACCACCAGGCATTGTTGGGTAAGTCTTAACAACTTGGTTCGTACTGTAGTCGAATAAAATTGCACGGTTATTGGCAAAAACGAACAAATTTCCATCAGGATAGAGAAACACAAATGGGTATAAATTATTCTCAAGATTGGGGTCATTCGTTTGTACCAAAAATGGAAAGCTCGGAGAGTTCTCAGTGGCTGACATCTTCGGGTAGAATTCGTAGTTAAATGCCCGTCGGCCGCCAATGATAATTTGTCGACCATCAGGCAATAAGTGATTGGTGGCATACCATCTTTGTTCGTTTAACCCATTTGGTATCTCTTGCCAATCACATGTGGCGCAAGATTTATAAATTCTGACCCTTTTATAACCGTCAGCCCAGCCGCCCGTCTGGACCAATCTGCCGTCAGGCATCAAAGTTCCTGAGGAACACCATACATTGGTCTGTACCATGAGTGGACGTATGGTATTGGAACCAACATCATACTCAACAGAGTGGGCCGAGCAGTCAGTCGAGTTAGGACGGCATTTGCCATTTGGAAGAGATATGTTGGAGACACCAAAGTCGGTTCGATCATACATTACAACATGATCATTGGGGAGTAGTTGCATGTGCATGGCAGAGATGCCTATGCTTGGCAGTAGGACGGACCATGATCCGCCAACAGCTAGACAAGATTCAGCATGAAAAAGAATGATGATGAAAAGGAGTAGATTACAATAAGGGATGCTATTGAAGAAGCTCATTGTAGATTTGTATTGTATTTTTTTTGTGAGAGATTGTTAGAGAGCTGGTGTGTGTTTTGGAGGTGATGGAGATGGCCTTAAATACTATTTCTGGCGCTTCAGGTTACTGTATGAATTAAAGTCAATAATATGAGTAGAATTTTGAATAATGTAAGGTGGTTTCGAATAGAAGGTGGGTTCAAATATTCTTTTTCTTTTATTTTTAAACATTTTTTTTGTTAGGTTTTTAGGTGTGCAAGTAAAAATATAGTGATGGGTTCATTCACTTCGATCATTGTCTTTAGAGTAAATTACACCGTTCGTCCTTGTGGTTTGCGTTGACCGCAGCTTATCGTCCTTTGACCAAAAAAAATGCACCGTCCGTCCTTAAGTGGAAAACGTTATGCGCCGTTTGTCCCTCCGTCTAACTGGGCCCACTAACTCTTGTTAACTCTCGTTAAGTTGTTTTCCCTTGAGGAGTATACCCGTCATTTCCCATTCTTTATCATTTACACTTATTCTCAATACACTCTTTTTGCTTTCTCTGATTCATCTTCTACATCCTCCATCTTTTACCTTCTTTATCATCAACAATACTTCTCAATTTTCCAGCCACCTTTCCAAGCCCACCATCACTCTTTTCCGACCACCCCTATCAAAACTAAAGTAGGGCAACACAAAATCATAGATTTATACACAAAAACCCACATCAATCAACACAAACATAGAACACATTAAAAATTCTAACCAAGACCTACAACGCCTTTACATCCACCACCATCCTCTCCATCTTCACGACAATAACCAATCTCGAATTCTAACCCGTCACCACCATAACCAGTCTTGAATCTGAATTCATACCCGAATCTGAAAACCAATCCCGAATCTAAAACCATAACCACGATTGAAACTATGTGCTTCATCTTCTTCTTCACCATCACCATACACCACCACCTAAGGCCACCTTCTTATAAAACCCAAAAACACATCTCATTCTCACTTTTCATAAATACCCACACGTCATTTTCACAAAACCAAAAACCACAAACACTAATTAATCCATATATACCTACGAACTATTATTAAATCCAAACTATTATTATAATACTTCAAAACATCCTAAGCCCATATCTAATCTTTCATCTGTGATTTTTTACCCCCCTTCAATATTTCTTTTTGTGTTTTTATTTAGTTTTAGACTTTTGCCCTTCCAATCACAATAATCTGATTGAATTTATGTATTATAATTTCTAAACATTAAAACTTTTGATTAAATGTTCTAGTCATGTTGATTTGAGTGGCGGCGGATCTGGATGGTGGTTCTGGAGGTGGATCTTGATGGCAGCGGATACGGGAGGTGTGTGGGATTTGTGGGTTTTGTATCTGTCTTGTTGTTGATTTTTTGGTTTTGTATCTGGATGGCAGCGGATCATGGTAATAAATGGTTAGTGTTTATTGGCTTTGATTTTGTGTTTGCGTTTATAAAAATGGAGTTTTGGTACAATGTTTTTTGGTGTTGAATTTGGGGATTGTTGGAGATGTTGGTGGGTGGTGGTTGGAAGTGAATGTAATTAAAGAAAAAGATAAAGTTAAAAATAATGGGTAAAAAGACCAAAATATCCTCACATGGGTATCACACGTGGACAATTGACGAGCATTAGTGAAGTCCGTTAGAGTGAAGGACAAACGGCGCATAACGTTTGCCACTTAAGGATGAACGACACATTTTTTTTTGTCAAAGGACGAAAGGCTGCGGTCAACGCAAACCACAAGGACGAACGGTGTAATTTACTCTTGTCTTTATGTCAACTTTTCAATCTAATTTTTTATGGTCAATATCTAAG
This sequence comes from Chrysanthemum lavandulifolium, assembly GCA_022545495.1. Lineage (NCBI taxonomy): Eukaryota > Viridiplantae > Streptophyta > Magnoliopsida > Asterales > Asteraceae > Chrysanthemum > Chrysanthemum lavandulifolium. Next base: position 216,595,887 of record CM040244.1, read on the forward strand.
TTTCAAAAGAAACTTAATATGTGTCTGCATGTTTACAATCTTGGAGGTAGATGCAGCCAAAATTGATTAAATAACTCTTTCAAAGGGAATATGCATTGCTAATCTTAGTTGTCTTGCTCAGGTAGATGGCTCACATTGAGAATTTTTTTTGTATAACAGTTTTTACTTATGGCAAATTGCCTCTTATTCCTATAGAGGCAGAGTATACGAGCTTTTGTCAAAAAAATTGTACGTTGTCTAGCCAGTCCATGTATAAAAGGTGTGAAATTTATGGTCTGATTATTTGGCTTAAAAAAAATGTTTGTTCTTGTGCGAGCTTAAAGACACAGTCATCTTGTATTGCTATTTTTTGCAAATAGCTCGTGTTTCTTAATAGTTCTGTTAATTAGATTTCACTTCTTCACATTTTAAAGAAAAGTTAAATAAATACTCTTTCCCGATTTGTTTGTTCATATTTCTGTTTTGTATTATTTCAAAATAATTGTCCACTCCTAAAAATAGATAGGGAAAATTTTAATTGATCAACCTTACTATATTACCCTTACTTTTAAATTATAGTTACAAAATTTAAAGAAAACATTAAATAAGTACTTTAGGATAAAACTGGTCATTATGCAAAAATTAAGAAACTATTAAAAGTAATAATTATGTTTTTGTTAAATTGTGTATGTTTTTTGTCAAGAAAATGAGACAAACATAAAATTTTACAAACAAATCTCACAAACACATGCGCAAAATGAGTTGCACAAATCATATTTTATTTCTCTCACTCTCGTCAACATATTTGTCGTGAAATTTTGTTCGCAAAACTATGCGATTATACCATTTCTTTTTTTTTTCTATGACAGTTATTTTGAGATAGGGAGCTATATTAGTTGGTTGACTACAAAATCTTCAAACACAAAATTGCAAACGGTTCTTTTTGCCAATACCAAATTGGATCAATATTAGAGCTCAATTTTGTCACGTACGAGAAATGAAATTATCTCATTGGTCAATAAAATTCCAAATTGAAACAGCTTTGTCAAACTCATTTTAATTCGATTCAATAAAAATATCGTACTATCTTATAATGAAGGAAGAACTTTCCTTTATTAAGTGTCTTAACATTAGGCAATACAAGTATTCAAATAATATTTACAGTTCATTGATGCATAAATAATATATATTCTTAAAATACTTATTTAATGATACATACAAGTATTAAAATAAATGGTACAAGTTATGCAAAGTGCTACTTAATGATACTTTAAAAACCCAATTTCAATATATAAAAAAAACATACATATTGTACAAACCAAATAAGATACTAAACACATAAAACAAACAAACAAAATAATTCCGTAAAGCTATTACCAAAAAACATACAAATGAAATAAATTATTAGCCAAAAAAAAATTGGGCTAATAACCTATTAAAGCATCATACTTGTCACAAATGTCAGTTCGACGTAGCGAACAAAACAAATAACTCTTCTAGACATTAAACTTGACATCTTTGTCTTCAGTTGAGTATTATGACCATTTTACCCTTCCAAATTACATAAATGGTCCATGTGGGTTTGCGAAAATTGCATCCATCGTCCTTAGGCTAAATTACATAAATGGTCCCTGTCGTTTGGAAAACATTGCGTCCATCATCCCTTACATAACGGATTCCATAACAAAAAAGACAAATCAAAAACATAAGTCCATCAAATGGTGTAGTAGCTTCCAACAGAAAATGATATGCCACTCATTGATAAAATCTGAAAGCCAAATCACGCAAGTCATAATGGTTATAATGGATAATGGATAAACCAGGTAAATAAACACAATGGGCGAAAAAAAATCTCAAATGGGTCAATTGAAATAAAGATCAATATATAATTACCAAAATGTTGGGTTCAAGTCTCAATCGAGACATATGTGTGGTATTAGACTATTAGGTATATAATGAGTTATGATTGTGCGAATCTTTGCCTTTCAAATAGGAAAATAAGTTATAACTGAAAGAATATAATTTTTGAAGCAAAACTTTTTATAAAAAAGAAATAATAAAATTTGGACAAAAACTGCTTCAAATCAACCCAACTTAACCTGTTTTCACCCGCAAAAAAATTACCTGTTACCTAATCCCCCCGACAAAGAGAGATAGATACCTTATCGCGAAGTTTCCACAATGATGAATGGTAACTCTCGTATTGTGTTCCTATAGAATCTGAGTTGATGTTTGATGGAATAAAATATGCCTTGAGCGGAGACTCAATCAGTGGCGGAGATTCAATCAGTGGAGAAGAAATCACCGGAACCGGAGGAGCTGTAAGGCGAGCCTTCGCCGGATCAATCATCGGTGAAACCACGTGCCTTCGCCGGAGAATGGTGGCAACGTCGGCAATGGTGGCGGTGTAACGTCGGAAATGGTGGCGGTGTAACGTCGGAGATGGTGGCTTTGCAGCTTCCCCTATGATTAAGTTTATAGTGAAAAGAAAATTGGTATAATAACATAGAGGACCATTTATGTAATTGACACTTGGGACAATGGCTGCAATTTTTAAAAATTCAAGGGTAAAATGGTCATCACAATTTTTGTACTCAGCGAAGACAAAGATGTCAAGTTTAATGTTTAGAAGAGCTATTTTTTTGTTTCACGTCGAACCGACATTTCATGACAAGTATGACGCTTTAATAGGTTATTAGCCCAAAAAATTTATATAACAAGGTACCCGCAGCCGTATCGCACGTGAACCCCACTAGTATATATAAAAACACATGTGTGTGTTTTGTAAAATAACAAATTAAAAAAGAATAGGGTCATTAATAACTTTTAGTTGTTATATTGGAAAAGAATTATATGAACTTGTGTAAACTTTTTCAGTTTTCATCTTTATTAATAACTTGTAAACTTAATAAATGCCCTTAGATTTTATATCCCCTAAACTTTTATATATATGTTGTTTTTTATTATAAATATTAATATCAATATATATTAAATTAATATATGTATACATATATGTATAGAATTATAAGTATCAAAATAAAAGCACGAGTTACTGTAATATGTAATGAAAACACGAGAGCACATACAAAGTACTCATGTTATTCTTCGAGATCGTGAACGAATGTTCGTAAAAATAGTTTTTTACTATTCACGTTCAAAAACGATTCACGTTATTCCTCTTTATAATTTGAACTCGCGTAAAAATATGGGTAATTGAGATAAATATAATTAATATTTTACTAACCCCTACATTAGCATGACTAATGTCAAAGCCACGTGCGCGTGTAAGTTTAAAACCAGTAGTCGATCAACTGACTCCACTATGCCTTTCTGACTAATCCTTCAATTCGATTAATTTACCTATCAAAATGGCTTATTATTTGAAAATAACTTATGATTAGATGTACTGGCTTAGTTTGATCGTATTTGCTTCATCTTCTATGTTCTATATGCATTGGTTATTTTTTTGCGGCTAAAGGTCAATCTCTGTTGAAGCATAATCTGGCGCGGACTAGATTCAACGACTCTCCTTGGCCGTTAGTCGTCTTCTCGAGCCCTAGTAGACCTGTCAACAAAGTGAACCCGTTAGGAGTGGACCTGAGGCCGTAGCCCCGGGGTCCACCTCCGACGGTCAAGTTAGTATGCGATGTAGCCTAACAAAAGTTGTTAGGGTTAGAGATAACCTGTCATGGATTAGGGTTTAGGCGTAGAGTGGGCGATCTCCGGCCCGACCCATTCTGGCCGGTCCGGACCATCGTCCACAAGCCCCCAAGTTTAGTATGAGATAGCGCATGGCTATGTTATGCTAAACTTAAGTTCGGTCATGGCCGCGTGGGTGAAAGTGGATCCCATGCTGCATCCCGGATAAGGACGTACCTTTTGTACCAAAGAGTAACGCGAAGATGGTGCGACGAAGGCGATGTACATGGCGGAAGTCTGGCTGGCGCGACAAAGAGGTGCGATAGAAGACATGCTTACATTGCATAAGTGCGGCGTTGCTGCGCGACAAAGGGTGCGACGAAGACGTGCTTGCGCGCATTACATCCGTCTTTACAACCGACGGAGGACGTCTCCCTGCGGCAAAGATGCGTGTGAATATTTAAATCCGTCTTTGTACCGAGCTTGCGTTACGCTTCCAAATATACCGCGCGATGCGCACGGAAGCGATGAGTAGTATATACCCGGTAGCCCCCAAGTTTGATGGTGCTACGCGTGTAGGAGCATTAAACTTATTTAATCTGAAAAACACCGAATGCAAAGATTAAAAGTATATGTCGCGAATCGCGAGATATAAAACCTAATGAAGTGAAACAATAAACAGCACATAGCATGAATAATATATTGCGCATAGCATAAATAATATATAGCACATAAGAAAAGTGGCAGTGCGCACCCGTCGTGGGATGCGTACCGATAAAATAATAAATTGTGTGTTTTTTTCTTTTCTTTAACAGATGGACGTACCATGACCGCGACGAATAGACACAGATGGATTTATCTTAACCGCATAGACTCGAACGTTTCTGGATGATCGCAGATGTTTATACCACGGCTTTTGGTCCAGTGCGCATCATGGCGATTGACTAGCATCGTGGTTTTCGCGCGTACGCGTTCTCTGCGAAAATGTCTGAACGCACGGCCTAATGCGGGTAGATTTATCGCGACTGCGTTGTTCGAGCGCGAACAAGCGTACCAACCGTAAAAACAGTATCTGCGCGAATTTATCGCTGCTAAAAAATAAAATAGCTCCGATCGTGCGGATATTTGCTTAGGTCCGATCGTGCGGACTAAAATATAAAAGAGGTCCGATCGTGCGGATTTATTTTTGTATCTTATGTAAAGAAAATCATGAATCGTATACATGTTATAGTAGATGTTGGTTTCACATGAATTAAACAACTAATAATGAAGCAATATGTGTATTATAGGTACAAAGCCAAATAAGCTGATTTGCCAAAGCAAACACAACATGTGCTCACGTGAATTACGCATGCCATTAAGCAAAATAGGTACGAGCTGTTATCTTGTTTAATAAAATATGTACGCATCTATTTTGTGCGCATAGGAGTAACAGTAACGTCCAATTTTAATAAAGTGATGATGGTAAAGCAAGTTCTACGCATGGCAGAATACAAAGATTTAGGGTTACCGACTTTAGGAATTTATCTCTGCGTTTCGGTAATATGAGAACACGAAACATAGTTTATTCGTGGTCCCACGGATGGCGCCAACTTGTTGAAGCATAATCTGGCGCGGACTAGATTCAACGACTCTCCTTGGCCGTTAGTCGCCTTCTCGAGCCCAGTAGACTGTCAACAAAGAGAACTCGTTAGGAGTGGACCGAGGCCGTAGCCGGGTCCACCTCCGACGGTCAGTTAGTATGCGATGTAGCCTAACAAAAGTTGTTAGGGTTAGAGATAACTGTCATGTATATATAGGGGATGGATTATGGTTTAGGCGTAGAGTGGTAGCGTCTCCTGCCCGACCCATTCCCGCCCGGTCGGACCATACGTCCACAATCTCAAATTAAAAAAGTTGCATGACTATAATTATTAAGTAGAATCAAATCTCTGATCCTGTTTGTATCGGGTAGCCTTAGGTTTAGGAATGTTTGACATTCCAAACAATATTTTATAACTTTGATCTTTCAGTTGTTATAATATTATAGTACTCCGTATATCTCTATTAGGTGCACAGAACAGAATTAGAATAATAGTTTTAATAATTGTCATTATTCTTAAGTTATATTTAAAAAGGCAAGACAAAAAGGTATCAGCTTGGGTTCATTTCAATCAGTCTTTCTTTTTTCTTGCGTAAAAAGGTGCCAACAATTTTTTTAGCGGTTGGGTTTTCACTAACGTTCGTTAAGTCGGTTCGTTAGTAAGTTACATGTTTGGTCCTCAAATTCGTTAACTCGGTTCATGCAACATCCAAAACAATTTCGAACTTTTTACATGTTTGGTCCTCGAACTCTTATACTCATTTCATGCATCATCCAAAAAAAAAAATCGAAAAATATTTAAAAAGAAATTATCAAAAAAATTCTTAAAATATTTATATATTACTTTTAAATTACTTTTTTCGAAAATATTTGAAAAAAATTAAAAAAATATTTGAAAAATTAAAATATTTTCGAAAAAATTAAAAATATTTTCGAAAAATTAAAAAAATTGAAAAATTAAAAAATTTGAAAAAATTAAAAATATTTACGAAAATATTTCGAAAAGAAATTATCAAAAAAAAAATTCTTAAAATATTTATATATTAATTTTAAATTACTTTTTTTTCGAAAAATATTTGAAAAAAAAATTAAAAAAAAAATATTTCGAAAAAATTAAAAATATTTTCGAAAAAATTAAAAATATTTTCGAAAAAATTAAAAAAAATTTCGAAAAAATTAAAAATATTTACGAAAAAATATTTCGAAAAAAAAAATTCGAAAAATATTTCGAAAAAATATTTCGAAAAATATTTGAAAAAAAATTTTAAAAAAAAGTTCGAACTTTTTTTTCGAAAATATACATATATATATATATTTTTTTCAAATATTTTTTCGAACTTTTTTTTTTCGAAAATATACATATATATTTTTTTTCGAACTTTTTTGAAAAAAAATATTTTTTCGAAAATATACATATATATTTTTTTCAAATATTTTTTCGAAATTAAAAATATTTTTTTTGAAAAAAAAATTAAAAATATTTTCGAAAAAATATTTGAAAAAAAAAATATATTTTTTCGAAAAAATTATATTTTTTGAAAAAAAAGTTCGAATTTTTTTTTTATTTTTTTCAAATATTTTTCGAAATATTTTTTCGAAATATTTTTCGAATTTTTTTTTTCAAATATTTTTTCGTAAATATTTTTAATTTTTTGAAATTTTTTTTAATTTTTTCGAAATTTTTTTTAATTTTTTCGAAAATATTTTTAATTTTTTCGAAAATATTTTTAATTTTTTCGAAATATTTTTTTAAATTTTTTTTCAAATATTTTTCGAAAAAAAAGTAATTTAAAAAGTAATATATAAATATTTTAAGAAAAAATTTTTTTGATAATTTTTTTTTAAATATTTTTCGATTTTTTTTTTGGATGATGCATGAAATGAGTATAAGAGTTCGAGGACCAAACATGTAAAAAAAGTTCAAATTGTTTTGGATGTTGCATGAACCGAGTTAACTAATTTGAGGACCAAACATGTAACTTACTAACGAACCGACTTAACGAACGTTAGTGAAAACCCAACCGCTAAAAAATTGTTGGGCACTTTTTACGCAAAGAAAAAGAAAGACTGATGAAATGGACCCTAAGTTTGATACTCTTCGCGCTTAATTCTTCTTTAAAATAGTTTCCTTGATCGAGCCAATGATTAGATGGTAGTTCTAGGTAATATTCATCGAAATGGATCACTATAAAATATCATTATTAAACAATAACAATTCTCATTCTCATGAAATAAATCTGTCTGTAAGCAGCCAACATTCTGATTTGCTGTAATGTTTTCCATTTCTTCTTTGAAGGACGAATAAAAAGGAATTGAAAAATGATAAATCTAATCATATTGACAGATATTTTTCATACAATTCCTTGAAAAAAAGTAATTTTTTCGCATATTTGCGGGAGTTTTTCCCGTTAATCTAAAATTTTTCATAATTTTGCCGTTTATTGACTCTTAGCAACATGTTTTACTTTTAGCGACACTTCTTCTAAAACAATCGAAATACTTTTTTTAAAATTGATACTCTTAGCGACAGTTGAACGATACCTTATAGGTAGTTGAGTGACACGTTTAATTTATTATTCCTGGCTTCATAGCTTATGAGATTTTCGTCAAACCTTACGAGATTTTATTTCGCTATAGTGGTCAGTTGAATTTTTGGATATTTTTGTGATGTTGTTGTGTGTTTTTGGAGGTGATGGACATGGCATGGCTTTAAATACAAGTTGAGAGACTTCTATGTTAAAACAAAGTCAATCACTTTTGTTTCAAATATTCCCATCTTTCATTTATTACTATGGCTTTTAGGCGTGTCTTTTAAATTAAAGTGATGGGTTGATTCACTTCAATGATCATTGTCATAAGACGATAGTTTATACGAAATCAATTATTCAGTTTTTTATAGTAAAATCAGAATTTGTTAGGTCATGTTTAAATTCTTAAAGGTAAATTTGTCTTCACATTTGACCAATCTTTGCTGTCATGCTCAGCTAGATAGTTGGCAGTAAGGATTTTCTATGTTTCATTGTCAACGGTAGGTAGCTAGAATTTTTTTACTTACATAAGTCGGTGTAATTGAGGTTGTATGTATGTCTTTCGCTTGTTCTTCATTTAGCAACGGTTGGATCCAATTGCTTGTTAGGAAAACAAAGATATTATCAGCCACTCCGTCGAACCTTGCTGCAAATTTTGTATGGGTGATTTATTAATTGATCGCTAAAACTCAACATGACCGTTTCAGAAACATTATATGAAAAAAAAAAACAAAAAAAAAAAACAAAAGTTTTATACCCAAATGCTATGCATGTGTTAGTTTTCTAAGATGACACAAAAATATTCACGATTCACATAATTAACTTATTCGATCTTAAACGTTTTATCCATGGTAGATTGTTTTTGGCACGTAAAACTTGTGCTGCAAAATGAAGTGGTATATAAAACTTGGTCTATCTTTATCCTACAAGGTTGTTAGGCTACACACACCAACGACCATTTTGCCTGTCACATCAGCTTTCTCTTGTGGAATGACACTGCATTCAGCTTATGCTTTTCTCATATCATCTTTGGCTATGTTTGCATTATCAAATTCTACGGCTAAGTTCATAAGGACTTGCTGACGAACTTTATCCTCGTCGATTTGTTTCTGAACCATAACTTTGATTTCATCGACGTTGTGTGAAAGCTAACAAGCCATTTATAAAATTCGATGGAAGTATATATAAATTGTGTATTAGGGTATTTAAAAGGTAAAGGGTTTAAATTTTTAAAAGTTTTTTTCTTTTAAATAATAGTACAAAACCAAACAGTCGATATATTTGAAACCAAAAACTACCTGCGACATCGATCGTCTGCACGACCGAAATCCACTACCGACCGACTGTGACCGATTCAACCACATCAGTGCGACCGAGTGTGGCCGAAGGTCGACCGACACTGGTGCATATAGTCTTATGCAACATCATTCACATTGTCAATATATAGTGACACAGAGAAAAGGTCACTACAAAACGTGTCACTAAGGTCAAAAAGTATCACTAAACACTTAATATAGTGATACAAAGAGTGGGTATATGTTTTTGTTTTTTGTGACACAATTTTCTCACAAAAATTTGTCAATACAACCCAAAACTATAATCTTCACTTACACTTTTGATAAGTGCCACTAAAAACTCATCAGCGACCCTTTTAATTACCTTATTCAAGAAATATCTAAATGTCCACCCTTTTTCGCTAATAGGATGTTTTTTTCTGCCAGTTTCACCCATTTAGCATTTTCATTAAAGTACCCGACCCCTACATCTTGTATCCACAAGAAACCAAGGGCAAAGACTTCACCAAATTTCATGGTTTTATCGTTACTGTGAAAACTTCACTAAACACCAAGCCCCAGCAAGCGGACACTAAAAAATACAAGAGAAAAATCATTGAACCAACCAAACACCAAGAAAAAGCTACGATACCGAGGTCTTTGAATGTCCGAAACATATGATATAGTTAAAAATTTCATGGTTAAACAAAAGTCCAAACTTTACTTTCCCAATGGCCCTTAATGAGTGAATCAAATCTTTAATCATATTTGGTAGTCTATACGTTCGATGGTGTTTGACATTCCAAACAGCATTTTATAATTCTGTTCTGGTAAATTATAGTCTAGAAAAATATATCATATCTAAACTAGGTGCATAGAATAACATTAACAATGTAATTTTGATTAAACAAGCAGAACTGGACAACGTGTACATGTATTCTTAAATTTTAAATTTTGGTTTTTTGGTCGAGCCAATGATTAGATTTGGTCCTTCTAAGTTCTAGGTACAATTAATCGATTTAGATTGTAATAAAATATGGTTACTACATTATAATATGTCCATTCCCATGCATTATCATACCCTCTCGGTTAACATCCAAAAAAAATCTGTTTTATTTTACATTTCGGTGTATTATTCAAAAGGAACATTGACTATCTCATAGAATACCAATCTAACATAGAAAAGATGAGTTATGAAAACCAAGAATTATTTTGGTGGGGTTTGGGGGATCGTCCCACAACCCTACTTGATCTAATCTCATGAGGAGACTCGACGGCTCTACATTACCCCACAAAGCAATGCCTGATGAGGTAATTCAAACAATCTTTTCGGTCCTATGGAGATATAGGAATCGGGTTTACTTTGATCTCAACCCGCCTAGGAAGGATACCCTTATGGATGACATTAAGGTTTTTCTTATTATTGGTTTTGTCATGGAAGGAAAAACTTGGCTCCTAACCGATCGATTGAGTTGGTGATTCAATTTCATGTTGTATGAACTTATCGTAAATTTCTTCTAGCGTCTTGCTAGCATTTAATGAATTTCCGATGAAAAAAAATAGCAAATCTAAATGAAGCAATTAAGATATTCAAAATATATTAGGAATCTTAAACAACTCTGAATATGTATATGGCTAAAAGATATACATACATGATCATAGATTCGATTCTCTTTATAAGAGTCATGCACCAAATTTGATAACTGTTGTATTAATATAATCAGACCTCAAGCCTCCTCGGAAAGACACTCTTGGCGAAGACATCAAGGTGCTATCCCACCATTAGATCTCACATAGAAATAGGAAATTAAATCCCTTGTGGTTACACTGCTTGTAAAAACTCATTGTAATTTTGTTCTCTAGCTCCTTGCTAGTTTCTATAATACTTCGGCCATTCAAAAAATATATATTTCAGACCACCATACAAGAAAAAGGGTCTTTACTAACAAGAAATATTGTCACAAACAGCAATAAGTTCGTCACTAAACCTGGCCAAGAATTTCGCACATATATACGTGGACAGCTAGACAACCAAAAAATTGAATAGCACATTATGAAACTGTGCGATGGTATCAAAGAGATAGACAGACCAACAAATGAACCTTTATTCAAGAGTCAGTTACAATAACCGGCACAGATTGCCTAAGACAATACTCAAACTATTACACAGTGAATAACAGAGATCAACAAATCACAATACACAAACGTTTAGAGAGAAGGAGAGAGCAGCTATGAATAAGGCTGCGTATATTTGGGTGATTGCAACCCTAGAAATGTGACTCAATATGAAGGCCAGAAAAATACATAAAGCCCTTCAACTTTTTATTCTTCAACATAAGCAGTAACACTTTGGATCTTTTATCGAGAAGAGTAAAATGTCCAGCTGTGGCCTTTCTACAAGAGCCTGCACACTAGTCAAAAAAGTGAGACAACAAGGAAGAACATGTTTGAGAGACAAATTACTTTGGTGTTTTGGAACAATCCCCCTTAATATGTTTCCCAAACATGTCAAATAATTGTAACTTATCACATAAGAATTTGTGTTGATATACCGGAAGGTGTTTAGTTAAGATGTCTGCAATCTGGTTAGATGAGCCAATTTTGATGGCAATCAATACACCTTTTGCAATTTTTCCTCGAATGAAATGAACATCAATTTCAAAGTGTTTAGATCTTTCATGGAACACAGAGTTAACAGCAAGCTGCAAAGCAGATTTGTTATCACAAAACAAGTTAACAGGAAGACTAATGTAAACATTTAGGTATGTTAAGATTTTTTGAACCCAAATAATTTCGCATGCTGCAGCAGCCATATCTGTATTCAACTTCTATTGATGATTTTGAGAGAGTGTTTTGTTTTTTGCTTTTCTATGAGATTAAACACTTGTTAAAGAAAACACAGTAACCAGTTACAGATTTCCTGGTTTTTATACATTTTGCCCAACCTGCATCACTATATCCTTCAAGAACATTATTAAAACTGCTATGATCATACCTTAGGCCTTTACCTGGAGCACCTTTTAGGTATCTTAGAACATTAAGAGCTGAGTCAATATGTGACTTTAAGGGAGTGTGCATATGTTGAGCAAGACAGTGAACAGAATATGATATGTCTGGTCTAGTGTAGGTAAGGTATATCAATTTTCCATGCAGTTTTTGATACCCAGTTATATTATCAAGTAAAGGGTCATCCTTAGTTGGATTAAAAGGAAGCACAGAGTTAGGTTTCATAGGTGTAGAAACAGGTTTACACCCAAGGATACCAAATTATTTTAGGAGCTCAAGACAGTATTTCCTTTGAGAGAGACATATATCATTCCCAATTTTTATCACTTCAATTCCTAGAAAAAAATTGAGTGACCCCAAGTCTTTTATGTTGAACTTAGTTTTAAGAAAAACTTTGAACTGCTCAATTTCATTAACACAGTTTTCTGTAACGACAATGTCATCAACATAAACTAGCAAGGCTATAAACTTGTCATCTTTGGATTTTGTAAATAAAGAATGATCACTAACAGACTGAACAAAACCATGTTCTTTAAGAACACCAACAAGTTTTTCATTTCATTTTCTAGGAGCTTACTTGAGGCCATAGAGAGATTTGGTGAGTTTGCAAACCATGTTTTTGTTGTTTTCATCAGAAAATCCTTTTGGAATAGTCATATAGATATCCTTATCAAGCTCACCATAAAGGAAGGCATTGTTAACATCAAGTTGGAAAAGGAGCCATTTATTCTTAACAGCTAAAGCAATAAGAAGTCTAATTGTAGACATTTTCACAACTAGAGAAAAAGTTTCATTGTAATCTATGCCTTCTCTTTGGTTAAACCCTTTGGAAAAAATCCTTGCTTTATATCTGTCTATTTCACCATTGGATTTGTATTTGATTTTCCAAATCTATTTTGTACCCAATGGGTTTCCTGTTAGCAGGCAGGGTGGTTATAATCCAAGATTTTTTTTCATTTAAAGCTTCAACTTTAGCATTCATAGCATCAATCTAATTAGGATCAATAATGGCTTCCTCATAACATGTAGGTTCTACACTTTTATTCAGATTGGAGGTAAAGCAGTAACTATCAGAGTCTAGATTAGAATAAGTCACAACCTTTTCTATGCTATATTTTACTTTGCCCTCAATAATAAAGTCATTAAGATTTTTTGGCAGTGTAGAAGGTCTGGTTGACCTTCTTGTAGTGATGGCTGGCAAGCCTCCTTGTTCAGGATTGGACTCATTAGACTCAGGATCAGAGTTGACATCAGAGTTGATGTCAATGAAGTCTGTTTCAGGGGAAACAATGCCCTCAGGGTGTGTATTTTCTTCTATGGAAGTTGCAACATAGTTACCATCCTCATTAAGAGAGTTCAACTATGTGCCATCATCATTGGAACACACTCTCCCTTCATCATTGGGTCTTTTAGGGTTGTCAATATCAAAACAAAAATTGTGGTTTAAATCTTTTGACACACCAGTTTCAAAGACATGTTTTTGAATATTGTTTTTCATTTTGAAAGAGAAAACAATTTCATAAAACTTGACATCTCTTGAATAAAAAACTTTTTTTGTTTCCAAGCTTAAGAGTTTATAACTTTTTTTCTCATTGGAGTAACCAATAAAGACATATTTTTCAGACCTGCTATCAAACTTGTCAAAATTGTTAAGTATTGTAGCGTAATATAGACAACCAAAAACCCTAATATGGGAGAGTGAAGGGTCATGCCCATACACAAAGAAGAAAGGAGATTTGCCAGACAACACAGAAGAATGTAACATGTTGATAATGTAAACAACAGTGAAAATACATTTAGGCCACAAATAAAGAGGTAATTGATAACGCTACACGCGTCGTTCGGGGTCAAAGGAACTTCCTTTTCGTCGAGCAAGTTTTTCAACACCCTAGGTAGTGAACCTAATCGTTGTAGTGTAGTATTAGGGTAAGCCACGGGAATTGATATCATTCTCTAGGGGAATAGGAATGCTAGTGAGAAGTAACCACGCTAAGGTTGGGGTTGAGGAAGATTATTTTTTTATCTTTTTATGTTTTTCGGAAATGGAAAGGTACGAATCTCGGGGTATTGGATTTGGGGGTTGGTATTTCTACCGATTACTCTACTAGTCTAATTATCTAATCTAAGGTGTATGTAGTCTATGTCTAATTATTGTGTGCTCGTATGATGATTTAAAGATGTGTTTACTTAGGTTTTATTACGCCTTAATTATCTCCTATTAATGGTTGAATTGTCACGTCCTTATTCTTAATCGCGTTGTGTGTCTAAAGTCGTAGGGTATGCGTTTATCCCTAACTCTTTGAAACTGCCAAAGGTTATTGCCTACAAAATCTATAGGATTTATAAACTTAACACTAAGGTACTCTTCGGATGGTTTAGCCTACAATGACTCTAGGTACTATAAGCTAAGGTTCACAAAGATTAATCAAGCATTAACTACACAACGGATGATCTATCGCAATACTAGATCATTAACAATTAAGATAAGAGACAACCAATCAATATTCAATAATTAAGTTTCATTTTCCCTAAGCAAACACACAAGTAAATTAGCCGGACATGGGAAACATGCGAGCATACACACAATTAATTGAAGACATAATTGAATTAATGAAGTAAAATACTTATCTTGATGTAAGATAGGGTATGGAACCGTAAAATACTGTACAAGACAGCCTTGGTTCGGTTTAGGTTTTACTCCAAAAGACTACACACTAAAACTAAAAATTCGGATTCTATATATAAGATTACACATGCGACGGCGCCACCCTTTGATTGTTATTAGGGTTTCGTCTTGGCCACGTTATTCTTATGACAAGTTATTTTATGCTTGTGACGCCGTCCCTTGATCTCGACGTCGTCTCGGATCAAATCTAGGTCGTCGAGTTGCGACGCCTACTCTTTTAAAACCCGTCGCCACTTGTAAATGAGCAATTTGGCTCTTGAGTAGTCACAAAGAAGAGTGGCGTTGCTAAGCCAAGACTCGACACTCTAAACTCTAGATAACTGAAACAAACAAACATAAATTGAAAGATAGATGTAGGATGATAGCCCGTATGTTGTTTTTTTTTTCAACACTCTATTTTTTTCTTTTTCTATTTTTCTATTTTTTTCAAATTTTTTTTATATACACTTTTACTCTACCATCCTCTACGATAACATCAAAATGATAGGGATTTATAGGCACATCCCTATACTTGAGTTTTTATTACTCTAACACTAAATATGACCCGAATTGAAAAGATCAAAACACTTGGAGTACATTGTTATGCAAATAAAGGGAATTTGAATTTAACGTTCCCTTCCCGTCATCTCATAAAATTTAACTTTTCCCATGAGTCCCAATCGTCCCAAAACTGTGTACAAAGAATATGACTCGACTTAGCAACTTATGCAAGCAACTAGATAATTGAACTAAGGGTTTAGTGTGATAACCATAATGCACTAAAAGTGAGTGCATACAAGGTAGGCTAAGGCGATTTGGGTGTACATTTGGGGTGGGGTGTAAACAATGTTTTCATTGATATTTCGAAAACCGAAACATCACGAGAACCGCGAAAAGGATAGGCTCGAGGGGTTAACTAGGGGTATCGTGTACTAAAGATGAGTACAACGCAGGTGTGGGGAATTACTCAACCGACGTGGAAGAAGTAATTATATTACGGGTATCAAACAAGGGTTATCCTAATGCCTCTTATCATTTAGTTATTCCTAACTACACAAGTGTAGTCTTACTAGCGATCTCGGGGATGCATCACAAAACAAGTTCTAGAATCTATTATACTACCGGTTCACACTCTAAGCATTAAAGAAGAATGCTTTAATTCCTACTAATCTAAGGGCGATCCTCACATTTTGGGTTGAATTTAAGTGGTAAAGGTTTTTGTGCTAGTCATATAACTTCCTATCCATGAGACGCTTTATTAAGACTAATGGCCCACTCCTATATGTCATGAAAAATTGATAATTTGGTGCCAAAATTACCCTAACCAACATTTTCTCATGGTTTATTATGAAAATGAAATTGGACAAATCAAATAGTCAAGGATAAGCATAGTTTCAAAGTTCTCGTTTTATTTTCCCTCCCTACACTTAAACTGAACATTGTCCCCAATGTTCCCCGAAAGTATCAAAGTTATGATAATGGAAGGTAATTAAAAGCGAAAGAAACTAATACTCCCCTGATTAGCTCGGTAGGATCCGTATAAAGTGGTGGTTACATCTTTCTTCAAGAAGAACGTTTTATGAAAAGCTCCTTCTCATCTTATGTATCTTCTTCTTGGTAAATTAAACCCGCACACTTGAAGAAAATAAACGAAACCTTCGTAAAATCGGTGGTAACAATATATATAGGACTCTACTAAACTAGGATATAATGCTTGTGAAATGGATGTTTCTGAAATTTACGGAAAATTAAGACACGAAAAATTCTAAAATTTATAAATAGCTCGAAAACGAGAAAAAGTAATCAGTTGTTTTGCTCCTTCCGACGTGTAACACCCCAAATCACGAGACAATGGAAGACTTAATCAAGTTTTAGGCGTTACTTTTGGATTGGTATCGCACACAAGTATAGCCAAAAGATAGTCATTTAATATTCAAAACCAATCTCAAATTTAAGTATTCAAAACATTTAATCCAAAATATAAATATTAGGCCCAAAACATGATTTATTAAGATAGGTCCCCATAGTTTATCAGTCGGAAAATGATCCTTGAACCACGCCTCCATGCCAAGCTTCCACCGATCAAGTAATCCAAACATCTCTCAATTACGAGAAATCATGTTAAAAGGTCACTTCTGTTGGTGAGTTCATAGGTTTAAGTTCAACAAAATCATAGTGGACCAGAAGAGTTGATTTGCTATGCAAGACCTAAGATAGATAAATACTGTTCACACATGATCCTACCCGGATCTCCAATCAAATCCCGCATCCAGGATTACTCGGGCCCTCGCGACTCTAGTCCAAAGACCGATGTGGCAAAATCTAGAACAAGTGCCAACCCCGGACTAGGTCGATGTAGAAGTCTATTCTTAGCTAGGCACGGTTAAACCTATACTAAGGCAACAACTACAGCACAACTATCTATACAGTCAAGCACATAAGCAAATCCAAATAGTTTTCACGGTCCAAAAACAGTAGCATGATTCTCACCCCAAAATAGTTCAAAACGTAGTTAAAACGTAGATAAAAGTAGGGCTATGAAACTCACCTCAAGCAATCAACGCATAAATAAACACTAGCAGAAGATAACGGTACACAGCACATCAACTATCGACTCGGCACAACCTATTAATGTAGACCAAACTTAATATATACATTCCTCAAAATCAACGTTATCTACCCCAATGTATTCCGTTTCGTTATTTCGAAAATGTCTCGTTTCACCATTTAATCCTAGTGTTTGGTATTCATCATGCGGGTGTATCGACTCAATATGATGCCATGAATGCACTCAAACAACCAATATGTTATGCTCCACAAAACAAACAACTCCATTCAACACAATTTGTGACTCAATGCGACACAATGAGACGTCTAAGCGTTAAGCTCCATAGTCCAATAAGTTTCGGAATAAACAGTAGACCTTATCGAATTCGTCAACTCGATAAACTCAATTATTCATTCCTATCGCTTATTATTCCATAACCCGGTCGCATCCTAACGAGTCATAAGGATAAGTCACCCATTAATAAGGTTATCCAACGTACCTAGCGGGTTCTTATTGGATTCGTCAACCTAATAAGTCCGCTACCCACGTGGATCAACACTATTAATGTTAGTTTATCCGTAACCCATGCACACAACGTAAGCAATTAAATACTTAAACCAATATTAAATGTCCACAATTGACATTTATTGATAAACGTATACTCGAAACATTAATTACTTATTTATTGCAAAACATTCCCAATTTAGTCGTTAGTTTCCGTTTAAAAATAGTAAATAACACGATAAGACTTGTTATCGACAATTTTGGTACAAAAGCCCATTTATTATTCCCATTTCATAGTTTATTAGCATTTTCATATATATATATATATATATATATATATATATATTCGTCAAGTTCCATTATTAATCTCATATCGTTATTCGTTTCGAGTCCACAAGCACGAGTCATAACTTCTCGGCTTTTAATCAATCAATAGTCCAAATTATACTAAAGTCCATGTTACGGCTTTGTCGGAGTCAACTATTGACTAAAAAGTCAAAGCAACGCCGACGTAGCTCAAAGTTGACAATTATATATATCAAGTCCAAATTAAATGTCATAATATCGTAATTCAATCCCAAACCAACTCAAAACAATCTCGCCAACCAATCAATCAACCAAAAGTACTCGAAACCAATGTTATGACACAAACCCACTAGTTTATTAGTACTCGAAACCATAGTTTATTAGCATTTTCATATATATCAAGAATCAACTAAACCCTAAATGCACAAACCCATCAAATTAATACACCACACATGTACCAAACACTAATTACTTGTTTATTTATACACTAATTAGCTTTAATTTCATGTTTCACCCAAAAGCCCCAAAAATTATAATTAGGTCGAAACCCTAATTTTCAATTCGTGGGTTTTTATTGCCCAATCAAGCTCAAAACATGTTCCCTTTACCTTATCTAATCACCAATTGCAAAAGCCCTTTGAAACCCTAAAAGTACGATTCTTGATTCAACGATTTGAAGGTGTTATTGAAATCCAAATGGTGCGTATGATATATGGTTGGAAAGAGGAGAAAGAGATATTTCTTTTGGTGGTGGAGGTGTTGGGTGACGCGCCGGTGGTGGCCGGAAAATGGCCGGAACAGTGGCGGCGGCCACAAGGTGGTGGTTTAGGGTTTTTAGAGTGAGAAGGTAGAGAGAGAAATGGTGATATGTGTGTTTTTAGAGAGAGAAACAAATGAGGTGAAATGAGGGTTTGGGTGGGTATTTATACTAGGCTACTAGGGACCTCAAAAATAATTATTTAGGAGGAGGGGGCGCCGGCTTCAAGAGAAAAGGGGAGGTGTCGGGTTGTAATTTTTCGTAACTATCCCGTTTACCTAATCCCGAGCTCACATATTGTCCCCCGAGTGTCCCACAACTTTTATTCAACTGTCCAACATCGTTATTTACGTTTTTCTACGAGTTTTGACTATTTATTTGTTAATTTTTTAGTTACAGTCTAAAAGTTACAATAATTCTTGTTTTAGGCTTTTCTAGTGCCGAATCGAATAGTGCCTACCAAATAGAGTTAAAACTCATACGATAACTCATTTAATAATGAAATAAGTCATAAAACCAATAGGCGATATAAAATCAAGTCATGGTTTATAAAAATAGTGTTAAAGGCAAGGCTCGATTCGGTTTAACGTAATGCGGTTACCTAAAATAGTCTCCTAAATTGCCGGTTGTCACAGCCTCTCCGCCTCGGAAGAAACCCGTCCGGGTTTCACTCGAGTTGCTTGGTGTCATAAGCATTTAGGATACTTCCTCTAAAACGTCCTCACGCTCCCAAGTGAACTCCGGTCCATGTCGGGAGTTCCAACGAACCATAATAATCGAATACGGCTATTCTTGACCTTTTGATCTCACGATCCATAATCTCAATCGGTTCCACAACAAAATTCAACTTCTCATCAATACGAATATCTCTTAAAGGCACCACTATGTTTTCCTCCGAAAGACATTTCTTAAGATTACTAACATGAAAGACATTGTGTACACTACTCGGCCCGATGGTAGCTCCAGCGGTATGCTACGGTCCGACTCTTTCCGTGATTGGAAAGGGACCAATATATCGGGATCGAGTTTTCCACGTTACTAAAACGAACCACTCCTTTCCAAGGAGAAACTTTCAACATAACACGATCTCCCACCGAAATTCTAAAGGTTTACGTCTCTTATCGGCATAACTCTTTTGTCTATCACGAGCGGTTTGCAACCGATTACGAATATGTACTATCTTCCGGTGGTTTCTAAGACAAGTTCGGGACTGTAAGTTGACTCTCGCCAACTTCAGCCCAACAAACAGAGAACGACATTTTCGGCCATACGATTGCCTCGAATGGGCGGCCTTAATGTTAGAGTGATAACTATTGTTGTAAGAGAATTCGGCCAAAGGGAGGTGTCTCTCCCAGCCTTTGCCGAAATCAATAACACATTCTCTAAGCATGTCCTCCAAAGTCTGAATAGTTCTCTCGCTTTGACCATCGGTCTGTGGATGGTAAGCAGTACTCATATCCAAATTCGTTCCTAATGCTGTCTGTAACGACTTCCAAAAGTGGGATGTAAAACGACTATCCCTATCGGAAATGATAGATATCGGTACTCCATGACGCGATACTATCTCCTTAAGATACAATCGAGCAAGCTTATCAAGACTATCGGTTTCACTAATAGCTAAGAAGTGAGCAGACTTAGTTAAACGATCAACTATTACCCAGATAGCGTCATTGCCGCTAACTGTTCTCGGTAATTTAGTGATAAAGTCCATGGTTATTCTCTCCTATTTCCATTCCGGGAGTTCGGGATGAACTAAAAGTCCTGATGGTTTATGATGTTCGGCCTTAACCTTAGAATAAGTTAGGCACCAACTAACATACTGAGCTATATCGGCCTTTATATTAGGCCACCAATACAGATTCTTAAGATCCTGATACATCTTATCGGCTCCGAGATGAATAGAGTATTTTGATTTATGCGACTCATGCATAATCAACTCACGGATTCCATCATGAAATGGTATCCGACTTCTCTCAAGCATAATGTTCCGTCGGAACGCTTCAAGAAGCCGTTTTCACTTTCTACCATTCCATGAAGATTCTCATAAGGACGGTTCTCTTCCGTCAATGCCTCTGCTTGGGCGGCTAAAATTTGAGATGGTAAGGGTGAAACAATGGTCATTCCTAATGATCTAACAAGTAGGGGTGGAATGTCCTCTTTACGACTAAGTGCATCGGCCACAACGTTAGCCTTACCAGGATGATAACGAATCTCACAGTTATAATCACTAAGCAATTCCAACCAATGACGTTGTCTCATGTTCAGTTCCTTCTGATCTAAGATATGCTTCAAACTCTTATGGTCGGTAAATACTACACACTTGGTTCCATACAGATAATGTCTCCAGATCCTAAGAGCAAACACTACAAAGACCTAACTCAAGGTCATGGGTGGTGTAGTTTTCTCATCTTCTTAAGTTGTCGGGATGCATAAGCAATCACCTTCTCACGTTGCATCAAAACAGCACCTAAGCCTTTATCCGCGTCGCGAAGACACGACAAAGTCTTCGCTTCCTTCAGCAAAGCTAGGATGGGCGACTACACAACTTCTCCTTCGAAGTTGGAATGCTTCTTCTTCCTTTTCTACCCATTCATACTTAACATCCTTACATGTTAATTTGGTGGTGGCTTAGCTATCTTAGAAAATCCCTTAATGAATCTCCTATAATAGCCTCGCTAACCCTAGAAACCGCTTCGGTTCGATGGGTTCTTAGGAGTTGCCCATTCCTTAATGGCCTTAATCTTAGTTGGGTCAACATGAACACCTCGACTATCTATCACATGACCAAAGAATTGCACCGACGGAATCCAAAATTCACACTTAGAGAATTTGGCATCTGACTTCTCTCTCTCAAAGAATCCTAAAATGAGCCTCAAATGCTCTCCGTGCTCCTCACTACTCTTAGAGTATATCAAGATGTCGTCTATGAATACTATCACAAACTTATCCGGTATGGCTTACACACTCGGTTCATGAGATCCATGAAAATCATGGCGCGTTGGTCAAACCAAACGACATCACTTGGAATTCATAGTGTCCATAACGAGTCCTAAACGCAGTCTTAGGGATATCCTCTTCTCGAACTCTAAGTCGGTGATAACCGGATCGAATCGATCTTAGAAAAGACACTAGCTCCTTGGAGTTGGTCGAATAGATCATCTATTCTAGGTAACGGATATCGGTTCTTCACTGTTAACTTATTCAACTCCCTATAATCTATACACATCCGAAACGATCCATCCTTCTTCTTCACAAACAACACTGGTGCTCCCCACGGTGACGAACTTGGTTGAATGAATCCCTTCTCTGACAATTCTGCCAACTATTTAGACAGTTCCTCCAATTCTCTTGGAGCAAGTCGATAAGGTGCCTGCCACGGGTGCCGCACCGAATATCAACTCTATTTGGAATTCCACTTGTCGGACGGTGGAAACAACTAGATAATCCTACATCTCAACCAAGTACTACTTAGTTTCAAGATGGTACAAAACCATAAATCTAATACTATCTAGCCACGCTCACGAATACCACTCATCGACCTCCTAACATCGCCAACCTCTCTCCACAATGAGGCAAACTCAACACGCCGAGCGTCGCGATCACTCTTAAACTCTGCGACCTCTCTCTCCAACTCACCAATCCTACGCCAAATTGCTCTATCAGCATCACGTGCTGTCGCGACCCTCTAAGCAGGTCCCCAACCTGCTCCTGGAGCTCTGACATACCCTCACGCAAAACCCTAGTCCTCCTGACTATAGTACCCATATCAACTCTCAGATCCTCAATACTAGCCCTAGATACTCCAACCAAACGCTCCGTCAACTGACTAAGTCTAGTACCCTGAGAGGTAATCCTCTCCCACATCAGACCCGTCTCACCATACTCCTCGGGCTCAGAAACAATCTCCGAGGGTATCTCAGATCCTAACGGGCTACCTATATAAGGTGAGTAAGGTGGTGAGTCGATGTCTAAAGGCAGTCCAGGGGAATCAAGCTCATGCAAAGGAGAACCTGGTCCTGGAGAATGTGCAGGACTCTGCAATGGAGGAGTACCCCCTTATGGGATATCCTCATCATCCTCCTCCTGAGGATCCTCATCCTCATCAACATACTGCTCCTCAATCTCATCCTCCTCCTCGACCTCACGCTCCTCCTCGCCTCATCCATGGGGAGAGTCCATGAGTCGGAGTCTCTCGTGGTGTAAATCCCGAGGTGGTACACTAGGAGATCTAGGCCTCTAAGACATGATGATCTTGGTGGCGATGACGGAGGAGAGTGGGTCGCTAAACGGATAGGTGATGATGGTGGTCTCACGAATACATGGGCGGTGCTATAAGCAAGCCTAGGAGTTCGTGTCGCGCTAAAACTTGATGTAAAGTTAGGCGCCTGACGAACTAGGACGATCCGATGATGATGAACTAGTGTGACGGGCAATCTCATAAGGATCACCTCGCAGAACCGTCATGAGAGTCAATCTTTGGCGAACTAGCTACGCAAGGACCTCCTCGTAAACATCAAAAGCTAGTGAAGGCATAGTGCGTGACAATGGCATAGGGTAGGTATAAGTGTTCAAACAACCAGTTCAAACAAGCGCATCAACGTAACCAAAACACCGATAACGCTACATGCGCTGCTCGGGGTCAAAGGAACTTCCTTTTGTCGAGCAAGTTTTTCAACACCCTAGGCGGTGAACCTAATCGTTGTAGTGTAGTATTAGGGTAAGCCACGGAATTGATATCATTCTCTGGGGAATAGGAATGCTAGTGAGGAGTTACTACGCTAAGGTTGGGGTTGAGGAAGATTATTTTTTTATCTTTTTATGTTTTTTTAGGAAATGAAAAGGTACGAATCTCGGGGTTTGGATTTGGGGGGTTGGTATTTCTACCGATTACGCTATTATCTAATTATCTAATTTACTAAGGTGAGGGTAGTCTATGTCTAATTATTGTGTGCTCGAATGATGATTTAAAGATGTGTTTACTTAGGTTTTATTACTCCTTAAGTATCTCCTATTGATGGTTGAATTGTCACGTCCTTATTCTTAATTGCGTTGTGTGTCTAAGGTCGTAGGGTATGCATTTATCCCTAACTCTTTGAAACTACCAAAGGGTCTCGTCTACAAAATCTCTAGGATTTATAAACTCTAACTCTAAGGTACTCTTTGGATGGTTTAGCCTACAACTACTCTAGGTGTTATAGTCTAAGGTTTACAAAGATTAATCAAGCATTAACTACACAACGAATGACCTATCGCATTACTAGATCATTAACAATTAAGATAAGAGACAACCAATCAATATTCAATAGTTAAGTTTCATATTCCCTAAGCAAACACACAAGTAAATTAGCCGGACATGGAGAACATGCAAGCATACACACAAATAATTGAAGGCATAATTGAATTAATGAAGTAATGCACTTATCTTGGTGTAAGATAGGGTTTCGAACCCTAAAATACTGTACAAGACAGCCTTGGTTCGGTTTAGGTTTTTACTCCAAAAGACTACATACTTAAAACTGGAAAATTTAGATTCTATATATAAGATTACATTCGACACGTGTTAGGATTTAGTAAATCCGTATTAAAGAGTCGGTCACCTCAAGTATATGTAATCGTTAGAAAGCTCGTAGTCGAGATTATTATAAGTTAAGTAGTATTTAGTTTAAGTAACACCGTGGAGGACGGACGGTCTTTACCCACCGTATGCCCGATCCACAGCCCGATAGGTGGCGATTTATGTAAAGACTATAAATACTCTACCTTCCAAGGTAGAGTTGGAGCTCATAATAAGACTTTTCTTTCTCTCACTAAAGTTCCCTAAACCTCTAACTTTCTCTCTAGAACTCTTTGTACGCCTATTTGATCTTATGGTTTAGTGTGTTTATGAAATCCAATATGTTACAAATGGTATCAAGAGCCATGGTTTGATCATCTCTTACATATCTTTGGATTTCTAGTGACTTTTAGGTGGTTTTAGAGTTTGAAAAGTTTAGTGGTTTTGCATCATTTGGATCATTTCTAGTGTTAAAGTTTGAATCTTGGGTGTAGTTTTGTGTTTAGAATCATTGTATGTGCTTGGGTTTTGATTTGGTAAGCTTGAATCATCGTGGTTGGGTTGTTTTGGATTGAAAAGTGGTGTTTATGTGTTTTTCTAGCTAGCGACTTAAGCCACGGATAAGTTATCTTGGTAGCGACTTGCTTTGTAATTTGGTAGCGAGTTGTAGTTGAAGGTCTTAGCGAGTTGAGCTAGCGACTTGTCTATTGAGACAAGTCGACAAACAAGACACTTAGTGGATTCTCCACCACGGTAGCGACTTGGTGAAAGTTAGCGACTTGTACTTAAGTTTGTTAGCGACTTGGTGTTAGCGATTTGGTGCTTAGCGAGTTGCTCTTTAGCGACTTGACAACTTAGCGACTTGGTGCTTAGCGACTTGTCGTCAAAATTTTGCTAGCGATTTGGTGCTTAGCGAGTTGCTCTTTAGCGACTTGACAACTTAGCGACTTGGTGCTTAGCGACTTGTGTCAAAATTTTACTAGCGACTTGGTGCTTAGCGACTTGGTTCTTGGTGTTTTCTTAGCGACTTGGTTGACTCGTCTGTAATACGGTTTTCTCTTGATTTAGTAAAACCCGTGAAAGAATCTATTTCCCGTTTAATCATAGAGTTATAAAATCCCGCTTAATCTGTCAACATGTCTACCAACGCTCCTACAATCATCTCCATCGCTGTCGAGGATGTTCAAGCAATGGTTCAGATACTGCCCACCCATGCTTGATGAATCGACTACGACTCTTGGGCTCAACGAATCGATTGTACTGCCTTGGAAAGGAAAATGGAGTCAACATTCTCAAATCCATTGATGAAGGACCGATCGGGTTGAGACTACTAGAGACTTAATTGATACAAATGAAGATGGAACAATGATCTATGGAATAGATGCACCAAAGACATATGATGAGCTCGATGATAAGGAGAAAAGAGATTCGATGTCGATATCGTGGCTTCTAACATCGTACTTCAAGGTCTTCCAAAAGATATCTACAAGTCGATCAATCACAACACCAAGCCAAGGCAAGTGGGATAATGTCAAGATGCTTCTCTCGTGTTCAATTAACTATGGAAGACAGAGAATCACAACTCTATGATGAATTTGAACACTTCAAGATGAAACCGATGAGAGTGTCTATGAGTATTACGTGAGATTCCACAAGCTTGTTAATGATATGAGGAACATCGAATGACTATGCCAAACATTCACCGAACTCAAAGTTTGTGAACAACATGAATCCCGAATGGCACAAGTTTGTCACCTCGTGAAGCTAACCAAAGGATTGAAGAATACAAACTATGAGCAACTCTATGCCTTCCTTCTTCGTAATGAGAGACATGCTATGTTTGAAAAAGGATTCTTAATCGCTCAAAACCAACGTGGAGAGACAAGCTCATCGAATGATTCAACCGCCTTCTACTCAAACATTGGAATCACAACCAAAGCCTCACAAGTCATACCCATGGGTAATGGTAATCACAAACTCATTCCCGATCCAATGTTCAAACAAGTCGATGTCGATGCACACGTGGAAACTTCATTAATCAACTGCTCTCATGATTAGTCAAAACATGAACTCTCTTCCACACACCAACAACAACCTCGTAACATCGCATCTAATCCACACAATCGTGCAACCGCCGAGATGGAAAGGTTATGGTGCAATGGGCTCAAGAAAGGCAAGACGAACAAGGAAGAGGTGGAGTCGGTAGAGGTTATGCCGCAAATCGTAATAGGGAAGGAATGGAAACCGTGGTCAAGCAAAGCCAATCAAATGTTACAACTGTGGAGGTGAGGACACATTGCAAGGAACGCGACATCGCCAAAACGCCTCGTAATGCCGAGTACTTGTGGATAAGATGTTGCTTGTGCAAGCTCGTGATAATGGTGCGCTTTGGATGAAGAGGAGTTGTTGTTCTTGGTCGAGGAAATGCTAAGACATATGATGCGATGTGGATGAGCAACCAATTCGTGAGATAGGCCATAATCATCGAATGCCTTTCAAGTAGCCGATTGTGATGCATACGACTGATGTTGATGAAGAACCCATCGCACAAACCATTTTCATGGCTAGCATTTCTCCAATGGTCTCTCCTAAAGTCTCTTCATCACCACAAGCTGGTCCATCCAAAGACAAAATCATTTCGAGGTATTAAAATTATACGATGAAGTTGATGAGCAAAAGATACATAACGGTACAATCAATCGTAATTATTGAGTCGATATTGAAAATATGGGTAATATCAATGTTGTCCCATATGATCAATATGTGAAACAAAGTGAAAGTGAGATTGTACCAAGTGATGTATCTTATGCAATCAATGATGACTATGCTTTTGATGAATACACCGCACGTGCCTCGATGATTCTCGTTATTTCGAACTTAATGCTTATAAAGAACGTGTTGCTATTTATGAACAACGTGCTAAGTTTGAATTAACCTCCCGTGAAGGTGAAATGGATGACCAAATGCGCATAACTATTAGAAAAAGTAGGTTTAGAGAAGAAGTATTGAAACAAGAGTTAAACTCCTTACAAGAAAAGCTTTCTAAAACCGCTAAGCAAAACAAGAACTTCAAGAAAATGTTAAAATGCTTAAGCAAGAATTCAGTGTTAAGGAATCAAAACTTTTGAATGATTTTTCTAATCTAAAACCTTGAAGAACAAGCTTGAAAATAAGTTGTACGCACAAGGAAATACCATTCTGATCGCTCACTTAATCACTAAGCATAGAGTCTTAAGCGATAAGCATAGCATTCCCTTGTTGAGGAACCAAATCCAGAGGTCATTAAAAGGCTAGAAATGCTCATAAGGTTCTTTATGATGGCAATGAAATCCTTAAGCCTAGACAGAAACCTAGTTGCGTTGAGTGCACCGAGGAAGATAAGAAATCGATGAAGTCACTAGGAAAAGATGAACAAGAAACTAGATGATCCTAAATGTAAAGAGAAGAAAATAAATATCACACCCCATGATTACAAGAAGGAGAATTGGATTTCCTTGAACATGTTTAAGCCTCAGACGTTGTTAACACCCGAACAAGTGTTCGGAAAAGGATTTAGATAAGCAAAAGCAGAGAATCTTGTTGTAACTAACCCCCCTTTAGGAAAATGCCTTCACGATCGTGTATCCTCCCAATACACCAATGCATTTAGTTCCTAGGACTATTGCCACTAAAAGCAAGACCTTAATCATCAATATGTTATTTTTCAACTATTTGTTGATTTTGAGAAAACTTGTAAGAAAAGGATCACACCCATCGGTATAATCAAGGGAAAGGGTTTTGAGCAAACGAAAGAATGTTATTTAATCAAGTCATGCCTTTCTTTAAACAACTAAAAGATCATTTTGAAAGTCTTAAAAGGGAATGAATTTAGACATTAAAGAAATGGAAAAGGAATTTGATGCAATGATAGTTGAGGTTAGTGACTATGAGCGAGCACTAAAATATAATGAGATTGAGAGGAAGAACTTGCATACATTGAATGAGACTCTTATTTTCGAATGTATTGCTCAAGATGTGTTTTTCATCGCTACAAATTGTTCCATTAATGCTTCTCAATTTCATGAATTATCTGTTGCCTCGAAAGTCTCCCATGATCGTGTCATTGAGCTTGAAAAGACTAATTCTAAACTAAATGAGAAAATTGAACCGATGATCACGACAATTTGGTTAAACATTTTTCTAAACTAGAGGTTGAGCATTTTAATTTACAACTAAAATATCAACATCTTAAAGAAAATGTCAAAACTTCAAATATCAAGACATCCTCGATGCTCCGAGTTTGATGCGCTTTTCAAATTAACAAACGTGATGAATGATTCAAGCTCATTGTAACACGATCGTAAAGTTGAAAGCCCAAATCTCTCAATTAAAGGGTCAAAAGAACAATGTGACGGCTCCCAAATGCCTCCTCCTTTAGATTCTCGTAATTCTCAAACGTTTCATCTTCAAAACTTAGTAAATGCATTACAAAAGGAAAACGAAAGTTTTCTAGAAGAAAATGAAAAGGTTAAACGTCATTTCAATGAGTTATTTGAATCAATAAAGGTCACTCGAACAAAAATAACGAACAAATAGCTTCATTGCAAAAGGAAATTGAGAATCAAGAGCTGTGTAAAAGGGAAAATGCCAATGACCAATGGGGAGAATGGTGTATCAAAGGTTCACTCTTGTAATAAATATGCTTTGTCTCGTGAAATATGTTCCCTCATCTTAGGAATAACAAACTTGCAATTCAAACATATTTCTCATACCTTAAGGATTGTCTAGAATGTCTCCGTGAGATTGTTGAAGAGGATAAGTTAGAGAAACCACTTGATAATGCAATTGGGCATGCATGCTTATATGCCGAACGATCTCAAGAACTTCTAGAATGCTTAATCACAATATGCCCTAAGTCCTTAGGTGAGAGAGTTAATCCTTTGATTCCTTGTTCTATGCCTAGTGCCAAGCATGAAATCCATTCAATGCCCAATGTTATGAATGTGAACCTTAGTGTGCCTTCAAGTAGTTCGATTCCAGATCCGTTAGTGCTAAGAAAGCGAACTCTAGTGTGCCTTCTAGAGTACAAATCCCAAAGACTTCTTGTGTTAAGAAAGTGAACCTTAGTGTGCTCGCATGTAGTTCGATCCCAAAGACATCTAAACAGAGATGCAAAGAGTAGCAAAACCAACTAATGTTCCCATTCCTCTACAGAGTAATCATGACATTAAAGCAAGGTGTCAAAGTCTCAAGACAATACAAGGAATGATAGGACCTCGCAAGCTAAGAATGTGCATTGGAAGAGAGTAGAAGACCAACCTAGGAACTTTAAGTTTGAGCCGAATAAAACGAATCGTGTTGATTCTAGTATTTGCCATAGGCGCATCGTAATTAATTCAATTCGATACTATTTGCAAACCTTGTAATGATGTCTCGCTTGAATTTGTTACTAATCATGAATGTGGTGTGAATGTTTTGTCTAAAGTCACAAATCTCCGCTAACATTGTTAAAGCAAAATATCATGCTAAGAAGGCAAAAGGCAAAGGCTAAAGAAAGTTAGAAAACAAAGGAAGCCCACAGAAGAACATTTAGTAAGATAGGTTATCAATGGATACCGTTGGCCATAAGGTTAATCGACAATGCCCACTAGAAAATGGATGCTCATCGGTAGAACTATTCCTTAAGAAGTGAACATACTTTAAATAGGGCAAATACGGACACTAGTATCGCATCTATTCATAATAACTCCATTGATTCAATTTCGATATGAATGTTTCTATTTCGATGTGGGTGTTCCAATCATCATTACTAACCAAATGGAACCCATTCTTGCATGGGGATCCCAATTATCCGCTTATCCATTCTTGTCTCGTGTTCAACCGCAGATCGCTCAAATCGCTCGTGGTACCGGACTCAGTCGCTCCAAGCATATGACCGAGACCGGTCATGCTCATGAACTTCGTGAGTAAATTCATCGACGCTTAGATTCGGAACCACCATTTTGGAGCTATTATGGGTTATGGAGATTATGTGGTTGGTAAAAGTGTGATTTGTGGTATATTATGTGGAAGGTCTTGGTCACAACTGCTCTCTCGTTGGTCAATTTCGTGATTCCGATCTAGAAGTGGCTTTTAGAAAACATACTTGCTTCGTTAGAGAACTTGATGGTGTAGAATTATTAAGAGGAACTCGAGGTTCTAACCTATACACCATCTCTATCGATGACATGATGAAGTCCCTCCAACTGCTTACTATCAAAGGCTTCTAAAACAAAGTCTTGGTTATGGCATCGTCGCCTCAATCACTTGAACTTCGGCACCATAAACAACCTTTCCGTAAAGGATCTTGTCGAGGCTTACCCAGATTAAAATATGAAAAGATCATCTTTGTTCACTTGCCAATTGGGTAAAAGCACGAAATATGCCCACAAACCAAAACCCACAAATTTCAGAATGGAAGTTCTTCATACCCTTCATATGGATCCGTGCGGACCAATGAGAGTGCAAACGATAAATGGGAAGAAATACATTCTAGTAGTTGTTGATGACTACTCGATTTACTTGGGTAAAGTTTTGAGGACAAAGGATGAAACCCGATGTCATCATCAAACTAATCAAACAAATTTCAGTTCGACTCAACAATACCGTCGTAATTGTTCGAATGCACAATGGCACGTAGTTTGTCAACAAAGACTTAATTCGCTTTTATGAAAGTGTTGGAATCACCATCAAAGAAGTGTTCCACGAACTCCTCAATGTAACGGTGTAGTTGAAAGACTAAATCGAACTCTTGTAGAAGCCGCAAGAACAATGCTTATTTATTCAAGGTTCCAATGTTTCTATGGGTCAAGCCATTGCCACCGCATGCTACACCCAAAATCGCTCCCTTATACACACCTCTCATGGAAAAACTCCATATGAACTTGTTCATAAACGAAAACCCGATCTCTCCTACCTTCGTCGTTGTTTGGTGCTTTGTGCTATCCAACAAATGACGGTCAAGATTTAGGTAAATTAAGAGCAAAGGCAGATATTGAGTTTTTGTTGGGTATGCACCAAACAAGAAGGGTTACCGAATCTACAACAAGAGAACCCGAAATATCATGGAAACAATTCACGTTACGCTCGATGAGTCGACCGTCAAATGGCTCTCGGACAACCCAGCCTGACCCGCACTTCAAAACAAATCCCATTGGTTCATCCTTGTACCAAATTTCTCCAAACTATTCCATATGTACCTCCAATCAAGATGATTTGAAGAAATTGTTTGATCCGATGTTTGATGAACTCTATGAGCCAAGTGCTAATGAACTGTCAATTCCCACAACAGAGGTCGCTCATATCCCCGAGAATGAAGTCAATCCTTCGCCTCAATATCATTAAGTCAAGAAAGCCGCCGATAACTCGCCTCATCAACAAATCATCAATCTTCGAATGTACATCATGGAACTGCTTCGCATCAATGATGAAGTTAATCCTTTGCTACTCCTCAAGATGCTCCATTTGAAAACATATTTGCTCCTCGAATCATCATCGAACCATCTTCTTCAGAGACATCGACTCGCTACCTCGCCCCTCAACAACCGCCACATGAACACCTTAGAAAATGGACTCACGATCATCCATTAGACAACATCATTGGAAATCCTCTCGCCCAAGATCAACACGGAAACAACTTGCAACCGATGCCTTATGGTGCTTCTTCAACTCCGTACTCTAAGATCGAACCAAAAGATGTTAAACCGCCATGAATGAAGACAATGGTTCAATGCCATGCAAGAAGAAATTCATGAGTTTGATCGACTTGATGTATGGGAATTAGTACCGCCCAGATTGTGCTATGATCATTGCTCTAAAATGGATCTTCAAAGTGAAACTTGATGAGCATGGTGATGTCTTAAAGAACAAGGCTCGATTGGTTGCTAAAGGATACCGCCAAGAGGAGGGTATTGACTTTGAAGAATCATTTGCTCCCTGCTGCTCGACGAGGCAATCGTAATCTTTTGGCTAATGCCGCTAGTAAGAACATGGTAGTCTATCGATGGATGTAAAGACGGCATTTCGAACGGAGATCTTAAAGAAGTCGCTCACGCCGCCCAACCCAAGGCTTTGTGAATCCGAGCATCCTACTCACGCTTATCGCTTGAAGAAGGCTCAGACGGTTTAAAGCAAGCTCCAAGGGCATGGTATGATACGCTATCAAAGTTTCTTCTATCTACCGGATTCAAAGAAAGGAGCATTGATCCAACATTGTTCACCGTGAAGTCGTGCAAACATTTAATTCATGTTCAAATTTATGTTGATGATATCATCTTTGCCTCGACCGACCCCAATGAGTGTGACCGCTTTTCAAATGAAATGGGTTCTAAATTTCAAATGTCAATGATGGGACAAATGTCATTTTTCTTGGGATTACAAATTTCACAAAGTCCCGAGGCATTTTCATAAATCAATCTAAATATGCAAATGAGATTTTAAAGAAATTTGGATTCGATTCTAGTGACCCCGTTGACACTCCCATGATTGAACGTACTAAACTAGATGAGGACCACTGTGGATCATGGTAGACCAAACGAAATATCGTAGTATGATTGGATCCCGATGTACCTCACGCCTAGTAGACCGTACATCTTGTTCATTGTTTGCATGTGTGCTAGATACCGTGCTAAGCCTACTAAAAGCACCTTGAAGCGGTTAAACGGGTCTTTCGGTATTCCAAGGAACCATCAATATGGGACTTTGGCACCAAAGACACCGGTATGTCACTAACAACCTATGCAGATGCCGATCATGCAGATGTCAAGATACTCGTCAAGTACTTCGAGGTGCTCGCTTTTGGGTGATAAGCTTGTGAGTCTGGTCTTCAAAGAAGCAAATGAGTACTTCTATTTCCTCTACAGAGGCGGAATACATAGCCATGTCATCTTGTTGTGCTCAAATCCTATGGATGAGATCCCAATTATCCGACTATGGCTTTGAATTCAACAAAATCCTCTGCATCGTGATAATAAAAGTGCTATTGCTCTCTCATGCAACAACGCACAACACTCAAGAGCAAAGCACATCGACATTCGACATCATTTCATCGGGAGCAAGTTGAAAACGGTGTGGTGGAACTTTACTTTGTGAGGACCGAATACCGCTAGCGTACATCTTCACCAAAGCTCTTCCTAGAGAACGCTTTGAGTTTATTCTTCCACGACTGGGTCTTAAGAGCCTACAACCAGAAACACTCAAACGCCTTCAAGAGGAAGAAGAGGAGTAAAAGGTTTCCTTCATCTATCCCCTGTAAATATTTTTTCGAAAAACAAAATACAAAATTATAAAACCTTAAAAATCAAATAGAAAAATATAAAACTTTCAAAATCCATAAAAAATTTGAAAATTCAAAAAATCTTCAAAAAATATTGTCATTTTGTCATGTTTCTCTCGATTCGATAATATCTACGGTCTTGATGTTGTCATTCAAAGAATGACACGGACTTTAGATGTTGTTCGAAAAAAAAAAAAAAAAAAAAAAAAAAAAAAAAAATATTTTGGGAGAAAGAGAAAAATGGTTTATTGTCATTTCAGCAAGAACCGCTTTTCAAAGATAGAACAGAGCCATACTTTATCTTGGTTTTCAAATTTCTTGCTCGATTCTTTAAACTAATCCTTACTATCTAATGAAAACTAGTTGTTTTGCAAAATAACTCTGACTCTATTTTTGATAATCGTCTGGACTTAAAAGTTTGTCAAAATATCTATCTCTCAATCAACAACTTATGTCATTGATTGAGGGGGAGAATGATTTCAATTAAATCAAAAAGTTATTTGTCATACAATTGTTTTCAAAAGATAATCATGCATGTTTATTCAATGGAGTTTAAAGTCTTAAAATCCGATCCTTATCAGATAAAACGCTTTCATAATCAAGTCACAATTCTCCTTAAAAGCTTTCAAAATCAATTTAATTACAGAGATCACAAATCTCAAATGATTTGATAATTGTGATCGGGGAGAATTTGTGATTTAAATTGGATTTAAACCGATAATTCGGTAAATGGTTTTATAAGGATGTACAAGCTCTCCTTCCCACATGTGCCAAACGATTTCAAATTTTCCATGCACATGTTGAGGGGAGCATCTATCTTAAACCACAAAGATCCAAACGTGATCAATTTATATCAATGTGCAGTGTTCCTCTTGTATGTGCAAAACTCTTTCAAACCTCAAGGCACATATTGAGGGGAGCAAGTTTATGAAAACCTCATCCTTCCCTTATATGCTTTATCTACTTGTTTTGATTAGGAAGTGATGTTGATATCTTTAGAAAATGGTAATCAAAGAAGTTAATTCTTTCTCTTGCCTCCGTGTGCAAAACGATTTCAAACACTTGATGCACATGTTGAGGGGAGCTCTTGTTCTAAAAATATCAAAACAATTCAGTACAAAATGCTTTGATAATATATCACAAGTATCCGGATTGATTTTCAAATGGTTTTCAATTGGTTCCAATGGCGTATGAACAATACCAAATAGACCGACCAACTTTACTTTATGTATGGTGATATAAGGATGATAAGGTTAGGTATTTGTTCCCATGATCCGCCGTAACCGGAGGGATCTACCCAGGACAATCCACTAGATAGTGTAGAAGTCCTTAGGTATATTGAAAAAGGAGAAAATGAGATATGGGAAGAGTGCGGATCGAGACCGAGCTAGTATCGAATAAACCCAACAAGGTTCTAGCTATGAAGTCTCGTAAGCAATCAGGGGTTGAAGAATGAAAAGAATTGAATGAGAAAAGGGTGAAAACAAATAGCCTCCAATTATTCAACCTTAGGGCGTAAACCGGTTCAATTCATATGCTACCGGTGGTTACCAAGGTAACATCGGTATTGAAGACAAGACGTCATGGACCCAAAGGACGACCGCACTTCAACTTCCCAAACCACTCAAGTTCCTCTTAAAAGGACTTGTTTCATTCTCACGGGAACCGACATTATCTATCGACTTTCTCTTAGAGATTGTTGATATTGAAGAAGGAGACCCTCCCTAGTCTCCGATATACAGATCCAAATATGCACAAATTGAGTCTAGAGCCACGAGATCATCAATAAATCTCATTAGGACACTTTCAATGAAGACTCTCTGCTTCACACAATGTGGAAAGAGAGATTATATCTTGAGTCCCACGATTATCCTTGTGGTATTGCTGTAACATCCGAGTGATATGCAAACATATTCACAATGAAGATGGAAAGCCTTCTCGAGCCAACATCAAACAAGCTCCCGGTAGGTGGCATGTGAGATCTATTCTATAGATCAACCATGTGACAACCGAATGTAAACAATGGGGCGATTCAATCTTTTGAATCAATCTCGTTCAGTTATGGATTGACGGATACCTTTGAAAACCGGTCATTGTGCTTAAAACTCTTTTCTTTAGCACATCGACCGTGTACGAATATTTCAAATCAAAAGGTGTTTATGATTGATAATTGATTTTCATTAAAACCTTCGTTGTATTGCAAAACAATTTCTATTGAGCAATACACGATTGTTTTTCAAATCTCTTTTCATCAATCGCTGAATCTCTATTCACGGTTCACTCACTCCGTGTTGTCTTCTTTGAGACGCTCCGGTTTGAGAACAACTAGAGCAACCGCGAAACCCCGTCAAGGAAATTCTTCGAATTATACCGATCACAGCAAGATTTGTATCGATCAACGGGAACCGTGGGTCGGTACTCAATTCAACGAAGTGATCAAAGACACTTTCGTGCGATTTATTGCTAAATGTTTTATGTGTGTACGCCCCACGCTTTGTAAATGATCGTAATGAAGCGGTCAATCCATAGCCGCATGCTCACTTAACACATTCATCTCAAAAGAAATCATGATTAGTGCATCAATGACTCGATATTTTCACTCCATGCTTCGCTACGCCGCCAATATCATGAATCAACGAAAGCTTCCGCTACTCGATGAGAATATTTCATGATCCGTAATGTGAGCATGTCGGTCCGAAAGTCACAACATCACATAATACCAACACCACAATGGATATCTCGTAGATTTCTTGTCACCGATGATCTCAAAAGTCGGCTCAAAACTCATTATCACGTGGATCAAGAAAAGACCTCCACTTGGATTAACCTAACATGCAATGTGAAGAATCAATGACTACGAGCTTTGAGCAAAGTACAACATCAAGAATGCAAGAACAATTTTTAATGTAATATCTGTTTGTATTCAATATATGTTTAATATGTGTTTGAGGTGACCTCCCTTAGGGGGAGATTGTTAGGATTTAGTAAATCCATAATATAAAGAGTCGGTCACCTCAAGTATATGTAATCGTTAGAAAGCTCGTAGTCGTAGATTATTATAAGTTAAGTAGTATTTAGTTTAAGTAACACCGTGGAGGACTGGACGGGTCTTTACCCACCGTATGCCCGATCCACACCCGATAGGTGGCGATTTATGTAAAGATTATAAATACTCTCTACCTTCCAAGGTAGAGAGTTGGAGCTCATAATAAGACTTTTCTTTCTCTCACTAAAGTTCCCTAAACCTCTAACTTTCTCTCTAGAACTCATTTGTACGCCTATTTGATCTTATGGTTTAGTGTGTTTATGAAATCCAATATGTTACATAAAAGTGAGTGCATACAAGGTAGGCTAAGGCAATTGGGTATACATTTGGGGTGGGGTGTAAACAATGCTCTTCATTGATATTCGAAAACCGAAACATCACGAGAACCGCGAAAAGGATAGGCTCTGAGGGGTTAACTAGGGGTATCGTGTACTAAAGATGAGTACAACGCAAGGGTGTGGGGGAATTACTCAACCGATGTGGAAGAAGTAATTATATAACAGGTGTCAAACAAGGGTTATCCTAATGCCTCTTATCATTTAGTTATTCTTAACTACACAAGTGTAGTCTTACTAGCGATCTCGGTATGCATCACAAAACAAGTTCTAGAATCTATTATACTAATGGTTCACACACTAAGCATTAAAGATGAATGCTTTAATTCCTACTAATCTAAGGGTGATCCTCACATTTTGGGTGGAATTTAAGTGGTAAAGGGTTTTTTGTGCTAGTCATATAACTTCCTATCCATCAGACGCTTTTGTTAAGAGTAATGGCCCACTCCTATATGTCATAAAAAAATTAAAATTTGGTGCCAAAATTACCCTAACCGACATTTTCTCATGGTTCATTACATAAATACAATTGGACAAAGCAAATAATCAAGGATAAGCATAGTTTCAAAGTTCCCGTTTTATTTTCCCTCCCTACACTTAAACTGAACATTGTCCCCAATGTTCCCCGAAAGTATCAAAGTTATAGAAGGTAATAAAAAGAACGAAAGAAATTAATACTCCCCTGATTAGCTCGGTAGGATCCGTGTGTGAAGTATTGGTTAAATCCTTTCCAAGAAGAATATATGCGTGAAAAGCTCCTTCCAACCTTATGTATCTTCTTCTTGATAAATAAAACCTGCACACTTGAAGAAAACAAACGAAACCTTCGCGTAAAATCGGCGGTAATAATATATATAAGACTCTACTAAACTAGGATATAATGCTTGTGGAATGGATGTTTACGTAATTTTGGAAAATTAAGACCGAAAATTCCAAAATTTATAAGTAGCTCGTAAAATGAGAAAATATAACTGTTGTTTTACTCCTTCCCGACGCCATCGAGTTGCGATCTCGATGCCGTCAGTTATCCCTGACAAAAACCGGTCTGCGATTTTCGGAAAATTTATATCTTTAAAACTGGAAAAATTTCGCAAAACATCCATTATGACTCGATACAAGCATTTGACTCGAACAAACACACATGCATATCTTTTAATTAGTTGTTATTCTCATGTTTATGTTTCTTTTAAAAACGTGTGTAATCCTCCCTACACTAATCCTTTATGTAAAATACCTTTATATGTTATTAAGACGAGGTTAAAAACAAAATAAAGCATTTTTACAAATTTAAACATGAGAATAGATAATCAATAAAAGATATATGACACAAACAAGCAAACAATTAAGCATGGGTTGCCTCCCACAAAGCGCTTTTCTTTATTTATGAGTCTTGTAGCTAGACTCGTAGTCGTGCTCGTACGTGACTTCATTACCGTCACCTTTTTCCTTCGTTCTCCCTTTGTCAAAAGGGCGTAGACGTTGTATGCTTACCGTGGACTCCTTTCCAACGTCGTCTATTATTGTGACGGTTTTATCCTTTAAATTGGTTTCCTTTACCGAAAAGCCCAAACTATCTTGGTTTGTTTCTACCTTGTAATGCCCTTATCCGTGATTTGTATAAGAGTACTTTTTCTCCCTTCAGAAATTCCTTAGGTTCCTTTGTATTTTGGTATCGGTGGGATTATTTCCTAACTTTTATCGGGCTTCCACAATGTTGCATGCAGTCCTTGAACCATAAAATCTCTAAGCCCTTTTTCCCAATCGTTCATTTTCTTCTTAACCATATTGCTAGGGACTTGTGGACTCTCACCCATGATCCTTTCCATGATCTTAAGAGGATACCGTGGAACAATGGGTATTCTAGCGTACCCTTTTCCGCTTTTAAGTATCATGATGCCCTCCCCGCATTTGATGGTTGCTTTGGCGGTGGCCAGAAATGGTGTCCCAAGAATGAGTGGCATGTTTCTATCTTCCTCAACATCTATGATCATAAAATCTACCGGGTAAACGATATTAGCCACCTCTATTAAGACATCCACCGCGATTCCTATAGGGTAGACATAGGTGTGATTAGCTAAGGAAAGTCTAAGATCGGTCTTGGCTGGCTTCTCCCTAGTCAACTTATTATAGATTGATAATGGCATTATGTTCACATCGCACTCGATCGCCTAAGGCATTTATATTATCAATATCTCCTATGCTACATGGTATCACAAGTTCCCGTGGTGTCTCGCTTTTTGTTACCGGTTTTTAGAACCAACTCATACAGAGGTCTCATAGGCGGGCGCCATACTCTTCTTCTGTTATTTTACCTTCAAGGGCTTCCCTAAGAACCTCATTGTACCTAAAGTTGTTCACTTGGTTTGCAATGGTTTTTTTTGTTAATTTTGTGCTTAAGGTAGTACTCAATGGTCTCGGGCTCATTATTAGGTTCAGACTCCTCCCTCTTGCATTCCTTAGTTTTCTTTACCTCACCCTTTTCATCCTCAGGTATAATGGAAATGGCGTTAACAAACGAAGTGGGAGGATAATCGTTGCTTCTTACTAATACCTTTTCGGGAACTTTTGTCTTGGTATATTCTTTTACCAGGTTCATCATTTCCGTCATTTTTGCTTGCATTTCCTCTCTTTGCCTATAGACCTCCTCTTCAAATTTGGCTAA
Organism: Chrysanthemum lavandulifolium; assembly: GCA_022545495.1. Lineage (NCBI taxonomy): Eukaryota > Viridiplantae > Streptophyta > Magnoliopsida > Asterales > Asteraceae > Chrysanthemum > Chrysanthemum lavandulifolium. The sequence continues at coordinate 216,635,564 of CM040244.1, forward strand.
CCTCCCCGTATGAGCTTCCATGTACTCCCTCATTTGTTCCTTAAAGCTTGGTGAGAGTGGTATTGGGGAAATAGAACGGAATCGCCTTTCGGAATTGGGGTTTTGCTCACGACTTGGAGATTCCGAAAAGGGTGTTGGGTGGTTGGTGGAATTGGCGGAATTGACTGCTTCTCGAGAGATTTGTACGGGAGCTCTTCTATGCCTTTCCATCGATAATCAATCCTTCTCTCAATAGCACTCATTTGCTCCTCGGTGATGCTCAAGATTCAAGAGGAGTTGATATGGCATTAACCAATTTAACAGGGTTTCGGAGACTCATTCCAATCTTCGTGGCTTTGATCGCAAGCTCTTCCATAATATCCCAAGATTTCTCTCGCATTAAAGTCACGAGACTTCCACCGCGGCTTGATCAATGGATCGTCGAGTGATGAAATCGATATGGTCATAGAAGATTTGGATTTGAAGCCAAAGATCAATGCCATGATGAGGAAGTTTACTGAGTAGGTCCTTGAATCGAGTCCATGCTTTGTAGAGACTCGCCTTGAAGTTTTGAAACGCCAAGATGTCTCGCCTAAGTTTAGTGGTTCTCCCGTGGGAAAAATTGAGCAAGGAAGCGAGAGGTGAGATCATCCCAACTTGAGATGGAGTCAAGGGAAGTCGCCAAGCCAATTACTAGCTTGGTCCCGTAGAGAGAATTGGAAGAGTCGCAGACGCGTGGTCTCCCGAGTAGTAGCATCAAGGTCGATGGAATCGAAAATTTTAAGGAAATCCTTAAGATGCTGATTAGGATCTTCGGAACGAAGTCCATGGAACGCACATCCGTTTTGCACCAACCGGATGGTGTCGGATCGCAGGGCCGTAGTTTGGGCTTGGTCGGGAAGCTCAATGGTGTTCCTATAACCTAGGTGGCTAGGTCTGGAGTATTCACCAAGAGTACGGTCTCTTGGCGGGTCATTTGGTGGTAGGTTGATGAATGGTGGTTGGTTACCACCTTCCATGATGAAAAGTAATGGGGGTACAAACAAAGGTCACGAAGAAGGGGGATAGACTACGAGGAAGCTAAAATTGAGAAAAAATTTACTTGATAGGAATCAAGCAAAGAAACCTAAACGAGGTGGACTACTAACTAGCTATTCTGTTCCCCGGCAGCAGCCGCTTAAAACTTGATAACGCTACATGCGCCGCTCGGGGTCAAAGGAACTTCCTTTCGTCGAGCAAGTTTTTCAACACCCTAGGCAAATGAACCTAATCATTGTAGTGTAGTATTAGGGTAAGCCACGGAATTGGTATCGTTCTCTAGGGAATAGGAATGCTAGTGAGGAGTTACTACGCTAAGGTTAGGGTTGAGGAAGATTATTTTTATCTTTTATGTTTTTAGGAAATGGAAAGGTACGAATCTCGGGTTTGGATTTGGGGGTTGGTATTTCACCGATTACGCTATTATCTAATTATCTAATTAACTAAGGTGAGGGTAGTCTATGTCTAATTATTGTGTGCTCGTATGATGATTTAAAGATGTGTTTACTTAGGTTTTATTACTCCTTAATTATCTCCTATTGATGGTTGAATTGTCACGTCCTTATTCTTAATTGCGTTGTGTGTCTAAGGTCGTAGGGTATGCGTTTATCCCTAACTCTTTGAAACTACCAAAGGGTATCGTCTACAAAATCTCTAGGATTTATAAACTCTAACTCTAAGGTACTCTTTGGATGTTTTAGCCTACAACTACTCTAGGTGTTATAGTCTAAGGTTCACAAAGATTAATCAAGCATTAACTACACAACGAATGACCTATCGCATTACTAGATCATTAACAATTAAGATAAGAGACAACCAATCAATATTCAATAGTTAAGTTTCATATTCCCTAAGCAAACACACAAGTAAATTAGCCGGACATAGAGAACATGCAAGCATACACACAAATAATTGAAGACATACTTGAATTAATGAAGTAAAGCACTTATCTTGGTGTAAGATAGGGTTTGGAATCCTAAAATACTATACAAGACAGCCTTGGTTCGGTTTTGGTTTTTACTCCAAAAGACTACACACTTAAAACTGAAAAATTCATATTCTATATATAAGATTACATTTGCGACGGCGTCACCTTATGATTTGTGACGCCGTCGGGTCGCCGTCATTAGGTTTTCGTCTTGGCCACGTTAGTCTTGCGACGGCGTCACCTTATGCTTGTGACGCCGTCCTCTTCACCTCGACGCCGTCTCGATCAAATCTAGGCCGTCGAGTTGCAACGACCTACTCTTTTAAAGCCCGACACCGTCACTTGCAAATAAGCAATTTGGCTAATGAGTAGTCACAAAAGTGCTCCGACGGTGTCGCAGATAACACCTAACGCCGTCCCCTTGTATTTCAAAGACTGAGTGTCTCGATTCTTGACTTTGGCCATTTTCTTCAGATATCCGCCTTTTCATCCAAATAAGTGCCATTCCAAAGAATTTGCCTTCAAGAGACCTAAAAAGTGAAAAGGAACGATATTAAGTAATAACAGATACAAAAGTGATCAAATAAGGGCTTAAACGACCCCTAAAAAAGGTACATTTTAAAACCTAATCAAACACATATCACATAATGAAAGCTTTAAAAGTAGAGGTACCGCATTACTCAAAATATGCCTTTAAATAAAACACATAAGTTCTGTTCCATCACATAATCACATGTCAAATCAATCGAGTCAAAATCATAAGTTTCGTTCCATCACATAATCACATGTCAAATCAATCGAGTTAAAACTCCAAAATCATAATATACCATTTACTAAAATCAAATTCCGTAATAACTTGATAATCACATCTCATTTTCCAAAACCAATAATCCTATCTCATTTTCCAAAACCAATAATCGTATCTCATTTCCAAAATCAATAATCGTATCTCATTTCCAAAATCAATAATCGTATATCGTTTCCGAAATCAATAATCATATCTCCATATCATAACGTTTCCATAATCAGTTCATAATATCCCTTAACATATCATCTCATAATTCAATTCGCAGTTCATACCATAATCAAATAAGAAGCTTCGACTTGGCAAGCGGGTGTGCGTCGGTCGAGGATCAATTTTTCTCAAAAGTGGTTATAGTTTAGGGTTTATAAAATACCTAATTCTTTATAACCTTGAGCTCTGATACCAATCAGAACACCCCGAATCTCGTGACAATGGAAGACTTAATCAAGTTTTCATGCTACTTTTGGATTGGTATCGCACACAAGTATAGCCAAAAGATAGTCATTTAATATTAAAAACCAATCCCAAATTTAAGTATTCAAAACATTTAATCCAAAATATAAATATTAGGCCCAAAACATGATTTATTAAGATAGATCCCCATAGTTTATCAGAGTCGGAAAATGATCCTTGAACCAAGCCTCCATGCCAAGCTTCCACTGATCAAGTAATTCAAACATCTCTCAATTACCTGAGAAATCATGCTAAAAGGTCAGCTTACACTGGTGAGTTCATAGGTTTAAGTTCAACAAAATCATAGTGGACCTGTAAGAGTTGATTTGCTATGTAAGACCTAAGATAGATAAATACCGTTCACACATGATCCTACCCGGATCTCCAATCAAATCCCGCATCCGTGGATTACTCGGGCCCTCGCGACTCTAGTCCAAAGACCGATGTGGCAAAATCTAGATAAATTGCCAACCCGGACTAGGTCGATGTAGAAGTCTATTCTTAGCTAGGCACGGTTAAACCTAGACTAAGGCAACAACTACAAGACAACTATCTATACAACAAGCACATAAGCAAATCCAAATAGTTTTCACGGTCCAAAAACAAGAGTACGATTCTCACCGAAAATAGTTCAAAATGTAGTTAAACGTAGATAAAAGTGGGCTATGAAACTCACCTCAAGCAATCAACGCACAAATAAACACTAGCGTAAGATAACGGTATCACAAAGACAAAGAACTATCGACTCGGCACAACCTATTAATGTAGACCAAACTTAATATATACATTCCTCAAAATCAACGTTATCTACCCCAATGTATTCCGTTTCGTTATTTCCAAAATGTCTCGTTTCACCATTTCATCCTAGTGTTTGGTATTCCTCATGTGGGTGTATCTACTCAATATGATGCCATGAATGCACTCAAACAACCAATATGTTATGCTCCGCAACACAATATACAACTCCATTCAACACAATCTATGACTCAATGCAACACAATGAGACGTCTAAGCGATAAGCTCCATAGTCCAATAAGTTTCGAAATAAACAGTAGACCTTATCGAATTCGTTAACTCGATAAACTCAATTATTCATTCGTATCACTTATTATTCCATAACCCGGTCGCATCCTAACGAGTCATAAGGATAAGTCACCCATTAATAAGGTTATCCAACGTACCTAGCGGGTTCTTATTGGATTCGTCAACCTAATAAGTCCGCTACCCACGTGGATCAACACTATTAATGTTAGGTTATCCGTAACCCATGCACACAACGTAAGCAATTAAATACATAAACCAATATTAAATGTCCATAATTGACATTTATTGATAAACGTGTACTCGAAACATTAATTACTTATTTATTACAAAACATTCCTAATTTAGTCGTTAGTTTCCGTTTAAAAATAGTAAATAACAAGATAAGACTTGTTATCGACAATTTTGGTACAAAATCCCATTTATTATTTCCATTTCATAGTTTATTAGCATTTTCATATATATATATATATATATATATATATATATATATATATATATATATATATATATATATATATATATATATATATATATATATATATATATTTCATCAAGTTCCATTATTAATCTCATATCGTTATTCGTTTCAAGTCCACAAGCACGATTCATAACTTCTCGGCTTTTAATCAATCAATAGTCCAAATTATACTAAAGTCCATGTTACGGCTTTGTCGGAGTCAACTATTGACTAAAAAGTCAAAGTAACGCCGACGTAGCTCAAAGTCGACAATTATATATATCAAGTCCAAATTAAATGTTATAATATCGTAATTCAATCCCAAACCAACTCAAAACAATCTCGCCAACCAATCAATCAACCAAAAGTACTCAAAACCAATGTTATGACCCTAATGGTCATGACATGATCGCGGTCAAGACCACGTGAACCAAACAAGCTCTAGAAGCTTTTCAGCTCCACGCGTCTCATCCAAACCTCAACAATACCAATCAACAAGCTACCAAATCGAGATTTGTATAAGAGTACCTTCTCTCCCTTTAAAAATTCCTTAGGGTTCTTTTGTGTTTGTGGTATTGAAGTGAGATTATTTCCTAACTTTTTATCATGCTTCCACAATGTTGCATGTAATCCTTGAACCATGAAATCTCTAAGCCATTTTTCCCAATCGTTCATTTTCTTCTTAACCACATTGTTAGGGACTTGTGGATTCTCATCCGTAATCTTCTCCATGATTTTAAGAGGATATCTTGGAACAATGGGTATCCTAGCGTACCCTTTGCCACTTTTAAATATCATGATGCCCTCCCGCATTTGATTGTTGCTTTGGCATGGGCCAGAAAAGGTGTCCCAAGAATGAGTGGCATGTTTCTATCTTCCTCAATGTCTATGATCACGAAATCAACCGGATAGACAATATTAGCCACCTCTATTAAAACATCCACTGCGATTCCTATGGGATAGACATAGGTGTGATTTGCTAAGGAAAGTCTAAGATCGGTCTTCGCTGGCTTCTCCCTAGTCAAATTACTATAGATTGATAATGGCATTATGTTTACATCAGACCCTTGATCAGCTAAGGCAATTATATTATCAATGTCACCTATGCTACACGGTATCACGAAGTTCCCTGTGGTGTATCGTTTTTTAGTTACTGGTATTTTTAGAACCAGCTTATACAGAGGTCCCATAGGCATGGTTTCATACTCTTCTCCTATTATTTTTCCTTCAAGGGCTTCCCTAAGAACCTCATTGTACCTAAAGTTTTTCACTTGGTTAACAATGGTTTTTTTGTTAATTTTGTGCTTAAGGTAGTACTCAATGGTCTCGGGCTCATTATTAGATTCAGCCTCCTCCCTCTTGCTTTCCTCGGTTTCCTTCTCCTTAACATTTCCATCTTCAGGCATAATGGAAATGGCGTTAACAAACGAAGTGGGAGGATAATCATTTCTTCTTACTAGCACCTTTTCAGGAACTTTTGTCTTGGTATATTATTTTACCAGGTTCATCATTTCCGTCATCTTTGCCTGCATTTCCTCTCTTTGTCTATAAACCTCCTCTTCAAATTTTGCTAATCTCTCCGTATGAGCTGCCATGTACTCCCTCATTTATTCCTTAAAGCTTGGTGAGAGTGGTATTGGGGAAGTAGAACGGAAGCGCCGTTCGGAATTAAGATTTTGCTCACGACTTGGGGATTCGGAGAAAAGAGTTGAGTGGTTGGTGTAATTGGCGGAATTGACTATTTCCCGAGGGATTTGTATGGGGGATCTCCTATGCCTTTCTATCAGATAATCAATCCTTCTCTCAAGAGCACTCATTTGCTCTTCGGTAACGTTGGCAGATTCAAGAGGAGTTGATATGGCATTAACCACTTTAACGGGGGTTTCAGGGGATTCATTCCAGTCTTCGTAGCTTCGATCGACAAGCTCTTCTATAATATCCCACGATTCCTCTGTGTTAAAGTCGCTGAGCCTTCCACCGACGGCTTGATCAATGGATCGCCTTGTGATGAAATCGGTATGGTCATAGAAGATTTGGATTTGAAGCCAAAGATCAATACCATGATGCGGGACTTTATAGAGTAAGTACTTGAATCGAGTCCATGCTTCGTGGAGAGATTCGTTTTGAAGTTGTTGAAACGTCAAGATGTCTCGTCTTAGTTTAGTGGTTCTCCCTGGTGGGAAAAATTGAGCAAGGAAGCGAGAGGTGAGATCATCCCAACTTGAGATGGAGCCGACGGGAAGTCGCTCAAGCCAATTACTAGCTTGGTCCCGTAGAGAGAAATGGAAGAGACGCAGACGCGTGGTCTCCCGAGTAGTAGCATCGAGGTTGATGGAATCGAAAATTTTAAGGAAATCCTTAAGATGCCGATTAGGATCTTCGTAACGAAGTCCATGGAATGCACATCCGCTTTGCACCAACCGGATGGTGTCGGATCGCAGGCCGTAGTTTGGGCTTGGTCGAAGCTCAATGGTGTTCCTATAGCCTAGGTGGCTTGGTCTCGAGTATTCACCAAGAGTACGGCCTCTTGGCGGGTCATTTGGTGGTAGGTTGATGAATGGTGGTTGGTTATCACCTTTCATGATGAAAAGTGATGGGGTTACGAACAAAGGTCACGAAGAAGGGGATAGACTATGAGAAAGCTAAAATTGAAAAAGTTTACTTGATAGGAATCAAGCAAAGAAACCTAAATGAGGTGGACTCTAACTAGCTATTCTATTCCCCGCAGCCGCGCCTAAAACTTGATAACGCCACACGCGCGCTCGGGGTCAAAGGAACTTCCTTTTCGTCGAGCAAGTTTTTCAACACTCTAGGCAGTGAACCTAATCGTTGTAGTGTAGTATTAGGGTAAGCCACGGGAATTGATATCGTTCTCTAGGGGAATAGGAATGCAAGTGAGAAATTACTACGCTAAGGTTGGGGTTGAGAAAGATTATTTGTTTTTATCTTTTTATGTTTTTCGGAAATGGAAAGGTACGAATCTCAAGGTATTGGATTTGGGGGTTAGTATTTTTACCGATTACTCTACTAGTCTAATTATCTAATCTAAGGTGTATGTAGTCTATGTCTAATTATTGTGTGCTCGTATGATGATTTAAAGATGTGTTTACTTAGGTTTTATTACTCCTTAATTATCTCCTATTGATGGTTGAATTGTCACGTTCTTATTCTTAATCGCGTTGTGTGTCTAAAGTCGTAGGGTATGCGTTTATCCCTAACTCTTTGAAACTACCAAAGGTTATTGCCTACAAAATCTCTAGGATTTATAAACTTAACACTAAGGTACTCTTCGGATGGTTTAGCCTACAATGACTCTAGGTACTATAAGCTAAGGTTCACAAAGATTAATCAAGCATTAACTACACAACGGATGATCTATCGCAATACTAGATCATTAACAATTAAGATAAGAGACAACCAATCAATATTCAATAATTAAGTTTCATATTCCCTAAGCAAACACACAAGTAAATTAGCCGGACATGGAAACATGCAAGCATACACACAATTAATTGAATACATAATTGAATTAATGAAGTAAAACACTTATCTTGATGTAAGATAGGTATGGAACCCTAAAATACTATACAAGAAAGCCTTGGTTCGGTTTAAGTTTTACTCCAAAAGACTACACACCGAAAACTAAAAAATCGGATTCTATATATAAGATTACACATGCATCGCGGCCACCTTTGATTTGTGACGCCGCCCGTCTCCCGTATTAGGGTTTCGCCTTGGCCACGTTAGTCTTGTGACGGCGTCACCTTATGCTTGTGACGCCGTCCCTTCAGCCTCGACGACGTCTCGATCAAATCTAGGCCGTCCGAGTTGTAACGCCTACTCTTTTAAAACCCAAGCCGCCACTTGTAAATGAGCAATTTGGCTATTGAGCTATCACAAAGTTGTCCGACGGCGCCACTAGTTGTGCCTAACACCGCCACCTTCGCCCAAAGCACTGAGTGTCTCGAATCTTGACTTTGGCCATTTTCTTCATATATTCGCGCCTTTTCGTCCGAATAAGTGTCATTCCAAAGATTTTGCCTTCAAGATACCTAAAAGTGAAAAGGAACGATATTAAGTAATAACGGATACAAAAGTGATCAAATAAGGGCTTAAACGACCCCTCAAAAAGGTACATTTTAAAACCTTATCAGTAATTCCCCCTGAAACATAAGGGATCTAGCTACATTGAGAAGATGTCTATGTTTCCTTTCTGCTATTCCATTTTTTAGGTGTGTAGACACAAGTGGTCTGGTCTAATATTCCTTTATTATGAAAAAATTGTTTCAGTCTGTTGTTGAAAAACTCAGTTCGATTGTCATTTCTGAAAATTTTGACATTACTTTCAAACTAATTTGATAGCATTTGAGAAAAATTTACAATGGAATCATAGACTTTATATTTGCCTTTAAGCATATAAACCCAACTGACCTTGAGTAATCATCAACAATAGTTAAAAAACATTTGTAACCATCTCTGCTAGTGATTTTTTAGGGGCCTCAAACATCAAGGTCTACAAGTTGACCAATTTTAGTAGATTTATGTTCACTTAGAGGGAATGGTTCCCTGGTCTGTTTGGCTTTATTGCAAGTATCACAGAGATGATTAGATTCAGTTGGATTATCAAGTTTGAGCCTGGGTTTAAGGATATGTAAGACATGGTCAGAGGGATGCCCAAGCCTTTGATGCCTAAGGTTTCTAGAAACAAAGCATGAGAAAATGCAGTTATTAGAGACAATATTACAAGCAGAGTCAACAACAAATAAGTACAGGCCATTGCATTGATTAACAATCCCCACATTTCTTTTTGTTTCAAAGTCCTGAATATAGCATTTAGATTCATCAAAACCAACAAATAACTTGTTGTCTCTAGCAAGCTTATGAACAGATAGCAGACTGACAGTGTACTCAGGCACAACTGAGACATCATGTAAAGTAATATTGTTGTTGATTTTTAAGTCACCAATTTTAGTAATAGGTGCATGGGTACCATTTGAGTGTCCAACAGTGAGGCCAAGTTTAGAGACATCAACAACACTGACCAAGAAGTTTGAAGATACAGTCATGTGTTGGTTTGCTCCATAGTCAACAATCCAACCCAGACTGATTTTTCCTTTTAAACAGTTTGTGTTTCCATTAAAGTATTTTTCAAATTTTATGTTGAATTTTACATTTCCATTAAAAAGGGTTCCTGAAAAACATTACCTGCCATATTGGCATTGACAGGGTTGTCATTAAGAAGACTCATGAGTCTGCCTATCTGCTCATTGGACAAAGAAATAGGATAATTGTTGGTTCTAATTTCAAGATTAACATCAGAAGAAGCATTGTTACTGGTAGCAGGCTTAGTATTAGTATTGAAAATTCTTTTTCCATAACCAGCGGGGTAACCAACAAGCTCATAGCATCTATCAATAGTGTGACCAGGCTTGTTGTAGTGAGTGCATTTTAGGTTAAGATTGGGTCCTTTGTTGTTAGAGTTATTACCAAAAGTGGGATTTGAACCTTTGTAATTGTTGTTATTGTTCACCTTTTTCTTGTTATCAAAAAATTTTGATGCAAAAGCAGAAACATTAGGTTTGGTTGATCCAATCCCAGAGGATAAATTCTTATGGGATTCTTCCCATGAGACAACAGAAACAGTTTTGACAATTGGCAAAGGGTCTCTGGTTAAAATGTTGCTTTTGATAGGCACATAAGTGTCATCAAGGCCCATTAAAAACTTCATTAACTTGATTAGATGGTTATGTTTTTCAAAATTTTTTGCAGCATCACAAGTGCATGTAGGAAGACTGATCATAGAATCAAACTGTTTCCATAAGGACTTAAGGTTATTGTAATAATCAGCAAGAGAGGACCCATTTTGACTCAAAGATTTGATGTTTTTATGTATATTAAAGACTGCAGAATCATCAACTTTGTCATAGGTTTCTTTTAAATCATTCCACATTTCATAGGCAGTTTTAGAATATATGGCACAAGCAAATAGTTCGGGACTCAAAGAGTTTTAGATCCAAGTAAGAACAACAGAATCACACATATCCCATTGATTAGCAAGACCAGCATTAGAAACATCTTTTTTGCAGGTTCCATTAATAAAACCAAGTTTATTGTGATTTCTTAAGGGAAATGTCATAACATTACTTCATATTTTATAATTTTCAGAACCAGTCAGTTTTACAGACACAATGCGAGTACCACTAGTATCATTAGGGTGTAAGTAAAGAGAATCACCAAAGCTAAGTTTTAAATCTGAAGAGGAACTTATGTTAATCACATATTCATTATTATTAGGTTCATCATCACTGTCAACCATGGTGACAACACAGAAGAGAATAAATAAGCAGATAATCAAGAACAGAGAGGGGCAGCAAGCAACAACCATTACCAATTAATAAAAATAAACTCAAATCAATCTCCAAACTAACTTAACCTATCCTCCTTCAGACTAAGAAAAGTAAGGACAGAAAGTAAGCAATTCACGCCCACGAATCAACAAGCACCAAGCCTGTAGATTGGGGTAGGCCAAAGCAGGTATTCATACCACTCAGAAGGTGGCAGATCAAGGAGTTAACCTACCCGTTTGCACCCACTCAGCTTGAATATTGTTGATCAAAGAAATAGAGAGGGAACTTACAGTGCTTTGCGCAGCGGAATAAGCAAGGACCAGCCATAATCACCCTAGATTCACTTAGTCTAGGGATGATTATGATTAATTAGTACCAGAGAGCACTCCAAGATTAAAACCCCCAATTCAAAGAAACTTAGGGTTTTAGGAACAAGCCCTAATTTTCCAATTAAGCTTCAAAATACTCCAAGAGCAAAAAAAACCCCAATTCAGAATCAATTAGGGTTTCAGGAACAAACCCTAATTATTTTTCAATTGGGCTCCAGTAGAATCGGATTCACCAATCCTACCACCACAGACGTCCCAGAACACAATTAATTATCACTGGAGAGATCAAGAGTCAAAAACCCTAATTTCTAGTAGACCCTAAGAATCCGGATTTGAAGATAATCAAAAGCCTATGGCTCTGAAACTATGTGCGATGGTATCAAAAAGATAGACAGACCAACAAATGAACCTTTATTCAAGAGTAAGTTACAATAGTCGGCACAGATTTCCTAAGACAATACTCAAACTATTACACAGTGAATAAGAGAGATCAACATATCACAATACATAAACGTTTAGAGAGAATGAGAGAGCAGCTATGAATAAGGTTGTGTATATTTGGGTGATTGCAACCCTAGAAAGGGGACTCAATATAAAGGCCACAACAATACATAAAGCCCCTTTAACTTTTTGTTCTTCAACATAAGCAGTAACACTTTGGATCCTTTATTGAGAAGAGTAAAATCTCCAGCTTTGGCCCTTCTACAAGAGCCTGCACACTAATCAAACAAGTGAGACAACAAGGAAGAACATGTTTGAGAGACAGATTACTTTGGTGTTTTGGAACAGAAACACACCGATCAGTGAGGGACTGATTTTTCATTTCATAACCTCCTATATCAGCCATGTGAAGAAGCATATAATGGCGTAAAATTTACTCATAGCCCTGTCATGACTTACGGGCCCGAGTTAAAGCTATAAATCACCGTTCAATAAAAAATGGAGCCGTAACATTGACATGATTTGGGAACAAAGTAGATTCCAGAAATTTAGAATTGTAAGACATACCAACTTAATTGCCATGATTGCCTAAGATTTAAAAAAATAATAATAATAAAAAAAAAAAAAAAATGAACTGACAAAAGACATAAAAACCTCGTATATGGGACATTTTTGTCCAAAGTTTTCAAAACTAAAGATATGGTTTGGGAGGTACTTAGGTTTGAAAGATTAAGATAGGGTTTGTTTGAGTGGTTCAATCATCTGGTCACATGTTTCAAAAACTACAAGGGTCATTCTCTTTTAGCAGGGATATGTTTGGATGTATTGGCAATCGGAATCAATAGTGTGCGCAATTGTAAGTTGGTTTCCAATATCAAAGATTTAGAAGATTGAATTGCCTTTTGTGTAAGCAATTGTTGCATTGGTTTTCTTGTAGCAAGTGCAGTTATCATGTTAATTTGTTCATGTTTCTAGTATTCTTCTGTACTTTTCAGTCAATATAATTTACCGTTTTAGAAAGAACAAAATTGCTACCTATTGTTAACAATGAAACATAACTAAATCATATTGTACATTCCCTTTCCAAGAATTATTTGATTTAGTGTATCTGCAAATACCTTTAAAATTCTAAACTTGCCCAGTCAAATTCTGAGTATATTCTCATATATAATTAAGGGTGAAAGCTAAAGATACGCAACATAGTTTTTCAAAACAGACGATATATGTAATGAACTTTGAAAATTACCATTGTACGCAAAATACTTTCAAATTTGGAACAATGTACGTAATATGACCGGTAACTAGTAGGTTACCAGGTCACAAAGTTTGAAAAATGACAGAAATGGTCCATGTGGCTTGCGTTGACTTTCACAGGTCATCAATTTTTTTTTTTTTTGGAAAATTTTTTCTCAATTTTTTTTTCTTTTTGGAAAAATTTTTCAATATGTTGAAATAGTACAAAAATGTATGAAAACCGGACAAAATGTAAGAAAAACGGATGAAAACCGATAAAAACGTAAGAAAAAAGGACAAAACGTAAGAACAACAGATGAAAACGGGCAAAAACGTAAGAAAAACGGATAAAAACGGACAAAAATCTAAGAAAAATGTAAGAAAAACGGACAAAAACGGACGAAAACAGATAAAAACGTAAAAAAAAGGGACAAAAAGGGTTGAAAACGGGCAAAAAAGAAAGAAAATAGACAAAACGTAAGAAAAACGGATAAAACGGAAAAAAATGTAAGAAAAACGGACAAAAATGGATGAAAACCGATAAAAAGGTAAGAAAAACGGATGAAAACGGAAAAAAATGACTAAATCTGAAAGTCAATAACCATAAGGACCATTACTGAAACATTTTTAACCAAAAATAAAGTCAATGGATGACCTGTGAAAGTCAACGCAAGCCACATGGACCATTTCTATCATTTTTCAACTTTGTGACCCTAAGAACCTACTAGCTACCTGGAATCATATTACGACATCGTTCCAAATTTAAAAGATTTTCTTACAATGATAATTTTCAAAGCTCATCACAGATATCGTCTGCTTTAAAAACTATTACAGATCTTTAGTTTACCTATAATTAACTATAAAGTATAAAAAACTGTAATTGACTTAATATAATCATCGTGGAAAGTCAATGATTTAAATGAATGAACCCATCACATTTATTTTAGTATATTCTACACGCCTAAAAAGTTAATACTATTATATACGCGTAATATTAACATAGGGAAATATTTGAAACTCGTCTTACTGGTTCATTGTCTTTGTTAATTTTGAAGTGACTGAACTAGTATATAAAGCCATCTTCATCACCTCCAAAACACACAACAACATTACAAACAATCTCCAACAAAAAAAACCATAAGAATTTATCATGAGCTTCTTTACAACCCTTCTTTATCATCATCTACTCCTGTTCACCATCCTGCTCTTTCAAGCTCTTACGTGCCGTGCTGCGGGCGGATCATGGTCCGTCCTACTCCCAAGCATCGGCATTTCTGCCATGCACATGCAACTACTCCCTAATGACCGTGTTGTAATGTATGACCGTACCGACTTTGGCATCTCCAACATTTCTCTGCCAAATGGCAAATGCCGCCCAAACTCAACAGACTGTTCAGCTCATTCTGTTGAGTATCATGTTGGTTCAAATACAATACGTCCACTCATGGTACTGACTAATGTTTGGTGTTCCTCAGGAACTTTGATGCCTGATGGAAGCTTAGTCCAGACAGGCGGTTGGGCTGATGGTTATCGTAGGGTTAGAACTTATAAATCGTGTGCCACGTGTGATTGGAAAGAAATCCCAAATGGGTTGAACCAACAAAGATGGTATGCCACCAATCACTTATTGCCAGACGGCCGACAAATTATCATTGGTGGTCGACGGGCATTTAACTATGAATTCTACCCGAAGATGTCAGCCACTGAGAACTCTCCAAGCTTTCCATTTTTAGTTCAGACGAATGACCCCAATGTTGAGAATAATTTATACCCATTTGTGTTTCTCTATCCTGATGGAAATTTGTTTGTTTTTGCCAACAACCGTGCAATTTTATTCGACTACTCTAAGAACCAAGTCGTTAAGACCTACCCAACAATGCCCGGTGGTCAACCAAGAAACTACCCAAGCACCGGCTCTGCAGTACTACTCCCTTTGCGAATAAATAAAGGGATTGTGTCTGAAGTTGAAGTATTGGTCTGTGGGGGTGCGCCAAAAGGAGCGTTCGTTAATGCAAATAGGGGAAGATTTGATGGAGCTCTTGATGATTGCGGGAGGATTAAGATATCCAACCCCAATCCCCAATGGGTCATGGAGACCATGCCAATGGCTCGAGTCATGGGTGACATGCTGTTGCTTCCCAATGGTCATGTATTGATCATCAATGGTGTGTCGGCTGGGGTTGCCGGGTGGGAACTTGGAAGGAACCCCGTTCTTAGCCCTGTAACATATAGACCGGATAACCAAATAGGGACTCGATTTGAAGTACAGAATCCTAGCACAAAACCAAGAGTGTACCATTCTGCAGTGGTTTTACTGAGAGATGGTCGGGTTCTTGTTGGTGGAAGCAACCCTCATGACAAGTATGAGTTCACAAACGTGCTTTACCCTACTGAACTAAGCTTAGAGGCGTTTTCTCCATCTTATCTGGATTCAAACTCTTCCTCCCTGCGCCCAAGGATTATCTCACCCAAGACTAAAACTAAGATCCACTTTGGTAAAAGGGTGGCTATTACGTTTACGGTAACTGGCCTTGTGGACCCTAATGCAGTTTCCGTGACAATGGTGTCACCTTCATTTAACACACACTCGTTTTCTATGAATCAAAGGTTGTTGGTGCTTGATAGTGGTAACTCTACCAGGGCTATGGGAAAATCAACATACAAAATAGGTGTGACTGCACCTCCATCCGGTAACATTGCACCTGCAGGGAATTATCTACTGTTTGTGGTTCATAAAGAAATTCCAAGTCCAGGCATTTGGGTCCAAATGCAGCGATAAAAATCTATACTATTTGTTTGGTTTCAAGCGTTGTATATATATGCTGGTGTCGTTCTTTCATTTCCCATCTATTCACTGTTTATTTATTGTATAGCAGATATAGATCATTTATTCTGTATATTCATGTGTATCCTCATAACTTGATTTGCGGAGATTGTTGGTGATGTCATTTTTAAATGATAAGGTTATTAATTGGGTTTTGCTAACAAGTGCCATTGGGCACAAGTTAATGTATAACTAATAAACACAAACATTCCTTTTATAAACCCGATTTACATTTAAAAAACACAAGTTAGTGATAAATTACCATATTTGAACATAATTTACATTTAAATAAACTAAAACATACCTTTTATAAACCCGTTAATACGTGCGGGCATAAGTTAGCAAAACCCTTATTAATATAGCCAACTAGTGATTAATTTCATGCCGTTTCTTTTCATCTATCATTTTTATATTCTGCTGGTCGTATCGTTTGACTTAATTGTAAGTTCAATTCGTTTTATAACATCATTATTCCATTTGTTGTAGGCATTGCAATAACTAATAACTGTGATTTAAAAGAACAATATTAACTTTAATAGTTTTCATTGTATAATAAGTGCCATGTCAGTTCCCTGCACGTATGTCAGGCATGATACCATTGTTGTTAGACAAATACGAGAATGAAAAGTGGATATAGACATAGAATATCAAACACCTCCGTAAGAGTCATTTTTCTTAGGTCCCTGCATATCCAAGATTTTAAAATAGAAGTGTTGATTTTTCCGACTTTAGTGTACTGCTAAAGTAGCAAAATTGATCTAATTAAGCAGGATTTGTGACACGTGAGAAGATTATGCATATTTGTCAACCAAAGCTCATAGCATTTCCGCTGAACTAGTTCGACTATGAGATTTGTGGGAATGCTTGTTATTATAATATCATGTTAAACATGAACATTGTTGTTGGTGACATACAGCAAAATGTCACAAAAGTCAAAAAAGCGTCACCAATGGTTGTCACTAAATTTTCATACGTTTCTCCGACGCATAAAAGAATGCAAGTAAAAGTGTCATCAGTAAAAACCTTTTTGTAGTGACAAGAAAATATGAAACTTCTTTTTTTTCCTTTTAGGACACAATTTGTTTACAAAATGTCTCATTGAACCTAAAAGTTATAGCTTTTAACTCACGTTTTTAAAACCCGAAAAAACAATTAGTGACACTTTTTTGTGTCACTAAAATCTATGTCACTAGTTTTTTATCGTGTTGTCACTACAAAATTTGTGACATATACTCACTAAAACTTTTACCCACTAAAACTTTTAAAAGTCACTAAATTAAAATAATAAAATAGAAAATAAAACCAACAGATATAAAACTGTCATCACACTCGTTATCCGCTACATATCAAATCGCACCCACGCACACACTCGATCCAAAATAATAATAACCCTAACTCCACCGCCCCTATCCACAACCACCACTGAAACCCTAACTCCGGCACCGTCGTCACCATCTTTGTCTCTATCTGGTAGTTGATCGAAACCCAAACTCCGGCACCTTCATCACCGTAACCGTCGTCGGTCGTCAGTCGTTGTCACTGTTATCAATTAAGATATAATACAACGATTTCCTTTACAGTTTGTAATCTTTTTGTTGTTAAGTTTAAACCCTAGCTTTTAGGTTATTGATTCAATTGAGGTGATTGAGTTGATTTTATATTGGGTGTTTGATAACTCAAGTGTTGAATTGTTGCTATTCTACTTCATTTTATATTAGGTTTTAGTGAAGTTTAATCAAGTTTAAAATCTGATTGAATATGTTGATAGCTGAAGCTTTGAATTGCTTTGTGATTGACTAATTTTAGTTAAACTTAAAATTTGATGGAACAAAATGATTATTGACTAAAAGTTGTTATGTTTGTTGTTGGATTTAATAGATTAAGTGTTTACGGAATAAGGTCTAGTGAAAGCGATATGTGTAGTTAGTGTAGCTGCGTTAAGCTAGGTCCTCACGGAAAACCAGATAGTAGTTTGTGAAGTTACGTCTAGTATTAAAAATTTATACTTCTCGATTTGTTGTGCTTTATACTTTGAAGGTTAAGGATTTTAAGTAGTAAGGTTTAGATTTTGTGAGCTTTTGCGTTTGAACTGAAATCCGTTAAAGCCGTTATGGACTGAGCTGACTGGATTGAAATTGATTATAAAAGTCTAGTGACGCTTAAGTTTTTAACTAGTGTAGCTGTTTTAAATGGTTTCCTGGTCGCAAATAGTAATTTATGTGATTTGCTAATGCTAACTGAAAACCGTAGTGTCTTCTTCTATGGCTTTTGTTAACATGTAGATTTCTTAATTGAAATGAGTTGTAGTGTATGAGTGGAACTGAAGGTTTTATGCTAAGGAGGTTTGTATTGAGGTGTTTGGATACGAGAGACTACCAAAGGTATTTGGATAGCAAGATGTCCTGACATCGAACCTTGCATCATTGTTATGGATCTTGAGGGTACCGGATAGGATAACTACATTAGATGCCTTTGTTATCACTAGAAGTTGTGTCAAATTCATGTGGAAGACGAAAGGGTACGAAGTGATATATGTATATATAAATTTTTGTGGTGGCAAGATGGGCGGGATGAATAATGGGTCAAAGACAAAACGGATATTTGTGTGTGGTTGAAATGCGTTGGGTTGACTTTAAATTTGTCCCTAAATCTTTTTTATTTCTTTTCATGGATAGTTAGTGTCTTCCAAAACATACCCCGGAAGGGCTATGTTTGGCAATACCCTTACAACGGTTAATGGCTATATGATTGCATTAATAATCCAGTATTTGAATAACATAATGCAAGAAGTTTTATGCATAGAGAAAAACACTTTGGACCTATTTACCTTTTAGTTCCTATTTTCTAATTTGACCTTTTTGTTTCCAGGTTGTCCAAAAGTTTGTATTGGGTGAATATGAATCTGAAGCTACAGCTGCTTACAACTGTAACGTATATGACATTTCAACTTTGAAAGATCCTCGCTCCAAAGATGTGTAACAAAGGTATATTGTAACCATTTTACTTGTTTCATTTTAAACTAAGACTGTGAATTTTACTCGTTAGACTCGTTGGAGGTAAATTGGAATAAAAATTCACGAAATTCAGTTAAATGAGGTGAAATTTTACTCGTTTGACATGTTGGAGTTAAATAATGAATATGTTAAATATAATTTCTAAAACGACACTAAAGTAATGATTATAATTAGGAGTGTGAGTCTGTGGTCAGCTGGAACAAGTCAAGTTGAGATTTTATGTTCTTAGATTATAAGGAGTGTGAGTCTGTAGTCAGCTGAACAAGTCAAGTTGAGGACAGCATTCACAATGCTTACTTTTACCTTATTGAGAAAGCAGAACACTCGGTTTACATTGAGGTATTTCATAAGCTCATATATCAAAAGATTGTTAAAAAGTTTTATAGTTGCTGACTTTTATGTTGTATGCAATCTGAAACACCTTAATTGATACGACAAACTGAATTATGTTATTTTGGTTTTTTCTTTTCCCAGATAAATTTAGAGTTTTCTAATACTAACATGAACGTTGTTGATGTGCAATGCAAAACCCAGGCCAACTTAAAGTTAATTCAGGTAGTGTTTTATGGAAGAAACAAGGAGGAGGGAAGGTTGTCGAAGTGGAGGCTATTTTCTGGGATACAACTAATCTTGCTCCAGTAAAGTCATGTCAGATAGTTTTCCGTCACAATATTTGTTGCGAATAATAAAAAGCCGAGACACAATGTAGGTTTAGCAAATTTCCTGCATCTATAAAATGTGCTCTGATATGTAGGTTTTTTGGTATTTGCGAGTGTCATGTTTTTGGCGAGTCAAGTGTCTAACTGCAGGTGTATAGCGGCTTTAGTTGGATTTAAAAAGCCAGAACGATGCGCCATATCCATTGAGGTAATACTTTAAAGTTCCAATATTACTTATAGAAACCTTTTTTTATTTTATAGATGATTAATGCTCTAACACGAATAGTAAAACAATATTAGGAGATTGTTAGCAGTGACAATAGAAAAGATCGCCTGGTCTTGGTATAAATTTGCATACTTAAATGAAGTATTATGAAATCGCATGCTTGAATGAGGACATCATACTGAACCTCATTGTTTTGTACTTCAATTTCAGGGTGGAAATCGTGTAATGATGTTCTCATATGGGAGTGGGTTGTCTGCCACATAACTGAGGTTTAACTGAAGATGTTGGATCTGATGATGCTTCGTATGCAAAAATCCCCAAGGAAAGAAAGAAATATTATGTCGCCTTATTGAAGGATGTGGTGAACCATAAGCTAATTGTGTGGCCTCCAATGATTATGATTGAGAATACACAGCTTAGACAAGATAAAAACTGGTATGTCTCACTACTTATTAATAGAGCGTCTTTTATGGTTATTAAGGGGTGTTTTGGATTTTTTTTTAAACTAATTATTGGTGCCTTGAAGTTGCAATAATCTGTTCTTACTGTTTGAACAAACAAGTTCTGCTTTTGATTATTTTACTACGCAAATCAGTGCTCGATAGTTATTTTTATACCAGCTACAACGCTTAAGGTTGTGACATTTGATAATTTGTTTGAGTAATAGCCACTAGTTTATTAATTTAGCTTTTTTATACATAAAAAAGACCTGTCGAAAGCATTCGGCTTATATTGTTACGTGTCATATAGGCAACACCCTTTACCTGGGAATACCTTTGCAGTATATTGTTTGGTTAGGTAATAGGCCAAAATGTGAATTTAGTTGTATAGGGTTGGCCCGACTGACTTACTTCGTTAAGTACGATTAGGGAAACTATGTTATCACATATATGCTTTTTTAAGAAAGTTATTAAGGAGGCCGTTAGCAATTAAAAGGCAGATTCGTTTGCACTATACGAGTCGATAAAATTAACTCATATCCTGTATTGGTTATTTAAAACATACATTTTTTGTACGTCGCTCTTTTACTCGAGTGACATGTTAGTGTACTCATTACATCCAATATATAACAGTATCATTCCATTTGATTATATATGGTCTCAGGGAACTGCACTTGCTGCTCAAGAAGGAACCTGCAACTTCATTGGCATCCTCTACAACATTGGCGAGAGAAATGCCTGAGATGAAGTACCCATCTGGAATTACACTTTTGGAAATTTTGTGTTGCACAGTATCTGTTAGCTTAGGAAAATTTGCCATTCGGTTTGTAATTCCGTTACTATACTCTGATTTTAATATTTTTGTTGACAAACACCCCGCCGCGAAGCGCGGGTATAAACACCTCTTTTTGTACATTTGAGATTGGAATTTGTTATAAACGCCGCAAAGTAATCCTCATTTTATTTTGTTGAGAAATGCAGTCTACACATTTGAGAATTCAATTTGTATTTCTGCCAGAAATGCATGCATCTGTACATTGCAAAGTCACCTTTTACTGACTGAAATTGGATACAATTTTGCGTCATTTTAGTGATTTTATAAAAAGGTGATGTACCCTTTAGTGACTAAAAAATTTTAGACACCAAATCTTTTTAACTTTTGCTCACTAAAATTTTAGTGACAAAAGACTTTTAGTGATCCTTTTGTTACTTACTCTTTTTTTTAGTGGGAGTTGAGAAATTAGCATTTAGTGATTGTTTTTTTATCTTTTGCTCACACTTCTTTTAGTGAGCAAATGTCATTTATTTTGTAGTGTGTAGTGAATTCTATATCTTTAGCATACTGTAAACCTCTAGTTTTTTTTTTGTTAGGAATTAGAAATTCCAGGTATTAAAGAGTCGGTCACCTCCTGTATATGTAATCGTTAGAAAGCTCGTAGTCGTAGTTCTTTTAAGTTAAGTAGCATTTAGTTAAGTAACACCGTGGAGGACGGACGGGTCTTTACCCACTGTATGCCTGATCCACAGCCCGATGTGTGGCGATTTATGTAAGACTATAAATACTCTCTACCTCCCAAGGTAGAGAGTTGGAGCTCATAATAATATCTTTCACTTTCTCTCACTAAGTTCCTAAACCTCTAACTTTCTCTCTAGAATTCCATCTATATGCTACTTTGTGTTATGGTTTGATGTGTATGTGAAAAGTTATATCTAACAATTGGTATCAAGAGCCATGGTTAGATCATATCTTGCACATCTTTGGATTTCTAGTGGTTTTAGGTGGTTTTGAGTTTGAAAAGTTTAGTGGTTTTTGCATCATTTGGTTGATTTCTTGTGTTAAAGTTTGAATTTTGTTAGTACTTTCATGTTTAGAATCATCACAAGTGTTTAGGTTTTCATTTGGTTAGCTTGAATCATCTTGGTTGGGTTGTTTTTGGATTGAAAAGTGATGTTTATATGGTTTTTCTTGCTAGCGACTTAGCTCACGGTTTATTTTCTACATAGCGACTTGCTTTACAAAATTGTAGCGAGTTACAGCTTTAGATCTAGCGAGTTAGATCTAGCGAGTTAAAGTACAAGTAATGGACTCTCCACTACGAGTAGCGACTTGGTGGTAGCGACTTGGTCCAGAGCGAGTTGCTCTTTAGCGACTTGTATCTCTAGCGACTTGTGTAGCTTAATTGTCGCCAAAATTTTGCTAGCGACTGAGGGTTAGCGAGTTACTACTTAGCGACTTGCTTTTTGTCTAGCGACTTGGGACTCTAGCGACTTAGTTGTCTAGCGAATTAACACTACAAAAAATATGCCATTTAGTGACACACATTTTTAATGACACAAGCGCATGTGTCACCATAGATTATGAATTAGTGACAAATGATATGTGCCACAAAAGAATTTACAGTTTTAGTGGCACTTTACGGTATGTGCCACTCATTTACACACGTTTTAGTGGCAAAACAAATAATTGTAACACCAAAACATCATAAGGATATTTATTATTCTCCATTTCTGTCATTAATTTTATCAAAAGAAAAAAAAAAAAGTAGGCCGCCCCTTTATTTCTCATTCCCCTAACTTTTCAAGTTCATTTGATTAACCCTAATATATGTCTCTAATCACGGCAAAACATTCCCTTCAAATTCTTGATTAAATTTTCCAATATGAAGCATCTTCTATTCATTAATAATTTTGTGATCCATTTTTTTGTAGGTAATCAATTGTGGTTCTTCTCTTGATTACATAATGTAAGTTAACCTAAACTTATGTATTATGAACTACTTTTCTGAGATCTACAACTTTTTCTAACCTAATTTTCATATGATAGAATATGTTTATCATGTCATTTTCTTTTGTGTGATTTGGTAGTCAAGCGTAGTTTATATTGAAATTCTTAAATCGAAAGTTATTGTCCTTATTTGTATGTATCTCTTTTGATGAATGAAAAGTTAATGGTTAAGATTTACATTGAGATTTTTATAACAGTTAGTTGTGCCATTGTTAAATGAATTTCTCCTTTTTGTGTTCCCCTTAGACTACTTAATTCATGATAAAACACATGGATCAATATGAATTACCACACTTTGTTTCCCAAAGAGTTGTTCAAATATAATCAATTTGAGTATTATTTTGGAACTGTTGGTTTTTTTATGCACATCAAGTACCAAAAGTTTTTACATTAAGTTTCTTGTTAGTACTTAGCCGCTTACTCACTAACTTATTTTATTTTGGTCTATATGCCTTTCTGTGATCAGATTTATGGTATTGGAAAAGTTGTTCACAAGGCTTGCTCATAAAGAGGTAAACTATAATTCGATTAATGAGAAAACTTCTTTGAAATTGCTTCTACTGTTTTGATTTTAAACAGTCATAATCATGGTTTTAAAACGCGCGCCATGGCGGCGCCAAGCGCCGCTAAGGCCTGAGGCGTGACCTCCATGTTATGAAATAGATTAAAGCGTCGACTTTAGGCGTGGTGAGATGAGGCGGGAAAATGCGCGATAAGTCGCGCTAAAGTGTGAGGCGTGGCGGGTTTTTTTATTCAACTTCGATAATTTTTTTAAATGAATAATATTACATGTAATGATAGTTTCTTTAACATTATTCATTATGTACAACACTTTTTGTAAAACTCGATATATATGAAATATGATATAAATAAATAAATATTATCATATTTTGTGCCGCCTTATGTCACGTCTTAAAAACGCAAAAACTTGGCCTTGGCCGCTAAGGCGTGAGGCTTGGCCATGCCGCCACGCCACTCATCGCTATTTATAACCTTGATTGTAAGCATTAACTATTTATATTCTTCAAACATTTTTAAGTTTGTGCAAAAATATTTGTGATGGTACAGAAAGAATTATACCGAGAAACCAATTAGCCGCAGCTGTAACGATGGAGGTTTGTTTACGATAAATTTTCTCAAATTTTGGTAATAGGTTTTTCGATTTAAATTGACAGATGCCTTTATGGTATTTTACATACTTATTCGTCTGAGATTTCTAGTTACAGACACATGATGACTAATCTACGAATTGAAACAAGTCTCCTAAGTTTGCTCTTATGCACTATTTATGTACTTGGGTATCTCAAACAAATTAGCCGTGTTTGAAATCTTCTTTTAAAGGTACGCTTGCTCTTGAACACCTAGTATCGTATTTTAATCAACACTTTGCATAGTTTATATATTAGAAATGTTGTCATGTCTTAAGCTTATCACTTAAAACAATGAGAATTATGATGGCATAGATGTTTGTTGATAATTTCATCATAGATTCGAATAACTTGCTTTTTTTTCCGTTTATCTACAGATGGTGGTGTCAAGGGAGATGCAAGAATCTAGGTTTGGTGCCTTCGATGAATTTGGTGCTTACTTGGCAATAGCGT
Organism: Chrysanthemum lavandulifolium; assembly: GCA_022545495.1. Lineage (NCBI taxonomy): Eukaryota > Viridiplantae > Streptophyta > Magnoliopsida > Asterales > Asteraceae > Chrysanthemum > Chrysanthemum lavandulifolium. Next base: position 216,660,167 of record CM040244.1, read on the forward strand.
TAGATTTCTTATTAGATATATAGGCTTAACTTAGTTTGGACATGTTCCGAGAACACCATTAGTCGACTTATACAATTTTGTTATGTATTTCTACCTTGTATATGTTGAAGAACTATCATAAATGTACTCCAATTTGAATTAATAAGAATTAAGTTATCATTTCTTATTGTTGACAGTAATATGGTAATCTAATTAATCTTTCCAGAAATGCATGCGTATTGTTACTTTGGCAGAAATTTTCTAGTGTGAAGTGTTTCTATGGTACAAAATATTTGCCATTAAAACTAGCAACGGGTCATGCAATTGTATTGATTAATGACACAAAGTAAGTGCCACTATATCTCTGAAAGACATTAGCAACATAAAAAAAATGCCACTAAAGCCCGGAATGGATGCAACAACACAACAAAAAAGTGCCACAAAAACCCTTTAGTGGCAACGCGCTTCGTGACACTTATTTTTTCTGCCACCGATTCCCATACCAGTCTTTAGTGGCACTTATTTTGTATTTAGTGGCATTTTTTGTGTGTCACTAAATGATCATTTTTTTGTAGTGTAAGTGTTAGCGACTTAGTGCATTATCTTCTAGCGACTTAGTGCATTATCTTCTAGCGACTTAGTGCATTATCTTCTAGCGACTTGAGTGATTGTTTACGGTTTTCTTGATTTAGTAAAATCCGTGAAAGAATCTATTTCCGGTTTAATCATAGAGTTATAAAATCCCGTATAACTGTTAACATGTCTACCAACGTCCCTACTATCATCTCCATCGCTGTCGAGGATGTACAAGCACCGGCTCAGATACTCGCCCACCCATGCTTGACAGAATCGACTATGATTCTTGGGCTCAACGAATCGATTGTATTGCCTTGGAAAGTAAAATGGTGTCAACATTCTCAAATCCATTGATGAAGGACCATATCGAGTTGAGACGACTAGAGACATACTTGATACTAATGAAGATGGTACTCTGCTTACGGAATGGATGGACCTAAGATGTATGATGAGCTTGATGATAAGGAGAAAAGAGATTCGATGCGATATCGTGGCTTCAAACATTGTTCTTCAAGGTCTTCCTAAAGACATCTACAAGTCGATCAATCAAAACACCGATGCAAAGGCGGTTTGGGATAACGTTAAGATGCTTCTCTCGTGTTCGAATTAACTATGGAAGACAGAGAATCCCAACTCTATGACGAATTTGAGCACTTCAAGATGAAACCAAATGAGAATGTCTATGAGTACTATGTGAGATTTCATAAGTTAGTGAATGACATGAGGAACATCGAATGACTATGCCTAACATTCACCGAACTCAAAATTTGTGAACAACATGAATCCCGAATGGCACAAGTTTGTCACCACTGAAGCTCACTAAAGGATTGAAGAATACAAACTATGAGCAACTCTATGCCTTCCTCCTTCGTAATGAGAGACATGCTATGTTTGAAAAATTGATTCTCAATCGGTTCAAAACCAACCAGGAGAGACAAGCTCGGCTAATGACTCAACAACTTTCTACTCAAACATCGGAATCACGACCAAAGCATCACAGTCATACCCTTGGGTAATGGTAATCACAAACTCATTCCCGATCCTATGTTCAAACAAGTCGATGTCGATGCTCACGTGGTAACTTCATTAATCAACTAGCTCTTCTCATTAGTCAAAACATGAATTCTCTCCCACAAACCAACAACAACCTCGAATCGCATCTAACCCACACAATCAAGCCATCGTTAAAGATGGAAGGATCGTGGTGCAACCATTCAGAAAGACAAGATGATCAAGGAAGAGGTGGAGGGAGAGGTTATGTTGGCAACCGTAATCGAGGAAGAAATGGTAACCAAGGTCAAGCTAAGCCAATCAAATTTTATAACTGTGGTGGTGAAGGACACATTGCAAGGAACCGCACATCTCCAAAGCGCCCATGAATCGCCGATTACTTCGAGATAAGATGATGCCGCACAAGCTCGTGACAATGGTGCCGCTTTGGATGAAGAGGAATTGTCGTTTCTTGCCGAGGTAATGCCAAGACCTATGATGCGAGATGTGGATGAGCAACCTATTCAGAGATAGGTCACAATCATCGAATGCCTTTCAAGTCGCCGACCGTGATGCATACGACTGATGTAGATGATGGACCCATCGCACACACAATTTTTATGGCTAGCATTTCTCCAATGGTTTCTCCCAAGATCTCTTCTTCACCACAAGTGGCCCATCCAAGGACAAACTCATCTCGTGGGTATTAAAACTATACGATGATGTCGATGTGCAATGATGCATGACAAAGTACAATCAATCAAACCTTTGAATCAAATGTTGAAAATATGGGTAATAACAATATTGTCCCATACGATCAATACGTGAAACAAAGTGAAAGTGAAGTTGTACCAAGTGATGCATCTTCTGCATCAACAATGACTATGTCTTTGATGAATACACCGCATGTGCTCCCGATGATTCCGTAATTTCAACTAAATGCCTATAAGGAACGTGTTGCTATTTATGAACAACGTGCAAAATTTGAGTTGACCACCGTGAGCAGGAAATGGATGACCAAGTGAGTACATGAATTAGAAAAGTAAGTTTAGAGAAGAAGTATTGAAACAAGAATTACATTCCTTGCAAGAAAAACTTTCTAAAACAAACTAAGCAAAACAAGAACTTCAAGAAAATGTGAAAATGCTTAAGCAAGAATTTAATGCAAAGGAATCAAAACTCTTGAGAGATTTGTCTAATCTGAAAACTTTGAAAACAAACTTGAAAACAAGTTGTACATACAAGGAAACACCATTCGATCGCTTCACATGGTCACCAAACATCGAGTCTTAAGCGATAAGCATAGCATTCCCTTGTTGAGGAACCAAATCCAGAGGTAATTAAAAGGCTAGAAATGCTCATAAGGTGCTTTATGATGGTAATGAAATCCTTAAGCCTAGGCGTAAACCGAGTTGCGTTGAGTGCACCGAGGAAGATAAGAAATCAAATGAAATCACTAGGAAAAGATGAATAAGAAACAAAATGATCCCAAATGCAAAGAGAAAACATAATTATCACTCCTCATGATTACAAGAAAGAAAACTGATTTCCTTGAACAAGTTTAAGCCTCGACATTGTTGACTCCGAACAAGTCTTTCGGAAAAAGGATTTAGATAAGCGTAAAGCGGAAAATATTGTTGAAACAAACCTCCCTTTGGAAAATGCCTAGAGCGATCGTGTATCCTCCTAATACACCAATGCATCTTGTACCTAGAACAATTGCCACTAAAAGCAAGACATTAATTAGCCAATACGTTATATTTCAACTATTTGTTGATTTTGAGAAAACTTGCAAGAAAAGGATCACACCCACGGTATAATCAAGGAGAAAGGGTTTTGAACAAATGAAAGAATGTTATTTGATGAGGTCATGCCCTTCTTTAAACTTCTAAAAGATCACTTTGAGAGTCTTAAAAGGGAATAGAAACCGATATTAAGGGAATGGAAAAGGAATTTGATGCAATGGTTGTTGAAGTTAGTGACTATGAGCGTGCAATCGAAATATAATGAGATTGAGAGAAAGAACTTGCATACATTAAATGAGAATCTTATTATTGAATGTGTTGCTCAAGATGTGTTTTTCAACGCTTCAAATTGCTCTATTAATGCTTCCAAATTCCATGAACTATCTGTGGCCCCGAAAGTCTCCCATGATCGTGTCATTGAGCTTGAAAAACTAATTCTAAACTAAACGATAAAATTGAATCGAATGATCACGACAATTTCGTTAAACATTTTTCTAAACTAGAAGTTGAGCATTTTAATTTACAACTAAAATATCAACATCTTAAAGAAAATGTCAAAACTTCAAATGTCAAGACATCTTCGATGCTCCGAGTTTGATGCGCTTTTCAAATTAACAAACGTGATGAATGATTCAAGCTCGGTGCAACACTATCGTAAAGTTGAAAGCCCAAATCTCTCAATTAAAGGGTCAAACGAACAATATGACAGCTCCCAAATGCCTCCTCCTTTAGATTCTCGAATTCTCAAACGTTTCATCTTCAAAACTTAGTAAATGCTTTACAAAGGAAAATGAAAGTTTTCTAGAAGAAAATGAAAAGGTTAAACGTCATTTCAATGAGTTATTTGAATCAATTAAAGTCACTCGTAACAAAAATAACGATCAAATAGCGTCATTGCAAAAGGAAATTGAGAATCAAGAGTCGTAAAAGGAAAATGCCAATGACCAATGGGGAGAATGTTGTATCAAAGGTTCACTCTTGTAATAAACATGCTTTATCTCGTGACATATGTCCCTCCTCATCTAAGGAACAACAAACTAGCTATTCGACATATTTCTCATCTCTTAAGGATTGCTTAGAATGCTGCGTGAGATTGTTGAAGAAGATAAGCTAGAGAAACCTCATGATAATGCAATTGGACATGCATGCTTATATGCCAAACGATCTCAAGAAATCTTAGAATGCTTGATCACAATATGCCCAAAGACATTAGGTGAGTTAACCCTTTGATTCCATGTTCGATGCCTAATGCCAAGTATGATTTGCACTCGATTCCCAATGTTTTGAATGTGAACCGTAGTGTGCCCATGAGTAGTTCGGATTCTAGATCCGTTAATGCTAAGAAAGAGAACTCAAGTGTGCCTTCTAGGAGTACTAATCTCAAGACTCTAGTCTTAAGAAAGTGAACCTTAGTGCACTGAATGTAGTTCGGATCCCAAGACTTCTAAACAGTGATGCAAAGAGTTGTAAAACCAACTAATGTTCCCATTCCTCTACAGAGTAATCGGTGACATTAAAGGGAGCAGTCAAAGTCTCAAGACAATACAAGGAATGATAGGACCTCGCAAGCTAAGAATGTGCACCGAAAAGAGAGAAGAACAATCTAGGAACTTTAAGTTTGAATCGAATAAAACGAATCGTGTTGATTCTAGTATTAGCCATAGGCGTCTTGTAATTAATTAAAGATTCGATACTATTTGCAAACCTTGTATCGATGATCGCTTGAATTCATTTCTAATCATGAATGTGGTGTTAATGTTCGCCTAATGATGTTAATTGTCAAGTTAATATTGTTAATGCTAAAATTCATGCTAAGAAGGCTAAAAGGCAAAACGAAAGAAAGTTAGAAAACAATGGAAACCCACGGGAAGAACATTCAAGAAAATAGGCTTCTATTGATACCGTTGGTCATAAGACTAATCGATAATGCCCACTAGAAAATGGATGCCCACCGGTAGAACTATTCCCTTAAGAAGTGATCACACTATGAGCAGTGGCTAATCTGAGACACTAGTATCGCATCTATTCACAATGATTCCATTGCCTCACTTTCGATATGAATGCTTCTATTTCGATGTGGGTGTTCCAAACATTGTTACTAACCAAATGGAACCCATTCTTGCATGGGATCCCAATTATCCGCTTATCCATTCTTGTCTCGTGTTCAACCGCAGATCGCTCAAATCGCTCGTGGTACCGGACTCAGTCGCTCCAAGCATATGACTGGAGACCGTCATGCTCATGAACTTCGTGAGCAAATTCATCGGATCGTTAGATTTGGTAATGATCATTTCGGTGCTATTATGGGTTATGGAGATTATGTTGTTGGTGATAGTGTCATCTCTAGAGTGTATTATGTGGAAGGTTTAGGTCATAATATGTTCTCTGTTGGTCAATTCGTGATTTCGATCTAGAAGTAGCCTTCGTAAAACATACCGCTTTGTTAGAGATCTTAATGGTAAGGAACTGTTAAAAGGAACTCGTGGCTCAAATCTTTACACCATCTCTATCAATGACATGATGAGGGCCTCCAATCGCTTGTTATCAAAGGCTTCAAAACAAAGTCATGGTTATGGCATCGCGCCTCAATCACTTGAACTTCGCACCATCAACGATCTTTCCGTAAAGGACTTAGTTGTAGGTTTACCTAGACTAAAGTATGAAAAGGATCATCTTTGTTCAAGATGTCAATTGGGAAAAAGCAAGAAGTATGCCCATAAACCCAAACCTACTAACTCGTCACGAAGTTCTTCATATGATTCATATGGATTTATGTGGACCAATGAGGGTGCGTAATATCTTTGGGAAGAAATATGTGTTAGTTGTGGTTGATGATTACTCTAGATTCACCGGTCAAGTTCTTAAGGACAAAGGATGAAACTCCCGATATCATCATCAAACTCATCAAACAACCGCAGTTCGACTAAACAAAACCGCCGTAATTATCGTAATGCATAATGGAACCGAGTTTGTCAACAAACAACTTAGTGAATTCTATGAAAACGTTGGAATCACCATCAAAGAAGTGTTCCACGAACCCCTCAACATAACGGTGTAGTTGAAAGACTAAATCGTACTCTTGTTGAAGCCGCTAGAACAATGCCGATCTACTCAAAGGTTCCAATGTTTCTCGGGTCAAGCAATTGCCACTGCATGCTACACACAAAATCGTTCCCTGATTCACACTATTCATGGAAAAACTCCATATGAACTTGTCCACAACAGAAAACCTAATCTATCCTTCCTTCGTGTGTTTGGTGCATTGTGCTATCCAACTAATGAGGGTCAAGACTTAGGCAAACTTAGAGCCAAAGCTGACATTGGAGTATTTGTAGGATATGCATCAAACAAAAAGGGATACCGAATCTACAACAAAAGAACCCGAAATATCATGGAAACAATTCACGTTACGTTTGATGAGTCGACCGGTCAAATGGCTCCTGGACACCCACCAGACCCGCACTTCAAAACAGTCCCATTGGTTCATCCTTGTTCCAAACTCCTCTCAAGAAACTCCATATGTACCTCCATCCAAGATGATGTAAAGAAATTGTTTGATCCTATGTTTGATGAACTGATGATTCAATTACTAATGAGGAGTCGATCCTACAACAGAGGATGCTCATATTCCGTTGAATGAAGTCAATCCTCGCCTCAATATCTTTAAGTCAAGAAGCACCGTCACGATCCTTGATCTCATCAACAAATCATCATTCTTCAAATGTGCATCATGGAAATGTTTCGCATCAATGATGAAGTTAATCCCTTTGCTACTCCTCAAGATGCTCCATTTGAAAACATATTTGCTACTCCCGAATCATCATCGAACCATCTTCTTCAGAGACATCGACTCGCCTACCTCGGCCTCAACAACCGCCACATGAACACCTCGGAAAATGGACTCACGATCACCCCTTAGACAATATCATTGGGAATCCTCTCACCAGATCAACCCGAAACAACTCGCAACCGATGCCTTATGGTGCTTCTTCAACTCCGTACTATCTAAGATCGAACCAAAAGATGTTAAACCGCCATGAATGAAGATAGTTGGTTCAATGCCATGCAAGATGAAATTCATGAGTTTGATCGTCTTGATGTATGGGAGTTAGTACCGCCCAGATCGTGCTATGATCATAGCTCTCAAATGGATCTTCAAAGTAAAACTTGATGAGCATGGTGATGTGTTGAAGAACAAGGCTCGATTGGTTGCTAAAGGATATCGTCAAGAGGAGGGTATAGACTTTGAAGAATCTTTTGCTCCAGCTTGCTCGAATCAAGGCAATCGTAATCTTTCCGCCGATGTCGCTAGTAAGAACATGATAGTATATCGATGGATGTAAAGACGGCATTTCGAACGGAGATCTTAAAGAAGTCGCTCACGCCGCCCAACTCAAGGATTTGTGAATCAAGAGCATCCTACTCACGCTTATCGTTTGAAGAAGGCTCTTTACGGTTTAAAGCAAGCTCCAAGGGCATGGTATGATACATCGTCAAAGTTTCTTCTATCAACCGGATTCATCAAAGGAGCGATTGATCCTACATTGTTCACCGTGAAGTCGTGCAAACATTTAATTCATGTTCAAATTTATGTTGATGATATTATTTTGCCTCGGATGCACCCAATGGAATGTGATCGTTTTCAAATGAAATGAGTTCAAATTTTCAAATGTCAATGATGGGACAAATGTCATTTTTCTTGGGATTACAAATTTCACAAAGTCCCGGAGGCATTTTCATAAATCAATCTAAATATGCAATGAGATTTTAAAGAAATTTGGATTTGATTCATGTGACCGTTGACACCCCCATGATTGACCGAACCAAACTAGATGAGGACCTCTCGTGGATCATGATTGACCAAACGAAATATCGGAGTATGATTGGATCCCCGATGTATCTCAACGCTAGTAGACCGACATCTTGTTCATTGCTTGCATGTGTGCTAGATACCGTGCTAAGCCTACTAAAAAGCACCTTGAAGCGCTTAAACGGGTCTTCGGTATTCCAAGGAACCATCAATATGGGTCTTTAGTACCAAGGACACGGTATGTCACTAACGGCCTATGCAGATGCCGATCATGCAGTTGTCAAGATACACGTCAAGCACGTCGAGGTGCTCGTTTTTGGGTGATAAGCTTGTGAGTGGTCTTCAAAGAAGCAAATGAGTACTTCTATTTCCTCTACAGAGGTGAATACATAGCCATGTCATCTTGTTGTGCTCAAATCTTATGGATGAGATCTCAATTATCCGACTATGGCTTTGAATTCAACAAAATCCTCCGCATCGTGATAATAAAGTGCTATTGCTCTCTCATGCAACAACGTTCAACACTCAAGAGCAAAGCATATCGACATTCGACATCATTTCATCGGGAACAAGTGGAAAAGGTGTGGTGGAACTATACTTTGTGAGGTCCGAATATCAATTAGCGACATCTTCACCAAAGCTCTTCCAAGAGAACGTTTGAGTTTATTCTTCCACGACTTGGCTTGAAAAGCCTTCAACCGAAACTCTCAAACGCCTTCGTGGAGGAAGACGAGGAGTAAAGGTCTATCTTCATCTATCTCTTGTATATATCTATTCGAAAAACAAAATACAAAATTATAAAACCTTCAAAATCAAATAGAAAATATAAAACTCTCAAAATCCATAAAATTTGAAAAATTCAAAAATCTTCAAAAAATATTGTCAATTTGTCATGTTTTTCTCGGTTCGATAATATCTACGGTCTTTGTCTGTCATTCAAAGAATGACACGAGACTTTAGATGTTGTTCAATTCTTAAAAAAAAAAAAAAAAAAAAAAAAAAAAATACATATATATATTTTGGGAGAAAGAGAAATGGTTTATTGTCATTTTCAGCAATAACCGGTTTAAAAGAAAGAACAGAGCCATGTTTCACCATGTTTTCAAATTCCATGCTCGATTCTATAAACGATTATCTCTTGAAAACTAAATGCTTTGAAAAATAACTCGATCTCTATTTTTGATAATCATCGGGACTTATTTGTCAAAATCTCTATCTCTCAATCAACAACCTATGTCATTGATTGAGGGGAGAATGATTTCAATTAAATTAAAAGTTATTTGGCATTAAATTGTTTTCAAAAGATATACATGCATGTTTTATCAATGGAGTTTAAAGTCTCAAAATCCGATCCTTATCGGCTCAAACGCTTTCACAATCAAGTCACAATTCTCCTTAAAGCTTTCAAAATCAATTTAATCTATACGAGATCACAAATCTCAAATGATTTGATAATTGTGATCGGGGAGAATGTGTGATTTAAATTGGATTTAAACCGATAATTCGGTAAATGGTTTTATAAGGATGTACATGCTATCCCGCCCACATGTGACAAACGATTTCAAGTTTTCCGTGCACATGTTGAGGGGAGCATCTATCTTAAACCTATGATTTGAAATGTGATCAACTTATCTCATGTGCAAGTTCCTCTAGTATGTGCAAAACTCTTTTCAAACCTCGAGGCACATATTGAGGGGAGCAAATTTATGGAAACCTCATCCTTCCCGAAATGCTATATCTTCTTGATTTGATGTGGGAAGTGATGTTGATATCTTTAGAAAATGATAATCAAAGAAGTTAATTCTTTCTCTTGCCTCCGTGTGCAAAACATTTTCAAATACTTGATGCACATGTTGAGGGGAGTTCTCGTTCTAAAATATCAAAAGCAATTCAGTACAAAATGCTTTGATAATATATCACAAGTATCCGAATTGATTTTCAAATGGTTTTCAATTGGTTCCAATGGCGGATGAACAATACCAAATAGACCGACCAACTCTACTTTATGTACGGAGATATAAGGATGATAAGGTTAGGTATGTGTTCCCATGATCCGCAGAATCGGAGGGATCTACCCAGAATAATCCACTAGTTAGTGTAGAAGTCCTTAGGTACGATGATAAAAGGAGAAAATGAGATATGGGAAGAGTGCGGACTAAGTCCGAGCTAGTAATCGAATAAACCCAACAAGGTTCTAGCTATGAAGTCTCGGTAAGCAATCAAGGGTTGAAGAATTAAAAGAATTGAATGAGAAAGGGTGAAAACAAATAGCCTCCATGTATTCAACCTTAGGCGTAAACCGGGTTCAATTCATATGCTACCGATGGTAACATCGGTATTGAAGACAAGACGTCATGGACCCAAAGGACGACCGCACTTCAACTTTCCAAACCACTCAAGTTCCTCTTAAAAGGGCTTGTTTCATTCTCACGGGAACCGACATTATCTATCGACTTTCTCTTAGAGATTGTTGATATTGAAGAAGGAGACCTCTCCCTAGTCTCCCAGATAGGATCCAAATATGCACAAATTGAGTCTAGAGCCACGAGATCATCAATAAATCTCATTAGGACACTTTCAATGAAGACTCTCTGTTTCACACAATGTGGAAAGAGAGATTATATCTTGAGTCCCACGCACTATCCTTGTGGTATTGCCGTAACATCCGAGTGATGTGTTTACATATTCACAATGAAGATGGAAAGCCTTCGAGCCAACATCAAACAAGCTCCCGGTAGGTGGCATGTGAGATCTATTTTATAGATTAACCATGTGACAACCGAATGAAACAATGGGGCGATTCAATCTCTTGAATCAATCTCGGTTCGAGTTATGGATTGACGGATACCTTTGAAAACCGGTCATTGTGCTTAAAACTCTTTTCTTTAGCACATCGACCGTGTACTAATTTTTCAAACCAAAAGGTGTTTTATGATTGATAATTTATTTTCAATAAAACCTTCGTTGTATTGCAAAAACAATTTCTATTGAGCAAAACACGATTGTTTTTCAAATCTCTTTTCATCAATCGGTGGACTTAAAATTATTGGTTCACTCACTCCGTGTTGTCTTCTTTGAGATGTTCCGGTTTGAGAACACTAGAACAATTGCGAAACCCCGTCAAGGAGATTCTTAGGAATCCTACCGATCACAAGCAAGACTTGTATCGATCAACGGGAACCGCGGGCGTGTACTCAATTCAACGAAGTGATCAAAGACACTTTCGTGCGATTTATTGCTAATCTGTTGTATGCGTGTACACCCGACGTTTGCGGTGATCGTAATGAAGCGGTCAATCCATAGCCGCATGCTCACTTAACACATTCATCTCAAAGAAATCATGATTAGTGCATCAATGACTCGATATTTTCACTCCAAGCTTCGCTTCTACGCCGCCAATATCATGAATCAACTAAAGCTTCCGCTACTCTGATGAGAAGATTTCATGATCTAGAATGTGAGCATGTCGGTCCTAAAGTCACAACACCACAAAGGATATCTTAGAGATTTTTGATAGCTGATGATCTCAAAAGATGGCTCAAAATTACTATCACGTGGATCAGTAAAAGACCTCCACTTGGAGTAACCAAACATGCAATGTGAAGAATCAATGACTACGAGCTTAGGAGCAAAGGACTACATCAAGAATACAAGATCAAGTGTTAATGTATTATCTAGTTGTATTCTATGTAATTTTGGTACATGATTGAGGTGACCTCCTTGGGAGATTGTTAGGAATTAGAAATTCCGTGTATTAAAGAGTCGGTCACCTCCTGTATATGTAATCGTTAGAAAGCTCGTAGTCGTAGTTCTTTAAGTTAAGTAGTATTTAGTTAAGTAACACCGTGGAGGACGGACGGTCTTTACCCACATCGTATGCCCGATCCACACCCGATGTGTGGCGATTTATGTAAGACTATAAATACTCTCTACCTCCCAAGGTAGAGTTGGAGCTCATAATAATATCTTTCACTTTCTCTCACCAAGTTCCCTAAACCTCTAACTTTCTCTCTAGAATTCCATCTATATGCTACTTTGTGTGATGGTTTGATGTGTATGTGAAAAGTTATATCTAACATTTTTAATGAGAAATATTTCCAAATATTCAACTTAATCGATGATTAATTTCTTTTCATATATTTTTATATTATAGGTACGTACTAACCAAATGGAACTGGCTTTGCATAATCTATAGTCTATAAATCCAGTCCCATGACTAAAACTCAATAACAAGAAGCTCATCTACGGGAAAAGTAATTAAGTAGACCTCTGATCTAAATTAAACATTCATGAAAGCAGCAAAACAGAGTGCCAACACACACATTTGACATTTTCTTCATACCTCCGTTAGATTTGGAGGTCCAAGGGCTAGCTCTAGGGGCCGTATGTATTAATTAACATAAAGCTTTATTCTTTTCAATTTTTGTTCAAGGAAAATAACATAAATAATATATATTAAACCTTCATAAGCAAAATGACCAAATTAAAGATCATATTTTTTTTTCACAAAACTACCTAAATTTTTCACAATTTAGCATTTTTTCTAGTTTTTTAATGACAACATTTTTTTACCATACTGACTCTTTAGAAAAGTGATACTAAATAGAAAGTGTCACAAAATATGCATCACTAAAAAATAATATATATATATATATATATATATATATATATATGTGTGTGTGTGTGTGTGTGTGTGTGTGTGTGTGTAAAATCGCAAAAATGAATAACTCAGCATAAAAAGATGAATACCGATTGAACTTTGAAAAAATTCGTAATTTGCTATAGAAATTGGTGGATTGGAAAACGTTTAACAATAGATTAGATGCCCAAGCCTGAGCTTTGAGCTCATTAAGATTTATTGTTATGTCTAGTGTAGTTTATAAATATCGCTCAATAATGAAAAGCAACCTACTACAGAGTTTACATTGTTTTAAATGGTATCCTAGCTTTAGGTTCAAGCCACCACCAAATATTTGCTATCCCCCGGTCATCGTCTACTCGTCGGTGATCCGATGAGATCACGGTTTTATTTATTTTTGCCTTAATTTTAATGCTTAAATAGTCTCTTTTTTTTACGTATATATCTAACGTATAAATCCTATCACATAAAACCCTAGTTGTCATAATACACTCACAATATGTTGAGTAGTCGCCAATCAACTGAATTTCTCTTCCATATAAATGGTGGCAGCTAGGTTTGATAGGGTGGCAAAGAAGAGGCGACTCAACTTAGACACCTATATCCGAGGATCAGACCCGCTCTGATACCATGTTAAATAATATGAAATTATAAACCCCGTAAGTTGCGTTTCATTATTGAACAATATTATTTACTACATTAGAAATAACAATGCCCAAAACCCACAATTGAGCTTAGGGTATCTGATTAATACATTGTCTAACAGAAAACATTGATTATTTTTGGTCATTTTGATCACATTAAAAAAGGTTCAAAAATTATATTTTTGTTAATTATTTTCCTTTTTGTTTGTTACAGTTTACTCATACTATATTTTAGTTATAACGTGTATAATAACACTTTATAAATTATCCAAATCTACCTCTGGAGTCCATTGTATCAACTAAATTAATTTACAGGAAAAATATTTTATTAAGTTTACCGTTAAAACAAAAAGGGGTTGATTTTGCTGAAAATAGTACAAAGTATGTTAGCACGAGCTCTGTGGAATACACGGCCCCTAGGCAAAGCATCAAACTCGACAACGACATATTGCACACATACTTTAATTCACTTTTCGTTTTCTGAGCACGAAAAGTTACAACTAACAACTGGCTATATCCTTAATTAACTGTTGTGACCACACAATCATCACAATGGAATAAAGGTTTACTAGCTAGGTTTCACAACTTTTGACTAATTAGTTGTATGATCCAGCTATCTTTGAAGACATGTATGCCCAAATGAGTTTCTTTATCCTTCAAAGATTATACATATATGTATGCTCAACAACAAAGAAACCCACATCTTTAATGTTGTTATATCCGCACTACCACATGGGTGATTTGGCGATATCCAAATCATGTTTGCTTCGACTTGAAACTTCCACAAAGGAACACGTACTCTTGATGAAGAATTAAAATCTCTTCCACACTTACGGATCTCAAATAGAAGTAGAAACTTTTGTATAAATTGATTAGAGTGGATCATTGATTCTATATCGGCTTTTTTTATCAACATTTAAGGTTGTTTATCTTTTATTTGTAGCATATTGCTGTATTTTTTATACAATCCGCCGTTTCAAAAGAAAATATATATGCATGTAGATTTCTGCAAATCGAGCAGTGTGACTAGAAATTAAAGTGGTCAAAGTATTTTCCATGAATATGTTTGATATACATGAGATACAATATATATAATTATATATCTACTAGATTACCGAAAAGTATAACACAGTTTCAATAAATATTTTTTGTATATTTGTACAGAGTTTCAATTGGTACTAGCTTTAGAAAACGTTGGGTTCACATGTTTTCTAGTTGGGGGCTTTGAGGTGATGGAAAACTACAGTCTTCACGTGTACATATTTTTTGCTTTTTTGTTGAAAAAATAATGTCTCTCTTTTTTCACAAATAGATTTTGCATTTCGTAAAAGCTTAAAAAGTTTACTACACAAGTTTAATGGTACTTTTTTTACGTCATAGTTTCAAAATGTATCTTATGCTTTAGCATGACCACTTGGCCAGCAGCCTTTTTTGGCCTCAATTGCCAGTATTTAAAGTGGCCGGCACTGCCTTCATTCACAACACAAAAACTCAATATTATGACCCTCTTTTGTTTCGTTATTTACCATCATCTCTTCTTTTTATTCCTCCTCCTTCATGCTCCACTATGTCCCGCTGATGGCGGATCATGGTCCATCCTCCTCCCAAGCATTGGCATCTCGGCCATGCACATGCAGCTGCTCCCCAATGATCGTGTTGTTATGTTTGATCGCACTGACTTTGGCACCTCCCAAATCCACCTTCCAAAAGGCAAATGCCGCCATTACTCAACCGATTGCTCGGCACATTCTGTTGAATATGATGTTGCATCCAATTCCATACGACCACTTATGGTACTCACTGATGTTTGGTGTTCCTCGGGTGTTTTAACGCCAAATGGAAGATTGACACAAACAGGCGGCTGGGGTGAAGGTTCTCGTGTGGTACGAAATTATAAATCATGTGATACATGTGATTGGGAAGAGAGGCAAAATGGATTGAATCAACCAAGATGGTACGCTACCAATCATATATTACCTGATGGTCGCCAAATTATTATTGGCGGCCGTGAGACACCTAACTATGAGTTCTATCCTAAGATGCCATCTACTGATGAGTCTTACGATTTACCCTTTTTGGTTCAAACGAACGATCCCAACGTTGAAAATAATTTGTACCCATTCGTATTTCTCAATCCTGATGGAAAATTGTTTATTTTTGCAAATAATCGTGCTATATTATTCGACTACTCAAAGAACCTAGTTATGAGGACGTACCCAACAATGCCCGGTGGTCAACCAAGGAACTACCCAAGCTCAGGCTCAGCAGTACTGCTTCCTTTGGAGATAAAACAAGGGATGGTCGATACGGTTGAAGTATTGGTTTGTGGAGGTGCGCCAAAAGGAGCATTCCTTAATGCATTAAATGGTAAATTTGATGGAGCTTTGGATACTTGCGGTCGGATCAGTATATCCGACAAAAATCCCCAATGGATCATGGAAACCATGCCATTGGCTCGCGTACTAGGTAACATGTTGTTGCTTCCAAATGGCCATGTATTGAACATTAATGGTGCATCAGCTGGGACAGCCGGGTGGGAGCTTGGGAGAAACCCAGTTTTGAACCCTGTGGTTTACCGACCAGCGAGCCCAGTTGGGTCTAGATTTGAAAAGCAGAACCCGAGCAGGAAACCTAGAATGTACCATTCTACAGCGGTTTTGCTACGAGATGGACGGGTTCTTGTTGGTGGAAGTAATCCTCATGATAAATATGTATTTTCTAACGTACTTTACCCAACAGAATTAAGCTTAGAGGCATTTTCGCCTTCTTATTTGGATCCAAGCTCGTCCACATTACGCCCCAACATAATCTTACCCAAAAGCAAAACCAAAATGCAATATGGTAAAGGGATGGTTATTGAATTTACCATCCGAGGCCTTGTGGATCTGAATCTAATCTCGGTGACAATGCTTGCACCTCCATTTAACACGCATTCGTTTTCTATGAATCACAGGTTGTTGGTCCTTGACAGTGGCAACTCCACCAAGGCGGTCAGACAATCTTACTATACGGTCGAAGTGATAGCGCCTCCATCCGGTAACATTGCTCCGGCTGGTAATTATCTTCTGTTTGTGGTTCATAAAGAGATACCGAGCCCAGGCATATGGGTCCGTATTCAGTGATATGTAAAATCTACATAACTGCTGGTCTCCTAGTATTGATTAAAGTCATTTATGGTTACTTATTTTGATTGTACAATCATTTATTAAATGTGGATATATTTCTTTTGCAATTGTAACTAAATACATATATGTGATCGAAGATCGTTTGGTGTGTTATTTTAAATGAAAGATTTGTACAAGAAATATAAGAAGGTCAAAATCTGTCGGCGCTATGTTTTCGAGTTATTTTTCTAAAAGAAAGGAGGGGACGGGACAGTAAGATGGAGAAGGGGAAGAGATTATAAGGAAAGTTAGTCATTTTGTTTCGTATTCTCGAGTAGTAAGGAAACGAACAGGAAAGGAAGATAATATTTACAAATATAGGCTTCTAACTAAATGAACATAGTTTCATAATTATATGTCACATACGAAAAAAAATCAAAAGGATCATAAATTTTTATGTTTTATATTGTACTCGATCAACCAAAAGTTCAAAACCCTTGATGGAAAAACATAATCCTACCAAAAATTTTATGCCTTTCATAATATCCAACAAATGCATAATTTAATTGTTTTAAATTCGTTGTGTACCAATCGGTATAAAAACTCTAAAGCATTAGTTAATTTCTATCTTACATTAATTTGAGTTATTAGATTTAAAACCATGCACCATTCATTATTTGTTTAATTGTTTTTAAATTAAGTGCTACAACAACTTGAATGCTATTGATTGTCGTCAAGAGTCAAAGGGTGCGTGAGGTAGATTGCATATTTCGGTTGAAAAAAGTTATTGACAAGGTTAGAGTTGTAATTATACAAAGTTGTTGACTTTACTAAATGCTTTCGTCACCTATCTATTTTGGACGGATACTTTTGGTAACAAAATACATTTAGCATTCTTTCCTTTTCTCTTTCCTTTCTTTTCTTTCCAAAAAAGTCTCAAGAACAACATTTTTTTCTGATTCCTTTCTTTAAAATTAAAAGCTCAAAAACACAGTTAGTCTTTTGTGCGAAGCTTTTTTTATGAACGGCGGAGAATTTAATAAAAATTCTAGCAAGAAGCTAGAAAGATAAAAAGAATTACAACATTTTGCTACAAGTACTTATAGGATCCATGATCCAAACAGTCCACAATGGACGAATTTTGATGTCGTAGCATGAGAATATCTTTCCTTGGGGGTTTAATGTCGTAGCAGACCTTATTCCTAAATTGCCAAAGAATCCAGAATGTCATTTGGACTGTCGCATCAAAACATAGTGATACGATTCAGTCACAACAACAACAGATGGAAACAAGACCTAACCGAGTCAAAAGAACTCCCATTATTTTAGTTTCATGCACATTCAGAGTCTATTGCATGCATTTAGGAGTTACATCCACTCTATGGATTCCTCCCTTGTTTATTTTAAGTCCTAGTCAATAGTCCGGTTATTAAATTTTAGGAGATCATGCATTCTCATTTATAGTATTTAAGTGTAATTTGCTTCATGAAATAAACAAGAAGAAAATATGTTCAAGGTACGCTTTTTCCTTTCTTAATTTCTTGGAGATTGTCTAGCTCAATGTTCAGAAGGCTAATCTAGCCTTGTGTCTTTGATGTTGGTTTCTTACCAAGTTCAGGGGCTGTTTTGTTAAGTTGTGAAAGTATATTTGTATTGTGTTTCTTTGTTTTGTTTGTGCAGGTACTTGTTCAGATAATATTGAAAGATTGAGGACTAAAAGAAGCAAAGCTGGAAGTCTCAAAGTGGAGCAGCTATATAAGCTTAGTTATAGAATTAGAGTTCTCACTTTTTGCATATCATATCTGTATATCTCTCTCTCTACGTTGAGAAATTATTGTGTTTGTATCATCTTTTCTTTCTCTTGTAATTGTTTTGAACTTAAAACCAGTTACTACATTTGAAGTAGTATTTTGATGTTGTGAATAAAAGAAAAGGGGAGGTTGGTTGTATGAAATAAAACTGTTTTGATTGATCTTTGTATATATTTCCACATGGTATCAGAGACAGGTTGTCTGTGATACAAAGATTAATTGGTTTCTTGAATTTTTTCAGAATTAGGGTTTCAAAAAATTTTGGGGGTTTTTGAAATTAAGTTCAGATCTGTGTAGATCGTGTTGTTAATTGTGTTCTGAGTAGTTGAATTTTTCAATTTGGGATTCAATTGGCGGGTAATCGAGATTTCAATTTTTAGGGTTTCTGGAAATTGGGGGTTTTTTTTTTTGATTCTTGGTGATTCTTAGTGATTAACGAGTGTTAATCAATCGGTTCTTGGTTAGATCTTGTTGATCTATCTTCGTTTGGTGTTTGATTTCCAAATTGGGGTTTTCTGTATCAAACCCTAATTCAGGGGTTCTTGGTTTTTCGGTTATTAGTTTTTTTTTTAATTGATGATATTAGATATCTGTATTGATCTTTACATCAATAATTGATAACTAATTGATTTTTTATGTTTCAGGTTCTTGTGACATTCCGTTGTGCTTGATTGGTTCTTGATCTTCTTGATCATTTTTTCTTGGAGTGCGTGCACTGTAACACCTCGCATCACTCTTTCTTTTAGGATTTTTTTTTTAGTGTTTTAGTTTATTTGGGTGAAGAGTAGGTTAAGGGATTGTTTGTGATTGGAGTTGGTTTATTGGTGGTTATTTGTGTTTGTAGGCGATATAAGGTGTATCTGCTTATTTTTCTTGTTCTAGTTTTAGTTTTGATTTCTAGTTTGTTTCATCATCATGGTTAAAGATGATGATGCAGCGGGGGGGTCAGGTGTTAATAAACTTGATCAATTTGACCCTATGTTCTTACATAGTAGTGATACAAGTGGAATTCCGTTAATAGGTTTTAAATTGGAAGGAACTGAAAACTACAAAGTTTGGTCTGCTGCTATAAAATTGGCTATTCACACTAAAAACAAACTTGGTTTTATAAATGGTAAAATTGCTAGGCCTGCTGAGGCAGGATTTATGCAAGAAC
Organism: Chrysanthemum lavandulifolium; assembly: GCA_022545495.1. Taxonomy (NCBI): domain Eukaryota; kingdom Viridiplantae; phylum Streptophyta; class Magnoliopsida; order Asterales; family Asteraceae; genus Chrysanthemum; species Chrysanthemum lavandulifolium. The sequence goes on from CM040244.1 coordinate 216,679,621, forward strand.
AATGGGATAGATGTAACTCGTGGTCTTATCTTGGATTCTTGGATGTGTGTCTCAAGATGTTTTATGGGCAAGTGTTCTCTAATAATGCTAAACGTGTGGGATGAATTAGAAGAGACATATAATAAAGAAGATGGTTCTATAATATTCAATATGCATTATAAAATACATTCATTCACACAAAGTGGCATACCATTATCCGAATATTATTTGAAGTTTAATGCGTTATGGAGGCAATATGAGTCTCTTGTGAATTTGCCTAATCTGTACTTGTGAAGGCTCGATAAACTTAAGAAACATGATCGACTTATTGTCGATGCGCTTCTAATGGAATGGATGAGGTTTATGCTCCTATCGAGTATTATTCTCACCTCTGATCCTATCCCTGATGTTAAGAGTGCCTTTGCTACTTTGTCTAAGGATGAGTCTCATAGGAGTACTCCATCTTCTTCTTCTTCTGGTTCTAAAAATAATAATTCTGCTTTTGCATCCAAATCTAATCAAAAAACAAATGAGTGGTCTATGAACAAAAATAATAATAATAATAATCAGTTTAAAAGACTTAATAGACCTCACTTGATCTACACTCATTGCAATATGAATGGTCATACTGCAGATAGATGTTTTGAGTTAGTAGGTTATCCTGCTGGCTTTAAAAAGAAAACTAACTCTCCTCAGAATACTGTTAGCTATAATGCTGTTTCAGGTCATAAAGATCAGTCTACTGGTTCATCTTATTCATTCACCGATGATCGTATAAAAGGTCGATGGCCTTGATCGATGATAACCGATCGGTTGTATACCGCAAATGTTGCGGTATGGATTGTGTTGTTAGCTTTTGTTCTTCCACTTTCTTTAATCACAACACCAACATAAGCACATACAAGATGTACATTGGTTGGATTGTTGATTCAGGTGCAAGTCAACATATGACTTACACTGTTTTCAACATGTTCAATGTTGTTAAAATTTCTAAGCTTAACATGACTGTGGGTCATCCCAATGGGACTAAGGCCCTTGTTACTCATATGGGAAGTTTGAAATTAACAGATAAAATGATCATTCACAATGTCTTGGTAGTTCACGGCTACCAAGTCGGTCTTCTTCGCTCACAAATTAAACAAAGATAATAAGTTTAGAGTAATATTTGATGAAGATATTTGTATTATACAGATTCCATTCAAAGGACCCAAATGGGACCGGTAATCAAAAGATGGACCGTATTTTCTTAATACAGTAAAAATTGGTTAATAATAACATTCAAATATGTAATTTGTCTAAGTGCATATGGCATAACAGACTTGGTCATCCTCACGACCAAGTTCTCAAATCTTGAAAGACCGTCACACCCCAAATTACTGCTTTGCGTGAATGGAATTCACGGGATCGATTGTCATAGCATCACAATCACAGTTATATTGAACGACCTAAAGTGTCGTTTGAAAAGAACATCGTTTGATTTAATAAAACAATCAGAGTTTACAAACTAGGTCCTAAATGAAAATCAACTTGTGCGGAAATAAGTTTGTTACAATTCAAACGATGTTTTAAAGTACGTAAAACCCAAGTGGGACGCGTCGTCATCGCGACTCCATGATGTGTCCAAATGCATGCCATGAAGTGAATACCTTAGATACCTGAGATAAAACATGCTAAAAAGTGTCAACACAAAGGTTGAGTGAGTTCATAGAGTTTGTGTTGAAATGTAAAGCCTTTCAAAATCGTTTATGCAAGAAAGGCATTGTAAATCCACCAGCCCAAGTTCCGCCCATACAAAACTTGCAACCCGTGTGTTCACAACCCACCGCCAAATGTGTATAGTTTATGTTCAAACACTTGATGTCAAATGAATTCACAATAGTATCTAACTCGACGAGGACAATAGCACTTAATCAATTAGGACTAGACTCAATGCATCGAGAGTCAATCGATTTAGAACATTATACTGACGAAGAACTCAGAGCACATAATCAATAGTACGTGACTCAATGTATCAAGAGTCAACCGATATAGTACTTTATTCGACGTATAACTATAGCACGCAAACGAGAACAATTGATATAGTATAACATTTGACTTTGAAACAATGGAGGTCATGATAGAATTTAGCCTTAAAATCTAAAGTACTTGTGAAAACTAGTTAAGCATGTATCTCCCCCAAAATAGTTTCAAACAATTGAAAATGGGGCTATGAAAACTCACTTGATAATAATGCGATGGCAAAAGTGGATACACTGAAATGTAGCGTGAATCTCGAAAATGACCTATTATGAATGATATGATACGTAATGAGTTACGATGTAATGTTATGCATGCATTTCGTATGTTATTTATACCATTTGTGAGTTTTGAAAATAATACTTATCGTCGAACAATACTCTTTTGACGCCTTGACCATCCTTAAATCACTTTACAAGTATTTACGTCAAAATGTCATCCTACAATGGTTTTGTAATGATTTATGGTGAAATTTTCACTTTTCGTCAGTAAAATAAAGTCGTCGGAAAATTCTTGAAAGTGACAAAATGGCTTTGAAAGACTAGTCGTAAAATGGTGTACGCCGATCGTTAGGAAACGAACTCGACGGTTTTGGAAAGTTTGTATCAAAATCTAAAAGTTTCAGTTCTTGAGTTTTCGACATAAAGGTCTCGAACATAAAGATAATAAGGGTTAAAGATGGTGATTTTGTCTAATTGTTGTGTAAAAAGTGAGTTTCGGCCAAGTTTAAGCATCCGTAAATAACTTATTAAAACTCCGCTATACAAACGGTTGGTCGTTTTAGAAAATATGCTTGGTGATCTTGATTTTACTAGAAGACATTTCGTTTCAAAAAGTTCTACATCATAGTTAAAAACAGCCGTCAACATGGTCATTTTAGTTACCGTAACACTTATCTCGTAAAAATAATATAGTTTTTCTAAAAATAATAGTTACGGCAAGTTTATGAAAACGTGCATATCTTAGTCGTTTCAAATCCGTTTTCTACGTATTATATGTCCTTAGCTTCGTATCAAAGTATACTAATATATTTTTGACAAGTCGAAATAATTTATGAAGCTTAAGGCTCGTTTTTGACTCGAATAAAGTAAAAATAACTTGCTGAAATTTCTGAAAAATATATATTTCGTCGTCAAACTTTAAAAATTCATAACTTCTTCGTTATAACTCCGTTTTATTCCGTTCAAGCGGCCACGGATTCGTTTTAAAGTATATTTTCTAAATATCAAGGCCAAAATTTCGTGCCTACTGTCGGATTTTCCAGAAAATCAAAATAAGGACAGACCACTTTTATAACTTGTCGAAAATAGTTTTTATCGTACTAAACCTATTCCAATCCCTTCAAATCAACTCCAAAGATAATCTAATCCTACCATACACCTTCTTAGGGTGTCATGGGTTCCTAAACATCATCAAGACCAAAGTATACCAAGGGGATAATTATAGGATGACCTTATATATATATATAACTCTAAAATCATGTAAAAATGGTATAAATCACATATGTCTTGCATGTTTGTACCAAAAATGAAAAGATACATATGAAATGAAAAGGAAACATGAAAAATGAAATAAACATGCTTACTAGATAATATGATGAGGTGCAAAGAACAAGGTTAAACTTAGACACTCTTGGTTTTTATTTCAAAACCTTATAAAGAGTGATATCTAGATTGTAAATAACTTGTGCTTGAGAAAAAAATGGTGATCCCTTGGTGATCTCTTGAAGGCAGTTATGAAGAAACAAAAGAGAGGAAGAAAACTTTCTAACACTTGTGGAAAACTTTGTGAAGTGAATGAGTGAAAAGTTATTAAGTAAGACTTTTATGTATTGAGTAAGATTGCTAACAATCAAGACCATACCACATTAATGATTACCTCCCCTTGGTCGCCAAGGGGAGGAATGAGTAGATATTTGTTTTTTTTTTTTTTTTTTTTATAAAATGTTGTGTAATATTTGTGTAATTTGTAGGAAAATGTAAGTAAAATGTAGTTAAATGTACAAGTAAAAGTAAATGGTAGATTTTAAGTAAAAGGAATTTTAGTAGATCAAAATAGAATGTAATGAGATATTAAAATTGTAAAATACATTCCTTGTGAAATTTGAGTGATAAAATAATTACCGAGAAATTTTTAAGAAAAGCGTCGTAATAATTTAACTTTAACGATTTATGTACCAAATAAATTTAAAACACTTGTTAAACTCAAAATATAGTTTTTATAACTAAATGTAAGTTTAAAAATACATCGGGATCATTTTTGAAAGTAACGGATTAAATATTCAAAATAATAACTCACGCGATAACGTTTATTTAATATAAAATTACGCGTTAAATGTGAAATGAAATGTCATGAATGAACTAATATGATGCAAATGATGTGAATGAAATGTAGACTAATCTTAGTCCATATGAAATGTACGTGATGATATGATCATGAATTCGCCGCTAAACCTTTAAGGTTACGCGATTTAGAACACGAAACCTAGTTTACGATAAATGTTGAAATAGTGAAGCATAAATTGTTTTGAGAAATGACCGAAATTGCGAGTTGTCACATTCGCCCATTCAAAAAGGAATTCATCCCGAATTCGGTTCGTGTTAGTCTATCGAATCTTTGAGTTTGTGATGAATAACGAGGAGAAAAGACATGGAGAAGTGTCGTTACGGTTATCGATGATTGAGAGCGTATAAAACATCGTAGTAAAGAAAATATCGGATGAATCTCTTATAAGTAACACTTTGAATTGGAACATGTGAAAATTTTGCTTGCACCAAGATTTATAAATAACCGCTCCCAACATAACGTGATCCCTCCAGAATTAGACATAGTTAGCTAGGCTATGCATAATTAAGGAACGATGACGTGACGTTCGGTTTAGTTGTTATAACTCTCGATGCTTACAAGGATTTAAACCGTGTCGTTACAATGATAGTTAGAGTAAAAGGAATAAAAATTCTCGTAAATAATAACAAATCGGAAAGAAAATAAAGTACGATAGATAAGAATATTTTACAACGAGTGGTTTATCAAAAGTAGTACATCTTTAAGTTATAAGATTCGGATACGATGAAAGACATAACTTAGTACAACATAGTACATAAGGAAAATTAAGACTGTTAGTTTCCAAACTTCTTCAGTCTTCCGCGTTGTTGTGACCATGACGAGCTTCTACTCCTCCTAACATGTATGCATTCCCATGAGCACCTTCAACTGGTTGACCTTGGTTTTGAGGACATTGATTCCGATAGTGTCCTTGCTCCCCACATCCGAAGCACGTGACTATGGCCTTGCCCTGCAGTCCTTAGCAAGGTGTCCTACTTTGTTGTGACTAAAGCATATACCACATGGACCATTATGATGTAGCGTGCATTGGTGGCATCGCGGTAAGTTTCTGCATAAGCTCTTCCCTTTGTTGGTGCAAAGAACATAGACCTGGCGACTTCGGTCTTCTATTCATTGTCGATGATGGTTAGTGTTACGGTTTTGGTTGTTGTTGTTATAACCTCCTTGGTCGTTTTCCCATTTCCTTTTGTTGTTGTTGATTTGGTTATCGTCGTTGTTGTGGTTGTTTTGGTTATTGTTGTAGTTGGTGCGGTTGTTTGTATTGTTGTTACGGTTGATGTTGGTGATGTTGCCCCTCTTTACTACTTGTGCCATTAGCTTTTGAGACAATCGAATAGCTTCCTCAATCGTTTGCGGGTCAAAAGAAGTCACATCGCCTTGAATAATCTCGGGAAGTCCTTCAATGAAAGCCTCCAGTAGCTTCTCATTATCCGAAACCATAGATGGGCATAACACGGCCAATTCTTGAAACCTTCGAATATAAGTATCAATGTCGTACCCAATAGTTACCAACTCATAGAATTCGGTCTCCAACTTTTTCACTTCCGTACGAGGACAAAACTTCTTTGTTACTAAACCCTTGAATTGCTCCCAAGTAAGCTTGAAAGCATTCTCCATTCCCATCGGTTGAGCATATGAGTTCCACCACGACAATGCTCCATCGAGTAGTGTACTTGTAGCAAACTTGACCTTACTATCCTCCGGGCAATTACATAACAGAAATACGGACTCCAATTTCTCGAACCATCGAACCATGGCAGTGGCTCCTTCGGTACCTCTAAACTTCGTGGGATCTCCACTTTTGAAATCCTTATCTGACGACTTTTAACCCGGACCCTCCTGCATTTCCTGCAGAAGAAGAAGAAGCTTTATGGCTCAAGACAGACCACGGCCTCGGCAAAGCAGCAGCGATCACCGCTTCCCTTTCCATCCTTAATGCCTCGCTACACTATCCCTTACCAACTTTTGAATAGCCGCTTGTGTCATTTCAAATTGTGGCTTTCTTGATGCCATATCTTCTTCAAAACAAGAGGAAATGTGAGACGAGCAAAATCCGATGTTAATAATAAACGCCCAAAAAATGTGATAAGAATGATAAGTTTGAGGTTATCTTTCAAAATGATCGACGGTTTCCTAAGAAATGGGTTATGAGGTGTCGTAAGTGCTCCAATGTATGATGGTTTAGTAACTCGATGTGAATAGCGTGTAACTCGACATGTTAGTGATGAAACAAAGGAGTGAGAGTGACTTTGTTGTACCTAAAGGTTTATCTCAAGATTCGACGTTATCGGTGATGAGTCAACCGATATAAAAATTGTGATAGGGAATGTCAAGGAATTCTCCGTTAGAGTATGAGGAAAAGATAATGGGATGGGTATTTAAGGGCATCCATGTGACAATCGTTATGAAATGAAATTAATTAACTCGAAAATGTACGTATAAATCGCGCAAAGTGAACATGCACTTGTGATGAAATGATGAGATGCTATGATGATGTAGTTATAGTCTAGGGTCAATGATGCAACCTAGTTCTCTATAATCAAGCTCGATGCCAATCTGTCACACCCCAAATTACCTATTTTGCGCCGGAATGGAATTCACGGGATTGACCGTCATAGCATCACAATCACGATTATATTGAACGACCTAAAGTGTCGTTTGAAAAGAACATCGTTTGATTTAATAAAACAATCGAGTTTACAAAGTAGGTCCCAAATGAAAATCAACTTGTGCGGAAATAAGTTTGTTACAATTCAAACGATGTTTTAAAGCACGTAAAACCCAAGTGGGACGCGTCGTCATCGCGACTCCATGATGTGTCCAAATGCATGCCATGAAGTGAATACCTTAGATACCGAGATAAAACACGCTAAAAGTGTCAACACAAAGGTTGAGTGAGTTCATAGAGTTTGTGTTGAAATGTAAAGCCTTTCAAAATCGTTTATGCAAGCAAAGGCATTGTAAATCCACCCGGCCCAAGTTCCGCCCATACAAAACTTGCAACCCGTGTGTTCACAACCCACCGCCAAAATGTGTATAGTTTATGTTCAAACACTTGATGTCAAATGAATTCACAATAGTATCTAACTCGACGAGGACAATAGCACTTAATCAATTAGGACTAGACTCAATGCATCGGTGAGTCAATCGATTTAGAACATTATACTGACGAAGAACTCAGTAGCACATAATCAATAGTACGTGACTCAATGTATCGAGTCAACCGATATAGTACTTTATTCGACGTATAACTATAGCACGCAAACGAGAACAATTGATATAGTATAACATTTGACTTTGAAACAATGGAGGTCATGATAGAATTTAGCCTTAAAATCTAAAGTACTTGTGAAAACTAGTTAAGCATGTATCTCCCCCAAAATAGTTTCAAACAATTGAAAATGGGGCTATGAAAACTCACTTGATAATAATGCGATGGCAAAAGTGGATACACTGAAATGTAGCGTGAATCTCGAAAATGACCTATTATGAATGATATGATACGTAATGAGTTACGATGTAATGTTATGCATGCATTTCGTATGTTATTTATACCATTTGTGAGTTTTGAAAATAATACTTATCGTCGAACAATACTCTTTTGACGTCTTGACCATCCTTAAATCACTTTACAAGTATTTACGTCAAAATGTCATCCTACAATGGTTTTGTAATGATTTATGGTGAAATTTTCACTTTTCGTCGTAAAATAAAGTCGTCGGAAAATTCTTGAAAGTGACAAAAATGGCTTTGAAAGACTAGTCGTAAAATGGTGTACGTCGATCGTTAGGAAACGAACTCGACGGTTTTGGAAAGTTTGTATCAAAATCTAAAAGTTTCAGTTCTTGAGTTTTCACATAAAGGTCTCGAACATAAAGATAATAAGGGTTAAAGATGGTGATTTTGTCTAATTGTTGTGTAAAAGTGAGTTTCGCCAAGTTTAAGCATCCGTAAATAACTTATTAAAACTCCGCTATACAAACGGTTGGTCGCTTTAGAAAATATGCTTGGTGATCTTGATTTTACTAGAAGACATTTCGTTTCAAAAGTTCTACATCATAGTTAAAAACAACCGTCAACATGGTCATTTTAGTTACCGTAACACTTATCTCGTAAAAATAATATAGTTTTTCTAAAAATAATAGTTACGGCAAGTTTATGAAAACGTGCATATCTTAGTCGTTTCAAACCGCTTTCACGTATTATATGTCCTTAGCTTCGTATCAAAGTATACTAATATATTTTGACAAGTCGAAATAATTTATGAAGCTTAAGGCTCGCTTTTGACTCGAATAAAGTAAAAATAACTTGTGAAATTTCGAAAAATATATATTTCGTCGTCAAACTTTAAAAATTCATAACTTCTTCGTTATAACTCCGTTTTATTCCGTTCAAGCGGCCACAGATTCGTTTTAAAGTATATTTTCTAAATATCAAGGCCAAAATTTCGTGCCTACTGTCGGATTTTCCAGAAAATCAAAATAAGGACAGACCACTTTTATAACTTGTCGAAAATAGTTTTTATCGTACTAAACCTATTCCAATCCCTTCAAATCAACTCCAAAGCTAATCTAATCCTACCATACACCTTCTTAGGGTGTCATGGGTTCCTAAACATCATCAAGACCAAAGTATACCAAGGGGATAATTATAGGATGACCTTATATATATATATAACTCTAAAATCATGTAAAAATGGTATAAATCACATATGTCTTGCATGTTTGTACCAAAAATGAAAAGATACATATGAAATGAAAAGGAAACATGAAAAATGAAAGAAACATGCTTACTAGATAATATGATGAGGTGCAAAGAACAAGGTTAAACTTAGACACTCTTGGTTTTATTTCAAAACCTTATAAAGAGTGATATCTAGATTGTAAATAACTTGTGCTTGAGAAAAAAATGGTGATCCCTTGGTGATCTCTTGAAGGCGGTTATGAAGAAACAAAGAGAGGAAGAAAAACTTTCTAACACTTGTGGAAAACTTTGTGAAGTGAATGAGTGAAAAGTTATTAAGTAAGACTTTTATGTATTGAGTAAGATTGCTAACAATCAAGACCATACCACATTAATGATTACCTCCCTTGGTCGGCCAAGGGGAGGAATAAGTAGATATTTTTTTTTTTTTTTTTTTTTATAAAATGTTGTGTAATATTTGTGTAATTTGTAGGAAAATGTAAGTAAAAATGTAGTTAAATGTACAAGTAAAAGTAAATGGTAGATTTTAAGTAAAAGGAATTTTTAGTAGATCAAAATAGAATGTAATGAGATATTAAAAATTGTAAAAATACATTCCTTGTGAAATTTGAGTGATAAAATAATTACCGAGAAATTTTTAAGAAAAGCGTCGTAATAATTTAACTTTAACGATTTATGTACCAAATAAATTTAAAACACTTGTTAAACTCAAAATATAGTTTTTATAACTAAATGTAAGTTTAAAAATACATCGGGATCATTTTTGAAAGTAACGGATTAAATATTCAAAATAATAACTCACGCGATAACGTTTATTTAATATAAAAATTACGCGTTAAATGTGAAATGAAATGTCATGAATGAACTAATATGATGCAAATGATGTGAATGAAATGTAGACTAATCTTAGTCCATATGAAATGTACGTGATGATATGATCATGAATTCGCCGCTAAACCTTTAAGGTTACGCGAATTTGGAACACGTAAACCTAGTTTACGATAAATGTTGAAATAGTGAAGCATAAATTGTTTTGAGAAATGACCTGAAATTGCGAGTTGTCACAAAGACAAACTTGATTTTAAAATGGAATCTAATCATGATCCTTGTGATGTTTGCCATAAGGCTAAACAAACTAGAGACCCTTTTCCTTTGAGTGACCATCAAACCAATGAAATTGGACAGTTGGTTCATTTAGATGTTTGGGGTCCCTACAAGGTTCAAAGTAGATAAGGATATAAGTATTTCCTTACTATTGTAGATGATTATTCTAGGGCTGTGTGGCTATTTCTGTTAAGGGGGGAAAATGAAGTATTTTCTCAGATTGTTTCCTTCTTTAATTTGATTAAAAATCAGTTTGATAAAGCGTGAAAGTTTTTAAGTGATAACGGAACATAATTCATTAATCATACTATGGAAAAGTTTTGTAAAGATAATGGGATTTTACAGCAAACTTCTTGTTCTTATACCCTCAACAGAATGGAATAGCTGAAAGAAAACATATACATCTATTGAATGTTGCTAGGGCCATCATGTTTCAGGGGGATTCCTTTGAACATGTGGTCTGAGTGTGTTCTAACTGCTGTGTACCTAATTAACAGGTTACCAAGTTATGTGCTGTCTGGGAAGTCACCTTTTGAAATGATATATAAAACTGAACCAAATCTCTCCATTCTAAAAGTTTTTGGATGTCTCTGTTTTGCTACAATTTTAAATAATTCTGACAAGTTTTCTTCTAGGTCTGAAAAGTCTGTTTTTATTGGTTATGCTTTTGACAAAAAAGGCTATAAGTTGTTTAGTCTTGAAAGTAAAAAAGTTTTTTTCTCAAGGGATGTAAAGTTTTACGAAACTGTTTTTCCTTTTAAAAACAGTTCTGAAAATAAAGGTTTTGATATGCAGTTTCAAAACATAAACAATTTAAATTTTTTTAATCAATATCTAGAAGATGAAACTATGTCATATGATTCCTATGATGAAAGGAGAGATAAGTCTGTTAAGACTGCTGAAGTAAGTGAAGGCATAGACCAGTTATCACCTGGAGGTACATTAACTGATGACACTAAAAAGGATGAGGTGAGGCATCCTAGTGTATCAGTAGAAGCAACCGGTGATGACTTGGAGAATGCAACACTTGAAGAGAATAAAAATATATATGAGGATGATGACAATTTTTATCATGAGTTTAATGAAATGTTTCAATCACCTCTTGTAACTCCTAGCCAACAGGATATAAGTAAAACATATTTTAGAAAATCATCTAGAAAAACTTCTATGCCAGTAAAGTTAAGTGATTATGAAGTAAATACTAAAGTCAAATATAGTATTGACAAGCAAGTTAATTATTCCAAGTTAAGTGTTGAAAATTACAATTTTTCAACAAGTTTAAATAAAATAACTGAACCAAAGACTTATAAAGAGGCTGCTAAAGATATTAGATGGATTGAAGCCATGAATCTTGAAATAGAAGCTTTAAATAGAAATGAAACTTGGACAGTTACTACTCTTCCTGATGGCAGAAAAGCTATAGGAGGAAAGTGGGTGTTCAAAATTAAATATAAGTCTAATGGTGAGGTTGAGAGGTTTAAAGCAAGATGGGTTGCTAAAGGTTATAGTCAAAAAGAAGGAGTTGACTATGAAGAAACATTATCTCCTGTTGTTAAGATTGTATCTGTTAGATGTATGTTAGCTGTTGTTGTTCAAAATAGCTGGTCTATATATCAATTAGATATAAATAATGCTTTTTTATATGGGGAATTGGATGAGGATGTTTACATGTGTTTGCCTGATGGTTATTTTGATAAAAATGATACTAGGGTGTGCAAGTTGAATAAATCTCTTTATGGTTTAAAACAGGCCCCTAGGAAATGGAATGAAAAGTTAACTTCAGTTTTGATTGAAAATGGTTTTGAACAACGCAAAAATGATTTTTCTTTGTTTATAAAAAACAAACATGGTGTTTTTATAGCTCTATTGGTATATGTTGATGATATAGTCATCACAGGCAATAATGAGAATGAAATAATTGAAGTTAAGAATTTTTTGAGATCTAAATTCATGATAAAAGATTTAGGTAAGCTTAAATACTTTCTTGGTATTGAAGTTCTTGAATCAAATGGTAATTTGTTTCTTACTCAAAGAAAATATTGCCTTGAAGTTCTCTCTGAGTTTGGTATGTTGGCATGTAAGCCATGCAATACTCCTATAGAAACTAAGGAAAGTGCAGCTAAGCCTAAACAGGTTATAGTAGATAAGCCTTTATCTGGTGTTAACAACTACCAGAAGCTTGTTGGTAAGCTTATATATCTTACACATACTAGGCCTGATATTAGTTATGTTGTACATGTTCTTAGTCAACATATGCATGCTCCTATGGAATCTCATTTAAAATTGGGATTTAGAGTGTTAAGGTATTTGAAGAATGCACCAGGTCAAGGAATTTCCTTTAACAAAGGGGATAACTTTGATCTTAGTGTATTTGTTGATTCGGACTGGGCCAAATGCAAAGTTACAAGAAAGTCTGTAACTGGATATGCAGTTTTCTTGGGAAAAAGTCTTGTATCATGGAAAAGCAAAAAACAATCTATGCTCTCTAAGTCTTCCACGGAAGCATAATATAGAGCAATGAATACTGTGACTTGTGAAGTTATTTGGATTCAAAAAATTCTAAATGAACTTAACATTAAAACATCTCTTCCTGTTCCTATTCATTGTGATAATAGTTCTGCAATTCAGATAGCAGCAAACCCAGTCTTTCATGAAAAGACTAAGCATTTTGAGATTGAATTGTTTTTCTTAAGAGAAAAAGTCTCAACTGGTGTTGTAAAAACTGTTAAGGTGAAATCTGTGGATAATGTGGCTGATATTTTTACCAAAGGTTTGAATGCTCAGGAACATACCAAGTTTTGTGAAATGCTTGGTTTGTTTGATATGTACAAGGTCGAGATTATGGGGAATGTTCGGAAGGCTAATCTAGCCTTGTATCTTTGATGTTGGTTTCTTACCAAGTTCAAAATGCTTTTGTTAAGTTGTGAAAGTATATTTGTATTGTGTTTCTTTGTTTTGTTTGTGCGGTACTTGTTCGATAATATTGAAATATTGAGGACTAAAAGAAGCAAAGCTGGAAGTCTCAAAGTGGAGCAGCTATATAAGCTTAGTTATAGAATTAGAGTTCTCACTTTTTGCATATCATATCTGTATATCTCTCTCTCTCTACGTTGAGAAATTATTGTGTTTGTATCATCTTTTCTTTCTCTTGTAATTGTTTTGAACTTAAAACCAGTTACTACATTTGAAGTAGTATTCTGATGTTGTGAATAAAAGAAAGGGGGAGGTTGGTTGTATGAAATAAAATTGTTTTGATTGATCTTTGTATATATTTCCACACTCAATTAACTATTTATCTTGGGATATTGACCTCCTCTAATTGATCTCTAGACCTCCTCTAATTGATCTCTATCACATAGCTTCAACGGTTTTGAGAAAGACGTTGAATCAGCCTATGATATTATGTCATTTACGTTTCTTGGATAATCAACAAGACCCCACCACTTTGTTACCATTAACCACAAGTTCCGAGCCATATCATATTTGATAAATATGTGTTGTAATGATTCCGTTATGTCGTCACAAACCGGACATCTTATCGAATGAAGTTCGATTCCTCGTTGATCAAATCTGTATGGGTGGGAAGGCGATTATTAATGGTACGCCAACTGTGGATATTAATATTAATTGGCGCCATCTTGTTCCATCTTATTTGATTGATGTTCGAGGTCAAAAGCTCCTAGAAAACTAGAAGGGGTTGAATAGTTTACCGATTTAAAACTTTGTTTTGAAACTTATTGAAAGATCAATTGATATTGATCTTAAGTATGATAATGAAATATGCAAGCAATATGTAATAGATAAGTAAGGAAAGAAATGATCAAACCACAACAAGTTGTTTATAGTGGTTCGACCTACAAGGACTCTTTTTCCTTGCCTACTCCACTCCCGAGTCTCACACTCGAGAGTTTAACTTCACTAGTCAACAAGCTCCTTTCACCGTGGAGAAAACCTTTACACTTAAACACACTATTTCCGACACTAAGCTAGATGTCGAGTTCTTTCCAAGGGTACAACTACTCCCACACACAATGTATTTTGAGGACTAAAATACTAACCACTCACACTCACAAGATTATGATGGTTTGATACAACAATGAAGTATGGATCAACACTAGATCATACAACACTAAACAAACAAGACTTCCAACTTCTCGTTGAAGCTTGAATATGACTTGATCTTCTTTGCTACAAAGAGATCACTAATATGATATGAAGCGAGTTAGAAAGGTTAGAGAAGATATGTATGAGAGTATGTTAGAAAGGGATGAAAAACTACTTGGCTTGGCATTGCTATTTATAGCCAATTTGGACGGGGCGTCCACGGACCGCGGACCCCTAAAAGGGTTCCGCCGTGTACCCAATTAGTACCGCTTGATCGGCGGTCAAGATATCAAATCTTGCCTAAAGTCAACTCTATCTAAGTAAGATTGTGTAAGATATGAAGAGTACAAATCTTCACAAAATATCTAATGGAATCTTCCAATGATCTCCATGATGTAATACATGATGTTAAAATGTTGTATTACTATTAATAGAAATATGCAAATGCTTAAGTAGTGTTTGGTTTTAAGAACCTAACACATTCTACAAACTACTATCATACATAATGATTAGAGTCATATCAAGATGTTACTAATCATAAATGTAAATGCTTGAATGATGAATATATTGTTTGAGAAAGCTTGTTTTAATATCTAATAAACTTGACAAGCTTTAAGCTTTTATAAATTAAATTTACTTTTGTCGTTAACAAAACTTAGGCAAAGATCAAAAATATAAATAACGTTTAATGGCGATATTTGTATTAACAATCTCCCCTTTTGTTGAGGACAAAATATAAATTTATTTTATAAAAGAGACAAAGTTTGTACAAGAGTTATAAAATATTAGTTTTAGAACTTTGAAAAGGAAATGATAATATAAGTGTATGAATTTTGACTTTTATGAAAGTCAAAGAATTCACTAGTTGATGCATGATGTTGACTTTTGAGAAAGTCAAAGTATGCGATTTGACTTTTAAGAAAAGTCAAGTATTATCAATGAGGGTTCTGTTTGACTTTTAGAAAGTCAATTGTATGCGGTTGACTTTTCGGAAAAGTCAAATATAAATAATTTCAAGTTCTATATTTTCTCCCCTTTTGTCTCAACAAAAGAAGAGGCTATCTTGAATGTAATGAGCCGAGCTTATTATCTCCCCTTGTTCAAAGCTCCCCTAAATTGGGTGCTTTAATGGGAAGATACATGGATTGTGAAAATAAAGCTACAAAAAAATTGTTAGTAATAATGATCATTCACAAGCATTTCCAAACACTATGTAATGACACCAACAACATAATAAACAACATTCATTTGTTAAAATTTTCATGAGTAAAGATCATGAAAAGAGAACACAATGATGTGTTTCTAGTACAAGAGAAAAAAAAAAAAAAATTATCCTAAAACAAAAACAAATAAAAGACTATTCTAAAACCATCCTAAAGAGATGGTGGATGGGAAAAAGCGTTGAGGCGCTCAAGAATGTGGTTGAGGATGAACCTCATTTCTTCGTGGAAGTCATGGACCATAATCCGGGTCCGTTCCACGGTTTGACCCGTTGCTCACAAGTTGAGCAACCATGTCTTAGTGGGTAGAAAGTTTGCGGAGGTTGTGGTGGTGGAATGGTGGATGTGTTGGTGGTGTTGGGGATGTTTGGAGTGGTCATGATGGATGCAAGCAAAGCATTTTGCATTTGCATTGTCTCACTTAAGTGAGAATCCACCATGCCTTTGAATTGGTGGAGGTTGTGGAGTTCGGCTTGAATCTCCTCTCTAGTGGGATTGTCATCCACATGCTCTCGGAATGTCCTCAATATGAGGGACATTGATGATGGAAGTGGATGATCCCGTATAAAGGACCATGAATGTCCTTGTGAATGGGGTGGAAAAGGAGAGGTCTTGGCCCTAATGGGCGTTTGGGTCAATGGATGACCGAGGTGATTCATGAGCGATTAAGCTCAATGGTGCCAAATGATGGCAATGGTGGTGGATGACTTGGCCTAGGAGGCAAGTCTTCCAAGTCCTCTAGGAAAGGATTTGGTGATGTTGGTGGAGTGAAAATAACTCCATGGGAGTGAGAGTGGGAGACCTTGGTGAAGGTGGTGAGGTGTTTTGGATGTTTGGATGGGTTGGGTGGAGGTGAAGTAGGTGCTTTTGATGGTGGTGGAGTGGTGATCACAATGTGTGATGAAGTGGGTGTAGCCAAGGTAAGGTGTGTATCATCTCTAATGGGAGATGAGATGGTGAGTGGTGAAGATTCGGATGATGAGCTAAGATTAACAAAGCAACAAGGCCTTACGCTTATTCTAGCGGTTTTCTTGCAAGGTTTTGGTGATGATTTAGTCATTTTTATCTTGGGTTTTGATTTGCTAGATAGTAAGTGAGAATGAAGAAGGTGTGAGGATGATCATGGTAAAGCCTTTCAATTTATAGAGGTAAGAAATTGTTGAGAAAAGGTTTGATTTGATGTTGAACCATTGAATAGATGAGGTTCCTAATGATTTGGAAGTGGGTTGAATGCTAGTCATATCACCCAAGTCAATCCATACAAAGAAGATGGAGTGAGGAAGAAAAGATATGCAATAAATGTGTTCTAGTGAGTGGAATTTCCTAATATTGATTACCCCCGGTTTGAAGGTACCAAAATTTTGGTTCCTTCCTTTATATAAAGGGCTCCTTGGGTGGATTTTTCAAATTTTGAATTTTGGTGGGAAATGGATTTCTTACATCCCTTAGTGAATAATACTAGTTCTAATAACAGTATAAACTAGTTAAGATTGATTTATGAGTGATGGAAGATAATTTGGAATTACGAAAGAGTCGAAATTGAGAAAATTACGGAGGATCCACGGCACCAAAATCATACAGACGGAACCCAAAAAGGGTGCCGGCTGGTCCGCTATCTGAGATATGGCGGTACCAAAATTCATAAAGGACGGTACCAAAATAAAGGTGCCGTCGATCCGTGGAGTCTTGAAATTTGGATGAAAGTTTCCTAAAAGCGAAATTTCGAAATCGAAAATTTTTCTCAAAACTGTTATACTAAACATTTCTAGTTAGGAAAAGTAAATAACACATATGTAAACACGGTGGAGCATAGATTAAGAGCAAGGCTTATTGATTTTCACAATATAGTGAAAATGGGTAAAATTGATAGCATACTTGTGCTATCCCCGCATGAGATTGTTAGCATACACCATTGTTTCAAGTTATATTATCATCCTACATAATAAAAACAACTAAATAGTATCAAACATTAACGATAATGCATTGTTCCAAACACTCCTTAAAGTACCCTTATTTGTCCAACTTCTTGTAAATCTTGTTCATCATCCTACCAAGGCACTTGAACATTCCCTTAGTTTGCTTGAATTCTCTGATTCATTCTCAATTTCGGGAAGAGATGTGTAATACTCTTGAGGTGGAAGGCGAGAGCTTGGAAGACCATCCTCGGAGCTATTTGATGATGATGATGAAGGAGTTGGAGGTTTAGCTCTCTTGCCTTTAGTCTTAGCAACTCGAGCATCACTCAAGGCACAAAGATGTGAGGATGAGATCATATTGAAGGTGCATCCCTTTTGGGGTTGGTGGAATTGGGCGAAGTTTCTATATAGGCGGGTGAGAAGCATCCCGTATGGAAAACAACGGATCCTTGAGTTGGAATATCAATCATTCTCCTAGCTATGTAGTAGGCTAAGTTGAATGGTTGTCGGGTGGACAAGTTGTAAAGCATGTGACAAAGACAAGCGTTTATGTGATCCCTATTTCCTATGGTGCTAATGAGCGTTTGCTCTAAGTAACTCCTCCCATTTCTTAAATTCGTGCTTGAGTTCATTGAGCTCCATTCCATATGGATCTCGGTCTACCTCTTTTCCCTTCGGGTGACTCGGGTTGTATCCGTTTTGGGTTAAAAGGTGTTCACGGATGACATCCTTATCGGCTAAGCGGGTTATGTAGGGAGAAGGCGGTCATTGATTGCATCAAGGCGGTGGTGACCACTTATCCGTGTAGACACAAGTTCCACGGTTGGGAATTCCTAGTACTCTAGCAAAGTCACTTAAAGTGATGGTGTAGTCATTTTGGTTGATTCTAAAGCTAAGACAAAACTCATCATCTTCATCACTAAAACCGGTCACACTAGCATAGAATTCTAATCTGAACCTAGGACAAATTGGTTCATCAATGTCAAGAAGACAATCGAATTGAATGGCGGCTAGTTCTTCACGAAGATTGGTATGCTCAAGGAAGGATGAGTGAATGGTTCTACCTCGTGGAAATACCTTGATTCTAGACCCTAAATATTTCTACTTGTTCCTTGGTGAGTCCTTTGGTTTTGTGGTGTTTGGGAATGTAGTTAAGGGTGTCTTTGTGATCATAGAATCTTGCGGCTACCATGATTATTCCTAAGGATAAGAATTAACATGTTAAAAATTTAGATAAATTTTAACATTTTTGATTCTAGTGTGTGCCTATATGAAAACAATTTGGAGTTGCGGTTATCTCGACTCATTTTATGCACAAAATGGTTTTAGTGGAGTGTTTGGCAAATACCATGAGATAACCCAAATGCTCCTAATTCAATGTTGCTATATTTGAATATACCGGGAGTGCATATTAGTTATGCAATACCTTTAGTATTCAAGAGCATGCAAGTGATGAAAATTCTAACGTTTCTATTTGTATTAGCAATGAAAAATGTTTTCCTACAAGTGAGAAGCTTTTCAAAACTTTTGACATGGGGTGTTTGGTTGTTTGAATAAGGCCTTATATTTATTATCTATCAATTAGTGGGAAACATGATTTTGTTTATGCAATATGATAATGTAGTACCTAATTTGAATGACTAGTTATGCAATTTGCCAATTGAATTCATATTTGGTATAAAAGCATACATAAAACCCCATGTAATGATTTGTGATAGTTTTGTGCATAAATAAGAATCCTAGACTCGAATTAAGAGATGAAATGTAGTTAGGATACTTACAATGATGTTATCTTGATGATTAGTGAGTGGGAAGATGACAATAATGAGCTTGGTTTAAGTTTTACGTTTTGGTAAAGTGGGTTGTGAGGAAGAAGATGTTATGTATAAAATTTGTTTTGTACAGAGACACCACGGACGAGACGGTACCAAATTTTGGTTCCGTCCGTGTTGTCGTTGGTGCCGTGGCTCTGATGGCGAAACAAGACAAAATTGTTTTGGTTTGACTATTCTAATGTTTTAGGCTATGTTTATCCTACATGCTTGGTTCCATTAACCCTAAACCAAGTCTAAGAAGATTAAAGGTTCTCGTTTAAGAGGTTTAGTAAGGATGTCGGCAATGTTGTC
This sequence comes from Chrysanthemum lavandulifolium, assembly GCA_022545495.1. Lineage (NCBI taxonomy): Eukaryota > Viridiplantae > Streptophyta > Magnoliopsida > Asterales > Asteraceae > Chrysanthemum > Chrysanthemum lavandulifolium. The sequence continues at coordinate 216,699,136 of CM040244.1, forward strand.
TTGGAGGATACTTTCTCGATTGAAATGTTTCCTTTTGAACATTGTCGCGAAGAAAATGATGATGATTTCAATGTGCTTTATGCGAGCATGTTGAGCAGGATTCTTCTTGAGATCGATGGCTCCTTTGTTGTCATAAAGTATCACAATGTCGTTGAGATGAATTCCGTAGTCTCGAGAGCTTGCTTCATCCAAAGAGCTTGTTGACATGCTTTTCGGTGAGGCGTATTCGGCTTGATGGTAGAGATGGCTAAAGCCGTTTGCTTCTTTGCAAACCATGATGTGAGACAATGTCCAACAAAAGTACAAATACCACTTGTACTTTTCTATCGACATAATCACCGGCATGATCCGAGTCGGCATACACTATGGTTTCTATACCCGTTCCTTTGGGATACCATAATCCTAAACACGTTGTTCCCTTAATATATCTAAAATCCTTTTAATGCTTCTAAGTGTGATGCCTTTGGGTTTTCTTGAAAGCGAGCACATAGACAAACACTAAACATAATGTCGGGTCTACTAGCCGTAAGATAGAGTAGGCTACCAATCATTCCTCTATATTTAGTGTTATCTACGGATTCACCTTCTTAGTCCTTGGTGAGTTTAGTGTCCGAAGACATGGGTGTTTTAGTTGGTTTGGAATCTTCAAGACCAAATTTCTTAAGCATATCTTTTATATATTTAGATTGGTTAAAGAAAATACCATCCTCTAGTTGTTTAATTTGAAGTCCTAGAAAGAAGTTTAACTCACCCATCATACTCATTTCAAACTCGTCATGCATGATTTTAGAGAAATCATTACATAGTTCTTGACAAGTTGATCCGAATATAATGTCATCAACGTATATTTGAACAATAATAATTTGTGATTCCTTTTCTTAGTAAAAGAGTATTATCTACTAATCCCATAGTATATTTGTTATTAATAAGAAAAGTCTTAAGGCAGTCGTACCAAGCTTTAGGTGCTTGTTTAAGGCCATATAAAGCTTTCTTGAGTTTGAAGACATGATGTGGTTTCTCAAAGTCGGTAAAACCGGGAGGTTGAGCAACATACACTTCTTCGTTAATAAACCCATTAAGAAAAGCACTTTTGACATCCATTTGAAATAATTTAAAATCATAAGCACATGCATAAGCAAGTAATATTCTAATAGATTCAAGTCTAGCTACCGGTGCATAAGTTTCATCATAGTCAATTCCTTCTTGTTGATTATAACCTTGTGCAACAAGCCTAGCTTTGTTTCTAGATACTATACCATTTTCATCCATTTTGTTTCGAAAGACCCATTTTGTTCCAATTATAGTTTGATCTTTGGGTTTTGGAACTAGTTTCCAAACATCATTTCTAACGAATTGGTTTAATTCTTCTTGCATGGCCATTACCCATGATTCATCTTTTATTGCTTCATTTATGGTTTTGGTTCAATGGTGGATACAAAACAAAAATGATTACTTTGATTTTGAGCTTGTGATCTTAAGGTTCTTTGATTAAGTTTTCCTATGACCTTTTCTAATGGATGACTTTTAGATTCTTTTATGTTGACAATTTCCTTATTTAATGGTTCATCTTCCTTATTATTATTAATTTGACCTTCAATTATTTGACTTTCAACTAAGTCATCATCTACCAAAGGTGATGTCTTAGAGGGAGGTGGACTTTCGTCAAATGTTATGTTCAACGATTCCTCGACTATCATTGTTTCTTTATTTAGGACAATGTAAGCTTTACTAGTTTGAGAGTAACCAAGAAATACACCTTCATAAGACTTTGGGTCAAACTTGGTGAGATAATCCTTAGTGTTAAGAATAAAACATTTGCAACCAAAGACTTTAAAATATCCTAATGTTGGCTTTTACCTTTATAAAGTTCATATGGTGTTTTGTTTAGGAAAGGACGTATTAGGACTCTATTTAAGATATATGTAGAAGTGTCAGCGTTACACCAAAACTTTTGAGGAATGTTTTGTTCATTAAGCATTGTTCTACTCATTTCTTGAATTGTTCTATTTTCGTTCTACTACTCCATTTGATTGAGGTGTTCGTGGGCGGAAAAGTTATGTGTTATACCATTTGTATCACAAAAGTTTCCAAATTGAGTTTCGTTGTCAAATTCACGACCATGATCCGTTCGGATCGACACAATTTGACACCTAGAAGATTTTGAATTTTCTTGCTAAGTATTTCAAATTTATCAAAAGCTTCATTTTGGTTTTCAAAATAACGTCCAAGTAAACCTTGAGTAATCATCTACTATGACCAAAGTATATAAGTTGCCTCCATAGCTTCTTATAGCGGATGGTCCAAACAAGTCCATATGTAATAATTCTAGACACTTGGATGTAGATATCATATTTTTAGATTTGTGACTACTATGTGTTTGTTTACCAATTTTGCAAGCGTCGCAAAAGTGTTGGTCATATTTTAGTTTTGGCAAATTCTAACTAACTCTTTTGAAGATAGGTTTTGTATAAGTCTCATATTAGCGTGACCTAGCGTCTATGCCAAAGAGATGAGCTATCGTCTAATGTTGTTAGGCAAAGTTTGTCATTATATGTTTTATCTATTTTCATGGCGTATATGTTATTTTTCCTAACTCCTTTAGCTATGGTGATACCATCTTTTAGTATTTTACTACCATTTTCATCAAATAGTACTTTATACTTTTTATCGCATAGTTGGCTAATACTAAGTAGATTAAATCCTAACCTATCCACATGAGCAACATTTTCAATAGTTAGAGAGTTATGAGCAATCGTACCTTTGCCAATGATTTTGCTTTTGAGATTGCTACCGAAAGTGACATTACCTCCGTCATACTCTTGGTATGATGAGAAGAGACTTTGTTGCCCGTCATGTGTCGTGAGCATCCACTATCTTTTATCCATTCATCGGGTTCCAATCCAACTTTTAAGCATACCTAAAAGCGAATAACTCAAACATTTGGTCCCCAATATCTCATGGGTCCGTTTGGGTTAAACATACCATTATTTGATTCATGTATGGAAATGATGGGTAAGGGTTCCATGGCATGTAATCTGGGGTTTGATATGGTCTAGGAATGTTTTGATTCCAACCGTTGTGTTGGTAGTTAGGTTGAACGTTGTGGTTGCTCTTAGGAAATGGGCGTTTGGCAAAGAGGTTTTATATCGTTGTTGAGTAGTTTTGATCTAAATTCATTTTAACAAGTCCTACTCACGATATAATGGTGGTTTTAGTTTAACATTATCATTGGTTTTCTTTGTTATTTTAACAAATTGATGCGGTCCGTATTGCGAACATTACATTACTTTGAAGTACCGCGGTACCCTTTTACTGTGGACGGAACCCTTATTTTGGTTCCGTCGGTCCGTCTTTATCTTCTGGCGATTTTGTGAGAATGTTCGTCTTTTCGACCGTTTTGTTTTGACTCTTTGGAATTAATACTTCATTGAAACCTAGCCCATTCATGTCTCACGGTGTTTTATGGATTTTAACTATTTCATCGGCAAGAGCGATGTTTTGTTAAACCTTTTAAACTTAGAGTTATTTTCTATTAAAACTTCTTGTGTGAGTTTTAGTTTTCTATTTCAAGATTAAGCTCTTGACATGATTTACAATCATCGTCATTTGCTTTTCCTTTTTCAAGGCGTTTTGCTTTTCTTTTAACTCATATACCTCATTTTCCAAAAACTCCTTTTGGTTTTTAAAATTTATTTTTAGTTATGATTTTTAGACTTAGCTCACACAATTGATTATATTGTTTTTGCAAGGTGTCATCATCTATGGAAGAATAAGAAGAATCGGAAAGTACCTCATTTGACTCATGTGCCATTAGGCGATCTCTTCCTTGCTTGATTCTTCATCGTCTTCACTATCACTCCAAGCACCACTTACAAAAGCTCGTTGAGTTTTGCTCTTAGGTGGCTTGGGACATTCTCTATGAGATGACTTGCATCACCACATCTAAAACACTTTCTTTCACCTTTGATCTTCTTATCATCCCGATCTTTTTGAATGGCTTCTTTTCTTCTCGAGGTTGTCTTACAAACTTTCCTCTTCTAAAGAACTTCTTGAAATCTCTAACGGCCATGGCATACTCCTCATCTTCACTATCGGAACAAGATTCACCATCATCGCTTGATTCCGCCTTTGCTTTAAAACAGCGGTTTGATCTTCTCCTTTCTTCCTTTGATGATCTCGAATCTTTCTCCATTACCATTTCGTGAACTTTGAGGTTGCCAATTAGCTCGTCTAGTGACATTATTGAGAGATCTTTTGATTCTTCAATAGCGGTCACTTTAGCTCTCCATTTGGGATGGAGTGCTCTAAGAAATTTCGACAAAGTTCTTACTACGAAAAGATTAGTCAAGTGCTTTAAGTGATGTAATGATAGTGTTAAAGCGAGCAAAGCCACAATCAATGGTTTCATCTTGAGGATAACAAATTGTTCATATTGTTGAACAAGAAGATCAATTTTGTTATCCTTGACTTGTGAATTACCTTGATGTGTAACAATTAAAGATTCCCAAATATCTTTAGCGGTTTCACACATAAAAATTCTTTCATATTCTTTTCTAGGTAAAGCATTATAAAGCATCATTTTAGCTTCATTATTTTTAGCAACTAATTTCTTTTGTTCATCAACGGAAATATCCTTTGTTGTAGAACTAAAATCTCCTTTAACAATAATAAACCAAAGATCTATATCTTTTGATTTTACATATGTTTCAAAGCGGTTTTTCAATAGATAAATCCATTGGTTTCAAAGAGTGGTGGTCTTTGCATAGATTGCCCTTCTTTAAAGTTTTCGAGAATCCATGGATCGTTTCAAGTTTATAAAATACAAGTTATTTTAGAAATTCTTGAGCAACGAGGCTCTGGTACCAATTGTAGAAAACTAGAAGGGGTTGAATAGTTCCGATTAAAACTTTGTTTTGAAACTTATTGAAAGATCAATTGATATTGATCTTAAGTATGATAATGAAATATGCAAGCAATATGTAATAGATAAGTAAGGAAAGAAATGATCAAACCACAACAAGTTGTTTATAGTGGTTCGACCTACAAGGACTCTTTTTCCTTGCCTACTCCACTCCCGAGTCTCACACTCGAGTTTAACTTCACTAGTCAACAAGCTCCTTTCACCGTGGAGAAAACCTTTACACTTAAACACACTATTTCCGACACTAAGCTAGATGTCGAGTTCTTTCCAAGGGTACAACTACTCCCACACACAATGTATTTTGAGGACTAAAATACTAACCACTCACACTCACAAGATTATGATGGTTTGATACAACAATGAAGTATGGATCAACACTAGATCATACAACACTAAACAAACAAGACTTCCAACTTCTCGTTGAAGCTTGAATATGACTTGATCTTCTTTGCTACAAAGAGATCACTAATATGATATAAGCTGAGTTAGAAAGGTTAGAGAAGATATGTATGAGAGTATGTTAGAAAGGGATGAAAAACTACTTGGCTTGGCATTGCTATTTATAGCCAATTTGGACGGAGGCGTCCACGGACCGCGGACCCCTAAAAGGGTTCCGCCGTGTACCCAATTAGTACCGCTTGATCGGCGGTCAAGATATCAAATCTTGCCTAAAGTCAACTCTATCTAAGTAAGATTGTGTAAGATATGAAGAGTACAAATCTTCACAAAATATCTAATGGAATCTTCCAATGATCTCCATGATGTAATACATGATGTTAAAATGTTGTATTACTATTAATAGAAATATGCAAATGCTTAAGTAGTGTTTGGTTTTAAGAACCTAACACATTCTACAAACTACTATCATACATAATGATTAGAGTCATATCAAGATGTTACTAATCATAAATGTAAATGCTTGAATGATGAATATATTGTTTGAGAAAGCTTGTTTTAATATCTAATAAACTTGACAAGCTTTAAGCTTTTATAAATTAAATTTACTTTTGTCGTTAACAAAACTTAGGCAAAGATCAAAAATATAAATAACGTTTAATGGCGATATTTGTATTAACATTTCGATTTGTGGAAAATACCCCTCAAGTTTCACAAATTTAGTCCTGGCACTTTTGGAGAATGTCAAAACCAGTCCTTGGATTTTAATTTCAGAATTTGCACGAGAGGTCCCTGGAATTTCAGCCTTGGCACATTTAGTCCCTTAATACTTAAATGGACTCAAGTCTAGCCTAAACTAACCAAGGCCCAAAATAAACAACCAGGTCCAATCTAATCCATACCCGGTCAAACCCAACACCCCGACCCACCAACTAATACCCCTGCCTTCCCATTCTTTCCGCCCATTCTAAACCCGAACCCTAGATATTCCAATCTCCTTTCTCTCGCTTCCCAAACACTCCACCTTCAAACTCTCTTTTACCCAACACAACCCAACCCCAAAACACTCAACCCACCTCCAACCCTTTTACCCAGTTAAACCCTAATCCCAAACCCACTACCAATTTCCCCCCTCCTCCCAATGTCCAGCTCAGCTATCCAAGTCAAAAAGGCACCCACCAATGGCTCAGATGAAATCTCATGGGTACCTACTTAATCAATGGCTAGGATCAACTTAAAGAAGCACAAGTTGGAATCTTTGGCTGTTTGCACTCACAGGAGAAACACAAGAAGAAGAGGTGAAGACCTTGAAGACCTTGGATAAGTAGTTTAGTATAAATAGAGCTTGTAGCCAAGTTATAATGGCACCTTTAGTTTTAGTTCCAAAATCAGTGTTATGTTTTAAAATTTTATTGTAATGTTTTTTTTTATCAATGAAAGTACCCTTTTTAGTTTAAAGAATTTTAGCACTTCTATTTCTTGTTTGTAATCAGTTTTAAATAAAAATCATCTTTCTAACTTGTTGCAATTCAGTACTTAGTCGGTTTAAGCTTTTACAACTACTAAAGGGTGTTTGGTATATACTTGGTCTTGGGTCAAAACCGGTTTTACCCACTTTGACCATCAAGTCAAACTTATTTTGAGTATCCGAGCTAAGTTGTTTGAGTCGAAAAGAATTTTACAAAGTTTCAAAAGAATTAAGTGTCATTTGTTTTTAAAGAAAAGAAAAAACTTGAGTTTCCTCGGTTTGCATAGTGATTAAGCAAATTTAGGTGGAGATGGAAAATTGAAAAAATAAAATCACAAGTTTGCTAGCTAGTTTATCTTTGGTCAAAAGAAAAAAAAATTTCAAAAAATCTTTTTATTGGTCTGCTAATCGGTTAAAAGTGGTCATTTAGCCACTAGTGTGTCCTGTGCTGGTTTCGAAATCTCAGACCAGCTTTTCTCCAATTTGGTAGTGCAATTCTGACCTCAATGATCGTGCAATTTGTTCTTTCTTTTCTCCTTTAGTTTAATCAATATTAGTCCTTAGCTTATTCGGTTTAGGTGAACTGGGATTTTGAGGTTTTGATATAGTTCGTTACCTCCTTTAGTGCTTATTAGATTTGGTAGGAATGCTAGTCTAGCTTTAGGATCCACATTAGTTTAGCCCTAACCCAACTGTTTTCCCTTTAATTTCTGCATCTTGTAGTTTGTTAGTGGATAAGTTAGCTTTATTGATCGTCACCTTGCTTTAATAGTCATTTGTTTAGCTTTATTAGTGCTAGAAAAACTGCAAAGAGGGTTGTTTGGTTTAGTTTCCACAAGCTGTCCCAAACAGCTTGTTTGGTGTTCTTCTAAGATTGAAAGAGAAAAGGAAAAGACTTGCATTTTAATCCTTGTAAGTGGTTTCAAAAAGAAAAAAATGGTTTTGTTTAATGTAGTTTGTTGACAGTAGCTAAAAAGGTGTTTGGTTTCGTGGCTGTCCAAAAAAGCAGCAGCTAATAAGGTGTTTTACAGCTTATTCTTGGGTTTAGTTCAGTAAGTTTTTAGAAAAGTTTGTAATTTGATCTAATAAAAAAGGCTGAGAAAGAAAGTAATCAAAGAAAAATGTTTTGCAAAAACTGGCATGGCTGGGACTCGAACCCACGCCACCCAGCTCACACATAACACTCCCATCCAACTGCGCCCTTGGGACTTGTCTCACAAATTCTTCACAAACTATTCTTTTAAAGACTTATAAGCAGTTTACTTATAAGCTCTTTTGAGCTTATTCACCGCTTATTTCCCAAACAAAGACCCGGTTTCTCATTTTCTTAGAACAAGCATAGATCAAAGTAGTTTTTGTGATTTTTCCAGATTTTTCCAAAATAGTTTAGTATTTTTTATCATTTAATTAGTGTTTAATCGTTTTTAATTTGTAGAAATTAATTTAAAAGTCGAAAAAATATTCCGCTTTTTTCTAAAATTATTTTTAGTCAAATAGAACGTAGGAAAATTGATTTCACACCCGTAGCCCTTAAATTGCAAAACTTTCACGTTTATGGCTCGGGTTGTTTCTCGGTTTTTACGTTTTTACGTTTTTGCACCCTAGGACTTAGTGTAGCTTCGTTTTATCATTCCTTAGGTTTAGTGATAGTTTAATTTTAGTTTATTAGGGTTCCCTTGCCTTAATTACCTTCCCGTTCATTAAATTGTAGAATGCGTAATCAAATCCAAAATCATTAAAATCCAATTCAAGTTCAAATCACGAAACTCAACGAATCCTTCCATTCACACCTCGTTGGGACACGACCCGGGAAATCACTTTTCCGGTATCACTTTTATCACACCCGTGAGGTTTGGCACGTTGACCTTTTTCCTAAAGGGTTAATTTGTCGAATTTTACGGTTAATTTGATATATTGATATTGTGTTTGTTTTCACCACTCACTTCACAACGAATCATCCATCAATGTAAATCATGGAGTAGTGTTGAATTCTAACTTATTAATCTATGTAAGTCAAGAATATTTAGTTTATATATGTTTGTATAAAGTTAAATGGTCTAGTGTGTTTAGTTAATAGTAAATAACCGAATGACAGTTCTCATAGGCGTGCAGCCCGAATAGTCGAACCCGAGATTCGTACTATTCCAAACAACAATATGGCGATTTAAGCGAACTATGGCGGAAATGCTCCGTGCACCCACCGAGGGTTATGGAGATGCCATCGTTTACCACCAATCAATTCGATCACTTTGAATTGAAGACGCATTTGATCCAACTTGTGTCTACAAATCAATTCCACGGGTTTGATCGAGAAGACCAGATGCACACATCCGTTGGTTTAACAAGTTAACCTCAACCATCAATTACAAGGATGTGCCACAAAAGTGATCAAGCTAATGCTATTTCCGTTCTCACTTGAGGCGGCCGGTTTGGAAAAAGAACCCCTCGATCCATCGAAACTTGGGAGGATCTTGTTCAAAAGTTTGTCAATTATTTCTTTCTTCCATCAAAGACAACTAATCTTAAAATGAAATTTCGGATTTCGTCAAAATTTCGATGAAAACTTTGAGAGGCATGGGAGAGATTCAAAGATCTCCTCGAAATGCCCCATCATGAATTCACGAGCTTCAACAAGTTAATATCTTTTATAATGGGTTGAGCAGTAACGATCAAGATTCTTTGAACGCAGCCGCGGTGGCAATATCTTGAATTGTAAGCCTAAAGATGTGATTGAGATTTGCGAAATAAAATCAAAAGTTCCTATTTCTGCAACAAAGCAAATATTCGAACACTCGCTTCTTCATCCGGTAACTCTTCCGAGTTAGCCGCCCATTAGCCGCTCTAACGGACGTCATCCGTTGTATGATGAAAGAGGTAAAGGAAATCAAAAGCGAAATTCATAAACCGGAACCAATCAAAGCCGTGAACAAGGTGTGTGAAACTTGTAGTGGTCCACACGCGTATTATGATTGTCCAAAGAACCGATGCTTCTTTTACCAAGCTCCGTAGCTTCAGAAACCACAATCAATACCGACCACAAGTCGATCCTCAATACGTGCACCTAGCGGTATGACACCATCCGGTTTTCCTCTGTGCAAAACCATGGCAATCGAATCGTTTTGTTCCAAATCAAGGACAAAACTTCAATAACTCTCAAAATTTCAATCGAATCGGAACAATTTCAACCAACCATATCAAGCTCCAATCGGCAAAGTTATCAACAACCTTCTCAAGCTCCCATACCAAATGACTTCATGAAAATTCGAGTCAAGCATACGCTCAATGCAAACTCGGATCAATAACATGAGAGTTGAGCTAAAAAGGAAATTGATACCACTATGTCTCGCGAGACAAATGAGTTGAAGAATATGATGAGCAGTTTCATGAACATGAATATGAACAAAGCTTCGTCATCTTCCGGAGGACTCCCAAGCAAATGAGTTCCTAATCCAAATGCCGAGTTGAAAGCCGTCACCACTCGTAGTGGTAAGACGACAATGGACCTTCGACTCCAATGCCTCCTCCACCGGGAGCAATGAGTCAAGTTACCAAGGATACAACGGACAAGGTGCATTTCAAGCCCACGAAGTACAAGACACGTCCCACCGGTAGTCAAGCTTTAAGTCCGAACCCGAAAATCAAAGACAAATTCGAGCCGAAATGACTTCCGTCCGGCTAAAAGTCTAGTCGACTTCCTTACCCATCAAGATTGCATGATGAGAAGCTCAAATACAAAACCAAAGAGCAAATGGAAAAATTTTTCCAAATTTTCAATGAACTACACTTTGATATAAGCTTCGTTGATGCTCTCGTTCTAATGCCTAAATTTGCATCCACGCTTAAAGGCTTGCTGAGCAACAAAGATAAGTTATCCGAGATGGCTAAAACCCTCTCAATGAGCAATGCTCGTGGTCATTCTCAAAAGCTTCCCAAAAGCTTGAAGACCCCGGCAGTTTTAATCCGTGTGATTTCTTGGGGATGGTTCAATGCTCGCCTTGGCCGATCTTGGCGCTAGCATTAACCTCATGCCACTCTCGTATGGAAAAATTGTCTCTTCCTAAACTCACACCCACTTGTATGACACTCGAGCTACCGGACTGCACTCCAAACTCGTCCACTTGGGATAGCCGAGGATGTCATGTGAAAGTAGGAAAGTTTCACTTTCCCACCGACTTTGTTGTAGTAGACTTTGATGCGATCCTAGAGTACCCTCATCTTGGGAGAGCTTTGAGAACGAGCCGTGCTCTAATCGATGTATTCTTTGAAGAGTTGACCATACGGGTTGACAACGAAGAACTCACGTTTAATATCAACCGAACTCCAAACCTCTATACAAACATAGTGTTGCCATAATTGATCAAAAATCTGAAAGAATCAATGCAACACTCTCAAATTTCACAGTTAAAAGGAGTCACCAAAAACATGCTGAGCTAAAAGCTTTGAAAATCAACCCTGGTTCAAATAAATGGTTTGAAAGTTGTACCAAGGAAGTCCAGGGTGTTCTTGATGATGATGATCTAGAATCGGAGACTTTATCGGAAGTGGTGGAAATTGCTAGCTCTAAGAGCATACCGCTTTTCCCACCTCCGGAATCAATTTATCGTATTGAGTTTGTTAACTCTGTGAATGAAACCAAACTCTCTTCAGTTTCATCTGGATTGGATGATGATGTTTGTGATCCAATGGGAGACATTCTTCCCATTGAAGAATTGCTCAACAATGATCCATCATCCCCTAGTCTCATTATTCCCGACTCTTCCATCCCTTCTCTCACTCCGGATGAGGAAGATGACAACTTTGGAATGAAGTCGATGCCTTTCTTAGTGATGAGTCGATTCAGTGAGAATTGATAATACTTACTTTGATTCGGAGGAGGCATTCTTTTCCGGAAAATGCTGATTGAAGAACCGTTTCCAACCCTCCCTATCGGAATTTCGCTGACAATCACCACACAAACTTCAAGACTAAGCTTAAAATGTCAAAATGGTGATTTGCTTTTCTCGATGAGGAATGGACTTGCATTCTCATGTACGCCTTTATTCCATTCTTCACGAGATGGTGTGGTTGCTCTTTCCTTTTCTCTTTCGGAATGAGGACACCATCTTTGACCCCGTATCATCCTTTATAGTTTCTACTATTAACAATACGCGGTTGTATCTCGTCGGTGTGGAACTTTCTGATGTTCATATGTTTATTAACACTGTGAACGAAAGTCCGATCGAGATTGGTTTTCCACGTAACTTTCCCCATGAACCAATGAATGCGGGGATCGAGTCAAGCTAGCGACTCGGGAATCAAAAACAGTAGCACACTATATGGGTTTTCACCCATATTTCTGATTTCTTTCTATCTTTCTACCACCCTAGTGTGGGGGGGTTGCCCCACACGCTGTTGTATAAAGGTTTTCCAAAAAAAAAAAAAAAAAATCAAATAATGGCCGTAGTATTTCCCTTTTACGTTCTCGGCCGCATAACCATGGGTACTTTGAATATTGAGGGCAATATTCATTTCTAGTGTGGGGAATTCTCGCGAATTTTATCAAGTATTATCCACCCAATTCCCGTTTTGGCCAAAATTTTTTTGGAGTAAGTGTTTTGCACTTACTCAATTGGTTATCGATCCGCCTTTGTCTAATAAACAAAAGGATTGGCTAATCCAGAGCAAACGGCTCTTGGTAAAGATATCTCAAATCCGTTGACGGCTTGCAATTTGCCCAAATTGTATGGTGTTATTCACCATATCTTTAATTAGTAAAGAGTTGGCTAGCCCGCAAGTTTATGGCTTGTGGTAAAGGCGTTGGAAAACCATAATTGGTAATCGACTCACCAAAGATAATATTGATAATTTATCTAAGAGTTGGCTAGTCCGTAGCAAACGGCTTCGGTAAAGACAAATCAAAACCGTTGAAAGTCGATGATTTGCTCAAAATCATATGGTTATCGATGTACCATAGTTCTTACTTGAACTAAAACATTTGGCTACTCGAGTAATGGCTTTTGGTAAAGAGATTCAAATCCATTAAGTTTTCTCAAAGATTGCTAGGGACTAGCAATGTTTTAGTGTGGGGATTTGATGAGTGCTTATTCACTCATCATTTTGGTCAATCTGAGCTGCAAAACATCTAAAACACTCGAAATGCATCAAAATCTTGAAAATATCTCAAAATTGTGTTTTATATGTTTCGGATGCAAAATGTTTAAAATCGATGAAAAACGAACAAAGTTTGCATAATTGGCGTTTAGGTCCCCGTCTTTCAAAATTGATGAAATAGTCCCTGAGCACGTATTTTAAAAAGAAAAGTCACCAAAGGTCCTTTTAAAATCATAAGTTGTCATAATTAGTCCTTTGGTGAATAACTTCAAAAGTTTTGGGAAATTACAACTTGAGTCCCTGAAATTTCAGATTTGACGGAAAATACCCCTCAAGTTTCACAAATTTAGTCCTGGCACTTTTGGAGAATGTCAAAACCAGTCCTTGGATTTTAATTTCAGAATTTGCACGAGAGGTCCCTGGAATTTCAGCCTTGGCACATTTAGTCCCTTAATACTTAAATGGACTCAAGTCTAGCCTAAACTAACCAAGGCCCAAAATAAACAACCAGGTCCAATCTAATCCATACCCGGTCAAACCCAACACCCTGACCCAGTCAACTAATACCCCCTGTCTTCCCCATTCTTTCCCGCCCATTCTAAACCCAGAACCCTAGATATTCCAATCTCCTTTTCTCTGCTTCCCAAACACTCCACCTTCAAACTCTCTTTTACCCAACACAACCCAACCCCAAAACACTCAACCCACCTCCAACCCTTTTACCCAGTTAAACCCTAATCCCAAACCCACTACCAATTTCCCCCCTCCTCCCAATGTCCAGCTCAGCTATCCAAGTCAAAAAGGCACCCACCAATGGCTCAGATGAAATCTCATGGGTACTGATCTGTGCAGAACCAGTCAAGTCTAATCACACAAGCTAGCCACTTGTGAATGGCTCACCGTAACAGACTTAAAACTGATTAAACACAAATACAATGAAGATCAGAGAATATAGTGAATTCCCGGGTCGTTATGTCCCACGGAGACTCAATGGTGTGTTAAACACTTGATCAGACGATAGAATGACCACTAATGATAGCGATCAGAAAGGATTAGGATTGGATAATTACACTACTGAAAAAGGTTATAAATTAAAGCGACTTAAATACAAATTAAGAAAATTAAAAAGATAAAAGATATTAAATAAACGCTATCACTATATTTAAAGTGATGAACGTTTAAAATTAAAAAACTTACGTTTAAATTAAAATTACGTAAAACGTACAAAATAAAAAGTGAAACTTAAGAAATAAAAGTCCTAAAAATATGAAAAATACATTTTTACAATCCTAATTATAAAAGAAAATTATTAGAAAAAGAAAATTATTTTTACAACTATTTAATTAATTATTATTAATTAAAAACTATTTATTAAGTATTTAAAATGCACTAAAATACAAGAAAATACAAAATTAACCTAGAAAAATGAAATTATAACTTGGAAAAATCTAAAATATGATAAAACTAATTTTAAAACTGAAAATATATTTTTAAGACTTTTTATATATTTATTATTAATTTAAAACTATTTAAAACTAATTAAAATGCTAAAAAATACTTTTTAAACTAAGAAAATTATGGAAAAATACTTTTTAAGCTATTTATATTTATCTAAACTTAAGAAAAATGAAAATTATTTTTTTGAAGCTTTTCTTAATTTTTTGTATTAAATATTATTTAAAAGTGCTTAAAAACTAATTTAAATTAAGAAAAATAGCAAATGAACTTGGAAAAATCTGAAAATTGCAGGAAAAGTCTAAAATGATATTAGGAAGCTGGGAAAAATAGAAAAACAGGCACTTGTGTGGGAGGAATTGAAACTGATGCACAAAGTGCTTAAAAATAAGCACTTAGGATAAGCTAATGAAGACCAATAAGCACCAAATCAAAACAGGGACTACTATAAGCTAAAAGAACTGAAATGGAACAAGTTTCAACAAGCCTAAACCACTGATAAGCTATATTCAACAGATTTGATGAAATGAAATAATAAGCTAAAACAGTGAGAGGTAGGCAACTTTGAGCTAAAGAATAAGCTAACCAATAAGCCAAAACTTAAAACCAGAACTTGGGATCTACACTAGACCTGGTTGACTATCTATGGACCAAGGCTCAGACCTACACAAGCTAAAATGAGCTCTGTGCAATCCAAGCAAAAGCTGCATAAACCTGTGCAGGCAACAGTACCCTGCACAGGGCATTGGACATCATTTTGATAGGCTTTTATAAGGCTTAAAGAAATTTCACAAAAATGTGACAAATTGGAGATAAGCAACTAGACCAGGAGGACTTTCAAAAACAACAAGTTACATTGAAATTAGCTCAGAAATGAGCTTGTGAAAAATCACTCTCAGTTGGCCAAAACTGAGATTTTGAAATTTTTGACTTTTATACAAAACTGAAAAGTTGACTTTTCTGAGATATGTTTCCAATTTAAGGACTGAAAATGATGTTTAAAGATGAAATGAAGTTAACAAAAGCTTTATCTTAGAAATCTAAGCACAAAACAAGTTTTGGTTTTGCAAAAATTCAACAAGTGTACTGTTGGGGACTAATAAGATGATTTTGACTTTTGGACCTTGCGAGAAAAGATTAAGGCGATATGAGCATGAAATGGTTAAACAAGCATGAAACAACGAAACTAATCACGAGCAAGCCTAGTGGACGGGGTTGTGACAATTCCAAACACCCTATTCTAAGCGATGTACAATTTAAAATACTTAAACTACCAACTGTCTTAGACCAATGATCAAACCGAGCTTACTTATATGTAATGCAACTATCTAAACAAGTAAAACAGATTATGACTTAAAATACCAATACCAACAAAGTATGCAAAATGCTTGAAAATGGAAAGTGAAAATTTAACTCACATGTTTCCGACTAATGCAAGGCCAAAACCGAACAAAAGACCACTATACTAAACCATTTTTAACCCAACCAAGCACTCGCAACATCCCACATCATCACCATTGCCAAATTCACCA
This sequence comes from Chrysanthemum lavandulifolium, assembly GCA_022545495.1. Taxonomy (NCBI): domain Eukaryota; kingdom Viridiplantae; phylum Streptophyta; class Magnoliopsida; order Asterales; family Asteraceae; genus Chrysanthemum; species Chrysanthemum lavandulifolium. Next base: position 216,714,998 of record CM040244.1, read on the forward strand.
ACATTGACTTTTTGTTGACCACTAACCAAAATGATTTGAAACTAGTTTCCAAGCTTTCCAAAAGCTTAAATAAGCTTAAGTAAACTTGTTTAAGTGAGGAAAGAAGCTATAGGCAGCTTAAACATAAGAGCATGAATTTGAGAATCCAAACAGTAAACACAGAAATAACAACTTTAACCAAACTTGGGTATTGCTTCTTAAAAGTCCAATACAATGCTATTTTAACTTAAAAGAGATACAATAAAACTGAAATTACAATACTTTTCATTAAACTAAGACATTTATAAAAAATCGACATTAAGAAAAATTAAGAAAACTAACTACTACCACAAACTGCATCCTTCTTCTCTCTTTTATACCCCAACATCTTTCTCTTTCATCTCTGACTAAATCCCATCAAATTCGAGCCATAGGGAGACTTTTGTGATTTGGCCAAATTGTCAATTTTATGGAAATGAGAAATTTGGCGATTAAGGTTGAGTGAAATGGGGTGAGATGTAATTAATGATTTTGTATTGTTAGGAGGTGGAGGGACATGGAAGGTGCTAGTGAAATGGGGGATGGTGTTGAAGGTGGGCGGACATGGTGGGTGAGGAGAAGGAAAAAGGCGGGAAAGGGGTGGATGTCTGCTTTACTTGGGTTGGTTTGACCAGCGATGTTAATATCAAGGGTCCAAAATGGTTTAATGATGGGGGTCAGAATCGCTTAAGGTCCAAAAAGGTTTAAAAGGCTTTAATATAACAAGGACTTGTTTGTAATTCTTCCAAACTTGAGGGGCCACTCCTGCCAACTCATCAAAGATGTTCCAAGGACTAATACTGACAAGCTTCAAAAGTACAGGGACCAAATCTGTCATATTTGAAACTTGAAGGACCAATTTTGTAATTTTCTCAAACTTTTGATATTTTTCACCAAAGGACTAAATTTGACAACTTTTGATTTTAAAAGGACCTTTGGTGACTTTACTTTTGAAATTATGTGCTCGGACCTGTTTTGACAACTTTTGAAACTTGGGGATCAAAGCGCAATTTTGCAAATTTGATATGTTATTCATCCGATTTTGATATTTTTGCATTTAAAATACATAAAACACTGATTTGTGATATTTTGATCATTTTGATGTGTTTCTGAGTGTTTTCAGATGATTTTGCAGTTTATTTTGTACAAAAATGATGAGTATTTAGACACTCATCAGGTACCTACTTAATCAATGGCTAGGATCAACTTAAAGAAGCACAAGTTGGAATCTTTGGCTGTTTGCACTCACAGGAGAAACACAAGAAGAAGAGGTGAAGACCTTGAAGACCTTGGATAAGTAGTTTAGTATAAATAGAGCTTGTAGCCAAGTTATAATGGCACCTTTAGTTTTAGTTCCAAAATCAGTGTTATGTTTTAAAATTTTATTGTAATGTTTTTTTTTATCAATGAAAGTACCCTTTTTAGTTTAAAGAATTTTAACACTTCTGTTTCTTGTTTGTAATCAGTTTTAAATAAAAATCATCTTTCTAACTTGTTGCAATTCGTACTTAGTCAGTTTAAGCTTTTACAACTACTAAAGGGGTGTTTGGTATATACTTGGTCTTGGGTCAAAACCAGTTTTTACCCACTTTGACCACTGAAGTCAAACTTATTTTGAGTATCCGAGCTAAGTTGTTTGAGTCTGAAAAGAATTTTACAAAGTTTCAAAAGAATTAAGTGTCAGCTGTTTTTAAAGAAAAAGAAAAAAACTTGAGTTTCCTCAGTTTTGCATAGCTGATTAAGCAAATTTAGGTGGAGATGGAAAATTGAAAAAAATAAAAATCACAAGTTTGCTAGCTAGTTTATCTTTGGTCAAAAGAAAAAAATTCAAAAAATCTTTTTGTTGGTCTGCTAATCGGTTAAAAGTGGTCATTTAGCCACTAGTGTGTGTCTGCGGTGTTTCAAATCTCGAGCCGACTTTTCTCCAATTTGGTAGTGCAATTGCTGACCTCAATGATCGTGCAACTCATTCTTTCTTTTCTCCTTTAGTTTAATCAATATTAGTCCTTAGCTTATTCAGTTTAGGTGAACTGGGATTTTGAGGTTTTGATATAGTTCGTTACCTCCTTTAGTGCTTATTAGATTTGGTAGGAATGCTAGTCTAGCTTTAGGATCCACATTAGTTTAGCCCCTAACCCAACCTGTTTTCCTTTAATTTCTGCTGTCATTGTAGTTTGTTAGTGGATAAGTTAGCTTTATTGATCGTCACCTTGCTTTAATAGTCATTTGTTTAGCTTTATTAGTGCTAGAAAAACTGCAAAAAGGGTTGTTTGGTTTAGTTTCCACAAGCTGTCCCAAACAGCTTGTTTGGTGTTCTTCTAAGATTGAAAGAGAAAAGGAAAAGACTTGCATTTTAATCCTTGTAAGTGGTTTCAAAAGAAAAAATGGTTTTGTTTAATGTAGTTTGTTGATGATAGCTAAAAGGTGTTTGGTTTCGTGGTTGTCAAAAAAAAGCAAAGACTAATAAGGTGTTTCTGACTTATTCTTGGGTTTAGTTCGAGAAGTTTTAGAAAAGTTTGTAATTTGATCTAATAAAAAGGTGAGAAAGAAAGTAATCAAAGAAAATGTTTTGCAAAAGCGGCATGGCTGGGACTCGAACCCACGCCACCCAACACACATAACACTCCCATCCAAGCTGCGCATACTGGGACTTGTCTCACAAATTCTTCACAAACTATTCTTTTAAAGACTTATAAAGCAGTTTTACTTATAAGCTCTTTTGAGCTTATTCAACGCTTATTTCCCCAAACAAAGACCGGTTTTCTCATTTTCTTAGAACAAGCATAGATCAAAGTAGTTTTGTGATTTTTCCGATTTTTCCAAAATAGTTTAGTATTTTTATCATTTAATTAGTGTTTAATCGCTTTTAATTCAGAGAAATTAATTTAAAAGTCGAAAAAATATTCCGCTTTTTCTAAAATTATTTTTAGTCAAATAGAACGTAGGAAAATTGATTTCACACCGTAGCCCTTAAATTTCAAAACTTTCACGCTTATGGCTCGGGTTGTTTCTGGTTTTACGTTTTACGCTTTTTGCACCCTAGGACTTAGTGTAGCTTCGTTTTATCATTCCTTAGGTTTAGTGATAGTTTAATTTTAGTTTATTAGGGTTCCCTTGCCTTAATTACCTTCCCGTTCATTAAATTGTAGAATGCGTAATCAAATCCAAAATCATTAAAATCCAATTCAAGTTCAAATCACGAAACTCAACGAATCCTTCCATTCACACCTCGTTGGGACACGACCCGGGAAATCACTTTTCCGGTATCACTTTTATCACACCCGTGAGGTTTGGCACGTTGACATTTTTCCTAAAGGGTTAATTTGTCGAATTTTACGGTTAATTTGATATATTGATATTGTGTTTGTTTTCACCACTCACTTCACAACGAATCATCCATCAATGTAAATCATGGAGTAGTGTTGAATTCTAACTTATTAATCTATGTAAGTCAAGAATATTTAGTTTATATATGTTTGTATAAAGTTAAATGGTCTAGTGTGTTTAGTTAATAGTAAATAACCGAATGACAGTTAAATTCGGTTATAGCAGTAAAGATTGAAGGGTTGTGTCTGTTAGAAAAGGTATGATGGTTGTTATACCAATTACTGAATCGGTGTGATGGTTCGTAAGTGTCGGTTGATGGGTTATAAATACCCATGTAATTTAGTCTATAAAATAACGACTGTTTTACCAATAAAATTAGTGTGATTATTATAGTGCTTCGATCATTCATAGAAAGTATTAAGAAGTGGTGCCAACAGTGGTATCAGAGCAAATGCTCAATTCAGAGAAGAGAGAAAGAAGAACCAGATCGGGATTAGTTCATTCTTCAAGAAAGGGTTAGAAAAACCCAATTTTCGATTTAGGAAAAATCGAATAGAGAAAGAGAGACATGATTCGATTAAGGAAAGATCGAATCAGAGAAAACGAAAAAGAGGGGAAAAATAAAAACATATCGGTTCTGTGAGAAGAGACAGTCGCCACCGTCATCGGAAACAGGAATCACCATTGATTGCAATAGGAAGAAGGAAATTGTTTTAGCCCTAATCTGCATAAAGGAAGAAGCGTGATTTTTGATTAAAAAATTAGAAGGGAAAGAACGTAGATCAAAAATAGAGAGGAGCAGTTGTGTTAATACAAATAAGCCGTAAAAACGTTTATTTATATTTTACGATCTTCTAATGTTTTGTCGATAACAAACGTAAAATCATTTTAACGAAACAAACAAAATACGTAAATGGTTTGAGCCAATAGTTTACTAACACACTTACGTTTTCACATAAAACACTAAACAAGTAATAGTGATTTTATGATTGAGTAATACATATGTACAACAACTAGTGTTTACATATTGGGTAGATATATACATAATTAGTATGTACTATAATGGGTAATATAATTGGTAGAAGTTTAAGTATTTGACCCATTGACCAAATACATTGAATGTAGTTGGGTATAACCCAAAGTTCATGACCCATACCCATGGAGCATAACCCATAACCCATTGCATGACATCATGCATAAGTCATGAATGGGTATTATCCATGACCCATAGATTTAACCCATGACCATAGACTAGATGCATTGCACATACTAGATACATTGTATCTACTTGGATACCCATGGTCCAAAGTCTAGGACCCATGATCCATAACCCATGACCTATGATCCAAAACCCATGGGCAAAAAGGAGCGTCCCACGGTTCCCCCAGTTTACATTGGACGGATCCCTCAAGTAAGGGATTCGTGGAACAGTAGCTAATTTTCCTCTATAAATAGTGAGCCATTTCTTCATTTTGGGCTGCCACTCCCACACATACTTTCTCCTAGTATTGTAAACCTTCTAACCTCAGATCCTAAGGATCTCTCTATATAGTTTGTGTTTGTTTTTGTGTGATTCTCTAGGTTCCTCTTAAAGGCGATATCACCACCTCTTGAAGTCGAGCAAGCTCAAGTCCATGAGTTGCCATGCTTCGTCATCATCAAGACTACTAAGGTTCTCTTGTTGATAGTTCTTTCTTCCTCCCTAGAGGTGTTGTGTCAAAGGCATTAGTGAAGGATGCCGAAAGAGTCAAGACGAAGGCATTAGTGAAAGGTGCTTTACGTCCGTGTCAAAGGCATTAGTGAAGGATGCCAAAAGAGTCAAGACGAAGGAATTAGTGAAAGGTGCTTTACGTCCGTGTCAAAGGCATTAGTGAAGGATGCCAAAAGAGTCAAGACGAAGGCATTAGTGAAAGGTGTCGAACGTCCGTGTCAAAGGCATTAGTGAAGGGTGCCTAGAAGTCAAGTCAAGAGGCATTAGTGAAAGATTCCAAGGATGTACAATCGATAAGGTGTATCGATGTACAAATAGAGATAGGTTGTATCCAAGGACATTGATATCCTTGATGATGTTATAATAAGGAGTGGGTCTCCTTTGGGATAGGTGTTGTGTAGTGTTGGGTAGTAGTTCCTCCTTTGTAATGGAACTCGGTATCTAGCCTTGTACCAGATAAAAGATAGGCAACGTTGTGTTAGGTGTGGTTCTACCTTGTGGAAGAACCCGGTGTCTAGCCTAGTGCTGGAAAAAGAGTAGGCGACGTTGTGAAGGCTTCTCCGCCATAAGGATTTGGTGTCGTGTAATGATTACGAACTATCGAGTAGGTGACTCGGGGAGTGGAGTAGGTCAAGGAAGGTGTCCTTGTAGCCGAACCACTATAAACACTCGTGTCGTGATTTTGTGTTTCTTACTCTTTACCTTTGCATTACACATTTCCTTATCTATCTATCAACATCCAACATACATATTTAAATAGATTGACATAAGTCAATCTAAATAATTTAAAACGAAGTTTTAATCGGTAAAACTATTCAACCCCCCTTCTAGTTTTCCACAAGTTGTGTTGGGTCGATTAGTGTTTTGGGCTTGACAACACAAAAGGGATCTCTTAAAAGGATTTAAAAAGGGACCAGCCACAAAGGATTAAATATACAGATTTATATTGGTTTTAGAAAGAAAAAAACCAAATCAAAAGGATATGTCGGGAGATAAAAACGAAAACAACAATATTGTTTATAGAGAAGTCGCCGCATCGTTATCATCATATCAATGCCTAGTTTTAAACAATACGAACTATAAATTATGGGCATTAAGAATGAAGAAGATTCTATTGGCAAATGGAGTATGTGATTTAGTAGAAGGAACAAGTACATCAAAAGAGATTGATGTAAAAAAGGATAGTTCTGCGTCAGCATACCTATTCAAGGATTACCAGAAGATTTGCAAATGCAAGTTGCGGGATGTGAAACATCGAAAGAAATTTGGGACTCTCTGAAATCCAGATTTCTTGGGACAGAAGATGAACAACAGGCACACGCGCAACAACTTAAATTAGAATTTGAGAGACTTGTGATGAAAGAAGATGAATCAATAGATACATTTGCCGGGAAGTTGATGAGTATTATTACAAAGGCTGCTACAAGTGGATTAACGTTTGATGAGCAAACGAAAGTACGAAAAGTACTTAATGCAGTACCAGATAAATTTGTACTAGTAGTAGCAACCATTGAAATGATTGTTAATTTTAAGACTGTAAAGTTGGAGGAGATTATCGGGAAACTTAAGACTTATGAATAAAGGATTAAGTTCAGAAAGGGAAGTCAGGAAGATAATAGTGAGAAGTTGTTGTTCACACATCAAGGGAATGACAGAAATTATGAACGCAACTATGGAAATGATAGAGGAGGATGTGGTAATCAGACACGAGGAAGAGGCCGAGGAAGATTCGCAAGAGATGGTAAGAATGAAGATACTTATGATAGAAGAAGGAGAAACCATGGAGATCAAAACTACCATAGAAGAGACATTGGAGAAATAGAATGTTATTATTGTCATGAGTTTGGACACATGCGGGAGATTGTCCAAAACCTGACCATAGAAGAGAAATATCAAATCTTGTGTACGAAGATAACGAACCAGCATTATTGATGGTTACATCCTTAGAATAAGAACCGACGTGGAATGGAAGTGGCATTGAAAGGGATGAATTTCCAAAATAAAAGTTAGAAGGCATAAGGTCATAAATAGAAATAGATTTGAAAAGCAAACTAGAGTTATGGAAGTTATGAATACTTCAAGAAATAGAAATGGAGAAACAATAGTTTGAGAAGAAAATGAGAAATAGAGAGATAGCATTTGAGAAACAAATGCAAAGACAGTTAGAGAACCTGGAGAAGTTGAAAGACTGGACAAGCAAAGAGATGAAAGAGTTAAAGTAAAAAGAAGAACAAACTGGGAAGGAAAATCATGAAGTTGTTTTAGAAAAGAAACATCAAGAAGATACAACAAGCATTGGCAAGAACGAATGCAAAACGCATCGTGAGACGCCATCAAGAGTTCCAAAGGAGAGCCAAATTAAGAAAAACATTAAACCAGGCAACAAGAAAGTTGGACCAGAAGATCGTGATACAAGTACTACAAGAAACAAAATTGTTGGAGATTCAAGATTGTGAATTGATACGAATAAGGAAGATGCTAACGACGCTGACAAGGATGATCGAGATGAGATTGAAAACAAGGAAAAAATAAGTCAAATCGAAGAGCAAATTCAGGACATAGGTTGTGTTAAAAACAAAGACAAAGAAAGTGGAAACAAGCCAAAGTTTAAAGAGCAAGACTTGGTGCAATCTGTCCAAAATAAAGATGATGGAGCTTGAAGATATCGAAGGAATGGATTAATAAATAGGGGGGAGTGTTGAATTCTAACTTATTAATCCATGTAAGTCAAGAATATTTAGTTTATGTATGTTTGTAAAAAGTTAAAGGTTCTAGTGTGTTTAGTTAATAGTAAATAACCGAATGACAGTTAAATTCGGTTATAGCAGTAAAGATTGAAGGGTTGTGTCTGTTAGAAAAGGTATGATGGTTGTTATACCAATTAGTGAACCGGTGTGATGGTTCGTAAGTGTCGGTTGATGGGTTATAAATACCCATGTAATTTAGTCTATAAAATAACAGTTGTTTTACCAATAAAATTAGTGTGATTATTATTGTGATTCGATCATTCATAGAAAGTACCAAGAAGTGGTGCCAACAAGTACATCATGGGCACAACTAGTACTTTTCTAATGAAGAGCGCGCGATACATTTAAATCATCGTCCTTGGATAGAGGCTAAAAAAATAAAACTTGGTGTTTGCAAAGGAATGACGTTTTAAGAAATCCAAAGATGCACGAGAAATCATAGAGTAAATAATACAAATTGGTTGATCAAGTTGAATTCCTAGTGAAGAAAATTGGTGACTTGTAATTGGGAGGTTGCCTGCATTCTCATCAAAAATCTAACTTCAGCAATGTAATTAAGACTCTTGTTCTTCAAACAATATTGGAGATATTCCTACTACACGGCCAACAATATGTTAACCAAAATAGTAGAAGAATCTAGAATTCAAAAACTTGTAGAGTTCTTTTATTTGTTGTAGTATTCGATTGTATATTCTGGTATTGGCGTGGAACTTCATGGTACTTGCAAAAAGATAAGAGATTGTGAAGATTGCTTTATACATTATATGGAAGCCATGCATGTATTTACGGTAGCACTCTATATGGCATGGCTCCTTGATTACGTTGGCGGTTATTGACGTTTTTGTTGGAAAAATTCATTTTGCAAAATTAGTTTTTGCAAATTTTGGACACTATTTAATATATGTATATGTTATATATATTTATATTTCTTGGTAGCTTTACGTTCTCCTCGACGAGAGCTTCGCAACAAGCTAAAGTATGTCCAAAATGGAGTTAATATGAATGAGATATCGTGTCTCAAAGTGGGGCACGTGAAACACAAAATTTGGAAAATAAACATATCACACATCGCCTAGAAAAGGAAGTGGGAGTGTGTTTATATAGAAATCATGATATGGACCTTCAAAATAATTTGTTGGTTTTACTCCAACACCCTCTGTGGGGTGCGATTTCGTGATTACGGGCCAAATGGGTTCAAGCTTCGAACTCATGCGAGCCCGCGACCTGCGGACACGAATGCGACTCAAACCTCGCTTGCGTGCGAATCTTTTCAGAACAAGTTGTGCAGAATCAGTTTATATAAATAAAAGATATCAAATCGTGTTTATGCTGATATTTAACTTGGAGACCAAGTTAGGTATTGGCTATGTAATAAACGTTTGCTCATTCAGTTTTAGACACAGACACAGAAAACGTAGCTCCTTTCCGGATCGAAAGCATACGACTTTTCCGTGAATTTTCGTGCAAGTTTGTCGGTCCGGTTGCATAATGACTTTGGACGTTGTGCCACGGAAGCAGACGCGAAACTGTTTTAAGGGAATCGTGTTAAACACGAGCCTCTTTCACGACCTTTTACCTTTCTTTTATATCTCGCTATAGAGTCATCTTCGCTTCTACCCCATTCATACATTCTTTAATTTCTGTTAATTTATTTATTGTAATTATAATCTGATTTTCATAAATAAAGTGTACACCGTTTCCTACAGTCTTAAAACAGATTCGGTTTAACCGAATTTAAAAACACTTTGTTAAAAATCGGATTAATCGTTAACAGAAATTTATAAACTGTTTTATGTCGAAACCTTGTTGAGTTTCTTTGGAAATCAGTTTCAATTAAACAGTTTTAAACATACAGATTTGGATTACAGATCTATAACGTTTTTTTTTTAAGTAGTTATTCTTATCAGTTTATATCGAAACCGAGATTGAGTTTCTAATAAATTGATTTACTTGATCCATCGAAACCAAGATAGAGTTTTGTTGAATCAGATCTGGTACAAGTAGATACCGATTTACAGTTTGTTTAACTGTTTGTGTTTGAATTTTCGGGATGACAAACACCACTACCCTCCCGTGACTACTCACGTGAACGTGATAGTGCGCCGATTACTAACACGGTTGCTAATCATCCGAGAAACCAAAGAAATTCAATGGGCGAATTTTAAGAGGTGGCATGAAGATGTTCTTCTATCTCACTACTTTGAACCGCGGTTCTTAAAAGAGAACCCAACTAACGTGGAACCTCCCGCAGAAGGTCAATCCTCTAATCAACAGTCGTTCAAGCCTTGGAAGCATGGAAACATTGATTTTTGTGTCACAACTATGTTACGAATGGTTTGGTTGATTCTTTGTACAACGTGTCTTCGCAAGACCAAGGCGCAAAAGAATTATGGGAGTCATTGGAACGCAAGTACAAAGCGAGGATCTTGGTACAAAGAAGTTCGTGGTAGCTCGTTTTTGGATTACAAGATGGTTGATTCAAAGAATGTGATAAGTCGGGTTCAAGATCCGCGGGTTTTGCTACACGACATTCATCTTTGAGGAATGACCTTGAGTGAAACTTTTCAAGTTCTTCGCTATTATTGAAAAGTTACCTCAAGTCGGGTAGAATTCAAGAACTACCAAGCATAAGCGAAGGAGATGAGTGTTGAAGACTTGGTTGTTCGTCTTCATATTGAAGAGGACAACAAGTCGCTCGAAAAAACACGTATCGCTGATTACGCAAAGGCAAATATGGTTGAGCATGCCGTCATCTTCAAAGTCCAATGTCAAAGCTAAAGGCAAAGGAAAAGGAAAGAATGACAAGAAGGTCAAAGGGAAGTCGATTACCTTGCTCCTAAAGTCGCAATTGTGAAACGAAGTTCCAAGGGTGTGTTTCAATTGTGACCACCAGTCACCGTCTTTGCTAATATGGTGAATGAAGATGTGGACATGATTGATATGGTTTCGATGTCATTGCCATGATCTCTGAAGTTAACTGGTAGGTTCCAACAACGAGGAATTATGGGTGGATCTGGGGCTACCCGTCATGTATGTCTTGACAAGAGTATGTTTCACTCTTTCGAGGCGGTTGATAGTGAGAGAAGGCGTACATGGGCAACTCGCAATTGCGATATCAAGGCGAAGGAGATGTAATCTTGAAGGCGACATCCGAGAAAGAGCTTAAGTTGACTAATGTCTTGTATGTTCCGAATTTGCAAGAATCTTGTGTCCGGTTGGTATGTTGAACAAGTTTGGTTTTCATCTTGTTTTTAGTTTGATAAGTTTGTTCTTTCTAAGAATCAAGTGTATGTTGGTAGGGATATGCCCGAATGGTATGTTTAAACTCAATGTAATGGTTGTTAAGAATGATATCAATAAAATGAATTCTTCGCTTACTTGATTGAGTCTTCTAATATGTGGCATGGCCGTCTTGGAGATGTAAATTTTAATTGATCGTCCTTTGATTAAATTTAATTGCATACCTAATTTCCATATTGACTCAAAATATAAATGTGAAACTTGTGTTGAAGCCAAACTTACAAGATCATCTTTCAAATCGGTTGAACGAAAAACCGAACCACTTGATATGATACACATCGACATATGTGATTTGAAATCACTACCCACAAAAGGTGGCAATAAGTACTTTATCACGTTTATTGATGATTGTACAAAGTATTGCTATGTTTACTTCTTCGAAAAGTAAAGATGAAGCTATAGACAAGTTTGTTCTATACAAAACGAAGTTGAGAATCAACTTAGTAAGAAAATCAAGGTGGTGCAAGTGATAGAGGAGGTGAATATGTGTCTCCGTCACGATCTATGTGCAAAACATGGAATTAGACACGAGTTCATCGCTCCCTATTCACCTCAGTGACGATATTGCCGAAAGGAAGAATCGTACCTTGAAAGAAATGGTTAATGCCATGTTGATAAGTTCTGTTCTAAGCCAGGACATATTGGGGGAAGCCATTCTAACGGCTACTTATCTTTTAAATAAGATACCTCGTAAGGAAAAAAAAGAGACCCCTTATGAATTATGGATGGGAAGAAAACCATCATATCAAGATTTTACGAATGTGGGGTGTCTAGCAAAGGTAGCTATACCAACTCCCAAGGCCCAAAAGATTGGACCTAAATCATGGATTGTATATTCATCGGATATGCTAAGAATAGCGATGCTTATCGTTTCATTGTACATGATTGAAAAATCCGGATATACAAAAGGGTACATTAATGGAATCAAGGAATGCTTCATTCTTTGAAACTATATTTCCTTGTTTAACGAAGGAAACTGGAAATTCATCTAGAATAGATGAAGAAGTTGGCCAAAATAAGAGACAACGAGATGATAATGATCTCCAAGATGAGAGACAAGATCAAACTGAGGAAGAAGAGGTTCAACCTAGAAAAAGCAAAAGGGCAAGAACCGAGAAATCGTTTGGACCCGATTTTGTTTCTTTTATGGTTGAAAACGAACCTACTTCCTACCGAGAAGCGGTTACTTCCTCAGAAGGGCCTCAATGGAAATAAGCCATTAAAAGTGAAATAGATTCTATTTTACAAAACCATATTTGGGAGCTCGTGGATTTACCTCCTGGTTGTAAACCACTAGGCTATAAATGGATCTTCAAGAAGAAGATGAAAGCCGATGGCACCATTGACAAATATAAAGCAAGATTAGTAATCACAGGATTTAGACAACGAGAAGGTCATGATTACTTTGATACATATTCGCCTGTTACGCGAATAACCTCGATTAGGATGATACTTGTTATTGCCGCTTTAAGAAATTTGGAAGTTCACCAAATGGATGTGAAAACGGCATTTCTAAACGGAGATTTAGAAGAAAAATCTACATGAACCAACCCGAGGGTTTCATGGCTCTGGACAAGAGAACAAAGTTTGTAGGCTTGTTAAGTCATTATATGGCTTAAAGCAAGCTCTAAACAATGGCATCAAAATTTGATCACGCCATGCTAGAGTGGATTCAAAATTAATGAATGCGACAAGTGTGTTTATGTCAAAGACACAAATAGTGGATATGTAATCTTGTGTTTATATGTTGATGATATGTTTATCGTTGGCGAACGACAAGATGGTCAAATCTACTAAAGACATGTTGAAATCAAAGTTTGACATGAAGGATATGGGTTTGGGTGATGTGATCCTTGGAATAAAGATCATACGAACTCAAAATAGACTTGTGTTAAGTCAAGCACATTATGTGGACAAAATTTTAATACTCACAATGCGGGGATTCGGCCTAGCTAGAACTCCAATTGACACCGATAAGCATCTATCTAAAAATAGAAGCTTAGGTGTTGCCCAATTAGAGTATTCAAGAATTATTGGCATGTTAACGCATTTAATGATAGGTACCGACCGACTTAGCATATGTTGTTAGCGAGCTAAGTAGGTATACTAGTAACCCAAGTTATACACATTGGGCGCTATGACTATGGTACTTCATTATTTGAGATACAACACGATTATGGGTGCATTATGATCGATATCCATTTGTTATCGAAGGATACGGTGATGCAAATTGGATATCGACATAAAGGATTCTAGATCGACTAGTGGATATGTGTTTACACTAGGAGGGCAATATATCTTGGAAGTCTTCCAAGCAAACCGTTATAGCTAAGTTTACGATGGAATCGAATTTATCGCGTTAGATAAATGCGGACAAAAGGCGGAATAGCTACGTCAATTCGTAGAGAACATACCAAGGTGGCCTAAACCGTAACGCCATTAGTATACATTGTGATAGTCAATCGGCAATGGCGAGCTCATAGCATAATGTATAATGGAAAGTCCGACATATCCGTCGTCGACATAATTCGATCGACAACTACTCTCAACAGAGTTATCTCGATTGACTATGTGAAGTCAAGGATAACATCACGGATCCGCTTACGAAAGGCTTAAGCGAGAGAGTTAGTTAGTAAGTCGTCTAAAGGAATGGGACTAAAGCCCTTGAAGGAATGAGTTTCTATGAAGGAAAACCTAACTCGGTTCATGGAGATCCCAAGATCCGGGTTCAATAGGACAACCTAATCATAGAAATGTGGGGAAGTCACGTCAATGTGGGGAGTTACTAAATATTGTAACTTTCCTAGTCCATTCCTATAACAAATGTGACTTGTTGAGAGGTTAAACATATGGCTTTAATGATTCGGGATGAAATCATAAAGCATAATGATTCAAGATGAAATCACAAAACATATGTTTTAATGATTCAAGATGAAATCACCTATGTGAGAGAGAAGTGGGGTCGCTCAGCAGAGGAAATGGGGCGCAATTCCTAAGAGCTCTTGAGAACCGAGGCTAGTGTTCATGACCATAACGAACACGACTATGAGGACTTAGCGGTGTCGGGAGAGTCTTGTGTGAAGTGTAATGTCGTCTACGTAATTGGATGATGAGTTCAAGGACATCGCGTCTACTCAGATCTAGGAGACTAAGTGCATCTCACAAGGGAAGGTTCAAAGGGTTACACCTAACTATCCTATGCAAGACTTAACCGTAGAAATTTCACCGAAACTTTCGTTTGTTTTCGACCGATCTCCATTCATGTGGGGGATTGTTGGAAAAATTCATTTTGCAAAATTAGTTTTTTGCAAATTTTGGACACTATTTAATATATGTATATGTTATATATATTTATATTTCTTGGTAGCTTTGCGTTCTCCTCGAAGAGAGCTTCAACGAGCTAAAGTATGTCCAAAATGGAGTTAATATGAATGAGATATCGTGTCTCAAAGTGGGCGCGTGAAACACTGAAATTTGGAAAATAAACACATCCCACATCGCCTAGAAAAGGAAGTGGGGTGTGTTTATATAGAAATCATGATATAGACCTTCAAAATAATTTGTTGGTTTTACTCCAACACCCACGCTGTGTGGGGTCTGATTCGTGATTTACGGGCGAAATGGGTTCAAGCTTCGAACTCATGCGAGCCCAGCGACCGCTGGACACGAATGCGACTCGAAACCTCATGCGTGCGAATCTTTTTGCTGCAGATTTTGTTTCCAATATTAATAAGTTTCCAGATTTTGTAATTCGTTTATTTTAAGAACTGATTTAAACTTTCAGAACAAGTTGTGCAGAATCAGTTTATATAAATAAAAGATATCAAATCGTGTTTATAGCAATAACAGATTTGAAGAATCCTTTTATTTTAAGTTGATATTTAACTTGGAGACCAAGTTAGGTATTGGCTATATAATAAACGTTTGCTCATTCAGTTTTAGACACGTGACGTAGCTCCTTTCCGCATTTAATTCCGGATCTTCTCGATCGAAAGCGCGACTTTCCGTGAATTTTCGAGCAAGTTTGTCGGTCCCAACAGACAATGACTTTGGACGTTGTACCAGGAAATGGCGAATCTGTTTTAAGGGAATCGTGTTAAACACGAGCCTCGTTCACGACCTTTTACTGCTTTCTTTTATATCTCGCTATAGAGTCTGTCTTCTGCTTCTACCCCATTCTGTTTGTTCTTTTATTTATTGTCTTTAATTTCTGTTAATTTATTTATTGTAATTATAATCTGATTTTCATAAATAAAGTGTACACCGTTTCCTACAGTTTTTGCAAGTAAATCAGTCTGCTGTCTTTTAAGAATGCATCAGTATGACTTGTAAGGGTGCTGGGTTAGAGTTTCATATTATAGTTGTGCTTTAGAGCGTTTAATGTACATTTAAGACGTGGTACCTCCTACAAAGGGTCGGTTTAATCTTATTCATAGCACATGGAAATGCCATTGTCCTTCCTAAAATCAACATTCGACTTATAGACATCAATCAACATTCGATCCCAAGGTCCCTTGCCTCGTAGGTGACAATTCAACCTACGCCTATCGAATTAAAAAGCAATCAAACATTTGACCTATCTCTTTTTGTATGGGACTCCACTACAAACAGTGTACCAAAGTATGTTGATGTTTCTAACTCCTAACCGCATTCTTTGATGGCCAACTAAGTACTCGCCAAATGGAGATATCTCTTAGAGAAATGCTCATGTGTGACTGTGTTTTATACTACATTTGTTGTGAGAAAATAGTATGTGTACTCACAAGTCATCCATCCTAAAACATTACAAATATGTCATAGTAAATTTGTAATCTTGAATTCTTGATGGCTTACTTATTGTATCTTTCATTGAAATTTTATTGCTTTTGTAAATTTATAATGTTAAATCAGAACATGGTCCGTTTGCTTATGTTTGAATCAAAACCACGTTTCTGCTTTTTTTTAGGGCATGTTTGGTACATAGTTATCACCTGGTTTAAAATGAAAGGTGGTTGTAAAAAATTGTTTGGTTTGTTTAACACATCTTTTAAGTTCCAAAATCCCAATCCACTTCAATTTGGGGTTTTTGTTAGAAAATCAATGGAACCTACCACTTTTACCTCTCACATACTTTTTTCGTTTAAATTTTTAAATAATATTTTTTAAGGTGAAAGTAAAGCAGTCATGACGTCTTTCGATTCTAGCATCTATTAATATATTTTGTGAAAGGTCGAAATAGCATTAACATCTTTCAAATTCACTCGATCTAGCTAATATGACTGTTGGTAGTAGGTTACAGGTCACCTTGGCGAAAAATTTGCAGATTAGTCCTCTGGGACTAACGACCGTTAACTAGATGATGACCGTTAAAAAAAAAAAAAAAAAAAAAAAAAAAAACTTTAAATTTTTTTAAAAAAACGTAAACTTTATAAAAAAACATAAAATTTAATTTTTTAAAAAATTTTAAAAAATGTAATTTTTTTAAAAAAAAAACGTAAAATTTTTTAAAAAGCGTAAAATTTTTAAAAAAAACGAAAAATTTTTTAAAAAAAAGCGTAAAATTTTTAATTTTTTTTAAATTTAAAAAAATTTTAAAACGTAAGATTTTTTATAAAAAAGCGTAAAAATTTTAATTTTTTTTAAATTTAAAAAAAAAAAACGTAAAATTTTTGAAATTTTAAAAAAAGTAAAATTTTTTAAAGTTTTTTTTTTTTTTTTTTTTTTTTTAACGGTCGATTATCATCTAGTTAACGGTCGTTAGTCTAGAGGACTAATCACAAATTTTTCGCCAGGTGACCTGGTAACCTACTACCAACAGTCATATTAGCTAGATCGAGTGAAATTGAAAGATGTTACTAGCTTTGAACCTTAACAAAATATATTAATAGATGCAGAATTGAAAAGACGTCACAGACTTTTAATTTTCAATTCTATTTTTATTATAATTTTATTATAAAATACATTTAGAGGAGAGTTATTTTACATAACAAACTTTTTACATACCAATTGACTCATCTCCACCATCAATCTAAAAAAAAATTAATGGTTGAGAATAAAAACATTTTATTATTTCACATATTTTTTATAATTTAAATATCTCTTAAACCGTTAATAGTTAAGTGAAAATATTTACACCGTCACAAGAAAGATTTAATTATCTTTCTATATACCAAGACTTTGATATACTTTCGAAAAAGAAAAAAACGTTTTTCGTTTTTCGTCTTTTTACGTTCTTGAAATTTGCGTGAAAAAATCATATATGATTAAACACTAATTTGAATATCACATGTGATATTAGTGTTAAATCATATATGATATGTGATATCACATGTGATATGATATGTATATCATATGTGATTTTACACTAATATCACATGTGATATTACACTAATATTACATGTGATATTACATATCATATATGATATAGCACTAATATCACATGTGATATTCAAATTAATGTTTAATCATATATGATTTTTTAATGCAAATTTCAGTAACGTAAAAAACGAAAAAAACTTAACAAAAACGTGAAAAATACGAAAATAAAATTTTTGTCGAAAGTATATCAAAGTGCTTATCTATAGAAAAATAATTAAATGTTCGTCGCAATGATTTTTTTTTTTCGCTTAACGATTAACGGTTTGAAAGTTATTAATATTTGAAAAAAAAATTTGATGAAAGTGGTTTTTTAAATTGTTGAGACTAATCTCATCTATTAGATCAAATAAAAATGAATGGTGGAGATTGATCCATTAGTATGTAAATAATCTTTTATTATCAAATGATCTTAAATCATACATTTAATAAATATATTTTCTCTCTTCAAATCATAAACCAAATTTAAATCCTATTACAATCCTACCTATAAACCAAACCGCCCTTAGTTGAGTAACAAATAACATATTCATCCTTTTAACCACAAAACTATCACATTTGTAAGAATAAAGCATGAAAGTCTTTTTCATAAAACAAATGCCTAAAACTAAAAATGAACTGAAACATACAAAATAAGTATTAAAGTATATCGTTGCTCG
Source organism: Chrysanthemum lavandulifolium (assembly GCA_022545495.1). Lineage (NCBI taxonomy): Eukaryota > Viridiplantae > Streptophyta > Magnoliopsida > Asterales > Asteraceae > Chrysanthemum > Chrysanthemum lavandulifolium. The sequence goes on from CM040244.1 coordinate 216,733,114, forward strand.
TGTCCTCGTGTTCACATGTCCTCATACTAGTAATAACTATTAAGAAGTATCCTCAAACTTTCAAGGTTTTGCAGTCGATATTAGGCTGCTCAGTGGGTCAATTCCTCCCATTTTCTTTGTCACGTTAGCTTTTTCTTTTTAGCGATCTTCAGGCGATTGGGTGCTCCAATAAAGGCGACCATGATCATATTTTTTATTTTATTTTATTTTTTAAAAAAAACATTTTAAAACAAACTCAAATTTAATTAATAATTAAAACGTTACATAATAATTCAAATAAAATTAAAACATTACGATCATAAAACGACTAAACTAGTTTTGATTACGATGCCAAATGTCTTCCATCAAATCGGCATTGAGGCTAAGATGAGTTGTTTTGTTGCATATCTCCCTGGTAATTTCCAACGATTCGCATGCGTTAACATGGGATCATAAGAACGGTCTTCGCTCATTGGAAAGAATACGGAGATATCGCCCCTTCTTCTCTGAATTATCATATTATGTAATATGATGCATGTGTACATTATATGTGATAGACGCTCTTTGTCAAACCCTTTAAATGGATGTTTAATCATTAGTCAAGTCCTCTTTAGTACACCAAAAGCACGCTCCACATCTTTTCTTTCGCCGTGCATCGTCTTATACAATATTCGTTTGTGATCATTCGTCCCGGATTTTTAATGGACTTCATAATAACCGAGTATTCGGATATATCCCATCGACAAGATAATATCCCGTTTATAAAGGCGCCGTTAGCAACGAATTCCACATCCGGTGCTCTCCCCATTTTGAGATCATTGAAAAGAGGCGATTTACGTAAAACATTTACGTCGTTATTCATCCCGGCGACACGAAAGAACGCATGCCAAATCCATAAATCGCTTCCAATAAAATGAAAGGAGTTTGCCCGTGATCACCCCTACAAAATTGAGCTTTTAAAGCATGTGGACAATTCTCCCACGGCCAATCTGTACAATCAATGATTTCTATCATCCCAGGAAACCCATGACGTGCGTAGTGATGAGCATAGAGTTTGTCAATGTCAGTAACCATCGGCTTTCGCAAATACTCTGCACCATATAACTCCATTATGGCCTCACAAAATATTTGGAGACACTCACGAATTGTTCGCACCCATTTGCACATATTCGTCTAGAACATCAGCATTGACTACGTATGCCAATGACGAATTGATGAAGTACACTTCATCAATGGAGAAATACCAAGTACGCCTGCACAACTAGGAGTTTGTTGGAAATGAGGTGAATGATCGGTTACCTCTCGAACAATTCGTGTGAATAGTTTTCGGCTCATTCGGAAACGATCATGGAATGCTTGATCGCCGTATCTCGGGGTCTCGCAGAAGTAAGCAGCCATTAAACGGTTATGAGCACCCAAACGATCCCTACTAACTTGGTTTCTTGAGAGTTTAGTTTGTGACGCTTGAAAAGCCTCCCAACACTCTTCCGCAAACATCATAAACTCGCTATTAACTTCAATTTCATCATCCGATGACGAATCGGCAATGAATAGCTCGTAAGAATTCATAGTGTGAAAAAATATAGAGAATGTGTGAAATGTGATTTGTGGATTGAAGTGTGTTTTTTAATATGTTGTGTATTTATAAGGTAGTTTAATAGATTTTTTTTTTTTTTTTTTTTTTGTTTCAAACGATACAAAAAGTTCAAAAAAAAAATTCAAACCGTTACACAACGGTTGTATTGAAATAAGCATGCTTCTCATTCGATCGTGTGGACGACCAACGTAGCTAAAAAACCACCCACGATCGATTCCCCACACAAGGTCGATCGAGTGGGAATCGATCGTCTCAATCAATCGTTTGGCTCTACTGGGGGCAGCCTTATTGTTGCATAGTAAGAGCACATGGTACGGTAACGTCGAGCCCGGCGTTATGCCTAGCTGGCATGGCGTTGGCCGGCGTTATCATACCAGCCTTGTTGCATTATGGGTTGCGTTATGCTCCACATTGTTACAATAACTCAACTTGAAACGCATAAAATACAAAAACAAAATTACAAAACCATCTCCCATACGATTTAAATGAGTTGCTTTTGTATTTTTGTATTTTTGTATTTTGTAGTGTTTTTATTTTCACTGTGTGTTGTGTGTTTTTTGACTGTATGTGCGTAATGTGTGTACAAATAGTGGATTGGGGAAGATGATACTAAATGAACTCCTCAATTTAGTCCCTGTGATTTTTGCATTTTTTTTTATTAAAGTAAATAACATTTTTATTTAGTTTTTATTTGGTATTTTTTTTAAATTCGTAACATTTTTTATTTTTTATTGTAATTTTTAAGTTTATTAATGAAATATTAGGTTGTTGAATAAATGAAATAGTTAATGGGTTAATTTGTAAATTGTAATCTTTTAAAAGGTGAGTCTCAAAATGATGGTGTTATGAGTTGCTACGATAACTGGTGATTTTTTATTTATTTTTTTTCGTTAATATTTTTTTAAAAAAAATGTTAAAGATAATGTGACGTTGAAATGATGGTATTTTTTCGGATAGCTCAAGTTATCATTGCTCTCTAACAGTTGAATGCATTTTGCCATCAGTGTCAAATTGGGCTCTTACCCAGTTACCCACATCGTGTATTCCAACGTTCATCAAAGGCTCCGTTTAAGTACCTGTCTGACTTTCTATGTAGGAAAGGCCCATAAAGGTTCTTTGTTCATTCTAAAAGTGGTCTACGAGCCCATGTTTCGTGCAAGTAAATGAGATGTATAGATGAAAAGGCATACACGGGCCTTACGTACATGTTTACTAAAAATTAGTCTCTGGGCAAATTGTTGGGAAGTTATTTCACAATTCACTTCTTCAGGCCCAAATTCAAGTGATCAAGAGTCATTCATCTCACCTCTTAAAAGGATGATTTAATGTGCGATCGGGGTCAAATATAATCGCAAAACTGTAGCTATAATAATAAGCCATTTTTAAATAGCAAGTAACCTCTAATAAGCTATTAGCATTTGATAAAAGAATTTCCCGTCGAGTAGTTAAGAAAGGGTTGAAAATGAGTTAATAGATTGGAGTTAAATATTGAAAATGATTTGGAGGAGTTATAAGTTGATATTGCCCAACCTATTAGTGTTTATTATGTAAGAGGTGAGGATAAGCTAATATTTAATTGAACAGGTTTTTAGCACTTGAGTGATGAGGTTAACAATAAGTTAAAATTTCTAACCACTCTTTACCATTTGAGATGGCTCGGATGCTCAGTTGAAAAAAACTTGTAAAAAGTTTGAAAGACTAATTGCATTGTAGCAAAAGACTGATAAAAGACTTATTTGATGATGAAAAGGTTGAGAATGCTCGATTTAATGAAAATTTGTTTTATGTGAGAAATGATGATTCATGTACGAGCATAGAATAGGTTTTTCACTTTTTTGCATTGGAGAGAAATGGTTAAATATGAATTTTCTCCATAGGTTAACCTAATACGTACATGTTTCTAGTTGGGTAAAACTACTGTATTTGCAAAATAGAATCAAGCATAATAAAACCCAAAACAAGCTTAACCCAAACACCCCCCTTTGTCTAATTCAAAGAATACAATCAACAATTTCGCACAAAGTATACTCATTGTCTCATTCGTACATAGCCGCAACCAAAACTCAACTTATCACTTAATCAGCTATAGTAACAGTAACCGTTAACTATGTGCAGTCACAAACAAGTACCAAGCCATGGCATCAAACAAAAATTACAAAATTCACAAGACAGACACAATTGCAACTTCATCATGGTGAAGTTCCAATCAAGTACCAACATAATCACAATTCCACATCAAATCAAACGAAAAATTGAAAGAGCAGAGCATTTAACAAACTAATCAAGTTTGATACCATATCAATAACCAATCCATAGAGAATTCACTTACATACTCAAAACCAAACCACCTAATAAACCAAGTTCAGTATGTAAAGCCTACATACCCTTCCAGCAAAACACATAAATAGCAAAAACACTTAAAACACCTCCTAATCGAAAACAAACTTAAGCACGCTCGCCACGAATACGTCTAGCCAACTGAATATCCTTGGGCATGATAGTCACTCTCTTAGCATGGATGGCGCACAAGTTGGTGTCCTCAAACAAACCAACAAGGTACGCTTCAGCAGCCTCCTGTAGCGCCAAGACAGCATGACTCTGGAACCTCAAATCAGTCTACAATGAACAAAAACAACGATTAGTACATAATACAACAAATAATATCGCATCAGTGTAAAAGAAATCGAGAAAATTATTAAATGTTGATACCTTGAAATCCTGAGCAATTTCACGAACAAGCCTTTGGAATGGAAGCTTACGGATAAGAAGCTCGGTGCTCTTCTGATACTTACGGATCTCACTGTATTCATAATTTATAAACATATTTAGTAATAATCAACAGTACAAATATTAATAAAAATATCAAATATTCAATATCAGCTTTTATTAAAAAAAAAGCTCATGTTTCAAAACAATTTATCCAGGCAAGCTAAACAGATTTGTATTATAACAAGAATATAATCAAAATTTACACAAATAAGATTTTATAAAACCTAGGGTTTCGTTGTAAAAAACACATTAACTCGCTTAATGAAAAAAACAAAATGATTCAGGCTTACCGGAGAGCGACGGTTCCAGGACGGTAACGGTGAGGCTTCTTGACACCTCCGGTTGTGGGAGCAGATTTACGAGCAGCCTTGGTAGCAAGCTGCTTCCTAGGGGCTTTACCACCGGTTGATTTACGAGCAGTTTGCTTTGTACGAGCCATTACTATTCATCAAAACCAAAACACGATTAACACAATTCAAAACTAGAATAATGAAATTAAATGAATAACAAAACAGAAATAGAACGAATTAATAAAAATGATGATGGTAATTGTACCTGATATGAAGATGAACTTGGAGATTGAAAGTGAAGGAGGAAATTAGGGTTTTGAATTGGGGAAAGAGGGGAATGGGTAGGGTATTTATATAAGGGGAGTTCAAGGATCTAACGGCTCTTTGAAAAAGTTATTGATCCGTGTGCTTTGATGTGATTGGTGGAGTTTGTGTACGTGGCGGTTTGTGATTGGGTTAAATGGAGTCACGCGGATCGGTGGGATTTTGTGTTTTTTTGTTAATGGTAATATTGTTTTTTGGGAAAGTAAGAAGCAGAATACCTTGTTCAAGTCTTCAGCTGAGGCTGAATGCAAGTCAATGGCATCTATTATTTGTGAGGTTACGTTGATACTTAAGATCTTGAAAGATCTTGTAGTAACTAAACCTTTATTGCTTGTAAGTCTGTGTTGTGATAATAAGTCAGCTATGCAGATAGCTGTTAACCCTGTGATGTATGAAAAAATAAAGCATTTGATATTGATGCGCATATTGTTAGAGAAAAAGTGGCTTCGGAGTTAATTGAGACTGTGAAAGTTAGTTCAAAAGAGCAAATTGCATATGTGCTAACCAAAGCTCTTGGGTATGTACAGCATGCAATTATGGTTAAGAAACTTAGTATGGTGAACCTTTTTGCTTCATTAGTTTGAGGGGGAGTGTTGAAAGTATTATCTCTTTATCAAAATTATAAAACTTAAAGGTTCATTTGGTATCTTTGAGTTAGTTATATTTTAGCTAACTCTATTGTGCATATTGTTGAGTGTAAATTGCAGTTATATAAGTTGAAGGCCGGATCTAGGGTTTGGCATTTCTCATTGTTCTCTCAGTATTTTCACACACAAGTTTTCTCTCAAGATTGACGTTTTGGGTTTTAGTATAGTTTTATCATTTTGGTTTGTATTAAGATCATCTTGATCTTGTTAGCAGTTTGGTTTATTCTTTCATTGTTAGAGTGTGAGTTTTGTATGTGTTGTAGTAGCACCTGCTAGAGGGAATACTACTTGTGTCTGTTGTATTGTTTGGTTAGCATCCGTGTGGGGGACTAACCTTTTGTGTATATTGTTCTAATAATTGATAATATCACCAAAGGGTGGTTGGTTAGGTGATTAGCAATTTGAGTTTTTTGGTACCATTTTAACATAAACAGACAAAAATAAGTATACCGTTGCTCCGTGCCCTCGTGTTTACATGTCCTCAACCACCACCAAATGGCCAAGTGGTAAGGTCCTTGACTTTCAAACAAAAGGTCGGTTCAAACCTCACTAGGTGTGTACATTTAGAGGTGGCCACCAGGGGTAACCTTGAGGGTGCACGACTCGAACCATTGACTACTAACTAGCATTTCTTAAAAAAATAATAAATAATAAATAATAAAAACGCTATGAAAAAGTATACTCAAAATTTTAAGGTTTTGCAGTCGATATTATAGTTGCATAGTAACAGTTGAATAAATTTTGCCATTGGTGTCAAATTGGGCTCTTACCCACATCATGTATTCCAATGTTCATTAAAGGCTCGGTTAAGTACCTGTCTGGCTTTCTATGTAGGAAATGCCTATAAAGGTTCTTTGTTCATTCTAAAGTGGTTTATGAGCCCTGTTTCGTGCAAGTAAATGAGGTGTATAGATGAAAAGGCATACACGAGCCTTTTGTACTTGTTTAGTAAAAATTAGTCTCTGGGCATATTGTTGGGAAGTTATTTCACAACTAACTTCTTCTGGCCCAAATTCAAGTGATCAAGAGTCATTCATCTCACCTCTTAAAAGGATGATTTGTTAACTTGTTTTTGGTACGACAATCTTTTTTACACTTTATATTACTTGTCTCACAATATATCTCACAAATTACTCTAGCAGATGCTTGAACCTACAACCTCTAGGTTGATTGTCAACTCACATACCACTAGACCAAAGGCCTTGGGTGAATGATTTGATAACTAAAAGAGATCTAATGTGTGATCAGTCAAATCTAATAGCAAAACTGTAGCTATAATAATAAGCAATCTTTATATAGTAACCTCTAATAAGCTATTAGCATTTGTTGAAAGAATTTTAGGTCGAGAGGTTAAGAAATGGTTGAAAATGAGTTAATAGATTGGAGTTAAATATTGAAAATGATTTGGTGGAGTTATAAGACTGATAGTAATAGACGCCCACCCCCCCCCTTCTCTTCAGCCAACATTTGTGTCCACCCTTAACGGGACGCGTGCCCTTGATACGTGAAACTCACCCGGCCGCCCCCCCCCCCCCCACACACACACACCCACCTACCCACCTACACACCCATTTGGTTTGGTCTGGTTTCGGATCGGAAGAATTGCAAAGTAAATGACAAAAAGCAGCCAAACGGCTATAAACTTAATACCCTCATTTAATACATCAATCTCCTTTATATATTAATCGTCTTCTTTCTCATTTCCCATAACTTCATCTTCTTCAACCAACACCAACTAAAAAAATGTCTTCCAAAACTCCCAAAAACAAAACACCAAAATCTCGACGACAACAAAATGTTCCAACAACAACGGACCCCAATTTCATATTAACCGGTCAATCACCACCGATTAATTTTCATCCCGCTAGTTTCACATACACATCAACCTTCTGTGTACATAAATAATCCGTTTTCTCATCCGTACCAACAACAACAACATCAAATGCAACAACAAAACTACCCACAACAACAAAACTATCCACAAAAAGGTTATTATCCACAAATGCAACAACAATTTAACCCACAACAAGGTTATTATCCACAAATAGCATCACAAAAGTTTCAAACTCAAGCTTCTCAATCTTATTCTCCGATCAACACTTTAGATCTTGATGACGATGACTTTGATCCGTTATTTAGCCAAGCTTCGGAAGGCCCATCCCAACCAGTTCAAGACGAGCGACCTGTAGAGGATGTACCTCCGCCGGTGAAAAGAAAGTATACTAAAAGGCGTCAACCATCAAAGAAGACTAACAAAGTGAATTCTGGACCCCTGCGGAAGAGGTTGCTTTGTGCAAAGCTTGGGTTAACGTCTCAGTAGATCATGCTAAAGGAAATTATAAAAAGGCAAACGGGTTTTGGACGGAAGTAGTAGACTACTTTCAAAAGGAAATGGGGAATGACAAAATAGGCTACGATGCCATTAACTGCAAATGGAAAAATAAGATTCTTCCTAAGGTTAGTCAATTTTCTGAGGTTTACAATAGCATCAAAGATAGGCACCAGAGTGGAGCATGTGTGAATACAATATTATTAGAAGCGGAAACCGAATATCGTACAATTTATTAGAAGCGGAAACCGAATATCGTACAAAAAATGTAAAAGTGTCAAAAACATATTAGAAACACAGTGCAGGAATCGTTAAGTCTGGATATAAGTAGAATTGTTTAAAACGTAAGTTTAGTTTTGTTCTGCGCTGGGCTTATTTGGTAACATAAAAATAATAAATCTTAAAAATTCTCAAATAAATCACGAGTGATCTAAAAATTTATCTGATGCGGGGAAAATTGTCAGAGACGGTTTTCCTTAAGCGCATGATGACTAAATGGTGTTCCGACCAAACGAAACTTTAAGACGATGTTTTCTTAATAACTTTTGCGAAAATGATCTAACGATTGTCGAACTCTTAGGTCATTACTAAAATAATTTATACTACGAGAATGTGAAATAAAAATTTTACGGATGAATAGTGAAAGTGAATAGTAAAGTGAATAGTAAATTTCGAAAATGCAATTATTCGTTTCTACCCTTAAAAGGAACTTCGTCCAAGTTACGTTGATGTTCACTACTACGGTGTGCATAGTCCGAGGGATTACATCAAAGCTCATGTATATGGGTTTCTTTTCTCTTAGGTGCGTTCTTGTGACTATCGCGACTACCGCCTGTTCTAAAGACATACTCTTATGGCTAGGTTTGATGAGGCAACTTTCCCATTCTCGAGCAAAACCCTCAAAGACTTTTAGGTAACCGATTTTTACTTAATCCCACAACTCATCAAACAAGAGCGTCATACGATTAGGCTAAATCGGTTTAAGTAACAACTTGTTTCTAGCTTGATCTTTGCAACTCATCAAACAAGGATCGTCACTCGGAACAAAGCGAAAACAAGTGGTTTGAAGAAAATCTTTTGAAAATTTGGCTCGATTACGGAATTGCTTACACATATGAGACTACTACTCCCTTCATTGCATGATTCTTCCTAAATTAGACATAGGTGATCAGGCTATGTATAATTTAGGAGTAACTATGCAATGCTTGGACTAATCGACTCATATGATGTTTGGTGTTTCATTCAGTTCATAGAAATCTCTCTTAGGTGCTATGTAACATATTGGATTTCACAAACACACTAAACCATAATCATAAATAGGCGTATAAGAGGTTTTAGAGAGAGAAAGTTAGAGGTTTAGGGAACTTTAGTGAGAGAAAGAAAAAATCTTATTATAAGCTCCAACTCTCTACCTTGGAAGGTAGAGAGTATTTATAGTCATTACATAAATCGCCACCTATCGGGTGTGGATCGGGCATACGGTGGGTAAAGACCGTCAGTCCTCCACGGTGTTACTTAACTAAATACTACTTAACAAGAATAACTACGACTACGAGCTTTCTAGCGGATACATATACTTGAGGTGACCGACACTTTAATACATGGATTTTCTAAATCTAACAATCTCCCCTAAGGAGGTCACCTCAAACACACATTACAATTACATAGAATACAAACAGATATTACATTGAAATTGTTCTTGGATTCTTGTTCATGTTCTTTGTTACGTAGCTCGTAGTCTTTGATACTTTATTATTGCATGTTTGAATAATCGAGTGGAGGTCTTTACCGATCCACGTGATCTGAGTTTTGAGCCGACTTTGAGATCATCGACCACGTAAATCTCGACTCATCCATTGTGGTGTTGTGACTTTTGGACCGACATGCTCACATTACGGATCATGATATATTCTTATCGAGTAGCGGAAGCTTTTCGTTGATTCATGATATTGGCGTGACATAGTAGAAGCATGGAGTGATAATATCGAGTCATTGATGCACTAATCATGATTTCTTTGGAAATGAATGTGTTGTGTGAGCATGCGGCTATGGATTGACCGCTCCATTCGATCGGCGACAAGCGTAGAGTGTTCCCGCATAAAGCAGTTAGCAATAAAGCATACAAGAGTGTCTTTGATCACTTTTGTTGAATTGAGGTACACGACCCACGGTTTCCGTTGATCGATTACAAAGTATCGCTGTGATTAGGTATAATTCGAAGAATTTCCTTGACGAGGTTTCGCGGTTGTTCTAGCCGTTCTCAAACCGGAACGTCTCAAAGAAGACAACACGGAGTGAGTGAACCGGTAATTGAGATTCACCGATTGATGAAAAAGATTTGAAAAACAATCGTGTCTTCGCTCAATAGAAATTGTTTTGCAATACAACGAAGGTTTTAATGAAAATCAATTATCAATCATAAACACCTTTTGATTTGAAATATTTGTACACGGTCGATGTGCTAGAGAAAGGAGTTTTTAAGCACAACGACCGGTTTTTTAAAGGTATCCGTCAATCCATATCATGAACCATGATTGATTCAGAAGATTGAAACGCCCCATTGTTTCTGTTCAGTTGTCACATGGTCGATCGATTGAAAAAATCTCACATGCCACCTACCAGGAGCTTGTTTGATGTTGGCTCCAGAAGGCTTTCCATCTTCATTGTGAATATTTTACATATCACTCGGATGTTCTGGCACAACCACAAGGATAATGCCAAGGACTCAATATATATAATCTCTCTTTCCACATTGTGTGAAACAGAGAGTCTTCATTGAAAGTGTCCTAATGAGATTTATAGATGATCTCGTGGCTCTAGACTCAATTGTGCATATTTGGTTCCTAAGCCGGAGACTAGGGAGAGGGTCTCCTTCTTCAATATCAACAAACTATAAGAGAAAGTCGATAGATAATGTCGGTTCCCCGTGAGAATGAAATAAGTCCTTTTAAGAGGAACTTGAGTGGTTTGGGAAGTTGTAGTGCGGTCGTCCTTTGGGTCCATGACGTCTTGTCTTCAATACCGATGTTACCTTGGTAACCACCAAGAGTATATGAATTGAACCCGGTTTACGCCCTAAGGTTGAATAAATGGAGGGCTATTTCTTTTCACCCTTTTTTCACATTCAATTCTTTTCATTCTTGACCCTTGATTGCTTACGAAACTTCATAACTAGAACCTTGTTGGGTTTATTCGATACTAGCTCGGTTTGATCCGCACTCTTCCCATATTCTCAATTTTCTCCTTTTTCAACATTCCTAAGGACTCTACACTATCTAGTGGATTGTCCACAGGAAGATCCCTCAGGTTACAGCGGATCGTTGGACCTCAACCTAACCTTATCTTCCTTATATCACCATGCATAAAGTAAAGTTGGTCGGTCTTTTGATATAGTTCTTCCGCCTTGAAACCAATTGAAAACCATTTGAAAAATCAATCAAGATACTTGTGATATAAAATCAAAGTATTTTGTATCTTAATTGTTTTGATAATTTTATAAATGCTCCCCCTCAACATATGCATAAAATTCAAAAATTGTTTAGCACATGGAGGCAAGAGATCTTTGAAATCGTTAGATTAAGAATGAAAGGTCCAATCTTTTGATTAACATTTTCTAAAATGATCATCATCACTTCCCAATCAATTTGAGTAGATTAAGCATTTTGAAGAAGGATGAGGTTTTCAGATGTTTGCTCCCCCTCAATATGTGCCTCAAAGTTTGAAAGAGTTTTGCACATATTAGAGGGAACCTGCACTTAGAGACAATATAATCACGTTTCAATAATTTAAGGTTTAAAGTAGATGCTCCCCCTCAACATGTGCATGGAAAACTTGAAATCGTTTGTCACATGCAGGGAGGAAAACTTGCAAAACACTTATGAACCCATTTATCGAATTATCAGTTTAAATCTAATTTAATTCACAAATTCTCCCCCGATCACAATTATCAAATCATTTGAGATTTGTGATCTCTCTAGATTTAAATTGATTTTGAAAGCTTTTAAGGAGAATTGTGACTGATTATGTAAAAGTTTTAAGCGTCACGGATCGATTTTGAGACTTTAAACTCCATAGATTAAACATGCATGATTATCTTTTGAAAACAATTGTATTACAAATAACCTTTTGATTTAATTGAAATCATTCTCCCCCTCAATCAATGACATAAGTTGTTGATTGAGAGATAGATATTTTTAACAAAAGTTAAGTTCAGATGATTTACAAAAATAGAGTACGAGTTATTTTTCAAAGCAATTAGTTTTCATTAGATTGAAAGCGATTGTTTATAGAATCAGAGCATGAGATTTGAAAAATCAAGATAAAGTATGGCTCTGTTCTTTCGTTGAAAAGCGGGTTACAGCCTGAAATGACAATAAACCATTTTTTATTTATTTATTTATTTATTTTATTTTTAAATTCGAATAATATCTAAAGTCCCGTGTCATTCTTTGAATGACAACACAAAGACCGTAGATATTATCAAATCAAAATGAAATTTTTTATTTTATTTTTTTTATTATTTTTATTATTTTTTATTTTTGAAGGTTTTGTAATTTTGTATTTTGTTTTTCGAATGGATATTTACAAGAAGATGATAGAGTCATTAACCTTTACTCCTCGTCTTCCTCCTGAAGACGTTTGAGTGTTTCTGGTTGAAGGCTTTACAAGCCAAGTCATGGAAGAATAAACTCCAAACGTTCTCTAGGAAGAGCTTTGGTGAAGATGTCTGCTAACTGGAATTCTGACTTCACAAAATAAAGTTCCACCACACCGTTTTCCACTTGCTCCCGGATGAAATGATGTCGAATGTCGATGTGCTTTGCTCTTGAGTGCTGAACGTTGTTGCATGAGAGAGAAATAGCACTTTTATTATCACAGTACATAGGGATTTTGTTGAATTCAAAGCCATAGTCGGATAATTGGGATCTCATCCGTAGGATTTGAGCACAACAAGATGACATGGCTATGTATTCGACCTACGTAGAGGAAATAGAAGTACTCGGGCGTGCTTGACGAGTATCTTGACATCTGCATGATCAACATCTCGCATAGGTCGTTAGTGACATCCGATGTCCTTGGTGCCAAAGTCCCATATTGATGGTTCCTTGGAGATACCGAAGACCCGTTTAACCGCTTCAAGGTGCTTTTTAGTAGGCTTAGCCTGGTATCTAGCACACATGCAAACAACGAACAAGATGTCTGGTCTACTAGATGTGAGGTACATCAGGGATCCAATCATACTACGATATTTCGTTTGGTCTACCATGATCCTTGAGTGATCCTCATCTAGTTTAGTACGTTCAATCATGGTAGTGTCAACAGGGTCACTAGAATCAAATCCAAATTTCTTTAAAATCTCATTTGCATATTTAGATTGATTTATAAAAATGCCTCTGGGACTTTGTGAAATTTGTAGACCCAAGAAAAATGACATTTGTCCCATCATTGACATTTGAAATTTAGAACCCATTTCATTTGAAAAGCGGTCACACTCATTGGGGTCGGTCGAGGCAAAGATGATATCATCAACATAAATTTGAGCGTGAATTAAATGTTTGCACGACTTTACGGTGAACAATGTAGGATCAAGCTGCTCATTCTTGAATCGATGATAGAAGAAACTTTGATAGTGTATCATACCATGCTCTAGGAGTTTGCTTTAAACCATAAAGGGCCTTTTTCAAGCGATAAACATAAGTAGGATGCTCGGATTCACAAAACCCTCTGGTGGTGACATAAACCACTTCTTTCGGATCTCCATTAAGAAAATTTTTTCACATCCATCGATGAACAACCATGTTCTTGCTAGCGACATTAGCCAAGAAGATTCGATAGCCTCGTACGAGCAAGCGGAGCAAAGATTCCTCAAAGTCAATACCTTCTTCTTGACGATAACCTTTAGCCACTAACCTAGCCTTATTTTTCAACACATCACCATGCTCATCAAGCTTCACTTTGAAGATCTACTTTATAGCAATGATCATACGCGTCTGGAGCGGTACTAATTCCCATACATCTAATCGATCAAACTCATGAATTTCTTCTTGCATGGCATTGAACCGGTGTCTTCATTCATCGCAGTTTAGCATCTTTAGGTTCGATTTTAGAGTATGAAATTGAAGAAGCACCATAAGGCATCGATAGCAAGTTGTTTACTGAGTGGATACAGGGACGAAGGGTTTCAATTGTGTTGTCCAATGGGTGATCATGTGTCCATTTTCTAAGGTGTTCATGTGGTAGTTGTTGTGGGCCGAAGTAGCAGAGTCGATGTCTCTGAAGAAGATGGTTCGAGATGATGATTTAGGAGCAAATATGTTTTCAAATGGAGCATCTTGGGGAGTAGCAAAGGATTAACTTCATCATTGATGCGAGACAATTCCATGATGTACATTAGATGGTTGATGATTTGTTGATGAGACAAAGTGATCGTGAGCGCTTCTTGACTTAATGATATTGAGGCGAAGGGTTGACTTCATTCTGAGTGAAAGCGACCTCATTGTTGAAATTGACGGATCATTGGCATTTGGCTCATAATGTTCATCAAACATTGGATCAAACAATTTCTTCAAATCATCTTGGATGGAGGTACATATGGAGTTGCTTGAGAGGGTTTGGTACAAGGTATGAACCAATGGGACTATTTTGATGTGCGGGTCGAGCTGGATTGTTCAGAGCCATCGACCGATCGACTCATCGAATGTAACGTGAATTGTTTCCATGATATTTCGGGTTCTCTTGTTGTAGATTCGTAACCCTTCTTGTTTGGTGCATAGCCAACAAAACTCAATATCTGCCTTTGCTCTTAATTTTCCTAAATCTTGACCGTCATTCGTTGGATAGCACATGGCACCAAACACACGAAGGTAGGAGAGATCGAGGTTTTCGTTTATGAACAAGTTCATATGGAGTTTTTCATGAGAGGTGTGTATAAGGGAATGATTTTGGGTGCGAAGCGGTGGCAATGGCTTGACCCATAGAAACATTGGAACCTTTGAATAAATTAGCATTGTTCTTGCGGCTTCCACAAGAGTTCGATTTAGATCTTACAACTACACCGCTCGTTGAGGAGTTAGTGGAATACTTCTTTGATGGTGATTCCAACACTTTCATAAAATGAATTAAGTCTTTGTTAACAAACTACGTGCCATTTTACATTCGAACAATTACATTGTATTGTTGAGTCGAACTGAAAAGTTGTTTGATTAGTTTGATGATGACATCGTAGTTTCATCCTTTGTCCTAAAAACTTTACCCAAGTAAATCGAGAGTAGTCATCAACAACTACTAGAATGTATTTCTTCCCATTTATCGTTTGCACTCTCATTGGTCATACAGATCCATATGAAGGGTATGAAGAACTTCCATTCTTGAATTTGTGGGTTTTGGTTTGTGGGCATGTTTGGTGCTTTTACCCAATTGGCAAGTTGAACAAAGATGATCTTTTCATATTTTAATCTGGGTAACCCTCTTACAAGATCCTTTCTGGAAAGGTTATTAATGGTGTCGAAGTTCAAGTGATTGAGACGACGATGCCATAACCATGATTTTGTTTTAGAAGCCTTTGACAGCAAGCATATTGGAGAAGACTTCATCATGTCTTCGATAGAGATGGTGTATAGGTTAGAACCACGAGTACCTCTTAATAATTCCACACCATCAAGTTCTCTAACGAAGCAAGTATGTTTTCTAAAGGCCACCTCTAGGTCGGAATCACAAAATTGACTAACAGAGAACAAATTATGACCAAGACCTTCCACATAATATACCCTAGAGATTACACTTTTCCCGACTACATAATCACCATAACCCATAATTGCTCCAAATGGTGGTTTCGAATCTAACGGTCCGATGAATTTACTCACGAAGTTCATGAGCCGTGACCGGTCTCGGTCATATGCTTGGAATAGCACGAGTCCGGTACCACGAGCGATTTGAGCGATGCGTAGTTGAACTGAGACAAGAATGGATAAGCGGATAATTGGGATCCCCATGAAAGAATGGGTTCCATTTGGTTAATGTGATGATTGGAACACCCGCCGAAATAGAAGCAATGGAATCATCGAAATAGATGCGGTGCTAGTATCCATATTTGACCTATTCAAAGTATGTTCACTTCTTAAGGAATAGTTCTACCAATGGCATCCATTTTCTAGTGGGCATTGTCGATTAACCTTATAGCCAAGAGGTATCCATTGATAACCTATCTTTCTAAATGTTCTTCTGTGGGTTTCTCTTGTTTTCTAGCTTTCTTACGTTTTGCCTTTTAGCCTTCTTAGCATGATTTTTGCATTAACAATTTTAAGCGGGCAATTTATAGCATTAGACAACCCATTCACAACACATTCATGATTAGTACCGAAATCAAGCATTCATTACATGTTTTGCATGTTGTAGCGAGTCGAATTAATTACGATGCGCTTATAGCTAATACTAGAATCAACACGATTCGTTTTATTCAACTCAAACATAGTGTTCCTAGGGTGATCTTCTACTCTTTTCCAATGCACATTCTTAGCTTGCAAGGTCCTATCATTCCTTGTATTGCCTTGAGACTTTGACCTGCTCGCTTTAATGTCACTGATTACTCCTGTAGATGGAATGTGAACATTAGTTGGTTTTGATACTTTTTGCATTTCCTGTTTAGATGTGCTGGGATCTGAACTACTTAAAGGTATACTAGAGTTCACATTCATAACATTGGGCATTGGATGAGTTGTATACTTCGCACTAGGCATAGAACAAGGTATCAAGGGATTAACTTGTTCACCTAAGGTTTTAGGGCATATAGTAATTAAGCATTCTAGAAGTTCTTGAGATCGTTTGGCATATAAGCATGCATGGCCAATTGTGTTATCAAGTGGTTTCTCTAACTTATCCTCTTCTACAATCTCACAGAGACATTCTAGGCTGTCCTTAAGGTATGAGAAATATATTTGAACAGCAAGTTTGTTATTCCTAAGATGAGGAGGAAGATATTTCACAGACAAAGCATATTTATTACAATCATGCACCTTTGATGCACCATTCTCCCCTTTGGTCATTGGCATTTTCCCTTTTACCTGACTCTTCAGATTCTCAATTTCCTTTTGCAACGAAGTTATTTGTTCATTATTTTTGTTACGAGTGACTTTTATTGACTCAAATAACTCATTGAAATGACGTTTAACCTTTTCATTTTCTTCTAGAAAACTCTCATTTTCCTTTTGTAAAGCATTAACCAAGTTTTGAAGATGAAAGTTTTGAGAATTCGAGAATCTAAATGAGGAGGCATTTGGGAGCCGATCACATTGTTCATTTCACCCTTTAATTGAGAAATTTGGGCTTTCGGTTTTCGATCGTGTTACGATGAACTTGAATCATTCATCACGTTTGTTTATTTCAAAAGCGCATCAAACTCGGAACATCGAGGATATCTTGATGTTTGAGGTTTTAACATTTTCTTTAAGATGTTGATACTTTAGTTGTAAATCAAAATGTTCAACTTCTAGTTTAGAAAATGTTTTACCAAATTATCGTGATCATCTGTTCAATTTTCTCACTTAGTTTAGCGTTTTTGATTTCAAGCTCAATGACACGATCATGGGAGACTTTCAAAGCAACAGATAATTCATGAAATTGAGAAGCGATAATAGAATAATTAGTGGCTATATAGAACACATCTTGAGAAATACAATCAGAAATCAAATTCTCATTTAAGGTATGCAAGTTCTTCCTCTCAATTTCATTATATTTTAATGCTCGCTCATAGTCACTAACCTCAACAATCATGGCATCAAATTCCTTTTCCATTCCTTTAATATATGTATCTATCCCTTTTAAGACTCTCAAATTGATCTTTTAGTTGTCTAAAGAAAGGCATGACCTCGATTAAGTAACATTCTTTTGTTTGCTCAAAACCCTTTCCCTTGATTATCCCGATGGGTGTGATCCTCTTCTTACAAGTTTTCTCAAAGTCAACAAATAATTGAAATATAACATATTGGTGATTAAGGTCTTGCTCTTAGTGGCAATAGTTCTAGGAACTAAATGCATTGGTGTATTTGGAGGATACACGATCATGCTGAGCATTATCCTAAGGGAGGGTTTGTTACAACAAGATTCTCTACTTTTGCTTATCTAAGTCCTTTTTCCGAACACTTGTTCGGGAGTTAACAACGTTGAGGCTTAAACTTGTTCAAGGAAATCCAGTTTTCCTTCTTGTAATCATGGGGTTTGATCGTTATGTTATTCTTTTTACATTCGGGATCTTCTAGCTTCTTATTCATTTTCTCCTAGATGCATCATCTAATTTTCTATCTTCATCGATTGCACTCAATGCAACTAGGTGTCATCTGGGTTTAAGAATCTCATTGCCATCATAGATTACATTTTGAGCGCTTTTGCTATCTTACCATACTCGGGGTTGGATTCCTTTATAATGGGGATACTATGTTTATCGATGAGAACACTATGCTTCGTGATCATGTGAGCGATCGAATTGTATTCCTTATGCGTACAACTTGTTTTCAAGCTTGTTTTCAAGGTTTTAGATTAGAAAAATCATTCAAAGTTTTGTTTCCTTAGCTGAATTCTTGCTTAAGCATTTTAACATTTTCTTGAAGTTCTTGTTTTGCTTAGCGAGTTTTAGAAAGCTTTTCTTGTAAGGAGTTTAACTCTTGTTTTAATACTTCTTCTCTAAACTTACTTTTTCTAATAGTTATGCGCATTTGGTCATCCATTTCACCGCTCACGGTGGTTAACTCAAACTTAGCGTTGTTCATAAATGACAACTCGTTCTTTATAGGCATTAAGTTCGGGGATAACGAGAATCATCGGGGGCATGCGGTGTATTCATCAAAACATAGTCATCATTGATGCGAGAAGATGCATCACTTGGTACAATCTCACTTTCACTTTGTTTCACATATTGATCATATGGGACAACATTGATATTACCCATATTTTCAATATCGACTCAAAAGTTTCGATTGATTGTACTTTGTCATGCATCTTTGCACATCAACATCATCGTATAGTTTTAATACCTCGAAATGATTTTGTCTTTGGATGGACCACTTGTGGTGATGAAAAGACTTTAGAAGGGACCATTGGAGAAATGCTAGCCATGAAAATTGTTTGTGCAATAGGTTCATCATCAGCGTCAGTCGAATGCATCACAATCAACAACGAAAGGCATTCGATGATTGTGGCCTATCTCTGAATTGGTGCTCATCCACATTTGCATCATATGTCTTGGCATTTCCTCGAAGAAACAACAATTCCTCTTCATCCAAAGTGCACCATTATCACGAGCTTGCACAAGCAACATCTTATCCACAAGTACTCGGCATTACGAGGCGTTTTGGTGATGTGTAGTTCCTTGCAATATGTCCCTCACCACCACAGTTGTAACACTTGATCGGCTTTACATGTCCTTGATTTCCATTCCTTCTCCTATTATGATTTGCCACATATCCTCTACCGACTCCACCTCTTCCTTGTTCGTACTGCCTTTCTTGAACTGGCTGTACCATAACCTTTCCATCTCTGACCAAAGCATGATTGTGTAGATCGGATGCAGTCCTGATTTCATTATTAGTGTGAAGTCTGTTAGTGTGAGGAGTGAAGGTTAAGTTTTGTTTAACCATAAAAGCCAGTTTATTGATAAAGTGTTCCATGGCGCATTGGCATCGGGTTGTTTGAAACTTGAATCGGAATGACTTGAGATGCTTTGGTAGTAGTTCCATCATTGGTGTAGAAGGCATTGAATCATTTGATGAACTTGTTTCTCCCAGTTGGTTTTGAGCGATCAAGAATCCTTTTTCAAACATAGCATGTCTCTCATTACGAAGAAGGAATGCATAGAGTTGCTCATAGTTTGTATTCTTCAATCCTTTGGTTAGCTTTACAGAAGTGACAAACTTGTGCCATTTGGGATTCATGTTGTTCACAAACTTTGAGTTCAGCTAAATGTTTGGCACAATCATTCTGATATTTCTCATGTCATTAACAAGCTTGTGGAATCTCACGTAATACTCATAGACACTCTCATCTGGTTTCATCTTAAAGTGCTCAAATTCATCATAGAGTTGTGATTCTCTGTCTTCCATAGTTAATTGAACCGAGAATGAAGCATCTTAACATTATCCTGCTTGCCTTGGCCGGTGTTGTGATTGATTAGCTTGTATATATCTTTTGGAAGACCTTGAAATATGATGTTAGAAGCCACGATATCGACATCGAATCTCTTTTCTCCTTATCATCGAGCTCATCATATGTCTTTGGTGCATCTATTCCATAGATCATTGTTCTATCTGCGGTTGTATCAATTAAGTCTCTTGTAGTCTCAATCGATAAGGTCCTTCATCAATCGATTTGAGAATGTTGACCCCATTTTCCTTTCCAAGGCAGTCGGTCGATTCTTTGAGCCCAAGAGTCGTAGTCGGTTTGTCAAGCATGGGTGGGCAGTATCTGAACCATTGCTTGAACATCCTCGAAAGCAGGTGGAGATGATTGTAGAGTGCGTTGGTAGACATGTTTAAAGATTTCACGGGTTTTATAACTCAATGATTAAACCGGAAATAGATTATTTCACGGATTTTACTAAATCAATAGAAAACCGTATTACAAACAAAAGTCAACCAAGTCGCTAAGAATCCTTGAACTAAGTCGCTAAGAACCAAATCGCTAAAATTTTGACAAAGAAATCGCTAAGCACCAAGTCGCTAAGAAATCAAGTCGCTAAATAGCAACTCGTTATTGTCCAAATCGCTAAGACCAAGTCGCTAAGAAACTTAAAGAACAAGTCGCTATCAAAATTGAAAGCAAGTCGCTACCTTACCAAGTCGCCACCCGTAGTGGAGAATCCACTAAGTGTCTTGTTTGTCGGCTTGTCTCAAAAGGCAAGTCGCTATGACCAAGTCGCTACAAAACTCACTACAACTCGCTACCTTTTCTTGAAGCAAGTCGCTACCAAGAAATTCACTCAGAGAGCCAAGTCGCTAGCAAGAAAAACTTTAAAACACACTTTTCAATCTAAAACAAGCTCAACCACGGTGATTCAAGCACCAAATCAAAACCCAAGCACATACAATGATTCTAAACACAAAGTACACCCAAAATTCAAACTTTAACACAAGAAATGAACCAAATGATGCAAAACCACTAAACTTTTTCAAACTCAAAACCATCTAAAACCGGTGAAATCCATGGATATGTAAGAGATGATCTAACCATGGCTCTTGATACCATTTGTAACATATTGGTTTCACAAACACACTAAACCATAATCATAAATAGGCGTATAAGAGGTTTTAGAGAGAAAGTTAGAGGTTTAGGAACTTTAGTGAGAGAAAGAAAAATCTATTTATAAGCTCCAACTCTACCTTGGAAGGTAGAGTATTTATAATCATTACATAAATCGCCACCTATCGGGTGTGGATCGAGGCATCGGTGGGTAAAGACCGTCAGTCCTCCATGGTGTTACTTAACTAAATACTACTTAACATGTAAATAACTACGACTACGAGCTTTCTAACGAATACATATACTTGAGGTGACCGACACTTTAATACCTGGATTTTCTAAATCCTAACAGGCTAAAATTACGAAAAAGTCTAAAGTGTGCAAGGCGATAGGGAGGAAGGTAACGTATATAGTAGTTATAGTCTAGGCTCTAAATGCAACCTAGTTCTCTATAACCAATGCTCGATACCAATCATAACACCCCAATCTGCTTGATGAAGGCTGTGTCATTGGGTGCTACTTCATAATACAGTACAAGTTATAGAAAACGACCTCTAAATGAGACGTTTTGAAAAGTTACCATTCGATTAATGAAATCAGAGTTACAAACAATGAGGTCCCAAAGTATAAAATATATATGTTTCGAATGGTAAATACGAATGTGTAAAGTCTTCAAAACATGTCGTGCGACTCTATGCTTCAAACTCTAGCTATCGCCTTAAGACCTGAGATAAACATGCTAAAAAGTGTCAACACAATGGTTGGTGAGTTCATAGAGTTTGTTTTGAATAAGTTGAAAAGCCTTTAAAGAATGTTCACACAACAAATGCAATGTAAATCCACTCAGTTCCAAGTTCCGCCCATACAAAACTTGCAACATGTGTGTTTACAACCCACTGCTAAAAATAGTACGTCAATCATGTATGCATGTATCATATTAGTTAAAAGTATAAATGTTACCGCAAGGGTCTTCCAACAACTTAATTTGGGATGTATCTAATTTAATAGCCTTCCAACAACTTAATTTGGAGCCACTAAATTAATGGTCGTCCAACAACTTAATTTCGAGCCACTTGTGTATGTATCTAATCTAATAGCCTTCCAACAACTTAATTTGGAGCCACTAAATTAATGGTCATCCAACAACTTAATTTGGAGCCACTGAATTGCACGTACTGGGAGCCTCTTCCCAAAGATTAATGGTCATCCAACAACTTAATTTGGAGCAACTAAGTTGAATAACGCAATTAAGTATAATGCACTCAAGAATAACGCAAATAAGTATAATGCAATAATTTATAATGAAATCAAGTATAATGTTTTGAGTATTTATACAAGTAAAAGCAAGTAGTTGAGCATGTATCTCCCCCAAAGAGTTTGTAAACCAAGTATTAAAAGAGTAGAGGCTATGACTCACGGTAATTCTTAAAAGTTTAGAGTACTTGTGAAAGTAAATGAAAATAGTTGAGCATGTATCTCGCCCAAAGAGTTTATAAAGTAATTAAACGAGTAAAAGTGGGGCTATGAAACTCACGATAATCAGTAAAAGTTTAGAGTACTTGTGAAAGTAAATGAAAATATTTGAGCATGTATCTCCCCCAAAAATAGTATAAAACAATTAAAAGTGGGGCTATGAACTCACGATAATCAGTAAAAGTTTAGAGTACTTGTGAAAGTAAATGAAAATAATTGAGCATGTATCTCCCCCAAAAATAGTATAAAACAATTAAAAGTGGGGCTATGAACTCACCTTAATAAATGATATCACAACGTATAACAGAATCGATGGATAAGCCTGGAAGTCTCTATGCATAACCTAGAATATGATGTCAACTCTTAGGTTCGGAATAAGGCCTAAGATAACATGAACGAGCCTATATATGCCATTATATTGATCATGACGTAGTATTTGTATGTTTGTTTATAGAAATGGTTTTAGTTTGTATATCTCGTACTACCGTTCGGGCCATCATAATTCGAGGTCATGCGATGGCGTTAGGAGCTAGGACACTTTAAATCGTAAATCCAAAGAACTCGTCGATCCGTTTACCCAAATGAACCCCTCACATGAAGTTCCCTAGTGTTGTAGTGCTCAATACGTAAAACATGTATTTTAATTATTTGATTATATGCTATATTAAGAGTTTATATATACAATAAATAAACTAACAAAGTTTATAAGTATTTAAATAAGTTTGAGTTATATATACTTACCTTAAAATAGAATGCTTGAGTATTCATGGAAATATAAAATATTAACGGAGCTTCGACGTAGAATTTGCAATCTTCGAAAACCCACGGCTATTAGAATATTATAACAACGCCTTCTTGAGAACCCGAAGAAGAAAAGAAGATTATAACGACGTCTTTTTGGAGACTTGAAGATATTTGAAGATTATAACGACTTTTTCTTGAAAACTTCCAAGAACGAAGATCAAACGCTAGTTTTCTTCAAGAACACATGAATGTTCTTACAAGATCTATAAGAAATGCCTTAGGTTTAGGACTTTAGATGATAAGAAGGGGTGGTGCAAGAAATGATGAAGGTTTATGCTTGGTATTTATAGGCTAGAGATTTTAGTTAACTATATATGGGGTTAAAAACTAACCATGGTTAAATTTACACATGTAAATGATCTAAAGGAAGCATGCTTAGGATTTTGACACCAAGGTGATGACTCCCCCCCCCCAGAGGCTTTCATGTAGAGTGACAAGGCTTAGATGATAAGTTTTGATATTATCTTGAGTTTAGAGTAAGATTTGGTTCCGTTAAATGCCAACCGAAGCCATAAAACGTAAAATCGGGTATCGTAAAAATATGAAACTTGTAGGAATGATGAAACTCATCATTATACTCCATCTAAAAATATAAAATGGGTCATAAGTCTTATTGGGTGCAAAATTGCTTAAAGTCGAAAATACGGTCAAAACGCGTAATTCGCGGTTTATCGGAAAAGAACGAAATTTCGAGGAAGCGATCGTGAATTTATTTAGAGTAGACTAAAATTAGTCTAAAAGTGATATGAGATGTAAAAATGTGGTTTTAAGTCATCGCAGGATAACTTATGATTATTTGTGAAGTTTAAAAGTTCTGTGATTTAAGCAAAAATGTAGAACGTACAAGGTTAATTTATTTATGGTTAAAGGAGGAGGAAATATGTTTGACTTTTCCAAAAATGTAAAAGTGTCAAAACATATTAGAAACACCGTCTTGAGAATCGTTAAGTGGGATATAAGTAGAATTGTTTAAAGCGTAAGTTTAGTTTTGTTCTTATTGGGCTTATTTGGTAACATAAAAATAATAAATCTTAAAATTCTCAAATTAATCATGAGTGATCTAAAATTTATCGATGCGGGAAAATTGTCGAGGCGGTTTTCGTTAAGCGTGATGACTAAATGGTGCTCAGACCAAGCGAAACTTTAAGGCGATGTTTTCTTAATAACTTTTTGCGAAAATGATCTAACGATTGTCGAACTCTCAGGTCATTACTAAAATAATTTATCCTACGAGAATGTGAAATAAAATTTTACGGATGAATAGTGAAAGTGAATAGTAAAAGTGAATAGTAAATTCTCGAAAATGCGAATTGTTATAATTTTAACTTATTTTGTAGCATTAAGTGTTGTTTGGGCTCGTTTTGGGTTGGTTGTTCTCGGCAGCCGTTGGTGTTTTGTTTGGATATGTTTATGTTGTATTCGGATTTGGTTTGTAGTTTATAGTAGTAATGTTGTTGATGGATTACTGTTCGATGGTTTTGGAAAAGGGGGTTGTGGGAGAGATGAGCTTGATGTCGGTGAGTGGCAGATTCTTGTGTATAAAAGAGTTAATTTTGAGACCTTTCTTTTGCCCCGGTGATTTGTGGAAAGGTTGGAGTTTTGGGAAGATCTGGAATGATCTATGACTCACATACCCGGAGTGGGTTTTAGTAAAATGAAATAATGAACAATAGTGACACAAAAAATATGAGCCACAAAAAATAAAAACTATAGTAGACATGAACAGTGCATGCTTGCTTCTTGTCTAGAAAAAATCAAACTGACATACTGTACATGAACAATAACCATTTCCCATCTTTAAATATAGAGTAAACTACACCATTCGTCCTTGTGGTATCGTTGACCGTCAAGGATCGATCCTTTGACCAAAAATGCACCGTTAGTCTTTAAGTGCGAACGTTACTCGGCGTTGGTCCTACCCTAGCTGGCGTGAGTAGCAGGCGTTAAGCCTATTTAAGTCGAGGGTATATTTGTCTTCTCCCACCCACACCCACACCCTCAATTAATTCTTTCATCTACCCTTTCATTTCATTCACAAACCCCCAGAAACTTAAAAACATACACCAACACTCCTCAATCATCATTTTGGTCTTTTTTACCATAAAGATCATCTTCTTCTTTGAACACCTCATCATTCTCATCTTCAAACCATCACCACCCTACATCACTACTCTCACTATCTCCAACCATCTTCGCAAACCTAAATCATCATTTTCATGAAAAAATTTACCAAAAATTCAAATAAATCTATCACTAAATACAAAAGAACACTCATTTCGTTTCAAGCCCATTTCATTTTCTAACACTAAAAATAACAAAATAAAATGTGTTTATCATTTCGCTTTGGTTTATAAACATCACATTTATAAAAGCATACCACCATCCACCACTCCCACCATTGTTGGCCACCTTCACAGACCCAAAAAAAAGCCACATATACAAACATCCTTAAACTTTTTACTTGTCATCTCTTTCCACTGTATCCATCCCTCTAAATTCATCTGTTTCACTCTCTCCAGCCACCTTAGCTGGCGCACACCACCTATACATCACACTCCAAAAAACCCATTGCCCACCAAACACACAAAATCATCAACAACATCAATCTGGAAAAATAATTGACACCCTGACCATTTGACAACCACAACTAACTTACAATAAAACAAAACATTTCATCAAACATCACATACGCAAAAACTACACCCACTAAATTACACGTACAACAAGACCAAACCATCAACCATCACTCCCACTCGGTTATCGACCTCAAACCACCAGTGCCACTGCGTCAATCAGTTGATTTTCACATACTTGGTTGGTGGACCGCTTATATCAAGCCATCATCGGACAAAACGGAGAGATCACTAATTAAATTACTTGATTCAAATTGATAATACCCAAATCAGTGTGTTTGTGTATAATTGACAAAACTAAAAAGATGAGTTATTTGCGTAAAATTAAGCTAAATCGGCCACCTATGTATGGATGGAGGAATTTGGGGACTTTAATTAGATTGTAAAACTGAAGATGAAATTAATCATATGATCAATATATGATTTTTGTTTTTTAAATATTTACGGATCTGATTTAGATTTAGTAGTAACAAATATAAGGAAGGAAGGAAGTTGAGTACGTAAGGAGTGGGACAAAAAAGAAAGGACATGAGAAAATAATGATGAAAAGAATCATCTAAAGTGGTTGATTAATTTAACTTTGATGTTGGGTTTTGATAGAAGTTGTTAAGAGTAGTTTTTGTTGAACTTGTTACTGGTTTTAAAGAAGCTGGTGTTTGGAAGAATATAGTGGTGATGGTTGGAGATGTAGAAGAAAAAATGAAGAAGATGAAGTTAAAATTAAATAGGGAAAAGACCAAAATACCCTCTTATGTGTAGATTTAACTAAAGTTAGTGAGAGCCGTTAAAAGGAAGGATCAACGGCAAATAACGTTTCGTATTTAAAGACGGATGGTGCATTTTTTTTTTCAAATGACGAAACATTTCAGTCAACGCAAACCACAAGGACGAACGGCGTAGTTTACTCTTAAATATATCTTTAAACATATAGCATAATACGTATATGTTTCAAGTTCGGTAAAACTACTGTACTTTCAAAATAGAATTAAGCATTACAAACCCACAATAAGCTTAATCAACAATTTAAAAAGCATTCTCCAACACGGCAAACATCATAAGTTTAGCCACGGCAAAAAATTGATTTATAACTTATTCAGCCATCATAACAGTTATCTTGACATACATCACTTATTCAGCTATCGTAACAGTTATCGTTAACTATGTGCAGTCACAAACAAGTACCAAGCCATGGCATCAAACAAAATATACAGAATTCAGAAGGCAAACACAATTGTAACTTCATCATGGTGAAGTTCCAATCAAGTACCAACATAATCACAATTCCATAACAAATCAGACGAAAAATCAACTAAGAGCAGAGCATATAACAAACTAATCAAGTTTGATACCATATCAATAACCAATCCAGAGAATTCACTTACATACTCAAAACCAAACACCCTAATAAACCAAGTTCAGTATGTAAAGCCTACATACCCTTCCAACAAGACACAAAAACAAACACTTAAGACAAACTACTAATCAAACACAAACTTAAGCACGCTCGCCACGAATACGTCTAGCCAACTGAATATCCTTGGGCATGATAGTCACTCTCTTAGCATGAATGGCACACAAGTTGGTGTCCTCGAACAAACCAACAAGGTACGCTTCCGCAGCCTCCTGCAGAGCCAAGACGGCGTGACTCTGGAACCTCAAATCAGTCTACAAACAACAACAAAATAACGATTAGTACACAATAGAACAAACAATATCGCATCAGTGTAAAAGAAATCGAGTGTAATATTAATTATAGATACCTTGAAATCCTGAGCGATTTCACGAACAAGCCTTTGGAATGGAAGCTTTCGGATGAGAAGCTCTGTGCTCTTCTGATACTTACGGATCTCACTGTATTCACAATTTATAAAAATATTTAATAATCAAAACTATTTAGATATTTAACAATTTAAACAATTTGTGAATATGATTGATTAATTTAAACTAATAAAATAGCGATAAATTATGAGATTCAAACGGAAAACTTACCGAAGAGCGACGGTTCCAGGACGGTAACGGTGAGGCTTCTTGACACCTCCGGTTGTGGGAGCAGATTTACGAGCAGCCTTGGTAGCAAGCTGCTTCCTAGGGGCTTTACCACCGGTTGATTTACGAGCAGTTTGCTTTGTACGAGCCATTGCTATTTATCAAAACCAAAACACGATTAAAACTAAAATAATGAAATTAGATATATAATGAAACAGAAATTGAATGAATAAATGATAATTGTACCTGATATGAAGATGAATTTGGAGATTGAATGTGAAGGAGGAAACTAGGGTTTTGATGAATTGGGAAAATAGGGAAAGGGTGGGTATTTATATAGGGGAGGAAAGTGGGGAGTTCGAAGATCTAACGGCTCTTTGAAGAAGTCATTGATCCGTGTGCTTTGATGTGATTGGTGGAGTTTGTGTACGTGGAGATTTTTGATTGGGTTAAATGGAGTCACTCGGATCGGGGAGATTTTGTGTTTCTTTGGAGATGGTTTGAGTTTGAGTCCGTTGGATGTGTGTTTCTCTTTGAAGTTGGATTAAAGCAACTCTAACGTCTTGAGCCATTTTCATTTTTAGTAATAACTTAGCGTTATATTAGTAACATTTTATTTTTAACACTCACACATCATAAATACTTTTTTTTGTCATAACTTGAGCCATTTTTAGTGTTTTAAAACTCGGGTCAATACTTTCTTTTGTCATAACTTGAGCCATTTTAGTGTTTTAAGACTCGGGTCGATACGGCCGGTTCAACCAATTTAGAAACGGGTGGAATGTGATCGGGTTTTGCATATTTAAGAAGTGAATTTGAATTGCCAGTTTTGCATTGACCCAGGTTGATTTATAAACTTCATTAATAAATATATGATTCTAAAAGCACCATGGAGTTCTCTAATTTTTATAAGCTATAACTAGAAATTGATTGTCTTTTCAATTAATTAGTGCAGACATGAAAATCAAATACTAAAACCTAACAGTGTCATCTTATTTTTATCGGTTCAATTGAATGTAAAATCGAAATTGAACACGTACCTTTGTATCAAAAATGTTATAAAAAGTGTTGGGTTCAGTAAATACCCAAACCCCTTAATCTATGATTTGAATAGAAAATAGCCCAAGTATTTAAACCGCTAACACAAACAGGTCACTGAGTACATAGTCTCGGTGAGTCGTCTTCGAGGATCTTCGATGAAGAAGAAGAAGTCTCTCCACCCGCAGTGGCGGAACTTAAAGGGTGAAGACTGAGTCAAGAAGAAGATTTTGGTGTTGCTATAGGTTTTAGGTAAATGCTTGTTGCGTAATATGTTGGTGTACCCGTGCGATGCACACAGGTTTTATCTAGTTGTTCATCGCGTAATGTTTATGTAAATTGCTGAGTTGTTAGTATGTCTATGAGGTTCAAATATACAACAATTTGTGACTCAGCCTGTCTCGGGAGTGTTAAGCCCCAAATTGACTTTGTCAATTCACGTAGCGTGATATTTTATAACCTTTAAATTCACAAATTATATAATGCTCAAATAGTAATTAAAATGATGAAAATTATCTTTATAAGTTATGGATATCTCTAACTTTTTGACTCGCTTTTTCTGAACATATGTCTTTGAAATTTTATAAGGTATTTTTGTTATCTTAAGTTAATGAGTAAATTACATGTATGGTCCCTATGGTTTGTCAAAAGTAACAACTTTAGTCCCTCTCTTTTTTTAGTAACACTTACAGTCCCTAAATTGAAAACAAATAACACCACTGGTCCAATATTTAACGTTCCGTTAGTGGGGTTAAAAACTGATACCACGTGGCAAATATTGAAGGGTATTTTAGTCATTCTCTAACCCACCTATACCAATTGACTTTTTGACTGGGTTAGTTGCGCAATTAATTCCCAAAGCTTTTCATTTCCCTCTCTCACTATGTTCTTCTCAAACACACAAACCCTAATTATCTAAATCACTTGTGATGGTGTTATCACTGTGGATTTTGCGTCCACCAGAAAAAAATTAAATGAATGTGGATTACAACTCTATTTATGGTAAGAAACCTATTAGTTGATAATTAATTTGTTTTGTGATAATTATTTTGTTAACAAACCCAAATTTATGTTTTTTTGTTGATTTTTCCAGCCTTTGATCCTAACATGTTTTCTATCAAGATCCATCATGGAGGGATGTTTAGTCAGACACCACGAAGGAGATACATTATTGATAATGTTGATGCTGATTTATTTTCTGTCATCGAGTTAAATGACATGGTTATGTTGATAGGGTATAGCCCGGATAAGTTAATGTACTACCAATATATGATTCCTGACCTTGATTTAGATAATGGACTTAGAGCTTTAGGTGGTGATCAAGATGTTCAAGAAATGATTAGATATGTTCAGTTAGGTCATAGGTTGATCAATGTGTACATTGAACATGAACAAACTAACTTGGACACTTATAAGGTTTTTCTAGTCAAGAAATGTACCATTGTTGAACTTGAAGATTATGCACCAGTTCCCCCTAGAAGTAAAGTTGCTAAGACATTGATGTTAGAATATAATGACAAGGCAGTGGGTGAAAGTAGTGTAAATGCTATTGGTGAAAGTAGTGTGGCTACTGAAAAGGATAAAAATAATTTGCCAGGTGAATTTGCTAATGACTTTTACTCTAATCTGGGCAATGATGACTTTGATCCTTTCTTTGGTTTACATGATGATGAGTTAGTTGATCAGTTAAATCAGGTTGAGCAAACACTAGGAAAAGGTAGTCAGGCTGAAGTTGTTGTTGATAATGGTAAAAAACCAATAGTGGTTGATGAGGAGGATGAATAGAATGGGGTGAACATAGTGATGAG
Source organism: Chrysanthemum lavandulifolium (assembly GCA_022545495.1). Taxonomy (NCBI): domain Eukaryota; kingdom Viridiplantae; phylum Streptophyta; class Magnoliopsida; order Asterales; family Asteraceae; genus Chrysanthemum; species Chrysanthemum lavandulifolium. The sequence continues at coordinate 216,764,015 of CM040244.1, forward strand.
GAGGAACTTGGTGATGAGGATGAACATAGTGGTAGTGAAGATACTGAAGATAAGGAATATAGTGATTACATAGTTGATGATTTAAATGATATTCATGATGTAGAAGTTGATACGGAGGATTTTCATGCCAATGTAGATCCTAATGTAAAGTTCATGGGGAGTGGGAATTTGATGAGGAATGTAGTATCTGATGAACATGTTGATGTAGAAGTAGAGGCTTTGGATAATGATGAATTTGTTAGTGGTTCAGATGAAGATGATGATTTGGAAAAGCTTAGGAAGAGAAAATTGAAGGGGTTGAGAAAACAACAAGAAAATGCAGCAGATGGTAGTAGGTTAACAACTAACTTTTATGTTGGTAAAACCTTTGGGACTACAAAAGAGGCTAAAGATATAATTAAACTACACTCTATAGAAACTAGGAGGGGATTTTTTTTTTTTTGAAGAATGACAGGTTAAGGATAATAGCTGAATGTTTTGGTAGCATACCAACACTGCAAGTTGGACAAGTTGGGCCAAGTGCACAAGCTGGGCCTAAAGCAGCTGGTCCAAGTCAGTCAACTCCAACTAAAGTAGATGGGCCTAGTCAACCTGTTAAGTGGACTAGGACTAGCATTATTAATGCTTCTCCAGTTAAGGCCAAAGCTATTGAGTGGACTAAGTCAAGAATCATTAATGGTGGTAAGCCTAACAAGAAAAGTAAAGAAGATAACAATAAATGTCCTTGGTCTCTACAAATATCAAAGGTTATTGATGATACTTGGGCAATTAGAACATACAAAGCTATACACAAGTGTCTACAAACAAGAAAAGTCAAAGCTTGCACAGCATATTTCTTAGCCAAAGAAATAGTACAACATATTACATCAAACCCTGGAATTCCAATCAAAGCAATTCAAGATCAAAGCCAAGAGAAGTATAAATTGGAGATTTCAAGACATAAAGCTTTCAGGGCTAAGTCAAAAGCTATGAGCCAAATCAGAGGTGACCACACTCTCCAATATTCAACTATGAGGTATTATGTTCTAGAATTGAAGGCACAAAACCCCAACAGTAATGTCAAAATCAAATCCAGAAGATCCAGAAGATACTACTAGGGTGTTTCAAAGGATCTAAATTTGTATTGGAGCTTTAAAACAGGGGTTTAAAGCAGGAAAGATGGACTTATTGGGATTTGATGGTGCCTTCATGAAGGGTCCTTTCCCATGTCAGCTATTGACCGCTGTTTCTTTGGATCCCAACAATGGCATATACCCGCTGGCTTATTGTATTGTTGAAGCTGAGTCAACAGAATCCTGGACATGGTTTTTGGAGCAACTAGCTGAAGATCTTGAATTAGAAAGCAATTTTAATTTCACTTTCATTAGTGACAGGCAGAAGGTAATGTCACTATCTTTACTTAATATTCATATGTCTTTGTGTAATATATAAGCTAATATATTTGCTTTGTAACAGGGCATAATACCAGCTATAGCCAAGTTGCTCCCAGCAGCTGAGCATCGATACTGTCTGAAACACATACATGAAAACATGAAGCAAAAGTGGAATGGTCAAGAGTTCAAGGATTTGCTTTGGAAATGTGCTAGCTCTACCAATGTCCAACACTTTAACAAAGCAATGGATAATTTGAAGATTCCATCATTGGTCTAGATCCCACTTCTCAGGTAACATTATATTCAACAATATTTAGTTATCCATTGATTAAAATAGTATATGAACATATATGCTTTTCACTTTATTACAGGCAGGGCAAAGTCAGATGTTTTATTGAATAATATGTGTGAGGTTTTTAACATCAAACTTGTTGAGGGTAGGGACATGCCAATTATTAGTGCTTTAGAATACATTAGAGAGTACTTGATGAGAAGGATGATCACTGTGAATAAGCTTATAGCCAAGTGTGATGGCCCCTTAACTCCTAATGCTACTAGGTTGTTAGAAATTATCAAAGATAAGGCTGCAGATTATGTTGTGTCTTGGAATGGAGATGATATGTATCAAGTCACTGGTAGTTGGTCAGAGCATTATGTGGTAGATATGACACAAAGGAGTTGCACTTGTAGGTATTGGGAAATAACTGGTATACCCTGTAGGCATGATGCGGCAGTAAATTGGAATATGGCAGCAAAGAACATGAACCCTGGTTTACCAGAAGAGTGGGTGCATGATGGATCTGGACACACACCTTGTGTAAGTGATATTTTGAATTATATTAATAAGCACGTGGAATATACCTAGTAATACTTATAAGACAGATTATATGTTGTAATATAAGTAAGAACAATAGACACAAAGCTCCAATATTATTAAGAAATAATACGAGTGATCTTGCTTATCACTAGGGTTACACCTTGAAGCTAATATGAATAATACGTATGTAAGTAAGTACCTAAGACAATGACCTAGAACCTCCTTTTATAATACAAGGAGTCCTTCACAAGATAAGTATAAAGCTAACAATATAGAATATTCACAAGATCTTTTCTTTACTTATCTAAACACGTTTTCCTAACAATTATCTAATAGCAGTGGTAATAATGTGCCATAAGTGGTAATACGTTTCCATTGCTAGTGCAATACTTAGCAGTTTCTTCCACACTATCGGTGGTATGATTAGTCCCAACAATCCTCCCTAAACTTTTGATTTCTGCAAATCAATAAGTTTCTTCAATCTTCATTATCTGCAAGGATTTGGGAATTCTTTCAAACACTTCACTTCTTCCTTAAATTACGAATAGCTCTTGAACATTGATCTTGAAGCCTAAGTAACAATGCTCTCACCTTCTCATTGTCTTCATGAACTCTTATTGTTGTACATAGCATCCTTGTGAGAGTTCCACTCGAATGGATATTCTTTCTCGCAAGCATGAATGCATCTACTCCATTCTTTGTAGAAACATGATGAACTTCACATGAATCGAACCATTTAGTACCGGGACATGAACATGAGAATTTCGAAATCATCTTTAACATCGATTCATAGAGCCTTCTACGATTAACCCATAGCGCATCTCCTTCATATCTTTAAGATCTTGACATTAAACCTTTCTTGAACTAACTTCCATAGTGTATCAAGATCTTCTCATCAAAAGCTTTGATGAGATCTTCAAATTGAATGAATGATGAAGTTTCACCACCTAGCCTTGTAATCTTCCATGTTAGAGCAAAATTGCTAGCGATAAACACTTCCGATCAATGATAGGATGTCGACTTGCGGTGGTTACGGATAAAATCTTCTTCTTCAATCACAATCATATCGATCACCGTTTCTTGATGAATTTCTCGATTGGAACTTCTTGTTCTTGACAAACTTTGTCTTCTTATGATCGAGAATCACTTGTCTTTGGCCTTCTCTTCAAATTAGGATACCTTCTTGCTTCTTCTTGAGTTCATTGGAATGAAATCTTTATCTTGTCTTTGAACTCGTAGTATATACTTTCAACTTTATCATCAGGCATTCCTTTGAATTGATGTCTTTTCCGACCACCAACATTGCAACAATAAGTCTTCATGTATGCAATAACTTGTGCCTTGGTTGGTTGCCTTGGTTTCTTTGACCTTTTACGACTAAACCAATTACATCTTGAAGTGCTTGATTATTCTTCATCGAATAAAGTCCTTTAAGCGTGTTGTTCTTTGATCTTGATTAAAGACTTATCACTACTAGGTCAATTGCTTTCTTCTTGATCCTTTGGATCATTTGCAATCAAGAAATCAATTTCTTCTTGATGGGTACATAGCTAAACTATGGAGTCTTCTCTACGAATCTTGTAGGTGGAGCATTGGAAAGTGGATCTTCCATTCTATCCGACCTTTTAGCCTCCATAAAGCTTGCAATCTCAATTCTTCAAGCTTTTTCTTTTCAACAACTTCAACTTCATAAATCTTTCTTGCAACTTCTTCATCATGAGCAATCCGAACTCGTTCTTTCTTTGAAATCTTTCTTCTTGTTTGCTCCTTGCTTTGCATATGACTTTACCTTTGTCTTTCTTACGTATATCAATTTCTTCACTTGCGGTGGCAATATCATGTCGGTAGTGGGAATATTTGGCTCTGCGGTGGAAATTGGATCGATAAAATCTGCGATTGCGATACTAAAAATATCTTGCTCTAGTTGCTCTCCTCAGTATCGACTTCCTCTGCACCTTTACTAGAAACACTTTCATCTTCAAAATCAATTCTCCTCCCACGAGTTTGACATCTGTTTTCCTCCCTGTTTGGGAGAATTTCCCAAATCTTTATTAAAATCTTTGAATCACCATCATCGGTGAGGATGGAGATGATATCACTATCTTTTGATCTTCCTCTGCTTTTCAACCCCCGCAACTCTTCTTTCAAGGTCCGAATCTCCTCCTTTAAGTTTGTAATATCCTTGGCATGTCGCTTCTTTACTTGTGACGGTCTTGTTGTAGAGATTCAACACAGCAGCTAAGTTGGTACACATATCCATCAATTCCATTTGTTGCCTTGCGCCTCAACACTTCCAAGTGTGTGACATGTTGGGAAAGGTGAACCATGGGGCAATGGCTCGATTCCTCCCTAGTTGGACTAGGTTGAAGTCTAGAACCACCAACGCTTGTTCCTAAACCCGGAAGGATCGGGGACATCTTTGTGTTGTAATGAGAGAAGTTGGTTGTTTTGACCTCCTCTCATAGGTTTGAGAAACTGGTGGAGTATAATTAATGTTTGGAACAGTAATTATAGGTGAAGTTTGTACCTGAGAAATCTTTGCAAGCATTTGAGGAAAAAGATGTGTAATAGTCTTGTTGCCATCTTTGTTCATGTTTTGAAAAACTTTAGGCTTAAGGCAACGGATTTTGTAAACTCTAGTGTGGGGTTGCAGTTGAAACTCATTTAGCACTGCTTACACAAACCTTGGATACATCAAAAATTTTGTTGAACTCTTTACATTGCCTTGCATACTTTGAAAAATATATTTTGACCAATGATAAGGTTTAAAATGTATATTTTTGAGGGGTCGTTTAAGCCCTTATTTGATCACTTTTGTATCCGTTATTACTTAATATCGTTCCTTTTCACTTTTTAGGTATCTTGAAGGCAAAATCTTTGGAATGACACTTATTCGGACGAAAAGGCGCGAATATCTGAAGAAAATGGCCAAAGTCAAGAATCGAGACACTCAGTGCTTTGGCAGAAGGGACGACGTCAAGTTCTATCTGTGACGCCGTCATGACATGCATTGTGACGACTCGGTAGCCAAATTGCTTATTTACAAGTGACGGCATCGGGTTTTAAAAGAGTAGGGTGTCATGACTCGGGCGCCTAGATTTGATCGACGGCGTCGAAGAAGATGGCCGACGGCGTCACAACCATAAAGTGATGCCGTCGCAGTCGCAATATCTTGTGAAGTAGGCGATCTTGTTTTAGCCATAACTTTTGCATACGAACTCGGTTTAGGTGATTCAAAAGCCCATGCGACGAGCGAGAAAATCTGGTTTGGTGAAAAGTCATTGTGACGTCATCAATCTTTAGGTGTGTGCGTCACTCTTTCTTGACATAAAATCTGCCTATAAATATAACATTATAACTTCACTTTTTGTAAGCCCTAAACCCTAAGTCCGATTCTAGGGTTTAGGTAGGTGTTTTTCCAGCAACTTAAAGGGTTTCAAACATTCTATAAACATCGTGTAATGGTTTGTTTGTTAATCCAATCCTATTGTATGTCTTCAATTATGATTGTTGCTTGCTCTTCATTAATTATGCTTGGCTAATTCACCTAGTGTTTGCTTATGATTGTATGAAACTTGTATGTAATTAATTAGATCTTATTGATTTCTTAGTGATGCTTGTGTCTATCTTCATCATTAGGGGTGTGACAATTTCAATGAGTCTAATTGGTTTAGTTTATAATTCTTGCATCCTACTGTCTTTTGTTTGATTGGTTGTCTCTTATCTTAATTGTAATTGGCTTAGGAGTGCGACTAGGCTATCGTTGTGTTTAATACTTGACAAATCTTTGATAGTTTATAAATGACTTAGTGGATTTCGTTTACTAAACCCAAATATAATGTTGGGTTTTTGGTTCCTTGGATCAAGAATTATTCTAAGTACTAGAACCATGGACATAGTTGATATAACCACGGACAGAAGAATGTAACCACGGATGACGACAAACCGCGGCTAGTAGTATTGTGTAACTGCTGATAAACTATTGTAACCACTGCTAGTCTTTTATAGTCGGTTTAGTATTTTGTATTAGATAAATATGGAAAAGATATTTATCTTGTATGTTACGTATTGTATAATGTAAAGGACTCCTTAGCCTATAAAAGGAGGTCCTAGGTTAGATTAGATACGTATATTTTATATCTAAGGTCGATACACTTCAAGGTTGTAAAACCCTAATATTGATTAGAGTATTCGTATTAATAATAATATTGAGGTGTTGAATGTTTACTGTTCTTCTTCTTAAGATTAAGTGTTAAATTCCGCGTAATACTTAATAAGCTTTTGTTCTAAGTCAATTTCTATATTAGATCGTTTGCTCAACTGGGATCAACAAGTGGTATCGAGCTTGTGATCTAGAAGCGTAACCAAGAAGAAGTTCTTTTCAAGAAAGCTAAGATGTCCGTGAAACTCACATGGTGATCGCATCAAAGGTTCCCATGCTCGGGCATGGTGAGTATCAAATCGGAGAATGCGAATGAGGCAATACATTCGTATGATTGACTATGCCATCCGGGATGTTGTTGAAAAGGTGATACTCTTCCTTTGAAGGGTCTTGATGGTAAAGCAATAGAAATTGTTAGTGAAGTTGACAAGGCCAAAAGGAAATTGGAGATTAAAGCTCATAGTATTCTTTCTATGGGAATACCTAATGAGTATGCTTTAGACTTTGAAAGATATGAGTGCGCTAAAGAGTTCTTGGATGCTCTTGAGACAAGGTTTCTTTGGTAATGAAGCTACAAAGAAATCAAGGAAGAATATGCTCAAGCATCGACTTGAAAATTTCATTGCTCTTAGTGGAGAAAAACTTGATGGCACTTACAACAGCTTCAAAAAGCGATTAGCTAATTGAAGTCAATGGACTATAATCCTATTCAAGAAGATATAAATTTGAAGTTCATTAGAAGTTTATCTCCGAATGGGCTGTTCATACGATTGTGTGAAGAAATAAGGTGGACTTTGATAAAATGACTCGGACAATCTCTACAACAAGTTGAAAGTTTATGAGTGCGAGAATAACATTCTTTGGTACATCTTACGCTAATCAAAACCTTGCTTTTGTTTCAACTAATCACAAAAGTCCACATGATGTATCCACTGCTGCCTATGGTATAACCACGGCTATTGCAAACAATACCACTATTAGTGATACTGTCAGTGATGGTGCAATTTGTGCTTTTCTGTCAGATTTAACTACCATTGTTGATATTTTGAATCAAGATCTAGATCAAATTGATCTTGATGAGATTAATCTTCAATGGCAAATGGCAATGTTGACTCTCCAAGCAAGGAAGTTTCTGAGGAGGACTGGAAGACAGGTTAGGTATGATGGTCAAAGGAGAGCTTGGTTCGACAAAAGCAAGATGGAGTGCTTTAACTACAAGAAGAAAGGTCACTTTGCTAGGGAATGTCGAGCTCTAAGAGAATTGAAGGCATTAAGAAGACTACGAGAAGAACTGCTTGCTTCCTCGACTTTGGTTGCACAAGATGGGATTGGTGATTATGATTGGGTGATCAGTTAAAGAAGGTCCCAATGCGGTTTTCTTGCTAGTGAAGCTTCAAAGAGCATAACTTTGCTCTTATGGCCTATCTTCATCTTACGGTTCGATTACGAGGTATCCAATGATCCTACTTGTTCTTTTAAATCATGTCATGATAACTTAGAATCTCAAAAAGCTATCCGAGAGTATGAGGAAAGAAGTAGAAAGACCGACTATGGACAACTTAGGTTATAGAGTTGGTCTAGAGAGTGTAGAAGCGAAGCTAAAACATTGTATTAAATGTGAGTTTGAGTATGTAGATAAGATCAATATACTAGGTGGTGGCGATCTTAAGAATAGAGATTAAGATGCTTAAAGATAAACTAGCAGAGGAGAGAGTGTAAAACAAAAGGCCCTAGAAGAAAAAGAAAAACATGTTGTTAGGGTTGTTAAAACACAATATGCTTCGATCTAGTGAATAAACCAATAGGTCAAAATTTTTCAAAGATGGTGCGGCCTAGGTTACAATGATATGCCACCACCATCTCTTATGAAACATGCACCACCGCAATGAGCTCTCATTTAGCGGTGAATTTAGCTTCAATAAACACATAGGTGAGACTAACAAGATTGAATCACCTAAGATAGGTTCTGATAAGTCATCTGATGCTCCCATAATTGAAGATTGGGAATCAGATTCTGAGGAAGATAGATCTGAATCAACTCAACCTAAAAGATAGAGCATGTTAAGAAAGTTGATTCTAAACAAGTCAACCTTGTACCTAGATTTGGAGCTCAAATTGCTAAGAGAGTAGTTGAGTACAAGGAAGTACATAGGGAACAGATGAAAATATTTATACCTAGGGGAAACCATAGAAACTTCAATGGACTAATTTCAAACAGATTAGGAGATGAGTTTCAATGTGTTAAAAAGGCTTGTTATATATGTGGTAGTTTTGAGCACTTACAGAGAATTTGTTATAAAAACAGACCACAAGTTTGGAATCATTGGAGGAGGGTAAATCATCAAAAATTTTCAAAGAAAACAAACCCTTATCCTAACAAAAACATGATTCCTAGGGCAGTATTGATGAGGAATGGGAATACAAAATCAATAGTCACTCTGCACCTAAATGGGTTCCAACCAACGCTAAGCAAAATGTAAACACGGCTAAGCGAATCAAACCATTGTTAAGCAAAATATCACCACCGATACAAAAGAAGTTTTAAAAATACCAAAGGTGATTAACCGACACGATGGTTGGAAATCATTTTATGTTGTTAAGGCCTCGACTAGTTGGCAATGGAAGCCTAAGACCAAGGTTTTACCACATGTCAGCTGTGCATCAATGGACCTAAAGAAATTTGAATATTTTGATGCATGCGAGACCCAAGTCAAGATTGGCTTGGGTCCACAAAAGAACTAATTTGTGTAATTCCATGTGCGAGCAATCTACATGATGAGCTAAAAGTTAAAGGAGTTTTTGATAGTGGTTGCTCTGGGCACATGACTTGGGATAGGAGCAACTGGAAGATTTTGAAGCTTTTGATGGAGGATATGTTGCATTTGGCAATGATCCAAAAGGAGGAAAGATACTTGGCGAGGCACAATCGATGTGGAATTTAGACTTTGAAAAATTCTATACAGTACGAGGGACTTAAGTATAATCTATTGGTGTTTCTCAAATGTGTGATAAGAAAAAGCGGGTACTTTTAGGAAACTAAGTGTGTGGTGTTGTCTCCCGAGTTTAAGATGCACGATGAGAAGTTTATACAACTTAGGGTACCTAGGATTTTGATCTTAAATATGTTCTTCCTAATAGGTCCTTATGTTTGTTTGCTAAAGCATCATTGATGAGTCAAAATTGTGGCATAGAAGGCTAGGTCACCTTAATTACAAAACAATCAATAAAGCGGTAAAAGGAAACTTAGTGAGAGGTTACCTTCAAGGTTTTGAGTGTAAGGAGGCGTGTGTGGCTGTCAAAAGGTAAACAACATAGAGCTTCTTGTAAGACCAAAGCGTAAACACCATCACACAACCACTATTTATGCTTCATATGGACTTATTTGGACCTACCTTTGTTAGAAGTTTGAACCATAAGCGATCTTGCCTAGCTATCATGATGATTATAGTAGATTTTCTTGGGTATACTTTTTGGTCGCTAAGAGTGAGACTAGTGAGATCCTCAAGAGTTTCATTACTAAGATAGAAAATCTAGTAAATCATAAGGTCAAGGTAATCGATGTGATAATGGGCGAGTTTAAGAATGATGTGATGAATCGTTACGTGTAGCTAAGGGTATAGAAAGACAGTTTAGTGTTGCTAGAACACCACAACAAAATGGTGTAGCCGAAAGGAAAAATAGGACACTAATTGAGGTCGCTAGGACAATGTTGTCAAAATCAAAGTTACCAACTACCTTTTGGGTGAAAGCTGTAGGGCGCATGTTATGTGCGAGCAGTAAGGTAGTGAAGCCTCATAACAAGACCCCTATGAGTTTGTTACATGATAGGAAGCCAATGATTGCATTCCTAAAACCTTTTGGGTGTCCTGTTACCATTTTAAATACCATAGACTACCTAGGCAAGTTTCAAGAAAAAGCTGATGATGGATACTTTTTAGGCTATTTTTCTAATAGCAAAGCCTTTAGAGTATACAATAAGAGGACTAGAATTGTTGAAGAGAACTTACATGTTCAATTCAGTGAAAAGACTCCTAGTGTTGAGACCAAAGGACCAGATTGGCTGTTTAACATTGATATGCTAACCAAATCTATGAATTATGAGCCTATCATTGCGGGAACTTCCACTAATGTTAATGCGGTACACAAAAGGATTACGAGGCGAGACACCTTCCAAGGAAGGCGATTCTCCAAAGGAGTTCTATTTGGTTGAAAAGTGGAAAGTCGGTTCTGTTCCTTCCATCATTCACAAGCAAGGTCCCACCGATGATGATGTCTTGAATACTTGAGGCAATGTTAATCATCATCAAGATAAGGATGAGTTGTTGAAAGATAACTCGATGTCGGTGAAGAAATTGAAAAGAAGAAGAGGAATTACGCAAGCTTGCTAAGCCAACCGAAAGCCTTCGCTAAGCCATCTTCTACCAGCGATAGGTCAAGTGAAATCCGGTACGCAAGTGCGATGATAGTACTTTCTTTGGACCACATGCAAAGCCATTATTTGGTGATGAGGAGTATCCACATGATCATAATATGCCCGCTTTGATTGAAATTGATACTCCTACGATGATGAAGACATGGATGATTTCTTCAATCTTGATTTGTCTAATTTGGAAGCATCATTCATGAGAGTCCAATCACCACTACAAGGATTCACAAGATTCATCCCAAGGAACAAATACTTGGAAACTTGAATACTCAGGTTCAAACAAGAAGCGTGGTTAAGAACATTGAACCCTTTCACGAACATGGGTTCTTTGCAAGATCACTTCACAAAAAAGCAGTCATAAAGATCGCAAAATTATGCATTTGCTTGTTTTACGTCTCAAAAGGAGCCCAAGAGAGTGGAAGAATCTTTATCTGAAGAAGGCTGGGTAGAATCAATACAAGAGGAGCTTTTACAATTTAAGCTTCAAGAGGTTTGGACATTGGTTGATCTTCCTAATGGTAAAAGGGCTATTGGGACTAAATGGGTGTTCAGAAACAAGAGGGATGAAAGAGGTATTGTAGTAAGGAACAAGTCAAGGTTGGTTGCTCAAGGATACACACAAACTGAAGGTTTGGATTATGATGAAATGTTTGCTCCAGTTGCAAGAATAGAGGCTATTAGATTATTTTTGGCTTATGCTTCATTCAAGAATTTTGTTGTGTATCAGATGGATGTTAAAAGTGCATTTCTGTATGGCACAATTGATGAGGAGGTTTATGTTTGTCAACCTCATGGTTTTGAAGATCCTAATCATCCTGACAAGGTTTATAGGGTGAGAAAGGCTATGTATGGGTTGCATCAAGCTCCTAGGGCATGGTATGAGTGCCTGTCTACTTATTTGATGGACAATGGGTTTAAAGAGGGCGATTGATAAAACTTTGTTCATTAGAAAGCACAAAGATGATATTTTATTGGTTCGAGGTTTATGTAGATGACATCATCTTTGGCTCAACAAACAAGGAGCTATCACCAGGATTTTGAGAAACTTATGCATGATAAGTTTGGATGAGTTCTATGGGAGAACTCACTTTCTTTTCAGACTGCTACTGAGTTCAACAAAGGGTGATGGTATTTTCATTAGTCAAGACAAGTATGTAGCAAATGTTTTGAAGAAGTTTGGGTTTCAAGATGTAAAGAGTGCAAGTACACCAATGGAGACTCGAAACCTCGCTACCGGATGATGGAAGTCCCAAAGTTGATTTGAAGTTGTCATGATCCATGATTGGATCTTTGATGTATCTCACAAGCTTATCTAGGCGGATATTATGTTCTCGTGATGTGTGTGCAAGATTTCAACCTTTGAACCCACCTTTGCTAGTACATCCGAACCCACTACTAGTACACCTCAAACTTACTTTAGTCAAACCCAAACCATTGTTACACCTATTGTATGGACTAGGAGGCGGAAGGGCACTAAGCTACCTCAGTGGTGTTAGTGGTGTTGTTCATGAGGTTGTCACATGGGTGGAGGTGACATGATTGGAAGGGCTTCACCTCTTGATTCATGCTTAGATCTTGATCGGGATAGTGGAAACATAAATAAGACCCAACCTTTGGCAACTCCTAATGTGGAGAGTTCCTTGGAACTTAACACGGTGGAGAATCCTAGCCAAGCCGGCTACTAAAGGTGCATAGATGATCGGGCCGGTGTCGATGCTATGTTTACTATATCCAAGGATTCACCTCTCGGGCAGTTAACACACTCAAGTGATGAGGATAGTTTAGAACATGAACATGAATTGGCGGATCCTAAGTCGGTACATGATGACTTTTCCAATGAACCACCTCTCGGACCGGTTCATACAGTCGAAGTGGGAGGATATTCTTGAGCGTTTTAATGAATTGACGGATAAATGTGCCAAAATGGAGAATACAATTTCAAGTCTAGAGGAGTTGGCTGTGTTTCAGGGTAAGGATATTAGGAGATTGAAGTACATAGTATTGGTTTTGGAAAAAGTACGAAGACCTTGGGTTGCTGTTTTGAAAGCTATGAGAAGAAAGAAAAAGAAGGTGGACTCTTCTCCAGCTCTGAATGTGGAGGATGTATCCAAACAGGGGAGGAGTGAAGGCATGAATTCAGGGGAGGCTGTTGATGGATCTATGGAAGAAGATGTTGATAGTGAAGATCAAGAATTTTTGGTATTTGATAAAGATGGGAATGAGGCAGTTCTTGAAAATTTGAAGAATGTTGTAGAAGATGAAGTAGTGCAGGACATAACCACTGATAGTATGTCTGCAACCACGGTTAGTACTCTTGTAACCACTGCTGCAGTTTCAGACATAGAAATTGTACCCACTACAGTCATACCCACTGCTATCATAACCACTTCCACTGTTGTTTCAACTCTCTCTGTATCACCACCTAAATCTAAAGAAGTTGAGAAAGAAGCTGCAAGTACATTGATAAATCTAAGCAAAACCTCATCTATTTCTACACCTATCATTGCACCTGTTTTATCTCATTCAATCATCGTAACTAAACCTAAAGGAAAAAGTTTAGTTATTGGTGAACCTTTGAAGAAGAAAGTGGTTCAATCGATATTGGAAAAGGTAAAGGGTTGTAGTACCGAGTGAAGTTTAAAAGTAAAGCGAGAACAAGAAGCTTATGATGCGAGTATGCAAAAGTATTATAGGCGATGAACAAGCGACTTTAGAGAAAAGGAAGCAAGATGAAGAGGAAGCTAGTCAGAGATGGTTAGCTACATGGTATGAATCACAAAATTATCTTCAAGCTTCTGAATTAATAAATGATGAGTATACTGCACAAGAATGGGCTTTGTTGGATGATGAGGAAAAAGCTAGACTTTTGGGTGAATGGGCAAGGAAGGTCAGTAAAGATAGGAAACAAGTTATAAGAAAGAAACCTCCTTCAATAGCACAGATGAGGAATGTATTGATGAAGATTATTAAGAATTCAGGCATACATGTTCCTGATAATCTTAATAGGTGTTCATTTGAAAGAATTTATGAGCTTTATGAGAGATGTATGAGGATTAATAATGATGATTTTCGTCAATGAATTCTAAAAGGAATAGGAGTGGATTAAAAGGATGAAGAGTGGATTCAAAGTAAGCGAAAGAGAAAATCGAGGTTAGGAGACATCGATTCTAAAAGACCGAAAGTAGTTGAAGATGTTAATCAAATTATTTCTTATGAGTTTAAGCTTAAAGTTGGAAGTGAAGGAGTTTGGAAAATTCAAAGACTCAACAATGAAGTTTATGAGTATAATAAATTTTCACAGATGCTTGATATTTTGATAGAGATGATTTGATGAATCTTTGGATACTTTACAAGAATAAGTTTGGTGAAGTACATCCAAATGATTGTCATGAGAGGCGGTTTATCATCATTTGAAGATTTTATTTGAGCCTACTCATGATGAACCCGAATTGAAAGGACTCTACAATGGTCAAGTTACAAGATGGTTTTATATCAAACTTGTGGAGTTCATGTTTTAAGCATTTACGGATAAGTTATTCATATGCTTGTAGAAGGTGATTATCCTCATTGAATAAGTATCCGTGATTATTGCTCGATGTTGAAGCTGGTATTATCAAGATGTTATTACCCTATGATGGTCAAGCTTACAATTTGTTGTTGAAGTATGAGAATATTCTTAAATCGGTAAGTGTTTGGCTACATCCTCCAATCCGGATGTTTTGAGCTTAAAGGAAACACGAGAATTACATTGGAATGTATCAAGTTTAGGGAGGATTGTTGGGTTTTGGTTCCTTGGATCAAGAATTATTCTAAATCTTTGGAACCATGGACGAGTTGATATAACCATGGACGGAAGAATGTAACCACGGATGATGACAAACCGCGGCTAGTAGTATTGTGTAATCTGGCGATAGACTATTGTAACCATTGCTAGTCTTTTATAGTCGGTTTAGTATTTTGTATTAGATAAATATGGAAAAGATATTTATCTTGTAGGTTACGTACTGTATAATGTAAAGGACTCCTTAGCCTATAAAAGGAGGTCCTAGGTTAGATTAGATACGTATGTTTTATATCTAAGGTCGATACACTTCAAGGTTGTAAAACACTAATACTGATTAGAGTATTCGTATTAATAATAATATTGAGGTGTTGAATGTTTACTGTTCTTCTTCTTAAGATTAAGTGTTAAATTCCGCGTAATACTTAATAAGCTTTTGTTCTAAGTCAGTTTCTATATTAGATCGTTTGCTCAACTGGGATCAACATATAACCTCAAAGTTAGTTTATGAATGACTTAGTGGATTTCGTTTACTACACTTAAAGGTGACTTCAAAGAGTTAGGGAATGCACACCTTACGACCTTAGAAGACACAACGCGTTAAGAATAAGGACGTGACAATTCAACCATCAATAGGACGTGACAATTCAGTAGGTAGAGTTGGATAGCTAGCAAGGAGTAATACATCATAAGTAGATACGCTTCACGTTCCTGGTAGACCCATAATTTAGTCAGTATGTTTTGGGATAGTTGACTAGCAACTAATTCCACCCTCCCCTCCAAAACCGAGATTCATAAAATATAAAAATACAAAAATAATCATCCTCACCTTTAGACTTAAATCGACATACACTTGACCTAACGACACTATTCCCAGAGAACGATATCAATACTCGTGGCTTACCCTAATACTACACTACAGCGATTAGGTTCACTGCCTAGGGTGTTATAAAACTTGCTCGACGAAAAGGAAGTTCCTTTGACCCCGAACGACGCGTGTAGCGTTATCAAGTTTTTATCGCCGCTGCCGGGGAATAGTTATTGCTTAGGCTTGATTTATATCACGTTTAGGTCTACTCACAAGATTCCTATCAAGTGAGATTTTTTCTTTTTATTAGCTTCCTCGTAGTTTATCCCCCTTCTTTGTGCCTTTGTTCGTAAAACTTGTCCATTGACTCTTCCGTTCACCATTATGGAGAACGCGAATCCACTTTATCCGTGATTAGGTTATTTCATGAAAAAATATGATATTACCAAAGCGGATTATTCAAGATGGTGGGAAGAAGTAATGAGAACGGGATCTTATATATGCCCCATTGAGTACCTTGGGAAAAGTAACTGTTAGGAATTAGAAATTCCATAAGTAAAGTATCGGTCACCCCAAATATAATCTAGCATAAGTTAGCTCATAGACATGTTGTTATTTATGTTATTTAGCAGTTTATTAGTTAGTTTGTAGCGTAGATTAGTTTAGTGTAACACCGTGGAGGAAGGACGGTCTTTACCCATCTGTATGCACGATCCACGGTCGACGGGAGGGCGGTTTCATTGTAACTATAAATACCCCTTCCATCCATGGAAGGGGCCGTGCTTTCAATCTAACATTTTACATTTTACAAAGCAAGTCTCTAGCTTGAACAGCCATCTCTCTACTTTCTCTCTCTAAAATGGCTATCATGTATTTCCATCATCCAAGACCACCCGAATCATCATAACACAATAATATATCGATCCTACAAATGGTATCAGAGCCAAGGTTATTGTGTTGTGTTGATTTATTATGTTTTGTTTATCATTCTGTAAACTGTTTGGTGTCTTGTTTGGTCGAAAATAAAAATACTTTTCATATCTATGTGTTGGTCTTCTTTGTTGGAGTATGCTCATGTCATAATAAATAATTATATGGCTAGTCGTATGTGAGCCTATGGGGTCACACACATATACACTTAGACACCATTATCATAATGCATTTATCGTATTTTCATTATGAATAACCTTTGATACATTTGGATGTAAGGTGGAGCTTTTTGGACTTTGAAGGGCCTAATGTGTAACTATTGATTTGACATCAATTAGCTTTAATGCTATTAATGATAATTGATAATGATTGATTATAGGTTACAAATTACTCTTAAAATCCTCCCTCCCCTCCTCCATTTTGTACGGCACAAAAACACACACCAAAAGGTGTTTTGGTTTGGTTTTTTCCTTTCTTGATAATTCTAAGGGTTATCTAGTGCAAGGATCGGTGTTAAGGTTAAGACTAGCATCTAAGGGTGATCGTTGGACGTGTAGTGTGTTTCACTCATTGGAAAGGCCAACCTTATTGGTCTTTAGGTTTCTTGGTTCCATTCGTGGAGGTGATTGGTGTCTCGTTACCGGAATCACGCTACAAAGGTATAAACCTTATCTATGTTTTATTTGATTGATCATATGGCAATATGGATCCGTTGTTGGTGATGATTCCGCTGCGTTTATTTGATATTTATATGTTTGTTATATTCATCATCACCTTTAGTGGTATCACGAGCCATCATATGTGCCATATGGTTATCGGGTATGCGAAAAAATGGTCAAAAACGCATGTTTTTTAGTGATTTTTGCAACCACTTTCAAAACAGCCCCGAGGGCTCCTTTTTCATGGATAAAGAATGTTAATAGTAATATAAACATCTGTGATTTTTGGTCCTATGGCCATTGGTTTCGCATTTGTTAATTAAACAATGTGTTGATGCGCTAAAATGGCTTTAATCGCGTTGTTTTAATCGATTCTTGAAACGATTTGAAAACAGCCCTAAAACTTTATTTTCTGTGGTAAAATGATTTTTAGAAGGTCTAATTTACGTGGGTTTGAGAACCTAAATCCATTTTACTCGCGTACCAATCGGGTTTTAATTCTTGTTGATTATTTCTTGATTCGTTGGCTAAATCTTTTATTTCATGCTATTTAAATTGTTCCCATGGCAAATACATGCATGTTTGCTCATGGGATTAATAACACCATGTTATGATCATAATTTTATGGTATTATTATGTGTATATGCAAAGCCGATGAAAACCTAGACCACTTGTGCTATGAATGATTGTGATTGTCGTTAATTTCTTGTTATTTGGGGTTTGCCATTGTTTGACTTTTATGTATGAATTTTAATTTGGTTTTGCCATTGTTTGGGCATGTTACAATAGATAGATAGTAGATTAGTGTATTTTACATTCTATATATTGTAACCGATGCTTGGAATGGAATGGCGAAGCATAAAAGACATAAAGGCATAAAATGGCTGCTCGTACAAGCTGCAGTAAAACGGCGTTTCCGATGATTGGTGGCGTATTTTTAACCAAATTTTTTGCAGGTAGACAACTCATGGGCCCACAACTTTGTAGTTTGGTGCTAAGCTCGGGATGACTCCTTCTAGGCCATTTGGGCCTCAGAATGCAGAAATTCTGGGCTGGCAGATTCACTTTTCATGTGCATTATGGGCTTCTACTTGTCCTTGCTTGGTCTTGGAGCAAGTGGGAGTCCTCCGTGTGGTTGTGGTTTATGTCCTAGATGACTCTTGGTTCTCGTGATGGCTCACGAGACCAAGCATAGGTTCTTTCATCGGTTGAGGCTTTGCATATTGTGGTTGTGTGTTGGTTGTTTGCTTATTATGTATGTTGTGAATGTATATAACTTGCAAATAGTTTTCTAAAACTTAAGCATAACACAAACCATTTTCAAACTAAATCTTATGATTTAGTTTAACTAAGTTTAAATATGGATTTAACTTAAAATCATTGTTTTAATAATAACACTTAACTTGTTATGTATGTTATTCGATTTATGTATTGTCCTATCTCTTTTATAATCCACATAGGTTCTATATTAGACTTGAATATGGACAACTTGACACACATAAATTAAAACAATGATTAGACTTAAGTTAAGAATAGTTTTTAACTTGTGCTACGAAGAATGAATGCATGCTTTTTTCGTACACATTTTTTGATTCACATCAAAATATTTTACCGTCACAAATTTAAGTCATGCCGTCAATCGCTTGAGAACACTTGCAATTACTTTTTGCCTATCGTGGGACCTAGGTTGAATTGTAATCCAAGGTGATTATTGTCTATCGTGGGACCTAGATTTATTTTATACGTTCTCAAATTGGATGACTTAATCGAGTTAAGCGGTGAGACCTTGACCCGAGGCAAGGATGGGACTAAACATGCCGACTTGACACTAGATGCTTGTTCACTAGTGCCATGGGTCCCATAAGGATCTAAGAGTTGCACTTGATTTGCAATTGGTCGACGTTACCTACCTATTGAATCCACAATTGCTAGCGAGATCAAGCGATGTGATGGTGGAATCTCGATGAGGATCTTAGCCTTTTTTCGCAAAATTAATTGTTTTTCTTTTAAAACTTGGGTAGTTAATTTTAAAAAGGATTAATTATTGTAAGATACTAAAATTTGAATTTTGTTTGTTTTGTAGATGACAACTCCAACTCAAACCATCAACAACTCGTCAATCAGATCAATTCTCGAGAAAGAGAGATTGAATGGTAACAACTTTTTGGACTGGTTTCGAAACTTGAGGATTGTCCTCAAGTCTGAACAAAAGTTTTACCATCCGGAAGCGAGCTTTACCCGAGCCTCTGCTGAAAATGCCACCGCTCTGCTGTGCGTAATGCCTACACTCGTAGGTTTAATGAGCAGCAGAAGTCGCTGTCTTATGCTTGCGAGCATGATCCCAGAAATTCAAAAGAATTTAGAGGACCTCACAGCATTTGACATGATAACCGAACTAAGAACTATGTTCGAACAGCAAGCTGAGCAGGAATTATTTGAAACTGTCAGATCATTCCATGCTTGCAAGCAGGAGGAAGGACAATCGGTCAGTAGCCATATCATGAAAATGAAAGGCTATCTGGATCAGATGGAGCGGCTTGGATACCCCATGCCTCAGATCCTTGGAGTGAGCATGATACTTACCTCACTTTCAAAGGAATTTGAACAATTTGTGCAAAACTACAACATGCACAACATGGGCAAGACCATACATGAACTGCATAATATGCTCAAACTTGCAGAAAAAGGTATGCCCAAGAAAGCTCCAGTTGTCCTAGCTATCAAGCAAGGCAAAATCCAGAAAAAGAACAAGGGGAAACCGCAAGCACCTGGCAAGGGACAAGGGAGAGGCAAGGGTAAGCTTGCTTACGCCCCAAACCTAAAGTCCCCACCGCTAAGAAGGATCACTGACCAAGGGCGCCCCCGCCATCACTGTGGAATGGTAGGCCTTTGAAGAGAAACCGTCCGGTGTACTGGCGAGTTGAAGAAGAACAAGGCTAGCGGGGCTAGTACATCAGGTATCTTCACTATAGAACTCTATACTTTTCCTAATAAATCCTGGGTATATGATACAGGTTGTGGGACTCACATTTGTAATGATGTGCAGGGTCTTAGGGGAAGTCGAAAGTTGAAGCATGGCGCTTTGGACCTGTACGTTGGTAATGGGAATCGTGCACCGGTCAAAGCGATAGGAAGCTATGATTTAATCCTTCCTAATGGACTAGTTATTGTTTTGAATAATTGTCATTTTGCACCTACTATTACTAGAGGTGTTGTTTCACTTTCTCGTTTGAAGGATGATGGATTCATTCATGTTTTTATGGATTTTGGCATTTCGGTTTCTAAGGATAATGTTTTTTATTTTAATGCTATTCCTAGAGATGGTATTTTTGAAATTGATATCGTGATCCTAATTCAAACAATGGTTCTATATATAATGTTAGCAAAAGAAATCTAAGCGTAACATGGATTCCACTTTTCTATGGCATTGTCGTCTTTGCCACATAAACAAGAAACGCATTCTGAAGTCGCAACAAGATGGGCTTTTAGAATCAATTGATGACGTCTTTTGATAAATGTGTTTCTTGCATATCCGTAAGATGGCGCAAGCCTTTTCCCATGTTGGAGAAAGAGCTAAAGACCTACTTGGACTCATACATCGATGTATGTGGCCCATTTAGGATCATGTCTGGGAAGGAGCTAACTACTTCGTCACTTTTACCGACGATTTCAATCGATATGGTTATGTTTACTTGATTAAACATAAACATGAAGTCTTTAAACGTTCAAAGTATTTCAAAGTGAGGTGAAAATCAACTCGATAAGACTATAAAAGCTCTTGATCCGATCGTGGAGGCGAATATATGAGTCAAGAGTTTTAGATCATCTAAAAAGTGTGGGATAGTCTCACATTCACTCCTCCACATACACCACAACATAATGGTGTATCCGAAAGGAGAAATCGTACTTTGCTAGACATGGTTCGATCTATGATGAGTCTAACAACGTTGCCAATGTCCTTTGGGGTTATGCCCTAGAGTCTGCTGCACGCATTCTCAACATGGTTCCAACCAAGAAGGTAGATAAGACACCATACGAAATATGGCATGGAAAGTCCCTAACTTGTCTTACTTGAAGGTGCAGGGTTGTGAGGCCCTCGTGAAGCGAGAAGCGCCAAACAAACTTGAGTCTAGATCTATCAAGTGTATCTTCGTAGGTTACCCAAAGGAAGCGATGGGTTACTACTTCTACTACCCACCGAGAACAAAATATTTGTTGCTCGTTATCTTTGAGTTTCTTGAGAATAGTCTCATTTCACAAGAAGCAAGTGGGAGCCTGATGAACTTTGACGAAATTCAAAGTGAAGATACACAACCTTCGGTAACACTAGTGAGCATCAAAATGAGGCGAACATGAAAATGTCGAGCCTCTTGAGATGTTGCTCCGATTCGTAGATCCGCAAGGATACCTCAAGCACCGGCGATATGGTTTCTATGTCGATCTTTGAGGAACATGAGTTAGGGATCAAGATGAACACGCTAACTATCGATTGCATTATCGAGTTTCGAACGCGATAAATGGCTCGGTGCTATGAAATCGGAGATGCAATCCATGAAAGACAATGAAGTGCGGGTGAAGTTGACCGCCTCCTAATGCTAAGACCGTTGGGAGTAAATGGCTCTTCAAGAAGAAGACCGACATGGATGGCAATGTACACACCTATAAAGCGCGTCTAGTAGCAAAGGTCACACTCAAACCTACGGGATTGACTATGAAGAGACCTTCTACTTTGGTCGACGTTAAAGCTATTAGGATTCTTATAGCCATAGCAGTACTATGACTATGAGATTTGGCAAATGGATGTCAAGATGCCTTCTTGAACGCCACCTAAACGAAGATGTTTACATGGTGCAACCCGAGGGCTTCGTGAATCCTAAACATCCCAACAAAGTTTGCAAGCTTCTAAGATCCATTTATGGATTAAAGCAAGCATCTAGAAGTTGGAACAAGAGATTTGATGAAGAAATCAAAAAGATTGGTTTCGCTCAAAACTTTGATGAGCCATGTGTATATAAGAAAACTAGTGAAAGTAATGTCGTATTCCTAGTCTTATATGTCGATGACATATTACTCATGGGAAACAACATTCCAATGCTACGAGATGTAAAATCACGGCTTGGAAATTGTTTTGAAATGAAAGACTTAAGCGACTGCGTACATACTTGGAGTCAAGATCTCTGAGGATAGATCAAAGCGGTTAATCGGCTTGAGTCAAAGTGCATACATTGACAAAATCCTAAAGCGATTTAGGATGCAAGATTCCAAGCGCGGAAATCTTCCAATGCAACCGAATCTGAATTGAGTAAAACTCAAGAACCTTCTACACCAAGAGGTGAAAAGGATGAAGGGTATCCCATATGCTTCTCGTGGGATCCATCATGTATCTTGATAAGGTGCACTAGACACGATGTAGCGTTCGCTCGTAACACCGACAGTAGGTATCAACGTAATCCGGTGAATGTCATCGACCGTTAAGAACATATTAAAGTATCTTCGTAATACTAAAGATATGTTTCTTGTTTATGGTGGTGATGACAACCATGAGCTCGATATCACTTGCTATATCGATCTTGGGTTGGCGAGACCGATCGTGATGACACCAAGTCCCAAACAGATTCGTTTTCATCATGAATGGAGGCGCCATTGTTGGAAGAGTTCAAAAGCGAGCACGATTGCAATGTCCTCTCTGAGCAGAATACATTCTTCGCCGTGTCGCAATGGAGGCGATTTGGATACGAAAATTCATTTACGGGCTTGGCGTTGTCCCCAAAGAATGAACTACCCATGGATATGTCTTTGTGATATCTGGTGCCATTATCATTGCAAATGAACCTGGTGTTCAAAAGGGTGCCAAACACTTTCGTCGGAAAGTTCATTACATTCGAGAAGTTATCGAAAGTGGTGATATTCGTCTTCTTAAAGTTCACACAGATGACAACTTAGCTGATCCTCTTACTAAAGCAATGCCTTGCACGAAACATGTTGGGCATGCTAGGAACATTGGACTTCGACCAGCTAGTAGTCTCATGTAGATCTGTTTATTTTAGTATTTGAATAATTGGAATGCTAAGCAGTTTATATTTTGTAATGAATTGATTTAATGGTTATTATCGTTTTCATTCATATCAATTGTATTCTATATTTGCATGTTTAAATCCATGAATGATTTTCTTCATTCAAAACTTGTCCATTGTCGGTTGATGATGCGGAGTACCATCAAATTAAGACAATTGTGAGTGTGTTGGTGACCTTTTGCCAAACTCACATGTTGTTCATGGTGATGAGCATTGGGTGACCCAACCTACGAGTATTCACTTTGCATGGATCGGCCACATAGTGAATCTCGAAAATGGTTATGTCTATTATCCTCGGACTTGAGATGCAAGCGTGTCTTGCATGTGTGGAGTTTTATTCCTTGATATGGTTAAATTTGTCCGAACAAGGTAGTTATAAAGGCCACTATCAGGAATGATTTGAAGCACATGAATGACACGTGCAGTCAAAATAGGATTTGTTCCTCCACATGGTGTGGAGTTAGATACTATTGGGCCCCTCGATGATTTGAACAGATGATTGTATGGCCGTACCCAAATGAGATTAAGATGAATCTTAATTCACTTGGTAATCTTGTTCAATATCAAGATCGAGAACATAATAGTTGAACAATTAGAATGACTTTTGATCCATGTCTAATATTCAACATGGTATCTGAAACAAAGGGATTTATGACATATAAACCATTTAATGAAATGTTTGAGAAACCGACCTCACATATCACTAGGGGCATTGGCGTGTTGCTAGACGCTAACCATTGCTTGTATAATTACTTATCTATTATGACGCCGCAAGTGGGAGTCGTTGGAGTATGCTCATGTCATAATAAATAATTATATGGCTAGTCGTATATGAGCCTGTGGGTCACACACATATACACTTAGACACCATTATCATAATGCATTTATCGTATTTTCATTATGAATAACCTTTGATACATTTGGATGTAAGGTGGAGCTTTTGGACTTTGAAGGGCCTAATGTGTAACTATTGATTTGACATCAATTAGCTTTAATGCTATTAATGATAATTGATAATGATTGATTATAGGTTACAAATTACTCTTAAAATCCTCCCTTCCCTCCTCCATTTTGTACGGCACAAAACACACACCAAAAGGTGTTTTGGTTTGGTTTTTTCCTTTCTTGATAATTCTAAGGGTTATCTAGTGCAAGGATCGGTGTTAAGGTTAAGACTAGCATCTAAGGGTGATCGTTGGACGTGTAGTGTGTTTCACTCATTGGAAAGGCCAACCTTATTGGTCTTTAGGTTTCTTGGTTCCATTCGTGGAGGTGATTGGTGTCTCGTTACCGGAATCACGCTACAAAGGTATAAACCTTATCTATGTTTTATTTGATTGATCATATGGCAATATGGATCCGTTGTTGGTGATGATTCCGCTGCGTTTATTTGATATTTATATGTTTGTTATATTCATCATCACCTTTATTCTTTTGGTCGGATCATTTTGTAAACTGTTTGTATAAGTCTTCTTTTGGTATATTGTTGGTCTTATAATGGTATGTGGGATTAAGTGTATAATCTGTCTTGTGTCATTGTCTTTGTCCCAAGTCTGCATCTTTATCACTTTTTTCATATGTTGTTGTACCAAGTTTGTCCATGAATATTATGGTTATATGGTATATTTTATGGTCAAAACTGGTCATAACAGTCATATGAAGCAATTGTTATGATGTTTTCTGAGTTTTTTGAAGCTGAACGGTTCTTTTGGTCGGAATACTCACCGGAAAAAGTAAAATGGTCAAATATTCTTGTTGGCGAGTTGGTCTAATCTGCTAGCGACTTGTCATTAACCTGTGTAGCGAGTTGGGTCAATCTACCTATCGACTTGTATTTACTTGTCGTAGCAACTTGTTGGCTATTTAGCGACTTGTATGGTTTTAAAGGCTTAGCGAGTTGTTTACAGAAAGGGGTAGCGACTTGCTTTGAAAAAAATGGGTAGCGACTTACTTTGAAAAAATGGGTAGCGACTTGCTTTGAAAAAAATGGGTAGCGACTTGTCTTTACAAGTCGTAGCATCTTATGCTAGAGACTTTGGCTAGCGACTTGTGACAGAAAGGAAGAAGAAGAAATGACTACACGACCACATATCAAATACCAACAAAACACCACAACCTCAGTTTCAACCAACATCATTGATCCATGGTTATCAAAACAAAATAACGTGTTGCAACAAAGTTGTCTCAACAGATCCGAAACTAAAACCAACTTCAACAATCTCATTCTATCCTACTCATCCTCCATCATACTACTTTCGAAACTAACAAAGTATTCATTCATAAAGAAATTGATCTCAGTTTTTGACTCGTGTGATATTCAAGTTATATCAAGACTCAAGGTCCTTAATCACGAGTATTCACCATCACAAATCCTTGTTGAAGATGAAACTTCTATGTTTATATCCGAAACTATAGATAAAGTCCATAACAATTGTGTTATAACTCCATCTTTATTCGTTCATATTAAGAATAAGAAATAAACAAGTATTTATCTTCTTGACTTGGTTGGTTCGAATCTAAAACAAATAATCTCATAATCAATTCAAACTTCTCCTTTGTTTAAAGATCTTATAGTTTGAATATATGTCCATCATCGATCTAAAACCAAAAGTCTTTTTATCCGGAAAAAATTGAAGAAACAAACAAAAAATCCACGGGGATTTCATCTGTCACTCAAGTTCGGTATAAATCAAAAGAGGTGATATTATACGATTTCAAAAAAAATAAGTGCAACAATTATGTTAACTCATTTTAATGGATCGTTTTTCGTTAAAAGGACAAAGAAGGTACTTAATTAACCTACCTTGATGTCGAGCATCATACCATCTTTGTGGCATACGATTCGAAGCCTTGTTTACAGCTCTAACCATCCCTGTGGTGAGCTCATTGGACTATGATGGACACGATTATGTTTGATGAAGTGAGGTGATTGTGTCTGAGTTTGAAAGTGGTAGGCGGATTATTAGAGATAGGCGGACTGAAGTGGAATGAAGGGGCTTTTAATTCGTATTGATATGTATGCGTGATTTGTATGTAAGGATTAATTTTTGCTGCGTTTGAGAAGAAGATATTCTTGATGATATGAGTTGCAGATGTTTGGTAGGGGAAGGAGAGAATTATTAGGGTGGTAGGCGGATTTGTTGTGTGATATTATGGTGAGAGATTAGGGATTGACTACTTTGTTGTGCATTTTATACCACATCTGATTAGGGTTGGTAATATTGTAGTTTGGGCCGTGTTATTTGGACATGCACCAGACTTGATTTTGGAGTGACTTGGTATATTAATCTCGTGGGCTGACATGAATCAATAAGCAATATTGAAAAGTGTCCAATTTACAAACGTTTAATCATTTTTGTGAGTAGGATTATACCCCGGTTAATGTATACCCCGGTTAAGCGGTGATTGTTTTCGAATATGAGTGAGATTGATAACTCTTGTCATGGGCCGAAATATTATGATGGGATGATATGAAATTAAATTTTATCTGTTGGATCAAAGGGTAAGATTGATATTGGATCGGGCATTGATCACGATGACCAACTGGATGTTGCTATGGGCAGATTACATCTACTAAGAGATATGAGCTTAAAATTTGAGAAAAAGATGGCTAAGGGGTCTTGTACGAGTATTTCTTATGGGATTCTTGTGTAGATTATATGGGCTTGAATTTGAATATTGGTTCATAGATATGAGATTTGAATTATATGTTTTGCTCAAGAGATTTGTTAAAGTGATGTGATTTGATGACTTGATTCGGTGTGCTATGTGATTGGATGATGAGGTTTGAGGTGATAGGCGGTTGAATACTTTGGTTTTTTTACGTTTATACATAATACACTATTTCACGGCTTGAAGTGTTTATTGAAAATGTTGATTACGGGGTTGTTTGGACGGCATTTCTTATTTGAATTTGAAGTGAGGTTTTTCCGGGCGCGTTCACTTATTTCGTCTTCTTTCTTTCTACCTTTAAGCGAAGATGACTTGTTTGGGCATATAAAGAAAGTGATAAAGACTTGGCTATTTAGTTACGTTTGTGATTCTTTCTCGATTAACCCACAACGTAGCTATCACTTCGGTGTCTCACGCAGTTGAGGATATGTCAAGAGGTTTTGTACATTGGGTACACCGTTTCTTCTTCACAAGGATTAGTGCAAGCTTAAGTAACAAATCCGGGGAATGTTACGTCTTGTTCAAGTTTGGCATATCGTGTCTATTTCTCCATGTGGTCACTACATTAGCCGAGCAGAATACGTGATTAGTGTATTTACCAAAGTGTTTAATGGATGGTTGATGATACTATTGATGTTGGTTAATGAACAGTTGATGGATCGCAGCACGTTCCCCTAAAAACAGATATTCACCGAAACCAAAGTTGTCATAACACATTCAAGCTGACATTGTTTACGGTTTCGTCTTGATTTTGTAAAATCCCGCGAAAGAACCTATTTCTCGGTTTAAATCATAGATTTGTAAAATCCCGTGACAATGGAAACATCCTGGTAATAGAAAAGTGCATTTCCTGATCTATCTTATGGTTTATTCTTGGTTTTTGTAAAATCCCGCGAAAGAAACTATTTCTTGGTTTAAACCATAGAGTTGTAAAATCCCGTATTGATGGAACCATCTTGGAGAAAGGAAAGTGTATTTCAGGATCTTATTTGATGCTTGTGCTACAGTTTCTGTTTCGAAGGAGATAAAAGGGAAGTACTTCATGAATTGGATGTGTTGTTGGTTATTCGTCATGGCAGTTTGGTTATTACATGGTTTTACGGGGTTACGTGATTTTAACCATGGTCGGGATGAAACCATTATCAAAGTTCACTGTTAAGATCAAAGGAGGCTAGATTTGAGCTTTTAACAAGATGTGACAACGGAGTTAATTCACTATTATTTATTTGAGGTTGAAGTGAAATATCACGGCGAGTGTACTTAGTATCCAAGGTATCGGGATGGTTGGATTAAGATTCTTCATGATCCTTGTTCGAGCTTATAATCAAAAACGAAGACTTGGAAATCTAGTTATTGTTGGGTGTCTTTTCCTTTCTTTTACCACTTGGGGAATTGGGCTCTTACCACTACAAAATAACTATCACTTTAAGGAGTTACGTTGTAGTGCTCAAGGTCACATTCAATTGTGGATTTTCAAGAGGTAATGTACGTCTTATACTTGATGGTTGGTTGGTTGAAGAGTATAGAGTACATAGAGAGTACTTAGAGATGCTAATGGAAATCGGCACCGCTCTTTGTTACATATGTGCAAGTTTAAGTCACGAGTTCGGGTAGTTTACTTGAGTCAAATTCATTATATCGGGGTTTCTCCATCGTTGTCACTACCAAGAGCCTCACCGAATGATAATGGGGTTGATTACATGTTTTGCCAAGAGAGATGAAAAGATTAGGAATTAGAAATTACTTTTTCCATGCGATTCATTAAAGAGTCGGTCACCTCAAGTATATGTAATCGTTAGAAAGCTCGTAGTCGTAGTTCTTTAAGTTAAGTAGTAATTTAGTTAAGTAACACCGTGGAGGACGGACGGTCTTTACCCATCAGATGCCCGATCCACATGCCCCAAAGTGTGGCGAGTTATGTAAGACTATAAATACTCTACCTTCCAAGGTAGAGAGTTGGAGCTCATAATAATATCTTTCACTTTCTCTCACTAAGTTCCCTAAACCTCTAACTTTCTCTCTAGAATTCCATCTTATTCGCCACCTTGTGTTATGGTTTGATGTGTATGTGAAAAGTTATATCTTACAATTGGTATCAAGAGCCATGGTTAGATCATATCTTGCACATCTTTGGATTTATAGTGGTTTTAGGTGGTTTTGAGTTTGAAAAGTTTAGTGGTTTTTGCATCATTTGGTTGATTTCTTGTGTTAAAGTTTGAATTTTGTTGGTACTTTTATGTTTAGAATCATCAAAAGTGTTTAGGTTTTCATTTGGTAAGCTTGAATCATCTTGGTTGGGTTGTTTTGGATTGATATGTGAAGGTTATTTGGTTTTCAAGCCAGCGACTTAGCTCCTGACTTGTTTTCTTGGTAGCGACTTAGTTTTGTAGCGCTATAAAAGCTAGCGAGTTAGAGCTAGCGAGTTAAAGCACAAGTAGTGGAATCTCCACCACGGTTAGCGACTGTGGTAGCGACTTAGTCCAGAGCGAGTTGCTCTTTAGCGACTTGCATATCTAGCGACTGTGTAGCTAATCATCGCACAAATTTGGCTAGCGACTTAGTCCAGAGCGAGTTACTACTTAGCGACTTGCTTTTCTCGCTGGCGACTGGGACTCTAGCGACTTAGACGCAGTAGCGAGTTAAGGGTTAGCGACTTAGTGCACTAATCTCTAGCGACTTAGTGCATCATTTGGCAGCGAGTTAGCACTTTATCATCTAGCAACTTGAGTGATTGTTTACGGTTTTCTCTTGATTTAGTAAAACCGTGAAAGAATCTATTTCCCGCTTAATCATAGAGTTATAAAATCCCGTGATAACTGTTAACATGTCTACCAACATTCCCACTGCTCCCACCGCCATCTCCATCGCTGTCGAGGATGTTCAAGCAACTGGCTCGATACTCGCCCACCAATGCTTGACAGAATCGACTACGATTCTTGGGCTCAACGAATCGATTGTATTGCCTTGGAAAGGAAAATGGTGTAAACATTCTCAAATCCATTGATGAAGGACCATATCGGGTTGAAACGACTAGAGACATACTTGATACTAATGAAGATGGTACTCTGCTCACGGAATGGATGACCTAAGATGTACAATGAGCTTGATAATGAGGAGAAAAGAGATTCGATGCGATATCGTGGCTTCAAACATTGTTCTTCAAGGTCTTCCTAAAGACATCTACAAGTCGATCAATCATAACACCGATGCAAAGGTCGTTTGGGATAACGTTAAGATGCTTCTCTCGTGTTCGTAATTAACTATGGAAGATGTGGAATCCCAACTCTATGATGAATTTGAGCACTTCAAGATGAAACCGATGAGAGTGTCTATGAGTACTATGTGAGATTTCATAAGTTAGTGAATGACATGAGGAACATCAAGATGACTATGCCTAACATTCGCTTGAACTCAAAATTTGTGAACAACATGAATCCCGAATGGCACAAGTTTGTTACCGTGAAGCTCACTAAAGGATTGAAAACACAAACTATGAGCAACTCTATGCCTTCCTCCTTCGTAATGAAAGACATGCCATGTTTGAAAAATTGATTCTCAATCGCTCAAAACTAACCTGTGAGAGACAAGCTCGCCTAATGATTCAACCGCCTTCTACTCAAACATTGGAATCACAACCAAAGCATCACAAGTCATTCCTGGGTAATGGTAATCACAAACTCATCCCGATCCTCGCTCAAACAAGTCGATGCCGATGCACACGCTGGTAACATCATTAATCAACTTGCTCTTCTCATTAGTCAAAACATGAATTCTCTTCCACAAACCAACAACAACCTCGAATCGCATCTAACCCACATAATCAAGCCACTATTAAAGATGGAAGGATCGTGGTGCAACCAGCTCAGAAAGACAAGATGAACAGGACGAGGTGGAGCCGGGAGAGGTTATGTTGGAAACCGTAATCGAGGAAGGAATGGTAACCTGTGTCAAGCTAAGCCAATCAAATGCTTTAACTGTGGTGGTGAGGACACTTTGCAAGGAACCGCACATCTCCAAAGCGCCCACAAAATGCCGAATACTTCGTAGATAAGATGTTGCGGCTCAAGCTCGTGACAATGGTGCTACTTTGAGTGAAGAGGAATCATTGCTTTTGTCAAGGCAATGCCAAGACCTATGATGCGTATGTAGATGAGAGCCCATTCGTGAGATAGGTCACAATCATCAAAATGCCTTTCAAGTCGGTGATCGCGATGCTTACGACTGATGTGGATGATGGACCCATCGCACACACAATATTTATGGCTAGCATCTCTCCCATGGTGTCTCCCAAGGTCACTTCTTCACCACAAGTCGCCCATCAAAGGACAAACTCATCTCTCGAGGTATTAAAGCTATATGATGATGCCGATGTGCAATGATGCATGACAAAGTACAACCAACCGAAACTTTTGAATCAAATATTGAAAATACGGTAATATCAATATTGTCCCATATGATCAATACGTGAAACAAAGTGAAAGTGAAGATGTACCTAGTGATGCATCTTCTCAATCAACAATGACTATGTCTTTGATGAATACACCGCATGTGCTCCCGATGATTCCATTATCTCCGAACTAAATGCCTATAAGGAACGTGTTGCCATTTATGAACAACGTGCAAAATTTGAGTTGACCACCGTGAGCAGTGAAATGGATGACCAAGTGCGCACAAGAATTAGAAAAGTAATTTAGAGAAGAAGTATTGAAACAAGAATTAAATTCTTTGCAAGAAAAACTTTCTAAAACAAATAAGCAAAACAAGAACTTCAAGAAAACGTGAAAATGCTTAAGCAAGAATTTAATGTAAAAGAATCAAAGCTCTTAAGAGATTTTTCTAATCAAAACTTTGAAAACAAACTTGAAAACAAGTTGTACATACAAGGAAACACCATTCGATCGCTCACATGGTCACCAAACATCGAGTCTTAAGCGATAAGCATAGCATTCCCTTGTTGAGGAACCAAATCCAGAGGTAATCAAAAGGCTAGAAATGCTCATAAGGTGATTTATGATGGTAATGAAATTCTTAAGCCTAGGCGTAAACCTAGTTGCGTTGAGTGCACCGAGGAAGATAAGAAATCGATGAAGTCACTAGGAAAGGATGAACAAAAACTAGATGACCCTAAATGCAAAGAGAAAAATAATTATCTCTCCTCACGATTACAAAAGGAAAACTGGATTGCATTAAACAAGTTTAAGCCTCGACTTTGTTGACTCTCAACAAGTCTTCTCGAAAATGGATTTAGATAAGTAAAGTCGAAAATATTGTAGAAACAAACCTCCCTTCGAAAATGCCTAGAGCAACCGTGTATCCTCCTAATACACCTATGCATCTTGTACCTAGAACAATTGCCACTAAAAGCAAGACATTAATTAGCCAATACGTTATATTCCAACTATTTGTTGATTTTGAAAAACTTGCAAGAAAAGGATCACTCCCACCGGTATAATCAAGGTGAAAGAGGTTTTGAACAAATGAAAGAATGTTATTTAATCGAGGTCATGCCTTTCTTTAAACTTCTAAAAGATCACTTTGAGAGTCTTAAAAGGGGTAGAAGTCGATATTAAGGGTATGGAAAAGGAATTTGATGCAATGGTTGTCAAGTTAGTGATTATGAGCGCACTAAAATATAATGAGATTGAGAGGAAGAACCCGCATACATTGAATGAGAATCTTATTACCGAATGTGTTGCTCAAGATGTCTTTTTCATCGCTTCAAATTGCTCTATTAATGCTTCCAAATTTCATGAACTATCTCGTGGCCCCGAAAGTCTCCCATGATCGTGTCATTGAGCTTGAAAAACTAATTCTAAACTTAATGAGAAAATTGAACCGATGATCATGACAATTTGGTTAAACATTTTCTAAACTAGAAGTTGAGTATTTTAATCTACAACTAAAATATCAACATCTCAAAGAAAATGTCAAAACTTCAAATTTCAAGACATCTTCGATGCTCCGAGTTTGATGCGCTTTTCAATTAACAAACGTGATGAATGATTCAAGCTCACCAACACGATCGTAAAGTTGAAAGCCCAAATCTCTCAATTAAAGGGTCAAACGAACAATATGACAGCTCCCAAATGCCTCCTCTTTAGATTCTCGAATTCTCAAACGTTTCATCTTCAAAACCTAGTAAATGTTTTACAAAAGGAAAACGAAAGTTTTCTAGAAGAGAATGAAAAGGTTAAACGTCATTTCAATGAGTTGTTTGAATCAATTAAAGTCACTCGAACAAAAACAACGAACAAATAACTTCATTGCAAAAGGAAATTGAGAATCAAGAGTCGTAAAAGGAAAATGCCAATGATCAATGAGGAGAATGTTGTATCTAAGGTTCACTGGGAATAAATCTACTTTATCTCGTGACATATGTCCCCTCACCTAAGGAACAACAAACTTGCCATTCAAACATATTTCTCATCCCTTAAGGATTGCTTAGAATGCTGCGTGAGATTGTTGAAGAGGATAAGCTAGAGAAACCTCATGATAATGCAATTGGACATGCATGCCAATATGCCAAACGATCTCAAGAAATCTTAGAATGTTTGATCACTATATGCCCAAAACATTAGGTGAGAGAGTTAACCCTTGATTCCATGCTCAATGCCTAAGGCCAAACATGACATGCACTCGATTCCCAATGGTTTGAATGTGAGGAGTAGTGCACCGGTGAGTAGTTCGATTTTAGATCCGTCAATACTAGGAAAGTGAACTCAAATGTGCCTTCTAGGAGTACTAATCTCAAGACTCTAATGTTAAGAAAGTGAACCTTAGTGCACTGCATGTAGTTCAGATCCCAAAGACATCTAAACAGTGGTGCAAAGAGTAGTAAAACAAACTAATGTTCCCATTCCTCTACAGAGTAATCATGACATTAAAGGGAGCAGTCAAAGTCTCAAGACAATACAAGGAATGATAGGACCTCTCAAGCTAAGAATGTGCACCGGAAGAGAGTAGAAGAACAATCTAGGAACCTTAAGTTTGAATCGAATAAAACGAATCGTGTTGATTCTAGTATTAGCCATAGGCGCATCGTAATTAATTCAATTCGATACTATTTGCAAACCTTGTATCGATGATTGCTTGAATTCGCTTCTAATCATGAAAGTGATGTAAATGTTCGCCTAATGATGTTAATTGTCCGCTTAATGTTGTTAATGCTAAAATTCATGCTAAAAAGGCTAAAAGGCAAAAGCGAAAGAGAGTTAGAAAACAATGGAAACCCACAGAAGAACATTC
The DNA here is from genome assembly GCA_022545495.1 of Chrysanthemum lavandulifolium. Lineage (NCBI taxonomy): Eukaryota > Viridiplantae > Streptophyta > Magnoliopsida > Asterales > Asteraceae > Chrysanthemum > Chrysanthemum lavandulifolium. The sequence continues at coordinate 216,797,962 of CM040244.1, forward strand.
AGCAGAATAGGCTTTTATTGGATACCGTTGGTCATAAGACTAATCGATAATGCCCACTAGAAAATGGATGCCCACCGGTAGAACTATTCCTTAAGAAGTGGTCACATCAGAATAGGCTAATACGTACACTAGTATTGCATCTATTCACAATGATTCCATTACTTCACCGTCTCGATATGAATGCTTCTATTTCGATGCGGGTGGTCCAACTGCTGTTACTAACCAAATGGAACCCATTCTTGCATGGGGATCCCAAATATCCGCTATCCATTCTTGTTCGTGTTCAACCGCAGATCGCTCAAATCGCTCGTGGTACCGGACTCAGTCGCTCCAAGCATATGACCGAGACCGTCACGGCTCATGAACTTCGTGAGCAAATTCATCGGATCGTTAGATTTGGTAATGATCATTTCGGTGCTATTATGGGTTATGGAGATTATGTAGTTGGTGATAGTGTCATCTCCGAGTGTATTATGTGGAAGGTTTAGGTCATAACTGCTCTCTCGCTGGTCAATTCGTGATTTCGATCTAGAAGTGGCCTTCGTAAAACATACCGCTTTGTTAGAGATCTTAATGGTAAGGAACTGCTGAAAGGAACTCGTGGCTCAAACCTTTACACTATCTCTATCGATGACATGATGAGAGCTTCACCAATATGCTTGTTATCAAAGGCTTCAAAACAAAGTCATGGTTATGGCATCGTCGCCTCAATCACTTGAACTTCGCACCATCAACGATCTTTCCGTAAAGGACTTAGTTGTAGGTTTACCTAGACTAAAGTATGAAAAGGATCATCTTTGTTCAAGATGTCAATTGGGAAAAGCAAGAAGTATGCCCATAAACCCAAACCTACTAACTCGTCACGTAAGTTCTTCATATGATTCATATGGATTTATGTGGACCAATGAGGGTGCGTAATATCTTTGGGAAGAAATATGTGTTAGTTGTGGTTGATGATTATTCTAGATTCACCGGGTCAAGTTCTTAAGGACAAAGGATGAAACTCCCGATATCATCATCAAACTCATCAAACATTGCAGCAGTTAGACTAAACAAAACCGCCGTAATTATCGTAATGCATAATGGAACCGAGTTTGTCAACAAACAACTTAGTGAATTCTATGAAAGCGTTGGAATCACCATCAAAGAAGTGTTCCACGAACCCCTCAATGTAACGGTGTAGTTGAAAGACTAAATCGCACTCTTGTTGAAGTCGCTAGAACAATGCCGATCTACTCAAAGGTTCCAATGTTTCTCCGGGTCAAGCAATTGCCACCGCATGCTACACACAAAATCGCTCCCCGATTCACACCATTCATGGAAAAACTCCATACGAACTTGTCCACAACAGAAACCTAATCTATCTTTCCTTCGTGTGTTTGGTGCCTTGTGCTATCCAACTAATGAGGGTCAAGACTTGGGTAAACTTAGAGCTAAAGTCGACATTGGAGTATTTGTAGGATATGCACCCAACAAAAGGGATACCGAATCTACAACAAAAGAACCCGAAATATCATGGAAACAATTCACGTTACGCTTGATGAGTCGACCGGTCAAATGGCTCCCGGACACTCCACCAGACCCGCACTTCAAAACAATCCTATTGGTTCATCTCTTGTTCCAAACTCCTCTCAAGAAACTCCATATGTACCTCCATCCAAGATGATGTAAAGAAACCGTTTGATCCCATGTTTGATGAACTGATGAGTCTACTACTAATGAGGTGCCGATCCCTACAACAGAGGATGCTCATATTCCGTTGAATGAAGTCAATTCATCGCCTCTATATCTCGAAGTCAAGAAGCACCGTCCGATCCTTCGCCTCATCAACAAATCATCTCTTCAAATGTACATCATGGAAATGTTTCGCACCAATGATGAAGTTAATCCCTTTGCAACCTCAAGATGCTCCATTTGAAAACATATTTGCTACTCCCGAATCATCATCGAACCATCTTCTTCAGAGACATCGACTCGCCTACTTCAGCCTCAACAAATGCCACATGAACACCTCGTAAAATGGACTCACGATCATCCATTAGACAACATCATTGGAAATCCTCTCGTCTCAGATCAACCCGAAGCAACTCGCAACCGATGCCTTATGGTGCTTCTTCAACTCCGTACTATCTAAGATCGAACCAAAAGATGTTAAACCGCTATGAATGAAGATAGTCGGTTCAATGCTATGCAAGATGAAATTCATGAGTTTGATCGCCTTGATGTATGGGAGTTAGTACCGCCCAGATTGTGCTATGATTATAGCTCTAAAATGGATCTTCAAGGTAAAACTTGATGAGCATGGTGATGTGTTGAAGAACAAGGCTCGATTAGTTGCTAAAGGATATCGCCAAGAGGAGGGTATAGACTTTGAAGAATCTTTTGCTCCAGCTTGCTCGAATCGAGGCAATCGTAATCTTTCCGCTAATGTCGCTAGTAAGAACATGGTAGTTTATCGATGGATGTAAAGACGGCATTTCTAAACGGAGATCTTAAAGAAGTCGCTCACGCCGCCCAACTCAAGGATTTGTGAATCAAGAGCATCCTACTCACGCTTATCGTCTCAAGAAGGCTCTTTACGGTTTAAAGCAAGCTCCAAGGGCATGGTATGATACATCACAAAGTTTCTTCTATCAACCGGATTCATCAAAGGAGCAATTGATCCTACATTGTTCACCGTGAAGTCGTGCAAACATTTGATTCATGTTCAAATTTATGTTGATGATATTATCTTTGCCTCGACCGACCCAATGGAATGTGATCGCTTTTCAAATGAAATGAGTTCAAAGTTTCAAATGTCAATGATGGGACAAATGTCATTTTCTTGGGATTACAAATTCTCAAAGTCCCGAGGCATTTTCATAAATCAATCTAAATATGCAATGAGATTTTAAAGAAATTTGATTTGATTCAAGTGACCCGCTGACACCCCCATGATTGACCGAACCAAACTAGATGAGGACCTCTCGTGGATCATGATTGACCAAACGAAATATAGGAGTATGATTGATCCCCGATGTATCTCATCGCTAGTAGACCGACATTTTGTTCTCTCAGGTGCATGTGTGCTAGATACCGTGCTGCCTACTAAAAAGCACCTTGAAGCGCTTAAACGGGTCTTCGGTATTCCAAGGAACCATCAATATGGGACTATGGTACCAAGGACACCGGTATGTCACTAACGGCCTATGCAGATGCCGATCATGCAGTTGTCAAGATACACGTCAAGCACGCCGAGGTGCTCTTTTGGGTGATAAGCTTGTGAGTCGGTCTTCAAAGAAGCAAATGAGTACTTCTATTTCTCTACAGAGGTTGAATACATAGCCATGTCATCTTGTTGTGCTCAAATCTTATGGATGAGATCTCAATTATCCGACTATGGCTTTGAATTCAACAAAATCCCTCCGCATCGTGATAATAAAGTGCTATTGCTCTCTCATGCAACAACGCTCAACACTCAAGAGCAAAGCATATCGACATTCGACATCATTTCATCGTGGAAATGTGGAAAAGGTGTGGTGGAACTATATTTTGTGAGGTCTCGAATATCGCTAGCGACATCTTCACCAAAGCTCTTCCAAGAGAACGCTTTGAGTTTATTCTTCCACGCCTTGGTTTGAAAAGCCTTCAACCGAACTCTCAAACGCCTTCGTGAGGAAGACGAGGAGTAAAGGTCTTTCTTCATCTATCTCATGTACATATATATTTGAAAACAAAATACAAAATTATAAAACCTTCAAAATCAAATAGAAAATATAAAACTTTCAAAATCCATAAAAAAAAAAAAAAAAAAAAAAAAAAAAAATTTGAAAAATTCAAAAAAAAAAAAAAAAAAAATATTGTCATTTTTGTCATGTTTCTTCCGGTTCGATAATATCTACGGTCTTTGTCTGTCATTCAAAGAATGACACGGGTCTTTAGATGTTGTTCGAATTTTAAAAAAAAAAAAAAAAAAAAAAAAAAAAAAAAAAAAAAAAAAAAATCAAAAATATTTTGGGAGAAAGAGAAATGGTTTATTGTCATCTTCGTGCAATAACCCGGTTTTAAAGAAAGAACAGAGCCATATCTTACCAAGTTTTCAAATCTTATGCTCGATTCTATAAACTACTATCTCATTAAAACTAAATGCTTTGAAAAATAACTCAATCTCTATTTTTGATAATCATCGACTTATTTGTCAAATCTTATCTCTCAATCAACAACCCACGCCATTGATTGAGGGGAGAATGATTTCAATTAAATTAAAAAGTTATTTGGCATTAAAATTTGTTTTCAAAAGATATACATGCATGTTTTATAAATGGAGTTTAAAGTCTTAAAATCCGATCCTTATCGCTCAAACGCTTTCACAATCAAGTCACAATTCTCCTTAAAGCTTTCAAATCAATTTAAATCTATACGAGATCACAAATTTCAAATGATTTGATAATTGTGATCGGGGAGAATGTGTGATTTAAATTGGATTTAAACCGATAATTAGGTAAATGGTTATAATAGGATGTACATGCTATCCCGCCCACATGTGACAAACGATTTCAATTTTTCAATGCACATGTTGAGGGGAGCATCTATCTTAAAACCTTTGATTTAAAACGTGATCATTTATCCCATGTGTGTTCCTCTAGTATGTGCAAAACTCTTTTCAAACCTCGAGGCACATATTGAGGGGAGCAAATTTATGGAAACCTCATCCTTCCCGAAATGCCATATTTACTTGATCCGTTGAGGAAGCGATGTTGATATCTTTAGAAAATGGTAATCAAAGAAGTTAATTCTTTCTCTTGCCTCCGTGTGCAAAAATTTCTTTCAAATATTTGATGCACATGTTGAGGGGAGTTCTCGTTTAAAATATCAAAACAATTCAGTACAAAATGCTTTGATTATATATCACAAGTATCCGAATTGATTTTCAAATGGTTTTCAATTGGATCCAATGGCGCATTTAACAATACCAAATAGACCGACCAACTTTACTTCATGTACGGTGATATAAGGATGATAAGGTTAGGTATGTGTTCCCATGATCCGCCGTAACCGGAGGGATCTACCCAGGACAATCCACTAGTTAGTGTAGAAGTCCTTAGGTATGATGATAAAAGGAGAAAATGAGATATGGGAAGAGTGCGGACTAAGACCGAGCTAGCAATCGAATAAACCCAACAAGGTTCTAGCTATGAAGTCTTGGTAAGCACGGAAGGGTTGAAGAATTAAAAGAATTGAATGAGAAAAGGGTGAAAACAAATAGCCCTCCATTTATTCAACCTTAGGCGTAAACCGGTTCAATTCATATGCTACCGATGGTAACATCGGTATTGAAGACAAGACGTCATGGACCCAAAGGACGACCGCACTTCAACTTTCCAAACCACTCAAGTTCCTCTTAAAAGGACTTGTTTCATTCTCACGGGAACCGACATTATCTATCGACTTTCTTAGAGATGGTTGATATTGAAAGTAGAGACCTCTCCCTAGTCTCCCAAGACAGATCCAAATATGCACAAATTGAGTCTAGAGCCACGAGATCATCAATAAATCTCATTAGGACACTTTCAATGAAGGCTCTCTGCTTCACACAATGTGGAAAGAGAGATTATATCTTGAGTCCCACGATTATCCTTGTGGTATTGCTGTAACATCCGAGTGATGTGTTTACACATTCACAATGAAGATGGAAAGCCTCTCGAGCCAACATCAAACAAGCTCTCGGTAGGTGGCATGTGAGATCTATCATATAGATCAACCATGTGACAACCGAATGAAACAATGGGCGATTCAATTTCTTGAATCAATCCTCGTTCAAAGTTGGGATTGACGGATACCTTTGAAAACCGCCTTTGTGCTTAAAACTCTTTTCTTCAAAGACATCGATCGTGTACTCATTTTTCAAACCAAAAGGTATTTTTATGATTGATAATTGATTTTCAATAAAACCCTCGTTGTATTGCAAAACAATTTCTATTGAGCAATACACGATTGTTTTTCAAATCTCTTTTCTTCAATCTGGACTTAAAATTACCGTTCACTCACTCCGTGTTGTCTTCTTTGAGATGTTCCGTTTGAGAACAACTAGAACAACCGCGAAACCCCGTCAAGGAAATTCTTCGAATTATACCGATCACAGCAAGACATGTATCGATCAACGGGAACCGCGGGTCGGTACTCAATTCAACGAAGTGATCAAAGACACTTTCGTGTGATTTGTTGCTAATCTGTTGTATGTGTACGCCCGACGCTTGCGTAATGATCGTAATGAAGCGGTCAATCCACACCGCATGCTCACTTAACACATTCAACTCAAAAGAAATCATGATTAGTGCATCAATGACTCGATATTTTCACACCAAGCTTCGCTACGCCGCCAATATCATGACTCAACAAAAGCTTCCGCTACTCGATGAGAAGAAATCATGATCCAAAATGTGAGCATGTCGGTCCCAAAGTCACAACACCACAATGGATGTCTCGTAGATTTTTGATAGTCGATGATCTCCAAAGATGGCTCAAACTTATCATCACGTGGATCAAGAAAAGACCTCCACTTGGAATAACCAAACATGCATTGTGAAGAATCAATGACTACGAGCTTAGAGCAAAGGACTACATCAAGAATGCAAGATCAATTGTTAAATGTCATATCTATTTGTATTCAATGTAATTTTGGTACATTATTGAGGTGACCTCCTTGGGGAGATTGTTAGGAATTAGAAATTCGGTATTAAAGAGTCGGTCACCTCAAGTATATGTAATCGTTAGAAAGCTCGTAGTCGTAGTTCTTTAAGTTAAGTAGTAATTTAGTTAAGTAACACCGTGGAGGACGGACGGTCTTTACCCATCAGATGCCCGATCCATGCCCCAAAGTGTGGCGAGTTATGTAAGACTATAAATACTCTACCTTCCAAGGTAGAGAGTGGAGCTCATAATAATATCTTTCACTTTCTCTCACTAAGTTCCCTAAACCTCTAACTTTCTCTCTCTAGAATTCCATCTTATTCGCCACCTTGTGTTATGGTTTGATGTGTATGTGAAAAGTTATATCTTACAACCGCTTCTTCAATGTTATCGATTGTTCTCTCTTTGGGAATGTGTGTACTTGGTCCTTGAGCTTCATACACGATCATCGTGGAAGAAATCCATTTTTACCACAAACATTGGGGAGGTGTTTTCTCTTCGGGCATGATGTGTATTCTGGAGAGTTCTTGGATATTGGTAAACTTCGGGTTCTTGAGCTTCGTACACGTTCATCAGGGAAGAAAAATGTGAACATGGGAAGGTGTTCTTCATTCCCCTCATGAAGTGTATTTGGGAGAGTTCTTGAGCATTATACTAAGAGACGGACTGCATCATTTCAACTACACGGGGGAAGTGGTCTCTAGACAACTTTTTGGAATGGATTGCTTCAGACTTCAGTGGTAATGAAATATGAGAAGAAATTTAAAGAGTGGGATGATACGTTGCTGTTGTTGTTGATGATATTACCCCGAATGGAGATCCTCGATTATCGTTCTTAAAATGGAGCAGCGGGATCGATGATAATGGTGTGCTTCTTTGTGCACCTGGCTATTGGAAGCTTGAAAGAAAGCTTTGAATCTGCTCACCTAAAGGATTTTCTGTTTGGGGGGAAGCTACCAAAGTCTCTTTCTCTCAAAGGCTCATGTTCTATCTTCTATTCTGGAGCCTCGGAAGCTTTGGTGGTGGAAGTTTAAGAGATGACGAACTCTATCTTCTACGACGTGTTGTTTGATATTCTTATCTCGGTACTCGTATCATCATTCTCTCAAACTATATCATCTTCTCTATCTTTGTATATATTTATAAGAAAAACAAAATACAAAAATATAAAACCAACAAAAAGAAAATAGAAAATTATAAAACAAACAAAAAACCATAAATAAAAATTAAAAAATTAAAAAATTCCAAAAATATTGTTTTTCTAAGACATGTCTTCTGGTATCGATAACATATGCGGTCTTAGAAATGTCATTCAATAATGGCACGGGACCATAGATGAAGTTCGAGCAGGAGGTGTAAATATTCTTTTCCAAAACATGTCTCAAACTATGGCTTACAGTTATTTCAAACTGTAACCCGCGCTTAAACTATGGCTTGCTATTATTTCAGATAGCAACCCGTTTTTTAAAGAAGGAAAGTGCTACGCTTAAACAATTTTCAAAATATTTCGTGCACTTATCCTAAAACAATTTGAGGAAAGTATGTCGAAGGACTGCTGTTCCTACTCAAATATTTTTCCTTCATAATTCTTCAGAAAAATATTGGTTGTAACTAATTGGTGGTAAATGAGTTGCTTGTAAATCAATCAGATTCAGAGTTTTTCGTAATAATTGAAAACTCAATCAATGACTTCTGCGCTTTTAAACTTTTCAGAAAACAAGTCATTGATTGAGGGGGAGAATGTTTTCAAATTTATATCATCTATCGGACTTAGCTAATTATCCTAATATGCTTAATTACAAAAGATGTTAACCTATGTTGAAGGACTAGGTGCCTAGGATAAGATTGTTAGGATAAGATGATTATAGTTTGATGAACACATATATCCCATGTCTTATATGATCTGATTGATATGTTGAATTGACTTTAATTAGTCGATTGCTGTTTGGGTGATGTCGACCACCATATATCTGCTTGTGTTCACTAACGTATGCAGGTATTTTGGTAAAAGAATGTTCCCGATCCGGATCCCACATAATATGATGATTGGATGCCGAAAGGAAAGGGTAACTATATCTTGGGTTGACAAATGAAGAAACGGAGCTTAATTTGACTTCCATGGAAAGTTGGCATAAACGCAACGTAAGAGGTATCATCGCATCGCCAGATGGTTTTCTTAAGTGATTGAAGAAACGGAACTTAATTTGACCTCGTTGGCATTAAATGCAACGTAAGAAGTCTTATCGCATCGCCAGACGGTTTTTCTTCCAAGCCCTACAGCAACAACATAAGCTTCTCAACCACCGAACGTATCTTTGTGCAGGATACCATTTTTAAACAATTTTGAAAACATTTGATTAAATTGTTTTGAAAATGGAAAATATTGTTTTGAAAATAAACTGGACTTAATTTTGAAAATCACCGGACTTTATTTTATCAAAACCTAAGTCACTCAATCATTGACTACGGTACTCGATTGAGGGGGAGAGTGATTTAAAATAAAATATTTTCAAACGATATTTCTTCACAAAAGGTCCGAATGTACAAAATAAGTGGTGATCTAAAGATTTAATGTTATGTCATGGTATGATTTTTATAAAAGAATCAAGATCTTTCAAAATGAAATTTTTTCTGTTCTTGTTTGATTGTGAAATTGTTTTATTTTACTTAAAAGATCTCTTAAAAACTATCATACCTGACACTAACAATCTTTAATGTCGAAAAACTATTCCTTATTAATCATTTTTCAAAATTAAATTTTGCCACGTCTTTCCCTAAAATTTTCTAAATGATTTAAATCAATCGGGATCCAAAATCTCAATTGGTTTGAAATTTTTGATCGGGGGAGAGATAGTGATTTAAATCTCAAATCAGGTTTTAAAGGGTAATTGTTTCAAAACACTCCTGCCTCCATGTGCCAAACGATTTCAAATATACAATGCACATGTTTTCCAAACCTTATTAAATCACTTGGGATCCAAAATCTCAAAGGGTTTGATATTTTTGATCGGGGGAGAATTTGTGATTTAATAATGAAATTTGATAAATGATGATCGTTTTGATTCAAAGTGCAGTTCTCTAATATGTGCAAAACTCTTTCAGATATCGATGCACATATTGAGGGGAGCGAATGGTTTTTATTGGCTTCTGTAATCGTGGACGTACTTCAAAAGAACTCTTGCCTCTATGTGATAAAATGATTTCAAATATCCTATGTACATATTGAGGGAGAGAATTTACCAAAGAAAATCAAAAGGCTTTTTCTAATGAAATTGTGATCAAGAAATTATTTCAAAGAAATTATTTCAAAGAACTCTTGCCTCCATGTGCCAAACAATTTCAATATCATATGCACATGTTGAGGGGGAGCATTTCTAAAATGATCAAAACAATTAAGGTACAAAATGTTTTGATTTTATATCACAAGTACCTTGATTGATTTTCCAAATGATTTTTCAATTGGTTTCATGAAGGAAAGAACAATATCAAAAGACCTACCAATTCACTTTATGCATGGTGTTATAAGGATGGTTAGGTTAGGTATTCATTCCCACGATCCCGCCAGAGCCGGAGGGATCTACCGAGGACAATCCACTAGATAGTGTAGAGTCCTTAGGTATGATGAAAAAGGAGAAAAGTGAGATATGGGAAGAGTGCGGATCGAGACGAGCTAGTAATGGAATAAACCCAACAAGGTTATAGTTATGAAGTCTCCGTAGCAATCAAGGGGTTGAAGAATGAAAAGAAATGAATATGAAAAGGGTGAAAAGAATTAGCCCTCCAATAATTCAACCTTAGGGCAAGAACGGGTTCAATACATATGCTACTCTTGGTGGTTATTAAGGTAACACGGTATTGAAGACAAGAAGTCATGGACCCAAAGGACGACCGTACTACAACTTCCCAAGCTACTCAAGTTCCTCTTAAAAGGACTTGTTTCATTCTCACGGGAACCGACATTATCTATCGACTTTCTCTTAGAGATTGTTGATATTGAAGAAGGAGACCTCTCCTAGTCTCCCAGATAGGAACCAAATGTGCACTATTGAGTCTAGAGCCAAGAGATCATCCACAATATCTCATTAGGACACTAAATTAATGAAGACTTCTTTGTTTCACACAATGTGGAAAGTAAGAATATATTAAGAGTCCCACGATTATCCTTGTGGTATTGCCGTAACATTCGAGTGATATGTAAGTATTCACGATGAAGATGGAAATCCTTCTAGAGCCAACATCAAACAAGCTCTTGGTGGGTGACATGTGAGATCTTCTCGTAAGATCAAACTTGTGACAACCGGATAGAAACAATGGGAGATTCAATATTGAATCAACCTTGGTCCAGAATGGAATTGACGAATACTTTTGGAAAACCATTCGATGTGCAAATCTTCTTTCTCTAGCACATCGAATGTGTATTCATTTTCAAACACAAAAGTATCTCGATTGAAAAATACTTTTGAAAACCGCTCGATGTGCGAATCTCTTCTTTATCTAGCACATCGAATGTGTACTCTTTTCAAATATAAAAGTATTTCGATTGAAAACCCGATCTTTCTCATAAAACCTTCGTCAGATTGCAAAACTCTTTCTTCTAAGCAATACACGATTATTTTTCAAATCATTTTCATCAATCATTGAATCTCAATTTGTTGGTTCACTCACCCGTGTTGTCTTCTTTGAGACGTTCGGTTTGAGAACGACTAGAATAGTTGTGAAACCCCGTCAAGGAGATTCTTAGGAATCCCACCGATCACAGCAAGACTTGTATCGATCAACGGGAACCGTGGGCGTGTACCTCAATTCAACGAAGTGATCAAAGACACTTTCGTGTGTTTTATTGCTAATCGTTGTTTGCGGTACATTTGGACGGTTGCACCGATCGTAATTGAGGAGACAATCCAAAGCCGCATGCTCACATCATCAACACTTAATTGAAGAAATCATGGTGGTGCATATCTACATAACCCGGCTCGATATTTCTATACTATGCTTCGCTACTCACGCAAATATCATGAACCAAGAAAGCTTCGCTACTCGATGGAAAGATGTCATGATTCAAAAGTGTGAGCATTTCGTCCGAAAGTCACAACTTCACATGATGGCAACACAATAAAGGGTGATCCAGAGATTTAATGTGGCTGATGATCTCAATGAAAGCTCGTAGATCATCAAAGATGTGGATCAGTTCAAAGGCCTCCACTGAAAGTACAAAGTAATCGGACTTTGAAGAATCGCTACAAAAGCACAAAGATGCAGATGTTGAAGAATTCAAGTCTACCAGCTCAAGACTGAATATTAAATAGAATGCTAGGATTCAAAATGTAAATCATGGGGTGACCTCCCTTAGGGGGAGATTGTAAGGAATTGGAAATTCCATAAGTAAAGTATCGGTCACCCCAAATATAATCTAGCATAAGTTAGCTCGTATACATATTGTTATTTACGTTATTTAGCAGTTTATTAGTTAGTTTGTAGCGTAGATTAGTTTAGTGTAACACCGTGGAGGAAGGACGGGTCTTTACCCACTGTATGCCTGATCCACAGTCCGACAGGAGGACGGTTTCATTGTAACTATAAATACCCCTTCCATCCATGGAAGGGGTGGTGCTTTCAATCTAACATTTTACATTCCCTTCCATCCATGGAAGGGGTGGTGCTTTCAATCTAACATTTTACATTTTACAAAGCAAGTCTCTAGCTTGAACACCCATCTCTCTACTTTCTCTCTCTAAAATGGCTATCATGTATTTCCATCATCCAAGACCACCCGAATCATCATAACACAATAATATATCGATCCTACAGTAACCAAGTCATCTAGTGAAATCTATGCATCGTATGAGCCTTCACCTAGGATAGACTCTCGTGAACAACCTCCATGTTTAGAAACTATTTTTAGTGAGGCCCTTAGGAGAAATGACCAAATCTGTGAAAATATTATGGTAAGCAACCAAGCATTAAACCATAAGTTGGATCAATTACTAGGTTTAGTTTCATCACGACCTAAGGAAATAAGACATGACGAGCATATAGATGATGTAGATGTGATTGAGGATAAGGTGAAAAGTCTAGACCCACAAGGTATCTCGCAAGTCCCACCATCATTTAAGGCATACACACCGCACGTGACTTACCCGGAAGTAGTAGAAGAGACTTTAGGAATCCCGATGGAGGTAGAACATTTGAACCAAACACAACTAGAGAATATAGGTTTGAATACTTGTAGTGTTAGTTTTACTCATAGTTCTGGGGGATTTTCAAGTGTTGATGAACCGGAACCTCAATCTTTACATAATTTTCCATCCTTAGATATACATCTAGGAGACAATAGAGGAACCGACCCACCCATCAACCAATTTAGTCCGGGTAGTTTTAGGATGAAGGAAGCCATTCACACACCCCCTTCACCTCACGTGGCAAATCGCCACCGTAAGGGTGTGTATCGCTACTATCACCCGCACTTAAACTTAAGTGTAGGGAAAACCTCCCCTTTATCCGTTAAATAAGGGTAGAGTCAAGCTCGTGACTCGAACAAAAACAAGCGCTTCTTGGGAGGCAACCCATGTGTATTTGTTTTTCATTTTTATTAGTGTGTCGTATGTCTTTTATTGATTGTTTATTCTCATGTTTAAATTTGTAAAAATGTTTTATTTTATCTTTAACCTCGTCTTAATTACATATAAAGGTATTTTACATAAGGGATAAGTGTAGGGAGGATTACACACGTTTTCAAAAGAAACGTGAACATGAGAATTTCAATTATTTAAAAGATATACATGTGTGTTTGTTCGAGTCAAATGCTTGTATCGAGTCATAATGGATGTTTTTGCGGGACTTTTCCAGATTCTAAAGATAAAATTTTTCCGTAATTTTTTCCGTAAAATTGCGCATCAGCTGTCAGATAACTCGACGGGCGTCGGGAGGAGCAAAACCGCTACTACTTTTTTCTCGTTTTCTGAGCTACTTATAAATATTTGGAATTTTCCAGGTCTTAATTTTCCAGAAAATCTGTAAACATCCATTCCATAAGCATTATATCTTATTTAAGTCTGGAATTACATCTTGCTGTGGTTTTTCTTTGTTAGGTTTGATGCTTTGGTTTGTCTGTTTTCTTCAAGTGTGCAGGTTTAATTTGTCAAGAAGAAGATACAAAAGATTGGAAGAAGCTTTTCACGCATAACATTCTTCTTGAAGAAAGATTTAACCACTACTTCACACGGATCCTACCGAGCTAATCAGGGGAGTATTAGTTTCTTTCGTTTTTAATTACCTTCCATTATCATAACTTTGATACTTTCGGGAACACTGGGACAATGTCCACTTTAAGTGTAGGAGGAAAATAAACGGAACTTTGAAACTATGCTTATCCTTGACTATTTGCTTTGTCCAATTGCATTTGCGTAATAAACCATGAGAAAATGTCGGTTAGGGTAATTTTGGCACCAAATTTTCAATTTTTCATGTCATATAGGAGTGGGCCATTAGTCTTAATAAAACGTCTCATGGATAGGAAATTGCATGACTAGCACAAAAACCCTTTACCAACTAAATTCCACCCAAAATGTGAGGATCGCCCTTAGATTAGTAGGAATTGAAGCATTAATCTTTAATGCTTAGAGTGTGAACCGGTAGTATAATAGATTCTAGAACTTGTTTTGTGATGCGTCCCGAGATCGCTAGTAAGACTACACTTGTGTAGTTAGGAATAACTAAATGATAAGAGGCATTAGGATAACCCTTGTTTGATACCCATAATATAATTACTTCTTCCACATCGGTTGAGTAATTCCCCCACACCCTTGCATTGTACTCGTCTTTAGTACACGATACCCCTAGTTAACCCCTCAGAGCCTATCCTTTTCGCCGTGATGTTTCGGTTTTCCGGAATATCAATGAAGAGCATTGTTTACACCCCACCCCCCAAATGTACACCCAAATCACCTTAGCCTACCTTGTATGCACTCACTTTTAGTGCATTATTGTTATCACACTAAACCCTTAGTTCAATTATCTTGTTGCTTGCATAAGTTGCTAAGTCAAGTCATATCCCTTGTACACAGTTTTGGGACGATTGGGACTCATAGGAAAAGTTAAATTTTATGAGATGACGGGAAGGGAACGTTAAATTCAAATTCCCTTTATTTGCGTAATCATATACTCCAAGTGTTTGGATCTTTTCAATTCGGGTCATATTAGTGTTAGAGTAATAAAAACTCAAGTGTAGGGATGTGCCTATAAACCCTATCATTTTGATGTTATCGTAGAGGATGGTAGAGTAAAAGTGTATTAAAAAAAATCGAATAAAAATAGAAAAGAGAGAAAAAGAAAAAATAGAGTGTCGAAAAAAAAAAAAAAAAAAAAAAAACATACGGGCTACCATCCTACATCTATCTTTAAATTTATGTTTGTTTATTTCAGTTATCTAGAGTTTAGAGTGTCGAGTCTTGGCTTAGCAACGCCATTTTCGCATGCTTGTAACATAAAGATTTTTGACTTGCCACCACTAAATAGCCTATCCCACCAAACCCTTTGTTTCTCTACCAGAACCTATCATTACAACCCTTTAAAAGACCTCTTGGATAGTCTTTCCTAGGTGCTTACGCCAAAGCGATGGAGGTTTGATCTAGTCTCAAGCCTATGGTAATCTATGTACTAGGACCGGTTAATGAGTGTTTATCTTCCATTTCCAACTTGTTATATTTCATATACACCGAGAGATGCGAGTATCCAAACACCCCATGTGAGGTGCTAGTATGTAATTTTCGTGCTTGTTATGACTTTTATGGGCTTATATGTGTTGTGAATCGTTCTAAACTAATGCTTCATGACCTCTAACTTATAAATTGATTGGCTAAAAGCACATTTTCTCGAGGACAAGCAAATACCAAGTGTTGGGATATTTGATAAGGTTTTAAATGTACCTTTTGAGGGTCGTTTAAGCCCTTATTTGATCACTTTGTATCCGTTATTACTTAATATCGTTCCTTTTCACTTTTTAGGTATCTTGAAGGCAAAATGTCGGAATGACACTTATTCGCATTTAAAAGGCGCGAATATACGAAGAATATGGCCAAAGTCAAGAATCGAGACACTCAGTCTTTGAAACCAAGGGACGGCGTCAGTTCTATCTGTGATGCCGTCGTGACATGCATCGTGACGACTCAAGAGCCAAATTGCTTATTTACAAGTGACGGCATCGTGTTTTAAAGAGTAGGCGTCGCAGCTCGGACGCCCTAGATTTGATCCAGACGGCGCCGAAGATGAAGCCGACGGCGTCACAACCATAAGGTGACGCCCCACAAGCTTCAATATGCCAAGTAGCCGATAATCGTTTTGGCCATAAGTTTTGCATACGAACTCGGATTTAGGTGATTCAAAAGCCCACGCGACCGGAACGAGAAAATCTACAGTTTGGTGAAAAAGTTGTTGTGACGCCGTCAATCTTTAGGTGTGATGCCGTCACTCTTTGCCGACAGAAAATCTGCCTATAAATATAACATTATAACTTCACTTTTTATAAGCCCTAAACCCTAAGTCCGATTCTAGGGTTTAGGTAGGTATTTTTCCAGCAACTTAAATGGTTTCAAACACTCTATAAATATCGTGTAATGGTTTGTTTGTTAATCCAATCCTATGGTATGTCTTCAATTATGATTGTTGTTTGTTCTTTATTAATTATGCTTGGCTAATTCACCTAGTGTTTGCTTATGATTGTATGAAACTTGTATGTAATTAATTAGATCTTATTGATTTCTTAGTGATGCTTGTGTCTATCTTCATCATTAGGGGTGTGACAATTTCAATGAGTCTAATTGGTTTAGTTTATAATTCTTGCATCCTACTGTCTCTTGTTTGATTGGTTGTCTCTTATAGTCTTATCTTAATTGTAATTGGCTTAGGAGTGAGACTAGGCTATCGTTGTGTTTAATAATTGACAAATCTTTGATAGTTTATGAATGACTTAGTGGATTTCGTTTACTAAACCCAAAGATAACCTCAAAGTTAATTAATGAATGACTTAGTGGATTTCGTTAACTACATTTAAAGGTGACTTCAAAGAGTTAGGGAATGCACACCTTACGACCTTAGAAGACACAACGCGTTAAGAACAAGGACGTGACAATTCAACCATCAATAGGACGTGACAATTCAGTAGGTATAGTTGGATAGCTAGCAAGGAGTAATACATCATAAGTAGATACGCTTCACGTTCCTGGTAGACCCATAATTTAGTCAGTATCTTTTGGGATAGTTGACTAGCAACTAATTCCACCCTCTCCTCCAAAACCGAGATTCATAAAGTATAAAAATACAAAAATAATCATCCCTCACCTTTAGACTTAAATCGACATATACTTCAGCCTAACGACACTATTCCCCTAGAGAACGATATCAATACCCGTGGCTTACCCTAATACTACACTACAGTGATTAGGTTCACTGCCTAGGGTGTTATAAAACTTTCTCGACGAAAAGGAAGTTCCTTTGACCTCGAACGACGCGTGTAGCGTTATCAACCAATTAAAAGTCCTATCTAAAGCTAGACAAACCAAAGGGTAAGCCATGGTTGAACTGAATTGTTCATAAGAAGTTTTCTTAGTAGGCAATGCAAAAGAGTATGTATCAAAAATCTCCAATGGGGACAAAAACCACTCTTTTTGAAAGTAGCCTTTTTCTCAGTGGTATCATACCCCATGGATGAAAGATGTGTATGAATTTCGGGCATAGGTAATGTGATGATACCATTGAGATCATCCAATTGGAGAATTCTCCTCAAGGAAGCCTCAAGAACATCAATAGTTACCCTGCTCACAAGTGGCTCAAGAGTATGCACTGCTTCATGTGTATCTCTAGTTTCAATGGTTATGGATCGAGCGTAAGTCCAAACCTGCTTGATTTTAGAGATATAGATTGTGGGATTAAGAAGTAAAGCATACCTTATATGGGTAGTATTAAGAAAGTCCACAATCTGATGAAAAACAGGCCACTTTTCTCGTTTGACTTTTGTAAGTAGGCCACTTGGTTGTGCTCATCTGCAAAAGTGATAGGTGCCATAGAATCTTTTGATGAAAAAGAGATTGTGTCAGTATGAATTGTATAAAGAACTCACCAATTGAGAGAAAATATATAAACAGTTAGGGTTTTAGAGTTTTACGCAAGAAAGATTATCTAAGGAAAAGATTTATCTTAAGAAGATAAATTATAAGTAGGAAAGTAGATAATATTCTAAAAATTTACCCTATTTATATATGGAAAGTAATTAACTTTCAACGGCTAGTAAAAATTTTGTTACGTATACAATAGTTGTAACGGCTAGATCAACAAATGGTAAAATAACATCGTCGCTGAAAACTGTGAACTAGTAGTGGAATTTTTCATAAAGATTTTCAAAGAGCAAGTGGTAAAGAAAAACATTGAAAATTTGATCGCCTTTATCATAGTTTTAGCAAACTACCACTATCAACGGATTTGATATGTCTTTACCATGAGCCGCTTGCTATGGACTAGCCAACTCTTAATCATAAAGAATATGGTGAGTTGATAACCATATAGTTTTTGGTAAACTATCAACCATAAACGGATTTGATAAGTCTTTACCAAGAGTCACCGCGCTCGGACTAGTTGATTCTTATGTGGATTAGACATGGTGAATCAATAACCATTTGTTGTGTATCTCAGTTATACACCTTTTAAGATCAACCCTCAGCCAAGATTGGTTATGTATCTGCATGTGTTAGCATAATACAAAGAGTATGAATAACCAACTTGGTCTTAACCAAAGTTACTTTTAACCAAGCCACTATCTAAAAATATCTTCCAAAGTCAACCCGATAATATCTATATTTACTCTTTAACCTACCAAAATAGGGAAAAGCAAATATATTTATTATTAAACCCTTGTGACCGACTTTTGCCTATATAAAGAGGCTTGACAAATTGTAATCTTTATCAAAACACCTTCGAATTCACAAAAACCCTAAATATTATCATGAGCAACTCTTCCTACATCATTGACATCTCCTCTGATTCTGAGGAAGAGTATGTGATCGATTCAGAGTCTTCCTCAGAAGCATCAGGGTGGGCTGGATACTTTCCACCATGGGCTACAAGCACTTCTTCCAAGGAGCAAACCAAGGAGACCGCAAACGTGCACTGCTGCCAAACCCGCAACTTCTCTTGAGTTCTACTCCACTCATCGATGATGATGAGAATAATGATGAGACCTATTCCTTGACCAAAGAGTTGCCAAAGGCTCGATGTAAGTATTGAAAGATGCTCTCTCAAACATGAAGCATATAACTATACCGAGAAGCCTGCAAGACTACCAAGACCTCCTCCACAAGTTCTTGGTCTTCCTTGTCCAAGAATGCAATCAACCTTTGAGAACAAAAGGAAGAGAGCACATAATAACAAGCATGACTATGTGGGCAAGGGAAAGAAGCCAATGGAGTAGCTGATGTGAGATATGGTTATGTAGGTTGTGTTAGGTTTTAATCTTTTGTGTTTTGATTGTGGTTAGGAGCACTCTCACTGAATGTAATGAATCTTCATCATGAATGAAATTTTTCTGTTTTATTTTTCCACTGTAAGAGTACCTTTTACCACTGCTTGTATTATGGTTGCCACTGTTAGACTTAATCTCTGCATAAAAATTAGTGGACAACTAAAAATACAAGCACTAAACAACAATAACTCCAATGTAGAATCCTTCAAACTTAACCACCCAGTCACCAAGTCAACTCCAAGTCATTAATCCGTCCATCAAAGTCAAAGACTTCATTTACTCCTCAACCACTTACACCTTCCCCACATTAACTTACTGAAACCTGCTTAACTTTTATTTAAGCATCAAAAACACACAAACCACTCCTATCACATACTCCAAAAATATTTTTCTCACACAAACTTACTTCTCTCCAAATATCATTATGAGTCATTCCAACCCAATCAACCTTTCATCTAGCAGTTCATCTGATAGTTCCTGGGATGACTTTGTTTTGAATAGCCCTGGGAGAGTTGAGAAAGAAGAGTATGAGAAGGTTGTTTCAAGAAAGAGAAGACATTTAAGTGTTCTTTTAAATCCTTTTGCTGCTGGTCCTTCATCTCTCCAACCAATGCCTCAGGATGCCATCATCAAATAGGATAACTCAGATTCCATTTCAAGCTACATTTCTCCATATGAAGGCACATATGATGAAACATCCGTAAGAGTCCTGAGTGTGCCTCCCTTGTCGCAATCCTTCCTCCGTGAGAGTCGCAGCACCACCTTTTCCACCACCGCACAAGACCACCATAAGAGGGACCTTCATCATCCTCACCACCTGTGGGGGTACTGGTGATGGGGCTAGCAAGCCCTAAGGTTTACAGTGTGATAGATAGGCGAAATGCGCCTAAGGTCATGCCAGAGTGGGCCTTCCCAAAGAAGCCATAGGTGGTAGATGGTGGTTTGGTTGGGGTTGTGAGGTAGGATGTGAAGCTTTTGTGGTCAGTTGATAGTTGAATGTTGTGTTCAGTTTTCTTTTCATGTAATGATGCTTGTTGTATGTATCTCATGGATGTATCTACTGCACTAAGTGTGCAGTTTTGTTTGATAATAATAAAAATCCATGTTATTTGCTTTAAATATCTTGCATCATACTTGTTGTTCCATTTTATATTTCAATTAACTCCACCTCCAAAGCTGACATACTGTCCATCATAATGTTCAAAATCTGAGAGATAGGACTTGTTGCCACTCATGTGCCTTGAACAACTACTATCTGTGTAGCCTTGATCTGATCTTTTTGTCCTTGGATGTTCCTGCACATAAAAGAAAGGAGTTAGTTTCTTTTGGGGACCCAAGCCATGATTGACTTGGATCTACCTCGTGTATCAATATAGTTAAATCTATCAAAGGTCATTGATACACCATTAGGATTGGTTGATGAGGTAGTTCCTTTAGGTTTCCATTCCCAACGTGCCGAGGCCTTCACAAAGATTGCCCATGTCCCCATTTTATTGTTTACAACCCTTGCGGTGGAAACTTTTGAATGAGCAGTGGTAACTGCTGGTTTGGTTTTAGGTACCCACTGTTGGTTATAATGAACATTTTTAATCTAAAAAGTTCTTTTCCGTGTTTGTGCTGATTTTGCAAAAGTTGTTTTGGATTTTGCACTTGAAACAGGTGACTTAGGGTGAGCAGTGTTAACAATTTTTGCAGTGGCAAAAGTTTTGAGGCCACTTTTTAGTTGAACTGCTCTTGGAATCATTTTGTTGTGAGAATTAGGGTGTAAATTGTTTTGAAACCTGTTAGACTTCACCCTTTTATTCCCATGGACTTCCCTTCTCCCAACATGATAGTCACAATAAGCATGTAAATGATCAAAACTACCACAGATATAGCATGCTTTATTGTACATCACAAAATCACTACCTAGTTGTTGAGATTTAACATGATTCCAACTCCTCTGGTTATCCCTAGGAGCTGATGACTTGTTCCTATACATCTCAACATACCTTACAGTTGGTCTAGGTTTATTAGCTTGTTTCCTAGGTTCCTCTGTAATAGTATTAACAACTTTTGGGATAGAAGCCACTACATTATTTTTAACATTCTCATCAACAACTGATGAGTCACTAGCACTTTCATAAACATCAGTTTCATGCTTAACCTGTTCCTCACTTTTCACAAATGTGTCCTATAGAGGACCATATTCACGTTGAAGTTCCTGAAAATCTTTTAGGCCTGTATGAGCTAAATCTATGCCTGGAGGTGATGGAACACCTCTTAGTGGTGGTGGAATAGTATGGTATCCCATACCTGACTTAGCTTTACTCATAATTTGAGCATTCCAAATTTTATCAATTGACTTAGACTGATAATAACAGTGTCTATGCTAAATTGACATTTTCATTTATCTTTTAAGTTTTTCAAGCTCTTATTAGTATGCCTCATTCACAACTGCCTTATGATCTACCCTCTCCCAAGAAGAATCATATCATCATTATATTTTGACTCATTTTCTATAGTGCTCTAGTTGTTTTTCTAGTACAAACTATAGCTCTCCTAAGGTTTGACACAAAGATAATTAGCAAAGAAACAACTCTATTCTTTGACTTTCATAAGATTCATTAAGCCTTTCAACTTCTAGACCCTACATGTTTTAGAACAACTTTCAAAGTTTTGTACCTCGAGTCGAGAAAGACATGAGAGTAAATTTAGTAGACACAAGAGCAAAGATCCAAGGTTCTTCCTCTTGTTCATCAGCCATGAAACTCCAATCATAGCTCACACCATCAATTGCCAACATTGCCTTTGGTTCTTCCACAGTTGGTTCTTTCTTTTGCTTGTACACGGTAGACCTATTGTCCTTCATCCTTGGTCTTCTGCATTCCCTAGCAAAATGCCCCAAATTGTGACAATTGAAGCACTCTACTTTCTTTTTGTCGAACCCTGCAGTTTCACCACCATTGATGTGGATTGGCTTGCCAGTCTTCTTGTAGAATTTCCTAGCTCTCATGCTAAGAAGAGTTATTTGCCATTTTATATCCATCTCCTCCAAGTCATCTTCATCAATTTGCTCTATGTCTTCATGAGTTAATATAGAGCCATTAACTAGAGTGGAGATAAAAGCATAAAAGGTAGGGTCTCCAATACTAGCAATCTTCTTCTTTGAACATGCAAAGGTAACACTAACATTACCAAAGGGAAACAGAGAACCAAAGAAGGGCAATATCATCATCACGGTCATCTTGAGATCATCATCACAACAGAGGTTGACATCAAAGCCAAACTGCTTGAGCTTGTACCAAGTTTCCTTCCTTCTTCGCCTTTGTTCAATGAGTTTAAAGTTGTTGTAAAGATCATTGAGCTTCATTGTTTCAATATCCGCTTTGTTTTCCTGCATCGTAACATTAGTTTGAAACTCAAGGCAAACTTTAGAAACTTCAAATTGAGGTCTTCCTTTTCTACCTCAATGCCAAACACAATCGGTTGTGTAACAATCTTCCGAGTTTGGTGAAGATGCTATCAAGTGAGTCATTGCTTGAAACAGAGAAGTTTTCATAACTTTGCTTCAACAATGTCTTTTGTGTCTTCTTTGTAGCATCATTACCACCAAACACCGAGCAAATCTCTTCAAAAGTTCTTTAGTCGTCTTGAACTTGTCAATGTTATGATCCGGTCTCTAGGAAGAGTCATCAACAACAAACTTCTAGCCTTTAAATCATTCTTCTTGCTTTTTCAATATTAGTCTCGTGCACGTAAACCGCCACAACATCCGTGTCACCAACCTTCTGAGTACTAGTCACAGGCTTGAAAGAATCACCAGTTAAGATGATCTCCCATAGAGCATAGTCTTGAATAAGAAAGTATTGCTCAATCAGAATCCTCCACATCTCAAACTCATTAAGTTTGAGCTTAGGAAGCATGGGAGCAGGGTTGGACTGGTTGTTTTCCATCTCCATTGATTTGAGTGAGTAGGTTAAGCTAATTCCTTGGATCTTTTAAAACAAAATATCAGAACCTTTGCTCTGATACCACTTGATGGATCTGGACACACACCTTGTGTTAGTGATATTTTGAATTATATTAATAAGCACGCGGAATATACTTAGTAATACTTAGAAGACATATTATATGTTGTAATATTAGTAAGAACAATAAACACAAAGCTCCAATATTATTAAGAAATAATACGAGTGATATTGCTTATCACTAGGGTTACACCTTGAAGCTAATATGAATAATACGTATGTAAGTAAGTACCTAAGACAATTACCTAGAACCTCCTTTTATAATACAAGGAGCCCTTCACAAGATAAGTATAAAGCTAACAATATAAAATATTCACAATATCTTTTCTATACTTGCCTAAACACGTTTTCCTAACAATTATCTAATAGCAGTGGTAATAATATGCCAGCAGTGGTAATACGTTTCCACTGCTAGTGCAATACTTAGCAGTGTCTTCCACAGCTATCAGTGGTAACAGATTATTCCCAACAGTGCATCCTTGTTACAGATTGGATACTTGGAAGGAAGTTTACTCACACAATATTAGACCCACAAATGGGCCAAGTATGTGGCCTAAGTGTAACTTTACAGGAACAACAATCATTCCACCCAAGCATCATCCCCAGCCTGGAAGACCAAACAAGAAGAGGAAGAGGTCTGCAATTGAATTGCTTGATATGGTCAAAAATGGGAAGCTCACAAGGAAGTTAAAAACTGTTACTTGTGTCTTATGCAAACAAAGATGACATAACAAGAGAACATGCAAGGGACAGACCATTCCAGTGCAGACCAAAAGAACTACAAGAAAGAAAACTGCTGGTCCAAGTCAACCAACTACAAGACAATTTGTTAGGGGAAAGAAGAAAACTGAAGGTGTTGCTGGTAAGGGTAAGAAGAAAAACGCACGATCTAGTGTAATAACACTTGATGTAATAAAATTATGTTGATCCTGTGTGATCTTTTGAAACTACCTTTAGATGTGATATTATGTAATAACACTTTGATCTTTTGGAACATCTGTTGTGATCTTTTGGAACATTTGCTATGTATGGTTTGTGGTTTATGAAATGAGTGACTTTGACTTTTTTAGTCATTTTTGACTTGGGTTGGTTTAATCAACTGTTTTTATACTTATTGTTTCTACTTTTGAAAATGGGTCATTTTGACCTTTTATGAGTCTTCCTTCCAGCAGCATGGTTGGTTTAACCACCTATTTTTTAGACTTGCTGTTTTAGTTTTGAAAATGGGTCATTTTGACCTTTTATGAGTCTTCCTTTCAATTGTGTTGATTTAACTACCCGTTTTTAAGCAAACAACAAACAAGTTCATAAATTAACCAAACAACTTGACAATACAAACATTAAAATTAACATATACAACTTCTTCATTCTTTATTGAAAATACAACCACTAAATTAACCAAACAACTTGAAAAATTCAAAAGCTATAAATAATAACCATGACAAAATCAACAACTTCTTCATTCTTTGCTTTCCCCTTTGTGCTTCCAACAATTGAGCTTCTTGCCTGTTTCTTGCTCTCAATAGACCTGGAATAATTGTTACAGCACGATGGCACATCGGGGGATCAAGCCAATCTACTATACCCTAATAAACAAGAAAGGTAACATATTAATGATTTCAAATTGTAACCCTAATTAACAAGATAACACTTACATGATCTGGGCATCCATAAAAACGTCTTCTAGGGTTTTCATTTGTCCAAGATGTGATAACGTTTGTTCTTCTACCACAAAAACAATGCACCATGGTTCGGATTTCTACAAATGTTTACTCTAAAATGGAAGATAAGAAAAGAAGAAGAAGAAGAAGATGTATTTGTGTGTAGGTGGGATGTGCGTATTTATTAAATAGGAAAACAAATACCCTTCAATATTGGCCACGTGGTATCAGTTTTTAACCCCACTAACGAAACGTTAAATATTGGACCAGTGGTGTTATTTGTTTTCAATTTAGGGAATGTAAGTGTTACTAAAAAAAGAGAGGGACTAAAGTTGTTACTTTTGACAAATCACATGGACCATCCATGTAATTTACTCTAAGTTAATTGATTTTGCTACATATATTTTTCGACTTATGTACTTTATCATTATTTTAATAGACTGTCTAAGTAAATTAACATGTACATTTGCATAAGTTAACTATTTTGACAATATTTTGATATATTTTAATCATTTCGCAAAGTATTTTTTAGTCAAGCAAGTATAATTTTCATTTTTCTAAAACTATATATTATAAGAAAAACCAAATAAAACGTACTATGAACGAACAATCATACATGCAATGAAATAAAAAAAATTGTAGAGAAAAAAAAGACCCTCTAATCAAGTAATGACATTAAAAATAATAATATGTTATTGCATAAATTGTTTTAAGTAAAATTGTTAAATAACTCGAGAATTTCTACCATAACCTTACATAGAAAAGACATAACCCGGGTAATAATATATAACATATGATAGTTCATTTCAATAAAGGTTTGTTGATATAATACAAAGAGAAAATTCTTTAAATGCCCCAGTTGCCCAACAATATTACCCTAAATGCCTCACTTTTTTTCACTTCCTTTAATGCCCCATGGGCAACTCTCCCATGGGCAACTCTATCATATATTTGGGCCCACTATGTACTTACAAAGTAGAAATGTAAGACTTGTTCAGTTGGGCAACTTTGACCTTCTATATTGGGCAACTGACATTTTTTGTCTTTTAGTGAAAAAGCAAAATATTTATTTTTTAATTTTTAAATACATATAAGTTGGGCAACTTGGCCCCACACATATGTACTTTTGGGCAACTCTCAATAAATACCACTCTATACCATACAAATACACCTTTAATAAACCAAATTATACCTCCCAAAAATATTTTTATTATCCTAATACACCTATTTCATTAAATACAAAACACAATATACCCAAAATTATCCCACACACACAGACTACTACTGCTTACCCCACTCACACCCTTTCCCTCTCAAAAGCCAAAATTCATCTGCAACTTGAAACAGATCTCCTTCCCTCTCAAAATCAAGAATCCAACGCCCTAATCCTACTCCGTCATTCTGGTTTCACATAAAATCAATAGTTCTTCTTCCCTACGATTGCAAAACGGAAGACCTAATCCAACTGCTCTTCTTCGTACAATCAAATCAATCCCACGCATATTCTTACAATCAATCGCTTTTCTCCTACATCTCAAGAATCCAACGACGAAAATGTTTGATGCAAAGCTAACGGTGAGATCTAGATTAGAACATATTGCTACAATTAAAGGTGCATTGAATGTGAATAAAACCAAATTGTTTAGAGAAACTGTGTTTGGGCCTTGGTTAGATTTTCTTAAGTATTCCCCTGACCACCACTTATACAATTAATTATATCAAAATGCAGTTGAGGTGTCAAAAGTTAGTGATTGTTGTCCACCTTTAACTTTTGTACTAGGTGATAATGTTTTTGATTTTGGCCGTGAACAATTTAGTCTTCTAACTGGGTTTCCTTTAGGACCCGTAGATAAAATAGAAAGTGACCACGGGCATGTTGTTAAGGGTTTAACAGATAGTCCTTTTTTTGATCGGTTGTTTCCCGATAAAAAAATAATTAAGAACAAAAAAGTTAAGGGTGATGACCTTTTGGCGCTGGTAAAGTCGGTGGAAAGGTGGGATTCGTTATCCGATGAAGATTTGTGAGGGTTGCTTTGTTGGTGATTGCAACATTTGTATTTATTGGTCGGAAGGAAGGTTTAATGTTCCCGACCATTTGCTAAAGAATGTTGAGGATTTTGTTAATGGAATGAGTATCCATGGGGTGAATACATGGGATCATCTCGTATAAAAGAACGGTGAATGTTGTTCCTAGGCATCTTGAGGCGTAATCAAAGAAGCCCGCTCCAAAAGATCCAAAAAGAACAAACATACACTGTATGGATTTACATGGGTGTTGAAGGTTAGATTTTACTTGTAACATACATTATTTGTGCTTGTATATATTCGATGGTTAATCTAAATAATGTGTTCATTGTTATATTTGAGAAACATAGATAAGCGTAATAGTCATTCAGGCGTTGGCATTGTTCCATAGGCATTGTCATTGTTCCTTATGCATTGGCTTTGTTCCCTAGGCATTGTTCTCTAGTCATTGTTCCTTAAGCATTGTAAGTCTTGGTGTAGATTTAAAGATGTTATGGTTGATGGTTTCGCACTAGTTAAATACATAGAAACGATTTGTAAACGGTTGGTTCAAACCACTGACAATGTCGCTTCATCCACTGCTAGTTCAGAAGAACCCACTGCTGCAACAACACGTTATGTAATTGTATCCCCTGTTACTACAGATACACCCACTGCTATCCTAACCACTGCAACCATAATCACAACCACCATAATCACAACCACTATTTGTAACTCTTAATTCGTTGTATTTGTTTTTTCAGATTTTGATTATGGAGACATTCCCAAACAGCTCCCAGTTTTGGACCAAAGACCCAAAGAAGATCCCACGTTGTCTAGCTTGGTCAAAAGTAAAAAACTTTGAAAAAAAGCATTACACTATTTTATTTGATCCGGTAAGTAAAAACCCAAAATTAGTTAATTGTTGTATGTCTTTATTGCATTTAGCATATCAGGTTATCTCCTTTGTTATGTAGGCTGTCAGACCATTACAGAAGATTGTACCAACAAATGCCGAGCTGAGTTGTCCGTGGTACATTCGCAGTATGGAGTACATCCGTGGACTTGATTCCCAACTTGTTGAAAGAAGAGAAGAGTTGGCTGAGCAACTGATGGTGGAAGAAGAGGAAGCTATGGCCGATGTGGATGTATGCGGTGGAATTCAAGCCGATTTAAATGTTCTTTTCTATGACGCCGATGAATTGTTATAGAAGGTCAAACGTCTAGTGTTAATGACAAAGCTGAAGAAGAAGAGATTGTTGCTGGGTTTGGTGAAATGTTTAATGTGAATGTGCCTGAGAAGGTTGAAGATGTTGTAGTCGGTAATGTTGAGGTTCCAGATGGGAACAATTGTGACAAAGCGGAAGCGTCACATAACTTGGATAAAGATGTCACTCGCGCCGAGCTTGTGTCCATTAAGTCCAGGGTTAGTAGTATCGAAGAACGTGTAGGAGACGTTTGTGTAACACAGATAAAGAGTGAGATAGAGAGCGTTAAAAAGAGAATTGGGGTAACTAAGCAAGTTTTAGGAATAAAGTCACAGGATGATGTTGGTGAAAATAAGGTAACAAGCTGTTATTTGAATTTTTTTACTTCATTCCAACAAAATGGTCTCTTTGAGTGGCTAAGTAAGTTCACTTTTTTACAGGTGGAGAGTGTTGATGCCAACAAACCTTTGGCTACTTCCGATGCACACACCCCCATCAGGACCAATGCAGGATCCGATGACAAGCAAAAGCTGTTGTATACGGATTCCGAGGAGTTTACCGGACCTATGACCCAAGTTATGAAAGCTGCTTTATCGGGAGGTCCTGAAGATGGTCATCAACCCAACAATATAATGCAGGTGGATAACAAATTTGATTGTGCCGCCTTACCGAATTTGAATGATGAGTTCTCAGACATTGTTTATGATGGTTTTGATCCAACTCCTATTGAAGTACGTATATATATATTGTATTTTCCCCCCTTCTTTTACTTTTTTCTATTTCAATATTAAACACACATACCCTTTATTTAATCTTTATCTAGGAATCGATGGATGTGAATTGTGCGGAAAAAGAAAATGACAGGGCGATTGGTAAAGAAATTGTTGTGTGGCGGCCACCTCTTTGGTGGGTATGGTTTGTGCAGTTTACTCTTAAATTGTTAGAACCGCCTATGGAGCAGGGGGCTTTACGGTGTAGACAACGTTTATGATCCTATCCGCAAGTGGTCGCACAAGTAGACACATTGGATATGGAGGTTGACGAAACGGCTATGGAAGGGGCTGATACACAACCTGTTGAAGTGATATGCCTTGATTATGAGGATGGGCAGGATGTTGTCAAGGTACATTTATTTACCTTATCATTTGTTAACAACAATGCATTCATAATAGTAGTACAATCCCTTAAGACATGACAAACATAACTTGAGCAAAGACATTATTAGCAACTACATCACTTTTACAAACTAGGAAATATCATTTAGCTTCTTTTTTCTTTTTTCTTTGGATCATCATTACACTTGCGCAATATGGTTGACTTGCCTGTTTGGGTCTCATTCGTATTTAGTTGCTTCCGAACATTAGTTTTACGGCTACTAGGACCAACATCTTGCGGATTGGTTCCCAACATTTGTGATTGCTTAGAGTTACCACCGCCAGTTGGTTCTATAACTTCTTTTTGATCGATACCGTATATCTCTTCTTATGTCTTCTAGCACTTCACCGGTAATCGGTAACTAGCTTGAGATTTGGTCCATATAATTCATATATCTCAGGAAACATTACCTCTCTTGCTACCTTTATTGACCACTCCCTTTCATCGTGATTTATCTCAAACCTAACTCTTTTAGAACTTGACATAAATCAATTAATGTGATGGAAATATAGTTATGAAACTGCAAATAAATAGGAGCAAATATGTCATGGAAATATGGTGAACAATTAGATCATGGTTTCGCTATTAAATAGACACCACATGCTAAGTCACATGTAAACAGTTAAAACATACATAGTCAACTTTGCAGAGGATTTACTTTTGAAAATAATAAAGGGCCCTCAACAAACAAATATGATTTGTTGTACATGTCCTTAAAATAGACACCACATTTGGGGTAAGTCATGATTAAAAATATTTTATGTCGTAGAATATCACATTTCCACTTTACTTCAGTTGATTATTGAAGTTATTTAATTGTTGGATAGTAGAGCTATTTGTTAAAAGATTAATCGTTTTTTTTATTTAGGCTGCAAATATCAGTTTAGTTTTCAACTCGCTTAAACGGAAGAGGAAGCCAGGGAGATATTGCACCTCACCCTATACTACTCCACCACCACTACTCCAAAGAGAAGGCGCTCAACACGGATTAATTGTCAAACCCCATCCCTCCTAACGCCTCCATTTTGATGATACATTGGAACCGTTTGTGGAGGTATTTGATCGTGTCAACTTATATGTCTCTTACTTTGTAATACAAACATTCACTAAAAGAGGTAATTTGTTCTAACTTAGAATCATCGAGAACTGGAACGGGAAGAAAAAAACCAAAAAGGTAACTGAGCCATGTTCCGTTCAAAATTTTTTGAAAGAGAATAATGGTACTAGGTTTATTTTTCCATGGGGCAATGAAGACAATATTGTCGATCACGGTTTTGGTAATCTTGTTTATTGGCAACGGGTGGTAACAAGGATGGATGGTCGAGGACGAGGTGCGATAAAATCGCTTAGTATTGTACCATAAATGTTTCTTTGTGAATCCCACTTGTTTACATAATGTGCCCAAATGTATAAACAAAGACCTTGACCTATGGGTAGATTTGATGTGGCATTTCCGACCATCGATGCCGATCGGGCTATGGTGGGTCCCTTTTCACACCTAAAGTCGTTAATGACTTCGCACGGCTATTGGGCAAATGGTGTAAAGTACCGGTGCCTTCAATGATGTCGAAAAGGTATTTATTTCTTTCCATATAGCCTTACGATAGTATTGTGGTTTTACTAGATTGTTCATCGGTGTGTTCTCATTGATGTCGTAAATGATGTAGGTACTATTTCCAATAAACGAACCTAACAAGCATCGGGCGGTAGGAGAGTTGCATCTACGCACGGTGTTTTGACATTGTATGATTCGCTTCCACCTTTACAAACAAACGAATTTGGTGGAAGGATACCATGCCCGCAAAATTTCAATATTGGTACGCCAAAATTACTAGACGAAACGGGAGTGTTTTCAAAGAAAAGGCATAGATATCAACACTTATCGATTAGCTTTCAAAATGTGTTGACGTCCCTAACCAAACAGTCAATACGGTGATCATGGAATATGGGCTTGCATTAACCTATATAGGCCGAGTCATAACATGCCATTAAAGTCCGACGATCCTACGTAAATGACTCTTGCCTATCGCGAAGAATGTTTGAGTACCTATGGAAATACAAGGTTGAGTATGTTGGTCATTGACTATATTTATTACAAGTTGTGGTATCGTCAACTCTCATTTACTAAGTATGTATATAATTGGAACAGAAAGGTGTTAGATCATAACATGCCATTCAAGTAGCTTATATTGCTTCTATCATGGGCATATGTACTTTGGTCATTCTTTGTGTATGTATAATCAATTGTAGTAACCATCGGAATCATAAATCTGTAAATATCCAAAATGTTTTGTGAAAGTTTGTAAATATTATTAGTTGATATTAGTATTGCTTGTTTAAATGATAATAATCACTACTATAAACTTATTACATATAAATTATAATATTACATTTAAACCAGCGTCCAATCTTCTACTAGCCGTGGTTTCATCCTACTAGCCGTGGTTCCATCCTACTAGCCGTGGTTTCAACAGTTCTTCTAGTTGTGGTTTCATCCTACTAGCCGTGGTTTCAACATTTCTTCTAGCCGTGGTTTCATCATAGTTGTCGTGGTTCCAACAATAATTTAATCCATGGTTTGACCCACCACCCATTCTACTTAACCTTCCTTGAGAGTTTTATTGCCCAAGGACCTTGTACACCAGCAATCTTTTGAATCTTCAAGAGCAATTGATCTATCATTGGATTTGTTGATATGGTTCCTTGTGGATCAAGCGTCGCTTACAACATTTTCCTGGCAACAGTTTTGGACAATGGATAGTGTTTATCAATAAACATGAAAAACTTACCCTTAGTAGATTGTACAACATGTACTCTGGAATGCTCATAAATCATCCATTCAACATCTTCAAATTCTTTCCAAAATTTGTCCACTGGATTAGGTTGACACATGTTTTTCACTGATGTCCACACGAACCTTGGTAATTCTCCAGTTGGCCCATGCTTTCCATATCTAAAATCAATGACTATCCATAACTATTCCAAATCCTCTTTTGATAGAAAGAACAACAAGCTTCCAAAATCTACGTATGTACTTCTGCATCCATCTGCTCTTATTATTTCAATCACTTCTCTACCATTTTCAGTGATTATTTTCAAATCATGAACTGGTTGAGTTGCGCTTAGTGGTGTAGGATTAATCGGCTCTTGTCTATCACTCACCGTAAGATACACATTCCTTCTTTCTTCCCTCTCCATCTCTTCATCCAATTTCTGTTTCTTAGAACGCACATTCTCCAGAATTTCTGCTTGTCGCTTTTGTTCGTTCTTGATCCACTCAGCTTCTTTCTCAGAATTCATAGGATTGAAATCATCATTCATTCTTATCTAACTTTCATACAGCTCTTCAATCTTTTCGTACGTGCATTTTTTCAAATCCTTGCCTTTGCAAAACTCCACGTGCCTGAGAATCTTGATCATGAGATTTCTCATTTTAGCCTTAGTAGGAGGTTTGTTATTCTTACTATTATATTCTACGACACTTCTTTCCTTCTGCATTTGTCTCGCCCTCGCAGCCAGAACCTTAGACCTTGATGGAACGCCTAATAGTGCCCATTCTTCAAGATCCATTCCAACTTTAGCATTTCGTAAGCTCAAGAAATGCTTGTTCCTTGTTCCACCGCTCAATCACTCTCAAACTAGCTTCATCATCTTCTTTCTTTTTTTTTCAAAAGCAAGATGTTCAGCCTTAAATTTTTCATCTAAGTTTTTTGATAATTCATGATCATGTGAAATCTGATCCTCGTTACTATCAAATTCAAGTTCTTCTTCTGCAGGTCCAGAAATAGCTTCACCTTTTCCTATGTCTGGTTGACCTACTACTTTCTTAACTGGCTCCCCAATCTTCAAACTATTAGCCAATGGTTTATTTCCAGTAGGTTCAATTACAATGGGAACAAGTGCAATAACATAATCAGGAATTGCTAACGTTCTACATAAGTTCAGCAGTGTACCTGCAACCTCCTTCTCAACTTCCTTCGCCTTCGATGGTGGTGTTACAGTAGTTGTGATAATCGTACCATCAGTGGTTGTAGTAGCAATATGTGTATCTGAAGTAATTGTCGATGAATTTACCTATGAGGTTGCAGCAGTGCTGTCATTTGTAGTATCACTCGATAGAGCCTGCACAACTTCTTCCTCTTCGTCTTCAACTACAACATTCAAAGGTTCTACCACTTGTTCTTTTCCTTCCTCTACCAATTCTGCTTTTCCAACCTTGAAACCTTTAGCCAAAGGTTTAGCCAAGGGTTTAGGACCAGTGGGTTTAAGTATAATAGGAAAATGTGCAGTACCCGATCCAGTCCGACTGGGTAAGGTTTTACATAAGTTCATCAGGTACCCAAGAACCTCTTTGTCAACTTCCTTAGACTTGGGTGGTTGTGTGACCGTGGTTGTCATTAAGGTGGCATCAGTGATTTCATTTGTACTACCAGGGGATTCAGCAACAATAGGAGTGGTTGTTTACTGCCCCACTTCTTCCTCTTTGTCAACTACAACCTTTAAAGCTTCAAGCACGGCTTCTTTTCCTTCCTTGTCAGTAACCATATAGTCACCACCATGATCTCCACTATCGAAATCCATCTCAACATCCATGTTTACATCCTCCCCGAATCAATGCTTTTGCTCCTCCCTTTGAGGACCGGCCTTCTTAGTCATCTTCGTTATTTTATTAGATGCAACAAACCTTGGTCTTCTTACTCTCTAACACGTAAACCCGTGCTTCAACCTTCTTATTGTATTTTCCATTTGTGTACATTTAGCCTTCAACTCATTCACTACTTCTATAATATTCTCACCATATGTGGTACCCGTGGGATCAGATACGGTGGCATTGGGTTGAGCGTCAGTTGTGGCAGTGGGAACAACATCAGTGGTTTGGGTGTTTTGTGATTCAGTTGGGTTAGCAGTGTGTTCAGACATGGTAGCAGTGGGTTGAGCATCATTGCTTTGGTTGGGTTGGGATTCAAGTACCTCCTCATTATCAGGAATGTCTGGCAAGTTAAGCATATTAGGGAATAAAGGTGTAAGCTTTCCGAGAACTTGTCATTCTTTTTCTCAAGTGTAAACACCTTAGGTAACATATGATGTACCTTATACTCCCTTTTATGAGGAATGGGTCCCGTGATCTGTTTCTCCACTATTAATTGAACAAACCTAGGATATAAGTAGTATTTACCCTTTTCTTTAATGTTCTTCATAAACCCCTCAAAGATCATCCTAGACCAGTTAAACACCCTCCCCTGTGATAAACATATGACAGCAGTTGCTATTTTTGATGGAAACTCATCAAAGCCAGTGGTCTTATTGCTTACACACATAAGCAAAGTATGTATTAAAAACTTCCATTGGGGTGAGAACATACCTTTATGATACTTAACTCTTTCCACATTTTTCTCATAACCCAATCTTTCCAACCCCTGAAAAATATCATCATCAGACAAATTGACAACCCCATCAGCATCCTCCAGCTTCAAAACCTCCCTAATCACCTCCTCTTTGACTATAATCTCATTCCCATCAACAACACTCCTAATAACCTCTCGCTCCATCTCGTTCTTGAATTTCGCCGACCAAAATTGATGAATGTAGGCTTTAAGAATGATAGGTTTTACACTTAATGCATAGTGAATTGGTGTGTGTTTGATAAAAGCAATCATCTCATGGAACCCTTCAGTATGATTGTTATTGGTTAGGTATGCAACGACATTGTGTGTGGTGGAATATTCTTTCGGCATTGTGTGATTATTCGGCATTGTGTGATTTGGATGTAAAAGAAGTTTAATTATCAGTTTTGGAGTGGTTAGGGTTTGTGTAGAGCGCCAATTTCATATGTTTAAAGATCAATTATTTCATCGCAGATGATTTGGGGATTATATACTTTTGACCACGATGTTACATAATGACCCTTGAATTTCCATTTTCATCAATATTGCACTAGCAAGTGGTTCGAAAGATACTAGCCGTGGGTTGCCCACACACGTGGGTGGTTAGAAAGATACTACCGTGGGTTGCCCACTGTTATCCGTGGTTACAAATCCACTATCGCTGGTTTTCCCACAACCAACAGGCTTAGACCACGTTTACTCCACAACAAGTAACACCTTATTCACATTTTAATACTTTATCACCATGAAGTTACACAATAGCCCAAGTGGGTTTCCATCTTCATGAAAATGCACTAGCACCTTCTACCCATTTAACACCAAGTCAAATAGTCAATGACTTCATTTACTACACAACAACTCACACCTTCTACCCATTTAACACACTGATTGGTTTTTAACTCTATTTAATAACATATCACCCATAAACCACACATATCTCTCTTGTATCCCCAAAAATTCTTCTCTCTAAAAGTTTTTGTTGGGAGAACTATTTCGAAAATATTTTAGGCAACATGATAGGGTCACAAAAACATCCTCTGGAAATCTCTTCAGATTCAGATTCTTCTGATAGTTCATCCTCAAACAATACTTGGGAGAACTATTTTCCTACAAGAAAAATATCCTTCACGTTTATGAGGACAAAGACAAAGCCTGTTCCTGCTGGACCCTCTTCCTTCCAACCAGAACCACTCACATCTCCACCTCTTGAAGCCCTTGCACCTCAACCACGACCAGCTGGTCCATCCTCATCAGCACCCCTCAAAAGAGAGAGAGTGAGGGGACTTGCTTGCCCAAAAGTCCGGGTCATATTGGGGACAAGGAGTTCAAGAAAGATGCCAGCATGGGCCATAGCAAAGAGGCCATAGATGGTTTAGGTGGTTATGTTGATGTAGTAGTCTTTTGATAGTAGTCCTTAGTGGATAACTCTTGATGTACTTATTAGATAGTTGTATGAATGGGAAGCATCTAGCACTGCATCCGTTGATGCAATTTTATAAATTAATGAAATATATGAACTTTAAAGAAGTCAATTACATGTTTTTTAAAAGTAAGATTAAGTTTAGGAAACAAATATACAAGTCTGCAGGCTGATAATCTAACTTTAACTAAATTTATCCTTCATTTTGACCTTATTCTATCTTACAGAACATATCCTCGTGTTCCCGGTCTTGCCGCATTCTCTCTTCCATTTCTCTTTCAGCCCTATCTTGTTCGGCTAGTTGTTCCATTATTGCTTCATCTTCATGTCGCTTAGTAATCGACTTCTCACCATCCACATTTCCATTTATTTTGTTGTGCTCATCTTTATTCTTGTCACTGCTTCCTTGACAACAACGACCTTTTCGACTACATCCTTCTTAGATCTTTTGTTGTTGTTTCAAATATTTCGTTAACACGCCATCACATGGTCGCTCCACTTCAAAAGAAAAACGCTTACGCACAATCCCTGTTAATTATGCAAAAAAAAAAAATTAAAAATTTAAGGATACTAAATATATTACTAAAACTAGTTATAGCATACTAACATAAGTATACTAACAATAGTAATGATTTTTTACCGTTAGCCATTACTACAAATATGAAATTGATATTACTCAAAAAATCTATATGTAGTTGGGATAAGTTACTAGTTTCATCCAGTGGGCAGTTGGCAAGTTTAGGCAACTTAATAAATTTTTCATATAACACAAATAAATGTGTATCTTAGTAAATCTTAGGCAGTTGGCACAAGTACAACATCAATAATAAACTATCACAAATGGGTGGTTCATACTTAATACACTCATTAAAGTGTATCTTTGTTGATACACTAATTTTGGGCAACCTTAGAAAGTTGACATTGTTGGGCAACCTAATTAAATGCACAAGTACAAAGGGCTGGTAATTTGCACTTGCTTTACTTGTTAGAGTTTACTGTCAAGTCCAAGAATTATTTCCACCTGAGAAATTTGTTCAAAACACAACCATGGATTACGATGACAATTCTAAGTTTAAGGTTTATTTATTGCATCCATCATCGAAACATGCAGTTAAAATACCTAAAAATATCACTTTCAATAAACTAGTTGCGTATGTGAAGAAAAAGGTTGACGGTGTGAAAGACACACAAGATGCTAGAGTGAGGTTATCTTACAAAGATGGTTCCATGGAATTGGACGTTGTTGATGATGAAGACGTCCAATTCTTCATTCATGAAGTATGTTGTAAGAATGAGAAAACTCAGGCTCTGTTCATTTCAACAAAAGAACCACCACCTTCAGAGGTAAAGTCATCTTCGGCTTCTAATCATTTATCATTAGACCTGAATATTCCGCTGATTCACAAAGATTGTTATCATGACACCCCAAAGGTTGAAGAATACTCTTTTCACCAACCTGATTATTCACTTCCTCTGTCGCAAAGAGACTTATTTAAAAATATGCCCATGCCACCAACTGCACCACAACCAGAATTAAAAAACAACGATTCCCAGAAAACCGATACCGTTTTTTTCAAACATAAAGAATTTTATAATAAAGCAGAATGCATGTTTACTATTGGAAAGAAATCATTACTTGAGCATTTTGAATACAAAGTTATTAAATCGATCCCACGAGGTACGCAGTGAAATGTATAAATGAAGGTCGCTCATGGAACATATACACCGTAAAAAACCGGATAGCACATTCTTTGTATCTAGCATCAACAATGTCCACACATGTTCAAGAACTGAATTACATCCTAATCATCGTAATGCGACAATGAACTTACTTAGTCAGTTGCTAATCGAGAAATTGAAAGATAATCGGAGGGTATATACTGGAAAGGACATACAAAGAGACATGAGTCTTGAATGGAAAGTGAACATTTCTTACAAACGATCTTGGGGGGGGTAGGAATTTGGCATTTGAGGTGTTGAAGGGTAAACATGAACAATCGTTTGAGCAGTTAGCTTTATATTGTCATAACCTAAAGCTAAAAACGAGGGACTCAGAACATACATCGATATGCATTTGCCGGAAGATTTAAGATGGTTTTGTAGCATTTGGTTTTATGGTAAGTTTCGGGGACATTTATATCAATTGTTAGTAATATTATTATTACTATTATTATTCTTAATGTATACTAAGCACTAATATATACTTAACGATACTAGATTCGAGTTTTATAGCCTTCATGCGCCATTGATTATAATTGACGCAAGATCCGAAAGGGAAGTATCTAGGAACCAACTTGCTTGCCGTTGGTATGGACGGAAATAATCGATTATTCCAATCGCTATCGGGTCGCACAGGTGAGACCCAAGCTCGGACATTGTTTTGGGGTGGTTGAAAGAATGCATTGGTGAAGTGCCTAATCCGCGATTATTTCGTATATGCATCATTCAATAACAAAAGCTTATGACACGCTTTTTCCAAATTGCTTTCATGGTTATTGTTGTCGTCACTTGATGATGAATTGCAATATCACCCGTAAAAAGCATAAGGCTTTGTACTGGAAGGTGTGCAAAACCTATACAACTAAAGATTTTGATAAAGCAATTTCCGAGCTTCGTGCAAAAAAATCAGAAGCCGTCAAAAAACTAGAAGACGCCGGGTATGAAAAGCTGTCGAAAGTGCTACCATTGTTAGCATACAACCGTTGATAACCACACCAATAGATATGACCCCCAACATTTGCTTGACTTGCTTTTTTGATTCTGATTGTGTTAGGAAGCAAGCAATGCTGATCTAACACCGTCCATTGTTTTGAGGAGAAGGTGAAAATTAAGACAGTGCATGGTCGTGTTGGATTGAATGGGTATGAAACTTTAGGAAGGTCGGATCAAAATTGTCGTGACGAATCCCAAAAGCCAAAAAGTTTTTATACCCCGTGATGTGTTCACATAGGGACAAACGTCGACCGATCGGTTGATGGATGGGTTCCAAACGACCGCCATGGTATCACGGACAATTGGTCCATAGGTAAAACCCCAAACCCATGTGACCAACCAATTGGTTTGACGTCGTAAAAGAAATGTTTGAGGAAAGAGGTTCAAGTCAAAATTTTGATCTACCAAACCCACGTAACCTTTAAGACTCTGCTTGTACAGCAAAAGGTATGAAACTGGCCAATGGATTCGAACACCATAACGGACGGTGAAATGCATGTTGTCTATGCAAGACTTCCAAGCCTTGCACATACTGCGGCATTGAGCCACACACCTCACTGAGAGCCTATTAACTACATCCATTTGAACTTCAATTGGAATGGTGTCAGACATCGTGAAAATTTAATGGGCAACTTTCACATGTATTTTGTGGGCAACTATTAAATGTTCTTGGGCAACCTTGAAATTTTTTTGAGGGGAACTTCGAAACTGTAAGTATGTGTTTAGTGTTGTATGGACAGTAAGAGTATTATAAATAGAACAATTAGAGCATTCATATCTAGGGACCAACCCATAAGATATGCATTTAAGAAATAATACTTGTATTAAATGGTTAAATAGTTAAGTTGGAGTTTAAAGAGTTGACTTGTGCTTAATACTACCATCAAATTAATGAACAAGTACAAGGGGCAGGTTCATAGACACTTGAAAGTGTATGTTCCGTAATTTATTATAGTTGGGCAACTATGACGCATGGGCAACTTAGTCAATAACTAGTTTGTTTGTAACTACTAGTTACAAAACTGTTGTTCTATTAACTAGTTTGTTAATTTTGTTGTATTGACAAACATTTATCAATTAAGAACTTAAAGCAATGGTACCAGAACATGCCCGCATCTCCTTGTACCAAGGACGCCACTCAGATCATGCTTATCGCCACCGTCATAAAATGTTACAACCCCGTCCTAATATGGAATCGAGCCGAAACCAATGTTTTTCCTTTTCATTGATAGGCATATAAACCGCCAGATAACACCAAAGGCCAGTTAACAAAACAC
This sequence comes from Chrysanthemum lavandulifolium, assembly GCA_022545495.1. Lineage (NCBI taxonomy): Eukaryota > Viridiplantae > Streptophyta > Magnoliopsida > Asterales > Asteraceae > Chrysanthemum > Chrysanthemum lavandulifolium. The sequence continues at coordinate 216,837,970 of CM040244.1, forward strand.
ATACAAATATATGTATAAAGGAATGAACACAACTATTACTGCTCAACATCACCCATTGAGTTTGTACTTTTCCTGCTAACATACCAAATGGGATGGAGTCTTGTAAGAGCAATGAACAAAGTATGCAGAACTATAGCCCAATCGGTGCCATCGGTCCGAAATGCAACATGTATTCCACCCACAACTCTATGTGCTATAAAGCAACAATAAAAATGATTAGGTATAAAAGCAACAATATAAAATGAATATACTATCGGAGTGAAAGATATGCGTGACTGTTACCTCGTCCATAAGCCAACCTTTCTTAGGAGGGTCTAAACACACTAAGGATTCCCAAAACCTCCGATCCACATGAACTTCTTTGGACCAAGGAAACATACATCAAAGGAGCCCCTGCTTTCCAAGAAATTCATCGTACTCATCAGTAAGATGTACGATGTCGATAGCCTTGTTCCTTCGGGAAAGAACCTACACACACGGTGTTACTAACAAGTAAATTAAAAACAGTTTAAAAAATCAAAATGTTAAAAGTTGTTTTTCATACCTCAACCCAAGGTTTAACCTTTTGTAACTGTGCGGTCATATCTGGATCCCGGCACCCATAGGGAGGGGTTCGATTATTTTGAGATTCCACAAATCTTTTTGACCAGTAATACGACGACTCTGCACCATCTTTTTTACTCCTATTGTCAGGTGTTATGTCTGCCTTGGCTCTTTTCCAATGGTCTGAATCACAGAAAGCTATAGACCTCTTTTTCTTATCCTTCTCAATCTTCAACAACTTTTCCTTTTGCAACCTGCGATTCTTCTCCTCTATCATCGCCATTAGAAAATCCTTTTCCGTCATCTTTTGTTCTTCCATCCTCCAATGTTCTTCCTCTTCTTTCCTCAACCTTAATTCCTCTTCCAACAGATACTCCTGAGTAACAGGTGATGCATTAAAAATACATTTAATACTATACTATGGCAAAAGTCTACATTTGGAAACCACATTACCAGAACAACATCATCCTCATCATCGACATGAACCGGGTCTGAACGACTGCTAGAAATAAGAGAGTCAACCAATTGGTAGAATTCACGATTTAGTTGGTCTCGAAACTCATAGCTCAGGTGGGAAAAGGATGCGAGAAAGTCCAATTTATCCCGTAGTTTAAATAAAGTTCATTGTAAAACCAACAGTTTGTTTAAGAAATAAAGATAATATATCGATGAACTTATTACCCGAAACCGAAAGTTCTTTCACATGCAAGGACCTACAAAGTAATAAAGGGTATTATCCTTAACAATAATTCTAATATAAATAAACATATACTTATTATTTAACGTTGACTAGTAAATAACTCGAATAATAGCCTCGAGTTTGAAAACACGAATTCAAATCTTGAATGACACAATCCTTGAGGTCGATTTACATTAGAAGACTACCGGTCTGCACCTAGACACAATCGGTAAATACTTTTTTCCGTCTCTACCACGCTTCCATGCAGCAGCCCAACTTCAGAGATACACATCGTAATCATGCGGTAATTTTGTTGGAAGAGTCCTTGGTATGTAGTGTGTAAAATTCCTAAATTGCATATACCACTCCGACCGGTGCTCGCCTAATGTTGGTTTCGATCATAAATTATCTTCGAGTCCTAAATAACATTATCAACCACAAGGAAATTAAATTGCATATACCAGTCCGACTGGTGCTCGTCTAATGCATTGAAACATTTGAATGTGTTTTACCTTGCCAAATAGCAATCCATAATCCGATCTTGTAAACATTACTTTCCTTGACCACGCTACTGCCCTTGGTATGACATCTGGGACTTTATTCCACCGATGAATGCTTCTTTCAAACGACTCAAGAATCCATATCTATAATAATAAAGATGCATTACTCTCATACCTTGGGTTCAATAATAATAACAAAGAAAAGATAATATAAATAGGAATAACCTTGAATGCCCAAACAAATCCAAAGAACGTGTATGTTGGAACATACTTCCGGTCTCTTTCCGCACCCTTTAGGTGTTCCCACTGTGGTTTGATACAACGCTCAGTATCCGGTCGCATAAGTGCCTCCAAATGTGCTCCCCATGGAAAGGAATTCCATGCATCAAGGTCTTCGACCAAACGAAGGAGTGAATCATCCACCCTTCAACCAATAAGCGACCCATAAAATAACCTCTAACGATAACAATAGACACACACGGATCAAGGCCTTCATCGCTTAATTTACCGAACAACTCTTCATCCTCAATGACACCAAGAAGATCTAAGTTGGAAAGTTTTACCCTAATTTGTTTGGAAATACCCTCAACTTAAATGTTAAATCCTCGAACTATATAAATCAAAACTTGTCGTCCCAAAACGAAGCTGTTATAAGAGAAAACTCTGTCGACCAAAATGTAGACTACGACTATCAAGAGTATATATAAGGGCATGTCATAGTGACGATTATCCACAAAACCCTGCTTTTGTAAAACATAATCTAACATATGTGGTTCATGGTCAAAAGAACATATCCACCACCCTCCAAAACAAAGTTGTCCTAAACAATTTCCTTCGAGTATGATTCAGCTTTTCTTTAATTATTGAAAAGTATTTCAATTTGCTCCTAACAATGATATTGGCTTCGTATTCCTTAGAAGAAAAAAATAAACAAGTTAACAACAATTAATAAGTATCTTACGACAACTACAATCAATAAAAAAATGTATACTGACTTCCTAATACGGCAATCATATTTAACAAATGAAGTATTTGTATCATACTCACACCAAATAAACAATGGCCCAATTTTAGACAACTTTTATAACATTTGAATGAGGCTCAGATCTGTATAAATCAATAGTTTACAAAATATCAGGATATAACCGCCATGGCTGCAATAGTATAAACTATAGAATTGCCACGCCAAGATACGGAATATCGCATCACTTGCATGATTTAATAAGATACATGTCGTCACAGCCTCATACACACACACACACACACCTTATGTATACATGCTCCTGTGTATTGTCTTACCAACTCCCAGGCTATCGCCAAAGGCCCGCACCAGGGGATTTGCTAGATTGTTGAACAAACATAATTATAGTTTCGCTAGATTCTTGAAAAAAGTTAAGGAACAATATGATATAGTTGCAAATTCAAAAGAAAGTTGAACATACCAATGTGGCCGCGTTATTTTGCAGGTGTGTATGGAATTTCAACTTAGTGAACCCTTCGATCCCCTACGCACCTTTTGTCGCTTCAACTCCCTTTGGGCAAAGGCCCGCACCAGCGGATTGCTAGATGGTTGAAAAACAAAAGGAACCGATGGGAATTAAGATTGGGAAACTATGTCAAATTCCCTACTCATGTACAAAGTAACGCGCCACCTAGAAACGTTTCTACTCTCTTCTAATCCACAAGTATATCATATTGATCATTAACTTTTTAACAACCTATCAAAAGTGTATAACAAGTATATCGACTCATATAAACTTCAAACCGAGTGTGCATTCGATATGCATTAGCAAGGCTCAGATCCGTAAAAAATTGGATAAGCACCGAACATCGTGATATAACCGCCATGGTCGCAAAATAATGTAATTAAATTGCCATGCCAACATACGGTAAATCACATCATTTGCGATCAAAATAAGATAATCTATCATCACAGCCTCTTGCATATCACAAATACACACATGTGTCCCAAAATAAACCAACTACTTCAAACAATTACCTATGTAAAGGAGTTGGTTAACAAAGTTGCTTGTCAATATGTTATAAACAAGTGGATAAACGTTCATACTTTGACCCTCCACCAAATCCCATTGTTATGTCAAAACCCATTGCTATGACAAGGACATAGGAATGGGTTTTCGCGGAAGCTCAAAGTACCAACGCCTTTTCTATAATTCGTGGATTCTAGAAAACCATTTGAGTTGGATAATCATGGAGTGTGGCGTGTCATGAACAATACACACTATCGTGATCATTGAGATATTCAAAGACAATTTGAATGTACGAAGTTGCGTATGGCCACATTGTTACTTTCAACTTGACTTTGAATCCACAAGTATATCATATTGTTCCTTTTTTGTTAAGTAACTCCTTTACATATATAAACTAAATTTTTGTAAAATTCTATCAACATTCTATAACAATTTTATGACACTCATATAAAGTAACAAAAAATCAAAATATGATAAAATTAACTTCCCTAAATGCCCCATGGGCAACAGTCGCCTTTGACGATGGTCTAAAACTCCTCCATATACTTGTTTGTTCACCTGAATCCAGGTTTGCTAATTGAATAGCATGTCAGATCTAGGTTGATTTATGAATCACACAAATGATCCCAGGTCTGACATGCCATTCAATCAACAAAGCTGAATTGTAAGTAAACAAACTATCTGCATTTGGTTAACCTGGATGCATATAAGATATAACCGCCATGGCTGCAAACAGTAATGAATAATCAAAGATGGATGAACGACACCATATTAAGTTTATTTTGCTACTTTGACCCTCCACTGTCATAGCAATGTTAGTTTCGTAACATAATAATAAGGTGGTGCCGTACATCCATCTTTGATCATTCATATGTTAGTTTCGTAACATAATACGGAGGCTCAGATCTGTATAAATCAATAGTTTACACAACATCAGGATACAACCGCCATGGCTGCAATACTATAGAATTGCCGCGCCATGAAACGGAATATCGCATCATTTGCATGATTTAATAAAATACTTGTCATCACAGCCTCTTACAAATTAATAGCATATATACGTAATGGAATTGTTTGAAAATGTTACATGTCTAGTTTACTCACATACATGATACAAATCTTCGAGCCAATCATGGTTCATTGGGACGGGCGTCTGCTAGGGAGAAATGATTATATACTCACGTAAAATATATATTCATGTGTTGCCATAGGATGACAACCACAATGAAACATGATTGACCAAGATGTTAATCATCTATGTGAGTATACCAATCATGAGTTTCTATTTATATGCATTAGCAAGGCTCAGATCCGTAAAAGGTTTGATAAACACAAAACATCGTGATATAACCGTCGTGGTCGCAAAATAATGTATTAAAATTGTCATGCCAACATACGGTAAATCACATCATTTGCATATCAAATAAGATAATCATCGTCACAGCCTCTTGCATGTACTAAATACAAAATACATTTTTGCTACTAACACACACATCACACACATAAAATCTTCCCACTGAAAGTAAAACCTTTCTTCTCAAACACACATTGGCAACAATCAAACGTTCTGCCCCATGGGTACACAGTAATGTATGCTACGATAACATCAAGGCTCAGATCTGTATTAAAATAGATAACAACAATGACATCAAGATATAACCGCCATGGCTGCATAAGAATGTAATAAAACTGCCATGCCAAGATACGGTCAATCACATCATTTGCTTCATCAAGTAAGATATTTGTCATCACAGCCTCATACATATCAAAAATACACAAATACACAAAACTAGCAGTGGTTTCGTCTGAACTAGCAGTGGTTGTTGACTAAACGTTAATCAATCTAAACTTCCAAGAGTGCCTAAATCCTTATATTTTGGGGGATTAATGGTGGCTTAGAGTTATCTAGGGTTGGCTATAGCAGGTATTCATGGTGCCTTACAATAATCTTAAGAGAAGAAAAATATTCACAGTGTTTTATTAGATAACTAAATGCTTAATAAATAGGCAAAAGTTGCCCAATAAATCAGCTATGTAAGTACAAGGTGGGCCCATGTCAACTATATGGGAGAGGTTCCACCTGCACCGCATTTATTGACATATTAATGGTAATAAATTTTCAAACTTACCCACCTTATATGTGTGAATTTAAATTCAAGTGGTGTTGCTAAATAGGTTACAAAATTCTATCAAAAATGTCTAAAAAAGACTTCAGCCAACAATTTCCGGAACAAAAAGACTTCGGCCAACAATTTCCGGAACAAAAAGACTTCGGCCAACAATTTCCGGAACAAATTGATGAAGAAGAACTTTTAATACAAATGGAGGAGGCTTCTATTAAGGAGGAAAGGGAAAGGGAGAAAGCAAAAAGATAAGCTGCTCTTAAGGAGGAAGCCGAAAGGGAGCGACTTATGCTCCAAGATGAAGAAGTGTTGTTAGAGATGGAGGAAGCTGCTCGTATGGAACAAGCTGAAAGCGATGAACAGGAACGTCGGGAAAGAGAATTCAATGCATTGTATGTAGAGTGGGATGAGAGCAGGTTTGAAGGTTGCTCTGAGTATATTTACGACGATGGTTACGACTCTAACAACTCTCAAACTTGGGATCACCCGAATTATATTTAGTTGTGTCGCAGTTTAATTTTCAGTGTATTTTTTTTCATTAACCCAACCAGTTTGCACCATCATTACAGTGCTTTATTCACTTACTACCACTTATCTTACAGTGGTTTATTCACTTAGTCTAAAACAACATCCATCATTTTGTTTCTCAAACTTAATAAGTAGCAACAAATCACTAAAACCAGATGAGCAATTAATCACCCAATACGTTACCAGTTATCTTACACTGCTTTATTCACATCCAACATTTGTTTCACAAACATAACAAAAACAACTAATCACCCAATACGTTAACTACTTACAAAATTAACCCTAAAATATCGAAATCCAAAATCAAACCAGAACAATTACCGTATCCCTAAATCAATACGATACCAACTTAAAAAGTTAACCTTAAATTAGAGAAACCCTAAATTACCGATACCCAATAAATAACCGAAACCCTAAATTAGCGAAACCCTAAATTAACAAAACCATAAATCAATAGATGAAATACGAAAAATTAAACGCCCAAATAGCGGAACCCTTAATCAAAAACAAAATTACTTACCCTAGCCCAGATCGTTTTTCTTATAGACATTAGATCGGAGAGTGTCGTGGCGATGTGAAGAAGTGTGTTATCTGTTGATGAAAATGTGTTGAGGAAGAAACTGTGTTGTGGTGGGTGTGTTGTTAATAACTGTGGTGGTATGAAATAAGAAGTGTGTTGTGGAAGATTGTATTTACATATATAAAGTGTATAAATGTATAAAGGTTATAAAATTATTTATACCCTTTTTAATTTTTTTTATACATTAATACATTGTAATACTATATACATCATAAGTTGCCCAAAAGTACATACATGTGGGACCCAGTTGCCCAAGATTTATGTACTTTTTATTAATAAAATAAGACCATACTTTTTTCCTAAAAGACAAAAATTGTCAGTTGCCCAACATTGTAAGTCAAAGTTGCCCAACCAACTGACTAGTACACTTGTACTAAGAAAGTACAAGGTGGCCCCACAACATGGGACACATGTAATTTATTTGGGATGGTTGCCCACATTTTGAGTTGGGAGAATTGCCCATGAGGCATTAAGGGAAGTGAAAAAAAAGTGGGGCATTAATATTGTTGGGCAACTGGGTCATTTAGATAATTTTCCCTAATACAAATCTTAACTCAGAAACCTTAACCAAATCCGTACTACTCCAAAAATAATACTCCGTATGTCATGTTTGCCTACCATTCTAGTACATTTGAAGTTCAAGGTACTGAGAGGGGAAGGTGTCGCCTCTTCATCACCCTTCGCCGTCCAACGTGGCGCTTCGCCGTCCGTCGCCGTGACATCGGCGTCCTTCGCCGTCCGCCGCCATGGGTTGCCTCGTCGTCTGCCCGACGAGGTTGAAACTTGTACATTTTTTTTCTTTTAATATAAAGTGATATTTATGTTTTGAATTTTATAAGGTGATGTGTTTTTTGAATAGATTGAAAGGTTCGTGGAGGAACAAAATGCAAACATAAACGCATAATGATAAAAACCTTAAACTGAAAATTGAACAATTAACTAAAAACATGAAATACATAATACGCTTAAACATAAAAAACTACATAATCTCCCTAATAAAAAACAACATAAAAACATGAAATACATAAACGCATACCGATGGAAATAAAACTACTAAAACTTAAAAAAACGAATCATTTGATACCTAACCCTCATAACTTGAAGGGGAATCAAACTCCTCATTAAAGAGCCGACGCTCCATTATGTCGAAGTAGTTGTCTTGGAGGTACAGAGCTTCCCGTGCTTCTTGCTCACGGCGAGCAGCTTCTTTACGTGCCCGCTCTTCCATAATCTCCCTACCGTTTTCTTCATCTTGTTCTAGTCACGAGGAAGCCTCACTTAACCCGCTGGGGTGGTTTTGAAAATCCACATGTGGACTGTTCACAGGTGGAGTTGGAACAATTGGGAGGTATGGGATGTTTTCAAAACCCACCGGAAAGACATTTTCCGGTGGTGTTGAGTAAACTTCAAGTTCAGGTGGAAAGCTTGTTAGAGGAAACTGTGGTGAAGCTGAAAAGCTAGTTGGAGGAAACTGTGGTGAAGTTGAAAAGCTTGTTTCCGGCAGCTTTTCTGGACTTGAGAATTGCTGAGAAAAATCTTTGTGAGACATTTTTGTGTGTGAATTGTGTGAGTTGTGTGTGTAATTTGTGACTGGTAGGGTTATATATATAGGCTCATATAATCCCGCTCAAAACTATACCGTTTGAATTTAAAATTTGAATTTTAGAATTTGACTTTGAATTTGAAAACCACCTCTATAAATAACAATTTATAACCACCATTTTTTCACATCTACATCAATTAAAAAAAAACACAAATGTCTCAAATTCAAGTGGAACAAGTCTCGAAGAAATGTTGCTTCATGTAAGTTCGATAGAAATTTCGCAAGCTATAGATATGGAAAATAACCGTTCGAAAATATTTTTGGAACGACGTTATGCGATGTTCAATAATCGACTCACCGATGACCATCGCACAAAAAATTCAATCACGGGTAAATGGACGAGGATTAACGTCGATTGCAAAAATTCAACGCAATTTACAAACAGCAGTGTGGTCAAGTGGTCAAAATGACCACACTCATCTCGAAAATGCGAAACTAAACTTTCAAAGAACAATTTGGTGGAAAGGAGTTCAAGTATGTTCACGCTTGAGAGATTTTGAAAAATTGCCCTAAGTGGGATGTCAAGATCCGATCCATTAGTATGTGTTGTATTTTTTTTACTCGTGTCGTTTTTTTTCCGTATCGTGTTTTTTTATTATTATTGTATTATGTATTGTATTTTTATTTTGAATGAAATGAATTTAGTTTATTTGGAAATGAAATTGAATAAAAAATAAATAAAGTGGTAGTGGTTGACCCCAAATGAAGAGGTTGAGATTTGTTATGAGTGAGGGGGGGGAGGGGGGGGGGTTTGTTGTGGTTAGTTGTGGAGAAGTGAGATGCTGATGTGGCGCTGAGGTGACACTGATGAAGAGGGTATGCCTCGTCGTGACACCTTCCGCTCTGAGTATACATAAGCTATTGGTATCTTAGTCTCTTAGATGTCTTTAAGTGCCATTAAAATTCTCGACATTGCCAAATGTCTCAAATCCAAGTCATATTCTTTTTCGCGTGTTGTTGTTCTTGCCGAACATTCACTTCATTGTGTTTGAATGTAATCATAGCGATTCTTGCTCACCTTGGAAATGCCTATATTCTCCATATTCTTCCACTGCAAGTGTTACTTGTAATAAAGAATTTAGAGTCAAACACAAATTTTCATTCCATTTGTAGCGTCTCGAAAAAGATACAACAATAAAAATACTCAATCCCGCTAAAACATAAAAGGTAAAAGAGATCACAATGGTTTTTGTAGAAAACTATAAAGGGATGAATAGTTTTACCGATTAAAACTTTGTTTTAAATTATTTAGACGGACTTATGTCAATCTATTTTGAGTGTGTGTCGGATATTGATAGTTATACGCATATATAAACTATGCTACAAGATAGAGAAATAGATACACAACCACAACACAAGTATTTATAGTGGTTCGGCTACAATGACACATTCCTTGCCCTACTCCACTCCTCGAGTACCCAACTCGAGAGTTTGTAATCACTACACACCTCAAGCTCCTTTATATGGCAGATAAGCCTTCACACCGTCGCTTACACTTTATCCGGTACAAAGCTAAATACCGGGTTCTTCACACAAGGTAGAACCAAACCTACGTCTCCTACACTTTATCCGGTACAAGGCTAGATATCGAGTTCCATTACAATGGAGGAACCAATACCCTACACACCAAGTATCACAACTGATAAGGATTTAAAACATATGTTTTTATGGGGTCATTTAAGCCCTAAATCGATACATTTTATATCCGTTACTACTTAAAATATTTCCTTTTCACAGTTTAGGTATTTTGGAAGCAATATGCTGGAATGAAACATATTTGGACGAAAATGAGCGAAAACATGAAAAAACGACAAAGTCAAGAAACAAGGCTGTTTTGCAAGCCTAACGGCGTTGCAACCCAAAGGGCGACGCCGTCCCTAAGGAGGATTTCTAATTAGATTGCACGCGACAACTCAAGTGTAAAATTGGTTCTAAAGCATGACGGTGGCACGCCTATTTTTTGAAAAGCGTATCTCTTTGCTTTACACTAGACGTCCAAGAACCAATTCAAGACGACGTCCCATATGAAGACAGACGGTGTCACACATCTCTTTAGATGTCGTTCCAACGATGACTTGGCCCAAACGAAACCCTAATGACGGCGACCAGACGGCGTCACCAGCAAAAGGCGACGTCGTCGCATTTGTAAATCTATATATAGAATTCGATTTTTCTGCATTTTAAGTGGTAGAATTTTGGAGAGCAAACCCTAGTTCGTGTGTAGTCCGACTTGGACAATATTTTAGGGTTCAAAACCCTTCTTTACATCAAAAGATAAGTTTGTTAATCAATTAAAAGACTTTAAACATTAATGGCAATAAATGATAAAGGTGTTATGACTTGATGCATTTATTATATATCCTTGCAAGTAAAAGATTTTGCTTCAAATCGCTTGACATCTACCAAATATTTGGGTATGTTTGGCGTAATAGGCTAGGGCTGGAGCTGGGGTTGGGACTGGGGCTGGAGCTAGGGTTGGGGCTGAGACTTATATTATAAGCCAAAATTAAAATTTGTATTTTTATAAACTTGTTTGGCAAATGAGCTGAGACTAGGGTTTATTATTGCAAAATTACTAAAAATGACATAATTAAATGAGTTTTTGTATATGTTAAATATTTTTGTGAGTAAATAAGTAATTTATTTTTCGAAAGCCCCAGGCTAAAGTTTTTAGCCCATTTTATGGGGCTAAAGTTTTTAGCCGACTTATTTTATAAGCCCTTCCATAAGCCATATGACAAACGAGACTTATTTTATTAGTCGCCTCATTTTAAAAGGCCAAGCCCCAATAAGCTCATTTAAGCCCTCGCCAAACATAACATTTGTTTCAAGTCATTTAAAAAGTCATTTATGCAATGTTAAAAACTTTATTAAAAGCTTTTTCAAATAGTAAAAAGCTTTTTATCAAATGCCCCATTAGAAATGCTCTAATGCATTCAGGGGGTGCTTGGTTGGGGGTAATAGGGTGGGGAATGGTAAAGGTAATGATTAAGGGCCCGTTTGGTTGGTGGGTTTTGGATTTGGATTTAGGATTGATTGTGAAAGTTGTTGTTTGTTATATGAGTTTGTCATTTAAATAGTGATGACGGCTCACTAAAAGTAACAGTAAAGTGGGATTATGGGTTTTCTCTCTCACACACTTATATTAGACCATATCACTCTTTCTCTCTCACACATATATACATTTTTTTTTAATTTTTAAATCTATATTTAGAGTAAATTACATAAATGGTCACTGTGGTTTGTCTATTTTTTCACATTTAGTCACTATTTTTTTTTACAAAGTTAGTCATTGAGGTTTCAAATTTTACAAATCCAGTCACTAAGGTTTAAATTTCGTTACATAAATGGTCACTGTGGTTTGAAACTTCAGTGACCATTTATGTAACGAAATGGACTAAATCTGTAACAATTTGAAACTTCAATGACCATGTATGTAAAAAAAAAAGTTTGGTGACTATATGTGAAAAATTGGACAAACATAATGACCATTTATGTAATTTACTCATATATTTATTATTAAATTAATAAAACAAATATAATTCCTCTCTCTTAAACCCACACTAAATCCAAATCATAAACCAAATCCAAATCATATTCTAAACCCACTTATAAACCAAACGGACCCTAAATATGTCTGGTTAGGAGTAGGGAATGCAATTACTGTTTAGTATTGGGTAATGGGGCATTACCCAGTAAATTGGGAGGTATGCTAATGATTACCCACCACCACCACCAGCAGTAGCCACCACCACCAACATCAGCCACCACCACCACCACTACCACTACCACCAGCACCAGCCACCACCATTAGCAGCCACCACTGATAGCAACCACCACCACCACCACCAGCAGCCACACCATTAACAACCACCACCACCAGCAACCACCACCACCACCAGCTACCACTAGGGGTGTTATTCGGGTTGACCCGGTCGGGTTTGGGTCAAGCCTTAAAAAAACATACCCGAACCCGACTTTGTTTAGAACTCTGCCCGTCAATTCGAGTTCGGGTCAACTTGCCCGTCAATCCGGTTCGGGTCAACCCGAGTATTTTACATTGTAAAAGTGTTGTTGAGCCGGGTTAGTCGGGTTCGGGTCGGGTCAAGGCTAAAAAAACATACCCGAACCCGACATTGTTTAGAACTCGGGTCAATTCGGGTTGACCCGATTGACCCGAATATATTTTTGAACTCGATTGACCCGACTCGAATTGACTCGGGTCGGGTCAAGCCGAATGACACCCCTAGCCACCACCACCACTACTTTAAAGGTTAATGTGTTTTTCTTAAACCAAACACTATTAAAGATTTAAAGATAATGATAATCTTCATTCCATTCATTTACATTCCCTTTGCCTTTCTCTTTTCCATTCTCATTTTTTGAACCACGGCGCCCTAAATACATAAGTCTTTGCAAGACAACTCCCCCTCGAAAGGTCTACAGTAATTTTTCCAAAGCACTATGTTCCTTGAAACTTGACCAAATCCCTTGAAACCTGCTCCACCCATACGTTCGTGCTGTTTTAAAAAAACATCGTAAAGTGTGACAAAAAAAAATCCCATTATCCCGCCTTTTTAGATTCATCCCACACACTTTACAAATTCAAACATTCCCGCTTCTCCTAGTACTCCACAACACCCCAATCAAACATAGGCTAGGCTTTTTGTCAAAAAAAAAAAAAAAACCCAGTTTGGTCTGTGTTTTTTTTCTTGTTTGTTCGGAGATGTCGTCTTCTGTTGCAATGGATAAAAAGAAGAAAGAAGAGGATGTGAAGGGAGGCGAGTTGTTGTTCTGTGGTACTACATGTCCCGTACCCAAAATGCGGCGAAAAGCGTTGCCCGAAAATAACTTTGTTTCTCCGACACGACTTCGGTCTCTTGTCGGAGTTGATATTCGCTATGTTTCTTCTGGTTGTGGTAAGTTTGTTTAAGCTCATTACATATAAACTTACATATTCTTATTAAAAGTCTCGGAATAAAAGTTTAAAGTTAACACTTTTATGGGGTCCATAAAAGTTTTTATTATCAGCTTTTAGGGGCTGTTTGGGATTGCAAATGTAGATAATCACTTTTTTGAATAGGTTTCCAAACACTATTTATTTTCTGTTATCTGCCAAATGTGATAAATAGAAACTTTTTCCCCAAGATTCAACCCCAAACAAAAACCCTCTTTATACATGAGGGTTGTGTTTTTATGTAAATATTTAAGGGGAAACGAAAGAAAATTGGATGTTTTTTTTTGTCCTTATAAAGGAAAATAAAGTTTAGAGGAAGATGAAGGGAACTTTTTTAAACATGAATATACTTTGTGTAAAGACTAACATGCATCTTTTCAAAGATTTTGCACTACCAATTAAAGGTCATACATGTAATTTGAACAAGTTACTTTGAACTAAGGGTGTGTTTGTTTCGGCTTATATGGCCGGCTTATGGCTTATTTGGTTTTGGGCTTATGTTTCATAAGCTAGCTTTTCGTAGCTTATTTTGAAACTTTTCGGCTTATATAAGTTTTATATGACATAATAAGCTTATATAAGTTGAAAAGTTTCAAAATAAGTCACAAAAAAGTGAGCTTATGAAACCTAAGCCCAAAACCAAATAAGTCATAAGCCGACTATATAAAAATAAACACCCCCTAAGTTATTTTCCTTTAAATCAAGAACATGAGTTAAGGTTAGTTCATTTTACTTTCTTCTATCTCAAGAACATCCAAACACTTACTTTACTTTTCCTTTTCTTTTCCCTTTCATTTCTTTAAAAGACATTGAGAACAGAGTGTTAGAGAGCTGTTTGGGTTAGCTTGTTTAAGTGTTCATAGAAAGGCCAAAAGTATTTGGGTAAAAAAGTGGCTTATTTACTGAAAAAAGCTAATAAGCTAACCCAAACGCCTCGTTAATGTAAAAAATGAACTGTTAGATACCTTGCTGACCTCGATACTATCTTAAATTTTATATGCAGCATCTTTTCATTGCGTGGCATTGAGTGTGGATGGACGTTGCTTCACATGGGGTAAAAATGAGGCAAGTTTCAAGCATTTATCAGATTGACAAGTGATACTAGCCTCTTCAAATTACTAAGCATATCATATCAAGCAATTTCCTAGTAAAAAAAAAATAGAAATAAGTTAACTGATACTCGGTAACTAACATATTTTTTCACCGAATAAAAGTGTAGGAAAACAATGCTATGGTTATGAATTATCTAAGATTATTGGTACACTGTTCTCTTTATATTCAGTGAAACACATTGTTAGTAGTAACTGTTTTATTTTATAAACTATGGAATGGGTTTATTGTAATTCTTCTAGTGTTTTGAAAAGGTAAATTGATATTATGAAATCTGTAGAGAATTATATAAAATTGTGAACCTTTGAACGGGGTATATATGATTTCAATCTGTACAGGGAAGGGAGAAATGTAACTTGTATCTACCAATGTTAAAATTAGAGAAATTTTGACACATAGGAAAACAATGCTATGGTTATGAATTATCTAAAGGCTATTTTATTTTTGTTATTTCAACCTTGTACTAAACTGTATCCGTTGAAAACACATCTTCAATAATTGTACTGCAATGACATATAAAAATGACTTTGAGGAATGAGTAGAAAATGAAAAAAATAATTAAAATACTACCATTAGTGCACAATTTTGTGTTGTGTTGCTTGTATTATACCATTGTATTGAACTTACAATCAATGCAAATGTTTGTGTTCTTTCTAATATCCCATACAAAAAAACTACTGTATTCTTGCAGAAGGGGCAACTTGGACATGGGGATAAAATCTCACGCAACAATCCAACAGTCGTCTCTGGTCTGTCTAAGTAAGTTATTAAAATGCTTTTGCTTTCCCATAATACGATATTTTGCTTAATCATGATAGACAGCATATCATATGTGTGCGTGTAATATAGAGCAATCTAGGTGCACAAAGTTAATATTGGTTGTCTATTCACAGATATAAAGTAGTTAAAGGAGGAAGCGGAGGAGGCCATACTGTTGTGCAAACTGAAGATGGCATCTCTTTCTCTTTTGGTTGGAACAAGCATGGACAACTTGGTACTGGCTCAACTAAAAAAGGTGGGTTGGAATTGTAACAATTGTACAGATGATATTTAATGAAGTAGAATCATTTTCTTAATTTTAGTCTCAACAGTTTTCTTATGCTAAAACTTCTTACTTCTTTTGTTTATGCAGAGTTTGAGTTATCTCCAGTACAATGTCTTATCACAGACGTAAGAGATGTTGCTTGTGGGGCAGACTTTACTGTTTGGTTAACCTCTATCAAAGGCGCTTCTATACAGTATGGTCAATCTTAGTTCTTTGATTCTTCTTTTAGCATGCTGAAAGTATTCTTATGATAATGTTATCTAATTTCCAGAACTGCTGGACTTCCACAGTACGGTCAACTTGGTCATGGAACTGACAATGAGGTATGTGTAACTTGTTTCTGTCATGGAACTCTTGTCATTTCACTTTGATTTTCTATGTTTTTATTTATCACATGGTTTCTTATATGCAGTATAATACGAAAGAGAGCTCTGTGAGGCTTGCTTATGAAGCTCAACCTCGCCCTAGGGCAATAGCTTTTCTTTCTGATGAAACAATACAAAAAGTTGCGTGCGGGTCAAATCATACAGGTTGTAATAGAATACACACTTATTTATTTTTTAGAGTGTGTATATCTGTTTATACTCTATAACTTTTCTGCCTCTAACATGATCGAGTGTTCACAGTTGCATTGGACTCAAAGGGGTACATTTATACGTAAGTTATCTTGCATCATTGTTTGTTAAATGTTGGGCCTTATTTACTTGATTATACTAATTATGCATCTTAAATTCATTGTAGGTGGGGCTTTGGAGGATATGGAAGGTGAACAGTTTCTGACATTATCTGAAAATTTTCTTATAAAAAAAGAAAATCGTACATGAAACTTATTGAAAAATAGGGCGGTTTTTCTTTGGCAGTTCACAAAGAGAATCGTTGCTTTTGCTATCTAAAACAACTAATTGACTTGTAAAGTATTTTTTAGTAATACTCGTGTTTCTCTTATTTATTTAATGGTTATGGTGCAATATCTTAAACTATGATAATAGGCTTGGGCATAGAGAGCAAAAAGATGAGTGGAGTCCTCGCCGTGTTGATTTTTTCACCAAGCATAATCTTGTACCTGCTGATGCAATACTTTCAGCTGGTTCTGTTAGCTCTGCTTGTATTGTTGGTACGCTGTTTTTTCTATGTTGAAAACTTAGATTTTATAACAAAGCATGAAACATATATACAAGTAGTGGGTGTGGCAGGCTGTGTAACGGGTCAAAATGGGTTTAGGGTTGAAACATGATTATTGATTACATAACAAGGCTATTATACAAATAATATTAATATATGAAAAAAAAAAAAAGATTTTGGAGTTTTTATGCACTAAAAAAGACTTGGTCAATTCTTGCATTGTTTGGCTTTCCCTTATAACTATATTGTTTTATTCAACATGTTTGATATATAATACAGCCCTAATCGACCCTTTCATAAGTATACAAGTGGGCTGAAATCACCACCTTTAAATGCATGCAGTCTTTGTCCTCAAATCGTATTTGTACATAAATATCTTTCTCTTGTATTATGAATGACCTTGTTTTCTTGTCCAGGTGTAGGGAAGACTTACATTTGGGGTAAAATAAAGAATACGGGTGATAATTATACGTACCCTGAACCTCTCATGGATTTAAGGTTTCTACCTTCTTCTCTAAATCATATTCCCCTAAGACCATCATGGCCATGCGACTTGGTGTTGCCCTGTGTTTACCTAAAATAGATGCAGATTCAAAGTTCAACACTAGATTTTGTTTAAATGTTTAATTCAACCGTCATTTCTGTTTCTTATCTTGTCATAGTGGCTGGAAGATTCGCTGCATGGATTCAGGAAGTTTGCATAATTTCGTTGGTGCTGAAAGCTCATGCATAAGTTGGGGCGATGCTCAATCTGGTCAACTTGGATATGGGCCCAATCAGCAGAAGTATGTTTTCTCTCTTGTTTGTTTTTGGTTCTGTTCCTTGATCATCTAATAATTGTTTATTTTATGAGGTGCAGATCTTCTGCGAATCCCAAAAAGGTAGACATTCTTGAAGGCATGCATGTTATCAGGTTGGTATTAGAATCATATATAATTACATGACATATGTGGGCCCACACACACATTATGTGTTTGTATTGTTCTTGTGTAGTGTTGCGTGTGGTTTTGCACATTCCTTGGTGGTGGTTGATAGATCAAATGTAGGCGATCAACTTGACCAGGTACTACTTATGTGATCTATTTTTTCTTCCCATTCTTGCAGTTTGTCTAGGATTTCTGGTTCTTGGAAGTTGTATTGTATTACTTAAGATCGTTCAATTAGTCGATCTCTTAAAGAACATGTTTTTTTATTCAATCTGAATAATGATTGGAGATGGCTCTGTATTCAAGATACATGCAAATGAAACGTGGATCATAGGCTCAACACAAATACTGATTAGCCTGCAGACAGACACCCTGCCCAACCTCACATATCCCGATCTTTTATGTTTGTTTATAACTGGATATCGTATGACATATTTACATATTGATGGAAACTGGGTTGATCTTTAAACACAAATTGACATTAAATGTATAAGGGGATGTAGTTTGGTTGATATTTAACCCAAAGTTTGACATAATTTGATGGAAATTGGGTTCCTCCTTTTTTTACGGTCAATATGATCAAATCCCAAAAACAGACCTTTTTTGGGCCAGAAACCAATCTCTGTCAGTTTGGTTTAGGTTTAGGTTTTAGGCCAAAACAGACCCAGGTACATACACATCCCTATCTTCCCAATCCGAAAGTACCGATGACTTGAACTGAGACCCTAATAGATACACCTGTTGATGCCGAGACTACAATTATGACTCTAACCTGGACACTACTCTGAAATTTTAGCTACAAAAATCTGCTTAAGATTTATGTTTTATTTTATTGGATAACTTGATCACCGTAGCTTGTTTTTTGCAGCTTGATGTTTATGATGGCAAAGATACTGATGAAGGTATGCTCATTTATATCTTACAACAAGGATGTTTATTACATAATACAAGTTTCTGGTTCTAGATCCCTTTCATTAAGTTTATCTTAAGAAAAAGGATTTTTATAATGCATTCCCTATAATACAGGAATTAAAAAGCCTGCAACATCTAAGAAAACCACCAGAAACAGTGCTGCAAAAACATCAGACAATGCCAAAAAGCGGAAGAAAGCTGAGGAATCATATGAGTCAGAAGTTATGGAAGAAAGCCATGAAAGTGAGAATGATAGTGTTGAAAAAACTAATGGGCGAAACAAGCAGAGACATGGCAAGACTTCCAGCAGGGGCCGCTCTTCAGCCGCCACAAAGGCTGCAACATCTAAGAAAACCACCAGAAACAGTGCTGCAAAAACATCAGACAATGCCAACAAGCGGAAGAAAAAAACTAAGGAATCACATGAGTCAGAAGTTATGGAAGAAAGCCATGAAAGTGAGAATGATAGTGTTGAAAAAACTAGTGGGGAAAACAAGCAGAGACGTGGCAAGACTTCCAGCAGGGGCCGCTCTTCAGCCGCCACAAAGGCTGCAACACCAGCCAGAAGAGGAAGATCAAGAACCAAGACATCTTAGAACAAGTTTTCTCAAATTTTCATCGATCTTGTATGCTGTTTCATTGATCCTGTCTTTTGATGCCATGGCATTTGGAATGATTCATTTAACTGTTGATTTGTGGTTTAGTTTTTGTAAACATTTTTCAACCTGGGTAACCACATCAAGAGAATGGAATTCATCCTTCATTTATTGCCAACCAACATAGAATATTTTTGTCCCCATGAACTTATTAAATTATGTAGGATAGTAAGGCTTACAAGTTACAAGTACACATGAGGTAAAAGGTAAAGCTCATTCTTCTTGTGTAATGTTATACCCGGCATAACTTCAAAGTCTATATCTTCCTTCTGCATGCCATCTGGCAACCCCCAATCAAACAAGTAAAGAAGATTAGCAAGTAATAAATCCACAGTGACAGTTCCCATCAAGATCCCAGGACACATTCTTCTGCCAGCTCCAAACGGAATGAATGTAAAACCATTTCCTATAAAATCAATATCGCTACACAAAAACAGTTCTGGCAAAAACTCCTCCGGGCTGTCCCAAGATTCTGGGTCCCTTCCGATTGCCAATGCATTCACAAAAACTAAGGTTTTTGGCTTGATTTTGTAACCATGTAAAATGGTTTCTTTTGTTGTTTCTCGAGGTAGTAGAAGAGGGACACTAGGGTATAACCTCATGGTCTCTTTTACTATAGCCTTCATATAGGTGAGTTTAGGAAGATCATCCTTGTCTACTCTACCCTTCTTTCCCACGACGTTTCTCACTTCTTCTTGTGCATTTTTCATTACTTGTGGGTACTTCATTAGTGCTGTCATTGCCCACACCACTGTCGCTGCGCTAGTATCTGTTCCAGCTGCCAACACATTCTTAGAAAAGACAGAAGGAAACAGTTAGACCCGAAACCAAAGGACCTACAAAGACCACCTAAAAGTCAAAGATTATTATTCACCAAACGTAAATATTTATTTGTAAATTTCAAATTTAAATTTATAAACCAACAGGGGCTTTTGCCTTCATTTGTCAAAAAGAGTTCCAGCCATTCACCAATTAGGTTGTGGGTTCAAATTTTATTAGGGACAGTTGGGTTACAATCAACTGCTTAAACCGCTATAGTAAATTAAAGAGTAAAATCCTAAATACATCTCCGTGGTTTGCCCATTGTTTTTTGGCACACAAACATCTATTCGTTAGTAAAGTCGGGCATGATACATCCCTCCGTTAGTAAAGTAAGCCACAGAGGACTAACGGTGCAAATTATTTCTCCGTTATCTTCTAACGCGAGAGAAAGTATTTGCATCGTTGCAATTTTTATTTTCTACTTTTTAAATAAACTAAAAAGGCACGGCGAGGCTCGAACTCGGGTCTCATGCTTCACCAAACAGCGACACAACCACTAGCCTAAGCATCCAGATTTTTTTTTTCTTTAACCATTTTCTGGTCAGGTTTATAAACTATAAACCGGTATAAGTTTGGGCCAGTCGGTTCATGGTGGACCGGTCCGGTTCTTGGGGCGTAGCCTGATCCGTTGGACTCATTTTTTCGTTCTCTTTCGTCTGGTATCATCGGAGATTCATTTGGATTTCATTTGAACTTCGATAAAGATATATACGTGATCGATACTTGTCCGAAAATTCACGTGTTTACTCTGTTTTCAGTTTTTCATACCTACAAAGTAAACTACTCGTCTGAAAAGTCGATAATTTTACTTTGTAGGTACGAAGAACTGAAAAAGGAGTAAAAACGTGAAATTTCGGACAAGTATCAATCACACATATATTTTTATCAAAGTTCAAATGAATTCCAAATGAATCAACGAGGATCCGTTGGTCTCTTTTTTCATTCTCTTTCTTCTGGTATCCTCGGGGATTCATTTAGACTTCATTTGAACTTCGATAAAATTATATACGTGATCGATACTTGTCCGAAATTTCACATTTTTACTCCGTTTTCAATTCTTCATACATACAAAGTAAAATACTCGTCTGAGAAGTCGTCATTTTACTTTGTAGGTACGAAGAACTGAAAACGAAGGAAAAATGTGAAAATTTGGACACGTATCAATCACGTATACATTTTTATCGAAGTTCAAATGAATCCCCATGATATTAGAAGATGGAGCATGAAAGAACGAGTCTAACGGATCTAGCCCTGCCCCAAGAACCGGCCTGGTTCACCATGAACCACTTGGCCTAAACTTATACCGGTTTATATTCTATAAACCTGACAAGAAAATGGTTAAAAGAAAATTGCGTGGGAATATTAACACCATTGGATGCTTAGTCTAGCGGTTGTGTCGCTGTTTGGTGATGTGTGAGACCCGAGTTCGTGCCTTGTTGTCATTTTTTATTTTGTTATTTAAAAAAAAAAAATTAAATTGCACTGTTAGTCCTGGGGACTAAAGGGGCAAATATTTTCTCGTTAGAAGATAACGGAGAAATAATTTGCGCCGTTAGTCCTTATTGGCTGACTTTACTAACGGAGGGATGTATGGTTCCCGACTTTAGTAACGGAAGGATGTTTGTATGCAAAAAAAATAAAATAAAAGGATGTATTGTGCGACAATGAGCAAACAACACGGATGTATTTGGGACTTTACTCTAATTAAGTATATCTTATTCAACCAATAGAGATACTGTATGATAGTTACCATGAGATTGGCTTTAATGTGATCGTAAGTGAGGTTTAAGTGTTGGTCTTTCTTGAGTCGCAATAAAATATCTAAAAAATATTCTTCATTCTCTTCACACTTGGAAAACTTTATAGGGTGTGCATGATCATCAATGAGGTCTTGGTAAAACAAATCAAAGTACTGGAAGCATTTCTCAAGCCGATCACTTAACTTATCTATTGAGCCCACAAAAGGCAGACCAGGCCAAAGGTCCGAAGCAAAGAAGTTAGCTATCATCGCCTGAAGTTCAGTAAGTTGATGAAGAACCTCCTTACTTTCATGTCCATCTTGGCAACTCTTTCCAAATCCAACCCTTGTCATTATAGTACTCGTCACACGCTTGGTGATTTCACTCAAATTTACTTTCTTAGATGAAAGAGCCAGCCCATGAATCATTTTCATGGCATTTGAGACCTCATCTTCATGAATATAGCTAAAACATTGTACCCTTTTAGGGCCTAACAAATGAGCCATAAAAATCTTTCTCATCTCTCTCCAGTACTCATTGTAGGGCGAAAAAGCAACGTCAAGGCCATTATAAGATAACTTCTGTTGGTCATGCAACGATGGCCTATTACAAAAGACTGAATCTTGGGTTTTCAAGACTTCTTTTGCTAGACTAGCAGATGAAACAACGATAGTTGGGATGAAACCAAACTGAAGAGATACAATTGGACCATAGGTTTTGGAGATGTTCCATAGGGAAGTATGTAGGTTCAATTGATCAATCTGGTGCAAGTTTCCAATGATGGGTAGTCCACGAGGACCTGGTGGATCGAATTGAGATTTGTTTTTGATGATTTTTGGAAAAAGGTAGAGAACCGATAGAAGGGGAAGAGACGTTAGAAGAAAAAGAAAAAGCAGTGCCATAGCTGATACGTTACGAAACTCTACTTTTTTTTGGAACGCAAAGAAATATTTCTTGAAAAACCAGCAGCTGAGCTACTGAAAAACAGGACCTTAGGCTATAACAATCATTAAACACACCACAAATTTTAGATTAAAAACAACAAAGAGATGAGTATTACGATGGATATCTATATATGATGCAATATAACATTATTACAGCAGAGAGAGAACTGTGGTCCTTTTCTACTTAAGGACAAAAAGATAAACCTTATGTGGTGAAGAAGAGCAAACATAAAAGTTCTGTGGTGACTTTTTTTTTGAACGGCAAGTAATTTCATATAAACACTAGCGAGAAGCTAAAGATTACACCACTCCGATAAAAAGCATATAAAACACCAAAAGAAAATATCACCACTTGATAGGTTTTTATTTCTAAATACGTGAACATATTGAATTTCTCTTGATAGTATAGACGAAAATCAAATCACAGTCACTTATTTAATAAGATCTTATAATCATAAATAAGTAAAACATGTCAATGCACACTGCAAATACCACTATGGTGGTTACCGGATATCACTTGCATAAAACACAAAGGTCGTAAAAGATCACTTTCCAAAGTAAACTATTCGACCCTAACTCCCATGATTCCAGGACAGGTTACACGAATATCTACGATATGAAATTGGATAAGACCAAATGTTACGTTATTGAATTAGGCACAATCAATAACCCTTTGCTTATTGTGTGATCACTTTCCAAAGTTTAATGCCCTTGGGTTACGAATATCTACTTAATAAGACCAAAAGTTAGTTATGAATTAAGACAATTCAATAACCTTGCCATATAAGTGTTTATGTTTCTCCCGGTATTGTACTTTTCAGCATTGTGTCTTCGTCAAGATGACATCTCTATTTATAGTAGAGAACACTCAACCCTAGTCAATGGACATTATGAATGATTAACGCCAATTAATCACCCATAATAAACCTCCATTATCATAGAAATAGTGGTTACATGACCAATTAAACGTGGTCATAAAGCGCTCATAACAAACCAATTGAATGAGTCAAAGTGTTACAAAATAATCATCGCAACACTACCAAGAGGAACCATTACACTAGCAAAGCAGAACCATACACTACATAGAACCAGGAACCATAAGAAGAACCATTACACTAGCAAGTAGGAACCATAACACTACCAAGAGGAACCATCTATTACTACGTTATCGAAGTAGTAACTAATACACTACCATTACTAACCACTATTGAGTTGAGTCACTATGGTGTCAGGTGGGACCTCATGGGTGTACACTGCACCTCCTAACCCAAAACGGTGTGAACTAATCCCACAAGTGCACTAAATTTTCCAACAATCCTCCCCAAATTTAGTTCACTTCCTTTTCAAGAAAAACAAACATCAAACAAAACATGTGCATAAACGAAAATATCCCGAGGATTGAATTTCCATCTTAGTACATTACACGCTCAAATATTCGAGAATCGGGGTGTTCTAAGAATTGAACCCTTCAACCCATTTGAATACCTGAAGATAAAATACACACAAGTTTTCAAACACTTAAAAGCTCCCGACACTATACAAGCCATGTGTCCATATCCAAATTCATAAATGTTGTAAGAGCCAAAGTCCAAAGCTCCTCAAGCGGCAAAACTTCAACATTCACATAGGTGGTTCCTCTTTATTCATGCTCCCGCCAAGCACTTTTTCAAAGAAATTAACCATTAAGAAGTAAAGACTTCATCCTCCTTTCAAGCAGTTCGAGCACAACCTTGGGATGTAAATAAAACATGTGCTCCAGTCCATCGAATGTTCACTTTCCACATTGAACTCAGCTCCCAAGTTTCCTCGTGAGGAGTTGGGTGTCTTAGCATTCAAATGACTAAGTTGGACTTAAACCCATCCCTTTAGCGACTTTATAACCAAGTCTCTAGCCAAACCCTTCGTCAAGTGATCGCCTAAATTTTGTTGAGATCTAACAAACTCTATAGATACCACCCCATTCATGATAAGCTCACGAATCATGCTATGTCCGACACCCAAGTGTCTAGACTTACCATTGTACATCCGCTATAAGCCTTAGCCAATGTAGCCGCACTATCACAACGGATAGAAATAGGTGCTATAGGTTTAGGCCACAATGGAATCTCAAGAAGCAAGTTTTTCAACCATTCAACTTCTTTACCAAAGAAATGCTAAAGCCACAAATTCAGATTCCATTGTTGAACCGGTGATGCAAGTTTGCTTTGGATGCCCAAGAAATTGCACCTCCACCAAGTAGGAATACCCACCACCGGTAGATTTAATTGTCTTCAGTGTTATCGATCCAACTTGCATCGGTGTATCCTTCCAACATCGAAGGATAACCAAGATATGAGAGACTATAATCCATAGTTCTCTTCAGATACTTCAAGACCCTCCGAATCGCTTGCCGATGATGAGCACTAGGATTACTAGTATACCGCTCAATTTTCCCACCGCAAAAGCAATATCGTGTCTTGTACAAGTCATGGCATACATCAGCACCAATTACCCTAGAATACTCAAGTTGAGATACAACCTTGCCATTATTAGGCATCAACTTCTCACAAGTATCCATAGGTGTACTCATCGAGTACAATCAAAGTAATTGAATTTCCTCAACACCTTCTCAATATAATGAGACCGAGAGATAGAAATTCTTTTACTTTCATGTTTAATCCTTATACCAAGGATAACATCGCCTCCCCATGTCCTTCATGGAGAACCTTGATGACAAAATTCCTTTGTCAAGTCAACTCGATTTTGGTCGGTGCCAAAGATCAACATGTCATCAACATATAGACAAATGATGACTCCTTTACCGATTCATCAAATTTGCTATATACACATTTGTCGACTTGGTTAAGAACATAACCACTAGACAAAACCACTTCATCAAATTTTTGATGCCATTGCTTAGGTGCCCGCTTTAGTCCATAAAGAGACTTAATCGTTTACACACCTTGTTTTCATTGCCGTGCAAGATGAAGCCCCGAGGTTGGTTCATATAAACCTCCTCATCCAATTCACCATTCAAGAAAGATGTTTTCACATCCATCCGATGAATAATCGATTGTGAATAGATGCCAAAGCAATCGCAGCCTTATGGTATCGACACGAGCCACGTGGGCATAAGTATCAAAATAGTCTATCCCGACTTTTGTTTAAAGCCCCGAATGACTAGTCTAGCCTTGAACTTTTCAATAGTTCCATCTACCTTCATTTTCCTTTTGAAAATCCATTTGCAACCCAAAGGTTTGCAACTGTGTGGTAGATCAACCAACACCCAAGTGTTGTTGCCCATGATGGAATCCATCTCATCATTGATTGCTTCTTTCCGTAAAGCAATATCCGGGACTTCATTGCTTCTTCAAATGTCTTGGGATCATCCTCAACAATGAAGCAATAGGAGTATTGGTCGAGACCTCATCCCTTGTTCCTTCAATTAAGTATAGTTGAAACTCGTGTCCAAATGACTTTGGAGTCCTCGACCTTTGCTCTTTTCGAGCATAGGTTCAGTTGTTGAACCACAACCTCATCGGGGACCACCGATGGTTCTTCATCGTGGACCTCTCGATACACCAATGTCATGAGTTCCATTAGGAATCCTCGACTTGGTCTAGGGACCGATGAGAATCTATTCTCATCAAAGTTTGCATCCCTTGATTCAATTATGGAGTTAATTGAAACATATTCATTAGGTTCAATAACATAGAACCTAAAAGCCTTGGAATGCTCAAGATATCCAACAAAGATGCAATCAATGCCTCTTTCACCCAAAGTTTTCAACTTTGGATCGTGGAGTCTTACAACAACCCTACAACCCCAAACCCCGAGATAGTTCAGTTGGGTTTCCTTTTAGTCCGAGTTCATAAGGGTAACCTTGTTCCTTTTGTTGGGAACCCTATTTAATAAATAGCAAGATGTTAACATAGCTTCACCCCGTAACCCTTGACTCATCCCGAATAGGACAACATGGAATTAACCATCTCCTTCAAGACCTGCTTTTCCTTTCGTAAATACCATTTTGCCGAGGAGTATAGGGAGCGCATCGTTTCATGGATTATACCAACAGATCGAAAATACAGAGTATCCATGTACTCACCTCCCTATCGCCCTTAATCTTTTGATCAAAGACCCAAGTTGTAATTCAACTTCGCTTTAAACACTTTGAATTTATCTAATGCTTCATCCTTGGTATGTAACAGATAGACATAACAAAACCTAGAAGCATCATCAATAAATGTCACAGTAGTTCTTATTCCCCAAAGAGGAGTGGCATGCAAATCACATGTGTCATCGTGTATTAGCTCCAAGAGCTTAGTCTCACGACTAACACCCCGAAAAGGTTTCTTGGTCAACATGCAAGTTTTACACTTTTCAGTGTCCATGTCAAAAGCTGGGATTAACCCATCCTTAGACATATCTTGCATCCTTTTATAGTGTACATGGCCTAGTCTAGCATGCCAAAGGGTAGAGTCAGACAGGTCAGTGGTGGTCACAAAGGCTGAAATAACACTGTCAGTGACAATATTAAGCCTAAACATTTGGTTACATAAATATCCAAAACCAATAAAAACACCATGCTTAGAAAGAACAAATTTATCAGACTCAATAACTTGTTTATATCCATGATTATTCAAAATACTACTTGAAACCAAGTTCTTCATTATATCAGGAACATGAATAACATTAAACAAAGTTACAATCTTTCCGTAACTAAATCTAAGATCTACACAACCATGACCATGCACCAAGGTCGTTGACTCATTTCCCATGTGAAGAATAGAACCATCATTCGGTGACTCATAAGTCTTGAACCAACTTCTATCTTTACACACATGAACTGTTGCACCGAGTCAACCCACCACGCAACATCATCATCCCGCACATAATGAGATTCGATACATATGTAACATAATAAACCGAAAAGACTTATTAACCATATTTCGACCTTTCAAAGTGAGTTGGAAGAACCACCACCCCCCCGAACCATTAGTGCTCGATCCATTGGCTTTACCACCAACCTTAACACCTTTGCAATCCCTTTTAATGTGACCAGATTTGCCACATTTCCAACAAGTAGGTGTTGCCTTCTTGTTAGGATATGTCCTTGGGTTATCATGATGTTTACGTTTGCCTTTGTTGTCATTGTATCTGGTGGAGTTGTTATGCTCCACCATATTGACAACAGATGCACCAAGAGCATTGCTACTCTTTGGCTTGTCATTATCCCGCACCTTGAGAGATTCCTCAATGCGCAGATGACCGCCCAACTCAACAAGAGTTAACTCCTCTTCTTATGTTTCAAGGTATGCTTGAAATCTTTCCAAGAAGGAGGAGTTTGTCAATGACACAAGAGACCTAAATAGCCTCATCCATGTGCATATTGTGTTGTGTAAACCTTCCAAGTATACCAAGAAGTTCATTGTATTGTTCCATAACCGGTCTTGAATCGTCATTTTGTAATTTGTGAAATTACTTACAAGGAACTTCTTACTTGATGCATCCTCACCATATATTTGGCATCCAAGGAATCCCACAGTTCTTTAGAAGATTCAAAGTTCGATAAATGTCAAATAGAGAATCGACATACCATTGAGAATTAAACCTCGCAAATGTAGTCATCATTCTCCCATTTGCTCCTCCTCCCGATCCGCTCCACAAGTAGCATCATCCCCATCATCGTGAATAGGAGTGGTTAGCACATACACCACACTCATGCTTGAAAGCAAGAAGTGCATCTTCTTTTGCCATCTCCTAAAGTCCATCCCTTCAAACTTGTCTAGCTTGGCAAAGTTTGAAGCCATGTGTTTCATTGCAGCAGCAACCATTGATTATCACAAATAGTTTACTTTGATTGTTGGCGGTTAGTTCCCAGAACAGGGTAAGACAATCAGTAGCAACTGAAAATACCACTAGGTGGTTACCGGATATCATTTGGAATCGTGTGCTCACTTTCCAAAGTAAACTATTCGACCCTAATGCCTGGGTTACACGAATATCTACTTGGGATAAGACCAAATGTTAGTTATAGAATTAGGCACAATTCAATAACCCTTGCGCATATAAGTGTTTAAGCTTTCAGTTTGTTTCTCCTGGTATTGTACTTTTTTAGTGTGTCTTCAAGCTGAAGATGACAATCTCTATTTATAGTAGAGAACACTCAATACTAATCAATGGACATTATGTGTGATTAACGGCCAATTAATCACCCATAATAAGCCTCCATTATCATAGGAATAGTGGTTACATGACCAATTAAACGTGGTCATAAAGCGGTCATAACAGCCAATTGAATGAGTCAAAGCTGTTACAAAATAATTACTGCAACACTACCAGTAGGAACCATTACACTAGCAGCATGAACCATACACTAACCATTAGCACGAACCATTAC
Source organism: Chrysanthemum lavandulifolium (assembly GCA_022545495.1). Classification (NCBI taxonomy): domain Eukaryota; kingdom Viridiplantae; phylum Streptophyta; class Magnoliopsida; order Asterales; family Asteraceae; genus Chrysanthemum; species Chrysanthemum lavandulifolium. The sequence continues at coordinate 216,867,129 of CM040244.1, forward strand.
ACTAGCAGCAGGAACCATAACACTACTAGTAGGAACCATCAGTTACTACATTATTAGTAGTAACTAATACACTACCAGTACTAACTACTATTGAGTTGAGTCAGGGTGTTCAAGGACCTCATGGGTGTACACTCCGTACCTCCTAACCCAAAACCAGGTGTGAACTAATCCCACAAGTTCACTAAAGTAACCAATCTTACACTACATCAAGACAAACCACTATTCGGAGTCGAGTCCTTGAGTGTTCAGGACCTCCTTAATCTTGATCGGTGTACACTCGAGCTCGCACCTCCTAACCCAAAACCGTGTGTGAACTAATCCCACAAGTGCACTAAATTTTCCAACATTCATCCGGGATTTGAACAAGACTATTTCCTTCTTTGGAGTACCCGTGATTATCAAATCATCTACATATACTCCAACTATAAGTGTAGAAGTCTTGCTTCTCTTCGTATAAACTGCTTGTTCGAGATTACACTTCTTAAAGTCCAATGACTTCAAGGTTTGATCAAGCTTCACATTCCAAGCTCTCGGTGCTTGTCTTAAGCCGTACAAAGCTTTAGTTAGCTTGTAGACTTTTCATGTGTTTCCTTGTTGAATGAAACCTTCAGGTTGTGTAACATAGACTTCTTCCTTCAATTCTCCATGTAAGAATGCTGATTTTACATCTAAGTGGTGTACTTGCCAACCATGATATGCTGCTAGTGCTAATATCAAACGAACTGTCTCTATCCTAGCAACTGGTGCGAATACTTCATCGAAGTCTATTCCTTGTTCTTGTACATATCCTTTTGCTACTAATCTTGCCTTGTATATGATGATCTTACCTTCAGCATCCCTCTTGGTCTTAAAAACCCATTTGAGTCCTATTGCCTTCTGATTTTCTAGCAATGTTGTGAGAGTCCATGTGTGATTCTTATTAGTTGAATCCAGTTCTTCTTCCATGGCCTCAATCCATCTCTTATCTGTTGATGCTTCTTTATAATTACGGGGTTCTTCTTCCGTAAAGAATAAGCTTGGTGCTTCTACTTCACTTGCAGTTTTATAGATTTCTGTTATATTTTTTAAACCTTGTATTGGTCTATGATCATATCTCTGATCTGAGCTTCCTAATGATCTAAAATTAGATTCTTCTTCTTCTTCTGAGTGTGGGTTGTAAGTATATGTTGGTGGTGTGATTGGTGTGTCTGGTTCTGGTATAGGATCTGGTTCATGATAAATGTTATCATTGTTTTCTGTGTTGACTGGTGTAGGATTTTCTTTGTCAACCTCGTCTACCACAAAACTAGCCCAAAATGTGTCTTGTGTACTCGTATCCTCTCCATTGTTATTCCAATCCCACGGTTTCGTTTCCATAAACTTTACATCCCTACTAACATATTTCTTCTTCGCTATTAGATCATATAACCTACATGGTTTTGATCCTTCCTCTGCTCCTAAGTAAATCATTGGTATGCTTCTATCATCTAGCTTCTTCAAGTGAGGTATTGTGATCTTAGCATAAGCTGTGCATCCAAATATTCTTAGGTATTCCAGATTCGGTTTTCTGTTGTAGAGTGCTTCATATGGTGTTTTATCTTCCAGGGCTTTTGTAGGTACCCTGTTGAGTATATAAATGGCGTGTCTAACTGCTTCCGCCCAAAAAGTTAAAGGTAACTTCATCGCTTTCATCATACTCCTAGTAGTTGATAAAACTGTCCTATTTTTTCTCTTTACTACACCATTTTGTTGTGGTGAGTATGGTGCTGTCAAATGTCTTGCTATACCATTTTCCTTACAGTATTTGGTGAATTCATTAGATGTAAATTCACCTCCTCTATATGTTCTTAGCATCTTTAATTTCAATTTCAACTCAATTTCAATCTTCTGTCTAAATTCCTTGAATGTGTTAAATGCCTGATCTTTCGATGTTAGAAAGTAGGCCCACATGAAACGTGCACAATCATCTACTAATAAGCAGATGAGCTTCTTTCCAGAGTGTGTGGCTAGACTTATAGGACCACAAAGATCTCCATATACTAAGTCCAATGGGTTCTTTGATATGAATTTAGCTTGATTTGGAAATGGTGTTCTAATGTGTTTTCCTAATAAACATGCATCATAGATTTGTCCTGCATGATTTATTCTTGGTATTCCATCCACTAGACCCTTTCTTATCATCTTGTTGATAACGTCAAAGTTAAGATGACCTAATCTAGCGTGCCATAACCATGCTTGGTTATCTACATTTGCTAAGAGACATATAGGTGCTTCAATGTGTAATCTAATACTGTAAAGTCGATTCTTAGATCTTTCTACTTTCATCAAAAACTTCTTGTTCTTATCATACAAAGCCAATTTGTTTCCATCCATGATAATTTTGCAACCTATCTCTGTAAGTTGTCCTAGACTAAGTATGTTGCTCTTGAGGTTTGGAATGTAGTAAACATCTGAAACTATCTTCTGTTGTTGATTTCTACATCCTAACAATATTGAACCTCTACCCTTTATCTCTACATACGATCTATCTCCAAAACGAACGCGTCCAATGATGCTTTTGTCAATATCTTTAAAATGACTCTTGGTTTCCGTCATATGGTTACTTGCACCATTATCTAAATACCATATGCTAGCATCTGATGTAGCATACTTTCCGGGTTGTATTTGTCCTTCATTCAACAAAACTTCTTCAGTTTCAAATGTAGTCATTAATAGTGATGGTTCATCATCTTCTAAGACAAGGTTTGATTGTTCCTGAGTTGTTGATGGTTTTCTACAGTCTTTCTTCATATGTCCTAGTTTTTCATAATTATAACACTTCACTCTACTCATATCCCACTCATGTCTACCCTTGTTTGATTTATCTTTGTGAGATGAGTTTTCTCCATTCGAGTTGCTTTTATTTCCCTTATTCTGCCAGTTTCCTCGTGAGTAGTTTGATCTACCACCGCGTTTGTAAAAACATTTTCCTTTCTTAGAGTGTTCGCCTTGTGCGGATAATAAGTTATCCTGGCTTTCTACTTGTCCTCCCTTACGGAGTTTTATTCTTTCCTCGAATGCCTTAAGTTTTCCAATGATCTCATCTAGAGAAATATCATCGAGATCATTTGTCTGTTCTATGGATGCTAATATTTGAATGAACCTATCTGGTGTGGAATCTAATATTTTTTGTAATAAAAGTGATTCATCCAAAGTTTTTCCTAATTCTTTAGCCTTCGTGGCGTAGCCGTTTAGTTTGGCCGTAAATGCATCCACCGTATCATCTTCCTTCATTTGAAGGGTCTGAAATCCAATCATCAATGATTGTAATCGTGCTTGTTGCACTTTCTCTTCTCCAACGTGTCTCAACTTTAACGATTCCCATAATTCCTTTGCACTTTTACAACTTGCTACTTGTAAGATTACATCTTTGGTTAATGCTTGATATAGGAAAGCTAATGTTGCCTTATCCTTCTTATCATATACTTGCATGCTTTCTTTAGGTTCTATTGCTTCCCATAAACCTTGTGCTTCTAGTATAACCTTAATTTGTATAGTCCAAACTGTGTAGTTTGTGGTTTTGAGTTTAGGGCATTGGTATTGTGCAATAGGTGTTACGGGTTTTGGTGTTGTGTTAGCATCGTCACCGGCCATTTCAATAGTGCTTATAATCTTCACTTTCTAATCGTATGGGAATTTCTAACTAGTGTAGTATTACTTAATACTACGGGAACAGAAAATAGTTATCCGGGAATCCTAGTAGTACGTGATCAATATATAGTTCTTGGGATTTCCTAATAGTATAAAATAAGTATCTATACTATATAAATGTGAAATGAAATCCAAAGTTTGAATTTTGTGACCTCGTTGTTGTGTTAAACACAAGCGTATTCCCTTTTGTGTCGGTACTTGAGTATTATACCAACCGCGTCTTTTCTTTCCCCTTGTTCACACATTATCCTTTTTCCTTCCTTTGTGTCGACTTGAAAAAATATCGTGCCCTAGATCCTTCTTTGTCTCGAGTTTCTTCCAAAAGAACACTAAGTGCTCTCGGTACAAACAACAAGGTTTGTTGTTCGTTGTTTTTAGATTTCAACATCTTCGTGAACACAAACTCTCCAAAATACCTCTCGGTATTTTATTCTAAAACAAGCGGATTGCTTGTTTTCTTTTCTACTACTACTACCGTAGTATTTTTCAAACAAGGAGAGCGTTTTGCTTAATTCCTTGTTGTCCTCGTTGCTTGTCCGCGTTCCACAATAATTCCTTTCTTTTGTTCCACACCGTATGTTCCACAACAAAAAATACCTCTCGGTATTTTCCAAAACAATTGATCAGATTTTTTTTATCTTCGTTGTTGTCCTTGTATTGCTAGCGTCTTCTCCAAAACAATCCTTGATTGTTTTCTCAATCGGTATACCTTTTTTTAAACCAAGCAACTTCCTTTTTCTCTTCCAACGTGTTGCGTTATAGCAACAGTGGGTCTTCTATCTTTCTTTGAAGTCTTTTCTCTTCCAACTTTGTTGCGATAGATAGCAACAAATAGGTCTCCTGATTTTTGTTGTGTGATATTAGTTGCCAACAAGAGTTTATGCAACAAACGTTTCTTGTTTCTTTTGTTCTTGTCGCGTACACAGATCACACCAACACAAAACCAACAAGTCACCACTTCGTTTGGTGGCTTCTTATTTGCAATTTCCACACAAGTACGGTCGTCCACTACTTTCCTTGCATTCTAGTTATCCAGGCAGCGTCCCTTTGTTTTGAACGTTGCGTCTTTCTTTTCTGAAACAAAAGTTCAGCGTATATCTTTCTGTTTTGGTTTCTTTCGTGTCTCGTTTTTCAGGTTTTAAATGTTGTAACGAGCGTGGCTCTTGATGCGAAATGTTGGTCCCAAATAAGTGAGTCGATATGAAATTGCAATAAGTAAACCTAATAACTATTAATCATCTTTTTTTTTATTCAAACGTTACAGGTACATAAGTATATATAGGGGTCGAATGAAGGGACATCTTCCAAACGACACAAGCCTTCGTTTCTAACTAACATCTAAAATAACTAACTTAACTTCCAACCGCTATTCGGTTATAAAGCTTCTATTTAACGACTTTGGACCTTCGAGTTTAATATGAAGCAATATCGAGATTATTGTTCACAAAAGTCACTCCCTTTGAAGCCAATATCACTGGATAAAAACCTCTCCGGTGAGAACTCCTCGGGATTCTCCCAAGATTCAGGTTCTCTTCCAATAGCCATAGCGTTCACATAAACTAACGTTTTTTGCTTGATTTTATAGTAGCGTCTTTCATTGTTACTCGTGGTATGAGAAGTGGAGCCGGGGGGGGGGGGATAATCTCATGACCTCTTTTACCACTGCCTTTAGATAGGTGAGTTTTGGAAGATCATCTTCATCTACTTTATCTTTATTCTGAACCATCTTCCTTACTTCTTCTTGGGCTTTCTTCATCGCTTTTGGGTACTTTACTAGTGTTGTCATTGCCCAAACTAATGTAGCCGCACTATTATCAGTTCCAACTACCAATATATCCTGATTGAAAGAGACACAAAGGAAACAGTTATATAATTACGGGATTGATGTCCAAAGACCCTAATTTGAGACAACAACACAATATATAAAGGATATATATAGTCATGAATCAGCTTGGCTTTGGCCGATATCAAACATGACCCACAAATTACGAAGTTCTTGGTTCAGGTGACTACAGTCTACAAGTAAAAGGGGTGACCAATTTTATTTTGTTAAAGTTAATTATTCTAATACCAAAAAACATCAATATAATTTCCATCAATCAATTAAAAATTATAGTAGGAATTATGTGAAAATAGTCTTGGCTCTACCGTGAGCATAGCTTAAATGTGATAATTAGTGAGCTCAAAGGAATCCAAGAGTTGATCATTCCGAGTTGTAATAAAATGTCAATAAGGTCTTTGTATTCCTCATTTGGTTTGAAATATTCAGGGTCAAGGTGTTCATCGATCAATTAGTTTTTGGTAAAATGAATCAAAACCTTGGAAGCACTTCTCTAGTCGATAACATTTTCCCATTAACCTGTCAATCAAACCCACAAGAGGAAAATCTAGGAGATCCGAAATAAAGTAGTTTGTTAGCGTTGCGTTAAGTTCATGAAGAAGTCGAAGAATCTCCTTACTTTCATATCCATCTTCATACCTCTTGCCAAAACCAATTCTTGTTACCATATTGCTCATAACGAAATGGGCGATTTTACTCAAGTTTACATGCTTAGATGAAAGTGCTAGCCCATGTATCTTCTCCATGGCAAGTAAGACCTCATCTTCACGTATAAACCTAGAAGACTGTAGCCTTTTTGGGCTAAACAAACAAACGGTAAATATCCTTCTCATCTCCTTCCAATTCTTGTTGTATGGTGATAAAGCCACATCAATTCCATTGTAACTTGCCCTTTGTAGGCCATGAAATGATGGCCTACTACAAAAAGTAATATCTTGAGTTTTCAATATTTCTTTAGCTACACTTGCGGAAGAAACAACGATGGCTCGAATGAAACCAAGGTTGAGGGATACAACTGGACCATAGGATTTGGAAAGGCTCCACAGAGAAATATGAAGGCTTGATTTATCGATCTGGTGCAAGTTTCCAGTGAAGGGCAGTCTATGAGGGCCAGATGGACTACGAAATTGACCCTGGACGCTTGATTTCGATTGGGCATTCGATTTTCTTTTGATGATTTTGAGAAGAAGGTAAAGGAGAAATAGGATTGGAAGAGACGCAAGTAGAAATTGAAGAGAGTCCATTGTTGATATGTTATTCTGGCGTAAAATGTTTGGTTATATACATATAGACTACATGGATATAAGGAAAAAACGAGTTACAAAGTGACTTAAACTTTAATGGTTATTTGGTAAATTTGATAAATTGCGTGACTTGTTCCAAGTTTTGGTATTTGAGTTTGGACTAAGGATCAAATGAGAGGATTACTTAAAATAAGAAGGATGAGAAATAACTATAACTAGACATTAGAGATGCAGCGATTTGAATTAGATGCATCCCTAATCTTTTAGATGCATCATAATATATTTTCTTGCTAAATATTAGATGTATATACATATATTAGATGCATTTCTTCAAGTTATATGAATCCTATACATTTTTCGTCCTCTGCGGGTCAAATTTATTACTAGTACTACTTTGCATCCTTTTCACTTCAAAATCACTTTCGAACTAATTATGATGCATATAGATGAATAGATATGCATATAATTTAAGTCGATGCATTTCAAATATGCTGTTATAGTTATTTCTCATTTTAAATTTTCTTCTGTTATCTTTCTTGTTCCTGAAAACCGATTTTGTACCAATAGCTCTCTTTTCATTTAGTAATTCCACCAAAGTCTGAACCTCCTGTAGCCTGAAATGTAGAAGATCTTCCTTCATGGCCTCTATCCAGCTTGGATCCTTCAGTGCTTGTATAACCTTTTTGGGTTCATCATGTGATAAGAAACAAGCAAACAGACAATTTTAAAGATCTTTATGATTGTTTCTTTGTTTAAGAGTTATGATAAACAACCCCTGATCCATCAAATCTTTGGACATCTTCCTTGTATGTACATCACCAATCACTTATGTCAATGGATGATCTTTGTGTATTCTAGTGGTTGCAACAGGACTGACGAGAATTGTAATGTCCAAATTTGTCATGTCAGCCATGTTACCATCAACTTCATCTTTAGAATCACCACCACCAAAGAAGTTAAATTCGTTGGAGTCTTCCAAAGGAGGCATATTTGGATCAAATGGATATTGTTCATCTCCATCAGCATTAACTTCAACATAAGCAACATTAACAGTAGGTCTATCAGCATTAACCTTGTTAGTGCTATCAACAACACTAGCAGTGGTAACACCATTAGGACTGTTAACATTAGCATTTTGCTCCTGATCATCACTAACACATTCCTTTTTTGGACCTTCAGTAACCTTCTTTCCACCATTATTAGAAGGTTTTGATCCATCATCTGGTGAACTCTGTGTAATTGTGGAGAATGGTGGATCAACAGTCCATAATGGCAGTAGTATGTAATCCTTTCCAGGTCCTGACTCCTTTTGACCTGCAACATCGTTAGCTTTTGTACCTGCAAAACCATTAAACTATGTAACTGCTGCAATTGGCTCATAATTCATAGATTTGGTTAGTGCATCTAAATCAAACAGCCAATCTGGTCCACTACCTACAAAATTTGGTGTATCTTACTAAAATTTATATGTAGGTTCTCTTCCACAATCCTAGTTCTACTATTGAATACTCTAAATGCTTTACTGTTTAGGGAGTATCCAACAAAAAATCCTTCATCAACTTTACCATCAAACTTTCCTAACCGATCTATGGTATTTAAGATAGTAATAGGACATCCAAATGGTTTCATAAAACTTAAGATAGGAGTTCTACCATGTAGGATCGATAAATATTATTGTGTTAATGATTCGGGTGGTCTTGGATGATCAAAATACATGATAGCCATTTTAGAGAGAGAAAGTAGAGAGATGGGTGTTCAAGCTAGAGACTTGGTTCACAAATTGTAAAATGTTAGATTGAAAGCACCACCCCTTCCATGGATGGAAGGGGTATTTATAGTTACACAAGATACGTCCTCCTATCGGACTGTGGATCAGGCATACAGTGGGTAAAGACCCGTCCTTCCTCCACGGTGTTACACTACGCTAAACTACGCTACAAACTAACTAATTAACTACTAGATAACGTAAATAACTACAAGTCTACGAGCTAACTTATGCTAGACTATAATTGGGGTGACCGACACTTTAACATGGAATTTCCAATTCCTAACAATCTCCCCCTAAGGGAGGTCACCCCATGAAATACATTTTGCATCCTAGCATTCTATTCTTGACTTTGTTCTTGAGCTCGTAGACTTTAATTCTTCAATTCCGCAATCTTTGTGCTTTTGTAGCGATTCTTCAAAGTCCGCATTGATTTGTACTTTTAGTGGAGGCCTTTAATCGATCCACATCTTTGATGATCTTCGAGCTTTCTTTGAGATCATCACCACGAGAAATCGGATCACCCTTTATTGTGTTGCCATCATGTGATGTTGTGACTTTTGGACCGACATGCTCACACTTTTGAATCATGACATCTTTCCATCGTAGTAGCGGAAGCTTTTATGGTTCATGATATTTGCAGCAGAAAGCGAAGCATAGTATAAAAATATCGTAACCGAGTTATGTAGATATGCACCACCATGATTTCTTCAAATTAAGTGTGGATGTTGTGAGCATGCGGCTTTGGATTGACGCCTCAATTTCGATCACCGAATCGTCAAATGTACCGCAAACAACAGCTAGCAATAAAACACATGAAAGTGTCTTTGATCACTTTTGTTGAATTGAGGTACACGCCCACTTCCCGCTGATCAAGACAAGTATCGCCTGCGTGATCGTGTCGGATTCTAAGAATCTCATTGATGTGGTTTCGCAATGCTATAGTCGTTCTCAAACCGAACGCCTCAAAGAAGACAACACGGAGTGAGTGAACCAACAAATTGAGATTCACCGATTGATGAAAAATGATTTGAAAACAATCGTGTATTGCTTGAAGAAAGAGTTTTGCAATACAAACAAAGGTTTTATGAGAAAGATCAATTTTCAAACAAAACACTTTTGTATTTGAAAAGAGTACACATTCGACGTGCTAGTGAAAAGAAGAGATTCGCACATCGAACGGTTTTTCCAAAAGTATTTTTTCAATCAGAGATACTTTTTGAGTTTGAAACATGAATACACATTCGACATGCTAGAGAAAAGAAGGTTTGCACATCGAATGGTTTTTCCAAAAGTATTCGTCAATTCCAATCCTGGACCAAGGTTGATTCAAGATTGAATCGTCTCATCGTTTCTATCCAGTTGTCACAAGCTTGATCTTACGAGAAGATCCCACATGTCACCCACCAAGAGCTTGTATGATGTTGGCTCTAGAAGGATTTCCATCTTCATCGTGAATACTTTACATATCACTCGGATGTTCTGGCAATACCACAAGGATAATGCGTAGGACTCTTAAATATATTCTCACTTTCCACATTGTGTGAAACAACGAGTCTTCATTAATTTAGTGTCCTAATGAGATATTGTGGATGATCTCTTGGCTCTAGACTCAATAGTGCACATTTGATTTCCTATGTTGGAGACTAGGGAGAGGGTCTCCTTCTTCAATATCAACAATCTGTAAGAGAAAGTCGATAGATAATGTCGGTTCCCGTGAGAATGAAACAAGCCCTTTTAAGAGGAACTTGAGTAGCTTGGGAAGTTTAGTGCGGTCGCCACGGGTCCATGACGCCTTGTCTTCAATACCAGTGTTACCTTACTAACCACCAAGAGTATATGTATTGAACCCTTCTCGCCCTAAGGTTGAATTATTGAGGGCTATTTCTTTTCACCCTTTCTCATTTCATTTCTGCTTTCATTCTTCAACCCCTTCAAGGCTTACCGAGACTTCATAACTAGAACCTTGTTGGGTTTATTCCAAGACTAGCTCGCTCTCATCCGCACTCTTCCCATATTCTCATTTTCTCCTTTGTTCATCATACCCACGGACTCTACACTAACTAGTGGATTGTCCTCGGTAGATCCCTCCGGCTCGGCTAGATCGTGGGAACGAATACCTAACCTAACCATCCTTATAACTCCATGCATAAAGTAAATTGGTCGGTCTTTTGGTATTGTTCATTCTTCCTTGAAACCAATTGAAAAATCATTTGGAAAACAATCAAGGTACTTGTGATACGAGATCAAAGCATTTTGTACCTTAATAGTTTTGATCATTCGAAAACCTCCCCTCAACATGTGCATATGATTTAGAAATTGTTTAGCACATGGAGGCAAGAGGACTTTGAAATATTTTCTTTGATCACAATTTTCATACTGAAAAGCCATTTGATTTTCATGGTAAAATTCTCCCCTCAATATGTGCATAGGATAAGTGAAATCATTTTATCACATAGAGGAAAGAGTTCTTTTGAAGCACATCCACGATCACAAAATCCATTAAGAAAACCATTTGAAAACTCAATCAAGGTACTTTATGTTAAAACATAAAAGCTTTTGTACCTCGATAGTTTATTTTCTTTTAAAATGCTCCCCCTCAACATGTGCTTCGAAATTCGAAAGCGTTTAGCACACAAGGGAGAGTAGCATGCACATTTGAATCAAAACGATCACCTTTTATCAAATTTCATTATTAAATCACAAATTCTCCCCCGATCAAAAATATCAAACCCTTTGAGATTTTGGATCCCAAGTGATTTAATAAGGTTTAGAAAACATGGGAGAAAATGTGCCCGATTTAAAACTCATCTTGTTTTTGATAAATGCTCCCCTCAACATGTGCATTATGTATATTGAAATCGTTTGGCACATGGAGGCGTATGCCATGAAGGACTAAAATCAATTCCATTTAGAACAGCTTTTGAGATTTAAATCACGATCTCTCACCCGATCAAAGATTTCAAACCATTTTGAGATTTGTGATCCCAAAAGATTTAAATAATTTAGAAAATTTTGGGAAAGACGTGGCAAGATTTGATTTTGAAAATGATGATAAGGACCATTTTGAGACATTAAAGATTGTTAGTGTCAGGTATGATTGTTTTAAGAGATCTTTAAGTAAAATAAAACAGTTTCACAATCAAACAAGAACAGAAAGAATTTCATTTTGAAAGATCTTGATTCTAAAGAAAAATCATACCATGACATAACATTAAATCTTTAGATCACCACATTTTAACGTACAAACCGGAACTTTTATGAAGAAATATTGTTTGAAAATATTATATTTTAAATCACTCTCCCCCTCAATCGATGACCGAAGTCGATAATTGAGTGACATAGGTTTTGATAAAAAGAAGTCCGTGATTTTCAAAATTTAGTCCAATTTATTTTCAAAACAATATTTTCCATTTTCAAAAACAATATTATTCAAAGTTTTAGAAAATGGTATCATTCACTACTTGTCCCCGCACAAAGATACATTAGGTGGTTGAGAAGCTTCCGTTGTTGCTTTGAGGGCTTGAAGAAAACCGTCTCTGCGATGCGGTGAGACTTCTTCTTACGTTGCATTTTGAATGCCAACCGAGGTCAAATTAAGCTCCGTTTCTTCAATCACTTAGAAGAAAACCATCTGCGATGTAGTGAGACCTCTTACGCTGCATTTATGCCAACTCTCCATTGAAGTCCAATTAAGCTCCGTTTCTTCATTTGTCAACCCAAGAAATAGTTACCCTTTCCTTTCGGCATCCAATCATCTTCATTAGTGGGATCCGAATCGGAACATTCTTATATCCATGATATCTCGTGACACGTTAGTGAACACACATACAAATATATGGTGGTCGACAACACCCAAACAACAATCGACTAATAAAAGTCAATTCAACATATCAATCAGTTCATATAAAGCATGGGAATTATGCGTACATCAAACTCTAATCATCTAATCCTAACAATCATACCCTAAATTCCTAGTCCTTCGACATAGGCAAATATCATTTTTAATCAAGCACGTAGGATAATTAAGAAAGTCCGTTAGATGATGTAAATTTGAAAACAGTCTCCCCCTCAATCAATGACTTATTTTCTAAAAAGATTAAAAGTGCTGAAGTCATTGATTGAGTTTTCAATTTTTACAAAAACTCTGAAACTGATTGATTTAATAGCAACTCATTTACCACCATTTTTGAAAAACAACAAATATTTTCCCAAGAATTTTAGACGGAAAAACATTTGTGTAGGAGCAATGATCCTTTTGACGACATGCTTTCCTTGTTTTGTTTTAGGATAAGTGCACGAAATATTTGAAAATCGTTTAAGCGTAGCACTTTCCTTCTTTGAAAAACGGGTTGCTATCTGAAATAATAGCAAGCCATAGTTTAAGTGCGGGTTACAGTCTGAAATAACTGCAAGCCATAATTTTAGACATGTAATGGAAAAGAATATTTACACCTCCTGCTCGAACTTCATCTATGGTCCCGTGCCATTATTGAATGGCATTTCTAAGACCGCAGATGTTATCGATACCAGAAGACATGTCTTGTGAAAACATATTTTTGGTATTTTTGAAATTTTTTGATTTTTATGGGTTTTTGAAGGTTTTATATTTTTCTATTTTCTTTTGCTGGTTTTATAATTTTGTATTTGGTTTTTAAAAAATATTTACAAAGATAGAAAAGATGATATAGTTTAAGAGAATGATGATACGAGTACCGAGATAAGGATATCGAGCAGCCTCGTTGTAGAAGATAGAAGTTGTTAGGAATTAGAAATTCCAGGTATTAAAGAGTCGGTCACCTCTAGTATATGTAATCGTTAGAAAGCTCGTAGTCGTAGTTCTTTTAAGCTAAGTAGTATTTAGTTAAGTAACACCGTGGAGGACGGACGGGTCTTTACCCATCTGTATGCCTCGATCCATGCCGTTGTGTGGCGTTTTATTGTAAGACTATAAATACTCTACCTTCCAAGGTAGAGTTGGAGCTCATAATAAGATTTTCCTTTCTCTCACTAAAGTTCCCTAAACCTCTAACTTTCTCTCTAAAACCTCTTGTACGCCTACTTTGTGTTATGGTTTGATGTGCATGTGAAATCCAATATCTTATAATTGGTATCAAGAGCCATGGTTAGATCATCTCTTACATATATTTGGATTTCTAGTGGTTTTAGGTGGTTTTGAGTTTGAAAAGTTTAGTGGTTTTGCATCATTTGGTTGATTTCTAGTGTTAAAGTTTGATTTGATAGTACTTTTGTGTTTAGAATCATCACAAGTGTTTAGGTTTTGACTTTGAAGGCTTGAATCATCGTGGTTGAGTTGTTTTGGATTGAAAAGTGGTGTTTATGTGATTTTTCTTGCTAGCGACTTGGTTCTCGGTGTGATATTCATTGTTGAGAATTATATGTGAGTTGATTATGACAAAATATGAAAGATGAAGGATTTATGAAGACAATTGATGAAGAAAGAAAGACAAGGGACTTACTTGTTAAAGAAGACTTTATTATTTAGTTCCTAGTAGTCAATTGTAACCCTAGACTCTCTAGTATATAAAGAGAGGCAGGGAATTAGATTTAAGAGTGTGTCAAGATGTGAACACCAAAGGTGTGTGTGTGTACAGGCGTTTAGGGAACGCCTAGGGTGATGGTTAGTTAGTTAGTTCCTAGGCGTATGTTCATGTAAACGCCTAGGTTAGTATTTAGTATATTAGTGATTAGTTCCTAGGCGTATGTTCATGTAAATGCCTAGGTTATTAGTTAGTAGTTAGTAGACGTGTTCATATAAACGTCTAATATTAGTAAAGTGTTTAGTTAGAGATGATGGCGAAGAACCTTAAGCAATAACATTGATGTTCTTATTATTCCGCTGTGCATTCATGTTTGTCTTTGTTATTGTTATTCCCTAGCTGAGCTTATAAACGATCTTATCAATTGGTATCAGAGCGGGGAGCTCTTGATATAGGGATCTACAAGGTTTTTCGAAGAAAAGATACAAAATTCAAGTGTTAAAATTTTTCGTATCTTTATGCGGGGTCGCTTTTAAACAATGATAACTTTTCGTTAACCGCTGGATCGGGACGAAATTTTAGGTGAACGTTCTCTATATGACAATCTAACTTTTCACGGAGGGATCTTCGATCCGAGCTTCGAAGAAAAGATATAAGGCGTCAAGTTGGGTCAAGGGTTTTTCTAAAATCGAATTTTAGGGTTTTATGAGGTAATCGTATTTTGGAATCAACCTTTATATTCATGCTTGGTTTATAATCTTGCACATGGTCTTCTCGCTCATGATTTGTCGAAACTATTGCATGAGATTTTAGATTATCACTATATTTAAACTTGTAAACATGGTCAGTGCATGCATTCAGTTTACTTTTTGAAGATATCTCATATGTTTGTGATTGGTGGACATATTCAAGCATGACTACTTTGACTTTGCTTGATGGGTAATTGCTTTGATTGGTCGATGTGAAATATTATACGAATAAAAGTTGAAGGTTTTGGAAGAGAGTATTGCTACGAGGAATTCATGCTGTATTTGTCATTAGTACAGCTCATGTTTGTTAATTGAAGATTGATGTTTAGGGTTTCTTTTAACATTGTATGAGGAGCTGTTTAGTCAAAAATAAACCCTAATACGCTTGGTTGAATATTGGATTGTTTTCAAACCTGCTCATTGGTTATTACATGGGTCGGTGGATGAGGTATGTTATTGGGTCAACTGTTAATGCAACATTATTATTATTAGAGCAGGTTACTTGTTGAAGTCAGTTTATTGGTAAAACTGTTTAGCAAGAGCTTGAGACCAGGTACATGGGAACCAGATTGAACACGTTTTGATGAACTTTGGGTCTGCTTTTATAGTAGCATTGGAGCATGATTACTAGTACTAAACTAAGGATATTAGTGCTGCTATTTGTCACGAGCTGCTGCTACTTATGTTACATACTGATGCTCAACAAGGAACGTCTTGCAATCTTTATTCTTTAATCGTTGTTACCTCTTATGAATCGCTACAAGTTTATTTACTCATTGCTGCAGACTCGCCTCTTCCTTGAAAGTACTGCTCAAAGTACTGTTCGATCTTCAAAGTACTGCTCGATTCAAAAGCAGTTCATATTGCTATCAAGGTAAACACTGCCAAGGTACTGCTGGTCCCAACCTTAAGTACTGCTATTACTGCTACTTGGCACGGCTCGAAAGAAGTTAGTACTGTTTGCATTAGACGAGTTAATACGGTTACGTTATTGGTGCATGATATTTGTGTTTAAGGGTTTATGGATTGGAGCTTATAATGATCCTAAAAACAAGATAGAACTAACTGATGCTACACTTGTTCAAATATAGTTTTGATTGGTCGGTATAGTTCATGCACATGGGTGGAATTTGATGATACCTTGTTTGATACAATTATGCACTTTGGTGGATGTTAAATCTGATTGGTTCATGGATCGGTTGATATTAGATTGTGGGTACAATATTTAATTGTTACCTCCTAGCGTGTATTTGACACAAGATTTAGGTTGTGGGTTCACGTGCAAGTGGTTCAGTAATATGTAAAGCTGGTAATGAAGAGCACGTGATATATTGTATTCTTATAGCTGGTTCATGATACTTATTGATCATAGGAGATCACGTGGGTTTGTATTGTCTCATTCAATTGGTTCTCAATTGATAGTACCCCTGGTACTACATTAATCAACATAGGATTAAAGAGGTGATAATGAGAGAGAATGGAGCACATGCATTAGTATTTTTATTGGTGTGGAATACGATTTGGTGAGCATGATTTTGAGTGAGGATAATTTGGTGACATATCAAAGTGCTAGTTGATATTTGGTATGAGATTGTGCAAACGTAATACAAGGGCAACTAAGGAAGCAGTTTTGTTTGTAACTTTTATAAGCATGAGTTACAAAGTCTGAGGGGAAGTTCATATGGTTTTGAAGATCAAAGTTGCTTCTACTTAGCTTCTCCTAGTGGATTATGACAAAAAGGGGAAGAAAGGCGACAAAGACGGTTTTGCAACTTGAAGATTATTAGTGATTGCATGTTTAAGGGGAAGTTCTTATCTTTCATAACATCTTAATTTCAGGGGAAGTTCGTGTTTATTTGGTTTTGTCATTATCAACTAGGGGAAGATTGTTGAGAATTATATTTGAGTTGATTATGACAAAATATGAAAGATGAAGGATTTATGAAGACAATTGATGAAGAAAGAAAGACAAGGGACTTACTTGTTAAAGAAGACTTTATTATTTAGTTCCTAGTAGTCAATTGTAACCCTAGACTCTCTAGTATATAAAGAGAGGCAGGGAATTAGATTTAAGAGTGTGTCAAGATGTGAACACCAAAGGTGTGTGTGTGTACAGGTGTTTAGGGAACGCCTAGGGTGATGGTTAGTTAGTTAGTTCCTAGGCGTATGTTCATGTAAACGCCTAGGTTAGTATTTAGTATATTAGTGATTAGTTCCTAGGCGTATGTTCATGTAAACGCCTAGGTTATTAGTTAGTAGTTAGTAGACGTGTTCATATAAACGTCTAATATTAGTAAAGTGTTTAGTTAGAGATGATGGCGAAGAACCTTAAGCAATAACATTGATGTTCTTATTATTCCGCTGTGCATTCATGTTTGTCTTTGTTATTGTTATTCCCTAGCTGAGCTTATAAACGATACGATCTTATCATTCATCATAGCGACTTGCTTCATAAAAAGTTAGCGAGTTGGAGTGTTATTTGGTAGCGATTTGGTCCTAGCGACTTGTCTATTGAGACAAGCCGAAAAAAGGTACACTTAGTGGATTCTCCACTACGGGTAGCGACTTGGTGTATGTTAGCGACTTGTACTTTATATTGTTAGCGACTTGGTGTTAGCGAGTTGGTACCTAGCGAGTTGCTATTTAGCGACTTGACAAATTAGCGACTTGGTGCTTAGCGACTTCTTGTCAAAATTTTGCTAGCGACTTGGATTGTAGCGAAATGTTATTTAGCGACTGGGACTATAGCGACTTGACACTTAGCGATTTGGTTCAAGGTTTCCTAGCGACTTAAGTGATATCCTTTGAATACGGTTTTCTTGATTTAGTAAAATCCGTGAAAGAATCTATTTCCGGTTTAATCATAGAGTTATAAAATCCGCTTAATCATTATCATGTCTACCAACGTTCCTACAATCATCTCCCATTGTTTGAGGATGTTCAAGCGGTGGTTCAGACACTGCTCACCCATGCTTGATGTAACCGACTACGACTCTTGGGCTCAACGAATCGATTGTCTTGCCTTGGAAAGGAAAATGGAGTCAACATTCTCAAATCCATTGATGAAGGACCATATCGGGTCGAGACTACTAGAGACTTAATTGATATAAATGAAGATGGAACAATGATCTATGGAATTGATGCACCAAAGACATATGATGAGCTCGATGATAAGGAGAAAAGAGATTCGATGTCGATATCGTGGCTTCTAACATCGTACTTCAAGGTCTTCCAAAAGATATCTACAAGTCGATCAATCACAACACCAAGCCAAGGCGGTGTGGGATAATGTCAAGATGCTTCTCTCGTGTTTCGAATTAACTATGGAAGAGAGAATCACAACTCTATGATGAATTTGAACACTTCAAGATGAAACCGATGAGAGTGTTTATGAGTACTATGAGATTCCACAAGCTTGTTAATGATATGAGGAACATCGTAATGACTATGCCTAATATTCACCGAACTCAAAATTTGTGAACAACATGAATCCCGAATGGCACAAGTTTGTCACTACGTGAAGCTCACTAAAGGATTGAAGAATACAAACTATGAGCGACTCTATGCCTTCCTCCTTCGAATGAGAGACATGCTATGTTTGAAAAAGGATTCTTAATCGTTCAAAACCAACCGAGGAGAAACAAGCTCATCAAATGATTCAACCGCCTTCTACTCAAACATCGGAATCACAACCAAAGCCTCACAAGTCATACCTATGGGTAATGGTAATCACAAACTCATTCCCGATCCTATGTTCAAACAAGTCGATGCCGATGCACACGTGGAAACTTCATTAATCAACTAGCTCTCCCGATTAGTCAAAACATGAACTCTCTTCCACATACCAACAACAATCTCGTAACTACTTCCAATCCACATAATCATGCCACCGTTAGAGATGGGAAGGTTATGGTGCGACCAGTTCAAGAACGCATGAACGAACAAGCAAGAGGTGGAGTGGTAGAGGTTATGCCGCAAATCGAATAGGGAAGGAATGGTAATCGTGCTCAAGCAAAGCCAATCAAATGTTACAATTGTGGAGGTGAGAGGCACATTGCAAGGCGCAGACATCACCAAAACGCCTCGTAATGCCGAGTACTTGTGGATAAGATGTTGCTTGTGCAAGCTTAGGATAATGGTGCAACTTTGGATGAAGAGAGTTGTTGTTCTTGGTCGAGGAAATGCTAAGACATATGATGCGAGATGTGGATGAGTAACCAATTGGAGATAGGTCATAATCATCGAATGCCTTTCAAGTAGCCGATTGTGATGCATACGACTGATGTTGATGAAGAACCCACCGCACAAACCATCTTCATGGCTAGCATTTCTCCAATGGTCTCTCCTAAAGTCTCGTCATCACCACAAGTCTGGTCCATCCAAAGACAAACTCATTTATGAGGTATTAAAATTATACGATGAAGTTGATGAGCAAAAGATACATAACGGTACAATCAAATGTATTTCTCGAGTCGATATTGAAAATATGGGTAATATCAATGTTGTCCCATATGATCAATATGTGAAACAAAGTGAAAGTGAGATTGTACCAAGTGATGCATCTTCTGCAATCAATAATGATTATGTTTTGATGAATTCACCGCATGTGCCCCCGATGATTTTGTCATCTCGAACCGAATGCCTATAAAGAACGCGGTCGCTATTTATGAACAACGTGCAAAATTTGAGTTGACCACCCGAAAGGTGAAATGGATGACCAAATGCGTATAACTATTAGAAAGAGTAGGTTTAGAGAAGAAGTATTAAAACAAGAGTTAAACTCCTTACAAGAAAAGCTTTCTAAAGCGCTAAGCAAAACAAGAACTTCAAGAAAATGTTAAAATGCTTAAGCAAGAATTGGTGCTAAGGAATCAAAACTTTGAATGATTTTTCTAATCTAAAACCTTGAAAAACAAGCTTGAAAATAAGTTGTACGTACAAGGAAATACCATTGATCGCTCACTTAATCACTAAGCATAGAGTTTTAAGCGATAAGCATAGTGTTCCCATTATAGATAAACCCAACCCCGAGTACGGGAAGATTGCAAAAGCGACTCAAAGTGTAATCTATGATGGCAATGAGATTCTTAAACCTAGACAAAACCTAGTTGCGTTAAGTGCACAGAGGAAGATAAGAAATCGATGAAGTCACTAGGAAAAGATGAATAAGAAACTAGATGATCCTAAATGTAAAGAGAAGAAAATAATTATCACACCCCATGACTACAAAAAGGAGAATTGATCTCCTTGAACATGTTTAAGCCTCAAACATTGTTGACTCCCGAACAAGTGTTCGGAAAATGGACTTAGATAAGCGTAAAGCGGAAAATATTGTTGAAACAAACCTCCCTTAGGAAAATGCCTAAAGCGACCGTGTATCCTCCCAATACACCAATGCATCTAGTTCCTAGAACTATTGCCACTAAAAGCAAGACCTTAATCGGTCAATACGTTATCTTTCAACTATTTGTTGATTTTGAGAAAACTTACAAGAAAAGGATCACACCCATCGGTATTCTATCAAGGGAAAGGGTTTTGAGCAAACAAAAGAATGTTATTTAACGAAGTCATGCCTTTCTTTAAACAACTAAAGGTCCTTTTGAAAGTCTTAAAAGGGAATGAATTTAGACATTAAAGAAATGGAAAAGGAATTTGATGCTATGATAGTTGAGGTTAGTGATTATGAGCGCGTACTAAAATATAATGAGATTGAGAGGAAGAACTTGCATAGATTGAATGAGACTCTTATTACCGAATGTGTTGCTCAAGATGTGTTTTTCATCGCTACAAATTGTTCCATTAACGCTTCTCAATTTCATGAATTATCTGTTGCCTCGAAAGTCTCCCATGATCGTGTCATTGAGCTTGAAAAGACTAATTCTAAACTAACTTAGAAAATTGAACTGAATGATCACGACAATGTGGTTAAACATTTTTCTAAATTAGAGGTTGAACATTTTAATCTACAACTAAAATATCAACATCTTAAAGAAAATGTAAAACTTCAAATATCAAGACATCCTCGGATGCTCCGTAGTTTGATGCGCTTTTCAAATAAACAAACGTGATGAATGATTCATGCTCATTGTAACACGATCGTAAAATTGAAAGCCCAAATCTCTCAATTAAAGGGTGAAAAGAACAATGCGACTGGCTCCCAAATGCCTCCTCCTTTAGATTCTCGAATTCTCAAACGTTTCATCTTCAAAACTTAGTAAATGCATTACAAAAGGAAAACGAAAGTGTTCTAGAAGAAAATGAAAAGGTTAAAAGTCATTTCAATGAGTTATTTGAATCAATAAAGGTCACTCGTAACAAAACAACGAACAAATAGCTTCATTGCAAAAGGAAATTGAGAATCAAGAGCTGTGTAAAAGGAAAATGCCAATGACCAATGGGGAGAATGGTGTATCAAAAGTTCACTCTAGTAACAAATATGCTTTGTCGTGAAATATGTTCCCCTCATCTCGTGAATAACAAACTTGCTATTCAAACATATTTCTCATCCCTCAAGGATTGTCTAGAATGTCTACGTGAGATTGTTGAAGAGGATAAATTAGAGAAACCACTTGACAATGCAATTGGGCATGCATGCTTATATGCCAAACGATCTCAAGAAATTCTAGAATGCTTAATTACAATATGCCCAAAGTCCTTAGGTGAGAGAGTTAATCCTTTGATTCCGTGTTCTATGCCTAGTGCCAAGTATGATATTCATTTGATGCCCGATGTTTTGAATGTGATTCTTAGTGTGCCTTCAAGTAGTTCAGATTCCAGATCTGTTAATGCTAAGAAAGCGAACCCTAGTGTGCCTTCTAGAAGTACAAATTCCAACACTTCTAGGGTTAAGAAAGTGAACACTAGTATGTCTGCATGTAGTTCAGATCCCAGCACATCTAAACAGGAGAAGCAAAGAGTAGCAAAACCAACTAATGTTCCCATTCCTCTACAGAGTAATCGGTGACATTAAAGCGAAAGGTGTCAAAGTCTCAAGACAATACAAGGAATGACAGGACCTCGCAAGCTAAGAATGTACATTGGAAGAGAGAAGACCAACCTAGGAACTTTAAGTTTAAGCGAATAAAACGAATCGTGTTGATTCTAGTATTAGCCATAGGCGCATTGTAATTAATTCGAATTATGATACTATTTGCAAACCTTGTAATGATGTCTCGCTTGAATTCATTGCTAATCATGAATGTGGTATGAATACTTTGTCTAATAATGTCAAATCCCGATGAATCTTGTCAATGAAAAATATCATGCTAAGAAGGCAAAAGGCAAAGGCGAAGAAAGTTAGAAAGCAAGTGGAAACCCCGGGAAGAACATTTAGTAAGATAGGCTATCATTGGATACTGTTGGTCATAAGACTAATCGACAATGCCCACTAGAAAATGGATGCCCACCGTAGAACTATTCCTTAAGAAGTGAGCACACTTTGAATAGGGCTATCTGACACTAGTACCGCATCTATTCATAATGATTCCATTGCCTTAATTTCGATATGAATGCTTCTATTTCGATGTGGGTGTTCCAACCATTGTTACTAACCAAATGGAACCCATTCTTGCATGGGGATCCCATTTATCGATTATCCATTCTTGTCTCATGTTCAACCGCAGATCATTCAAATCGCTCATGGTACCGGACTCAGTCGTTCCAAGCATATGATCAAGCGACCGGTCATGCTCATGAACTTCGTGAGCAAATTCATCGACGCTTAGATTCGGAATGATCATTTCGGTGCAATTATGGGTTATGGAGATTATGTTGTTGGTAAGAGTGTTATCTCCGAGTATATTATGTAGAAGGTCTTGGTCATAACTCGTTTCTCTGTTGGTCAATTCTGCGATTCGATCTAGAAAGCCTTCGAAAACATACTTGTTTCGTTAGAGAACTTGATGGTAAGGAACTTTTGAGAGGTTCACGTGGTTCAAATCTATACACCATCTCTATCGAAGATATGATGAAGTATTCTCCAATTTGCTTGTTGTCAAAGGCTTCAAAACAAAGTCATGGTTATGGCATCGTCGTCTCAATCACTTGAACTTGGCACCATCAATGATCTCTCCGAAAGGACTTAGTTGTAGGTTTACCTAGACTTAAGTATGAAAAGGATCATCTTTGTTCAAAGATGCCAATTGGGAAAAAGCAAGAAGTATGCCCATAAACCCAAACCTACTAACTCATCACGTGTTCTTCATACAATTCACATGGACTTATGTGGACCCATGAGAGTGCAAAATATCTTTGGGAAGAAATATGTGTTAGTTGTGGTTGATGATTTCTCTAGATTCACCGGTAAAGTTCTTAAAGACAAAGGATGAAACTCGGATATCATCATCAAACTCATCAAACAAATTGCAGTTCGTCTTAACAAAACGGTCGAATCATCCGAATGGAAAATGGAACCGAGTTTGTTAACAAACAACTTAGTGAGTTTTATGAAAGTATTGGAATCACCATCAAAGAAGTGTTCTCGAACCCCTCAATGTAGCGGTGTAGTTGAAAGATGAAATCGAACTCTTGTGGAAGCCGCAAGGACAATGCCGATTTACTCAAAAGTTCCAATGTTTCTCAGGGGTGAAGCCATCGCCACCGCATGCTACACCCAAAATCGATCCTCGATTCACACCGCTCATGGAAAAACTCCATATGAACTTGTCCACAAAGAAAACCTAATCTTTCATTCCTTCGTGTGTTCGGTGCATTGTGTTATCCAACTAATGAGGGCCAAGATTTAGGCAAACTTAGAGCTAAAGCGAGACATTGGAGTATTTGTAGGTTATGCACCAAATGTAAAAGGATACCGAATATACAACAAGAGAACCCGAAATATCATGGAAACAATTCACGTCACATTTGATGAGTCGACCGGTCAAGTGGCTCTGGACAATCCAGCCAGACCCGCTCTTCAAAATAGTCCCATTGGTTCATCCTTGTACCAAATTCTTCTCCAAAGAACTCCATATGTACCTCCATCCGAGGATGATTTAAAGAAATTGTTTGATCCTATGTTTGATGAACTCTATGAGCCAAGTGCTAATGAATCAATTCCCACAACAGAGGTCGCTCATATTCTTGAGAATGAAATCAATCCTTCGCCTCAATGTCATTAAGTCAAGAAGCGCATTGTTGATAACTCGACCTCATGAACAAATCATCAATCTTGAATGTACATCATGGAACCGCTCGAATCAATGATGAAGTTAATCCCTTTGCTACTCTCGAAGATGCTCCATTTGAAAACATATTTGCTCTCGAATCATCATCGAACCATCTTCTTGTGAGACATCGACTGCTACCTCGATCCCTCAATAACTACCACATGAACACCTTAGAAAATGGACTCACGATCATCCATTAGACAACATCATTGGAAATCCTCTCGTCCAAAGATCCACACGAAACAACTTGCAACCGATGCCTTATGGTGCTTCTTCAACTCCGTACTCTCTAAGATCGAACCAAAGGATGTTAAACCGCCATGAATGAAGGCAATTTGGTTCAATGCTATGCAAGATGAAATTCATGAGTTTGATCGACTCGATGTATGGGAGTTAGTACCGCTCCAGATTGTGCTATGATCATTGCTCTAAAACGGATCTTCAAAGTGAAACTTGATGAGCATGGTGATGTGTTGAAGAACAAGGCTCGATTAGTTGCAAAAGGATACCGTCAAGAGGAGGGTATTGACTTTGAAGAATCTTTTGCTCCAGTTGCTCGAATCGAGGCAATCATAATCTTTTTGGGTAATGCTGCTAGTAAGAACATGGTAGTCTATCAGATGGATGTAAAGACGACATTTCTGAACGGAGATCTTAAAGAAGTCGTCTACGTCAGCCTACTCACGTTTATCGTTTATCGTTTGAAGAGCATCCTACTCACGTTTCCGTGTGAAGAAGGCTCTTTATGGTTTAAAGCAAGCTCCAAGGGCATGGTATGATACGCTATCAAAGTTCCTTCTATCTACCAGATTTAGCAAAGGAGCAGTTGATCCAACATTGTTCACCAGGAAGTCAGGCAAACATTTAATTCATTTTCAAATTTATGTTGATGATATCATCTTTGCCTCGACCGACCCCAATGAGTGTGACCGTTTTCAAATGAAATGGGTTCTAAATTTCAAATGTCAATGATGGGACAAATGTCATTTTCTTAGGACTACAAATTTCACAAAGTCCGGAGGCATTTTCATAAATCAATCTAAATATGCAAATGAGATTTTAAAGAAATTTGGATTTGATTCAAGTGACCCTGTTGACACTCCCATGATTGAACGTACCAAACTAGATGAGGACCACTCGGGGATCATGGTAGACCAAACGAAATATCGTAGTATGATTGGATCCACGATGTACCTCACGACTAGTAGACCGAGACATCTTGTTCATTGTTTGCATGTGTGCTAGATATCGGGCTAAGCCTACTAAAAGCACCTTGAAGCGGTTAAACGGGTCTTCGGTATCTCCAAGGAACCATCAATATGGGACTTTGGCACCGAAGGACACCGGTATGTCACTAACGACCTATGCAGATGCCGATCATGCAGGATGTCAAGATACTCGTCAAGCACGCCCTGAGGTGCACAGTTTTGGGTGATAAGCTTGAGTGGTCTTCAAAGAAGCAAATGAGTACTTCTATTTCCTCTACAGAGGTTGAATACATAGCCATGTCATCTTGTTGTGCTCAAATCCTATGGATGAGATCTCAATTATCGACTATGGCTTTGAATTTAACAAAACCTCTGCATCTTGTGATAATAAAAGTGCTATTGCTCTCTCATGCAACAACGTACAACACTCAAGAGCAAAGCACATCGACATTCGACATCATTTCATCAGGAACAAGTGGAAAATGGTGTGGTGGAACTTTACTTTGTGAGGACCGAATACCGGTTAGCGACATCTTCACCAAAGCTCTTCCTAGAGAACGTTTTGAGTTTATTCTTCCACGACTTGGCCTTAAAAGCCTTCAACACGAAACACTCAAACGCCTTCAAGAGGAAGAAGAGGAGTAAAGGTTTCCTTCATCTATCTCTTGTAAATATCTTTCGAAAAGCAAAATACAAAATTACAAAACCTTCAAAAAGCAAATAGAAAAATATAAAACTTTCAAAATCCATAAAATTGGAAAATCTTGAAAAATTCCAAAAATATTGTCTTTTGTCATGTTTTCCTCGATTCGATAATATCTACGGTCTTTGTGATGTCATTCAAAGAATGACACGGGACTTTAGATGTTGTTCGAATGTTAAAAAAAAAAAAAATAAATCAAAATTATTTTTGGGAGAAAGTAAAACAATGGTTTATTGTCGGTTCGAGCAAGAACCGCTTTTCAAAAAGAACAGAGCCATACTTTTCATGTTTTCATAATTCCATGCTCGATTCTATTAACATTCATCTGCTGAAAACTAAGCGCTTTGAAAAATAACTCGGACTCTATTTTGATAATCATCGGACTTATTTGTCAAAATATCTATCTCTCAATCAACAACCTATGTCATTGATTGAGGGGAGAATGATTTCAATTAAATTAAAAGGTTATTTGTCATTCAATTGTTTTCAAAAGATATTCATGCATGTTTAATCAATGGAGTTTAATGTCTTAAAATCCGATCCTTATCGATAAAACGCCTCATAATCAAGTCACAATTCTCCTTAAAAGCTTTCAAAATCAATTTAAATCTACAGAGATCACAAATCTCAAATGATTTGATAATTGTGATCGGGGGAGAATTTGTGATTTTAATTGGATTTAATCTGATAATTCGGTAAATGGTTTTATAAGGATGTACAAGCTCTCCTTCCCACATGTGCCAAACGATTTAAAATTTTCCATGCACATGTTGAGGGGGAGCATCTATCTTAAATCACAAAGATCTGAAACGTAATCAATTTATTTCAATGTGCAGGTTCCCTCTGGTATGTGCAAAACTCTTTCAAACCTCAAGGCACATATTGAGGGGGAGCAAAGTTTATGAAAACCTCATCCTTCCCCAAAATGCTTTATCTACTTGATTTGATTAGGGAAGTGATGTTGATGTCTTTTAGAAAATGGTAATCAAAGAAGTTAATTCTTTCTCTTGCCTCCGTGTGCAAAACGATTTCAAACACTTGATGCACATGTTGAGGGGAGCTCTTGTTCTAAAAATATCAAAACAATTCGGTACAAAATGCTTTGATAATATATCACAAGTATCGGATTGATTTTCAAATGGGTTTCAATTGGTTCCAATGGCGGATGAAAATACCAAATAAACCAACCAACTCTACTTTATGTATGGTGATATAAGGATGATAAGGTTAGGTATTTGTTCCTATGATCCGCTGAATCGGAGGGATCTACCTAGGGACAATCCACTAGATAGTGTAGAAGTCCTTAGGTATATTGAAAAGGAGAAAATGAGATATGGGAAGAGTGCGGATGAGTCCGAGCTAATCTTGGAATAAACCCAACAAGTTTCTAGCTATGAAGTCTCGGTAAGCATGAAGGGGTTGAAGAATGAAAAGAATTGAATGAGAAAAGGGTGAAAACAAATAGCCCTCCAATTATTCAACCTTAGGGCGTAAACCGGTTCAATTCATTTGCCACCGGTGGTTACCAAGGTAACACCGGTATTGAAGACAAGACGTCATGGACCCAAAGGACGACCGCACTTCAACTTCCCAAACCACTCAAGTTCCTCTTAAAAGGACTTGTTTCATTCTCACGGGAACCGACATTATCTATCAACTCTCTTAGAGATTGTTGATATTGAAGAAAGAGACCTCTCCGTAGTCTCCGATACGGGATCCAAATATGCACAAATTGAGTCTAGAGCCACGAGATCATCCATAAATCTCATTAGGACACTTTCAATGAAGACTCTCTGTTTCACACAATGTGGAAAGAGATTATATCTTGAGTCCCACGCATTATCCTTATGGTATTGCGAACATCCGAGTGATATGCATACATATTCACAATGAAGATGGAAAGCCTTCGAGCCAACATCAAACAAGCTCCCGGTAGGTGGCATGTGAGATCTACTCAATAGATCAACCATGTGACAATTGAATAGAAACAATGGGCGATTCAATCTTTTGAATCAATCTGGTTCAAAGTTATGGATTGACGGATACCTTTGAAAACCGGTCATTGTGCTTAAAACTCTTTTCTTTAGCACATCGACCGTGTCTGAATATTTCAAATCAAAGGTGTTTATGATTGATACTTGATTTTCATTAAAACTTTCGTTGTATTGCAAAACAATTTCAATTGTGCGATACACGATTGTTTCTCAAATCTATTTTCATCAATCGCTGAATTTCTATTCATTTGGTTCACTCACTCCGTGTTGTCTTCTTTGAGGCGTTCGGTTTGAGAACGACTAGAGCATTGTGAAACCCATCAAGGAAATTCTTGAATTATACCGATCACAGGCAAGACAGATCGATCAACGGGAACAAGTGGGCCATGTACCTCGATTCAACGAAAGTGATCAAAGACACTTTCATGCGCTTTATTGCTAATCGTTTTATGCGGTACACCCGACGTTTGGTGATCGAATGAAGCGGTCAATCCATAGCCGCATGCTCACACAATACATTCATTTCTCAAGAAATCATGATAAGTGCATCAATGACTCGATATTTTCACCCCATGCTTTCGCTGCGCGCCAATATCATGAATCAACGAAAGCTTCCGCTACTCGATGAGAAGATATCATGATCCGATCGTGAGCATGTCGGTCCGAAAGTCACAACATCACATAATACCAACACCACAATGGATGTCTCGAGATTTTTTAGTGATGATCTCAAAAGTCGGCTCAAAATTATTATCACGTGGATCAAGAAAAGACCTCCACTTGGATTAACCTAACATGCAATGAGAAGAATCAATGACTACGAGCTTGAGCAAAGTGCTACATCAAGAATCAAAGAACAATTTTAATGTAATATCATTTGTATTCAATGTAATTTTAGTATATGTTTGAGGTGACCTCCTTGGGGAGATTGTTAGAATTAGAAATTCCGTGTATTAAAGAGTCGGTCACCTTTAGTATATGTAATCGTTAGAAAGCTCGTAGTCGTAGTTCTTTTAAGCTAAGTAGTATTTAGTTAAGTAACACCGTGGAGGACTGGACGGTCTTTACCCTTGTATGCCCGATCCATGACCCGTTGTGTGGCGTTTATTGTAAGACTATAAATACTCTCTACCTTCCAAGGTAGAGAGTTGGAGCTCATAATAAGATTTTCCTTTCTCTCACTAAAGTTCCCTAAACCTCTAACTTTCTCTCTCTAAAACCTCTTGTACGCCTACTTTGTGTTATGGTTTAATGTGCATGTGAAATCCAATATCTTACAGAAGTCATCATCCTTAAAACTTTCACCACCAAAACTTCCGAGGCTCTTGTATTGAAGAAAGAAATTGAACCATCTGAAAGTGAGACTTTGCAGCTTCCCCCCAAACCGAAAATCCATTAGATGAGCGATTCAAGCTCTATTTCAAGCTTGCCTTAGCTGTGTGCAAAGAAGCACACCATTATCACAAATACCGCTCCTTTTAAGAACGATAATCAAGATTCTCTGCTCGAGGTTATACCATCCAATAGAAGAACATCAACGTATCATCCCACTCATAAATAATCTTCTCAAATTTCTTTTCCATCAAGTCCAAGCAATCCATTCCAAAAGGTGTCAAGAGAACAATTCCCCAAGTAGTTGAATTGATGCGATCGGTTTCTTTGTATAATGCTCAAGAACTCTCCGAATACACATCATGAGGGGGATGAAAACACCTCCCCATGTTCACATTTTTCTTCCCTGATGATCATGTATGAAGCTCAAGAACCCGAAGTACACCAATACCCAAAAGCTCTCCCGAATACACATCATGAGGGGAATGAAAACACCTTCCCATGTTCACATTTTTCTTCCCTGATGATCGTGTATGAAGCTCAAGAGTCCTAAGTACACACATTCCCACCGAAAGAATAACTGGTAACACCTCCCTCATGTTATACATTTATCTCCCCTGAATATGTCATACTTGTGTACCTCTTTTATCTTCAGAGACTTTCTCTAACATCACTTCCCCCACGTAGTTGGAATAATAACACTAAAAGCCTTGATGAGTAAAACCTTGAGTTTCTCTGCGGTCATGACATTTGTCTTCCCGGGATATCTTCAATCACTTAGAAGAATTAAGTTCATCAAGTTTACTCGTGTTTAGATGCTTGTCTCCTTCCCCCTTGCTAGTTTTGACACTTCAGAATCAGCAACATAGTATAAGCCCAAATACTTGAAATCTTTATGAGAAGAACACTTGAACTCTTGTGAGAATCAACTTGCTGAAGACTCTCTCTGACAATTTTTATCAACCCATATGTAGACAATTTGAAGTGACCACTGATGAAGAAAAACCCGATATACCATACTTGAAACTGAAGTCAACTCCCCCACATTTGTATCTTAAACTTGCACCTAATGATGGAAGAACGGTGTAGAGAATTTATGCTTCAAGCAAATCTCTAAGTACTCACTACCCAAACAAAGTATGAGACATTAACACCTCTTGCATTATCCACACCGTCATATGCGTGTGACACTGAGTAAAACAAAGTAACTCCTAATAGTGATAGTTAACCGTGTCTTCAACCATCCACCTCGATTGCGGTAACTAGATAAACCAAGTCTTCAACTCAAATTCTTAAGCCGAGCAAGTTATCAAATAAGAACACGCCTTTGTGAAAGTCAACTTCAATCTCAAATAAGTGATAAATGATTAACTCCGAAGTAATCAACTTGTGTCAAATGTCCAACACGTGAATAAATGTATAACCGGATGTACATTGACCCACTTAATGAACCGGAACAAATGATTCCTCAACATCAATTTCATCTTCCTAAAGATATACATATAGAGACTGATCTGGAAGATTCACCAATAATGTCTTCAAGCGGATGAGGTAGTTATTTTCCTTAATGTTCATGTGGTTGATTTACAGAGTGCACAATAATCCGTGAAGATTTGGAAAAGGAATACCAAAGAGCGGATTATTATTCAATAGTGCAACTGCAATATTAGAATAGTCAATATCAACGTCTCGAGGAGTAACTGCTAAAGAATATGACCAAGTCTAATTGGGGATTGAATCTGACTTATAACTCTCTCCCAATTAGTGCTCTCCTCTAAACGGACAATCTGTTTGATAAATGCCCAGATTAAGAAGAAGTCTTTACATAATCAAATGCAACTCGTCTTTAGTCTTCTAACATGTAGCAGAAAATGTAGAACAGACTGTAGACTCGACCTTCTTCAAGATTGTCCAGTTGGGGGAATAAATAGTTAACATTTTCAACACACCAAACAACATCCCAATTAACTTACGTCTTGCAAATCCCCTTAACTAAAATCCCTCCCAATCAAACAAGAACTGAAAGATGTTCATCAAGGAAATTAGCAATCACCCATAGCGAACACACGAAATGGTAACACCAAGCAAACAATCACATCAAACAAGAACGAAGGTTGTTCGAATCATCATGTTGATGTGCGTGAAGCATTAAGGAAGCACTTGTATTTAAACTCATCAGCCCGTGTAAAGATGTCAACCAACGGCTCTTAGAAGAAACTCCATGTAACGATGACCCGATAAGAAGAAGCTCGGTTCTTACATGAGTTAGGAGCCATTTGACCATTTATTCTCTAATATCAATCAACCATGCAAAAAATTCACACTTCTTCTCCCCCTCAAGAATTGCATACGGAGATGCCATTCTTGATTAAGTAAGTGAATATCATCCAAAAGTATTCTATTCACACTTCTCCCCCGCAAAACTTAGCACATGATGTTGCCATCGTCATTATAGTTGAGCAAGTGGAATAAGAAAACCATCAACAGAGGCCCGGTTCACTTGATAATTGAAAGCGCATGGAAAAAGCATGAAGTATGTTGACGAGAATGGTCATAAATAAGAAGATTTCTCTTCTTCCGAAGATAATGCGCACTGAAGCGTACACATTTCCTTTCTTTAGAGAACGAGGCATGAACTGATGTGTTCATACGTCATAATCTCTCTCTTTTTAGCTCTCTAGGCAAAACATGTAATCAACCCCATTATCATTCAGTAGGCTCTTTGTTGTGACAGCTGATGGAGAAAACCCAATATGATGAATTTGACCCTGAAGTAAACTAACCCGAACTCGTGACTTAAACTTGCACATATGTAACAAAGAGCGGTGCCGAGACTTCATCCTCCATTGAATCTCTAAGTACTCTATACTCTTCATTCAACCAACCATCAAGTAATAGACGTACATTACCTCTTGAAAATCCACAATTGAATGTGGCACTGAGCACGACAATGTAACTCCTTAAAGTGATAGTTATTTTGTGGTGGTAAGAGCCTAATTCCCCCAAGTGGTAAAAGAAAAGGTAAAAGACACCCAACAATAACTAGATTTCCAAGTCTTCGTTTTTGATAATAGCTCGAACAAGGATCATGAAGAATCTTCATCCAACCATCCCGATACCTTCAGATACTAAGTACACTCGCCCGTGATATTTCACTTCAACCTCAAATAAATAATAGTGAATTAACTCCATTGTCACATCTTCTGGTTAAAAGCTCAACTCTAGCCTCCTTTTACGTTTTAAGTGAACTATGATAATGGTTTCATCCCGACCATGGTTAAAAGCACATAACCCTGTAAAACCATGTAATAACCAAACTGCCATGACGATATCCAATCACACATCCAATTCATGAAGTACACTCTTTTATCTCTTCTTTGAAACAGAAACCATAGCACCAGCATCAAAAGAGATCTCGAAATACACTTTCCTTTCTCCAAGATGGTTCCATCATTACGGATTTTACAACTCTATGGTTTAAACCGAGAAATAGTTTCTTTCACGAGATTTTACAAAACCAAGAGTAGACCGTAAGATAGATCCGAAATGCACTTTACAATTACTGAATGTTTCCATTGTCACGGATTTTACAAGTCTATGATTTAAACCGAGAAATAGGTTCTTTCGCGGGATTTTACAAAATCAAGACAAAACCGTAAACAATGTCAGCTTGAAGGTGTTATGACAAATTTGGTCTCGGTGAATATATGTTTTAGGGGAACATGCAGCGGTTCATCAATGGTTCAATATCCAACATCATCAACCATCCAATCAACACTTTGGTAAACACATCATTCACGCATTCTGTCGACTAATATAGTGACCACATGGAGAAGTAAACCCGATATACCAAACTTGATCATGAAGTAGAATTCCCCAGATTTGTTACTTAAACTTGTACTAATCCTCGTGAGAAAGAAACGGTGTACCCAATGTACAAAACCTCTTGACGTATCCTCAACTGCGTGAGACACCGAAGTGATAGCTACGTTGTGGGTTAAGCGAGAAAGAATCACAACCGTAACTAAATAGCCAAGTCTTTATCACACTATGTAAATGCCCAAACAAGTCATCTTCGCGGAAGGGTAGAAAGAAAGAAGTCGAAATAAGTAAACGTGCCCGGAAATCTTCACTTCAAATCTAAATAGGAAATACCGAACAAAGATCCCCGTAGACAATCTTGTTCAAATATTAACTCAAACCGTGAAATAATATTCTCAGTGAAAATGTATAAACCAGAGTATCAAGCCTCATAGCACATCAAATCTCATCATCACTCCAAATCATATCGAGAAATCTCATCAACCAATTCTCATCATTAATTTACATAAATCCGATCTCAAATTGAGAAGCCCATCTGACCGTCATACAAATCCAAGCCTCATGGCCCAATGTTCAAGCGAACTTGTATATCAATCACAAATGTTCCCGTTATGGTAAATTTCATTTCTCAAACATTAAGCTCAAGCCGTGAATATGTATCCACCATGAAATAAACCATACCAAAATTACCACTCTTGAATAAAATAAAATTTTCATCCAAATATTTTAACATATTCGGATAACAATTTTTTTCTTATCAAATGAGTAAACTGATGCAGTCCATTATACTCAAATGAAATTAGATAAGCAGTCCATGGGATCCAATCAAGATCAGCCCATAACCGAATCTAATTCACCAGGCCCACTCCACGAATCCAAACTCAAACATCTAACCGGGTATATAAAAACCAAGTCACACATTCCTTACCCTAAAAATACTCACATCAAACCCTAATATCTCACTCAAATAATCCGCCCCCCTCCTCCTTATCTCTAATCATCTCGCTCCTCAAATATCACTCACATATTATACCCCAAATAATTTACTGATATCAGATCTTAAAATAAAAAATCAATCAATCTCCACATGAATCCTAACCCTTTCAAAGTCAATCAGACGACTAGACCATACGAGAACCTTCATTACCAGGTTGACCTTGCCACAAGGATGGCACAAAGGTCATTATCAGAGCCACAGGGATGGCTACGAGGACAAGAGGCAGCCACGAGATGGCACAAGAACTTTTGAGATGACATCAAGGTAGGTATTAACTCATGATGTCGTTATGATTTGTTGTATTAAACTTTCACGAATAAAAGGAATGAGTTGACAGATTTGTTAACATCACTCCTTTTTATGTTCGGATATTCAATCAAAATCATTTGATCAATGATGATGATTTTCGTGTATAAGACTCTCGGCAGTCATGTTGTAACAAATGACACGAAAAAGTTAGAGATTCATTGATACATCAAGATTTCTCAATGATGTTGGTTGGGTGTTTCTCGTATCCATGAGAAATAGCCTGAATCAAACTGAGAGCACCAAATTATATATATCAAATTTTGCATTTGAGTTTATAATTATAGGGATTAATGAGGACTTGATGGCATAGGTCTAAAAAGATCTTTGATATCTCATATGAGAATCAATAAGCCACAGTACTGAGATCCTTGATGTTTGATGTTGATGAAAATGAATGGATCGTTGAGGTCTTTAGTTGAAGTTGAGATTAACTGAGGTCGTGAGTCTTGATATTAAAGTTGTATGGTCATGGTCAAAACACTTCATCTTCCTTTCTAAAACATAACAGACAAGTCGCTAATTCTTGGAGTCAAGTCGCTAGGTCTTTCTTCATCTTTATGTCTTTACAAACAAGTCGCTAGCCATTCTGTAAAGAAGTCGCTAATTCTTTCAAAAAACTCACAAGTCGCTACTTATAAATATAAGTCGCTACATCTTTTCACTTAACAAGTCGCTAACATTTTAAAGAACAAGTCGCTATATCCTTTTCTGTAAACAACTCGCTAGCACAACTCGCTACCCATATACAATGAATATAGACAGCTTGTAAAGACAAGTAGCCACCGGTACTTGAAACAAGCCGCTAGGTGGATTTTTGAGTTTTTCCAGTGAGTTTCAGTCTATATTCATAGCAGACCCAGAAAAACAGTTTTGACCCAGAAAAAAATGCATATGAGATTCATTGTATGCCCCGTTTGACCAAGAAAAAGACTGTTTGACCACATAATAACACACTGCTATTGGTAACAACAACAGTCATACAAATAATATAAGCAACATGTTCGGACAGATATGCTTTTGACCAAATAGAGGATACCAAATGACATTGAAACCATATGTTTTCGGACTGATATTAACCAAATGACATAATATTTTTGACCAAATAGATGATACCAAAAAAACGTGTATCCAAAAACAGAAAACAAATATCCGGATGCAAAAACAAGTGGTTTAAAAACAGTATAAAACATGTAGTAGACCAAAATAAATCATCAAAACACAAAAACCTTAGCTCTGGTACCATTTTTAGGATCGATAAATATTATTGTGTTAATGATTCGGGTGGTCTTGGATGATCAAAATACATGATAGCCATTTTAGAGAGAGAAAGTAGAGAGATGGGTGTTCAAGCTAGAGACTTGGTTCACAAATTGTAAAATGTTAGATTGAAAGCACCACCCCTACCATGGATGGAAGGGGTATTTATAGTTACACAAGATACGTCCTCCTATCGGACTGTGGATCAGGCATACAGTGGGTAAAGACCCGTCCTTCCTCCACGGTGTTACACTACGCTAAACTATGCTACAAACTAACTAATTAACTACTAGATAACGTAAATAACTACAAGTCTACGAGCTAACTTATGCTAGACTATAATTGGGGTGACCGACACTTTAACATGGAATTTCCAATTCCTAACATACCATGTAAAAGTTCAAAAGGGGTCCTTGTTATGAGGCTTAACAACTAAAACTCTATTTTGCACATAACAAGCAGTATTAACTGCTTCTGCCCAAAAGGTTGTTGGCAACTTAGAGTCACCTAACATTGTTCTAGCAGCCTCAATCAGTGTCCTATTTCTCCTCTCGGCTACACCATTTTGTTGAGGAGTTCTAGCTACACTAAATTGTCTCATAATACCATTCACTTCACAAAACTGATTCATCTCCTTATTCTTAAACTCAGTTCTATTGTCACATCTGATTACTTTAACCCTATGATTTATTAGATTTTCTATCTTAGTTATGAAGGACTTAATATTGTTAAGCCAACAACAGTATTAACTGGTCTAGCAGTATTAAAAGTTTTAAGACCAAATCTCATTAAAACTGATTTTGGAACCATGTTCCTTTGAGCATTAGGGTGAGTATTTTTAGAAAAGTTTTGCTGATTCACCCTCTTAGCATAGTTCCATACTGGCTTTACCACCCTCTGTCTCTGATGGTAATTACAATCGTATTACAGATGTTCAAAGCTACCACACACATAACAAGCTTTGTTGAACATCTGAAACCCCCTCACTACCTAAGCTATGTGACATTAGGTTATTCTAATTCCTCTGGTTTCCTCTAGGACTGAATGTGTTTGTCCTAGTTTGCCTATCAGTATTAGTAGTTTTCCTAGCAGTTTTAACATACCCAACCTTAATGCTAGGTTTGACTACCTTTTCCTCTACCTTAGGTGCAACTACATCCTGATCTTCATCATCAGATACCCAATCTTCAATACTTGGGGCATCTGATTGCCTTCTATCTGTCTTACTACTAGGCTTAGCTCCATATTTCATGTCTATAGTTTTATCAGCAAACTCCTCTAAGCCTAAGAAAAACAAATCAGGTGTACAAGGCTCAAATTTGCCTGTAATAGGAGGGGAAACTGAATTAAAGCAATTTGACTTATAACCTAAGCCATTTTTACATTTGTTTATAATTTGAAATTCTACAATCTTATTAACACCCTCAGAAGCATGTTAAAATCTTTTTACACCTATTTCAATAATCTCTTTTTATTTTTGAACAACATCTTTTTCCTGTTGAGTCTTTTCAATCCTCTTCCTAAGCTCCTTAATGAGTTCATCTCTAACATGAATTTCACTCTTTAAAACATTTATCTTTTCAACATACTCAAACTCATTAGCTTTAAAGAACTCAAGTCTTTCTCAACAGACTCTAATCCTAGTTTATAGCCTAGACAACTCAACTCAGACTTCCTTAAATCTTATAATAGTTTATTATTTTGAGTTTTAACCAACTCAACATTCTCTAAACAAGATTTATAAGAACAGCCAGAATCATTAGGTACCTCAGAGTCTGAAATGGAGCCTGAAGAAGAATAAGCCATCAATGCATAGTTGGTTGGCCCTCTGTAGCTTGGTCACTCCAATCATAGCCACTCAAACCATCACATGACACCAAAGCAGTTGAAGCAGGTGTCTCCATTGGTACATGATACGCTTACACAGCGCGTTCGGGGTCAAAGGAACTTCCTTTTTGTCGAGCAAGTTTTTCAACAGCC
This sequence comes from Chrysanthemum lavandulifolium, assembly GCA_022545495.1. Classification (NCBI taxonomy): domain Eukaryota; kingdom Viridiplantae; phylum Streptophyta; class Magnoliopsida; order Asterales; family Asteraceae; genus Chrysanthemum; species Chrysanthemum lavandulifolium. The sequence goes on from CM040244.1 coordinate 216,904,666, forward strand.
TAGGCAGTGAACCTAATCGTTGTAGTGTAGTATTAGGGTAATCCACGGGAATTGATATCGTTCTCTAGGGGAATAGGAATGCTAGTGAGAAGTTACTACGCTAAGGTTGGGGTTGAGGAAGATTATTTTTTATCTTTTTATGTTTTTTAGAAAAGGAAAAATACGAATCTCGGGGTTTGGATTTGGGGGTTTGGTATTTCTACCGATTACTCTACTATTATCTAATTATCTAAACTAAGGTGGTGGTAGTCTATGTCTAATTATTGTGTGCTCGTATGATAGTTTAAAGATGTGTTTACTTAGGTTTTACTACTCCTTAATTATCTTCTATTGGTGGTTGAATTGTCACGTCCTTATTCCTAGTTGCGTTGTGTGTCTAAAGTTGTAGGGTATGCGTTTCTCCCTACTCTTTGAAGTTACCAAAGGGTCTCGTCTACAAAACCCACTAGGGATGATAAACTCTAACTCTAAGGCCTCTTTGGATAGTTTAGCTTACAACAACTCAAAGTGCTATAACCTAAGGTTCACAAAGATTAATCAAGCATTAAGTACACAACGAATGACCTATCGCATTACTAGATCATTAATCTACTAAGATAAGAAACAACCAATCAATATTCAATAATTAAGTTTCATATTCCCTAAGCAAACACACAAGTAAATTAGCCGGACATGAAGAACATGCAAGCATACACATAAATAATTGAAGACATAATTAAATTAATGAAGTAAACAACTTATTTTGGTGTAAGATAGGGTTTAAAACCCTAAAATACGACCTTGGTTCGGTTTAGGTTTTACTCCAAAAGTTTACCCAAAAGACTACTCTCTAAAACTAAAAAATTCGGATTCTATATATAAGATTACATGTGCGACGGCCACCTTATGAATTGTGACGCCGTCGTGTCGCCATCATTAGGGTTTCGTCTTGGCCATGTTAATCTTTGACGGCGCCACCTTATGCTTTGACGCCGTCCTCTTTAGCTTTGACGCCGTCTGGATTGAATCTAGGCCATCCGAGTTGCGACGGCTACTCTTTTAAAGCCCGACGCCGTCCTCCGAAAACTAGCGATTTCTCTTCGTGTCATCACAAATTCCTACGACGGCATCGCAGAATAAGCGATGACGCCGTCCCTTGTAATTTAGCGACTTGAGTGTCTCGATTCTTGAATTTGGCCATTTTCTTCATATATTCGCGCCTTTTCGTCCAAATAAGTGCCATTCAACAATTTGCCTTCAAGAGACCTAAAAGTGAAAAGGAACGATATTAAGCAATAACGGATACAAAAGTGATTAAATAAGGGCTTAAACGACCCCAAAAGGTACATTTTAAAACCTTATCAAATATCCCTACACTTGGTATTTGCTTGTCCTCAAGCAAATGTGCTTTTAGCCAATTAATTTATAAGTTAGGGGTCATGAAGCATTGGTTTAAAACAGTCCACAACACATATAAGCCCATAAAAGTCATAACAAGCACGGAATTACATACTAGCACCTCACATGGGGTGTTTGGATACTCACATCTCTCGGGTGTATATGAAATATAGCAAATTGGAAATGGAGGATAAACACTCATTAACCGGTCCTAGTACATAGATTACCATAGGCTTGAGAATAGATCAAACCTCCATCGCTTTGGCGTAAGCACCTAGGAAAGACTATCAAAGAGGTCTTTAAAGGGTTGTAATGTTAGGCTTACGGTAGGGAAACAAAGGGTTTGGTGGGATAGGCTATTTAGTGGTAGCAAGTCAAAAATCTCTATGTTAAATGCATACGAAGAATGGCGTTGCTAAGCCAAGACTCGACACTCTAAACTCTAGATAACTGAAACAAACAAACATAAATTTAAAGATAGAAGTAGGATGGTAGCCCGTATGTTTTTCGATTTTTTTTAATACACTTTTACTCTACCATCCTCTACGATAACATCAAAATAATAGGGATTTATAGCACATCCCTACACTTGAGTTTTTATTACTCTAACACTAATATGACCCGAATTGAAAAGATCAAAACACTTGGAGTACGTTATTACGCAGATAAAGGGAATTTGCGTTCCCTTTAGTCATTTTAAAACTTTAACTTTTCCCATGAGTCCCAATCGTCCCAAAGCGTGTACAAAAGATATGACTCAACTTAGCAACTCATGCAAGTAATTAGATAATTGAACTAAGGGTTTAGGGTGATAACAATAATGCACTAAAAGTGAGTGCATACAAGGTAGGCTAAGGCGATTTGGGTGTACATTTTGGGTGGGGTGTAAACAATGCTCTTCATTGATATTCGGAAAACCAAACATCACGAGAACCGCGAAAAGGATAGGCTATAAGGGTTAACTAGGGTATCGTGTACTAAAGATGAGTACAACGCAAAGGTGTGGGGAATTACTCAACCGATGTGGAAGAAGTAATTATATTACGGGTATCAAACAAGGGTTATCCTAATGCCTCTTATCATTTAGTTATTCATAACTACACAAGTGTAGTCTCACTAGCGATCTCGGAATGCATCACAAAACAAGTTCTAGAATCTAATATACTACCGGTTCACACTCTAAGCATTGAAGATGAATGCTTCAATTCCTACTAATCTAAGGGCGATCCTCACATTTTTGGTGGAATTTAAGTGGTAAAGGGTTTTGTGCTAGTCATATAACTTCCTATCCGTGAGACGCTTTTGTTAAGACTAATGGCCCACTCCTATATGTCATGAAAAATTTTAAATTTGGTGCCAAAATTACCCTAACCGACATTTTCTCATGGTTTATTACGCAAATGCAATTAGACAAAGCAAATATTCAAGGATAAGCATAGTTTCAAAGTTCCGCTTTATTTTTCCTCCTACACTTAAACCGAACATTGTCCCCAATGTTCCCGAAAGTATCAAAGTTATGATAAAAGAAGGTAATTAAAAGCGAAGAAACTAGTACTCCCCCGATTAGCTCGGTAGGATCCGTGTAAAGTAGTGGTTAAATCCTTTCCAAGAAGAATCTATGCGTGAAAATCTCCTCAATCTTATGTAACTTCTTCTTGATAAACAAAACCGCACACTTGAAGAAAACAAACGAAACCTTCGCGTAAAATCGCGGTAATAATATATAAGACTCGATTTAAACTAGGATATAATGCTTGTGGAATGGATGTTTACTGAATTTCTAAGAAAATTAAGACACGGAAAATTCCAAAAATTTTAAGTATCTCGAAAACGAGAAAAAGTAATCGATGTTTTACTCCTTCGACACCGTCAGTTGCAATCTCGACGCCGTCAGTTATCCCGACAAAAAGCGGTCTGCGATTTTACGGAAAATTCGGAAAATTAACATCTTTAGAATCTAGAAAAATTTCTGCAAAACATCCATTATGACTCGATACAAGCATTTGACTCGAACAAACACATAAATATATCTTTTAGTTAATTGTTATTCTCATGTTCACGTTTCTTATGAAAACGTGTGTAATCCTCCCTACACTTATCCTTTATGTAAAATACCTTTATATGCAATTAAGACGAGGTTAAAAACAAAATAAAACATTTTTACAAATTTAAACATGAGAATAAACAATCAATAAAAGAAGAAAGATAAATCACAAACAAAGATAAAACATACAAGCAAGATAAATTATACCACATGTAAATAAACATCACATAGTTCAAAGGTCACTACTAAATTAGATGTCCAAGATTATTGATAAGGTTTTAAAAGGTACCATTTTGAGGGGTCGTTTAAGTCCTTATTTGATCACTTTTGTATCCGTTATTGCTTAATATCGTTCCTTTTCACTTTTTAGGTCTCTTGAAGGCAAAATGCTGGAATGGCACTTATTTGGACGAAAAGCGAATATATGAAGAAAATGGCCAAAGTCAAAATCGAGACACTCACGATTCTTTGAAATTAGAAGGCGGCGGCGTCGGTGCTAATGGCGACGCCGTCCCAAAATTGTTGTGACGGTCCGTAACCCAAAATTCGTATTTTCAAGCGGCGTCTAGTTGTGAAAGAGTAGGCCGTCGCTACTCGGGACGGCCTAGATGCAATCAAGACGACGTCGAAAGTCGAAGAGGACGGCGTCACGGACATAAGGTGACGCCGTCGCAAGGTTAACGTGGCCAAGACGAAACCCTAATGACGGCGACACAAAACATAAGGTGACGCCGTCGCATATGTAATCTTATATATAGAATCCGAATTTTTCATTCTTTGGTGGAGAGTCTTTTGGAGTGAAAACCTAAAACCGAACCTAAGGTGTCTTGTACAGTATTTTAGGGTTTTAAACCCTATCTTACATCAAGATAAGTCTTTACTTCATTAATTCAATTATGTCTTTGATTATTTGTGTGTATGCTTGCATGTTCTCCATGTCTGGCTAATTTATTTGTGTGTTTGCTTAGGAAGTATGAAACTTAATTATTGAATATTGATTGGTTGTTTCTTATCTTAGTTGATTAATGATCTAGTAATGCGATAGGTCATTCGTTGTGTACTTAATGCTTGATTCATCTTTGTGAACCTTAGAATATAATTATCGAGTAGTTGTAGGCTAAACCATCCAAAGAGTGCCTTAGAGTAGGAGTTTATCATCCCTAGTGGGTTTGTAGACGAGACCCTTTGGTAAGTTCAAAGAGTTAGGGAAAAAAGCATACCCTACAACTTTAGACACACAACGCAACTAAGAATAAGGACGTGACAACTCAACCATCAATAGGAGATAATTAAGGAGTAATACAACCTAAGTAAACACATCTTTAAACTATCATACGAGCACACATTAATTAGACATAGACTCCCACAACCTTAGTTTAGATAATTAGATAATAGTAGAGTAATCGGAGAAATACCAACCCCCAAATCCAATACCGAGATTCGTACCTTTCCATTTTAATAAAATATAAAATACAAAAATAATCTTCCTCAACCTTAACCTTAGCGTAGTAACTCCTTACTAGCATTCCTATTCCCTAGAGAACGATATCAATACCGTGGCTTACCCTAATTACTACACTACAACGATTAGGTTCATCGCCTAGGGTGTTATAAAACTTGCTCAAGAAAAGGAAGTTTCCTTGACCCCGAACGACGCGTGTAGCGTTATCAAGTTTTTGGCGCCGCGGGAATAGAATAGCTAGTTAGTAGTCCACCTCGTTTAGGTTTCTTTGCTTGATTCCTATAAAGTAGACTTTTTCTCATTTTAGCTTCCTCATAGTCTATCCCCTTCTTCGTGACCTTTGTTCGTAACCATTTTCATTAACTATTCCGTTAGCCGTTATGGAGAACGCGAATCGCCAAAACTTTCACCCAATCAACGAAACCCACTACATAACCTACCCTTTCCACTCCAAAATGAGATCTTGAGGTTCCGGCAATATCATGATGAATCCTTTCCGAGGCGTGGACTCGAATTAAATATTTATTACAAAAGTCCTTTATCATGGTATTGATTTCTTGTTTCCACTACAATTCTTTTACACTCGTATCGCCTACGAAACCCAAAAGAGACTTGACTATGTAGCGGATGGGGATATTTGGGGACGTGGTGTTGAAATGCATGGAAACCTTTGAGATTCACGCCCAATTTAGAAGTGGAACATGGGACCCAAAAACGAATCTTTAGACCTATTTTCAATTTGGAAACTTGGTCGGAAAGGTTGTTTAGGAAGGAGATGATTAGAGTTGAGGTACCAAGGTGCATGTCATGGTTAGGCGCTACCACGGTACAAAATGAATACATAGGTGATCTTGATAAGATGGAGGATAGAGTAGAAAATCCAATCCCATCGGATAACCTACAAGTCCTACCATCACTGAGGAACACACATCGCCTATAACTTACCCGGAAGAAGTAGAAGAGACTATAAGAACCCGATTGTAGAACCTTTGGACCAAATGCCACTAGGAATATAGGTTTAGATGCTTGTGTCATGACCTCTCTCTTAGTCCTAGGAAAGTTCCTAATTTTGATGAACCGAGCCTCAACGAAAACCTTACCCAATTTTCCATCTTTAGATGTGAATCTTGGAATTGAATTAGGCCCCAATCCACCCATCAAAATAGATAGTCCGGGTAGTTGCTTGATAAAGGTGATAGATTCTAGGCCATGTAGAGTGGAAGCTAATATAGGAGTAACCCATGACCTTACACACTTATATCACCCATTCATGGTTGATAACAAGAAACATTATGGGTTTAAACCGGGTTTATTAGGTCAAGATGGATCCTTAACTAAGAATCTTTTGAAGTTGATAGAATATGATCCATTTTTAGGAGAGAGATTTGATTCACCCGCTACACCAATTGAATTAGGTAAGGTTATAATGAATAGAGCACACTCCTTTGAGCACAAAATCACCCATCACCCTCTCCTCACGTAGCAAATTTCCACCCTAAGGGTGTGTATTGCTACTATCACCCCCACTTAACCTTAAGTGTAGGAAAACTTCCCTTTATCTCGTTAAATAAGGGTAGAGTCGGGCTCGTGACTCGAACAAAAACAAGCGCTTCTTGGGAGGCAACCCATGTGTATTTGTTTTCATTTTCATTTGTGTGTCATATATCTTTTATTAATTGTTTATTCTCATGTTTGAATTTGTAAAAATGCTTTATTTTGTCTTTAACCTCGTCTTAATTACATATAAAGGTATTTTACATAAGGGATAAGTGTAGGGAGGATTACACACGTTTTCAAAAGAAACGTGAACATGAGAATTACAATTATTTAAAAGATATATATGTGTGTTTGTTCGAGTCAAATGCTTGTATCGAGTCATAATGGATGTTTTTGCGAAATTTTTCCAGATTCTAAAGATGTAAATTTTCCGAATTTTTTCGTAAAATCGAGAACAATTTTTGTCGGGATAACCGACGTCAGATTGCAACCGACGCGTCGGGAAGGAGTAAAACATCGATTACCTTTTCTCATTTTTTCGAGCTACTTATAAAATTTTGGAATTTTCCGGTCTTAATTTTCTTTGAAATTCAGTAAACATCCATTCCACAAGCATTATATCCTAGTTTAAATCGAGTCTTATATATATTATTACCACCGATTTTACGCGAAGGTTTCGTTTGTTTTCTTCAAGTGTGCGGGTTTAGTTTGTCAAGAAGAAGTTACATAAGATTGGAAGGAGCTTTTCACTAATAATTCTTCTTGAAAAGATTTAACCACCACTTTACACGGATCCTACCGAGCTAATCGGGGAGTACTAGTTTCTTTCGTTTTGATTACCTTCTATTTTAACTTTGATACTTTCGGGGAACATTGGGGACAATGTTCGGTTTAAGTGTAGGAGGAAAATAAAGCGGAACTTTGAAACTATGCTTATCCTTGACTATTTGCTTTGTCCAATAGTGATTGTGTAATAAACCATGAGAAAATGTCGGTTAGGGTAACTTTGGCACCAAATTTAAAATTTTTCATGACATATAGGAGTGGGCCATTAGTCTTAACAAAAGCGTCTCACGGATAGGAAGTTATATGACTAGCACAAAACCCTTTACCACCCAAATTCCACCAAAATATGAGGATCGCCCTTAGATTAGTAGGAATTAAAGCATTCATCTTTAATGCTTAGAGTGTGAACCGGTAGTATATTAGATTCTAGAACTTGTTTTGTGATGCATTCCGAGATCGCAAGTGAGGCTACACTTGTGTAGTTAGGAATAACTAAATGATAAGAGGCATTAGGATAACCCTTGTTTGATACCGTAATATAATTACTTCTTCCACATCGGTTGAGTAATTCCCCACACCCTTTGCGTTGTACTCATCTTTAGTACACGATACCCCTAGTTAACCCTCGAGCCTATCCTTTTCGCGGTTCTCGTGATGTTTCGGTTTTCCGAATATCAATGAAGAGCATTGTTTACACCCCACCCCAAATATACACCCAAATCGCCTTAGCCTACCCTTATGCACTCACTTTTAGTGCAAATGTTTGTTATCACCCTAAACCCTTAGTTCAATTATCTAGTTGCTTGCATAAGTTGCTAAGTCGAGTCATATCCTTTGTATACAGTTTTGGGACGATTGGGATTCATGAGAAAAGTTAAAGTTTATGAAATGACGGGAAGGGAACGTTAAAAATTCAAATTCCGTTTGTTTGCGTAATAATGTACCCCAAGTGTTTTGATCTTTTCAATTCGGGTCAAATTAGTATTAGATTAATAAAAACTCAAGTGTAGGGATATGCCTATAAATCCCTAGTATTTTGATGTTATCTTAGAGGATGGTAGAGTAAAAGTGTATGAAAAAAAAAAAAAAAAAATCGAAAAAGAAATAGAAAAAAAAAAAAAAAACATACGGGCTACCATCCTACATCTATCATTTAAATTTATGTTTATTTATTTCAGTTATCTAGAGTTTAGAGTGTCGAGTCTTGGCTTAGCAACGCCATTCTTCATATGCAGTTAACATAGAGATTTTTGACTTGCCACCACTAAATAGCCTGTCCCACCAAACCCTTGTTTCCCTACCGTAAGCCTAACATTATAACACTTTAAAGACCTCTTTGATAGTCTTTCCTAGGTGCTTACGCCAAAGCGATGGAGGTTTGATCTATTCTCAAGCCTATGGTAATCTATGTACTAGGACCGGTTAATGAGTGTTTATCTTCCATTTCCTATTTTGTTATATTTCATATATACACCGAGAGAGATGTGAGTATCCAAACACCCCATGTGAGGTGCTAGTATGTAATTCCGTGCTTGTTATGACTTTTTGGGGCTTATATGTGTTGTGGACCGTTTTGAATTAATGCTTCATGACCCCTAACTTATAAATTAATTGGCTAAAAGCACATTTGCTTGAGGACAAGCAAATAACAAGTGTAGGGATATTTGATAAGGTTTTAAAAGGTACCATTTTGAGGGTCGTTTAAGTCCTTATTTGATCACTTTTGTATCCGTTATTGCTTAATATCGTTCCTTTTCACTTTTAGGTCTCTTGAAGGCAAAATCTTGGAATGGCACTTATTTGGACGAAAAGCGCGAATATATGAAGAAAATGGCCAAAGTCAAAATATCTGTAGTTGTATTTCAATTCTTTTAATTCCTCAAATTTTTTGAATTTAACTGTCTTGTTTACAGCTTTAGTTACTTTAAATAAGATTTAATTTTTCACGACCTACTTTGAAGTTCTTGACTTTTTCACCATCTTCCAATGTAAAATTTGTTTACTCATCAGCGTAATCATTCATTTGCTTTTATTTATATATTTACATATAATCAATCATTAATTTATTAATACAATTTTATAAATAACATTTAAATTACGTTATGTTGATAAATTTCACTTTACCTGTTTTTCTTCATCCAATGAATTTTTTCTTTCTAATATATATTCAATTTTTCTAATTTTCATTTTTATAAATTTTTAATCTCTATTATTTACCACTTATTTTTCAAAATATTGCTTAATCAGTAAATAGTTTTAAGTAATATTAAGCTTTATTTTTCAATTGATTGTTAAAATTACAATCAAAAATTTAAATGTTAATTTTTCATTTTAAAAAATTTTATAATTTTAATTTTATAATTAATAAATCATTACAATTTATTCAATTTTATACTTTCATTGTTCATTAATTAATCAATTTTTAAATTTTAAAGTTTAAATGTTTCAATGTTTAGAAATTAAATTTATTTAAAATTCTTTGTATGGTTTGTTAACTTTTAGTTAAATGTTATTTTGTTTAATTTATTATTTATTAATTTATTGGTTTGGTTTAATTATTTTAATTTCTAATATAATTTATTTTAATCTTGTGTTTAATTCGTTGTTCGTTATTATCTAAATGCTTGTGTAACTAAAATTCAATTCATGTTAAGTTTGAAATTTGTCCGTAAATTAATTAACGATTTGTTATTCCAAATTTTAATATTTTTAATTTAAATCCATTTGTCAAATTTATTAAAAATTTAATTGCTAACTTTACAGTTACATCAATTTGATTTAAATTTGTTATAAAAAAATGTAAAAGTTACCAATTTGAAATGTCTTTGCTATACTTCAAGTTCTCAATCAAATTTAATTTGTATTTAAGTTGACTTATTCATACTAAAACTAAATTTATATATAAATTTTTTTCAATTAATTAATAATTTTACACTTTACTTTTCCTATTTCAACGACTTCGATTTAATATAACAGTCCTTGATTATTACCAAATTTTAAACAAATTTACATCAACATGTTTATTACATTCAATCAACATTAATTAATTTATTTTTCTAATTAAATTTCTTAATAATCTTTTGTAAATTAATAAGTAATTTAAATTTTAATTATTAATTTCAAATTTCATCAATTTACATTTTAAATAAACTTAAAGTTTTAATTTTTTCATATCTATTAATTATTTTATTAATTCTTTTATAGTTAATAGAAATTTATTTTTAAAATAATTATTTAATTTGTATTAATCTTAAAATGTCCTTATATTTTATAGTTCATTATATCTTTTCAAGATTTTTAATATTTAAATGTTATTTAGTATTTTTTAATTTAATCTTCATTAAATTTATGTATATACTTGAATTTATTAAATTTTGATTTGATTTACATAAATATACTTCAAGTTATTGCTTTATGTTAATCTAATGATGTTAGATGTTTATAGATAAATTTGTTTAGTTCAGTTTATAATGCTTGTTAACTTTCATTCATGGATACTTTCTTATTTCATGATTATGCAATTTATGTGATTTTAAATTTATATTTCGATAATTCATAATTCTACTCATTTGAATCTGTCGATATTCATATTGTCTTCGTACTATATTTGAACTCTCTAATTATGTCTTTAAGTGTTTATCTTTCACTTCGTATTAAGTTTAAGTTTGTTCATTTAGAATTCTATTACTTACTAGTTTGCTAATGTATATTTAACTGTCTTATAGTTCGTTCAACTATTATTGTTATTTGAATCTATTCATATAATTAAGCCTTTTATTCAATTATCGCTTCTACTAGTTTCCATCTTGAACCGTATCGTTTATTTAGCTCGTTAAGTTCTTTCATTGAAAAGGCGAATATATGAAGAAAATGGCCAAAGTCAAAATCGAGACACTCACACGCTGTTGAAATTAGAAGGCGACGGCGTCAAAAGCTAATGGCACGCCGTCCCAAAATTGTTGTGACGGTCCGTAACCCAAAACTCGTATTTTCAAGCGACGACGCCTAGTTGTGAAAGAGTAGGTCGTCGCTACTCGACGGCCTAGATGCAATCCGCACAACGCCGAAAGTCGAAGAGGACGGCGTCACGGACATAAGGTGACGCCGTCGCAAGGTTAACGTGGCCAAGACGAAACCCTAATGACAGCGACACAAAACATAAGGTGACGCCGTCGCATATGTAATCTTATATATAGAATCCGAATTTTTCATTCTTTCTTGGAGAGTCTTTTGGAGTGAAAACCTAAAACCGAACCTAAGGTGTCTTGTACAGTATTTTAGGGTTTTAAACCCTATCTTACATCAAGATAAGTCTTTACTTCATTAATTCAATTATGTCTTTGATTATTTGTGTGTATGCTTGCATGTTCTCCATGTCCGGCTAATTTATTTGTGTGTTTGCTTAGGAAGTATGAAACTTAATTATTGAATATTGATTGGTTGTTTCTTATCTTAGTTGATTAATGATCTAGTAATGCGATAGGTCATTCGTTGTGTACTTAATGCTTGATTCATCTTTGTGAACCTTAGAATATAATTACCGAGTAGTTGTAGGCTAAACCATCCAAAGAGTGCCTTAGAGTAGAGTTTATCATCCCTAGTGGGTTTGTAGACGAGACCCTTTGGTAAGTTCAAGAGTTGGGAGAAACGATACCCTACAACTTTAGACACACAACGCAACTAAGAATAAGACGTGACAACTCAACCATCAATAGGAGATAATTAAGGAGTAATACAACCTAAGTAAACACATCTTTAAACTATCATACGAGCACACATTAATTAGACATAGACTCCCACAACCTTAGTTTAGATAATTAGATAATAGTAGAGTAATCGGTAGAAATACCAACCCCCAAATCCTATCAAAAGTTGTCAAAAACAGTCCCCTGTAAATCAAAATAAAGAAAATGTCATTTAAGGTCCATGGATTCAAAAGTTGTTAAAACAAACCTTTCAAAGTTTAAAATTTGCAAAATTACAACTTTGGTCCTTAACTTTGAAAATTGTCATATTTAGTCCTTCAAATTTAAGAAAATGGCAAATATGGTCCTTTAATTATTTGAGAATGACAAGTTTGGCCATTGGGTAATATTTCAGAAATCACAGCATCAGTCCTTGAAGTTTGGGAATTTACACTTTTGGTCCTTGTTATCTAAGCTTAAACCAAACGGACACAATGTTAATACAAAGCCCAAATCCAAATCCACTATCCAACCTTGGCCCAAACCCACCTTTACCCGAGTCAACCCAATCCTTACCCGGTCAAAGGATATACCCACTTGGTCAAACAAAGACCCTTGGCGCCTTTTTCTTCTCTTCCCAACTCGCTCTCTCGAAACCACCTCAACATATCACTATCTTGTCCCTCCACCTCAACACAAAACAAATACCATTAAATGCTCATTCTCCCATTTCACTCAACCCCTACACACGGCTAACACGTTTACGCCAAAATTCAATCAATGGTCAAAATGCTCCAAGATATCCAATGGCTCGTAATTTAAGTGGGAAATGCTCAGAAAGTCAAGGGGAAGCAAGTTTGTATAAAAGAAAAGAAGAGAGAATCAAAAGGAGAAGTTAGTTAGTTTTTTTTAATTTCTCTTAATGTCGTTTTTTTAATAAATGTTTTAATTAAAGTTCAAATGTTGTAATTCTGGTTTCTATGTATTACATTTAAGTAATAGCACCTTTGTAGTATGCTTTTAATTACCTATCAAAGTTTTTATATAAGTTCAAATATTCCAGTTACTGTTGAGAATTCCAGTTTTACTTTTTAACTGAACATGCTTCCATTAGCTTCATTGTAAGCTTAAATAAGCTTACTTAAGCTTTATATAGCTTTTGATAAGCTTTTGAATCAGTTTTAAGTAAATTTGATGCAAGGTCAACAAAAGTCAAACAAGTGCAAAAATGATGCAGACTTGGTAAATGGTTGGTGCAGGCATGGAATTGGGTTGAATAGTAGCTAGTTGGATTGGATTATATAGGTTAGTGGTTCATGGTTCACAGTTTGCAAGCTATAGCAGCTTTGGACTTTTGTAAGTCATTTTCAAGTTTTTTTGCATACTCAGTATTTGTAGTTTAAACTAGTTAAAATCTGTTCCAATAGTTGTATTTAAGTTGCTGTAGCTTAGTTTGATCATTGTTGTCAGTGGGATCATTGTTTGAACCTGTTTTGTTTGCATATCGATTGTACTTATGGGTGTTTGGTTTATGGTTTAACTTGCCCTTAAGGCTTGCTCGATGGGTTATTATTATTAGTATTTGTTTCTTAAGTATATTGGAACTCATTCTAGTCTAGGTTTGGGTGCAAGACCACGAAGTCAAAAATTATCAAAACTGTCTCCACTGCTCACTGTTGTGAGTTTTGGGTTTGCAAAACTCTTGTTTTGTGTTTGGAATTGTTTAACATAGGTTGCTTTAATCTCATTTCAATCATTAACATCAATATCAGTCTAGAAATCAAGTTCAAAGTTCATGAAAGTCAAACTTTCAGTTTTACTTCAAAAGTCAAATATGGGAAATCTGTTTTGAGCCAAAATGGAAAGATTTTTCTTGGATTCAATTTTAAGCCTAAATCAGTGAAATTTGTTGATTTGAAAACTTCAGCTGGTCTACTTTCTTTTTGTCATTTTTACAGATTTTTGGAAATTTTCTTTAAGCTCTTAACAAGCTTGTGAACTTAGGCCTAGTTGCCCTGCTCCAAACTCAGTTAATACTGAGCTTTTTCTCAGGTTTTGTGCAACTTGCACAGGGCTCATAAGAGCTCACCTAGGTCTGAAAATTGGCTTAAATACTCTCAACCAGGTCCTCTTCATGTCCCAACTTTTATTTCTCAGTTTCAGCTTATTTTGGAGCTTATGCATAAGCTCAAAGTAGCCCCTCAGTCACTGTTTTAGCTTATTAGATCAATACATCAAATCTTGGTTATCAGCATTCAATAGGTTTAAAGCAGTTGTTTTTTTTTGTTGTATTCTGGTTCTTCTTGCATATTATTGCTTCTGTTATCAGCTGGTGCTTATTGGTGCTATTTAGCTTATCTCAAGTGCTTATTTTTAAGCACTTGTGCCATCAGTTCCTTATTCCTCCATTCAAGCCCCTGTTTTTCTATTTTTCCTAGCTTCTATATATTATTTTAGAGTTTTCCTGAAATTTTCAGATTTTTCTAAGTTGTTTTGATATTTTTCTTAATTTAAAATAGTTTTTAATCATTTTAAAATAGCTTTTAATACAAAAAATTAAGAAAAGGTTCCAAAAAATAATTTTTTAATTTTAATAGTTTAAGATAAATATAAAAAGCTTAAAAAAGATTTTTCCTTATTTTTTCCCTTTTATTTGGCATTTTTCACAAATTAAATTAGTTTTAAATAGTAATTAATTAATAATAAATATATAAAAAGTCTAAAAAATAGATTTTCAGTTTTAAAATTAGTTTTATCATATTTTAGACTTTTCTAAGTTATAATTTCATTTTTCTAGTTTAATTTTGTATTTTCTTATATTTTAGTGCATTTTAAATACTTAATAATTAGTTTTTAATTAATAATAATTACATAAATAGTTTTAAAAATAATTTTCCTTTTCTAATAATTTTCTTATATAATTAGGATTGTAAAAATGTATTTTTCATATTTTTAGGATTTATATTGTGTAAGTTTCACGTTTTATTTTGTACGTTTACGTTATTTTTATTTAAACGTGCGTTTTAGGTTTTAAACGCTCATCACTTTAAATATAAGTGATAGCGTTTATTTAATATCTTTATCTTTTAATTTTCTTAATTTGCATTTAAGTCGCTTTATTTTATTACCTTTTCAAGAGTGTAATATTCGATCCAAATCCTTTCCGATCACTATCATTAGTGATCATTCTATCGTCGATCAGCGTTTGCACACCATTGAGTCTCCGTGGGACTTAACGACCCGGAATCCACCGTATTCTCGATCTTCATTGCATTTGTGTTTGTTGTTTTAAGTCTGTTAGACTTGACGGTTTAGCACGGATCAAATTTTGCGCCCGCCGGGAGGCTTTAGCGTGTGTTTAGCCTTTTTCGATCCATTGTTGCACATACCCACCATTTGTAAAAGTTTTGTAAAGTTATAAGAAAATCCAAAAGTTCATTAACACTTTTTCAAGTGTTAACAAACCCAAAAATATTTTCATTCTTTGTTTTGCAAATGTTTTCAAAATGCCAAAATATTCCTCTTTACCCTCTTACCCTTTTGATTCTTTATTCCTTTACCCTCTATCCATTTGATTCTACCTTCTCCTATTCTCATGGAATCGTTTATTCCTTGTGTCGGTTGTGGTGAGCCTCTTTATGGTTCACCCATTGTCCGGTGTACGTGTGTGCAAGTGTGGTAATGATATTCAAAACGGAGTTGTTTGTTTTGTGGTTCGAGGAATTCATTTGATTATGATCCTAATCCGAACTCATTTAACGACCCTCAAACTTTTCCAACTACCCACCACACCCGACTTTTCTAACTATCGTGAGTATTGTGGAGGTCCTCACCCGAGTTTTGAGTGTCAAACGGGAACATGCTTGTCTATGAGCATAATCCTTGTAACAATTATGACTACTCTTATCATGACCAACCTCCACAATACCAAACGATTCAAACACAACCTCTGCAAATTCCTCATGAACTTCTCCAAAATTGTCTCGATACACTCAAAGATTTAAAAGAATTGATTAAAGAAGAGTCTCGTCGAAAACGATGTCAAGAACAAGCGACTAGAGTAAGCTCCCAATATTGGAAACCTCTCGTGATACGATTATGATGACGACGACGACGACGATGATTTTGATGAGGAATCTCACGACTCGAGTGGCAATCCCACTCCCGCTTTGAGCCTTTCATTTCCGACTCTTCCCTTCACTCATGCCGGTTGAGAGAAGTGAATTCCTTTGGAAGAGGTCGATGATCCTATTTCTTTGAAATTCTTTGATCCCGAGGACTCTCTCATAATGGAGGATGATCATCTCAAGACTATTTCGAAACGGAATCATCGAGTGTTGAGGATCTTGTCCTAATCCCAAGTGAGTCGAGGATATATCCAATAGTGATTGGGATTTGCATGTTTGTGATTCTCTTGACATTTCGAGGTTACTTCCGGATTTTCTCAAATTCTCTTTTGAATTTAATGATGACTACACTTTTATGGTAAATCCTCTTTTCGATGAAATGTCCGATTCGATCTGAGACCATCACGGAAGTGGTGGAAATTGCTAGCCTCGAGCACACCACTTGTCCCACCTCTCGTATTCTATCTCTCTCTTCCATCATGTGATGATGATTTTATCCTCACTAATGAGATTCATGATCCAAAATCATGAATTCCCTTCCGATAATGAGGAGTTAGTCATGATCATTATCATAATTCTCCTTCTTTTCTTCACCTACCCGTGACTTCTCTCTTCTTCACTCCTTCGGAGTGAGGACACTATCTTTGACCCGGCATTTTCATTTATCATCCGTGAGTGGGTCTTTCTTTGTCTTTCTATGTATATCTCATCGGTGTGGAACTTTCACGTGCTTCAAATGTTTATCCAAACATCTTGAATGAAAGTCCGATGGAGATTGTTTCTTCCACTTTGCTTCCCATGAACAAATGAATTGGGTCGAGTCAAGCTAGCGACTCGGAAATCAAAAACAAGAGCACGCACCATATGGGTTTTCACCCATATTTCGTCTTCTTACCCCATTTCTACCACCTAAGTGTGGGGTGATGCCCCACATATATATATATATATATATATATATATATATATATATATATATATATATCTAAAAAAAAAAAAAAAAAAAAATCTTTTAAAATAATGGCCGTAGTATTTCCTTTTACATTCTTTGTTTCGCATAACCGCGGTACTTTGAATATTGAGGGCAATATTCATTTCTAAGTGTGGGGAATTCTCGCGAATTTCATATATTATCTACCCAATTCCCCGTTTTGGCCAAAATTTTTTTGGAGTAAGTGTTTTACACTTACTCAATTGGTTATCATCCGCCATGTCTCAGAAGACAAAAGGATTGGCTAATCCAGAGCAAACGGCTCTTGGTAAAGATATATCAAATCCGTTACGACTTGCAATTTGCCCAAAATTGTATGGTATTCACCACCATATCCTAAAAAGTGAAGAGTTGGCTAGCCCGCAAGGTTATGGCTTGTGGTAAAGGCATGGAAAATCCATAATTGGTAATCACTCACCAAAGATAATATTGATAATTTATCTAAGAGTTGGCTAGTCCGTATGGGTACGGCTTCGGTAAAGACAAAATCAAACCGTTGAAAGTCGGTGGTTTGCTCAAAATCACATGGTTATCGATGTACCATGGTTCTTACTTGAACCGAAACATTTGGCTACTCCGTAAGTAATGGCTTTTGGTAAAGAGATTAAAATCCATTATGTTTTCTCAAATCATTGCTAGGGACTAGCAATATCTCGATGTGGGGATTGATGAGTGTCTAAATACTCATCATTTTTGTACAATATAAACCGCAAAATCATCCGAAAACACTCAAAATGCATCAAAATGATTAAAATATCACAAACAAGTGTTTTATGTGTTTTAAATGCAAAATATCAAAATCGATGAAAACGATCAAATTTGCAAAATTGGCGCTTTAGTCCCCAAGTATCAAAAGTTGTCAAAAACAGTCCCTGGTAAATCAAAATAAAGAAAAATGTCATTTAAGGTCCATGGGATTCAAAAGTTGTTAAAACAAACCTTTCAAAGTTTAAAATTTGCAAAATTACAACTTTGGTCCTTAACTTTGAAAATTGTCATATTTAGTCCTTCAAATTTAAGAAAATGGCAAATATGGTCCTTTAATTATTTGAGAATGACAAGTTTGGCCATTGGGTAATATTTCAGAAATCACAGCATCAGTCCTTGAAGTTTGGGAATTTACACTTTTGGTCCTTGTTATCTAAGCTTAAACCAAACGGACACAATGTTAATACAAAGCCCAAATCCAAATCCACTATCCAACCTTGGCCCAAACCCACCTTTTACCCGAGTCAACCCAATCCTTACCCGGTCAAAGGGATATACCCACTTGGTCAAACAAAGACCCTTGGCGCCCTTTTTCTTCTCTTCCCCAACCTGCTCTCTGAAACCACCTCAACATATCACTATCTTGTCCCCTCCACCTCAACACAAAACAAATACCATTAAATGCTCATTCTCCCATTTCACTCAACCCCTACACCTGGCTAACACGTTTGGCGCCAAAATTCAATCAATGGTCAAAATGCTCCAAGATATCCAATGGCTCAGAATTTAAGTGGGAAATGCTCAGAAAGTCAAGGGGAAGCAAGTTTGTATAAAAGAAAAGAAGAGAGAATCAAAAGGAGAAGTTAGTTAGTTTTTTTTAATTTCTCTTAATGTCGTCTTTTTAATAAATGTTTTAATTAAAGTTCAAATGTTGTAATTCTGGTTTCTATGTATTACATTTAAGTAATAGCACCTTTGTAGTATGCTTTTAATTACCTATCAAAGTTTTTATATAAGTTCAAATATTCCAGTTACTGTTGAGAATTCCAGTTTTACTTTTTAACTGAACATGCTTCCATTAGCTTCATTGTAAGCTTAAATAAGCTTACTTAAGCTTTATATAGCTTTTGATAAGCTTTTGAATAAGTTTTAAGTAAATTTGATGCAAGGTCAACAAAAGTCAAACAAGTGCAAAAATGATGCAGACTTGGTAAATGGTTGGTGCAGGCATGGAATTGGGTTGAATAGTAGCTAGTTGGATTGGATTATATAGGTTAGTGGTTCATGGTTCACAGTTTGCAAGCTATAGCGACTTTGGACTTTGTAAGTCATTTTCAAGTTTTTTGCATACTCGTGATTTGTAGTTTAAACTAGTTAAAATCTGTTCCAATAGTTGTATTTAAGTTTTTGTAGCTTAGTTTGATCATTGTTGTCGATGGGATCATTGTTTGAACTGTTTTGTTTGCATATCGATTGTACTTAAGGGTGTTTGGTTTATGGTTTAACTTGCCCTTAAGGCTTGCTCGATGGGTTATTATTATTAGTATTTGTTTCTTAAGTATATTGGAACTCATTCTAGTCTAGGTTTGGGTCCGCAAGACCACGAAGTCAAAAATTATCAAACTGTCTCCATCGCTCCTTTGTTGTGAGTTTTGGGTTTACAAAACTCTTGTTTTGTGTTTGGAATTGTTTAACATAGGTTGCTTTAATCTCATTTCAATCATTAACATCAATATCAGTCTAGAAATCAAGTTCAAAGTTCATGAAAGTCAAACTTTCAGTTTTACTTCAAAAGTCAAATATGGGAAATCTGTTTTGAGCCAAAATGGAAAGATTTTTCTTGGATTCAATTTTAAGCCTAAATCAGTGAAATTTGTTGATTTGAAAACTTCAGCTGGTCTACTTTCTTTTGTCATTTTACTGATTTTTGAAATTTTCTTTAAGCTCTTAACAAGCTTGTGAACTTGGGCTAGTTGCCTGCTCCAAACTCGATTAATCTCGAGCTTTTCTCGTGTTTTGTGCAACTTGCATGTGGCTCATAAGAGCTCACCTAGGTCTGAAAATTGGCTTAAATACTCTCAACCAGGTCCTCTTCATGTCCCAACTTTTATTTCTCGGTTTGACTTATTTTGAGCTTATGCATAAGCTCAAAGTAGCCCTCACCATTGTTTTAGCTTATTAGATCAATACATCAAATCTTGGTTATCGAGATTCAATAGGTTTAAAGCAGTTGTTTTTTTTGTTGTATTCTGGTTCTTCTTGCATATTATTGCTTCATTATCACCGGTGCTTATTGGTGCTATTTAGCTTATCTCGAGTCTTATTTTAAGCACTTGTGCCATCGATTCCTTATTCCTCCATTCAAGCCCCTGTTTTCTATTTTCCTAGCTTCTATATATTATTTTAGAGTTTTCCTGAAATTTTCAGATTTTTCTAAGTTGTTTTGATATTTTCTTAATTTAAAATAGTTTTAATCATTTTAAAATAGCTTTTAATACAAAAATTAAGAAAAGGTTCCAAAAATAATTTTTAATTTTAATAGTTTAAGATAAATATAAAAAGCTTAAAAAGATTTTTCCTTATTTTTCCCTTTTATTTGGCATTTTCACAAATTAAATTAGTTTTAAATAGTAATTAATTAATAATAAATATATAAAAGTCTAAAAATAGATTTTCAGTTTTAAAATTAGTTTTATCATATTTTAGACTTTTCTAAGTTATAATTTCATTTTTCTAGTTTAATTTTGTATTTTCTTATATTTTAGTGCATTTTAAATACTTAATAATTAGTTTTTAATTAATAATAATTACATAAATAGTTTTAAAAATAATTTTCCTTTTCTAATAATTTTCTTATATAATTAGGATTGTAAAAATGTATTTTCATATTTTAGGATTTATATTGTGTAAGTTTCACGCTTTATTTTGTACGCTTACGTTATTTTTATTTAAACGTGCGTTTTAGGTTTTAAACGTTCATCACTTTAAATATAAGTGATAGCGTTTATTTAATATCTTTTATCTTTTTAATTTTCTTAATTTGCATTTAAGTCGCTTTATTTTATTACCTTTTTCAGTAGTGTAATATTCGATCCAAATCCTTTCCGATCACTATCATTAGTGATCATTCTATCGTCTGATCAAGCGTTTGCACACCATTGAGTCTCCGTGGGACTTAACGACCCGGGAATCCACTGTATTCTCTGATCTTCATTGCATTTGTGTTTAAGCTGTTTTAAGTCTGTTAGACTTGACGGTTTAGCACGGATCAAATTTTGGCGCCGCTGCCGGGGAGGCTTTAGCGTGTGTTTAGCCTTTTTCAGATCCATTGTTGCACATACCCACCATTTGTAAAAAGTTTTTGTAAAGTTATAAGAAAATCCAAAAAGTTCATTAACACTTTTTCTGAAGTGTTAACAAACCCAAAAATATTTTCATTCTTTGTTTTTGCAAATGTTTTTCAAAAATGCCAAAAATATTCCTCTTTACCCTCTTACCCTTTTTGATTCTTTATTCCTTTACCCTCTATCCATTTGATTCTACCTTCTCCTATTCTCATGGAATCGTTTATTCCTTGTGTCGGTTGTGGTGAGCCTCTTTATGGTTCACCCGTCATTGTGTACGTGTGTACAGTGTGGTAATGATATTCAAAACGGAGTTGTTTGTTTTGTGGTTCGAGGAATTCATTTGATTATGATCCTAATCCGAACTCATTTAACGACCCTCAAACTTTTCCAACTACCCACCACACCGACTTTTCTAACTATCGTGAGTATTGTGGAGGTCCTCACCCGAGTTTTGAGTGTCAAACGGGAACATGCTTGTCTATGAGCATAATCCTTGTAACAATTATGACTACTCTTATCATGACCAACCTCCACAATACCAAACGATTCAAACACAACCTCTGCAAATTCCTCATGAACTTCTCCAAAATTGTCTCGATACACTCAAAGATTTAAAAGAATTGATTAAAGAAGAGTCTCGTCGAAACGATGTCAAGAACAAGCGCCTAGAGTAAGCTCCCAATATTGGAAACCTCTGACACGATTATGATGACGACGACGACGACGATGATTTTGATGAGGAATCTCACGACCGAGTGGCAATCCCACTCCCGTTTCGAGCCTTTCATTTCCGACTCTTCCCTTCACTCACGCCGGTTGAGAGAAGTGAATTCCTTTGGAAGAGGTCGATGATCCTATTTCTTTGAAATTCTTTGATCCCGAGGACTCTCTCATAATGGAGGATGATCATCTCAAGACTATTTCGGAAACGGAATCATCGAGTGTTGAGGATCTTGTCCTAATCCCAAGTGAGTCTCGAGGATATATCCAATAGTGATTGGGATTTGCATGTTTGTGATTCTCTTGACATTTCGAGGTTACTTCCGGATTTTCTCAAATCCTCTTTTGAATTTAATGATGACTACACTTTTTGAAGTAAATCCTCTTTTCGATGAAATGTCCGATTCGATCTGAGACCATCACGAAGTGGTGGAAATTGCTAGCTCTCGAGCACACCACTTGTCCCACCTCTGTATTCTATCTTCTCTTCCATCATGTGATGATGATTTTATCCTCACTAATGAGATTCATGATCCAAAAATCATGAATTCCCCTTCTGATAATGAGGAGTTAGTCATGATCATTATCATAATTCTCCTTCTTTTCTTCACCTACCCGGTGACTTCCTCTCTTCTTCACTCCTTCGGGAGTGAGGACACTATCTTTGACCCCGGCATTTTCATTTATCATCTGTGAGCCGGGTCTTTCTTTGTCTTTCTATGTATATCTCATCGGTGTGGAACTTTCACGTGCTTCAAATGTTTATCCAAACATCTTGAATGAAAGTCCGATGGAGATTGTTTCTTCCACTTTGCTTCCCCATGAACAAATGAATTCGGGGTCGAGTCAAGCTAGCGACTCGGAAATCAAAAACAGTAGCACGCACCATATGGGTTTTCACCCATATTTCTGTCTTCTTACCCCCTTTCTACCACCTAAGTGTGGGGGTGATGCCCCACATGTTATATATATATATATATCTCTAAAAAAAAAAAAAAAAAATCTTTTAAAATAATGGCCGTAGTATTTCCCTTTTACGTTCTTTGTTTCGGCATAACACGCGGTACTTTGAATATTGAGGCAATATTCATTTCTAAGTGTGGGGGAATTCTCGAATTTCATATATTATCTACCCAATTCCCGTTTTGGCCAAATTTTTTTTGGAGTAAGTGTTTTACACTTACTCAATTGGTTATCGATCCGCCATGTACGTAAGACAAAAGGATTGGCTAATCCAGAGCAAACGGCTCTTGGTAAAGATATATCAAATCCGTTTACGGCTTGCAATTTGCCCAAAATTGTATGGTATTCATTCACCATATCCTAAAAAGTGAAGAGTTGGCTAGCCCGCAAGGTTATGGCTTGTGGTAAAGGCAATGGAAAATCCATAATTGGTAATCACTCACCAAAGATAATATTGATAATTTATCTAAGAGTTGGCTAGTCCGAAGGGTACGGCTCGTAAAGACAAAATCAAATCCGTTGAAAGTCGGTGGTTTGCTCAAAATCACATGGTTATCGATTGTACCATGGTTCTTACTTGAACTGAAACATTTGGCTACTCCGTAAGTAATGGCTTTTGGTAAAGAGATTAAAATCCATTATGTTTTCTCAAATCATTGCTAGGGACTAGCAATATCTCGATGTGGGGATTGATGAGTGTCTAAATACTCATCATTTTGTACAATATAAACCGCAAAATCATCCGAAAACACTCAAAATGCATCAAAATGATTAAAATATCACAAACAAGTGTTTTATGTGTTTTAAATGCAAAATATCAAAATCGATGAAAACGTATCAAATTTGCAAAATTGGCGCTTTAGTCCCCAAGTATCAAAAGTTGTCAAAAAAAGTCCACTGTAAATCAAAATAAAGAAAATGTCATTTAAGGTCCATGGGATTCAAAAGTTGTTAAAACAAACCTTTCAAAGTTTAAAATTTGCAAAATTACAACTTTGGTCCTTAACTTTGAAAATTGTCATATTTAGTCCTTCAAATTTAAGAAAATGGCAAATATGGTCCTTTAATTATTTGAGAATGACAAGTTTGGCCATTGGGTAATATTTCATAAATCACAGCATCAGTCCTTGAAGTTTGGGAATTTACACTTTTGGTCCTTGTTATCTAAGCTTAAACCAAACGGACACAATGTTAATACAAAGCCCAAATCCAAATCCACTATCCAACCTTGGCCCAAACCCACCTTTTACCCGAGTCAACCCAATCCTTACCCGGTCAAAGGGATATACCCACTTGGTCAAACAAAGACCCTTGGCGCCCTTTTTCTTCTCTTCCCCAACCTGCTCTCTGAAACCACCTCAACATATCACTATCTTGTCCCCTCCACCTCAACACAAAACAAATACCATTAAATGCTCATTCTCCCATTTCACTCAACCCCTACACCTGGCTAACACGTTTGGCGCCAAAAATTCAATCAATGGTCAAAAATGCTCCAAGATATCCAATGGCTCAGAATTTAAGTGGGAAATGCTCAGAAAGTCAAGGGGAAGCAAGTTTGTATAAAAGAAAAGAAGAGAGAAGCAAAAGGAGAAGTTAGTTAGTTTTTTTTAATTTCTCTTAATGTCGTTTTTTTAATAAATGTTTTAATTAAAGTTCAAATGTTGTAATTCTGGTTTCTATGTATTACATTTAAGTAATAGCACCTTTGTAGTATGCTTTTAATTACCTATCAAAGTTTTTATATAAGTTCAAATATTCCAGGTACTGTTGAGAATTCCAGTTTTACTTTTTAACTGAACATGCTTCCATTAGCTTCATTGTAAGCTTAAATAAGCTTACTTAAGCTTTATATAGCTTTTGATAAGCTTTTGAATCAGTTTTAAGTAAATTTGATGCAAGGTCAACAAAAGTCAAACAAGTGCAAAAATGATGCAGACTTGGTAAATGGTTGGTGCAGGCATGGAATTGGGTTGAATAGTAGCTAGTTGGATTGGATTATATAGGTTAGTGGTTCATGGTTCACAGTTTGCAAGCTATAGCAGCTTTGGACTTTTGTAAGTCATTTTCAAGTTTTTTTGCATACTCAGTATTTGTAGTTTAAACTAGTTAAAATCTGTTCCAATAGTTGTATTTAAGTTCTGTAGCTTAGTTTGATCATTGTTGTCAGTGGGATCATTGTTTGAACCTGTTTTGTTTGCATATCAGTGTACTTAAGGGGTGTTTGGTTTATGGTTTAACTTGCCCTTAAGGCTTGCTCGATGGGTTATTATTATTAGTATTTGTTTCTTAAGTATATTGGAACTCATTCTAGTCTAGGTTTGGGTCCGCAAGACCACGAAGTCAAAATTATCAAAACTGCTGTCTCCATCGCTCCTTTGTTGTGAGTTTTGGGTTTGCAAAACTCTTGTTTTGTGTTTGGAATTGTTTAACATAGGTTGCTTTAATCTCATTTCAATCATTAACATCAATATCAGTCTAGAAATCAAGTTCAAAGTTCATGAAAGTCAAACTTTCAGTTTTACTTCAAAAGTCAAATATGGGAAATCTGTTTTGAGCCAAAATGGAAAGATTTTTCTTGGATTCAATTTTAAGCCTAAATCAGTGAAATTTGTTGATTTGAAAACTTCAGCTGGTCTACTTTCTTTTTGTCATTTTTCTGATTTTTGAAATTTTCTTTAAGCTCTTAACAAGCTTGTGAACTTGGGCTTAGTTGCCTGCTCCAAACTCGATTAATCTCGAGCTTTTCTCGTGTTTTGTGCAACTTGCATGTGGCTCATAAGAGCTCACCTAGGTCGAAATTGGCTTAAATACTCTCAACCAGGTCCTCTTCATGTCCCAACTTTTATTTCTCGGCCACTTATTTTGAGCTTATGCATAAGCTCAAAGTAGCCCTCATCACTGTTTTAGCTTATTAGATCAATACATCAAATCTTGGTTATCGACATTCAATAGGTTTAAAGCGCTTGTTTTTTTTGTTGTATTCTGGTTCTTCTTGCATATTATTGCTTCATTATCACCGGTGCTTATTGGTGCTATTTAGCTTATCTCAAGTCTTATTTTTAAGCACTTGTGCCATCGATTCCTTATTCCTCCATTCAAGCCCTGTTTTCTATTTTTCCTAGCTTCTATATATTATTTTAGAGTTTTCCTGAAATTTTCAGATTTTTCTAAGTTGTTTTGATATTTTCTTAATTTAAAATAGTTTTAATCATTTTAAAATAGCTTTTAATACAAAAATTAAGAAAAGGTTCCAAAAATAATTTTCAATTTTAATAGTTTAAGATAAATATAAAAAGCTTAAAAAGATTTTTCCTTATTTTTCCCTTTTATTTGGCATTTTCACAAATTAAATTAGTTTTAAATAGTAATTAATTAATAATAAATATATAAAAGTCTAAAAATAGATTTTCAGTTTTAAAATTAGTTTTATCATATTTTAGACTTTTCTAAGTTATAATTTCATTTTCTAGTTTAATTTTGTATTTTCTTATATTTTAGTGCATTTTAAATACTTAATAATTAGTTTTTAATTAATAATAATTACATAAATAGTTTTAAAAATAATTTTCCTTTTCTAATAATTTTCTTATATAATTAGGATTGTAAAAATGTATTTTTCATATTTTTAGGATTTATATTGTGTAAGTTTCACGTTTTATTTTGTACGTTTACGTTATTTTTATTTAAACGTGCGTTTTAGGTTTTAAACGTTCATCACTTTAAATATAAGTGATAGCGTTTATTTAATATCTTTTATCTTTTTAATTTTCTTAATTTGCATTTAAGTCGCTTTATTTTATTACCTTTTTCAGTTGTGTAATATTCGATCCAAATCCTTTCCGATCACTATCATTAGTGATCATTCTATCGTCTGATCAAGCGTTTGCACACCATTGAGTCTCCGTGGGACTTAACGACCCGGGAATCCACTGTATTCTCTGATCTTCATTGCATTTGTGTTTAAGCTGTTTTAAGTCTGTTAGACTTGACGGTTTAGCACGGATCAGTGGGTCAAGTCGATCGCGCGTGGACGGATGATGCATCCGTCTCGACAAGATGGTCGTGGGTCCGGCTAGCCCTTTGGTCTTGTTGCGCCATCCATGTATCCATGCGCCCCATCCATGCTCCCTGGTAGGCTGCGAATCTCCACTAGACATGTGCTGTAGGCGTCGGTGGAGCTTCCCGCTCACCCCTTTGGTGTCTTTGGTACCGTGGCTCCTCATCATTGTCGTCATCACCACCTTGAATGGCGGGCTGAGAATGGAACCAAGTATAACCTCTACCATAATCCATCAGGACATTCATAGCTTTCAGAGACTTAGCCTTGACGACCCTGGGTGCTGCCATCGTACTCAGGTATGCAGGTACCTCCCCTGCCAATACACCTAAGGATCGAGCTAACCGGGTGATAAGCATGCCCCCATACACCCTATCCTCCAACCTAATCCCACTTGCAGTTCTCAAGTAATCGGCCTACCAGAACGGGATGTTGCAGTGTACTCCCTCGGCCAATATGCAGTAGAGATAGAATAGGTCCGGTAAGGTGACACGATGGCTCGTGGCATGTCGTCCTGTGATAGAGAAGGTGAGGCAGCGATGTATGAGCCTAACCCATGGATCCGGATTTGTGAAGCGAGGTACCCCGAAGAAGGTACTTCCCATCAAGAATCGTGTTCCAAAACCGAATACCCAACATCTCGTCCTTATGGGTAATTCGGTACGCAAATCGAGTCCTAAAACATCACTCAAGATCCTCGGATGTATACATCCCAACCTCCATCCAAACTCAAGCGCCGACATTTGCCTCCGGTCCCTCCTAACCTAAATCGGATCCCTTGAAATCAATATTATCCCGACATGCATTGATATTTGGCAAATATGATCGTGAAACTCACGTACCAACTCGCCATACACGGGCTCTCTAATCTTAAACAATCTTTCCCATTGGTGATCGGTGAACTTATCCTTCTAAAACTATTCGAAAATTCCTAGCCAAATCATACTCCTCCGTAAATGCCCATCCAACACAACCCTCGAATCAATAGTCCGATGGAGTAAATCATTGTGGCGGCTTGACATCCTTCTTCAATAAATACCCCACCCAATGATCGTGTCCGCAATGTTTTCTTGGGTATTAGAAGATTGTCCCTAGTCCTTTTACTCTTACGCTCATCCGAAACAAGAAATCAAATAAGTGGAGAGCAAATGAGTATCATTTGCAATGCAAAGGACGACACAAGCAGGTACTGACGGCGTCGTAGAATACACCTGACGCCGTCAGCTCGACCAACTTTTGAATCCGGCATTTGCGAGGGAAAAGTCCAAGTTTCTAACCATAACCCTTGACCCAAACACCCTTGTTGCAGCAACAATGGTATAATGGCTAGGTGGTTTTGATTCCTAAGCCTTCAAGGCTTCTCGCAAAGTTAACCCCCATATGATAACACTACTACTTCGCCTAATCTTAAGCCTAAACAAGATTTCAAGGGCGAAATAGATCAAATTAGTTGGGGTTTTCGGATTGAGAAAAGAGGGGAAAACGAAATTGAACATGAATTAGAACAATTGAATAGACAAAGATCAATGTAGATTACTTACCTCGTGGAGATTGTCGTGAAAAATGGTGGATTCGAAGTGGGGAATTCGTTTTGGTGTGGTGTGGGGCGGATAAAAAATGTGTAGGGTAAAGAATGAAAGAGGTGGGTGATGTATTTATACGTCTGATCTGGCTTAGCGACGGCGTCACTCGTTAAAGTGTGACGGCGTCACGCCCAAATTTTCGTAAAAGAAAATAGTTTTGTCAATCCACCTGGATCAAAAATCGGTTACTATTTTGACAAAAACTTGGTTTTATTTTAAAATCAATTTGGTTAATCCACCGATAATTTCCACGGTGGCAAGTAACGACATCGTCAAATTGTCTTTCAATTGAGATTCGTAATTTCAAACATTGAGGTCGAGGGTTCTCTCGCACGGTGTTTAAAGCGAAAGAACTCTTCCCATTGTTAGGATAGTTGGGAAGCGTCACGCGCACCGTTCCAATAAATATATTCTCAGGGGATATTTGGTGACCGTCGAGACAGGAGTTTAAACAAGAATATGAATTGAGGGAGTGTGTCTTGTTTAATGAAATCGGAGAAAGTTTGGGGTTTATCTCAACGTGTTCTGGTATTGCATACACCTTCTCTATCTTTTTAGGTATATTGTGTAAGTTTATGTCTATTGAATGAATAATAATGAAAGGTACATCAAGATTATATAAGCTACATAATGGGCCGAATATACAATGGGCCAATACTAATACTAATCTAATATGAATAGACTAACACTCCCCCGCAGTTTGAGCGGGAGGAGACCGAACACTCAAGCTGTCACGAAAATCAGAAAACAAGGCAGATGGTAACCCCTTGGTAAAAATATCGATATCGAAACCGAGAAGGAACATGCGAACTCGAACTTGACCAAGAGCAACCAAATCACGAACAAAATGAATATCAATCTCAATATGCTTGGTACGATGTCTTTGATGTGGTTAGAAGACAAGTACACCGCACTCACATTATCACAATAAACAATAGTTGCAGATAACAATGGTGTATGAAGCTCACGTAGTAAATTCAAGCCAACATGTCTCAAGAACAAGATTGGCAACACCGCGATACTCACCTCAAGATCGAACGAGAAATCGTTACCGACGTTTAGAGGACCACAAAAGTAAGTTGTTGCCAAGAAAAACACAATAACTGATGTAGACCGGCGAGTGGTAGGGCAACCACCAATCAACATCCGAATAAGCAACCAAGGACTCGGTGAGTAGAAGAAAATAATCAGAAACCATAAGCCAAAGTCCCCGAACATACCGTAATATCCGGCAGGAAGCGGTGAAATGAGGCTCGCGAGGATCGTGCATATATAAACAAACTCGCTTTGACAAAGATAAGTGATATCGGGTCTAGTGAAAGTGAGATATCAAGAGAACTCGCAAGACTCGATATAACGAGGATCGAAACCGGATCACCATCATCACCCAACTTAGACTCGGCGTCAGCGGAGTCCGAGAAGGGTTACAACCAACCATATGTGCACGCTCCAAAATCTCCATAGCATACTTACTGTGACAAAACATCCCGGAAGAGTCACGCGAATCGATACACCCAAAAATAATTAAGAGCACCCAAATCATTATAGAGAACTCCTTATGCAAAGAAGCAATAATCCGTTGTAATAAAGCTGTCGAGGAAGCAGAAGCACAATATCATCCACATAAACTAGTAGAAAAGCGAGATCATCACCCCGCCGGTAAATGAATAAAGAAGAATCACACCTACTCAAGTAAACCCAACAAGAAGAATATAAGCAAGAAACCCTGAAACCATGCCCGAGGCGCCGCTTAAGACCATAAAGAGAACGTCGTAATAAACAAACATAATCGGATGCTCGGGATCCCGAAAACCGGTGGTCGATGCATATAAGCAGTTTCACCAAATCACCATGCAAAATGCATTCTTGACATCAAGTCGATGAATGTGCCAATGTCAAGAAATAGCTAAACTAAGAACAGTCCGAATGGTGCCCGGCTTAACAACCGGACTAAAAGTCTCATCAACATCTACTCCCTCCACCTGTGTGCTACCATTGGCAACAAGACGTGCCTTGTACCGACTAAGAGTACCATCAGCCAAATACTTATGGCGAAATAACCACATACACCTAACAATATTGACACCCGCAGGACGAGGTACACAAGTCCAAGTTTTATTCTTAATAAGCGCATTATATTCATCAAACATAGCATTTCGCCAATTTGGATCATCAAGAGTATCCTTATACGACCTAGGTGAAGGAGAAACAGTGGACACATGACCAGCATACTTAGGATTAGGACGCGTAGTCCCGACACGAGAACGTGTGACCATGGGATGAATCGAAACCGGATTTGGATTAACAGATTGGAGTTGGTGGATCTGGGAAACGGAAATGGGGTGGAAATATGAGGTAGCATTGGGAAGGTGGACCGTGTGAAGGAGCATTACGCGCATCAGTGTGGATAGTAGGAGCAGGCGGGTTAGGTGGAGGTTGAGGTGAAGTAGCAGTAGATGTAGGTGACTGTTTGATGATATTGGAGATTAAATTTAAGGTGTCGTCCAAAAAATCATACGAGGGACTGACATTGGGTATCGTGGAACCAAACGGAAATACGGTTTCATCAAATGTAACATGTCGGGAAATGATTATTTTATTGGTGTTGAGGTCCAGACAACGGTAGCCACGATGATTAGTAGCATGGCCCAAAAAGATGGAAGGTGTAGCACGGGCTCCAAGTTTGTGGTCAGCATCAAGATGAGGGTAACAAAGACACCCAAAACACGTAAAAGACTATAAGTCGGTGTAGTGCCAGTAAGGCGGGTGTATGGGACTTCATTGTCAATGGCACGGGATGGTAATATATTCAAGAGGTAAACGGCCATGTTGAGGGCTTCAACCCAATAGTTAGGAGGGAGATGAGCTTGAAACAGTAAAGTCCGAATTAGATTATTAATGGTGCGAATCATCCTTTCGGATTTTCCATTTTGTTGGGAAGTGCGTGGACAAGAAAATCTAAATGCAATCCCATTTTCGGCAAATAATTTATGAAATGAGTGGTTATCAAATTCACCACCATGATCACACTGAAACGACTTAATTTCACTCTTAAATTGAGTTTTAACAAAATTACGAAACAACAAAAATTTGGAAAAACATCGATTTATTAACTAAAGGATAAACCCAAACAAACCGTGAATAATGATCTAAAATAAAACATAGTACCGAAAACCGCACGGACTCGGAATTGGGAAGTCCACAACCGAGTGAATAACGTCAAAAGAAGACCGAACTAAAGTAGAAGAACTAACAAACGGAAGTTTCACGTGTTTGCCAAGTTGACACGCATGACAAAGCACGGGAGACTTCTCCTTATTACACGAAATAGAATTATTGAAATAACACGATGTAGCACTTCACTTCGGATGTCCAAGTCGTTGATGCCACGATACCGACTAGTGAGATAGGCTTGAGGAATAGGAGAGGGTTGCGTGACGGTATAGATCTCGATGCTATCACACCGAGCAAAGACCCGTGAGTATGAAAGTCTTTAATGAGAAAAACCAAAGGGATCAAATTCAACAAGACAATAATTATCACAAACAAATTGACGACGGAAATCAAATTTTGACGATATTTGGAGTAATTAAAACATTATTTAAATGAAGAGGCGAAAAGGCGTAGGCAAAATACTATGTCGAGTTAGTAACGGAATAGAATGCCCGTCACCAACAAACAATGAGATGAATAAATACACGAATTAAAAACATCACTAAGATTATTGACATTATCATTAAGATGTGATGACGCCCGTGTCCATATTCCAATTACGTAAGTAGTATTCGGTAGAGTCCCCGCATAAAAGCATGTGGCGAAATAGTTTCTTGACCCGCAGGACCCGGTTGACCTTTTTGACCAATTGGACTCCCCTGACCCCCTTGATGAACCTGTGTACCGAACTGAACCGGGTAAACGAAAGACCCCCCTTGTTGACCGATATGATTCCCTTGAACTCCTTGGTGCACCACATGTGCATTCTGAACCCCTGACCCCCGAAGTAACCCTGCATACCAAACTGGACCCCTTGTGGAACTGTGTGGACTAGTTGTGGAGCCGTGTGCATAAGCTGAGGTCCAAAAGAACCTGGTGCAGAACCTGCTTGTGGTGGAGTAACAAAACCCAGTGGGCCTGACATAGAAGCATAATATGGACTCGAATAAAAAACCATAGGAGTAGTATTAAGTTGCATACGAGGGGTATTGTGCACAGTGGGAGTCAACCCATTATATTCAAGTTTGACCAAGAGACCTTGCAAAATTTCGAGGTCAGTGGTTGTTAAATTGGAGCCAGTCATGATGAGAAACTAATAAGGGTTTTGTAATGATCAGTTATAGTCGATAAACAGTAGAGTGGATCGAGAAACTGGTCGACAAACTGGGTTTAATTGTCGAATAAAAGACACTTGCTCGAATAAAAAACACTTGCTCGAGTATTAAACTAAGTTGCTCGAATAATAAACTAGTAGGTGCAGTAGTATCAACTGTGATTGGTTTAGATGACAATAAATTGCCGACAGCTACAATCAAAACAAAATCTTGGTCACAGAATCTTGATCTTGGAACCAATAAACAATAACCAACTTGGTTAACCAATAAACAAAAACTTGGTCAACTAATTAACAGAATCTTGGAACGAATAAATAGAAACGGAACAAACGACTAATAAACAGAATCCTTGATCGATAACTCTTGGTCGACAAACAAACGGAACCGTCGACAACTCTTTGATCGACAAACAGAAAAACGAAAAAAAAAATAAATTTAGGGTTTAGTGGATCGAAGGTTAGGCTGTGATACCATGTAAGTTTATGTCTATTGAATGAATAATAATGAAAGGTACATCAAGATTATATAAGCTACATAATGGGCCGAATATACAATGGGCCAATACTAATACTAATCTAATATGAATAGACTAACATATTGTTCTTCGCGATTTCATTACGGATATTTAGCGTGAAGCTATCAGCTAGCTCCAAGAAAGTGTCGTGAGTCTTTCGAATTTGAGCTTTGAGGCGTTGTATTTCTTTTTCTTGTTTGTGGACAAATGTCAACATTATGTCCCCGAATTCATCTTGCCTAGAATTTCTTGGGAGCAGAAACTCCTTGACCGCGTTTACATGCTTATCAGCCCGGGTAGTTATTTCCATTAATGCATCCACTTGGGCTGCCATACTCATAATTGCTTGTGCTTGGGCCGTTAATCCGTTTTCTTGGACAACCGGAATTTCCCAACCTTCCTCTTCATATTGAGCTAGGTCATCAATAACCTCCCAGCACGCTTTAGCACTGAGACTACTTAATCTTCCACCGGCGGCATAATCAATGGTGCATTGGAGGAAAGACCGACATGATCATAAAGATTTGGACTTGGAGCCAAAGATCAATGCCATGATGAGGGACTTTATGAAGTAAGTCCTTGAATCGAGTCCATGCTTCGTAAAGAGATTCACCTTGACGTTGTTGGAACATCAAGATGTCATTCCTAAGTTTTGTGGTTCTCCCCGGTGGGAAAAATTGAGCAAGGAAACGAGTGGTGAAATCATCCCAACTTGAGATGGAGCCGGCGGGAAGTCGCTCAAGCCAATTACTAGCTTGGTCCCGTAGAGAGAATTGGAAGAGAAGCAGACGCGTGGTCTCCCGAGTAGTAGCATCAAGGTCAATAGAATCGACAATTTTAAGGAAGTCCTTAAGATGCTGATTAGGATCTTCGAAACGAAGTCCATGGAATGCACATCTATTTTGCACCAACCGGATGGTGTCGGATCGCAGGGCCGTAATTTGGGCTTGGTCGGGAAGCTCAATGGTGTTCCTATAGCCTAGGTGGCTAGGTCTCGAGTATTCACCAAGAGTACGGTCTCTTGGCGAGACAATGATTTGAGGGGGGTTTTCACCTTCCATGATGAAAAGTGATGGGGTTACGAACAAAGGTCACGAAGAAGGGGGATAGACAAAAAGGAAGCTTAAAAGTGAGAAAAAAGTTTACTTGATAGGAATCAAGCAAAGAAACCTAAACGAGGTGGACTACTAACTAGCTATTCTATTCCCTGGCAGTGGCGCCAAAAACTTGATACGCTTACAGTAGCGTTCGGGGTCAAAGGAACTTCCTTTTCGTCGAGCAAGTTTTCAACACCCTAGGCAAATGAACCTAATCGTTGTAGTGTAGTATTAGGGTAAGCCACGGAATTGATATCGTTCTCTAGGGAATAGGAATGCTAGTGAGAAGTTACTACGCTAAGGTTGGGGTTGAGGAAGATTATTTTTTATCTTTTTATGTTTTTAGAAAAGGAAAATCTGAATCTCGGGGTTTAGATTTGGGGTTTGGTATTTCTACCGATTACTCTACTATTATCTAATTATCTAAACTAAGGTGGTGGTAGTCTATGTCTAATTATTGTATGCTCGTATGATAGTTTAAAGATGTGTTTACTTAGGTTTTACTACTCCTTAATTATCTTCTATTGGTGGTTGAATTGTCACGTCCTTATTGCTAGTTGCGTTGTGTGTCTAAAGTTGTAGGGTATGCATTTCTCCCTACTCTTTGAAGTTACCAAAGGGTCTCGTCTACAAAACCCACTAGGGATGATAAACTCTAACTCTAAGGCCTCTTTGGATAGTTTAGCTTACAACAACTCAAAGTGCTATAACCTAAGGTTCACAAAGATTAATCAAGCATTAAGTACACAACGAATGACCTATCACATTACTAGATCATTAATCTACTAAGATAAGAAACAACCAATCAATATTCAATAATTAAGTTTCATATTCCCTAAGCAAACACACAAGTAAATTAGCCGGACATGGAGAACATGCAAGCATACACACAAATAATTGAAGACATAATTAAATTAATGAAGTAAACAACTTATCTTGGTGTAAGATAGGGTTTAAAACCCTAAAATACGACCTTGGTTCGGTTTAGGTTTTACTCCAAAAGTTTACCCAAAAGACTACTCTCTAAACCGAAAATTCGGATTCTATATATAAGATTACATGTGCGACGGCGTCACCTTATGAATTGTGACGCCGCGTGTGTCATATCATTAGGGTTTCGTCTTGGCTGTTAATCTTGTGACGCGTCACCTTATGCTTGTGACGTCCTCTTTAGCTTTCGACGCCGTCTCGATTGAATCTAGGCCGCCCGAGTTGCGACGGCCTACTCTTTTAAAGCCCGACGCCATCCTCCGAAACTAGCGATTTCTCTTACGTATCGTCACAAATTCCTACGATGGCGTCGCAGATTAGCGATGACGCCGTCCCTTGTAATTTAGCGACTTGAGTGTCTCGATTCTTGACTTTGGCCATTTTCTTCATATATTCGCCTTTTCGTCCAAATAAGTGCCATTACAGCAGTTTGCCTTCAAGAGACCTAAAAAGTGAAAAGGAACGATATTAAGCAATAACGGATGCAAAAGTGATTAAATAAGGGCTTAAACGACCCCTCAAAAAGGTACATTTTAAAACCTTATCAGTACAGTCCTTCTGCTTGAGCTTTCCCTATCCTTATAGTTCTGGCTTCTTGGAGCCCTGCATTCTCTGGCAAAGTGACCCTTCCTGTGACAGTTGTAGCATTCAACCTTGGACTTGTCAAAGCCCATGTTATCATTCCCATTCACAGTCAGCTTCCTTCCAGTGTTCTTCAATAATCTTATGGCTCTCATTGTTAACATAGCCATCTACCACCTTAAATCCATCTCTTCCATATGATCTAGATGAATTTGATCCAGATCCTCATTCTTCAGTTGAGGATTACTAGGTTGACCAGCCAAGAAAGCATAAATAACAACATCACTCAAGTTGTTAGCATCTGTTGAGATAGCAGTAGTAACTTGAGGACTAGCAGTTCCATAAGCAGTAGTAACTGCTTCATTGGTACTTCTATGGTTGTTGGAGGACACAAAGGCCATATTCTGTGAGTTTGTACTTGAGTTAGATGATCCTTTGACCTCTGGTTCATATACCTTTAAATTGTTGAAAAGATCATCCAAGCTCATCTTCTCAAGATCCTTGTTTCTCCACACAATAACATGCATATCCCATTCGGAGGACAAGATTCTTAAGAACTTTTGATTCACATCTTCCTAAGAGATCTCCACATCCAAAATCTCTAATTGACTTACAAGCTTTTGAAATCGATCAAAGGTTTGATCCAGCTTTTCAGAACCTTGAGCAGAGAAGTTCTCATACTGTTGTTTCAACAGATTCTTCCTTATCTTTTTAGTAGCATCATTACCTCCAAACCTTTTCTCAATAGCTTTCATGAGAGTCTTGGCATGTTTATAGGAATTGAACTTCAACTGATATTCATTAGAAATGGACATCATCAAGGTACTCCTTGCTTTAACCTTCAATCTTCTTAAAGCTTTTTCTTCAGCAGTAGTAGGAGGCACAATAGTCACAACACCTTCTAGAGATGTTGATGTATTTGGTGGAGTGTTTCTATTCTCAGTAACCTCCCAGAGTTGGAAGTCAAGCATCTGGATATACTGATCAATACGCATTCTCCAGATCTCATAGTCACCATCCTTGAGGATTGGAATCCTTGATGCAGCAACCATATGTGTAGAGTCTGAATCCATCTATAGCAACAAGATTTTGAATATAATAGAAGGTTCTTCTTTTATCACAGCTTCTAGAATCACAAGCTCTGATACCAATTGTGAAGATCGTTGTAAGCTCGAGATTGTTTAGATCTAATCTAGGATGAATTAAGAACAAAGACGGAATATTCAACAAAGAAACAATTGTTATTAAAAAGGTTTTTCATTATTATCATTCATAATACTTATACCATAAAAGCCTCAATTCTACTTGATCAATAGTAGAACGTATTACACCTAACAATAACAAGGAATCAAAGATCCTTGAGGCTAAACCACTAATCATCAAGGCGTCTACATATACTCACGCCTAGAACACACACACTTTATTAGCCGACTACATATTTTCTGTGCACTGATATTCAGACCACATATATGTGCCAAGCGAAACTCCTCAGTGTGAACACAGGAAAAGCAAACTTCTTTCCATGTCTTTATGATATTTGCCTTACGAGCTACCCTCACAAAGTTAGACCACATATATGTGCCAAGCGAAACTCCTCAGTGTGATGCCACGTTTAGATTTCATAATCTTCCATTTAGTCAAACAACCTACACTCACAAAGTTAAGAAAACAAACTCCCAAAATTGGAACTTAAGTCAAACACATATTTGCATTTACTTTGAGCATTAAACGAACCAGCTAAGACATTTTCTTCTTTCAAATTCTTCCACACTCTACCTCCACCAGACTAGATACATATATCATAATTAACCATACAATCAGGAGTACAAACAAATCAGTAGTAATGATAATGCTACACGAGTCATTCGGGGTCAAAGGAACTTTCTTTTCGTCGAGCAAGTTTTTCAACACCCTAGGCAATGAACCTAATCGTTGTAGTGTAGTATTAGGGTAAGCCATGGGAATTGATATCGTTCTCTAGGGGAATAGGAATGCTAATGAGAAGTTACTACGCTAAGGTTGGGGTTGAGGAAGATTATTTTTTTATCTTTTTATGTTTTTTAGGAAATGGAAAGGTACGAATCTCGGGGTTTGGATTTGGGGGTTGGTATTTCTACCGATTACTCTACTTATCTAATTATCTAATTAACTAAGGTGAGGGTAGTCTATGTCTAATTATTGTGTGCTCGTATGATGGTTTAAAGATGTGTTTACTTAGGTTTTATTACTCCTTAATTATCTCCTATTGATGGTTGAATTGTCACGTCCTTATTCTTAATCGCGTTGTGTGTCTAAGGTCGTAGGGTATCGTTTATCCCTAACTCTTTGAAACTACCAAAGGTTATCGCCTACAAAGTCTCTAGGATTTATAAACTTTAACTCTAAGGTACTCTTCTGGATGGTTTAGCCTACAACAACTCTAGGTGTTATAAACTAAGGTTCACAAAGATTAATCAAGCATTAACTACATAATGGATGACCTATCGCATTACTAGATCATTAACAATTAAGATAAGAGACAACCAATCAATATTCAATAATTAAGTTTCATATTCCTAGCAAACACACAAGTAAATTAGCGGGACATGGAGAACATGCAAGTATACACACAAGTAATTGAAGACATAACTAAATTATTGAAGTAAAACACTTATCTTGATGTAAGATAGGTTTGGAACCCTAAAATCTTGTACAAGACAACCTTGATTCGGTTTAGGTTTTACTCCAAAAGACTACACACCGAAAACTAAAAATTCGGATCCTATATATAAGATTACATATGCGACGCGCCACCTTTGATTTGTGACGCCGCCGGGTCGCCGTTATTAGGGTTTCGTCTTGGCCACGTTAGTCTTGCGACGGCGTCACCTTATGCTTGTGACGCCGTCCCTTCGATCTCGACGCCGTCTGAATCAAATCTAGGCCGTCCGAGTTGCGACGACCTACTCTTTTAAAGCTCGACACCGTCACTTGTAAATAAGCAATGTAGCTCTTGAGCCATCACAAAAGTGATGCGACGGCGTCATAAGTAACACCGACACCATTCCCTTAAGTTTCATTGACCTTAGTGTCTCGATTCTTGACTTTGGCCATTTTCTTCGTATATTCGCGCATTTTCGTCCGAATAAGTGTCATTCCAAACATTTTGCCTTCAAGATACCTAAAAGTGAAAAGGAACGATATTAAGTAATATGAGATATAAAGTGATCAATTAAGGGATTAAACGACCCTAAAAAGGTACATTTTAAAACCTTATCAAATATCCCTACACTTGGTATTTGCTTGTCCTCAAGCAAATGTGCTTTTAGCCAATTAATTTATAAGTTAGGGGTCATGAAGCATTGGTTTAGAACAATCCACAACACATATAAGCCCCACAAAAGTCATAACAAGCACGGAAATTACATACTAGCACCTCACATAGGGTGTTTGGATACTCACATCTCTCGGGTGTATATGAAATATAACAAGTTGGAAATGGAAGATAAACACTCATTAACTGGTCATAGTACATAGATTACCATAGGCTTGAGACTAGATCAAACCTCCATTGCTTTGGCGTAAGCACCTAGGAAAGACTATCAAAGAGGTCTTTTAAAGGGTTGTAATGTTAGGCTTACGGTAGGGAAACAAAGGGTTTGGTGGGATAGGCTATTTAGTGGTGGCAAGTCAAAAATCTTTATGTTACAAGCATGCGAAGAATGGTGTTGCTAAGCCAAGACTCGACACTCTAGACTCTAGATAACTGAAACAAACAAACATAAATTAAAGATAGATGTAGGATGGTAGCCCGTATGTTTTTTTTTTATTTTTTTTTTTCATACACTTTTACTCCACCATCCTCTACGATAACATCAAAATAATAGGGATTTATAGGCACATCCTTACACTTGAGTTTTTATTACTCTAACACTAATTTGACCCG
Source organism: Chrysanthemum lavandulifolium (assembly GCA_022545495.1). Taxonomy (NCBI): domain Eukaryota; kingdom Viridiplantae; phylum Streptophyta; class Magnoliopsida; order Asterales; family Asteraceae; genus Chrysanthemum; species Chrysanthemum lavandulifolium. The sequence continues at coordinate 216,944,449 of CM040244.1, forward strand.
AATTGAAAAGATCAAAACACTTGGAGTACATTATTACGCAAACAAAGAGAATTTGAATTTAACGTTCCCTTCCCGTCATGTCATAAACTTTAACTTTTCCCATGAGTCCCAATCGTCCCAAAACTGTGTACAAAGGATATGACTCGACTTAGCAACTTATGCAAGCAACTAGATAATTGAACTAAGGGTTTAGGGTGATAACAATAATGCACTAAAAGTGAGTGCATACAAGGTAGGCTAATGCGATTTGGGTGTACATTTGGGGTGGGGTGTAAACAATGCTCTTCATTGATATTCGGAAAACCGAAGATCACGAGAACCGCAAAAGGATAGGCTCGAGTGGTTAACTAGGGTATCGTGTACTAAAGATGAGTACAACGCAAAGGTGTGGGGGAATTACTCAACCGATGTGGAAGAAGCAATTATATTATGGGTATTAAACAAGGGTTATCCTAATGCCTCTTATCATTTAGTTATTCCTAACTATACAAGTGTAGTCTTACTAGCGATTTCGGGATGCATCACATAACAAGTTCTAGAATCTAATATACTACCGGTTCACACACTAGGCATCAAAGATAAATGCTTTAATTCCTACTAATCTAAGGGCGATCCTTTCATTTTGGGTGAAATTTATGTGGTAAAGGGTTTTTGTGCTAGTCATATAACTTCCTATCCGTGAGACGCTTTATTAAGACTAATGGCCCACTCCTATATGTCATGAAAATTTTTAAATTTGGTGCCAAAATTACCCTAACCGACATTTTCTCATGGTTTATTACACAAATTCAATTGGACAAAGCAAATATCAAGGATAAGCATAGTTTCAAAGTTCCCGTTTTATTTTCCCTCCCTACACTTAAACTGAACATTGTCCCCAATGTTCCCGAAAGTATCAAAGTTATGATAATGGAAGGTAATAAAGATGAAAGAAAAGCGGTACTCCCGATTAGCTCGGTAGGATCCGTAAAGTGGTGGTTACATCTTTCTTCAAGAAGAACGTTTGCGTGAAAAGCTCATTCTTATCTTATGTATCTTCTTTTGATAAATTAAACACTGCAGTTGAAGAAAACAAACGAAACCTTGGCGTAAAATCGGCGGTAATAATATATATAAGACTCTACTAAACTAGGATAATGCTTGTGGAATGGATGTTTACTGAATTTACGGAAAATTAAGACACAGAAAATTCCAAAAATTATAAGTAGCTCGAAAATGAGAAAAAGTAATCAGTTGTTTTGCTCCTTCTTCGGCGCCGTCAGTTGCGATCTGACTGTCAGTTATCGACAAAAAGCGGTGCGATTTTCTAGAAAAATTCGGAAAAGTTACATCTTTATAACGGAAAATTCACGCAAAACATCCATTATGACTCGATACAAGCATTTGACTCGAACAAACACACATGCATATCTTTTAATTAATTGAAATTCTCATGTTTACATTTCTTTTAAAAGCGTGTGTAATCCTCCTACACTTATCCTTTATGTAAAATACCTTTATATGTAATTAAGGCGAGGTTAAAGACAAAATAAAGCATTTTACAAATTTAAACATGAGAATAAAAATCAATAAAAGATATATGACACAAACAAGCAAACAATTAAGCATGTGTTGCCTCCCCCTAAGCGCTTTTCTTTATTTATGAGTCTTGTAGCTAGACTCGTAGTCGTGCCCTACGCATCGATATAAGTAAGCCTATCCTTAACAATTTCATAAGGATCAAACTTATCATTTAAGTTCCTAGTAGTACGTTTGGTTCGATATGCCTTTTCAAACTTCTCTCCATCGGGATCATAGATTGTTATCCTAATGTGCCACTCTCCATTACCATCACTAGGCGGTCTATCCCAATCCCATTTATGTTTAGGCTTATCGCTCTCAACTTTCCACTTATTCATGACAAGGTTGACGGGCAAGCTTCTTAGGAACTCGGTCATCTTCCTAAATACTAAGGCGTCCTCGAACGGGTTCACTTCCATGTCCCTAGCCATTTCTTTTTCATGGAAAGTTGCTTTACTAGCAAAGGTTTCATCAAGGTAGAAAGGTCGTTGGGGACCTATGAAGTTCTTATCTAACCAAGGTCCATATCTAGATGGCTTTCTATCCAACCTAATCTCATGTGGGATTTCCTCTTCTTTGTAGAACGTATGCTTTTTCACATCGTAAATTGACCTAGAACTCCCCTCTCCTACCACTATTTTGGACATCTTACAATCAATGATGGAACTAGTGGTAGCTAAGAATCCTCTTCCTACTAGCAAGGGGCATGTCGGGTCCTTATTCATGTCTAGCACATGGAAGTCGGCCAAAAGAGTTAATTCTCCTATGTGTACTACCATGTCTTTTATTACCCCTACCGGATATGCAACACTACCATCCGCTAGACCTAAGATGGTTTCCGTTGGTTCTATCTTACCTAAGTTAAGGCTTCTATGGAGGGACAACGGAACAAGATTGATGCATGATCCTAAGTCGGCTAAAGCATCGAGAGGTTTGGAAGTTCCAAGCCTACACGGAAGAGTAAATAGCCCGGGATCGTTTAACTTCTTAGGTAGATTATTTCGCACAAAAGCGGACCTATGTTTTCCAAGTTTAAGTTCTAACTCATATTTTTCTTTTAAAGCATTATAATAAGGTGCATGAGCTAAGACTTCAAGAACCGGTTTTTCTTGATGGAGTTCCTTGTACTCCTCCTCTAGATTAGGTTTGGCTTCTTGGTTGACGGGTTTCTTAAGAGTGGGTTCTACCAATGGTGCGGGGCCTTGGTACCTCATTTTGGATTGCTTGGAACCCTTGTTGATAGCATTTACCGAGTGAACCGTTGGGTGTGAGGGGCATGGATGTGCACTCTCCCATGGTGAACAAGAGCATGAAGTCGATGAAATCGAACTCACTTTTGGGTTCTTTATAGTATCACTTGGGAGTGCTCCAATTTCCCGGTCATTAAAGGCTTTTAAGAGGGCATCAAGCTTGTTTGTCATCTCGCCTTGTCTTCGCTTAAAATCGGCTTCAAGCTTAGTCAATCGAGTTTCTTGAGATGACATGAATCTAGATGAAATTGCCTCAAGATTAGTAGGGTTCCCGGTGCTTGGAGGATTGAACCTATTAGGTGGACTAGATGAGCTCTGGGGTGTGCTTGAGTTTTGGTTCCACTTAAGGTTAGGGTGATTTCTCCATGAGGGTTGTAAGAGTTTCTAAGTTGTTTTGTTCGGGCTTGAAAGTGTACCACTTCTCTCGCTCCGTCGATGCAGCGTGGGCGTAGTCCGCAAAGCTTGTTCGGGAGTCTTGTGCAATCACGAGTGTCATGGGGACCACTACATAACTCACAAGGTAGAGTGATTTTATTCACTTGATGTGAAGACTTAGGATTTTCGTAGGAGCTCATTAGGAATTTAACTTGATCTTCAAGTTCGAGAATCCTGGTTGGAAGGATGTGAGTCAATGGGAGGCAAGGAGATTGCCTTAACGGTTTGGGCAACTCACGGGGTCATTCCAACTTTCGTTGTCATAGAGCAAGGTCCTCTATTATACCCCATGATTCTTCCGCGGTGAGATCACTAAGTTTTCCACCGGCCGCTTGGTCAATGGATCGCTTGGTGGGGAAGTTGACATGATCATAGAAGAGTTGGACTTGGAGCCAAAGATCAATGCCGTGATGAGGGACTTTATGAAGTAAGTCCTTGAATCGAGTCCATGCTTCGTAGAGAGATTCACCTTGACGTTGTTGGAACATCAAGATATCATTCCTAAGCTTAGTGGTTCTCCCCGGTGGGAAACATTGAGCAAGGAAGCGAGAGGTGAGATCATCCTAACTTGAGATGGAGCCGGTGGGAAGTCGCTCAAGCCAATTACTAGCTTGGTCCCGTAGAGAGAATTGGAAGAGACGCAGACGCGTGGTCTCCCGAGTAGTAGCATCGAGGTCGATGGAATCGACAATTTTAAGGAAATCCTTAAGATGCTGATTAGGATCTTCGGAACGAAGTCCATGGAATGCACATCTGTTTTTCGCCAACCGGATGGTGTCGGATCGTAAGGCCATAGTTTGGGCTTGGTCGGGAAGCTCAATGGTGTTCCTATAGCCTAGGTGGCTTGGTCTCGAGTATTCACCAAGAGTACGGCCTCTTGGCGGGTCATTTGGTGGTAGGTTGATGAATGGTGGTTGGTTGATGAATGGTGGTTGGTTATCACCTTCCATGATGAAAAGTGATGGGGTTACGAACAAAGGTTACGAAGAAGGGGGATAGAATACGAGGAAGCTAAAAAATGAGAAAAATTTTACTTGATAGGAATCAAGCAAAGAAACCTAAACGAGGTGGACTCCTAACTAGCTATTCTATTCCCCGGCAATGGCGCCAAAAACTTGATAACGCTACAAGCGTCGTTCGGGGTCAAAGGAACTTCCTTTTCATCAAGCAAGTTTTTCAACACCCTAGGCAGTGAACCTAATCGTTGTAGTGTAGTATTAGGGTAAGCCACGGGAATTGATATCGTTCTCTAGGGGAATAGGAATGCTAGTGAGAAGTTACTACGCTAAGGTTGGGGTTGAGGAAGATTATTTTTATCTTTTATGTTTTTAGGAAATGGAAAGGTACTGAATCTCGGGGTTTGGATTTGGGGTTGGTATTTCACCGATTACTCTACTTATCTAATTATCTAATTAACTAAGGTGACGGTAGTCTATGTCTAATTATTGTGTGCTCGTATGATGGTTTAAAGATGTGTTTACTTAGGTTTTATTACTCCTTAATTATCTCTTATTGATGGTTGAATTGTCACGTCCTTATTCTTAATCGCATTGTGTGTCTAAGGTCGTAGGGTATCGTTTATCCTAACTCTTTGAAACTACGAAGGTTATCACCTACAAAGTCTCTAGGATTTATAAACTTTAACTCTAAGGTACTCTTCGGATGGTTTAGCCTACAACAACTCTAGGTGTTATAAACTAAGGTTCACAAAGATTAATCAAGCATTAACTACACAACGGATGACCTATCGCATTACTAGATCATTAACAATTAAGATAAGAGACAACCAATCAATATTCAATAATTAAGTTTCATATTCCTAAGCAAACACACAAGTAAATTAATGGGACATGGAGAACATGCAAGCATACACACAAGTAATTGAAGACATAATTAAATTATTGAAGTAAAACACTTATCTTGATGTAAGATAGGGTTTGGAACCCTAAAATCTTGTACAAGATGACCTTGGTTCGGTTTAGGTTTTACTCCAAAAGACTACACACCGAAAACTAAAAATTCGGATTCTATATATAAGATTACATATCGACGGCGTCACCTTTGATTTGTGACGCCGTCGGGTCGCCGCTATTAGGGTTTCGTCTTGGCACGTTAGTCTTGCGGCGGCGTCACCTTATGCTTGTGACGCCATCCCTTGATCTCGACGCCGTCTGGATCAAATCTAGGCCGTCCGAGTTGCGACGACCTACTCTTTTAAAGCGACACCGTCACTCGTAAATAAGCAATTTAGCTCTTGGCCGACGGCGTCGCGGTAACACCGACGCCGTCCCTTCGATTCAATGACTGAGTGTCTCGATTCTTGACTTTGGCCATTTTCTTCGTATATTCGCGCCTTTTCGTCCGAATAAGTGTCATTCCAACATTTTGCCTTCAAGATACCTAAAAAGTGAAAAGGAACGATATTAAGTAATAACAGATACAAAAGTGATCAATTAAGGGCTTAAACGACCCCTCAAAAAGGTACATTTTAAAACCTTATCAAGTAACGTGAAGGTTTCAAGTAGCAGTAGGAATTCCTATGAACAACATTAACGAGATGAGAAACACTAAATAATTAACTGCTACACTAAAAACCATAAGCAACACAAACTGATGACGAATAGTATTAACTTAAAGCATAACAGCATTAACTAGAAAACGTAGCAGCATTAATAACGTGCAGCAGTAAAAATTAAATGGCAGCATGAACGAACCGTAGTAGCAGTAACTAACTTCATCATGAGAATTTAGAGTTTTCATATGTCTCATTACCAATAGATCACGAACTAAAAACCTCACACAAACCCTAATAAAGTAGCTGCAATCTTCTTCAGTTTTGAATGTTCTTACCCAATTTTCAATCTACTGTGGAACAACACCTCTGTGTCTTTGTGAATAGGCGCAATTGTCCATTAATTTATGACAATTGTTCTCGTAGTTTGAATATGATATTTCCTCCATCAGTTCACAGCTTTGATGGGGTTGAAAACTCTTAATCTGAATACCAAGGTATGAAGATTTACAAATAACCAAAGCATTCGTCAACCCTTCAACCTAAACTCAGAAACACACTATGAACCAGATTCTGAAAACCAGTAGCATTATTCCACTAATATGCTTACTCCCATAACAATAACCTTATTCCTCCTGCTAAATCCATAAGTATAATATGCCATTAACTCACTAGGGTTTCATAATGGTAAACAGTAACGATCTAGGGTTTTCTTTAAATGATTAAGTACAGATCCTTCAAACATCCCAATTGAATGATTGAAGAAAGTGATAAAGATTAATTCAATTTAGGGATTTATTGAGTAAACAAACCAGTAATAAACCCTACAAACCGATTAATTTTTTAAAAACCCTAAAGATTCGACTTACTTCAACTCTTTCTGTAGCAGACTTGATGAATTTATATCTTTCAAACGAAAGCTCAGATTGAAGATCCCTCCGGTGAGAATGTACCTTTTTATACTAAGAACCTTCAATAACGGTTAACGGATGAGATATCATCCTGTAAAAACAGCACAACAGAAAAATACGAGCATAAAACCCAAAGTCAAATTTTTTCTTCATTTTTCGACAAATAAAACCTTGTAGATCCGAGATCAAGAGACCCTTGGCTCTGATACCACTTGTTGATCCTAGTTGAGTACTTGATCTTAATCCCTTAGCTTGCAAAGGTTAATTTATGCTAGATAAACTAACACAACTAGTTTAAAAACTGTTTTGAGTTTAATCAAACACTATGCGGAATCTAGTAATTTATATTAAGAAGAACACACCCAAACAATAAACGCTTCAATATTATTAATGAATAATACGAATACTCTAGCAAGTATCAGGGTTTACAACCTTGAAGCTAACAAAACAATACGACTCGTACAAATCTCTATACCCTAAACCTCCTTTTATAGGCTAATTATGCGTGGGTTCGGGGTAAAAAAGACCACTTTTTCTACGAGCAAGCTTTTCAACCCTCTAGGCAGTGAACCTAATTGTTTTAGTGTAGTATGAGGTAAGCTTCGGGGATTGATTTCATTCTCTAGGGGAATAGGAATGCTAGAAAGAGATATATGACGAGAATGTGGGGTTGAGGAAGATTCTTTTTAGTCTATGTTTTTAAGAAAGCAAGGGTAAAAATCTCAGGGTATATGATTAGGGGGTGGTACTTCTACCGATTTCACTATTTTAAATAATTATCTAATTATCTAATTAACTACGAATAGATTATGCTAATTGAGGTATGCTCATACGATGATTAAAGATGTGTTCACTTAGATACTATTACTCCCTAGTTATCTTTTATTAGTCGGTTGAATTGTCACTTCCTTTATCTTAATTGGTGCGTTGTATTCCGGTTAGTCGTAGGGTGGTGCCTAATTCTCTAGTTCTATGAATTGCAACTCTCCTTTAGAATACCCGGGATCGAAAAGTGCAATAGCATCTCTCTCAAATACACTACTATCCTAAAGCTACCATTCATGCAATAAACACAACGAATGGCCTAATGTGCACTCAAAGGCTTTTTGCTATTTAGGACGTTCAAGCTCGCAACAATGAAAGAAGAAGCCAATTTTCCTTACTCTAGCATCTACCAATTAAAACAAGAGACAACCTAACAACAATTAATAACTAGGTTTCATAGATCTAAGCAAACACAAGGACAATTTAGGTAGACATGTTAAACAAGCAAGCATACACATAATCAATTGAACATGAGGTAGACATAATGATAAATTGGATAAACAAACTTATCTTGTGATGTAAAATAGGGTATGTGACCCTAGAATACTGTCCAAGTCGGACTACAACTGAGTTAGAGTTTGCTCTCCAAAATTCTACCTCTTAAAATACAGCAAAATTGAATTCTATATATAGAATTACAATCGCGACGGCGTCACCTTTTGATAGTGACGTCGTCAGGTCGCCATCATTAGGGTTTCGTTTGGGCCAAGTCATCGATGGGACGGCGTCAGTTGAGATGTGTGACGCCATCAGTCTTCAGTAGCGACGTCGTCTGAATCTTGGATCTTGGGCGTCTAGTGTAGAGTTAGTGGGTGATGCCTTCTAGAGTTTAGGCGTGACGCCGTCAGGCTTTAGGACCAGAAATTCCGCTGAGCCATCACGTGCACTTTTGATCAAGTCTTCTATAGAGGGATGACGTCGCCCTTTGGTTGGGACGCCGTCAGGTGTGCTGGAGTTCCTTTGATCTTGACATTGCCATTTTCTTCATGTTTTCGCTCCTTTTCGTCCAAATATGCTTCATTCTAGCATTTTGCTTCCAAAAGACCTGAAATGTGAAAAGGAATGATTTAAAGCAGTAACGGATATAAAATGTGTCAATTTATGGCTTAAATGACCCCCTAAAAACGTATGTTTTAAATCCTTATCAAATATCCCTACACTTGGAATTTGCTTGTCCTCAAGCAAATGTGCTTTTGGCCAATCAATTTATAAGTTAAGGGGCATGAAGCATTGGTTTAAAATAGCTTACAACAAGTACAAGCTCCACAATATTCATAACAAGCACGGAAATTATACATGCACCTCACAATTGGTGTTTGGACTCTCTCATCTCTTGGGTTTATATGAAATATAATATGAATGGAAATGGAAGATAAGCACTCATTACCTGGCACAGTACATAGATTACCATAGGCTTGAAAATAGATCAAACCTCCACCGCTTTGGCGTAAGCACCTACGATTAACTATCTAAGAGGTCTTTACAAGGGTTGTAACGTTAGGCTTACGGTAGGGAAGTAAAGGGTTTTGTTGGATATGGGGTATTTAGTGGTGGCAAGTCAAAAATCTTATGTTACAAGCATTTAAAGCATGGCGTTGCTAATCCAAGACTTGACTCACTAACACTAGATAACTTGAAACAAAACACAAACATCAACTTAAAAACATAAACATAAAGATAGATGTAGGATGGTAGCCCGTATGTTTTTCTCATTTTTTTTTCAATACCTTTTTGCTCTATCATCCTCTACGATAACATCAAAATATAAGGGATTTATAGGAGCATCCCTACACCTGAGTTTTTATTTAACTAAACTAATTGACCTAATTTGAAAAGATCAAAACACTTGGAGTATTTAATTACGTAGACAAAGGGAATTTGAATTTATCGTTCTTTCCGTTACTTCATAAAATAATTACTTTTACCCATGAGTCCCAATCGTCCCAAAACTGTATACAAAAGATATGACTCGACTTAGCAACCATGCAAGTAACTAGATAATTGAACTAAGGGTTTAGTAGTGATAACAATAATGCACTAAAGATGAGTGCATACAAGGTAGGCTAAGGCGATTTGGGTGTACATTTGGGAGTGGATTATAAACAATGCTCTTTATTGATATTCTGAAAAATCAAAACATCACGAGAACCGCAAAAAAGATAGGCTCTGAGGGGTTAACTAGGGGTATAGTGTACTAAAGATGAGTACATCACAAGGGTGTGGGGTAATTACTCAACCAATGTGGAAGATGTAATTATAATACTGGTTTCAAACAAGGGTTATCCTAATGCCTCTTATCATTTAGTTACTCCTAACTACACAAGTGTAGTCTCAATAGCGATCTCAGAATGCATTACAAAACAAGTTCTAGAATCTATTATACTACCAGTACACTCACTAAGCATTAAATATGAATGCTTTTATTCCTAATGATCTAGGGGCGAACCTCACATTTTGGGGTGGAATTTGAGTGGTATACGGTTTTTGTGCTAGTCATATAATTCCTATCCATGAGACGCTTTCTTGAGACTAAATTTTAGCTCGTAAATGTCATAAAAAAATTAAATTTGGAGCTAAACTTGCCCTAACATATATTTCTTATGGTTTATTACACAAATTACCTAGGACAAGACAAATAATCAAGTGAGTGAATAGTTTCTAAGTTCCTGTTTTATTCTCCCTCCCTACACTTAAACTGAACAGTGTCCCCAATGTTCCCCGAAAGCATCAAAGTTATGATAAAGGAAGGTAAGTAAAAGAAATAAACTAATACTCCCCTGCTTAGCTCGGTAGGATATGTGTGAAGTTGCGGTTAAATCTTCCTCGAAAAAGAATGCATAAGTAATAAGCTTCATCCAATGTGTTTGTTCTTCTTGTCCAATATAACCTACATACTTATAAGAAAAAAAAACGAAACATTTGTGTAAAATCGGCGGTAAAACTATATATGACACACAAGTATACTAGATAGCAAGTAAGATATAATGCTTGTGGACTGGATGTTTGCAGTTTTCTGGAAAATTAAGAATTGGGAATTTCCAAAAATCATAAATTACATAGAAACCGAAATTGATATTTTGTTTCTACATTGCCTGACGTCGTCAGGTATTAATCCTAACATCGTCAGGTGTTAATCTTGACGCCGTCAGGTTGTCCTGACAAAAACTGGTCTGCTGCGTTTTTCTGGAAAAATTAGCTCATTGAAACCTGGAAAAATTTATGCAAAACATCCATTATGACTCGATACAAGCATTTGACTCTAACAAACACACAAATACATCAATTTCAATGATTGTTAATCTCATGTTCATGCTCTTAAAAACTTATATGATCTTCCTTACACTTATCTTTTTGTAATACTTTTATATGTTATTAAGACGAGGTTAAAGAAAAATAAAGCATTTTTACAAGGTCTAACATGAGAATAAACAACAATGAAAAAGATATATAAACACATAAATTGAAAAACAAGCAAACAATTTAGCATGGGTTGTCTCCCACGAAGCGATATTCTTTATTTATGAGTCTTATAGCTAGACTCGAAGTCGTGCTCCTATTTTCCGCATATCTTAGATGCCCATTCGAATGCCTTGAGTCTTCCTTCATCACGAATATATTCAGGGCCTAACTTTAGACAAGCGGTGTAGTAAACTTTATCCTTACAATCAACTTCAAAACCCGGAATATTGTCCACATCTAACTCATCAATGCCCTTAAACTTTTTATTTTTGCAAGGCATTACATACTTAACACATTCGGTCCCATTTGAGAATTTGGCTATTCCTTCCTCTCGATCATAAATCATCATGGATTCTTCAATAAATGGTCTTCCTAGTATCACATCTCCTAGGAATCCATCGATGATGCCCTTAACATCTTCCAACATCATGAAATCACACCTATATGTGAAATTACTAAAGACATGTAGTCCTCTAGCTCTCCCAACAAAGTTACTCAATTTCCTAGGGTAAAAGGGATCTCTCCTTGGTCCTAGCTTTTCACTCATGATCCAATTGTAATAGAGCCTAGACATTATGTTCATGGGATCCTTATAGTCTGTAACATATTGGATTTCACAAACACACTAAACCAAAGATCAAAGAGGCATATACTATGGTTTTAGAGAGAGAAAGTTTGAAGTTAGGAACTTTAGTGAGAGAAAGAAAAAATCTTATTATGAGCTCCAACTCTCTACCTTGGGAGGTAGAGAGTATTTATAGTCTTACACAAAACGCCACCTACGGGCTGTGGATCAGGCATACAGTGGGTAAAGACCCGTCCGTCCTCCACGGTGTTACTTAACTAAATACTACTAAACATTAACTAATCTACGACTATGAGCTTTCTAACAATTACATATACTTGAGGTGACCGACTCTTTAATAACTGGATTTACTAAATCCTAACAATCTCCCCCTAAGGGAGGTCACCTCAAAATTACATTGAATACAAACAGATATTACAATAAGATTGTTCTTGGATTCTTGTTAATGTTCTTTGCTCTGCAGCTCGTAGTCATTGATTCTTCTTTATTGCATGTTTGGATGATTAATGTGGAGGTCTTTAAATGATCCACGTGATAATCAGTTTTGAGCCAGCATTGAGATCATCAGCTAACATAAATCTCTGACTCTTCCATTGTGGTGTTGCTCACATTCTGGATCATGATTTCTTCTTATCAGAGTAGCGGAAGCATGGAGTGAAAATATCAGAGTCATTGATGCACTAATCATGATTTCTTTAGAAATGAATGTGTTGTGTGAGCATGCGGCTATGGATTGACCGCTTCATTCGATCACCGCAAACGCGTCAGGCGATACGCATACAAACGATAAGTAATAAATCGCACGAAAGTGTCTTTGATCACTTCGTTGAATTGAGGTACACGCCCACGGTTCCCGTTGATCAAGACAATCTTGCTGTGATCGGTATAATTCGAAGAATTTCCTTGACAGGTTTCGCGGTGGTCTATTGTTCTCAAACCGAAAGTCTCAAAGAAGAAAACACGGAGTGAGTGAACCAGCGAATTGAGATTCACTGATTGATGAAAAGAGATTTGAAAAAAAAAACAATCGTGTACCGCTCAATAGAAATTGTTTTTATAATACAACGAAGGTTTTAAAGAAAATCAATTATCAATCATAAACACCTTTTATTTTGAAATATTAGTACACAGTCGATGTGCTAAGGAAAAGGATTTTAAGCACAACGACCAGTTTTTCAAAGGTATCCGTCAATCCATAACTCGAACCGAGATTGATTCAATAGATTGAATCGCCCATTGTTTACCTTTCGGTTGTCACATGGTTGATCTATTGGATAGATCTCACATGCCACCCACCGTGAGCTTGTTTGATGTTGGCTCCAGAAGGCTTTCCATCTTCATTGTGAATATGTTTGCATATCACTCAGATGTTCTGGCAATACCACAAGGATAATTCGTAGGACTCATAAGATATAATCTCTCTTTCCACATTGTGTGAAACAGAGAGTGTTCATTGATAGTGTCCTAATGAGATTTATAGATGATCTCGTGGCTCTAGACTCAATTGTGCACATTTGGTTTCCTATGCCAGAGATTAGGGAGAAGGTCTCCTTCTTCAATATCAACAAACTCTAGGAGAAAGTTGATAGATAATGTCGGTTCCCTGTGAGAATGAAACAAGCCCTTTTAAGAGGAACTTGAGTGGTTTGGGAAATTGTAGTGCAGTGCGTCACTGGGTCCATGACGTCTTGTCTTCAATACCAGTGTTACCTTAGTAAACACCAGTAGCATATGTATTGAACCCGGTTTCTGCCCTAAGGTTGAATAAATGGAGGGCTATTTCTTTTCACCCTTTTTTACATTCAATTCTTTTTCATTCTTCAACCTCTTCAGTGCTTATCGAGATTTCATAACTAGAACCTTGTTTGGTTTATTCCAGTTCTAGCTCTATCTCAGTCTGCACTCTTCCCATATCTCACTTTTCTCCTTTTTTCATCATACCCAAGGACTTTACACTATCTAGTGGATTGTCCTCGGTAGATCCTCCGATTACGGCGGATCGTGGGAGCGAATACCTAACCTAACCATCCTTATATCACCATACATAAAGTAAATTTGGTCGGTCTATTTGGTATTGTTCATCCGCCGTTGGAACCAATTGAAAACCATTTGAAAATCAATCCGGATACTTGTGATATCAAAGCATTTTGTACCGAATTGTTTTGATATTTTTAGAAAAAGAGCTCCCCTCAACATGTGCATCATGTATTAGAAATCGTTTAGCACACGGAGGCAAGAGGAAGAATTAACTTCTTAGATTACCATTTTCTAAAAGATATCAACATCACTTCCCCGATCAAATCAAGTAGATAACGATATTGAGGAAGGATGAGGTTTTCATAAGTTTGCTCCCCTTTAATATGTGCCTCGAGGTTTCAAAGAGTTTTGCACATATTAGAAGGAACCCGCACTTAGAGACAAATCAATCACGTTTCAATTCTTTGTGGTTTTAAAGGGTGCTCCCCTCAACATGTGCATGGAAAATTTGAAATTGTTTGGCACATGTGGGAGGAAAGCTTGCAAAACACTTGTGAAACCATTTATCGAATCATCGGTTTAAATCCAATTTAAATCACAAATTCTCCCCCGATCACAATTTTCTAATCATTTGAGATTTGTGATCTCTGTAGATTTAAATTGATTTTGAAAGCTTTTGAGGAGATTTGTGACTTGATTATGAAAACATTTTAACTGATAAGGATCGGATTATGAGACTTTAAACTCCATTGATTAAACATGCATGATTATCTTTTTGAAAACAATTTTATGACGAATAACATTTTGATTTAATTGAAATCATTATCCCCCTCAATCAATGACATAAGTTGTTGATTGAGAGATAGATATTTTTGACAACCGTTAAGTCCAGATGAGTTTCAAAAATAGAGTCCGAGTTATTTTTCAAAGCAATTAGTTTTCATTAGATAGTAAGTAATTGTTTATAGAATCAGAGCATGAGATTTGAAAAAACAAGATAAAGCATGGCTCTGTTTTTTCTTAGAAAACCGGGTTACTGCCTGAAATGACAATAAACCATTGTTTCACTTTCTCCCAGAAATATTTTTGATTTTTTGATTTTTTTAAGAACATTCGAACAACATCTAAAATCTTGTGTCATTCTTTGAATGACAGCACAAAGATCGTAGATATTATCGAATCGAGAGAAATTATGACAAAAAGACAATATTTTTTGAAAATTTTCAATATTTTCAAATTTTATGGATTTTTTGAAAGTTTTATATATATATATATATATATATATATATATATATATATATATATATATATTTGCTTTTGAATAAATATTTACAAGAGATGGATGAAGAAAGACCTTTACTCCTCGTCTTCCTCTTGAAGACGTTTGAGTGTTTCCGATTGTAGACTCTTTAGACCAAGTCGTGGGTGGATAAACTCAAAACGTTCTCTAGGAAGAGCTTTGGTGAAGATGTGTGCTAACTGGTATTCAGTCCTCACAAAATAGAGTTTCACCACACCGTTTTCTACTTGCTCCCGGATGAAATGATGTCGAATGTCGATGTGCTTTGCTCTTGAGTGTTGTACGTTGTTACATGAGAGAGCAATAGCACTTTTATTATCACAGTACAGAGGAATTTTGTTGAATTCAAAGCCATAGTCAGATAATTGGGATCTCATCCATAGGATTTGAGCACAACAAGATGACATGGCTATGTATTCAACCTCGTAGAGAAATAGAAGTACTCATTTGTTTCTTTGAAGACCACTCACAAGCTTATCACCCAAAATCGAGCACCTCAGGACGTACTTGACGTGTATCTTAACATCTGCATGATCAAGCATCTGCATAGGTCGTTAGTGACATACCGGTGTCCTTGGTACCAAAGTCCTATATTGATGGTTCCTTGGAGATACCGAAAGACCCGCTTAACCGCTTCAAGGTGCTTTTGGTAGGCTTAGCACGATATCTAGCACACATGCAAACAACGAGCAATTTACGGTCATCGTCGTGAGGTACATCATGGATCCAATCATACTACGATATTTTGTTTGGTCTACCATGATCCCCGAGTGGTCCTCATCCGTTTAGTACGCTCTATCATGGGAGTGTCAGCAGGTCACTAGAATCAAATCCAAATTTCTTTAAAATCTCATTTGCATATTTAGATTGATTTATAAAAATGCCTCCGGACTTTGTGAAATTTGTAATCCCAAGAAAATGACATTTGTCCCATCATTGACATTTGAAATTCGAACCCATTTCACTTGAAAACGGTCACATTCATTGGGGTCGATCGAGGCAAAAATAATATCATCAACATATATTTGAGCGTGAATTAAATGTTTGCACGACTTTTCGGTGAACAATGTCGGATCAAGCTGCTCCTTTCTTTGAATCCGGTAGATAGAAGAAACTTTGATAGCGTATCATACCATGCCCTTGGAGCTTGCTTCAAACCATAAAGAGCCTTCTTCAAACGATAGACGTGAGTAGGATGCTCGGATTCACAAAGCCTTCAGTGGTGGCGTAAATGACTTCTTTAAGATCTCCATTAAGAAATGCCGTCTTTACATCCATCCGATAGACTACCATGTTCTTACTTGCGATTAGCCAAGAAGATTACGATTGCCTCGATCACGAGCAGCGAGGAGCAAATGATTCTTCAAAGTCAATACCTCCTCTTGACGGTATCCTTTTGCAACCAATCGAGCCTTGTTCTTCAAAATATCACTATGCTCATCAAGTTTTACTTTGAAGATCCACTTTAGAGAAATGATCATTGCACAACTGGAGCGGTACTAATTCCCATACATCTAGTCGATCAAACTCATGAATTTCTTCTTGCATGGCATTGAACCGGTGTCTTCATTCATGGCGGTTTTCACGTCTTTGGTTTGATCTTAGAGAGTCCGAGTTGAAGAAGCACCATAAGGCATCGGTTGCAGTTGTTTCGTGTGGATATTGGACGGAAAGATTTCCAATGATGTTTTCCAATGGATGATCATGTGTCCATTTTCTAAGGTGTTCATGTGGTTGTTGTTGAGGAACCTGAAGTAGCGAGTTGATATCTCCGAAGAAGATGGTTCGATGATGACTCAGAGCAAATATGTTTTCAAAGGGTTCATCTTCCGGAGGAGCAAAATGGTTTTCATCATTCATAATAAACAACATTTCCATTATGTACACTCGATGATTGATGATTTGTTGATGAGACAGAGTGATCGCAGCAGCACTTCTTGACTTAATGACATTGAAACCGAAGGGTTAACTTCATTGGCGGGGATAGAGGCGTCTCTATTGATGGAACCGACATATCATTAGCACTTGGCTCATAGTGTTCATCAAACATTGGATCAAATAATTTCTTCAAATCATCTTTCAAGGAGGTACATAAGGAGTTCTTTGGTGAGGATTGGAAACAAGAGTAGAACCGATAGGACTACTTGATAAAGGTTGAAATCGGGTCCATAATCTGGATTGTCCCGGAGCCATTTGACGGTCACTCATCGAACGTAACGTGAATTGTTTCCATGATATTTCGGGTTCTCTTGTTGTAGATTCAGTATCCTTTTCTGTTTGGTGCATAACCTACAAATACTCCAATGTCTGCTTTAGCTTTTAGTTTGCCTAAATCTTGACCGTCATTAGTTGGGTAACATAAAGCACCAAACACACGAAGGTAGGATAGATAAGGTTTTCGTTTATGGACAAGTTCATATGGAGTTTTTCCATGAGAGGTGTGAATAAGGAACGATTTTGGGTGTAGCAAGCGGTGGCAATGGCTTACGCCCATAGAAATATTGGAACCTTTGAATAAATTAGCATTGTTCTTGCAGCTTCCACAAGAGTTTGATTTCGTCTTTCAACTACACCGCTCGTTGAGGAGTTCGTGGAACACTTCTTTGATGACCGATTCCAACACTTTCATAAAACTGAATTAAGTCTTTGTTAACAAACTATGTGCCATTTTTGCTCGAATAATTCTAACAAGATTGTTGAGTCAAACACAAGTCGTTTGATAAGTTTGATGATGAAATCTAGAGTTTCATCCTTTGTCCTCAAAAACTTTACCCAAGTAAATCGAGAGTAGTCATCAACAACTACTAGAATGTATTTCTTCCCATTTATCGTTTGCACTCTCATTGGTCATACGCATCCATATGAATGGTATGAAGAACTTCCATTCTCGAGTTTGTGGGTTTTGGTTTGTGGGCATATTTTGTGCTTTTTCCCAATTGGCAAGTGAACAAAGATGATCCTTTTCATACTTTAACTGGGTAATCCTCTTACTAAGTCCTTTCTCGAAAGATTGTTTATGGTACCAAAGTTCAAGTGATTGAGACGACGGTGCCATAGCCATGACTTAGTTTTGGAAGCCTTTGATGAGAAGCGGATGGGTGAAGATTTCATCATATCTTCGATAGAGATGGTGTATAGGTTGGAACCACGAGTTCCTCCGAGAAGTTCCACCCCATCAAGTTCTCTAACAAAGCAAGTATGTTTTCAAGGCCACTTCTAAACCGAGTCATGTAATTGTCCGACGTAAAATAGATTATGTCCAAGACCTTCAACATAATATACCTTGAAATCACACTATCTCCAACTACGTAATCTTCATAACCCATAATAGCACCAAAATGACCGTTAAAGAATCTCACAGTTCCGATGAATTTACTCACGAAGTTCATGAGCCGTGACCGGTCTCCAATATATGCTTGGAACGACTGAGTCCGGTACCACGAGCGATATGAATGATCTGATTGAACACAGCAAGAATGGATAATCGGATAATTGGGATCTCCATGCAAGAATGGGTTCCATTTGGTTATTAATGATGATTGGAACACCCACATCGTAAGTAGAAGCAATAGAATCATCGAAATAGATGCGGTGCTAGTTTCCGATTTGACCTATTCAAAGTGTGTTCACTTCTTAAGAGAATAGTTCTATCAAGAGGGCATCCATTTTCTAGTGGGCATTGACTTAGCAAATTTAGGGCACAACTCATTAATCTTCTGACGGTGGGTATCCATTGATAACCTATATTACTACATTTTCTTCTGTGCGCTTCCATTGCTTTTCTAACTTTCTTTCGCTTTTCCTTTTAGCCTTCTTAGTTTGATTTTAACATTACAGCTTTTATCGCCATTTGACAACATTAGACAAATCATCCATACCACATTCAAGATTAGTAATGAAACCACACAATCATCATTACATGTTTTGCCAAAAGTAGCGTAATTCACATTAATTACAAGACGCTTAGAGCTAACACTAGAATCAATACGATTCGCCTTATTCAAATTCTCCCTAAGGTGATCTTCTACTCTCTTCCACCGAACATTCTTAGCATGCAAGGTCCTATCATTCTTTGTGTTGCCTTGAGGCTTTGACCCGCTTGCTTTGGTGTCACTTACTCTGTAGAGGGAATTGGAACATTAGTTGGTTTTGCTACTTTTGCATTCCCGAACTAGAAGTGCAGGATCCGAACTACTTGAAGGCACATTAGTGTTCACTTTCTTAAAGCGGGCATAGAATGGTTTGTATTCTTGGCACTAGGCATAGAACAAGGCATCATGACTTTACCTTTCGCACCTAAGGATTTAGGAAATGTTGCTATTAAACATTCTAGCGACTCTTGAGATCGTTTGGCACGAATGCAAGCAAACCTAATTTCTCTATCAAGAGGCTTATTTAAGAAATCCTCTTCCACGATCTCACGGAGACATTCTAGACTATCCTTAAGGTGGGCAAAATAGTTATGAAACACAAGTTCATTATTCCTAAGATGAGGAGGAATGTATTTAATAGTCACAGTATATTTGCAGTCTGAGGATAACTTTGATGCAACATTCTCATTAAAGACAAGTGGCAGTTTCCCTTTTTCCTGACTCCTTAGATTCTCAATTTCTTTTTGTAAAGACGTTATTTTTTCGTTGTTTTTGTCACGAGTACTCTTTAAAGTGTCGTTTGACTTTTTCATTTTCTTCTAGAAAACTCTCGTTTTCCTTTTGTAAAACATTAACCAAGTTTTGAAGATGAAAAGTTTGAGAATACTGAGAATCTAAAGGAGGAGGCATTTGGGAGCCAGTCACATTGTTCTTTTCACCCTTTAATTATGAAATTCGGGCTTTCAACTTTCTGATCGTGTTACAATGAGCTTGAATCTATTCGTCACGTTTGTTTATCTAAAAAGCGCATCAAACTCGGAACATCCGAGGATGTCTTGATATTTGAGGTTTTGACATTTTCTTTAAGATGTTGATATTTTAGTTGCAAATCAAAATGTTCAACTACTAGTTTAGAAAGATGTTTTACTAAATTATCGTGATCATCCCGATCAATTTTCTCATTTAGTTATGAGTTTTTGTTTTCAAGCTCAATGACACGATCATGGGAAACTTTCAATGCAATAGATAATTCATGAAATCGAGAAGCGATAATAGAGTGCTTAGTGTGATATAAAACACATCTTGAGCAACACAACTCGAAATCAAATTCTCATTTAAAATATGCAAGTTCTTTCTTTCAACTTCATTGTATTTGAGTTCTGTTCATAGTCATTAACCTCAACTATCATTGCATCAAATTCCTTTTCCATTTCTTTAATATCGAATTAATTCCTTTTGAAGACTCTCAAATTGACCTTTTAATTGTTTAAAGAAAGGCATGACCTCGTTAAATAACATTCTTTAGTTTGCTCAAAACCCTTTCCCCTCGTTATCCATGTAGGTGTAATTCTCTTACATGTTTTCTCAAAATCAACAAACGGTGATAAACAACATACAGTGATTAAGGTCTTGCTATTAGTGGCAATAGATCTAGGAACTAGATGCATTGGTGTATTTGGAGGATACACGGTGAGTCGCAGCATTTTCCTAAGGGGAGTGTTTGTTTCAACAAGTACATTAACTTTAGCTTATCCATATCTTTCTTCCAAAAGATCATTGCGGGGTTAATTGAGTTTGAGGCTTAAACATGTTCAAGGATATCCAATTTTCCTTAGTGTAATCATGGGGTTTGATCGTTATGTTATTCCCTTTACACGCAGGATCATTAAGCTTCTTATTCATTTTCTCCCTAGATGCATCATCTAGTTTTCTATCTTCCTCAATGCACTCAATGCAACTAGGTTTCTGTCTAAGTTTAAGAATCTCATTGCCATCATAGATTACATTTTGAGCAGCTTTTGCTTTCTTACCATACTCAGGGTTGGATTCCTTTATAATGGGGGTACTATGCTTATCACGAGAACTCTATGCTTAGTGATCATGTGAGCAATCGAATGGTATTCCTTGTACGCATAACTTATTTTCAAGCTTTTTTTCAAGGTTTTAGATTAGAAAAATCATTTAAAAGTTTTGATTCCTTAGCACTGAATTTTTGCTTAAGCATTTTAACATTTTCTTGAAGTTCTTGTTTTTGCTTAGCGCTTTAGAAAGATTTTCATGTAAGGAGTTTAACTCTTGTTTTAATACTTCTTCTCTAAAATTACTTTTCTAATAATTATCGCATTTGGTCATCCATTTCACGCTCTCGGGTGGTTAACTCAAACTTAGCACGTTGTTCATAAATAACAACTTGTTCTTTATAGGCATTCGATTCGAGATAACGATAATCATCGAGGCACATGCGGTGTATTCATCAAAACATAGTCATCATTGACCGCAAAGATGCATCACTTGGTACGGTCTCACTTTCACTTTGTTTCACATATTGATCATATGGGACAACATTGATATTACCCATATTTTCAATATCGACTCAAAAGTTTCATTGATTGTACTTTGTCATGAATCTTTGCTCATTAACATCATCATATAGTTTTAATATCTACGAGATGATTGCTTCTTTGGATGGACCATTCTTTGTGGTGAGGGACCTTTGGAGAGACCATTGGAGAAATGCTAGCCATGAAAATTGTGCATGCGATGGGTTCATCATCAACGTTAGAGTCGTATGCATCACGATCGGCGACTTGAAAGGCATTCGATGATTATGACCTATCTCCGAATTGGTTGCTCATCCACATCGCATCATATGTCTTGGCATTGCCCTCAAGAAGAAACAACGACTCCTCTTCATCCAACACAACTCCATTATCCCGAGCTTGCACAAGTAACATCTTATCTTTGAAGTACTACGCATTTTGAGGCGTTTTGGAGAAGTGCGGTTCCTTGCTATGTGTCCATCACCACCACGGTTGTAGCACTTAATTGGCTTAGCTTGACCACGATTTGGATTCCTTCCACGATTCGATTTGCCACATATCCTCTACCTACTTCTCCTCTTCCTGCTCATCTTGTCTTCCTTGAGTTGGTTGCACCATAACCTTTCCATCTCTGAGAATAGCATGATTGTGTAGATTGGATGCAGTCCTGATTTCATTGTTAGTGTGAAGACTGTTAGTATGTGGAGTGAAGGTTAAGTTTTGTTTAACCATAAGAGCCAGTTGATTGATAAAGTGTTCCATGACTGTGTTGGATCTGGAATTACTTGAGAAGCTTTGGTAGTAATTCCATCATTGGTGTAAAAGGCTGTTGAATCATTTGACGAGCTAGTTTCTCCCTGCTTAGATTTGACCTGTTCAAGAATCCTTTTTTCAAACATAGCATGTCTCTCATTCTGAAGAAGGAAGGCATACAGTTGCTCATAGTTTGTATTCTTCAATCCTTTGGTTAGCTTCACAGAGGTGACAAACTTCTGCCATTCGAGATTCATGTTGTTCACAAACTTTGAGTTCAGCTGAATGTTTGGCATGGTCATTTTGATGTTCCTCATATCATTCACAAGCTTATGGAATCTCACGTAGTACTCATAGACACTCTCATCCGGTTTCATCTTGAAATGCTCAAACTCATCATCGGTTGTGATTCTCTGTCTTCCTTGGTTAATTCGAACACGAGAGAAGCATCTTGACATTATCCCAAACCGCCTTGGCTTCGGTGTTGTGATTGATAAGCTTGTAGATGTCTTTTGGAAGACCACAAGTATAATGTTAGAAGCCACGATGTCGACATCGAATCTCTTTTTCTCCTTATCATTGAGCTCATCATACTTCTTTGGTCTGTCTAATCCATAGATCATTGTTCCATCTGCAGCTCTATCAATTAAGTCTCCTGTAGTCTCAATCTGATAAGGTCCTTCATCAATGGATTTGAGAATGTTGACCCCATTTTCCTTTCCAAGACAGTACAATCTGATTCATTGAGCCCAAGAGTCGTAGTCAGTTCTGTTGGAATCGCTCCTAACTCGTAAATGGAACGACATTGACGGGATTACATTTCTATCTTTGTTACCTCAAACACAAGGGCTTGTTATGTCATTTAGTGATAGATGTAAGTGTTTGGGTATATATACCCCTCCATACTTCCATGGAGGGGTGAGTCTCATTTGTGTAACCTTACCTTTCATAAATAAAATACACATAGTTTCTCCCTTCTTTTCATACTTTCTCTCTCTAACATAATGAAGATGTTCTTCCATCTTCCCCGACCTCCCGATTCACCATATCACCCATAGAAACGATCCTAACATTGGTATCAAGAGACAGGTCGGTGTTATTTATGGTTGATTTGTGTGATGTTATATCTTGTCAAAAATATGTTTTTTTTAAACTGTTTTGACATAATCTTTCACAGTTTTTTTTTTTATTATATTGTCTTAACAGTTTCTTTTTTTTATAAAAAACTTATGTATTCTTTTGGTTCAAAGAGTGTTGTGGTATCACTGTTTACAAGTATCTGTTTGTGTCAATCTATCACTGTCCAATCAGTTTTGTCACAAATATCACTTATCACGTTATTGTCCATATCCGTGAAAATAGTCAAATACTATGGTCAAGTGGTCGGTATTTTGTGGTCAAATGGGTAAAATCTAATGCATTTTAGTCACTTTTTCTGGGTTACTATGAATCTGGACAGATTCTTGGTCGGAATACATCGCCGGAAAAAGTCAACACGGGTCAAAACCCTAAACTTACGCATAAGGAGTATCTACAAAGTTGTTACGCGTAGCTGTGAAGTTACGCGTAAGGAATGGGTTCTGGCGTGTGCGTGCACGCTAAGCCTTGGCTTACGCCTATGGCCTCACATATGTTTGCGCGTATGCTTACGCATAAGCATAACGTTACGCGTAAGGCTACGCATAAGGACCAAACCATGTCTTACGCATAAGGATTTGAAGTGAAAAAAAAATAATAAATAAAATATTACCCGTAACAAAGACCAAAACCACAAAGACCATATACCATTTACCATCATACTCGACTTCAGTCTCATTAACATCACAAGTCTGAGAGTTCTGAAACTAACCTAACCTACATCTAGACTCACTTCAAGAACCCTCACATCTCTCCCCAACTTTCAATCAATATTCGAATCTTAAGTATGAATATAACAAGGATGTTATATCCCTTTTCTCAGTTTCGTTAAAGACTCAAACAAAATAGAATAAAACCTACCCGAGACCCCTTAACGGATCTTGAAGAACATCTTGATTCGTTTGATCTAATAAAAGTATATCACGGTAAAGGGAACAGTCTTAACTGATGAGATTGTGTGATTAATTTGATAAGATATGTAGATGTGAGTTGGGAGTTTGGATGAAGGACACGTTTTTTTCTCAGCCTTTGAGAGAATATGTGGTAGGCGTGTTTTTTAAGTGCAGTGTTCTTTAGGTTTAGGTTAAGTAAAATGAAATGAACCACGTTTATATTTAAACGGTTATGAGATTGTAGATATGGATCGGGTATCAATTGGATTTGGATCGTGGGATACTCTGTTGGATTTAGGCCGAGTACCTCATTGGTTTTCTTTGGATTGGGCTTTCACTGGATTTTAATCCGACGTGGGCTGATGTCATGTGTTGATTGGGCTTCAGGTTGAGTTGATTTGGGCTAGCATTTTTGTTAGAATCCGAAAGTATGTTAAGACATGTTGTTTTCATATTTTTTGGACTAAAAATGGTATTATTGGTATGGTAGAATTTTCACGGGGATACATTTTTGACAAGATCGGGATAAACCATTATCAAAGTTCACTATAACCATTAATGAAGGCTAGTTTTGAGCATTTAACCGCAAGATGTGATTACGGCGAGAATTCACTATTATTTATTTGAGGTTGAAGTGGGATATCACGGGTGCGTGTACTTAGTATCTGAAGATATCGGGGTTGGTTGGATGCATGATTCTTCGAGATCCTTGTTCGAGCTTTAATCATTTCGAATGACAAAGACTTGAGTTATCTAGTTGAACCTGATGTAAGGAGTTACGTTGTTGTGCTCACAGCTTATAACTATCACTTTTAAGGAGTTACGTTGTTGTGCTCAAGTGTCACACTAAGGTGTGGATAATTTGAGAAACTTTAAGTTTACCTTTTTCGATGGAGTTAAGAAAAGGTTTCTTCGTCGACAATAGTGCAAGTTTAAGTCACAAGTTCGGGTTATACTACTTGAGTCTCAAGTTCGTCATATTGAGTTTTCTCCATCGATGAGTCACTACAAAAAGCCGTCCGAATGATAATGGGGAATTCGGTAAAGAGTTAATGAGAAGAGTATACACGAGTAGAGAAGTTTTATCGTGGTGATTCTCACAAGATATTTATGGTACTTCACACTTGTTCGATTAATTGAACATACATGGTTTCGATGTCTCCAATTTCATCATCAACATACGTGGTGTATGATTACGATTCGTTGAAAACATCGGGAAGAGAGTATAGGTGTTCCTTGCTTCTTTGATGTTTTGGATTTTTTGAAAACCCATTTCCTTTCATGAATTTCTTCAATCGGGGAAGAAATTAGGCGATTTGTGGTTCAAACGTCTCACTTTGGTGTTATCGTCTCACTTTCACGAGTTATCGTGTGTGAAGATTACCTAAATAGGATGTTATGATGCCTCACACACGGTCATTTTATCGAGTAATTGCAGATTAACGGTAACTACTATTCGATAGACCGCAATATCTTGGGGAAGTCGTTTCATTTCGTCTTTCATGGTCATTTGGTGTGAAGCATCTACATACGTGAGAAGATCTTGTTGATTCTTGCATGTTACCCCGAACGGATTTTCCATAATAAGTCGATTTACCTTGTGTGGTTTATCGCTCATCTACAAATTCCATCGCTGCGTCTTGAAAACGTCAAAAGTTAGAGGAAATGTTCACTACATCAAAGTTTGAATCGCTAAAGACGGTTGTCGGTTGGGGAAGCGATTGAAACTTCGCCAAAAGGAGTGTACGGAGAAGTCGCTAAAGACATGCGGCATGAATTGGGGAAGTTAATCCAATTCTTGCATATTATATCATTCGCCTACAAGTGAAGAAGACAGTTCTCAAGTCGAGGTACAAGAAGAAGACAAAGAGCGTAAACTGTCATCATCCTCTGCATTTGAAGAGCTTATGAAGACTTTTCTTTATTTGTTTTATTACTTGTAGGAAATGTTGTAAGTAATCCCTTATGTCGTCCCATTGGGGGAAGATTGTTGGAATCGCTCCTAACTCGTAAATGGAACGACATTGACGGGATTACATTTCTATCTTTGTTACCTCAAACACAAGGGCTTGTTATGTCATTTAGTGATAGATGTAAGTGTTTGGGTATATATACCCCTCCATACTTCCATGGAGGGGTGAGTCTCATTTGTGTAACCTTACCTTTCATAAATAAAATACACATAGTTTCTCCCTTCTTTTCATACTTTCTCTCTCTAACATAATGAAGATGTTCTTCCATCTTCCCCGACCTCCCGATTCACCATATCACCCATAGAAACGATCCTAACAAGTTCTGTCAAGCATAGGTGGACGAGTATCTCGAACGGTTGCTTGAACATCCTCGACAATGATGGAGATAATTGTAGGTGCGTTGGTAGACATGTTAACAGATTACACGGGATTTTATAACTCTATGATTAAACCGGGAAATAGATTCTTTCACGGGATTTTACTAAATCAAGAGAAAACCGTATTAAAAAAAATCAACCAAGTCGCTACGAATTCTTGAACCAAGTCGCTAAGTAGCAACTCGCCAAGATCACAAATTCCTATGAACCAAGTTGCTAAGACCAAGTCGCTAAGAACCAAGTCGCTGGACACAAGTCGCTAATGCACCAAGTCGCTACACAGTCAAGTCGCTAAAGAGCAACTCGCTAAGGTCCAAGTCGCTAACACCAAGTCGCTAAGCACCAAGTTTCTAGACACAGTTAAGTTGTTAAAGAACAACTCGCTAAGATCCAAGTCGCTAGTATCAAGTCGCTAACAATTTACACTACAACTCACTAACAATTTCTGAAGCAAGTCGCTAGCCGTAGTGGATATCCACTAACTTGTACTATTTGTCGGCTTGTCTCAATAGACAAGTTGCTAGGATCAAGTCGCTAACAACTAACACTGTAACTCGCTAACTTTTACTGAAGCAAGTCGCTATGATGAAAAATACTACGAGAACCAAGTAGCTAGCAAGAAAAACTTCAAAAACACACTTTTCAATCCAAAACAAGCTCAACTATAGTGATTCAAGCTTACCAAATCAAAACCCAAGCACTTTCAATGATTCTTAACACAAAAGTACACCCAAAATTCAAACTTTAACACAAGAAATGATCCAAATGATGCAAAACCACTAAACTTTTCAAACTCAAAACCATCTAAAACCACTAGAAATCCAAGTATATTTAAGAGAGATGATCAAACCATGGCTCTTGATACCATTTGTAACATATTGGATTTCACAAACACACTAAACCAAAGATCAAATAGGCGTATACTATGGTTTTAGAGAGAGAAAGTTAGAGGTTGGGAACTTTAGTGAGAGAAAGAAAAAATCTTATTATGAGCTCCAACTCTCCACCTTGGGAGGTAGAGAGTATTTATAGTCTTACACAAAACGCCACCTACGGGCTGTGGATTAGGCATACAGTGGGTAAAGACCCGTCCGTCCTCCACGGTGTTACTTAACTAAATACTAATAAACATTAACTAATCTACGACTACGAGCTTTATAACGATTACATATACTTGAGGTGACCGACTCTTTAATAACTGGATTTACTAAATCCTAACATAGTCTATGTAAGTGTAATCCCTATACAAATACCCAATCATGCACGGTATCTTAATGTTTCTAGGGTCACCTTTTTTTATGCATGGTTCGAAAGGTGATCGCGGGTAATTAACTACGTTGTATTGATAGGTATTTTTTTTCCATTGGGGTATGACTCAAAATACTCATTAAGTTCATCTTCCTCATTACCCTCCATAATTTCAAGCACTTTATAATCTCCTTCCTCAAGTTCATCATTCGAATCATCACTTGTGGTGGAATTGCTATCTAGTGTACTAGTTTTTCTTCAAGTGCTTTCTCAAGTGCGCTTTCAATTATCCTATTCAATTTCCTAAGCTCCCAAATTTCACTAAAGATACGAGCGTGGAGTTGGTTGGCATAGGTTCAATCAAGTGGTGGGTTTTGTGGTGGATGGTGTGGTGGTGGATTATTGTTGAGTGGGTTATCACCTTCCATGATGAAAAAGTGACGAGATTACGAACAAAAACACGAAGAAGGGGGATAGACTACAAGGAAGCTAATGAAAATATAAAAAATCTCACTTGATAGGAATCAAGCAAGTGGACCTAAACAAGATAGAAATCTAACTAGCTATTCTATTCCCCGGCAGCGGCGCCAAAAACTTGATGCGTGGGTTTGGGGTCGAAAAACCCTACTTTTCTACGAGCAAGCTTTTCAACCCTCTAGGCAATGAACCTAATCGTTGTAGTTTAGTATGGGGTAATCCTCGGGGATTGATTTCGTTCTTTAGGGGAATAGGAATGTTAGAAAGAGATATATGACGAGAAGCTGGGGTTGAGGAAGATTATTTTTAGTCTTTTTGTTGTTCCCGTTTCATAATCGTATAAAATAATAAAAACAATTAAAACAACTGATTGTGAATAATGAATGAAGAGATGCAAGTAAAAACACACTGATTAATTTTTCAACTTATATATTCTTTATTAGAACAAATAAAAAAGAATACATTACCCAAGTACTTGCGGAATAGTACCTGGGATTGAAATGACAAAGTATAATATCTCCTCACTAAGCTCAGGCTAAGTCTGAGCACAACTACAAAGGTACCACTGAGCTATCTCAAGGACAGAGTTGTATTTGGAGGAGTGAAAGATGGCTTGTGTGTGTGTTTTTCAATTAATACACATGCTTAAATCTTTCACTCAAGCTCTTATGCTATTTATACAAGTATGGTTTTAACTCTATCCTAGAGGACAAACTGACAGGTTACAGAAGAAAAAATACTGATGTATTTTGTCTCTGTTTACATTGGCGATTTAGAGTAAGTGACAAGGCTACTTTCTTCTAGTCATTGATAACACTGAGCCTGTTAGTGATTCAGTGAGAGTTTGACTTCGGTTGATAAGGACTTTGTCTTTTCTATTTCAAACTTATCCCGCCTTGTCCCGCTCATTCTTTAGTCTTCTTAGCCTTCAGTCTTCATAATCAGTTTATCTTCAGTGACAGTAGTTGGTGAGGAATTTTGGGATTCAGTGAGTTATTGTCATTACTCACTGAATCCACTATCTTCTTCTTGACCCAGTCTTCACCCCTTAAGCTCCGCCTTACTGAGTGGAGAGACTTCTTCTTTGTCTCTTACTGAGTATCCTGAAGACAACTCACTGAGTGGCTATGCGCTCAGTGACTTGTTAGTGTTTAAGGAACTAAACACTTAGGGTATTTTATATTCAAATCCTAGACTTAAGGGGTTTGGGTATTCACTGAACCCAACACTTTTTTATGTCTTTTAGAAAGCAAGGGTAAAAATCTCGGGGTATATGATTGTGGGGTGGTACTTCTACCGATTTAACTATTTTAACTAATTATCTAATTATCTAATTAACTATGGATAGATTATGCTAATTGAGGTGTGCTCGTATGATGATTAAAGATGTGTTCACTTAGATACTATTACTCCCTAGTTATCTTTTATTGGTCGGTTGAATTGTTACTTCCTTTATCTTAATTGGTGCGTTGTATTCTGGTTAGTCGTAGAGTGGTGCCTAATTCCCTAGTTCTATGAATTGCAACTCTCCTTTAGAATACCCAGGATCGGCAAGTGCAATAGCATCTCCCTCGAATACACTACTATCCTAAAGCTACAATTCACGCAATAAACACAACAAATGGCCTAATGTGCACTCAAAGGCTTTTTGCTATTTAGGACGTTCAAGCTCGCAACAATGAAAGAAGAAGCCAATTTTCCTTACTCTAGCGTCTATCAATTAAGACAAGAGACAACTTAACAACAATCAATAACTAGGTTTCATAGATCTAAGCAAACACAAGAATAATTTAGCTAGACATGTTAAACAAGCAAGCATACACGCAATCAATTGAACATGAGGTAGACATAATAATAAATTGGATAAAAAAAACTTATCTTGTGATGTAAAATAAGGTATGGGACCCTAGAATACTGTCCAAGTCAAACTACAACTGAGTTAGGTTTTGCTCTCCAAAATTCTACCTCTTAAAATACAGAAAAATCGAATTCTATATACAGAATTACAATCGCGACGGCGTCACCTTTTTATAATGACGCCGTCAGGTCGCCGTCATTAGGGTTTCGTTTGGGCCAAGTCATCATTGGGACGGTGTCAGTTGAGATGTATGACGCCGTCAATCTTCAGTAGCGACGTCGTTTGAATCTTGGATCTTGGGCGTCTGGTGTATATTTAGTGGGTGACGCCTTCTAGAGTTTAGGCGTGACGCCGTCAGGCTTTAGGACCAGAAATTCCGGAGCCATCACGTGCACTTTTGATCAAGTCTTCTATATAGGGATGGTGTCGCCATTTGGTTGGGACGCCTTCAGGTGTGCTGGAGTGCCTTTGATCTTGACTTTGCCATTTTCTTCATGTTTTCGCTCATTTTCGTCCAAATATGTTTCATTCCAGCATTTTGCTTCCAAAAGACCTGAAATGTGAAAAGGAACGATTTTAAGCAGTAACATATATAAAATGTGTTGATTTAGGGCTTAAATGACCCCCTAAAAATGTATGTTTTAAATCCTTGTCAAATATCCCTACACTTGGAATCAATTTATAAGTTAGGGGGCATGAAGCATTGGTTTAAAATAGCTTACAACAAGTACAAGCGCCACAATAGTCATAACAAGCACGGAAATTATACACGCACCTCACAATTGGTGTTTGGATTCTCTCATCTCTCGGGTTTATATGAAATATAATATGAATGGAAATGGAAGATAAACACTCATTAACTGGCATAGTACATAGATTACTGTGGAAAACTAGAAGGGGGGTTGAATAGTTTTGCCAATTAAAACTTCCTTTTAATCTATTTAGATCGACTTATGTCAATCTATTTGGATGTGTGTGTTGGATGTTGATAAACAAGCGTATAAAGGTAAGTAATGAAAAGATAAGAGTAAGAAGCACAAAACCACAACGTGAGTATTTATAGTGGTTCGGCTACAAGGACACCTTCCTTGCCCTACTCCACTCCCCGAGTCACCTACTCGAGAGTTCGTAATCACTACACCAATCTCCTTATGGCGGAGAAGCCTTCACAACGTCGCCTACCCTTTTTACGGTGCTAGGCTAACCACCGGGTTCTTTCACTCCAAGGTGAACCACACCTACACAACGTCGCCTACCCTTTATAAGGTACAAGGCTAAGTACCTAGTTCTTTCACTCCAAGGTGAACTACACCTTCACAACGTCGCCTACCCTTTATTAGGTACTAGGCTAAGCACCTAGTTCCATTGCAATGGAGGAACTACTACCACACTACACCAACGACTAATCCCAAAGGAGATCTACTCCTTTACAACATCATCAAGGATATCAATATCCTTGGATCTAATGCTAGTCTATCTAGTACATCAAAACACACCATATCGAATGTACATCTAAGGCACCTTTCACTAATACCTTTGACTAGATCTACAAGACACCTTTCATTAATGTCTTGTGTCTTCACTTCTAAGCACCTTTCACTAATGCTTCTAGTCTTGACTTCTAAGCACCTTTCACTAATGCTTCTTGTCTTGACTTCTAAGCACCTACCACAAGTGCTTATGCTATAGACAATAGATACCATTCACTAATATCTTCGTCTTGACACTTGAGACATCTTTCACTAATGTCTTCAACACTACACTTCTTTGAAGAAAGAAAGGAATCATCAACAAGAAGACTTTAGTAGCCTTGATGATGAGGAAGCATGGCAACTCATGGACTTGAGCTTGCTCGACTTCAAAGGTGGTGATCTTACCTTTAAGAGGAACCTAAAAGATCACACAAAACAAAACTACAAACATAGATCTCTTGGATCGAGGTTAGTGAGTTTTTAACTCAGGGAGAAAGTGTGTTAGAAAGGGGGTGAGAAACAATAAAGAAATGGCTCACTATTTATAGAGGAAAAATCCTACTGTTCCCCGGATCCCACGGATCCCTTCCACAAGGGATCCATCTAGCGTTAAGCTAGGGATCCGTGGGATGCTCCCTTTTACCCATGGGTATTTTGGTTATGGGTCATAGGTCATGGGTTGAACCATGGATCTTTTAGCTAGATACAATGTATCTTTGAGTGCAATGCACTTGGTCACTTGGGTATGGGTTGATCCTTGGGTTATGGATATTATCCATGTATGATATAAGCATGATGTCATGCAATGGGTTATGGGTCAAGCTCCATGAGTTGGGCTTTGGGTTGTACCCAACTACATTCAATGTATTTGCCCAATGGGTTGTGATACTTAAGTTTCTACCCATTTATATTACCCAATATACTATATACTAGTTATGTGTATATTTTACCCAAATATGTAAACACTAGTTGTTGTACATATGTATTACTAAATCATAAAATCACTTATACTTGTTTTAGTGTTTTATGTGAAAGTGTGAATATGTTAGAAACTATTAGTTCAAACCATTTACATATTTTATTTGTTTTGTTAACATGATTTTACGTTTGTTATCGACAAAACATTAGAAGATCGTAAAATATAAATAAGCGTTTTCTGACTTATTTGTATTAACAATCTCCCCTTTTGTTGATGACAAAAGATAAAATTATTTTAAGGAAAAGCTAAAATTAAGTAAAGTTTGAATTTGTAGTTTTAATTTCTTCTCCCCTTTTGTCGAAACAAAAGTGTTTGAAGGAAAGCAACGCATCGTTTTTAAGAAAAACATGTGAAAGAAATAAAAATGAAAAGAAATAGAGAGCAAGTAACGGGAAAGGATCTCGTCTTTACTCCCCCTTGACGAGTCCATCCCTATGTAAGGGCGTCAAGAAAGTAATACTAATCTAGTTTGTTTGCAAGTAAGTTTGCAAAAGATTTCGTCGAATATGCTCCCCCTTGATGATTGCAATTTGGCAAAGGGATGTCACGAAAAGTAAACCTAGTATTGCAAGTAATTTGCAATGTATTTCTTTGACATAAAGCTCCCCCTAGCTTTAGGATGTCAAAGTCTTCATGTGTAAATTGAATAACTACAAAACAAAGGTTCGAAAGCAAGTATAATTCACAATTTCCTGCAAAAGTGGTCCAAGTTAGTAGAAGATAGCTTTACGTCTCACGGATCCCACGGTTCCCTCTAGTAGGGATCCGTCTAGGCAATCTGAGGATCCGTATTAGGCGATTAGTTTCAAAGAAAGGTGATATAACAAGTAACGTTATCACAAAAATGAGATATGAATACAAAGTAATCATATGCTCAGAAAAATAACAAGTAGCATGTAATTCCATTTAATAAAACTAGAGTTATGATATACATGACTCTAAAAACTAAGAAAATACATGACTAGGAATTTCTAAACCAACTATCGCTTGATGCTAGGACACCACTAAAATCTTCTAACTCGAGTTTTGTTTAGGTTTAATCTCGTCGAAACGTTCGAGGAGATGATAGAACATGAAACGTTGGTCTTCTCGTACTTCATGTATCAAACTTTCAACATGTTGACAATGATAGCAATCTTTGTCATGGCTAGGTAGTGGTGGTGGAAGAAATGAAATGGCTTTATGCGAAGGATCAAGTGAAGCTACTTGTGGAGCTTCAAACGATGGAGGGATTGGTGGAGGAGCATTTGAGAATGACTCGACCAAGAATGATGATGGTGGTAGAGAAGTGTCAACTTCCATATGGTCGGGTGGTTGACTTTGATGATTTCTCATAATCCAAATGGGATTATATGATGGAAACAGCGAAAAGGAAGCCGGAGCAAGTGTTGACTCAACACCTTGATTTTGTACCATTATTCCTCCTAATGAGGAGAATGTTGTCGGTGGAGGAGGATGAGACGGCCTAGGAGGCAAGTCCTCTAAATTGTAGAGGTGTGGTGATGATAGTGGGGATGTAAATGAAATAGCTCTAGGAACCAATGGTGATGGTTTAGTGGAGATGATATTGTTTGGCCTAGGAGG
This sequence comes from Chrysanthemum lavandulifolium, assembly GCA_022545495.1. NCBI lineage: Eukaryota > Viridiplantae > Streptophyta > Magnoliopsida > Asterales > Asteraceae > Chrysanthemum > Chrysanthemum lavandulifolium. The sequence goes on from CM040244.1 coordinate 216,978,427, forward strand.
TATGGTGGTGTTTGGCATAGGTAGTTTTGTGGGTACTATCCTTTTAGGAATTGGTTTGATTGGTTGAGTAAAGGTCCTATCATTTGTTGGCTTGACCGGAGATGATTCGGTTGAAGAAATTTCGTGTATGACACGAGCCTTTTTCATGGGTGGTTCTTTGGTGGATAAGTTACTACTTGGGGTTTTCCTCATGATGAGATGATTTCAAGAGGTTTGCAAGGGTTTCTAAAGAGCTGAAAGTTAGGATGAGAGTGATGACTATGGAGGTCCTAACAAAGTGGTTTATAAACCAAGAGATTTGGCAAGTGCATTTAAGCCTTAAGCCACTAGGATTCATTGGAATGTGATGATTAACATGCACAAGAGTCAACTTCAGAGTTTGCACTGATCTAGGAACTCATTTAAGATGAGATGGAGTGTTTGAGTTAGGAAGATGAGTTGAAATGATTGTTTTAGCAAGATTTGACATAAAGCGTCATCCGGATCCCACGGTTCCTCCTCGAGAGGATCCGTCTAGGCTAATCCTAGGGATCCGGCTCTCGTGACTATGAAAGAGTGGAAATGATGTTTCTAAAATCTAAGACCTATAACATCTTGAGTGTTTTAGTCCTCCTAAGTGTCTTAAATAAAGGGGTGCTTAAGTACTTGAAGGTAATGAGTGATGGAGCTAATGATTGTCTTTTGTGGAAGGATTTGGAACTTTCAAGAGTACCAATGGATGAGCAAGGATGACACTAAAGATGAGAGTGTCAATTGAAGCTAAATGATCCTAGAGATCAGGTTGTGACTTAGGATAGTGTTTTGGAAAATATCCTAGAAACTTTGAGATGGGAAAACTAGAATTTGATCAACTTTGATCAATTTTGAGGTAAGGATGATTTATGATCAATTTTGTCATAATCGAAAGATTTCTAAATCTAGATGTGAGGGATCATGTGAGAATGATGAGGGATCTAGAGAGTGGAAGAGTAATGGATTAAGGTGAAAATGATAGATCTACAAGCGTCTTAGAGTGTGATCTAGGTGAGTTATGTGTGAATAGGAAGGATCTACTGTTGGGATATGAAAGTGCTGAAGAATGTTAAAGTACTGAAGATTGACAAAGTACTGGAAAAGTCAAAGTACTGCTAAAGATAAAGTCAAAATCATCTTTGTCAAGTCAAATCTTGCAAAGCTAAAGCTGTTATATTCGTTTATGGAAAGCTTTGTTTATTCTATGTTTAGATTACTTGTCGTACAAGGATACAAATTGTAAACCGACTAGGGTTATCCTTGAGCCTATAAAAGGACCCTAGATTGGCATTAGAAGTACGAGTTTTAGAGAAGAGTTTTAGTATTCATAAAGTACGATTATTATTAGTGTTTTAGAGTTGTTGAAGAGTCGCATAACAAGCGATTTAGAGTTATTAATAAAAGTTAAAGTTATATTCTTCTTAGATTTGTTAAGTAAATTCGCGTACTTAATAAAGATTACTCGGTGTTTCATTGTTAATAACTTAGGATTTATCCGAGGTTATTAAACCTTAACAAGCTATTTAAGTTAGTTTGGTTAGAGTACATCGATCCAACAAGTGGTATCGAGCTTGTGTGGAACCTCGACTAAGAAGAAACCCTAAAACCTAAAGATGTCGTCGATGTTGTTCCACCACCTTCCATCACCTCAATGAGGATACTGTCATTAAGAAGGAGAATACGATCTATGGAGCATGAAGATGAGGCGGTACATTGCAATTACGGACCAACCACTATGGAATATAATTGTCAATGGTAATGAAGTCGTTCGAGAACCTATTGACATTCTGGACAACCCAAAGCACCTAAAGCGGTCCTACCGGAAGCAACATTAAGGAATCAAGAGAAGGCTCTCGGCATTCTCTTGTGCGCCATTCGGATGGTCATCTTCTCAAGTTCCATGATGCTAAAGATGCAAAGCAACTCGGGTGCTCTCAAAACAAGGTTTGGAGGTAATGATGCTTCCAAAAGATGCACGTAAATCATTGAAGCGCAGTTTGAAACATTCATTGTTGGAGAAAGAAAACCTTGATCTCGCTTATGATGATTTCAAAACCTTCTCAAGCATGTTGGAGCTATACAAAGCGAGGTTTCGATTAAAGATGCTAATCTCAAGTTCTTAAGAGTCGCCATCGACGTGGCATGTGATAGCTACAATGATCGAGGACAACTGGTTTGGATGTTATGGACTTGATGATCTCTACAATCATCTAAAGGTGTATGAGCATGAGATGAATGGCCAAACCAGTTCCAAATCTCACAATATTGCCTTTTATCATCTCGAAAGAGGCGATACTTCCACCAAAAGTACTACTTCTCCTACTCAAAGTATTCTTGCTCAATCTTGTTTCCTATTCTACCCCCACTGCTCAAAGAAGCCCCACAAACCATCCACTCGGATGAAGTTGTATGCTCCTTCTTTGCACAACAAGCTTCTCTACATCACTTATGAAGAAGATCTCTCACAGTTGAAGAGGATGCTCTTGAAGAAATTGATATCGGGTAGCAAGTTGCTATGATCATCGCAAGGATAAAGAAGTTCATGAAGAAGACAAGAAGAGGCATTGACTTCAAGCCAAAGCAGGAATCACTTTTGACAAATCCAAGATTGAATGCTTCAATTGTCAAAAGATGGACATTTGCAAGGGAATGTAGGTTTGCTAAATATCAAGCAAACAGGATGACCGAGAAACCAAAGCTAGAGTTGAAAGAAATTAGTATTACGAAACAAAAGCTTTGGTTGCTCAAGAGAATTTATCGAGGTTGGTGAGTCTTGAGTTTGATGATGAACCGGTAACCTCTTGTATGGTAGCCGTGGAGGATTCGTGGAAGAGTTTGTTGGAGCACAACTTTCGATAAGGAACACGGACATCTTTGCTATGGAGTCTAAAGATGGTTTTGGAAGCTTTGACTGGAGCATGGAGAGTGAAGATGATCATGTTCTACTTGCTATGATGGCTACTTCAACAAGCTCAACTCCTATCTCTGAGGTATGCTCAAACTGTCATGACTTTTATCAAAAAGTCCTTAATAGTTATGTGATTGAAAGAGATAATTATATAAAAGCTAGGTCTGAGGTAGCAGGTTATCAAATAACCTTAGAATCTATGGAAGCTAAAATTATAACACATAAAAATAATGAAATGGCTTGGGCAGAAAAATATGAACAACAGGATTATCAGTTAAAATTAAGTGAATGGAAGTTAAATTGTAAGATTTTCAAATTGAGAAACCGACTAAGAGAGAGATGATTTGTTAGCTAAGTTTGATGCCGGAAAGAATCGGTCTTTCTCATGTTTCTTATGTTCAAAAAGAGATAAGGGCTTACAATAGGGTGGTCTAGGTTTTGGTATGGATTTCGATGGTGTAGATGAAAACCCACCTAGTGATAAGGATGACCTTGATTTTGAGGATATAACCACTAGTGATGATGAGCTTATTAACTATGTTGACACATCCAAGAATGAGGACTCATTTAGTGAACCACCTCGAATATAACAAAGAAAAAGGTTATCATCTTGTCCCACATCCCTCGGTAGTCATCAACCCATAAGACTGATGTTTCTCGTTTTGGTGTAGACAACCTAGAATTTAGAAAGAAGCTTATTGGTCAATCTAGGTGCGAAACCCAACAGAAGCAGTTGAGACACCTAAGGTAGATGATGCTTAAAGTCAGCAAGACTTTCACCTCAAAGTCTTGCTACACCTCAAAGTCTTGCTACACCTTCAAGAAGACCTTTAAGAAAACCTTTTCACAATCATACTAAACCTTTTTGGGATAATTTTGGTCAAAACAGCTTTAATTATTCACCTAGAAATCAGGATAGGTTTGGTAACACATTTAGAAAAAGAAATTTTGGGATTACAGAACAAAAAAATTGTTTTGTTTGTTTTAGTCCTGATCATTTGATTAAGGACTGTGACCTACATTCAGAATACCTAAGTAAGTTTCCTAAGAACAGACCTGTCAACCAAAAACCAAGAGAAAATAGACCAGCTTGGAATCATTCAAATAGGGTCAACCATATAAACTTCTCACCAGACTACAGGCACCTCACCGTGAGAAGACCCTTTTCAAAACCTCCAGACCTTCAAACACTTTCCAAGGTCTTGATAAGCAAAATACAATACTTTCTCAAAGTCTCGCTCGGTTTTCACCAACCAACTCTTGGAATATAAGTCCTAGGAGACCTAATTACTATCAATCTAGAAGGAGTTACAATTCGGAAGAGTAGCTAGATCAAGGACTCTACACCGAAGTTAAAACTAAATGGGTTAAGGAGGAAAATGCGATGATAAACAAACAGTAATTTCAACAAGTACTAGTGAAACAGATGATTTTGTGGTAAAAGAAAAGGAGATTTTTATTGAAAAGAAAGTTTTTTGAAAATTCACCACAAGTTTTAAAACAAAAGATAATGCTTGATTACGTCTACAAAAGCGTGAAGATTACATACTCAAAGAATTTGAGTATGTTACTCCACAAGGGAACACAAGTCGAATGGCTTGGGTTCCTAAAAGACACTAACTGTTGTATCTTTGTGCGGGGCAACCCGGAGGTGGAGCTTAAAGATCATCTTATTGTGGATAGTGGTTGTTCGGAAGCATGACAGAGACAAGGAGATTCATCGATTTTAGATCTATTTGTGGAGGAAGAGTTGCATTTGGGAATGAACCCAATGGAGGAAGAATAATTGGCAAAGGAACCATCAAAGCAGGAGCATAGATTTTGAGAATGTTAGATATGTAAAGGAGCTCAAATTCAACTTATTGTCGATATCTTAAATCGTGATAAAAATCATCTGTGTTATTCAACGACACATAATGTATCATCCTTTCCCACAATTCAAGCACATTGATGATAGCTTGGTAGTACTTAGAGTACCAAGAACCAATGATGTGTCTGATCCGGATATGAAGAGTCTTCACTCTTCCGGGAGAGCTACATGTTTAGTGGCAAAAGCAACATCGAAGAAGCACATCGGTGGCATAGAAGATTGGGCCATGTAAATTTCAAGAATATCAACAAAGTGGTCAAAGGAAATTTAGTTAGAGGTTTACCTTCAAAGACTTACAAGAATGATCACTCCTGTTTGGCGTGCAAGAAGGGTAAACAACATAAAGCTTATTGCAAGAAGCTTGAGGAAAGGACTGTTAGAGAACCATTGGAGCTGTTACATATGGATTTATTTGGACCTGTTACAATTGCAAGCCTTAAAAAGAAAAAGTACTGCTTGGTTGTGACAGATGATTGTAGTAGATTCAGTTGGGTATTTTTCTTAGGATTTAAAGATGATACTTTTGATGCTATCCATAATCTTATTATAGCACTTGAAAACCAACTAAGACTCAAGGTTAGAGGTATTAGATGTGATAATGGGACTGAATTCAAGAACAAACTTATAGATGAGTTGTGTGCTAACAAAGGAATCAAGAGGGAGTTCAGCATTGCAAGAACACCACAATGAATGGTGTTGCGAGAGAGAAAGAATAGGACTTTGATTGAAGCGACCAAAACTATGCTTGCGATTCTCTTTGCCTATTCAATCGGGTCATTTGAAAGTGTAAATCTTGCTTGCTATGTGCTTATGAGTATCATCACAAAACCCCGATGAAGACACCTTATGAGTTCTTGATGGGAATTAAACCCAACATACTATTTCGAAGCCTTTTGGATGTCCTCTCACTATTCTAAATACTATTGATAATTTGGGCAAGTTTGATGGCAAGTCGGAAGAAGGTTATCTATTAGGTCTTGCACCAACAACAAAGGCTTTAGAGTATACAATGAGTCACTAAGAAGGTTCAAGATTGTCTTCATGTTGAATTTTAGAAGATCAAGACAATCGAAAGGTAAAGGTCCGATTGGATGTTTGATCTTAAAGTTTTGACTCCTTCTATGAACTATGTACACATTAGAGAAGAAAATCAACTTTGTACACAATGGAGCGATTTACGATTATATTGTTCATGGAGTCCATATTAGACCCGATCTTGTTCACGATGAAGAACCAATATCTGTTGAACCAAAGAAAAATCTTGATGCACCAAAATCCTCATTGTCTGCTGAGGATCAATCTATTCAAGATGAAATAAATTAGATGCTTCTTCAATATGTCTTAGCACATTCTTATCCGATGACCAAAGAAGAGCTTATGAAGAAGCAAAGAAAAAGAACAAAGCTGCAGAATTCTCTCACAAGACTTTGGACAAGACTTTTGACCAAAGTCTTCTTGCCTCATTTCGAACTTTGGATGATCCTACTATGCCGGCTTAGAAGATACGATGATGAGTTTGAAGATGAAGGTATTTTCTCAGATTCCAATGAAGATGCTAATTTCACTAATTTGGATGATACTTATGGAGTTCCACAGTCTCCAAACTTAAGAATTCATAAGAATCATCCTACTGATCAAATCATTGGTCCTTCTACTTCTGGAGTGATGACACGACACAAAGCTAAGAGTTTTACTAAACCTCATAATGCTTTACTTATCTTTGTCTATAAACAAAACAGGATGAATCATAAGGACCATCAAACATGTCTGTTTACTTGCTTTATCTCTCAAGAGGAACCCAAGAATATTGCTCAAGCATTGACTAAAGAAAGTTGGGTTGAAGCTATGCAAGAAGAACTGCTACAATTCTGACTTCAAGAAGTTTGGGGTATTATGTGATCTTCTTGATGGTAAGAAGGTCATTGGTACAAGATGGGTGTTCAGAGTTAAGAGGGATGAAAGAGGTAATGTCATCAAGAACAAGGCAAGGTTAGTTGCACAAGGCTACAGACAAGAAGAAGGAGTGGATTATGATGAAGTATTTGCTCCTGTAGCAAGGATTGAAGCTATTCGAATCTTTCTTGCTTTTGCGTCCTATATGGGATTTTAGGTTTATCAAATGGATGTAAAGAGTGCCTTTTTATATGGCAAGATCACAGAGGAGGTGTATGTTAAGCAACCTCCTAGTTTTGAAGATCCTACACATCCTAACAAAGTCTACAAGGTGGTTAAGGCTCTTTATGGCTTACATCAAGCACCTAGAGCTTGGTATGAGAGGCTCTCTACTTTCTTATTGCAACATGGTTACAGAAGGAGAGCCATTGACAAAACTTTGTTTATCAAGAGAGACAACAAGGATATCATGTTAGTCCAAGTGTATGTAGATGATATCATATTTGGAGCTACCAAACAGTCCATGGTCAAGGAGTTTGAGCAGCTGATGCAGAATGAATTTCAAATGAGTTTAATGGGTGAGTTAACTTTCTTTTGGGACTTCAAGTTAAGCGGTCAAAGGAGGTATTTTTATCGGTCAAGACAAGTATGTATCGACATACTTAAGAAGTTCAACTTTGATGCTATGAAGCCGTAACTACACCTATCAAGTCTATCAACTCTTTGGGAAAAGATGAAGATGGACAACTGTTGAAATCAAGTTATCTGAGATCCATGATTGGTTGTCTTATGTATCTCACGCATCTAGGCCTAATATCATGTTTCTTTGTTTGTCTATGTGTAAGATATCAAGTCTCACCAAAGGTCTCTCATATGAATGCGGTGAAGAGAATTTTAGTTATTTGAAACAACAACCTAAGTTGGGGTTGTGGTATCCAAAGGATTCACCTTTTCACTTGGAAGCTTTTTGGATAGTGATTATGCGGTGATAATTATGATAGAAGATCAACAACGGTGGATGCCAATATCTTGGAATAAGATTAGTCTCATGGCAATGCAAGAAGCAGACTATTGCGACAACATCCTCTATTGAAGAGAATATGTGGGCTGCCGTAGCTGTTGTGGACAAGTTTTGTGGATGCGAGAATCAACTCTTAGACTATGGGTTCAATTTCAAGAATACTCCTATCAATATTGATAATGAGAGTACAATTTGTATTGTGAAGAATCCGTTTATCATTCCAAGACCAAGCATATTCAGATTAGGCATCACTTCATCAGAGATTGTTATGAGCACAGGCTTATTAATGTGGTCAAGGTTCACACGGATGATAATGTAGCTGACTTACTCACCAAAGGATTTGATGTTTCACGATTCAATCACTTGGTGGTAAGCATTGGCATGATTAACTACTGAGCTACATTTGAGGGGAGGACTATTTAGTGATAGTATAGTCCTATGCATTGTTTGAGGGGAGGATATTCATGTTTATCTGTTGTATTTGCTATTGAAAAGAGGAGAATGGGAAAGTATGCCTATTGATTTTATGAAATCTTGCTTGGAAAGTCTTGCTTTTTGGAAATCTTGCACGTGTCGTCTCAAAGTCTTGTTCCAACGGTAATATTGAGGGTAACTACTACTAACGGTAACTTTGTTATTAAGGGTCGTGATTTTTAAATCTCACCTATAAATAACTACTCTCAATTTCCTCTCATATTGATAACTTATAATCTTTTCCATATCTCTCTCTCTTTCACCCATAATATTCGCTATCTCACTTTCTGTGAACATATATCATAAATGGCAAATCGTAATACAGTTTCAAAACACAACATGGTGGCGAATTTAGACAAGACTGAAGCTAATGTTATCTTTCATGATATCATTGACTTTCTAATTGGGTCGCCGATTAGTTATGCGCTTTTAGTAGAACCGGATATAATTGAGCCCTGGGTTCAACAATTTTGGGCAACTGCTAGGGTTCATATGGAGAATGATGATTCATATATTCAAGCAACAGTTGATGGGAGAACTATGCAAGTTACTGAAGCCTCTATTCGAGAAGACTTATTTTTTGATGATGAAGAAGGGGCTGTTCGTTTTGATAAGCAACTGATTTGGGATACTTTTAGCAACATTGGTTATGAAGGGTCCTTAACTGAACAAACATTCAGGAAACCTTTATTTTGTCCTCAATGGAAGTATTTAGCTCATGTACTACTTCATTGTATTAGTGCTAAAAGTACATCATGGGAGCAATTTGGGTCTAACATAGCCTCTGCTATAGTGGGATTAGCTACAGATCGAATTTTCAATTTTTCAAGGCTGATTCTAGATGGAATGCTCTCACACATCTCTCATGGTTCAAGATGGTTGATGTATCCAAGGTTTATTCAAGTGTTCCTTAACAAACAACTTGCTGATGTACCTAATCCTACTGATCTACTACCTGTTGTGGTGCAACCCGCCAAGATCTTTACATATATGGCAAGGAAAAGTGATTTATTCACTGGCAGGGACACTCCATTAACTACTTCAATGATGGAGATTGTTCAAGCTATTAGAGATGAGGCTGCAGCAAGTGATGAAAGAGAAGGTACTGCTTCTCAAAGTGTTGCATCTCAAGAAACTTCAACACAAGGTACTGCTTCACATGATTCTGATGTTAATGAAGGTACTGAAGTTTCTCCCACCTCATCCCACCATTCTACTCCTCCAAAGGCATCACCAGAACAAGATGTTCCTCTCTTCTCATCATCTTCTAGAGGAGACACTGTTCCTATACCAACTGAACGATTAGTGTTAGATAATTATACTCTGAAAAGGGCGATGGTCGATTGCGAAATCTTTTGATAAACAGGCTACTCAGTTAAAGTTGAAGTTTAAGTTTAGAAGATTGAAGAACTTTGTATGGCCATTGGTTACTCATCACAGATTATGGGTTAAAGGCGAAAAGAAGAAGCGAAGGCATTTAAAGAAGACCACCAAAGGCAAAAGGTTAAACAACATTCTTACGTCCAATTGGGGAGGAATCTAGAAGAAGAGAATTTGAAAGAAGATCTTTGAATTTCATGAAGAAAAGGAGAATGAACCTCAAGGTCTTGAAGAATAAGTCAACATTGAAAGTCTTGAGAAAGAAAGAATTAAGGTTCAAAATCTCGATGATCAAGGCGAAGATCAAAGCATGCTTTTCAACAACAAGGAACCTATAGGCAGGAATTGATTACTCAAGGGTATTAGATTTTGAAGAGGAAGTGGTCCTTCAACTGTGTTACATGAAGAAGAAGCTGGTCCTTCAACAGTTATACCGTAAAAGGAAGGCGATACACCTAAACCTATACATACAGCAAGTGATGATGAAACTATTGCTGAAATTTTGCATGATTTATCTAAACCAATGGGTGTTAGCATTCCAGGAGTGCAAGAATAGGAACAACCAAGAGCTTCTCAACCTGTTATTGATCCAAAAGATAAAAGAAAGGGCAAATTGGTAGAGACAAAGAAGAAAAAGAAACCCACTTTAGCACATATAAGATTGCTCAGTGGCTATGAATGAAGAAGCGACTAGAAAGATACAAGTCGAGTTGAATCTGTGAAGTTGATAATGAAGAAGCTATGAATGAAGAAGCGACTAGGAAATTACAAGAAGAATTGAATCTTGAAGTTGTTATACCATCACCTCTTCCTATTTCTTCTCTACCAAGAAGACCATAGATGAGTGTCTACAAATAGTCTTCATCATTTTATCTTGAGATTTGGAAGAATAGAATGTCTAAATACTCATCATTTTGTCTTGTTTAAACAAAACATCCGAAAACACTCGAAATGCATCAAAATGATAAAAATATCACAAACAAGTGTTTTATGTGTTTTAAATGCAAAAATATCAAAATCGGTGAAAAGCGTATCAAGTTTGCATAATTGGCGGTTTAGTCCCCAAGTTTAAAAAGTTGTCAAAAGCAGGTCCTGGTAAAGCAAAATAAAGAAAAATGTCATTTAAGGTCCATGGGATTCATAAGTTGTCAAATCAAGTCCTTGAAATTCAAAAATTGCAAAATTACAACTTTAGTCCTTCAAGTTTGAAAAATGTCAAAAATGGTCCTTGGACATTTAAAAATGGAAAATAATCATCATTGGTCCTTGTACTATTCAAGATTGGCAGTTTTGGTCCTTGTAATAACTTTTGGAGAATTGCAAGTTTGGTCCTCAAGATTGGCGAATTACAAGTTTAGTCCTTGTATTATTAAAACCATTAGGACCCTTTTGTATTTAGAACCCCACCATAATCAAAAGAACCCGCCAATACACCTTGACCCCCATTTTGGACCCTCTTTAATAATATCCTAAAGTCAAAATAAGTTAAGCGCGCAAAACCACTAACCTCATTCATCGTCTTCACACCCAATTGAAACCCAAAACCGGAGGTGGATTTTCCTCTTTTCAACACACCACTGTCTTTCCACTTGAATACAACCCCATTCCACCTCCACATCCATCCAAGACCCATTAATTGGAAAAACTGCTAAAGAGAATTTTGGCGCCAAAATATCCACATGGGCGAATATGATTACTTTGACCAATCAATGGTTGGATTGAGGTGGGAAAGATTCGAGAGACAAGTCGCGAGTCTCAAAAGATGATTATAAAGGAATGGGAAGCAATGTGAAGACTTATCTAAAGTACTTTTAATTTCTAATGTCGTTTTAGTTTAATTTTGATTTTCGATGTATGTTTTATCTCTAAAGCTTTGTATTTCAAGTTCTCCTTGTACAATAAAACTTTTGTAACCATCAATTTCGACTTTAAGTCAAGTTTTCGGTTTATGCAACTTTTCCTAATTCAAAAATCTCATGTATGTTCCAATGTTGTTTTTAGATGTTTTCAAGGATTGAATAAGCACATAAGCTCTATAAAGCTTATTCAAGCTTTTAGAAACATTAAAAGTCGGTTTAGAAGCAAAAAGTCAAAATCACCAAAATACAAATAAATAGTTTAAAAATAAAAATCAATGAAATGAAGAAAGATGCAAGGAGCAAGGTAAATTTTGGATTGCCTTGGGTGTAGAGCTTAGTGGGAAGCTATAGGGTGATATTTGGTCCTTGTTCTTGGTTTTCACCAAATCCAATTTGTAAGCCTTTTAATACATTTTGGCATTTCTTTGTTAAGATTGCTCATTAGCTTAAATTTCTTTATGTTCATGTTTATTAGTTATATTTAAGTATAGTTAAGCCATAAAACCAGTAGCTTGTTCTTTTTAATTAATAGTTAATAAAAATTTAGTTTCATAGTTATATTAGAATAATTGTTAATCCTAAGTTTTATGTTGCTATTGTTGTTGTTTTATGTTTGTTTAGTCCTAATATATGATAATATAAGTTTGTAAATCAAGTTCATGGTCTAAATCGGTGTTTTACTTTGAAAAACATCAAAGCAGTCTTGAAAAAGGTGTTTGGATTAGCTTGTTTCTCTGTGTTAAAGAGTGTTTGTGTTATTGCTTATTGTTGTCATGTGTTTCATTAGTTCATTATAGCTCTAAGAAACCATAAAAACCAACACTTATTTAGTAAAAAGTCAAAATCACTTTTAAATTCACTTAACTTTCTTTGTTAGGATTTGAAGTGTGAAACTCATCATTTTAGCTTAAAACTTGATAACTTAGCTTAATTTAATCATACTTTAGCTTAATATTACATAATCAGTTAGTATAATCAAATTAAAGTTCAGTTTAGTCAACTTTTAGTGTAAATCAAAAAGTCAAATTTCTAGTTAAGTCGTTTTTGAATAAAATATAATATTTTATATAGGGCTTAACTTTGAGTTTTATCTTTTGAGCTTCTAGGATATTAAAATAGATCTGCTTATCTTTAACCTAGTATTTTTTATATTTTCCAAACAGCTTATTTACTAGCTTATTTTGAGCCCCTTGTCAAAAAGAGTGCCCTGTGCACAGATTTGCTAGTCCAATTCACAAGCTCTTAGAGAGCTTATTAATGGCCTCTAGCTTATGTACCCTAGCTTTTTGAGAAGCTCATCTAGCTGACTCAAGGCTCCAAGTTTTATTTTCCCATTTGTAGCTTATTTGATAAGCCTGCAAGAGCTTTTTAGTTTTGTCCATTTCCTGTGAAAATCAATTAGTCAGTGTTTATAGACTTTTTCAAAAGCTTCTCACAAGCTCATTATTGTAATTCAAAGTGAGAGCTTTAGCTTTTTAGAGAGTTCAGTTGGTCTACTTGTTAGTTACAGTGATTGTTTTCATTTCTTAACTTATTATAGTGCTTAAAATTAAGCTAGAAGGTGCATAGAAAACCATTAAGTATACTGTGTACCAGTTAAGCTTAAGCTTATTTAGATTTTGATAAGTGCTTATTTTCAAGTCATTTTGCTTTTTCATTTGTAATATTAGCTTATTATCATTAGTTTAGCTTATTTCAGTTTCATTTTGCTTATTGAGTAGCTTAATAGCCATTTGGCATAAATCTTGTGTCTTATTTCCATTTTTTTTGTTAGCTGTTGAGAAAATAAGCTCAAAGCGAGCTTATTATTCATTTTTATAAAAGTTGTAGTTATAAAAGTGCTTATCTCTTTGTACTTAATAAGTTTGTGAAGAAAAATCAAAAAATAAAAAGTTAGCAAAAGGAGTTCTTTGGGATTGAACCACAGCCACCCACTCACCACACACACACACACCATCTTCCTTGGGTCTTTTTCGGTTTTCTTTTGCATTATTTAATACATAAGCCTTATTTTCGGTTTAAGCTTATCTGAGCTTAATTGCTTATTTCTAGCTTATTTAATCTAGCTTTTTCAACTTTTGTATTTTTATAGAATTGTATTAGTATAAAGTATTTTATAAAAAGTTTGATTTTTCTAAATAGTTTTAGTATTTTTAAACATTTAATTAGTGTAAAATAGTATTTAATTCATAATAAAAATATAAAAGTCTAAAAATATAAATCTTTTTCTAAAATTTTCTTTTGTCATATAGTACGTAATAAAATTGTTTTTACACTTGTAGGACTTTTATTTCATAAATTTTACGTTTTGCTTGCTTGCTCTCGCGTAATTTTATAAATAACTTACGTTTTCATTTTAAGTTACATTTTTAGATAATTTAAGTTTACGTTTTAGTTAAAATAGTTTATTTAAGTTATTTTATTTTATAAAATCACAAAAACATCATTGTAAAAATAGTGATAGCGTTTATTTAATATATTTTAACTTTTTAATTTTCTTTAATTTGCATTTAAGCCCCTGTAATTTACAAATCTTTTCTTTAGGTATAATTATCCATCAAAATCCTTACTGATCACTATCCTTAGTGATTATTCGACATCTGTCTGTGTTAAACACCAATTCATCCTCCGTGGGACTTAACGACCCGAGAATCCACTATATTCCTCGATCTTAATTGCATTGGTTTACGGCTGTTTTAAGTTTATTACGGTTAGCCATTCACAAGTGGCTAGCTTGTGTGATATAACTTGCGGTTCGGGACCAATCAAATTTTGGCGCCATTGCCGGGAGGTGTAAGCGTGTTTTAAGCATTTTCGGACCCGTACTTGCACATATACCATCGTTTGTAAGCAGTTTTTGTAAAGTTATCATAAATCAAAAGTTCATTAACACTTTTCCTAAAGTGTTAAAAACACCAAAACAATATAAAACAACAAAACAATCGTAACGTTTTCTAGCTTGTGTTTCTTTTAAGGTGATTCTTAAAGAAATACGATTTGGTTAAACGAGGCGATACCAAAAATATTTTCCAAAAGTTTTAAACCCTTTGCACAAATCAATACCTCGTCTTTTCGGTGGTACTTAATTTATACATAAAATCAACCACCGCAAATCAAGGCGGTACACCTACTAGCGGGGTGTGACCATAATAAGTTCCCGAACACAGATTTAAAACTTGCCTTTGTGTCCTTGTGATTTGGTGTACCTTTTCAAAAAGCCATTTCATTTGTGATTATTGGTTAAGTTCACTTGTCGTTTTGCCTCGCATTTGTTTTGAAAATTGATTTTTATACTTAGTGCATGCTTTTCGTTCTTCGATTCTACAAGTCCACTTTACGAGCTTGCAAATATTCCTCGTGAGCGTAGAGGGCGTTCGCTCCTTGACCGTGGTGAGGCGTCTACCACCACCACCACCGTCGAAATGGCGGAAGACAAACCGATGAATGAGCTTCTCCAAGCACCCATCGAGGGTTACGGAGATGCCATTGTTGTCCCGACCATTGTGGGCGATACTTTTGAGCTCAAAACCGGGTTGCTTAATCGGTAACCCAAAGCCAATTCTATGGTTTTGGCGGGATGATCCTCATGCACACATTCGATGGTTTAACAAGATTGCATCTACCATCAAATACAAGAATGTCCCATGAAGCTATCAAGCTTCTTACGTTCCCATTTTCTCTAGAGGACAAGCCGGAATTGGCTTGAGAAACAACCCCTCGTTCCATTGAGACATGGGAAGATCTAGTCACCAAGTTTGTTAGCAATTCTATCCTCCATCCCGAACTACAAGTCTTAAGAATGAGATAATGAAATTTTCTCGAGATTTGATGAATCATTCGGGAGGCATGGGATCGTTACAAAGAATTGCTCATGAGTGTCCGCATCATGGTTTTACCGAGTTAATGCAAATGGATACTTTCTACAATGGTGCGAGACAAGTGACCAAGACTCTTTGAATGCCTCCATGAGGTAATTTCCTGAGCAAGACCACAAAGAAGCCTTGCAAATCATTGAAAATAAGTCCCGGTCCGTCCTTTCCGCACAAAGACATATCGGACTCGATCTAATCTTGGACCTTCTACTTCATCTCCGTGAGTACATCTAGCACCGATGCTAAGATTGACAAACTCACGGATATTGTTCGAGCTTTGGTTCTTGCTAACCAAAGAAAGTCACTTTCACTCGGACACCATCACATGGTGAAGTGAAGAAAGTTGAAGTTTGTGTTACTTGTGGTGGTCCTCATGCATACTACAAGCTGTCTTGCCACCGATGGTAGTCCGTTTGAAGCAAATGCTATAGCGGTACTTCACATCGGGAGGTAATCAATACCGTCCTCAAAATGAACCAAACTACCGTGCTAACACTTATCGAGCACCACCGGTTTAACGAGAATCCTAACGGAATCGAATCAACCTAGAATGAACCAAGGTTATCAAAACCAAGGTAATTTCTATCTGGACCCAATCAAGGTTTCCAACATCAAGGAACCTTAATCAAAACAATTTCAATCGGGGAATCAATTTCATGGGAATGTGAATCCTAATCAAGGAATTTTCAACAACAAGGTCCTAATCAAAACATCCGACCTCGAATTTCCTCCACATCCTCGGTACCATCATCGATGAGTTATTGAAGCAGTTCATGAAATCCCAAGATGAAATGAGCAGGTTGTTGGTCGGTCGGATCGGCGATCTCAAGAAGTCTTTAAATGATCAACCCTCGGGCTCGGAAAACTTCCGAGCAACACGATCGCTAACCGGGGCGATGCAAAGCGATCACAACCAAGTGGTGTTTCATATGATGGACCTGCTATTCCTACTACCTCTTCTTCTTCTCTCCCAAAGGTAGTGGAAAGTGAACCTAGGACACACAATGGACCTCGACTCCAATGCCTCCTCCACTAGGAGAAATGAGTCAATTTACCAAGGATACAACGGACAAGGTGCATTATTCAACCAATGATGTCCGGTAGTCCAACCTCAAGTTGTCCGAAACCCAAATCTAATCCGGAGTTGTTTTGAACCACCAGTAGCTCCGTTGAAAATACCAAATCCAAATCTTCTATTCCTTACCCATCACGTTTGAATGAGCAAAAGCTCGTGAAAAAGCCGTCATCAAATGGATAAATTTTTCAAATTTTCCAAGAACTACACTTTGACATAAGCTGCGGATGCTATCATCTTGATGCCCAAGTTTGCATCAACTCTCAAACACATGTTAAGCAACAAGGAAAATTTGTTTGAAATGGCTAAAACTCCTCTTAACGAGAAGCGCTCTGCGGTTATCACGAAGAAGCTTCGAGAAAAGCTTGGAGATCCTGGAAAATTTCTCTTACCTTGTGTATTTCGGGAATGGTTGAATGCTTTGCCTTAGCGATCTTGGTGCAAGCATCAACGATGCCTTATTCGATATGGAAGAAACTTTCTCTTAGGAACTTACTCCTACATGCATGACTCTCGAGCTTGCGGATCGTACAATATCCGTCCTCTTGGCATTGCCGAGGGCGTATTTGTAGTAGGAAAGTTCCATTTTCCGGTGACTTCGTGGTTGTTGATTTTGATGCCGATCATCGGGTTCCTCTCATTGTTGGTCGAGGATTCACGAGCGGGCGTGCTCTCATTGATGTATTTGAGCAAGAAATCACATTACGTGTTGGTAATGAAGTTGTCACCTTTAACCTTGATCAAACTTGAGGTACTCCGCAAATTATGATTACGAGTCGGTTAACCGAATAGATATCATTGATGTTGCTACGAAGAGTACTCTCAAGAAGTTCTTGGTTATGATCATAATTCTTGAGTGATAATCTCACTCATTCATCTCAACCCATCATTGCCAATTCTACTCCTCTCTCACCCCATTTGAGGAAAGTGACTTCATCTTAGAAGAGATTGAAGCCTACTTGTCTAGTGATTACATTCCATGGGAAATTGATCACGCTCCCATCGACATCGAGGGGACATACTTCTCATTGAGAAGTTGCTTAATGATGATCCATCATCACTCCCTCCGTCGAACTTCATAACAAGGAAGTCAAGTCGGTTGAGAAAGCGAAGAATTTCTGAAGTCGAACTTAAGGACTTACCACCTCATCTCGAGTATGCATTTCTTGAAGGTGATGATAAATTACCGTCATTATTGCTCGAGATTTGAGTAAAGATGAAAAATTGCTCTCATAAAGATCTTGAAGTCACACAAGCAAGCAATTGCTTGGAAACTCTCGACATTAAGGGTATCAACCACGAATTTTGTACTCACAAAATCTTGATGGAGGATGACTTCAAACCAATGAGTTCAACATCGGAGAAGAGTAAATCCAAAATCCATGATGTTATCAAGCAGGAGGTTATCAAACTTCTTGATGCGAGGATTGATTTACCCGATCTCGAGATAGTCCTTGGGTTAGCCCAATTCATTGTGTTCCTAAAAGGGTGGCATAAGCTGTTGTCACAAATGAAGATAACGAGTTAATTCCAACTCGATTGGTTACGGGATGGCGTGTTTGCATTGACTATCGTAAGTTGAATGGCGCTACCCGTAAAGACCATTTTCCTCTACCCTTTATGGACCAAATGCTTGAGAGATTAGCGAGGAGCGAATACTATTGTTTCCTTGATGGTTTCTCGGGTTACTTTCAGATCCCCATTGATCCTAAGGATCAAGAAAGACTACATTCACGCCCATACGGAACTTTTGCCTACAGACGTATGCCTTTTGGCTTATGTAATGCTCTGGCGCGTTCCAACGATGTATGATGGCCATTTTCCACGACATGATCGGAAACAATGGAGGTGTTTATGGATGACTTCTCGGTCATTGGGGATTCATTTCAAACATGTCTCTCCCATTTAGATAAAATGCTCAAGCGGTGTGAAGACACCAATCTTTGTCTAAATTGGGAGAAAAGCCACTTTATGGTCAAAGAAGGCATAGTCCTTGGCCATAAGATTTCAAAAATGGGATTGAGGTAGATAGAGCAAAAGTCGATGTTATTGCTAAAGCGCCTCATCCTACTACCGTCAAAGGTATTAGGAGTTTTTAGGTCATCTTGGTTTCTATCGTAGATTCATACAAGATTTTTCTAAAATCGCTTGACCTATGACCCATCTTCTTGAAAAAGATGCTCCTTTTATCTTCTCACCCGAGTGCATCGAAGCTTTTGAAACATTAAAGAAAAAGCTTCTTGAAGCACCCATTCTCGTTGCTCCATTGGGACTTGCCTTTTGAGCTCATGTGCGATGCAAGTGATTTTGCTATCGGTGCAGTCTTAGGGCAACGTAGAGCTAAGCATTTTCAGCCTATCCACTACGCAAGTAAGACTATGACTAAAGCTCAAACTCATTACACTACCACAGAAAAAGAATTATTAGCCGTGGTGTATGCGTTTGAGAAATTTCGGCCGTACTTAATCTTGACCAAATGTGTGGTGTATACGGATCACTCGGCTCTCAAATATCTCTTTGCAAAACAAGATGCAAAGCCGAGATTGCTCCGTTGGGTTCTTCTCCTCCAAGAATTTGATATCATCATACGTGATAAAAAGGAGCCGAGAACACAGGCTGCGATCATCTGTCCGTTTAGAAAACCCTCACCAAGATGTTTTCGAGAAAAAGGAAATAAATGAAACATTTCCTCTCGAGACACTCAATGCGGTTTCTTTTCGTGGAAATTCTACTACCCATGGTTTCTTGACTTCGCAAATTACCATGCGGGTAACTTCATAGTGAAAGGGATGTCGACCCAACGGAAGAACAAATTCTTCAAGGATGTTAAACATTATTTACGGGGCGACCCTACTTATTCAAAATCATGCGGATCAAGTCATCCGGCGGTGTGTTTATGGACGAAGCTCTTGACATTCTCAAAGCTTGCCATCTTTGGACCCACAGGGGCCATCATAGTCAAACTACACCGCCAAAAGGTGTTTGATTCGGGTTTTATTGGCCCACAATCTATAAGGATGCCCATGATTTTGTCAAAACTGTGACGCTTGTCAGCGTCATGGAAATATCTCTCAAAGAAATGAAATGCCACAAAATGCCATTCAAGTTTGTGAGATATTTGACATATGGGGTATTGACTTTATGGGGCCATTTCCATCTTCTCGAGGTAACAAATACATACTCGTGGTGTTGACTATTTGTCAAAATGGGTTGAAGCGAAAGCTTTACCCACCAATGATGCCGAGTAGTTGTGAAATTTTGAAATCTCTTTTGCGGGTTTGGAACTCATGAGCTATAATCGGTGATCGTGGTACACATTTACGCAATGACCAATTTGATCGTGTCATGCAAAAGTATGGTGTTACCCACCGTCTTTCTCTGCATACCACCCACAAACAAGTGGGCAAGTGGAAGTCTCCAACCGTGGTATTAAAAGAATTCTTGAAAGGACGATGGTGAAAATCGTGCATCTGGTCGGATAAACGGATGGCGCTCTGGGCCTTCCGTCGACTTACAAAACACCCATGGGTGTACTCCATACAAGCTAGTGTACGGAAGGCATGTCATCTTCCGATTGAGCTAGAGCACAAGGCATCTTGGGCCTTGAAGCATGCAAACTTCGATATTGAGACGGTGGTGATCACGAGAAAAGTTCAAATGAATGAACTAAATGAACTCCGTGATCAAGCATACGAGAACTCTTTGATCTATAAACAAAAGACAAAGAAGATTCATGACTCTAAAATCAAGAACCGCGTTTTCAACGTTGGTGATCGAGTCCTTCTTTTCAATTCAAGATTGAAGATTTTCTCGGGAAAGCTTAAGTCCCGTTAGTGCGGTCCATTTACTATCACTAAGGTTTATCCTTATGGCACCATTGAGTTATCTCGACTGATGGTCCAAATTTTAAAGTGAATGGTCATCGATTGAAGCATTACTTTGGAGAGGACATTCCATCCGTGGTTGTCCGGATCTACAAACTTTCCCATGAACCAATGAATGCGGGGATCGAGTCAAGCTAGTGACTCGGGAATCAAAAAATGATGCACACACCATATGGGTTTTCACCCATGTTTACGTCTTCTTACCCTTTTCTACCACCCTAGTGTGGGGAGTTGCCCATTGTTGTATATCATTGTTGTAAAAAAAAAAAAAAAAAAATGTGTATATATCAAAAACAAAATAATGGCGTAGTATTTCCTTTTATGTTCTATGTTTCGGCATAACCGCGGTACTTTGAATATTGAGGGCAATATTCATTTCTAAGTGTGGGGAATTCTCACGAATTTTATCATGTAATTATTCCACCCAATTCCCGTTTTGGCCAAATTTTTTTTGGAGTAAGTGTTTTCACTTACTCGGCAAATGGTAATCGATCCGCCATGTCTAACCCACATAAGGATTGGCTAATCCGAGAGCAAGCGGCTCTTGGTAAAGATATCTCAAATCCGTTTATGGCTTGCAATTTGCCTAAAATTGTATGGTGTTCATTCACCATATCTTTAAACTAGTGAAAAGTTGGCTAGCCCGCAAGTTTATGGCTTGTGGTAAAGGCGATTGAAATCCATAATTGGTAATCGGCTCACCAAAGATAATATTGATAATTTATCTAAGAGTTGGCTAGTCCGAAGCAAGCGGCACGGTAAAGACAAATCAAATCCGTTGAAAGCTTATGATTTGCTCAAAATCATTTGGTTATCATTGTACCAAGGTTCTTACTTGAACTAAAACAATTGGCTACTCGAGTAATGGCTTTTGGTAAAGAGATAAAATCCATTAATTTTTCTCAAATCATTGCTAGGGACTAGCAATATCTTAGTGTGGGGATTGATGAGTGTCTAAATACTCATCATTTTATCTTGTTTAGAATGCCAAAACATCGAAAACACTCGAAATGCATCAAAATGATAAAAATATCACAAACAAGTGTTTTATGTGTTTTAAATGCAAAATATCAAAATCGGTGAAAAGCGTATCAAGTTTGCATAATTGGCAGTTTTAGTCCCCCAAGTTTAAAAAGTTGTCAAAAACAGTCCTTGGTAAAGCAAAATAAAGAAAAACATCATTTAAGGTCCATGGGATTCATAAGTTGTCAAATCAAGTCCTTGAAATTCAAAATTTTCAAAATTACAACTTTAGTCCTTCAAGTTTGAAAAATGTCAAAAATGGTCCTTGGACATTTAAAAATGGAAAATAATCATCATTGGTCCTTGTACTATTCAAGATTGGCAGTTTTGGTCCTTGTAATAACTTTTGGAGAATTGCAGGTTTGGTCCCTCAAGATTGGCAGAATTACAAAACTAGTCCTTGTAATATTAAAACCATTAGGACCCTTTTGTATTTAGAACCCAGCCATAATCAAAAAGAACCCTGCCAATAAACCTTGACCCCCCCATTTTGGACCCTCTTTAATAATATCCTAAAGTCAAATCCAGTCAACGCGCCAAAACCACTAACCATTGTTCATCGTCTTTCACATCTGTGAAACCCAAAACCGGTGATGGTTTTCCTCTTTTCAACACACCATTTGTTTTCCACTTGTATATCAACCCCATTCCACCTCCACATCCATCCAAGACCCATTAATTGGAAAAACCTGCTAAAGAGAATTTTGGCGCCAAAATATCCACATGGGCGTATATGATTACTTTGACCAATCCAATGGTTGGATTGAGGTGGGATAGATTCGAGACAAGGCGAGTCTCAAAGATGATTATAAAGGACAGAAGAAGCAATGTGAAGACTTATCTAAAGTACTTTTAATTTCTAATGTCGTTTTAGTTTAATTTTGATTTTCAGTGTATGTTTTATCTCTAAAGCTTTGTATTTCAAGTTCTCCTTGTACAATAAAACTTTTGTAACCATCAATTTCAGCTTTAAGTCAAGTTTTCAGTTTATGCAACTTTTCCTAATTCAAAAATCTCATGTATGTTCCAATGTTGTTTTTAGATGTTTTCAAGGACTGAATAAGCACATGTAAGCTCCTATAAAGCTTATTCAAGCTTTTAGAAACATTAAAAGTCAGTTTAGAAGCAAAAAGTCAAAATCACCAAAAATACAAATAAATAGTTTAAAAATAAAAAATCACAAGAAATGAAGAAAGATGCAAGGAGCAAGGTAAATTATGGATTGCCTTGGGTGTAGAAGCTTAGTGGTAAGCTAATAGGGGTGATATTTGGTCCTTGTTCTTGGTTTTCAGCCAAATCCAATTTGTAAGCCTTTTAATACATTTTGGCATTTCACTGTTTTGATTGCTCATTAGCTTAAATTTCTTTATGTTCATGTTTATTAGTTATATTTTAGTATAGTTAAGCCATAAAACCAGTAGCTTGTTCTTTTTAATTAATAGTTAATAAAAATCTCAGTTTCATAGTTATATTAGAATAATTGTTAATCCTAAGTTTTATGTTGCTATTGCTGTTGTTTTATGTTTGTTTAGTCCTAATATATGATAATATAAGTTTGTAAATCAAGTTCATGGTCTAAATCAGTGTTTTACTTTGAAAAACATCAAAACAGTCTTGAAAAAAGGTGTTTGGATTAGCTTGTTTCTCTGTGTTAAAGAGTGTTTGTGTTATTGCTTATTGTTGTCATGTGTTTCATTAGTTCATTATAGCTCTAAGAAACCATAAAAACCAGCACTTATTTAGTAAAAAGTCAAAATCACTTTTAAATTCACTTAACTAGCTCACTGTTAGGATTTGAAGTGTGAAACTCATCATTTTAGCTTAAAACTTGATAACTTAGCTTAATTCAATCATACTTTAGCTTAATATTACATAATCAGTTAGTATAATCAAATTAAAGTTCAGTTTAGTCAACTTTTAGTGTAAATCAAAAAGTCAAATTTCCAGTTAAGTCGTTTTTGAATAAAATAGAATATTTTATATAGGGCTTAACTTTGAGTTTTATCTTTTGAGCTTCTAGGATATTAAAATAGAGCTGCTTATCTTTAACCTAGTATTTTTTATATTTTCCAAACAGCTTATTTACTAGCTTATTTTGAGCCCCTTGTCAAAAGAGTGCCACGTGCATGCAGTTGCTAGTCCAATTCACAAGCTCTTAGAGAGCTTATTAATGGCCTCTAGCTTATGTGTTTTAGCTTTTGAGAAGCTCATCTAGTGACTCAAGGCTCCAAGTTTTATTTTCCCATTTGTAGCTTATTTGATAAGCTGCAAGAGCTTTTAGTTTTGTCCATTTCTGTGAAAATCAATTAGTCGGTGTTTATAGACTTTTCAAAAGCTTCTCACAAGCTCATTATTGTAATTCAAAGTGAGAGCTTTAGCTTTTAGAGAGTTCGGTTGGTCACTTGTTAATTCACGGTGATTGTTTTCATTTCTTAACTTATTATAGTGCTTAAAATTAAGCTAGAAGGTGCATAGAAAACCATTAAGTATACTGTGTACCAGTTAAGCTTAAGCTTATTTAGATTTTGATAAGTGCTTATTTTCAAGTCATTTTGCTTTTTCATTTGTAATATTAGCTTATTATCATTAGTTTAAGCTTATTTCCAGTTTCATTTTGCTTATTGAGTAGCTTAATAGCCATTTGGCATAAATCTTTGGTCTTATTTCCATTTTAAGCCAACTGTTGAGAAAATAAGCTCTCACTGAGCTTATTATTTGTTTTTATAAGAAGTTGTAGTTATAAAAAGTGCTTATCTCTTTGTACTTAATAAGTTTGTGAAGAAAAATCAAAAAAATAAAAAGTTAGCAAAAAGGAGTTGCTGGGATTCGAACCCTGGCCACCCAGCTCACCACACCACACACACACCATCTTCCCTTGGGTCTTTTTCAGTTTTCTTTTGCATTATTTAATACATAAGCCTTATTTTCAGTTTAAGCTTATACGAGCTTAATTGCTTATTTCTAGCTTATTTAATCTAGCTTTTTCAACTTTTGTATTTTTATAGAATTGTATTAGTATAAAGTATTTTATAAAAAAGTTTCAGATTTTTCTAAATAGTTTTAGTATTTTTAATCATTTAATTAGTCTAAATTAGTATTTAATTCATAATAAAAAATATAAAAGTCTAAAAAGTATAAATCTTTTTTCTAAAATTTTATTTTGTCATATAGTAAGTAAGAAAATTGTTTTCACATTCGTAGGACTTTTATTTCATAAATTTTATGTTTTTGCTTGCGCACTCGCGTAATTTTTATAAATAACTTACGTTTTCATTTTAAGTTACATTTTTAGATAATTTAAGTTTACGTTTTAGTTAAAATAGTTTATTTAAGTTATTTTATTTTATAAAATCACAAAAACATCATTGTAAAAATAGTGATAGCGTTTATTTAATATATTTTAACTTTTTAATTTTCTTTAATTTGCATTTAAGTCGCTGTAATTTACAAATCTTTTCTTTAGGTATAATTATCCATCAAAATCCTTACTGATCACTATCCTTAGTGATTATTCGACATCTGTCTGTGTTAAACACCAATTCATCCTCCGTGGGACTTAACGACCCAGGAATCCACTATATTCCTCTGATCTTAATTGCATTGGTTTCTGAGCAGTTTTAAGTTTATTACGGTTAGCCATTCACAAGTGGTTAGCTTGTGTGATATAACTTGACGGTTCGGGACCAATCACTTGGGAGATTGTTAGCTGGAGATTCTTTGAAGAATCCGGAGTACATGTCTAAGAATTAGAAGATGGGACTATGAGCATGCTGATAGAAGTGATCTTATGAGAAGAATGTTAGAGCATGGAATGGAAGTTGAAGAAGACAATGAAATTGCTCTTATGGTTATCAAATTGTTTATCGGATGGACTACTATGGTGATGATGATGAATAAGCGGTATGAATTTTAATTGAATAAATTTTTGATATATCGATTACTTTATTCAAAGTCTTCTTGATCAAACAATACTTTCATCAAAGTCTCGCTTGCGACTTTAAATCGATTAATGATTTTTGAAAAACTTTTTAAGTGACAAATATTTTGAAACAAAGGTTAAGAGTAATTAATAGTTTTGAGATGGTAACACCAATAGGTTATCAATCCACCATGGTTACAAAAGGATTGGCTAATCCATGAGCAAACGGCTCGGTAAAGATATCTCAAATCCGTTTTAGTTGACAACTTGCTAATAAGTTGGATGGTAATCAACTCACCATATCGATAAATGTGAAGAGTTGGCTAGCCCACAAGAAAATGGCTTGTGGTAAAGGCGTGGAAAAACCATTATATGGTAATTAGTTCACCATAGATGAAAGAACTAACTAGTCCAAAAAGTACGACTTTTGGTAAAGACAAATCAAATCATTGATAGGCGATGATTTGCTAAAAATCATATGGTTATCGGTGTACCATGATCTTACACATCAAAACATTTGGCTACTCCGAGTTAATGGCTTTGGTAAAGAGACATTAAATACATTAAATTTTAATGATTCACCTCTCACGGGAGTTTACACACCGGATGTGATGAGAATAGTGAAACTTAAAAGCGAATTAATGTACAAGTCTGTCTTATGTTCTTTGAAAAGATGGAGCATGTTGAATGTTCTTTGAAAAGAGGTTATTGATCAAGGATCTTGAAAAGAATAAATTCTATAGAATACTTTGATAATAATGATATAAGCACGAGTTTACAAAGATACCATTCAAAGACAAAGACACAATCTTTCCTTGAAGATGGAGTCATAAAGATAAATTCACAAAGGAACTTGAAGTCAAGCAAGTAGAATTCAAGTTAGGGGAGGATTGTTGGGATATGAAAGTCTTGAAGAATGTTAAATCATGAAGATTGACAAAGTACTAGAAAATTCAAAGTCTTGCTAAAGATAAAGTCAAAATCATCGCTATCGAAGTCAAGTCTTGCAAAGCTAAAGAACTGTTATATTCGTTTATGGAAAGCTTTGTTTATTCTATGTTTAGATTACTTGTCGTACAAGGATACAAATTGTAAACCGACTAGGGTTATCCTTGAGCCTATAAAAGGACCCTAGATTGGCATTAGAAGTACGAGTTTTAGAGAAGAGTTTTAGTATTCATAAAGTATGATTATTATTAGTGTTTTAGAGTTGTTGAAGAGTCGCATAACAAGCGATTTAGAGTTATTAATAAAAGTTAAAGTTATATTCTTCTTAGATTTGTTAAGTAAATTCGCGACTTAATAAAGATTACTCGGTGTTTCATTGTTAATAACTTAGGATTTATCCGAGGTTATTAAACCTTAACAAGCTATTTAAGTTAGTTTGGTTAGAGTACATCGATCCAACATCTACTTATCTTGATAAGGACTTAATTTGCCTTAAGACACTATGTTTAGCTTAGTGTGAGGTGTTCTAAGGATATGTTTGAAATATAATGCTTCCAATTGCATTTTTTGTTTGCCGGATCCCACGGTTCCCTAAGTGTAGGGATCCGTCTAGCACAAACTTTGGGATCCGCCCATCTGCTCAACAGGACCTTTACTAAAGGTATGCAATGATCTTGACAATGAATTATATTCCAAGGTTAGTTTAAAGAGGTTCTAACACTAAGATATCAAATGTAAGATGTTTTATTTCATGAGAGAAATAGGATTACATTGATAAAGCACGAGTACAAGAGAATTGATCCTATTTTGAAATACTACTAGGTTTCTTGAGTGTTTTCACTAGGAGGATCATTACGTGATTGATGAGTGTTGGTGGAATCAAGAATGAAGAAAGTCTTCATGAGAGATATGTTTAGCGGTTCCATCATCTTGTTCACAAGTACGTACAACGGACTTTGAAATTGAAGATGGAAGTGCATGACATTATGATAGAGGCATGTCAAGAACATTCCATAAGGGATGAGTTTATTCTTGGAGCCTTGAAGATTTACAATTCGCCTTGCGAAGAAGTAGGCGAGATTGTATGGTTGTTGTGTTAGCAAACAGTATAACATGTGAGCACAACAAGCGGGAAGGATTTCTCGATTTCCCCTAAGACTCCAAACATTCTCACGTAGGATGAGTGCAAGAGGCTTGTACTCTTCTCGGATGTCCCGTGTGAAGATAATGTTTGGATCAGAGTAATATGGTCGAGGTTTGCATATTATGCGATTTAAATCTTAGGAGAGGGTATGTGTGAACAATATGGGCTATTTTCTTCACGGAAGTTGAAGAGAGAATCGAGAGACCAATCTTCGGTGAAGGCACATTGTCCATGATTTGGAATCCGGAGGATGTGAGCAAAATGCCCAAGGGTTAGAGTAAACTTTTGGTTTTTGATATAAAACCAAAGAGATAGAGAGCGATCCTCGTTACGAACGAGTTCAACTTAACGGAAGAATTCCATTATGAACCTTAGACATATCTTCTCGTTGACTTCAAGAAGACATTCTAGTCCTATGGCTCGGAAGAAGGTATTGATACCTTCTTCGAATTGTAGAGAGGTGTCTACAAAATGTCCTTTGTGGAAGTGACGGTTTTCAAGATTATTGAACCTACGGACATGATTGCCAGGCGTGTTGGGTTCAAGAGAGATGTTCGAAGTGTAGACGCTAGTGAGTGAAAAATCAAACTCATATTCATACGTCATAGTTGATCCTATAGAAATGATAAGTTAAAACAGAGATGTTTGTGGTCAACCTATGATTATCTAATGTTTTTACTAGATTTTTATTAACAATGGTTTTTAACACTCTAACTCACTCAAGGTTTTGACTTTCAAGTAGATTATTACTTTTAGAAAGATAGTGGTTTTAATCTTGCATGAAAACTTTTTCTAGCAGGGACGGATCCTACGGTTCCTTTACAAAAGGGATCCGCTAGTATATCATCCGGATCCATGGATGCGTAGTAATGTAAAAGATTTGATAAACACATAGGTTTTACATTTTATACCACGAAATATGTTTTATCCTACAATTTCTTTTAGCATGCATACCTGACTTCTAATGTATCACGAAAGAATATGAAACAAATAAATCAAAGGAAATGACAAACAAATTTTGATAATAATAACCTAGATAACTAGATTATTAGTAGTATTGCATTTCAATACTAAGGATGATATAAAAGATTGGGTATATGATCCCAATGTAGATTAACAACACAAAGTAAATGTCTCCATATGTGAACTTCATCATAGGGAACACAAGTGCGATGAGTGTTAAAGCGATGAGCATGAGCGCGATGTAAACCATGTTGATGACGAATCTTCTTGGTTTCGGTTGAGATGGAATGAGGAGGAAGATGAAGTTTTTTGAACGAGTGGAAATTTTTGAAATTGGAAGATTTGAAAAAGTGAGGATTTGATAGAGTGGTCGACGGTGGGAGTATTTATGGGGAAGGAGGAATTTTTGAAATTCGTGTTTTGTTTTATTATTGGATTAAAAGAAACAAAACATAAGTTTTATATACCACGACTTTAGACGAGAAATAAAACACGTATGTGAGAAAAAGGCTTCCTAATGAAGCTTCATGTAATACATGTATAAGCACAAAAGATAATCATATAATTACCTAAATAGGCATACTTAATTATCAAGCAAACTAAAAAGAAAATCATACCTCTAGCGCACTTAGGAATGTCTTTACAAATGACACAACAAATGTCACTTAGACGATTCCTGCTCCTTTGCGTTTAAGATACCTTCTTAAGGAAGGTATTCTTGTTACCAAGTGATTCCTATAGCTTGGTGGGTATGAGCTTTGACTAATCAACATGACAAAGAGTGTGAAAAACTAGAAGGGGGGGTTGAATAGTTTTACCAATTTAAAACTTCCTTTTAAATATTTAGATCGACTTATGTCAATCTATTTGGTTGTTTATGTTGGACGTTGATAGATAGATATATAAACGTGTAATGAAAAATAAAGAGTAAGAAGCACATCACCACGACACAAGTTATTTATAGTGGTTCGGCTACAAGGACACCTTCCTTGCCCTACTCCACTCCCCGAGTCACCTACTCGAGAGTTCGTAAACACTACACCAACTCCTTATGGCGGAGAAGCCTTCACAACGTCGCTTAACCTTTTTCTGGTACAAAGCTAAATACCGAGTTCCTTCACACCAAGGCGAACTACACCTAACACAACGTCGCCTACCCTTTATACGGTGCTAGGCTAACCACCGAGTTCTTTCACACCAAGGAGAACTAATCCTATCACAACGTCGCCTACCCTTTATTAGGTACTAGGCTAAGCACCTAGTTTCATTACTATGGAGGAACTACTACCCTTCACAACACAACACCTAATATCAAGGAGATCCACTCTTTGTTACATTACCATCAAGGATATCACCATCCTTGGAAATAAACAATTACTTATATGTATAACGATGCACCTCATCGATTATACGACCTAGGCATTCTTCCCAAATGCGACTCGATTTGATTCTTCGGCATCCTTCACTAATGCCTTAGACACAACGCTTGGCACCCTTCACTAATGCCTTCGTCTTGACACCTTTAGCATTCTTCACTA
Organism: Chrysanthemum lavandulifolium; assembly: GCA_022545495.1. Lineage (NCBI taxonomy): Eukaryota > Viridiplantae > Streptophyta > Magnoliopsida > Asterales > Asteraceae > Chrysanthemum > Chrysanthemum lavandulifolium. The sequence continues at coordinate 217,008,210 of CM040244.1, forward strand.
ATGCTTTGACACGGATGATGAGCACCTTTCACTAATGCTTTCATCTTGACACTTTCGGCATTCTTCACTAATGCCTTCAACCCAACATCTATGGAGAAAGTAAGAACTATCAACAAGAGAACCTTAGTTGTCTTGATGATGACGAAGCATGGCAACTCATGGACTTGAGCTTGCACGTCTTCAAGAAGTGGTGATCTTGCCTTTAAGAGGAACCTAGAAGATCACACAAAAACAAAAGACAAACTACATAGATCACTTGGATCTGAGGTTAGAAGGTTATAATACTTGGGGAAGTATGTATGTGAAGTGGTAAGTAGAAAGGAAGAAATGGCTCTCTATTTATAGAGAAAATTCTCTACTGTTCCCCGGATCCCACGGATCCCTTCCACAAGGGATCCGGCAAAGCCAGGGATCCGTGGAACGCTCCTCTTTGCCCATGGGTATTTTTGGTTATGGGTCATGGGTCATGGGTTATGGGTTGATCCATGGTTTTCTTTCTAGATACAATGAACTTGGTTAAGTGGTATATATAAAACCATGGGTTATGGGTCAATACCATTTGCTAGTTTTTACCCATTTAGTATATACTTGTTTTTACCCATTTTAGTATATACTTGTTTTTACCCATTTTGGTATACTTAGTTTAAGTATATGCTAACCCAATATGTAAACACTAGTTGTTGTACATATGTATCTAAATCATAAAATCACTTATACATGCTTTAGTGTTTTATGTGAAAACGTGAGTGTGTTATGAAACTATTAACTCAAACCATTTACGTATTTTATTTGTTTTGTTAAAATGATTTTACGTTTGTTATTGACAAAACATTAGAAGATCGTAAAATATAAATAAACGTTTTTACGGCTTATTTGTATTAACAAAGAGGATTAGTGCAATTAAATGAAACAAGTAAAAAAAATGTTGTTATCAACTCAACATCCAAACATATAGTTTTAAAAAAAACATGGTGTTTGTTTTTATAAAAAACCTTCTTTGTAGTTTTCAATTAACCATGGATCGTATCAAGTTTTTAAAGTACAATATACTTCAAGAAACTTGGTAACGAAGCTCTGATACCAATTTTGGAAAACTAGAAGGGGGGGTTGAATAGTTTTGCCAATTAAAACTTCCTTTTAATCTATTTAGATCGACTTATGTCAATCTATTTGGATGTGTGTGTTGGATGTTGATAAACAAGCGTATAAAGGTAAGTAATGAAAAGATAAGAGTAAGAAGCACAAAACCACAACGCGAGTATTTATAGTGGTTCGGTTACAAGGACACCTTCCTTGCCCTACTCCACTCCCCGAGTCACCTACTCGAGAGTTCGTAATCACTACACCAATCTCCTTATGGCGGAGAAGCCTTCACAACGTCGCCTACCCTTTTTCCGGTGCTAGGCTAACCACGGGTTCTTTCACTCCAAGGTGAACCACACCTACACAACGTCGCCTACCCTTTATAAGGTACAAGGCTAAGTACCTAGTTCTTTCACTCCAAGGTGAACTACACCTTCACAACGTCGCCTACCCTTTATTAGGTACTAGGCTAAGCACCTAGTTCCATTGCAATGGAGGAACTACTACCACACTACACCAACGACTAATCCCAAAGGAGATCTACTCCTTTGCAACATCATCAAGGATATCAATATCCTTGGATCTAATGCTAGTCTATCTAGTACATCGAAACACACCATATCTAATGTACATCTAAGGCACCTTTCACTAATGCCTTTGACTAGATCTACAAGACACCTTTCATTAATGTCTTGTGTCTTCACTTCTAAGCACCTTTCACTAATGCTTCTAGTCTTGACTTCTAAGCACCTTTCACTAATGCTTCTTGTCTTGACTTCTAAGCACCTACCACAAGTGCTTATGTTATAGACGATAGATACCCTTCACTAATATCTTTGTCTTGACACTTGAGACATCTTTCACTAATGTCTTCAACACTACACTTCTTTGAAGAAAGAAAGGAATCATCAACAAGAAGAATTCAGTAGCCTTGATGATGAGGAAGCATGGCAACTCATGGAGTTGAGGTTGCTCGACTTCAAAGGTGGTGATCTTGCCTTTAAGAGGAACCTAAAAGATCACACAAAACAAAACTACAAACATAGATCTCTTGGATTTGAGGTTAGTGAGTTTTTAACTCAGGGAGAAAGTGTGTTAGAAAGGGGGTGAGAAACAATGAAGAAATGGCTCACTATTTATAGAGGAAAAATCCTACTGTTCCCCGGATCCCACGGATCCCTTCCACAAGGGATCCATCTAGCGTTAAGCTAGGGATCCGTGGGACGCTCCTTTTTACCCATGGGTATTTTGGTTATGGGTCATGGTTCATGGGTTGAACCATGGATATTTTAGCTAGATACAATGTATCTTTGAGTGCAATGCACTTGGTCACTTGGGTATGGGTTGATCCATGGGTTATGGATATTATCCATGTATGATATAAGCATGATGTCATGCAATGGGTTATGGGTCGAGCTCCATGGGTTATGGGCTTTGGGTTGTACCCAACTACATTCAATGTATTTGCCCAATGGGTTGTGATACTTAAGTTTCTACCCATTTATATTACCTAATATACTACATACTAGTTATGTGTATATTTTACCCAAATATGTAAACACTAGTTGTTGTACATATGTATTACTAAATCATAAAATCACTTATACTTGTTTTAGTGTTTTATGTGAAAGTGTGAATATGTTAGAAACTATTAGTTCAAACCATTTACGTATTTTATTTGTTTCGTTAACATGATTTTACATTTGTTATCGACAAAACATTAGAAGATCGTAAAATATAAATAAACGTTTTTACGGCTTATTTGTATTAACAATTACCATAGGCTTGAGAATAGATCAAACCTCCACCGCTTTGGCGTAAGCACCTAGGAATAACTATCTAAGAGGTCTTTACAAGGTTTGTAACGTTAGGCTTATGGTAGGGAAGTAAAGGGTTTTGTTAGATATGGGATATTTAGTGGTGGCAAGTCAAAAATATTATGTTACAAGCATGTAAAGCGTGGCATTGCTAAGCCAAGACTCGACTCACTAACACTAGATAACATGAAACAAAACATGAACATAAAGATAGATGTAGGATGGTAGCCCGTATGTTTTTCTCATTTTTTTTGACAACTCTTTTTCTCTTTATTTTTTTCTATTTTTTTCAATACCTTTTTACTCTATCATCCTCTACGATAACATCAAAATATAAGGGATTTATAGGAGCATCCCTACACCTGAGTTTTTATTTAACTAAACTAATTGACCTAATTTGAAAAGATCAAAACACTTGGAGTATTTAATTACGTAGACAAAGGGAATTTGAATTTATCGTTCTTTCCCGTTACTTCATAAAATATTACTTTTACCCATGAGTCCCAATCGTCCCAAAACTGTATACAAAATATATGACTCGACTTAGCAACCATGCAAGTAACTAGATAATTGAACTAAGGGTTTAGTAGTGATAACAATAATGCACTAAAGATGAGTGCATACAAGGTAGGCTAAGGCGATTTGGGTGTACATTTGGGGATGGATTGTAAACAATGCTCTTCATTGATATTCCGGAAAACCGAAACATCACGTGAACAGCGAAAAAGATAGGCTCTGAGGGGTTAACTAGGGGTATCGTGTACTAAAGATGAGTACATCGCAAAGGTGTAGGGTAATTACTCAACCAATGTGGAAGATGTAATTATAATACAGGTTTCAAACAAGGGTTATCCTAATGCCTCTTATCATTTAGTTACTCCTAACTACACAAGTGTAGTCTCACTAGCGATCTCGGAATGCATCACAAAACAAGTTCTAGAATCTGTTATACTACCGATACACTCACTAAGCATTAAAGATGAATGTTTTTATTCCTAAAGATCTAGGGGCGAACCTCACATTTTGGGTTGGAATTTGAGTGGTATACAGTTTTTGTGCTAGTCATATAATTCATATCCATGAGACGCTTTATTAAGACTAAAGTTTAGCTCGTAAATGGTATAAAAAATTTAAATTTGGTGCTAAAATTTCCCTAACAAATATTTCTTATAGTTTATTACACAAATTACCTAGGACAAGACAAATAATCAAGTGAGTAAATAGTTTCTAAGTTCCCGTTTTATATTCCCTCCTTATACTTAAACTGAACATTGTCCCCAATGTTCCCCGAAAGCATCAAAGTTATGATAAAGGAAGGTAAGTAAGAGAAAGAAATTAATACTCCCCTGATTAGCTCGGTAGGATATGTGTGAAGTTGCGGTTAAATCTTCCTCTAAGAAGAATGCATAAGTAATAAGCTTCATGATTCGCTCCCAGACGGTCAAGTTTTGTCACACAAGCTGACCACTTGTGAATGGTCAATCGTAACAAACTTCAAACAGTCTGGAACCAAATGCAATGAAGTCCGGAGAGTATAGTGTTTCCCAGTCGTTAAGTCCCAACGAGTACGTGCGATAATAATCAAGCGAATAGTGATCGAGAGGATTTGAGCGGAAAAGAGATATGGTCGATTATACCTAAAGAAGAAGTTTATAAATTACAGGGCTTAAATGCAAATTAAAAAATTAAAAGATAAATTATATTAAATAAACGCTATCACTATATTTAAAGCGATGTTTTGATTTTCTTTTATAAAGCGAAATTAAAAACTACATGAGCGTACAAAAGAAAATGTGATCTTGAAGCAATATTAATCCTAAAAATATAAAATGATATTTTACAAACCTAATGATAAGAGAAATTTTTAGAAAAGGAAAATTATTTTTAAAATATTTATCTAATTATTATTAATTAAAAACTATTTTACTTATTTAATAATACCCTAAAATACAAGAAAATATGAAATAAAGCTAGAAAAATGAAATTATGACTTAGAAAATCTAAAATAACTAAAGAGAATTTTCAAAACTAATTTTGTATTTTTCGATTATTTTCTATTTTCTATGAATTAAAACTATTTAAAACTAATTAAATTGCTAAAATTACAAATTAAACTATGAAAATCTGGAAAAATTATTTTTTACTTTTTATATTTATCTTAACCTAGGAAAATTGAAAATTTTTTTTGAAACTTTTACGATTTAATTGTATTAAAAGCTAATTAAAATGCCTAAAAGCTTTTTAAATGAAGAAAAATAGCAAGCGATTGCTAGAAAATATGAAAATTTCGGAAAAGTCTAAATTAATATTCGAATCTATGAAAATATAAAACAGTAGCTTATGTGTAGAATTATGAAATTGCAGTGACAAGTGCTTATAAATAAGCACTTGAAATAAGCCAAAGGCTACAAATGAGCACCAAACTGATACAGAAGCTATAATATGTTAAAACTACTTAAAAGCAACTTATTACAACTGGCCTAAACCTCTGAAATCCAAACTACACAGATTTGATGTTTTGAGCTTAAGTGCCAAAATCAGTTTTTATGCCTACTTTGTGGCTTGAAAATAAGCCACTCAAATAAGCTGGAACTAAAAACCAGAAGTTGGAACCTGAAGGAGACCTGGCTAGGAACCTATGAACCAAAGATGAGCCTGAGATAAGCTCAATTGAGCTTTTGACAAGCTCTGCAAGACCTGTGCAGACTCAGTATTCACTGAGTGTGTGCACAGGGGAGATAAGCCCTGTTTGACAAGTTGTTTTGGGGCTTATACAAAATTTCTAAAAATCTATAAAAATCATATTAAGAGACTTGACCAACTGAAGTTTTTAAACCCAAAGTTTCAATGAATTTGGACCAGGAATGAATCAATTAAAAATCCACTTAGGTTGGGTGAAAACTGAGTTTTCTAACTTTTTTGACTTTTGACAGTTATGAAACTTTGACCAATTTGAACTTTGATCTTAATTTGCCAACTGAATATGATGTTTTAAGCTAAAGTAAGGCTAAATTAAGTTACTCTACTGATTTCTAAACATAAATCAAGCTTTTGATTTTTAAAAATCCTAACAGTTAAGCAATTAAGACAGATCCTAGGTGATTTTGACTTTGAGCTTATGCAGTGAGTAAATATGAACTAGAATGAGTTTCAATTGACTAAATAAGTGTAAAACAACTGGTCTCAACTACTGAACAAACCTCAAACACAGATATGCTATGAGATCCAAACACCATTTTAAGACACTAATTTGCAATTTAAACTAACTGATTACTGAGTTAGCTTATGCTAACACTTAAACTGATTCTAGTTACCCTAATTACCACTAAATAAACAGGTTTAAACTGTTAATGACCACAGATACAAATACAAGCACTTTATGCAACTGAATTAGAAATGGAAATAAGTTAAAAAAACTCACAAGTATCCAGCTTGTCATGCAGCTTATACCAAACCAAGCATCACTATTCTATACCAAACCCAATCCAAAAGTAACTCTGCAACAACCAATAACCATTTCCATGCCTGCTTAACCAAGATTTTCTCACAGTTTGACTTTTGTTGACCAGATACCAATATTGACTGAATCTGTTTTATAAGCTTACTAAAAGCTATAAACAGCTTAAATAAGCTTATTTGAGTTTAACATAAGCTACTTGGAGCATTTTTTATAAGAGATTGAACCGAATTTCTTAACGTGGGTATGAAAACATGAAACTTAAATGAACCTTGAATTAATACTTGAAAATGAGTTACAATGACTAAACAACTTAGTTTCAGTACAATAAAGCTTAAAGTTACAAATTTAGAAACTAATTAAGACAGTTTAAGAAAAAACGACATACATGAAAATTAAAAACTAAGTACTACTTGCCCACTCTCTCTTCTTCCTTCTTCTTATAGCAAAAGGCATCCCACTTGATTTCTGAGCAAATCCCACTTGATATCTTGGCCATTGGATTACTTGAGTTGATCTTGGCCGTTTGATGAGTTTTGGCGGGAAAGGATGTTTTGACCTTTGTGGACTGTGAACTTGCAACTGGGGGGTGGTGGAGGGTAGATGTGATGATGAGGGGGAGGGTTGAAGAGATAAGGTGAGGCAGGTGATGGGAGAGTACTGAGATGCAGGCAAGTGGTGGGGAAGAAACAGGTTGGGAGGGAAAAGGTGAGTCAAACGGGGTTTGACTGGGTATATTAAAAGGCAAAGGTCCATGGCAGGGGGTCCAAAGGTAATGGCAGGGGGTCCAAAGGTTCAAAATGGGGTAAGGGTCATGGCTTGGATTAAATGACAAGGACCAATAATGCAATTTCTGATTTTTTTGAGGGACCAATTCTGCCATTTTCCAAAGTTGTTTCAAGGGACCAAAAATGACAAGTTCCAATAGTACAAGGACCATTTTTGACATCTTCAAACTTCCAAGGACCATTTTTGACAATTTTCAAAGTTTAGGGACCTAAGTTGTAATTTTGCAAATTTAAATCTCAAGGACCAATTTTGACAACTCATGAATCCCTAGGGACTTGAAATGATATTTTTCTTTATTTTGATTTACAGGGACTGTTTTTGACAACTTTTGAAACTTGGGGACTAAAGCGCCAATTATGCAAACTTGATCGTTTTCACCGATTTTGATATTTTGCATTTAAAACACATAAAACACTTATTTGTGATATTTTTATCATTTTGATGCATTTCTGAGTGTTTTCAGATGTTTTTGCAGTTTAAATGGTACAAAAATGATGAGTATTTAGACACTCATCACTTCATCCAATGTGTTTCTTCTTCTTTGTTAATACAAATAAGCCATAAAAATGTTTATTTATATTTTACGATCTTCTAATGTTTTGTCGATAACAAACATAAAATCCTTTTAACGAAACAAATAAAATACGTAAATGGTTTGAGCCAATAGTTTTCAAACAAACTTACGTTTTCACATAAAACACTAAAACAAGTATAAGTAATTTTATGATTTAGTAATACATATGTACAACAACTAGTGTTTACATATTGGGTAAATATATACATAACTAATATGTATTATAAGGGGTAAATATAAATGGGTAGAAACTTAAGTACTTGACCCATTGACCAAATACATTGAATGTAGTTGGGTATAACCCAAAGTCCATGACCCATACCCATGGAGCATGACCCATAACCCATTGCATGACATCATGCTTAAGTCATATATGGATATTATCCATGACCCATGGTTTTAACCCATGACCCATGGACTAGATGCATTGCATCGTGTAGATACATTGTATCTACTTGGATACCCTTGATCCATAACCCATGACCCATGACCCAAAACCCATGGGCAAAAGGGAGCGTCCCACGGATCCCTAGTAATACACTGGACGGATCCCTCAAGTGAGGGATCCGTGGAACAGTAGCTAAATTTCTTCTATAAATAGTGAGCCATTTCTTCCTTTTGGGTTGCCACTTCCATACATACTTTCCCCAAGTATTGTAAACCTTCTAACCTCAGATCCTAAGGATCTCTCTATGTAGTTTGTCTTTTGTTTTTGTGTGATTCTCTAGGTTCCTCTTAAAGGCGAGATCACCACCTCTTGAAGTCGAGCAAGCTCAAGTCCATGAGTTGCCATGCTTCGTCATCATCAAGACTACTGAGGTTCTCTTGTTGATACTTCTTTCTTCCTCCATAGAAGTGTTGTGTCCAAGGCATTAGTGAAGGATGCTGAAAGAGTCAAGACGAAAGCATTAGTGAAAGGTGCTTAACGTCCATGTCTAAAGAATTAGTGAAGAATGCTAAAGGAGTCAAGACGAAGGCATTAGTGAAAGGTGCCAAATGTTCGAGTCAAGGGCATTAGTGAAAGATGCCTAGAAGTCAAGTCAAGTGGCATTAGTGAAGGATGCCAAGGTTGTATACCCGATGAGGTGCATCGATATACAAATAGAGATAGGTTGTATCCAAGGATATTGATATCCTTGATGGTGTTGTAACAAGGAGTTGGTCTCCTTTGGGGTTAGGTGTTGTGTAGTGTTGGGTAATAGTTCCTCCATTGTAATGGAACTCGGTACTTAGCCTAGTACCGGATAAAGGGAAGACGGCATTGTGTTAAGGTGTGGTTCTACCTTGTGGAAGAACCCGGTGGTTAGCCTAGTACCGGAAAAAGAGTAGGCGGCGTTGTGAAAGCTTCTCCGCCATAAGGAGTTGGTGTCGTGTAGTGATTACAAACTCTCGAGTAGGTGACTCGGGGAGTGGAGTAGGGCAAGGAAGGTGTCCTTGTAGCCGAACCACTATAAATACTCGTTCCGTGGTTATGTGCTTCTTACTCTTTATCCTTCATTACATATTTATATATCTATCTATCAATGTCCAACATACACATCCAAATAGATTGACATAAGTCGATCTAAATATTTTAAAACGAAGTTTTAATTGCCAAAAATATTCAACCCCCCCTTCTAGTTTTCCACAATTGGCATCAGAGCTTCGTTACCAAGTTTCTTAGAGTATGTTGTACTTTAAAAACTTGATACGATCTGTGTATGTTTGAAAACTACAAAGAAGGATTTTTTTTCTCTCTCTAAAGGTCATGTTTTAAAAATCATCATATTGTTTAATGTTGGACAATGATAGAACGTTATAATATTTTCCTTGTTAAGAATTCTCCATACTTGGATTTGGGCATATCAAGAAGATCATGAAGAAATTCTCTAAATACTTCTTTTCGTATAAATAATATTTAGCAAAGTATTCCCCATACATGGATTTGGGCATCCTAAGAAGATCACAAAGAATTTATCTAAATACTTCTTTCCTTAAAAAGAACATTTAGCAAAGGTATGATCTTTTATAAATTACAAACATATTTTTTTTTCCTTTCATGATTAAAGTCTTAGTAGTATGTTTACACTTTCTTAGTAATCACTAAAATAGTTATCTATATTGAACTCATCATGAAGAATAGTATTCTTCGTTGATTTGTATAGAAAACACTACAAACTAGTAATAATGATATCTCGGCTATTCGAGAGCCTTGATCATTACTCCTCACAAAAGGACTATTGACATTTCATCTATGTCAATGAGTATCCATGTGAAATTTCTTATATTATGATAAAATGGGATTTTATCATAAATTTTGAAAAACTTCCCAAAGAATTATGATTTATTCATAAAAAAAGGAACCTCGTCAAATAGGATTAGTATAAACCGTCAAAACCCCAAACCACAAGTTATAGAGCTTAAACATCGACCCTAGGCAATTTAGAACTCCCAAACCAAAATTATCAAGGAATACTTAAGCTGAATTTTTGCTGTTATGTCGGATCCCTGCTTTTAAACTAGCCGGATCCCTCATGCAAGGGATCCGTGGGATCTGTGCAACAGAAGACAACATAAGTTAGAAATGATCACTGTGAAAGTTCCACTATCACTTTCCTCTATCAAAGACTCACGAACAAAAACCTAGTTACTGTTCACAGGAGCAAATTGATCATTTCCTTCAAGCAAAACAATCTCTTGTGTAAGTATAATCTTCACTACATTGTTATTTCTATTCCTTGATTCCTAGGATTACAATTTTCATCTTTAGAAGTTGGGTTCAAATGGGTTTGTCATAATTTGTTAACACATTGTTTTCTAAGATAATCTAAATCAAAGAATTAACATTGTTAATACAAATTAAACTCATTTCTTGAATTCAATGAAGATGTTTTTAGCAAAATTGTGATCAAACCCTTTAGGCTACTATTCACAATTAATACCACATTGTGGTTTTGTTGCATAGGAACAATCATGCCTAGTAACCGCCAACAAGATTATCATGATACCGCCCACTACATCCCAATGTATCATCGAAAAGATGGACTTAGCCCGGAGGATAGTAAAGCTTTCAAGTTGCTCGAAAAGAGGCTTTTTCATGAAGGTCGTGTGGTAGAACCATCATTCATTGCTAACACCAACATCCGACAAGTTTTTGAAACAATTGGCTTTGATTATCTTTTGGACATAAACGAGCAAATTTGTCCGGTGTTCGTGCTTGAATTCTAGAAAAACAATGAGAATAGTTAGGAATGAGAACGGAACCATCTCAATTATCTTCATCATTAATGAGCATGAGTCACCCTTTCACTTGTAGAATTTGGAAGAATACTACATGTTCCATATCAAGGAGTGATAAGGTTTTAAAAGGTACCATTTTGAGGGGTCGTTTTAACCCTTATTTGATCACTTTTGTATCCGTTATTGCTTAATATCGTTCCTTTTCACTTTTAGGTCTCTTGAAGGCAAAATCTTGGAATGGCACTTATTTGGACGAAAAGCGCGAATATCTGAAGAAAATGGCCAAAGTCGAATCGAGACACTCAAAGTCTTTGAAAATAGGCGGCGGCGCGTCGCTAAAGCGCGACGCCGCTCGAGGAATTTGTGACTCGTAAGAGAAAATGCTAGTTCGAAGGGCGGCGTCGGGCTTTAAAGGAGTAGACCGTCGCAACTCGACGGCCTAGCTGCGACCAGACGACGTCGGAAAGGCGAAAAGGACGGCGTCACGAGACATAAGGTGATGTCGTCGCAAGGTTAACGTGGCCAAGACGAAACCCTAATGACGGCGACACGATGGCGTCACACAACATAAGGTGACGCGTCGCATATGTAATATTATATATAGAATCCAAATTTTTCGGTTTAGGAGAGTCTTTTTGGAGTAAAACCTAAAACCGAACTAAGGGTGTCTTATACGATATTTTAGGGTTCCAAACCCTATCTTACATCAAGATAAGTATTTAATTCATCAATTCAATTATGTCTTTGATTATTTGTGTGTATGCTTGCATGTTCTCCATGTCCGCTAATTTATTTATGTGTTTGCTTAAGGAATATGAAACTTAATTATTAAATATTGATTGGTTGTTTCTTATCTTAGTTGATTAATGATCTAGTAATGCGATAGGTCATTCGTTGTGTATAATGCTTGATTCATCTTTGTGAACCTTAAAATATAATTACACGAGTAGTTGTAAGCTAAACCATCCAAAGAGTGCCTTAGAGTAAGAGTTTATTATCCTAGTGGGTTTTGTAGGCGAGACCCTTTGGTAAGTTCAAAGAGTTGGGAGAAAGCATACCCTACAACTTTAGACACACAACGCAACTAAGAATAAGGACGTGACAACTCAACCATCAATAGGAGATAATTAAGGAGTAGTAAAACCTAAGTAAACACATCTTTAAACTATCATACGAGCAAACATTAATTAGACATAGACTACCACCACCTTAGTTTAGATAATTAGATAATAGTAGAGTAATCGGTAGAAATACCAACCCCCAAATCCAATACCGAGATTCGTACTTTTCAATTTCCTAAAAACATAAAAAGATAAAAAATAATCTTCCTCGACCTTAACCTTAGCGTAGTAACTTCTCACTAGCATTCCTATTCCCCTAGAGAACGATATCAATACCCGTGGCTTACCCTAATACTACACTACAACGATTAGGTTCACTGCCTAGGGTGTTGAAAAACTTGCTCGACGAAAAGGAAGTTCCTTTGACCCCGAACGCGCTGCGTAAGCGTATCTAGGAGTTTGCAAGTATTCCAATGAATGGTCTTTGGCGGAGCTACACGACATGGTAGATCATCATGAAGTATACCACATGAGAATCCCGGAAGCAACCACGGTAAGGGATATCGTGTTCATGGAAAGGGCATCCCCATCGAGGGTCACTAGAAATTCCAAAGTGATCTATAGGGATCCATTTCAAATGGAGCTTTCCGAGATGTTCCCGTTGCATAAGAAATGGGAAGTCGTGGTAAGGGAGAATGTGCTTTGCTTAGGAGGGAACAAGGATCATCCCAATGCGTGCTTGAGCTTCATGATTTATTGCCTTGTGATCGAGACTCGCTTCAACCTTGCATATTACATGATTAAGAGAATGTCGAGTGTGAAAAGCATGGACAAGATGGTGCTCCCTTATGCAATGCTCCTATCCCGTCTAGCAAACTACATCTTTGCTTTAGAACCTTCTTCGTATTCCTTTGATCATAGCTTTTGCAACAAAGTTATGGTGCCGTTATCCGAGGGAAAAACTACAAGGTTCATGGTGGATGGCAAAAGACCTCACCCACCAACGGATTCATCGGATGAGCGGGAGAGACAAAGAGAAGGAGAAGGAAGTAGCAACCCCCTTGGCAACACCGATCTCGACCCTTTAGATTACATCAATCAATTGCCGGACATTCCTATCCCATCACAAGAATGGCAACAAACTAAAGGGATCTTCAAGTGTTTCGCTAACTTCTTGAAGAAAAAGAAGTAGAGATGGTGGGATGAAGAGTGAAGGGGATGAAGATAAGGATGAAGACGGGAGTGATATGGAAGGAGACGGGGGTGAAAGGTAAGGTCATAGGACCTTAATTTGTGAAAACAATTTAAAACAATGGTTTGCAACAACTTAACAATACTTATGTAGAGTAGGAAGTAGTGTGTAGGAATTTCCATGATTTGGCATTGAACATCTTAACTTAGGAACAAGCAAGATGAGATTTTACGACATCTTGAGTTCATTCAAGTAGTCTTCGTCACTCATCTTTAGTTACTTTTTAGTTCCCCCACACTTGCTATGCGTTATACTTGTTGCGTGCATACATTTACTTATTGTAGAAATGACTAGGATAAGCATTTGCTAAGAGTGCAAAAATTGCACAATTGCTGAAAGCCTTTTGTTTTGATGGCGGATCCACGGACTATAACTAGCGGATCCTCCAATGAGGGAACCGTGGGATCCGCAAGCAGACACGATCGATCATGTTTCATCAAATCATCCTCTTGATCACATCACTCTAGCTAAACATGACCCTTTAAGACTACTTAAGTCTCCCTTAAGCTCTGTAGGTCTCACACTCACTTATGGCTAACTTAGGATCAAATTCAAAGTGTTTTTGATTTATCAACTTATCAACACTCACCATATTTCCGCTCCAATACTCACACATTACTCCTCACATCTCAAAACACTTAGTTTGATATTTCTATCAATTTTAGCAAATTGATTTTAGTCACTCTTACCTTAAAATAGGCTTAAAACTAGTTTTTCATTTTTTTATTTTTTAAGAATTTTTCAAATTTCTCTTGAGCCATCATCTGGTCTCTAGGATCAATTGCCACCATTTGTCATTTTCAAATCAAATAGTATCTTCCTCAAACACTTAGTTACACTCTCATAAGTCCACTCTCTTACCCAAAACCATCATTAAGTATCCACACTCTTTGTGGTTGGACATTTAAGTCACCTATCACTTAAGACATCTAAGGAAAGTCAAAACCTCAATATTTATAGGCTTTAGACCCTACAAGAGCATAATCACTTCACCATATTTCTGTCTGACAGACGGATCCCTGGTTTATAACCAGACGGATCCCTAGTGAGAGGGATCCGTAGGATCCGTGTCTACAGAAAGCTTCTAATCAGCTTTTTCTTTCAAATTTAAACCATCTTTGGTAAACTAAACACTTTTAGATACCATTTAATGATTCCCTAGAGCTAAACAACATCATAGTTGACCTTGGTGCATGCCTAATCCCCTTAGTGGTCATGAATTTAATTCCTTAATTCAAATTCACCCTTTATAAATCAAACACTCTTGAGAGAATAAGTCATCACTATTACTACATTCCTAAAAATCTGTAGTTAGAGACTTCTATTACATCCTCACCATCACTATGACTAAAGCACCTAGCAACAACTATTCAACCAAAGGTTCATCCAAAAGGAATGGTCATATGGTTCATGAGATTTAATCCACCGAATCATCACCCGTAAGGGATCATAATACTAGAATCCCACTTCAACAAACCCAATCAATAATTGCCAAGAGAACCGCAAGAATTAGCATTAGACCTTTTGGGTTAGAAAAGGGTTCATCAAGCTCTAAACCAAACGTACCTAGTTCTAGTAAAACGCCTAAGCCTTCATTCCTAGAGCATAGACTACACCCCTTCACAGAGCCTCTCTCACATCCAAATCTTTATTCATTAGAGCACTCACCATCGAGAACTTCCCACTCACCAACCTTCTCGTTAAATAGGGAACCACCTACAACACCAACTAGTCCACCGTTGGAAACAAGGAACCACCAAGGACTTGATCATATGGAAGAATTTCCATTACCATCACCTTCGTTCTTAGTAGAACCTCATCCTACATTGCCCAATATACCCCCACTGTTGGAATCGCTCCTAACTCGTAAATGGAACGACATTGACGGGATTACATTATCTATCTTTGTTACCTTAAACACAAGGGCTTGTTATGCCATTTAGTCATAGTAGTATGTTTTTAGGTATAAATACCCTCCTAGACTTTCCTAGGAGGGTGAGATTCTTAGTGTAAGCTTTACCTTTCAATAATAATACACACACACTAGTTTTTCCCTTCTCTCTTGTTTCTTTCTCTAACTTGAAGATGGTATTCTTCCATCTCCCAAGACCTCCCGACTCACCAAATCATCCATATATTCGATCCTAACATTGGTATCAAGAGCAAGGTCGGTTTTATATTTTGGTTGATTTTTGGTGATGTTTTTCTTGTCAAAATCTTGTCTTGTAAAATCTGTTATAACAAAGTTGTTAACTTTCACTTATTTTATGTGTTTATCAGATTTTTTATACAAGTTATGTGTATCCTTTGGTTAAAAGTGTCATGTCTCATTTTTTATAGTCATCTCAAACTGTGAAAATTGTCACTATACATGTTTTTTTAACCAACCTGTGATAAGTTATTATGGTCAACATGGTATTTTGACCTGGTCAAATGGGTCTTAATACAGTTCGTTAATACCAATTTTCTGGGTTTCTTGAATCTGGTTGGATTCTTTGGTCGGAAATGTCGCCGGAAAAAAGTTAACACGGGTCAAAACCCTAGTTCTACGCCTAAGGATCTTCAGATTGTTTACGAGTAGCTTGGAAAGCTACTCGTAAGGTATTACGCGTAAGGTCTTACGCCTAAGACATTTACGCAACTTTTCTTAGTTTACGCCTAAGAATCCTACGCGTAAGGTCTTACGCCTAAACTTTTATGTTTACGAATAACGTTAAAGTCTTACGCGTAAGATTTCCTACGCATAAGGTTTTTTTTGTTTATGCTTAAAGAAAGCAGAAAAGAAAATGGTTATGCATAGAAAAAATTTTACGCGTAAAATGGGAAAAGGACTCGACTAATTCACCATACCAAAAACCAATTATACCACATTCATTGGACATCAGGTTATCTCTTAACCATCATCAGTCTGAATCAATAACAAAACAAAACAAAAAAAAATGAGAAACCAACTTCATCTCGCCAACAATCCAACAACAACTACAACATCCACTTGCTAATCTATCCTAACTCATCTCCATTTATTTCACTGTCAAGTCTACATCTCCTCAAATCCAAACATATATCAAGAACGAAAACTTGATCTCAGATTCACTTCGTGGGACTCAATGAAATTATTCAAGGTCTCACATGAATGTTACATCTTCACAGATCTGTGAAAGGTTGTGACCTTTCTTTTTTATCCGAATAAGAAAGAATGATTTATAATAAATCTTGTTATAATCACTTCTTTTGTTCGTTTGATGAATAAGTAAACGCAAAACTAAAAACAACAATCACCCTACCTGGTACCCTTTCAAAATGATATTGATGTAGTATATCTTGTTATCTTCATTAGCCTTGAAACATCAAAAGTTATGATCTTTATTTCGTGGCCTTAAGATATGTAGATAAAGGATTGATGAGGTGGGCTACGTTTGTTGTGAATACGTATGAGACGTGTGTGGGGCGGATGGTATTTCATCTTAGGGTTTGTAATGGGATGATACAGATTTGGTTATGTTCTTGGGTGTTTAAGATCTGGAAATCGTGTGGGATAAATTAAGTGATAGGCGCACATTATTGTGTGTGTAAGATTAGGTTAACTTGTGAGGGATATTAAGGTTAATACTCTTTATAACCGGTTCTAAGAATTAGTAAATGGATCGGATGTATTGTTGTTTGGATATGGGTCGGGCCCGGGTGCATGAGTTGGACCGAATAACTTATATCTTGGGCTACACGTGTTACCAAGATGGACTAAAGTGGGCTGAACCTTTTATATGTATCTTGATACATTATTTTTGTCAAATTCTTGGTACGTTATTCGGGAAAAAGAGTGGTATTTTGGCGATTATTAATTTTCACGAGGATACACAATTTTTGATAAGATCGGGAAACCATTATCAAGTTCATTTTCACCGTTAATGAAGGCTAGTTTTGGGCATGTAACCGCAAGATGTGACTACGACGTTAATTCTTTATTATTTATTTGAGGTTGAAGTGGGATATCACGGGTACGTGTTCTTAGTATTTTGAAGACATCGGTGTTGGTTGGATGCATGATTCTTTGAAATCCTTGTTCAAGCTTTAACCGTTACGAATGACAAAGACTTGAGTTGTCTAGTTATACCTGATGTAAGGAGTTACGTTGTTGTGCTCACAGCGTATAACTATCACTTTTAAGGAGTTACGTTGTTGTGCTCAAGTGTCACAAAATGCTGTGGATAATTCGAGAAACTTTAAGTTTACCTTTTTTCGATGGTGGTAAGAAAAAGGGTTCTTCGTCTGACAATAGTGCAAGTTTAAGTCACAAGTTCGGGTTATTTTACTTCAGTCTCAAGTTCGTCATATTAGATTTTCTCCATCAGTAGTCACTACAAAAAGCCGTCAGAATGATAATGGGGTCGGTAAAGAGTTAGGCGAGAAGAGTATACACAAGTAGAAGTCTTATCAAGAATTGATTCTCACATGATATTTATGGTACTTCACAATTATTCGATTACTTGGACATACATGGTTTATTGTCTCAATTCATCATCAACATACGTGGTGTATGATTCGATTCATTGAAAACATCGGGGGGAAGAGAGTATAGGTGTTCATTGCCTCTTTGATGTTTTTTGGATTTTTTTCGAAAACCCGTTTCCCTTTATGAATTTCTTCAATCAGGGGGAAGAAATGAGACGATCTGTGGTGCAAATTTCTCAAGTTGGTGTTATCGTCTCACTTTCACAGAGTTATCGTGCGTGAAGTTACCTAAATATGATGGTATGACCGCAACATTCAGGGGGAAGTCGTTTCATCTCATCTTTCGCGGATTGTTTGGTGTGAAGCATCTACATATATGAGAAGATCTTGTTGATTTCTTGCATGTTATTCCGCAATAAGTCAGATTTACCTTGTGCGGTTTACTGCTCATCTACAAATTCCGCTGCGTACTGAAAACTTCAAAAGTTAGAGGAAATGTCTACTACATCAAAGTTTTGAATCTGCTGAAGACGGTTGTCGGTTTGGGGAAGGCGATTGAAACTTCGCCAAAAAGAGTATACGGAGAAGCTGCTAAAGACATGGAGCATGAATTGGGGGGAAGTTAATCCAATTTATGCATATTACATCATTTGCCTACAAGTGAAGAAAATGGTTCTCAAGTCGAGGTACAAGAAGAAGAAAAAGAGCGTAAACTTTCATCATCCTCAGCACTTGAAGAGCTTATGAAGACCTTTCTTTATTTGTTTTCTATATTTGCAGTAAATGTTGTAAGTAATCCCTTATGTCGTCCCATTGGGGGAAGATTGTTGGAATCGCTCCTAACTCGTAAATGGAACGACATTGACGGGATTACATTATCTATCTTTGTTACCTTAAACACAAGGGCTTGTTATGTCATTTAGTCATAGTAGTATGTGTTTAGGTATAAATACCCTCCTAGACTTTCCTAGGAGGGTGAGATTCTTAGTGTAAGCTTTACCTTTCAATAATAATACACATACTAGTTTTTCCCTTCTCTCTTGTTTCTCTCTCTAACTTGAAAATGGTGTTCTTCTATCTTCCAAGACCTTCTGATTCACCAAATCATCCATATATTCGATCCTAGCACCCACCATCATTTGTAGAGCCTCCTCAAAACATCCAATCTCCTCCGGTTCCTAATCAAGACAATAATTGCTCTAATTGTCTAATCACCCAAGGACTTGTTCAAGAAGTACGAAATGAGTTACATTTCATGTTTAATCATCTTCTTGAAAGATTGGACCAAATCAACAAGTCTACTCATCCTTAGACTCAAGCACATTGATGCTTTTTAAGTATTTGGTCACTTATTAGTATTAGTAGAAAATGTATTACATGGCTAAATCATTCTCTTAGTTTTAGAGATGTGTAGACCATCTCTCATAGTTTTATTGAATGAAGTTACATGTTTTATGCCATATTGCTTTGTGTATATGTTCGTTGATTGAATACATATCTCACTTTGATTTTAACATCATTTGTTACATCACCTTTGCTGAATTATTTTTCCAGATAGACGGATCCCTTCATTATGCCTAGACGGATCCCTCCAAGGAGGGAACCGTGGGATCCGTGCAACAGAAGACCTGTTTTCTACTAACTTGAGTCTTATTTGCAGGAAATTATGCATTATATACTTGTTTTCTAACCTTTGTTTTGTAGATTTTTAAAATACACATGAAGACTTTGACACACTAAGCTAGGGGGAGCTGTGTGTCAAACAATACATTGCAAAACCATTTGCAATACAATCCTCATTTGGATTACATTTCATGAGGTCCCTTTGCATAGTTGCAATCATCAAGGGGGGGCATTATCGTCACAATGACGAAACCATTTGCAAACATAGTTGCAATGCATTAACTTAGTAGTTTTTATTTACTTGACGCCCTCACAAAGGGATGGACTCGTCAAGGGGGAGTTAAGACGAGAACTCTTCCCGTCACTTGCTCTCTATATCTTCTTTTCACATGTTTTTTTTCTTAAAAACAATGTGTTAGTTTCTTTTCGACGCTCTTTTGTTTCGACAAAAAGGGAGAAGAGAGTAAAACTCAATTCGAACTTTTACAATTCTAGTTTTTCCTTAAAATAATTTTATGTTTTGTCATCAACAAAAGGAAAGATTGTTAATACAAATAAGCCGTAAAAGCGTTTATTTATATTTTACGATCTTCTAATGTTTTGTCGATAACAAACGTAAAATCATTTTAACGAAACAAATAAAATACGTAAATGGTTTGAGCCAATAGTTTTCTAACACACTTACGTTTTCACATAAAACACTAAAACAAGTATAAGTGATTTTATGATTTAGTAATACATATGTACAACAACTAGTGTTTACATATTGGGTAAATACATAACTAGTATGAATTATAATGGGTAAATATAAATAGGTAGAAACTTAAGTACTTGACCCATTGACCAAATACATTGAATGTAGTTGGGTATAACCCAAAGTCCATGACCCATACCCATGGAGCATGACCCATAACCCATTGCATGACATCATGCTTAAGTCATATATGGATATTATCCATGACCCATGGTTTTAACCCATGACTCATAGACTAGATGCATTGCATCTTCTAGATACATTATATCTACTTGGATACCCTTGATCCATAACCCATGACCCATGACCCAAAACCCATGGGCAAAAGGGAGCGTCCTATGGATCTACAGTAATACACTGGACGGATCCATCAAGTGAGGGATCCGTGGGATCCGTGGAATATGATAACGCTAGTTGTCATGCTTCGTCATCATCAAGCGTCGTTCATAGAAGGGTCAAAGGAACTTCCTTTTCTTGAGCAAGTTTTATAACACCTAGGGCGGTGAACCTAATCGTTGTAGTGTAGTATTAGGGTAAGCCACGGGTATTGATATCGTTCTCTAGGGAATAGGAATGCTAGTGAGAAGTTACTACGCTAAGGTTGGGGTTGAGGAAGATTATTTTTATCTTTTATGTTTTTAGGAATTAGAAAGGTACGAATCTCGGGGTTTGGATTTGGGGTTGGTATTTCTACCGATTACTCTACTTATCTAATTATCTAATCTAAGGTGTATGTAGTCTATGTCTAATTATTGTGTGCTCGTATGATGGTTTAAAGATGTGTTTACTTAGGTTTTATTACTCCTTAATTATCTCCTATTGATGGTTGAATTGTCACGTCCTTATTCTTAATCGCGTTGTGTGTCTAAAGTCGTAGGGTATCGTTTGTCCTAACTCTTTGAAACTACCAAAGGGTCTCGTCTACAAAATCTCTAGGAATTATAAACTCTAACTCTAAGGTACTCTTTGGATGGTTTAGCCTACAACTACTCTAGGTGTTATAGTCTAAGGTTCACAAAGATTAATCAAGCATTAACTACACAACGAATGACCTATCGCATTACTAGATCATTAACAATTAAGATAAGAGACAACCAATCAATATTCAATAGTTAAGTTTCATATTCCTAAGCAAACACACAAGTAAATTAGCGGGACATGGAGAACATGCAAGCATACACACAAGTAATTGAAGACATAATTGAATTAATGAAGTAAAACACTTATCTTGATGTAAGATAGGGTTTGGAACCCTAAAATCTTGTACAAGACGACCTTGGTTCGGTTTAGGTTTTACTCCAAAAGACTACACACTGAAAACTAAAAATTCGGATTCTATATATAAGATTACAATCGCGCGGCGTCACCTTATGATTTGTGGCCGTCGGGTCGCCGTCATTAGGGTTTCGTCTTGGCGCGTTAGTCTTGCGCGGCGTCACCTTATGCTTGTGCGCCGTCCCTTCGATCTCGACGCCGTCGGATCAAATCTAGGCCGTGCGAGTTGCGACGACCTACTCTTTTAAAGCGACACCGTCACTTGAAAATAAGCAATTTGGCTCTTGAGCCGTCACAAAAGTGATGCGACGGCGTCATGAATAACACTGACGCCGTCCCTTGTATTTCGTTGACTTGAGTGTCTCGATTCTTGACTTTGGCCATTTTCTTCGTATATCCGCCTTTTCGTCCAAATAAGTGCCATTCCGACAATTTGCCTTTAAGAGACCTAAAAAGTGAAAGGAGCGATATTAAGTAATAACGGATACAAAAGTGATCAAATAAGGGCTTAACGACCCTCAAAAGGTACATTTAAAACCTTATCAAATATCCCTACACTTGGTATTTGCTTGTCCTCAAGCAAATGTGCTTTTAGCCAATTAATTTATAAGTTAGGGGTCATGAAGCATTGGTTTAAAACAATCCACAACACATATAAGCCCAAAAGTCATAACAAGCACGGAAATTACATACTAGCACCTCACATGGGGTGTTTGGATACTCGCATCTCTCGGTGTATATGAAATATAACAAGTTGGAAATGGAAGATAAACACTCATTAACCGGTCCTAGTACATAGATTACCATAGGCTTGAGAATAGATCAAACCTCCATCGCTTTGGCGTAAGCACCTAGGAAAGACTATCAAAGAGGTCTTTAAAGGGTTGTAATGTTAGGCTTACGGTAGGGAAACAAAGGGTTTGGTGGGATAGGCTATTTAGTGGTGGCAAGTCAAAAATCTTTATGTTACAAGCATACGAAGAATGGCGTTGCTAAGCCAAGACTCGACACTCTAAACTCTAGATAAGCTGAAACAAACAAACATAAATTTAAAGATAGATGTAGGATGGTAGCCGTATTTTTTTTTTTTTTTATTTTTTCTTATTTTTCTTTTTTTTTTTTTTTTTTTTTTTTTCATACACTTTTACTCTACCATCCTCTACGGTAACATCAAAATGATAGGGATTTATAGGCACATCCCTACACTTGAGTTTTATTACTCTAACACTAATTTGACCCGAATTGAAAAGATCAAAACACTTGGAGTACATTATTACGCAAATAAAGGGAATTTGAATTTAACGTTCCTTCCGTCATTTCATAAACTTTAACTTTTCCCATGAGTCCCAATCGTCCCAAAGCGTGTACAAAGGATATGACTCGACTTAGCAACTTATGCAAGCAACTAGATAATTGAACTAAGGGTTTAGTGTGATAACAATAATGCACTAAAAGTGAGTGCATACAAGGTAGGCTAAGGCGATTTGGGTGTACATTTGGGGTGGGGTGTAAACAATGCTCTTCATTGATATTCGGAAAACCGAAACATCACGAGAACCGCGAAAAGGATAGGCTCGAGGGGTTAACTAGGGTATCGTGTACTAAAGATGAGTACAACGAAAAGGTGTGGGGAATTACTCAACCGATGTGGAAGAAGTAATTATATTACGGGTATCAAACAAGGGTTATCCTAATGCCTCTTATCATTTAGTTATTCCTAACTACACAAGTGTAGTCTTACTAGCGATCTCGGGATGCATCACAAAACAAGTTCTAGAATCTAATATACTACGGTTCACACACTAAGCATTAAAGATGAATGCTTTAATTCCTACTAATCTAAGGCGATCCTCGCATTTTGGGTGGAATTTAAGTGGTAAAGGGTTTTGTGCTAGTCATATAACTTCCTATCCGTGAGGCGCTTTTGTTAAGACTAATGGCCCACTCCTATATGTCATGAAAAATTTTAAATTTGGTGCCAAAATTACCCTAACCGACATTTTCTCATGGTTTATTACACAAATACAATTGGACAAAGCAAATAATCAAGGATAAGCATAGTTTCAAAGTTCCGTTTTATTTTCCCTCCTACACTTAAAGCGAACATTGTCCCCAATGTTCCCGAAAATATCAAAGTTATGATAATAGAAGGTAATTAAAAGCGAAAGAAACTAATACTCCCGATTAGCTCGGTAGGATCCGTGTAAAGTGGTGGTTAAATCCTTTTCAAGAAGAATGTATGCGTGAAAAGCTCCTTCCAATCTTATGTATCTTCTTCTTAATAAATTAAACTGCACACTTGAAGAAAACAAACGAAACCTTCGCGTAAAATCGGCGGTAATAATATATATAAGACTCTATTAAACTAGGATATAATGCTTGTGGAATGGATGTTTCTGAAATTTACGGAAAATTAAGACACGGAAAATTTCAAAAATTTATAAGTAGCTCGAAAGCGAGAAAAAAGTAATCATTGTTTTACTCCTTCACGGCGCCGTCGGTTGCGATCTGACGCCGTCGGTTATCATGACAAAAAGCGGTGCGATTTTACGGAAAAATTACGGAAAATTTACATCTTTAGAATCGGAAAAATTTACGCAAAACATCCATTATGACTCGATACAAGCATTTGACTCGAACAAACACACATATATATCTTTTAATTAATTTCAATTCTCATGTTTACGTTTCTTTTGAAAGCGTGTGTAATCCTCCTACACTTATCCTTTATGTAAAATACCTTTATATGCAATTAAGGCGAGGTTAAAAACAAAATAAAGCATTTTACAAATTTAAACATGAGAATAAGCAATCAATAAAAGATATATGACACTAACAAGCAAACAATTAAGCATGGGTTGCCTCCCATGAAGCGCTTTTCTTTATTTATGAGTCTTGTAGCTAGACTCGTAGTCGTGCCCTACGTGACTTCATTACCGTCATCTCCTTCCTCATGACGGTCTCTATTGGGGATTCCATGTTGTAAAGTGCCCTATGATGCACCTTTCTAAGAGGTCGTCCTCTCCCAATCGGTTCTATATTTCGGTCCTAAGTTCAAGCAATCCTTATAGAATCCGAAAATCTTAGCCATAACATAATCTACTCCTTTTCCTTATCCTCATTATTCCTATAATAGACCGATAGTTTAAGTTCCTTTTCATCATTGGAGAGTGATGAAAACTTCTCAATCTTAAGCGGCATTTGGTAAGCTACATCATCGGTCTCATCCTTGAATCGCACTATTCTAATGAGGATCATAAGTCATCCGGTGTTTTCTATGAAAGGTTTTCCTAGAATAACGTGGGACAAGCTAGGATCTATGGCGTGCTAATATCATCCACAATTATGAAGTCCGTAGGAAGCGTGAAACTACCTACATAAGCGGGCAATCCCTTAATTCTACCAAGAAAATTGCACCTAACCCTAGGATTATCGGGGTCTTGCCTAGTTGGGATAGGCTTCTTCATTACCCAATTATAGTAGGTGCTAGTCATTATGTTTATTGGTGATTTGCGGTCAATGTAGGCCTTTGCCACGAAAAGGTGTCCTATGCAACATGGTATGTTAAGATTCCAAGGGTTCCCAAACTTGATTCTAGGGCTTTTCTAACATACATGTGACGGAGGTCACGCACTAAGTGAGGGTGGCGAGATAGCTCTTCTTCCGTAGGAAATTTATTGAAATAGTCATTGTCTACTTCATCTACTTCCTCGGTTGTTTCATTATCCTCAAGTATATGGTCCTCTTCGTCATTTGTTCTATTAGGTTTCACTAAGGTGATGGTATTGACGAATTGGACGTGTTTAGCTAACTTACTTGGGTCCTTAATCTCTACACGGAAGGCTCGGGAGTTGAGATAGCATTAACCTTCCTATCACTATTGGTCATGGCTTTCAAGAGGTTATCTATCTTCCTATCCATCTCGGCTTGTTGTTGGTTAAAGCGGTCCGAGAGCTTAGCTATTGAGCTTCTTGGGATGCGACTAGGTGTTGCAACATCCCTCAATGTTTTGTTGGTTAGGGCCATGAGATGGGGCCATGAGAAATCATTGGAAGTGAATTCTTTGGTTTGTCCCCAATAGAAGTCGGGCTTGCTCTTCCATGCTTCTCGGGTATCATTGAAATTCCTAGGTCCGGGTGTTGTAGGAATCTTCCTCCCGTTCCATTGTCTGCGAGGATGCGTAGTCAGCGGAAGCATGTTCGGGAATCGGGTGCAAGTCTTGCGTGTTATGAGGATCACTACACGGCTCACACGAGGAAGAAACTTTGTTCACATGGCGTGAAGACTTAGGATTTTCGTAGGAACTCATTAGGAATTTAACTTGATCTTCAAGTTCGAGCATCCTACGGTCGGAAGGTTGTGAGTCAATGGGAGGCAAGGAGATTGCCTTAACGGTTTTGGGCAACTCACGGGGTCATTCCAACTTTCGTTGTCATAGAGCAAGGTCCTCTATTATACCCCATGATTCTTCGCGGTGAGATCACTAAGTTTTCCACCGGCCGCTTGGTCAATGGATCGCTTGGTGGGGAAGTTGACATGATCATAGAAAAGTTGGACTTGGAGCCAAAGATCAATGCCGTGATGAGGACTTTATGAAGTAAGTCCTTGAATCGAGTCCATGCTTCGTAGAGATTCACCTTGGCGTTGTTGGAACATCAAGATGTCATTCCTAAGCTTAGTGGTTCTCCCGGTGGGAAAAATTGAGCAAGGAAGCGAGAGGTGAGATCATCCCAACTTGAGATGGAGCCGGCGGGAAGTCGCTCAAGCCAATTACTAGCTTGGTCCCGTAGAGAATTGGAAGAGAGCAGACGCGTGGTCTCCCGAGTAGTAGCATCAAGGTCGATGGAATCGACAATTTTAAGAAATCCTTAAGATCTTGATTAGGATCTTGAACGAAGTCCATGGAATGCACATCCGTTTTGCACCAACCGGATGGTGTCGGATCGCAGGCCGTAGTTTGGGCTTGATCGGGAAGCTCAATGGTGTTCCTATAGCCTAGGTGGCTTGGTCTCGAGTATTCACCCAGAGTACGGGCTCTTGGCGGGTCATTTGGTGGTAGGTTGATGAATGGTGGTTGGTTATCACCTTCCATGATGAAAAGTGATGGGGTTACGAACAAAGGTCACGAAGAAGGGGATAGACTACGAGGAAGCTAAAATTGAGAAAAATTTTACTTGATAGGAATCAAGCAAAGAAACCTAAGCGAGGTGGACTACTAACTAGCTATTCTATTCCCGGCGGTGGCGCCAAAAACTTGATAACGCTACACGCGTCGTTCGGGGTCAAAGGAACTTCCTTTTCTTGAGCAAGTTTTATAACACCTAGGCGATGAACCTAATCGTTGTAGTGTAGTATTAGGGTAAGCCACGGGTATTGATATCGTTCTCTAGGGAATAGGAATGCTAGTGAGAAGTTACTACGCTAAGGTTGGGGTTGAGGAAGATTATTTTTATCTTTTATGTTTTTAGGAATTAGAAAGGTACGAATCTCGGGGTTTGGATTTGGGGTTGGTATTTCTACCGATTACTCTACTTATCTAATTATCTAATCTAAGGTGTATGTAGTCTATGTCTAATTATTGTGTGCTCGTATGATGGTTTAAAGATGTGTTTACTTAGGTTTTATTACTCCTTAA
This sequence comes from Chrysanthemum lavandulifolium, assembly GCA_022545495.1. Taxonomy (NCBI): domain Eukaryota; kingdom Viridiplantae; phylum Streptophyta; class Magnoliopsida; order Asterales; family Asteraceae; genus Chrysanthemum; species Chrysanthemum lavandulifolium. The sequence continues at coordinate 217,035,198 of CM040244.1, forward strand.
TTATCTCCTATTGATGGTTGAATTGTCACGTCCTTATTCTTAATCGCGTTGTGTGTCTAAAGTCGTAGGGTATCGTTTGTCCCTAACTCTTTGAAACTACCAAAGGGTCTCGTCTACAAAATCTCTAGGAATTATAAACTCTAACTCTAAGGTACTCTTTGGATGGTTTAGCCTACAACTACTCTAGGTGTTATAGTCTAAGGTTCACAAAGATTAATCAAGCATTAACTACACAACGAATGACCTATCGCATTACTAGATCATTAACAATTAAGATAAGAGACAACCAATCAATATTCAATAATTAAGTTTCATATTCCCTAAGCAAACACACAAGTAAATTAGCCGGACATGGAGAACATGCAAGCATACACACAAGTAATTGAAGACATAATTGAATTAATGAAGTAAAACACTTATCTTGATGTAAGATAGGGTTTGGAACCCTAAAATCTTGTACAAGACGACCTTGGTTCGGTTTAGGTTTTACTCCAAAAGACTACACTGAAAACTAAAAATTCGGATTCTATATATAAGATTACAATCGCGACGGCGTCACTTATGATTTGTGGCGCGTCGGTCGCCGTCATTAGGGTTTCGTCTTGGCCACGTTAGTCTTGCGGCGGCGTCACCTTATGCTTGTGCGCCGTCCCTTGATCTCGGCGCCGTGCGGATCAAATCTAGGCCGTGCGAGTTGCGACGACCTACTCTTTTAAAGCGACACCGTCACTTGAAAATAAGCAATTTGGCTCTTGAGCCGTCACAAAAGTGATGCGACGGCGTCTGAGATAACACTGACGCCGTCCCTTGTATTTCAATGACTTGAGTGTCTCGATTCTTGACTTTGGCCATTTTCTTCGTATATCGCGCCTTTTCGTCCAAATAAGTGCCATTCCGACAATTTGCCTTCAAGAGACCTAAAAGTGAAAAGGAGCGATATTAAGTAATAACGGATACAAAAGTGATCAAATAAGGGCTTAAACGACCCTCTAAATAAAAGGTACATTTAAAACCTTATCTTTTCTTTATTTATGAGTCTTGTAGCTAGACTCAAAGTCGTGCTCCTATTTTCCGCATATCTTAGATGCCCATTCGAATGCCTTGACTCTTCCTTCATCACGAATATATTCAGGGCATAACTTTAGACAAGCAATGTTGTAAACTTTATCCTTACAATCAACTTCAAAAGCCGGAATATTGTCCACATCTAACTCATCAATGCCCTTAAAAATTTTATTTTTGCAAGGCATTACATACTTAACACATTCGGTCCCATTTGTGAATTTGGCTATTCTTTTCTCTCGATCATAAATCATCATGGATTCTTTAATAAATGGTCTTCCAAGTATCACATCTCCTAGGAATCCATCGATGATGCCCTTAACATCTTCCAAGATCATGAAATCACACCTATATGTGAAATTACCTACAAAAACATGCAATCCTCTAGCTCTCCCAACAAAGTTTTTCAATTTCCTAGGGTAAAAGGGATCTCTCCTTGGTCCTAGCTTTTCACTCATAATCCAACTGTAATAGAGCCTAGACATTATGTTAATGGAAGCCTTATAGTCTGTGTAAGTGTGATCCCTATACAAATACCCAATCATGCACGGTATCTTAATGTTTCTAGGGTCACCTTTTCTTATGCATGGTTCGAAAAGTGGTCGCAGGTAATTAACTACGTTGTAATGATAGGCGATTTCTTTTCCATTGGGGTATGACTCAAAATACTCATTAATTTCCTCTTCCTCATTACCCTCCATAATTCAAGCACTTTATAATCTCCTTCCTCAAGTTCATCATCTGAATCATCACTCGTGGTGGAATGGCTATCTAATGTACTAGTTGTTTCTTCAAGTGCTTTCTCAAGTTCGCTTTCAATTATCCTATTCAATTTCCTAAGCTCCCCAATTTTACTAAAGATACGAGCGCGGAGTTGGTTGGCATAGGTTCGATCAAGTCGTGGGTTTTGTGGTGGATGGTGTGGTGGTGGATTGTTGTTGGGTGGGTTATCACCTTACATGATGAAAAAGTGATGAGATTACGAACAAAAACACGTAGAAGGGGGATAGACTACAAGGAAGCTAATGAAAAATTGAAAAAATCTCACTTGATAGGAATCAAGTGAGTGGACCTAAACGAGATAGAAATCTAACTAGCTATTCTATTCCCCGGCAGCGGCGCCAAAAACTTGATGCGTGGGTTCGGGGTCGAAAAAACCTCCTTTTCTACGAGCAAGCTTTTCAACCCTCTAGGTAGTGAACCTAATCATTGTAGTGTAGTATGGGGTAAGCCTTGGGGATTGATTTCGTTCTCTAGGGGAATAGGAATGCTAGAAAGAGATATATGACGAGAATGTGGTGTTGAGGAAGATTTTTTTTAGTCTTTTTTATGTTTTTTTATAAATCAAGGGTATAAATCTCATGGTATATGACTAGGGGAGGTACTTCTACCGATTTCACTATTTTAACTAATTATCTAATTATCTAATTAACTACGGATAGATTATGCTAATTGAGGTGTGCTCGTATGATGATTAAAGATGTGTTCACTTAGATACTATTACTCCCTAGTTATCTTTTATTGGTCGGTTGAATTGTTACTTCCTTTATCTTAATTGGTGCGTTGTATTCCGGTTAGTCATAGGGTGGTGCCTAATTCCCTAGTTCTATGAATTGCAACTCTCCTTTAGAATACCCGGGATCGGCAAGTGCAATAGCATCTCCCCCGAATACACTACTATCCCAAAGCTACAATTCATGCAACAATGAAAGAAGAAGCCAGTTTTCTTTACTCTAGCGTATACCAATTAAGACAAGAGACAACCTAACAACAATTAATAACTAGGTTTCATATATCTAAGCAAACACAAGAATAATTTAGCTAGCATGTTAAACAAGCGCGCATACACACAATCAATTGAACATGGGCTAGACATAATGATAAATTGGATAAACAAACTTATCTTGTGATGTAAAATAGGGTATGGGACCCTAGAATATTGTCCAAGTCGGACTACAACTGAGTTAGGGTTTTCTCTCCAAATTATACCTCTTAAAATACAGAAAAATCGAATTCTATATATAGATTTACAATCGTGACGACGTCACCTTTTGATAGTGACGCCATAAGGTCATCGTCATTAGGGTTTCGTTTGGGCCAAGTCATCGTTGGGACAATGTCAGTTGAGATGTGTAACGCCTTCAAGCGACGTCATTTGAATCTTGGATCTTGGGCGTCTGGTGTAGATTTAGTGGGTGACGCCTTCCCGAGTTTAGGCATGACGATGTTTGGCTTTAGGACCAGAAATTTCGTTGAGCCGTCGCGTGCACTTTTGATCAAGTCTTCTATAGAGGAACGGCGTCGCCCTTTGGTTGGGACGCCGTCAGGTGTGCTGGAGTGCCTTTGATCTTGACTTTGTCATTTTCTTCATGTTTTCGCTCCTTTTCGTCCAAATATGCTTCATTCCAGCATTTTGCTTCCAAAAGACCTGAAATGTGAAAAAGAATGATTTTAAGCAGTAAGAGATATAAAATGTGTCGATTTAGGGCTTAAATGACCCCCTAAAAATGTATGACTTAAATCCTTATCAAATGTCCCTACACTTGGAATTTGCTTGTCCTCAAGCAACTGTGCTTTTGGCCAATCAATTTATAAGTTAGGGGGATGAAGCATTGGTTTAATATAGCTTACAACAAGTACAAGCGCCACAATAGTCATAACAAGCATGGAAATTATACACTACCACCTCACAATTGGTGTTTGGATTCTCTCATCTCTCGGGTTTATATGAAATATAATATGAATGGAAATAGAAGATAAACATTCATTACATGGCATAATACATAGATTACCATAGGCTTGAGAATAGGTCAAACCTCCACCGCTTTGGCGTAAGCACCTAGGAATAACTATCTAAGAGATCTTTACAAGGGTTGTAACGTTAGGCTTAGGATAGGGAAGTTTAGGGTTTTGTTGGATATGGGATATTTAGTGGTGGCAAGTCAAAAATCTTATGTTACTAGCATGTAAAGCGTGGCGTTGCTAAGACAAGACTCGACTCAATAACACTAGATAACTTGAAACAAAACACAAACATCAACTTAAAAACATAAACATAAAGATAGATGTAGGATGGTAGCCCATATTTTTTTCTCTATTTTTTTTTTTTTTGATAACTCTTTTTCTCTTTATTTTTTTTGATTTTTTTTCATACCTTTTTACTCTATCATACTCTACGATAACATCAAAATATAAGGAATTTATAGGAGCATCCCTACACTTGAGTTTTTATTTAACTAAACTAATTGACCCGATTTGAAAAGATCAAAACACTTGAAGTATTTAATTACGTAGAAAAAGGGAATTTAAATTTATCGTTCTTTCCCTTTACTCTATAAAATATTACTTTTACCCATGAGTTCCAATCGTCCCAAAACTGTATACAAAAGATATGACTCGACTTAGCAACCATGCAAGTAACTAGATAATTGAACTAAGGGTTTAGTAGTGATAACAATAATGCACTAAAGATGAGTGCATACAAGGTAGGCTAAAGCGATTTGGGTGTACATTTGGGGGTGGATTGTAAACAATGCTCTTCATTAATATTTCAGAAAACCAAAACATCACGAGAATTGCGAAAAAGATAGGCTCTGAGGGGTTAACTAGGGGTATCGTGTACTAAAGATGAGTACATCGCAAGAGTGTGGGATAATTACTCATCCAACATGGAAGATGTAATTATAATACTGGTTTCAAACAAAGGTTATCCTAATGCCTCTTATCATTTAGTTACTCCTAACTACACAAGTGTAGTCTCACTAGCGATCTCGGAATGAATCACAAAACAAGTTCTAGAATCTATTATACTACCGGTATACTCACTAAGCATTAAAGATGAATGCTTTTATTCCTAAAGATCTAGGGGCGAACCTCACATTTTGGGGTGGAATTTGAGTGGTATACGGTTTTTGTGCTAGTCATATAGTTCCTATCCAAGAGACGCTTTAATAAGACTAAAGTTTAGCTTGTAAATGTCATAAAAAAATTTAAATTTGGTGCTAAAATTGCCCTAACAAATATTTCTTATGGTTTATTACACAAATTACCTAGGACAAGACAAATAATCAAGTGAGTGAATAGTTTCTAAGTTCCCGTTTTATTCTCCCTCCCTACACTTAAACTGAACATTGTCCCCAATGTTCCTCGAAAGCATCAAAGTTATGATAAAGGAAGGTAAGTAAGAGAAATAAATTAATACTCCCCTGATTAGCTCGGTAGGATATGTGTGAAGTTGCGGTTAAATCTTCCTCTAAGAAGAATGCATAAGTAATAAGCTTCATCCAATATGTTTCTTCTTCTTGTCCAATATAACCTGCATGCTTATAAGAAAACAAATGAAACAATCGCGAAAAATCAGCGGTAAAACTATATATGACACACAATTATACTAGAAAGCAAGTAAGATATGATGCGTGTGGACTGGATGTTTGCAGTTTTTCTGGAAAATTAAGAATTGGGAATTTCTAAAAATCATAAATTACACAGAAAACGAAACTGATATTTTGTTTCTACATTGCCTGACGTCTTCAGGTGTTAATCCTGACGCCGTTAGGTTTTCCTGACAAAAACTGGTCTGCTGCGTTTTTCTGGAAAAATTATAGAAAAATTACTTCATTAAAACCTGGAAATTTTTTTATAAAACATTAATTATGACTCGATACAAGCATTTGACTCTAACAAACACACAAATACATCAATTTCAATGATTGTTAATCTCATGTTCATGTTCTTAAAAACTTATATGATCTTCCCTACACTTATCTTTTTGTAAAATACCTTTATATGTTATTAAGACGATGTTAAAGACCAATTAAAGCATTTTCACAAGGTCTAACATGAGAATAAACAACAATGAAAAAGATATATACATAAATTGAAAAACAAGCAAACAATTAAGTACGGGTTGCCTCCCACTCGAAGTAGTGCTTCTATTTTCCGCATATCTTAGATGCCCATTCGAATGCCTTGACTCTTCCTTCATCATGAATATATTCAGGGCCTAACTTTAGACAAGCGGTGTAGTAAACTTTATCCTTATAATCAACTTCAAAAGCTGGAATATTGTCCACATCTAACTCATCAATGCCCTTAAACTTTTTATTTTTGCAAGGCATTACATACTTAACACATTCGGTCCCATTTGAGAATTTGGCTATTCCTTCCTCTCGATCATAAATCATCATGGATTCTTCAATAAATGGTCTTCCAAGTATCAAATCTCCTAGGAATCCATCGATGATACCCTTAACATCTTCCAAGATCATAAAATCACACCTATATGTGAAATTACCTACAAAGACATGCAATCCTCTAGCTCTCCCAACAAAGTTACTCAATTTCCTAGGGTAAAAGGGATCTCCCCTTGGTCCTAGCTTTTCACTCATGATCCAATTGTAATAGAGCCTAGACATTATGTTCATGGGAGCCTTATAGTCTATGTAAGTGTTATCCCTATACAAATACCCAATCATACAAGGTATCTTAACGTTTCTAGGGTCACCTTTTTTTATGCATGGTTCGAAAGGTGGTCGTGGGTAATTAACTACGTTATAATGATAGGCAATTTCTTTTCCATTGGGGTATGACTCAAAATACTCATTAAGTTCCTCTTCCTCATTATCCTCCATAATTTCAAGCACTTTATAATCTCCTTCCTCAAGTTCATCATCCGAATCATCACTCGTGGTGGAATTGCTATCTAATGTACTAGTTGTTTCTTCAAGTTCTTTCTCAAGTGCGCTTTCAATTATCCTATTCAATTTCCTAAGCTCCCCAATTTCACTAAAGATACGAGCGTGGAGTTGGTTGGCATAGGTTCGATCAAGTGGTGGGTTTTGTGGTGGATGGTGTGGTGGTGGATTGTTTTTGGGTGGGTTATCACCTTCCATGATGAAAAAGTGATGAGATTACGAACAAAAACACGAAGAAGGGGATAGACTACAAGGAAGCTAATGAAAAATTGAAAAAATCTCACTTGATAGGAATCAAGTGAGTGGACCTAAACGAGATAGAATCTAACTAGATATTCTATTCCCCGGGGTCGAAAAAACCTCCTTTTCTACGAGCAAGCTTTTCAACCCTCTAGGCAGTGAACCTAATCGTTGTAGTGTAGAATGGGGTAAGCCTTGGGGATTGATTTCGTTCTCTAGGGGAATAGGAATGCTAGAAAGAGATATATGACGAGAATGTGGTGTTGAGGAAGATTGTTTTTAGTCTTTTTTATGTTTTTTTATAAAGCAAGGGTAAAAATCTGGGGGTATATGATTGGGGGTGGTACTTCTACCGATTTCACTATTTTAACTAATTATCTAATTAACTACGGATAGATTATGCTAATTGAGGTGTGCTCGTATGATGATTAAAGATGTGTTCACTTAGATACTATTACTCCCATAGTTATCTTTTATTGGTCGGTTGAATTGTTACTTCATTTATCTTAATTGGTGCGTTGTATTCCGGTTAGTCGTATGGTGGTGCCTAATTCCCTAGTTCTATAAATTGCAACTGTCACACCCCCAATTTACCTGTTTTGCAGCGGAATGGAATTCCTGGGGATTGACTGTCATAGCATCACAATCACAGTTATATTGAACGACCTAAAGTGTCGTTTGGAAAATACATCGTTTGATTTAATAAAATAATCAGAGTTTACAAAGTAGGTCCCAAATGTAAATCAACTTGTGCGGAAATAAGTTTGTTACAATTCAAACGATGTTTTAAAGCACGTAAAACCCAAGTGAGACGCGTCGTCACCACGACTCCATGATGTGTCCAAATGCGTGCCATGAAGTGAATGCCTTAGATACGAGATAAAACATGCTAAAAGTGTCAACACAAAGGTTGAGTGAGTTCATAGAGATTGTTTTGATATGTAAAGCCTTTAGAAATCGTTTATCTTTGCAAAGGCATTGTAAATCGTTGAAATGTAAAGACTTTCAAAATCGTTTATGTAGCAAAGGCATTGTAAATCCACTCGGTTCAAGTCCCGCCCATACAAAACTTGCAACTTTGTGTGTTCACAACCCACTGCCAAAGTGTGTAAAGTTTATGTTCCAAACATATGAAGTCAAATGAATTCACATAATAGTGCATGACTTAATGTATCGATGTTTACTTGACCTAATTATACCAAGACCATCAGTCCAAAGAATGTACCAAGACCATCAGTCCAATGAATATACCAAGACCATCAGTCCAATGAATATACCAAGACCATCAGTCCAATGAATGTACCAAGACCATCAGTCCAATGAATATACCATATAAATACTACTTATAGCGAAACTGTTACTACGCATGACTAAGCATTTCAATTCGGCTAAACATGTAATTTGCAAATTGTCATGAATGCAATAAACATTATTGAGCATGTATCTCCCCCAAAGAGTTTAATAACAACATTTAAAACAAGAAAAGTGGGGCTATGGAACTCACTTGGTAAACTGACGAGATGACAAGAGTGAGTACACTGAGGTATAATGAGATGCGTTATCCGCGACCTATGACGAATGATATGATATGTCATGAGTTGCAATGCAATGTTATGCATGCACTTCGTATGTTATTTATACCATTTACGGGTTTTGAAAATATTACTCGTCGTGAAAAATACTCTTTTGACGTCTTGACCAATCAACAATGACTTTACATGTTTTACGTCCAAATGTCATCCTACAATGGTTTTATAATGATTTTGGTGAAATTACCACTTTTCGTCGCAAAACAATGTCGTCGGAAAATCGTTAAATCAACAAAACGGCTCCGGAAAAGTAGTCGTAAAATGGTGTCGTCGATCGTTAGAGAACGAACTCGACGGTTTTGGAAAGTTTGTATCGATATCTAAAAGTTTCGATTCGGGGTTTTCGTCCAAAAGGTCTCGATCTTAAAGATATCCAAGGCTCAAGATGGTGGTTTTTGTGAGTTGTGTGCAGAAAATGAGTTTTGGCCAATCTTTGAACATCCGTAAATAAATAACCATAACTCCGCTTGACAAACGGCTTTTTGTTTTGAAAAATATGGCCGATGAACTTGATTTTACTAGAAGACACTTTGTTATGAAAAGTTTTGCATCACGGTTAAAAACGCCGCAAACATGGACGATATAGCTAATGAATTACTTGTAACGTAGAAATAATATAATTTTCAGAAAATAATACTTTACGGCAACTTTATGAAAGCGGCCATATATTTGTCGTTTTAACTCCGTTTTCACGTAAAATATGTCCTTAGCTTCGTATCAAGTAAACTAATATATTCTTGAGAAGTCGAAATAATTTGTGAAGCTTAAGGCTCGTTTTGACCCAAAACACTAAAACTGCATGCTGTCAATTTCAGAAAAATATACTTGTCGGTGTCAAACTTTAAAAATTCACCACGGCTTCGTTATAACTCCGTTTTATCCGTTCAATGCCACGGATTCGTTTTAAAGTATATTTTCTAAAAATCAAGGCCAAAGGGTCGTACCATCAGTGGGCTTTTCCAGAAATTCGTTTTAAGGACAGACCCTAAAATATAGTTTACGAAAATAGTTTTCTCGGACAAAACCTATTCTAATCCCTTCAAATCAACTCCAAAGCTAATCTAATCCTACCATACACCTTCTTAGGGTGTCATGGGTTCCTAATCACCATCAAGACCAAAGAATACCATGGGAGTAATTATAGGATGACCATAAGTATATAATAACTCTAAAATCTTGAAATAAATGGTATAAATCACATAACATGCATATAAGCTCCAAAATGAAAAGAAACTTATGAAATGACAAGAAAACATGAAAATGATAAAACAAGCTTACAAGTGATATGATGAGGTGATTAGAACCAAGGATTAAACCTAAACACCCTAGGTTTTATTTCAAAACCTATACAAGAGTGTTATCTAGATTGTTTTATGCTTGAACTTGCAAAATTGATGATTCCTTGAAACCCTTATGGCTTGGATGATTGGAAGAACAAAGGAGAGAAAGAAAAATATTTTATCTACTATGTGTATAATGAGGATGATTGAGATGAGAATGAATGAGACTTGGACTTTTAGGTAGTGTAATAATGTGTACATAAAATATCTATCAACAAGGATTCATCCCCCTATGGACCGGTTTTGGGGATTGTGTCCTCCATTATTATTTTTTTTTTTTTAATCTTGTATAAATAAATTGTGTAAGACTTTGTAAAGAAAAGTGTAGTAATTGTGTAAGTATTAATCATTTATAAGGTAAATGGAATTTTGGTGCAAGTAAGTTTTAATAAGTCAAAATAGATTGTAATGAGATATTAAAATTGTAAAATACTTTCCTTGTGAAAATTTAGTGATAAAATAATTATCGTAAAATTTTTAAGAAAGCGACGTAATAATTAAACGTTAACGATTTAAGTACCAATTAAATTTGAAACACTAGGAAACTAAAATATAGTTTTGTAAACTAAATGTGAGTTTAAAAATACCTCGGGATCATTTTTGAAAGTAACGGGTTAAATAATCAAAATAAAAACTCACGCGATAAAAATTATAAAATATAAAAATCACGCGTTGAAAGTGAAAAATGAAATGTCGTGAATGTACTAATGAAATGCACATGATGTCAATGAAATGTAGACTAATCATAGTCCATATGAAATGTACGTGAGGTCATGAACATGAATTCGCCGCTAAACCTCCAAGGTTACGCAATTTGAAACAAGTAAACCAAGTTTACTAAAATGTTGAAATAATGAGACATGAATCGTGTCGAGGAATGACTGAAAGTACGGGTTGTCACATTCGCCCATCAAAAGGAATTCAGTCCCGAATTCAAACGTTATTAGGTCTATCGGGTTTAGGGTTTGATGTGGTAAACTTTCCCATTCGAGCAAAACCCTCAAAGACTTTTGGTAACCGATTTTACTTAATCTCACAACTCATCAAACAAGAAGCTGTCATGAGATTAGGCTAAATCGGTTTGAGTAACAACTTGTTTCTAGCTCGATCTTTGCAACTCATCAAACAAGAAGCGTCACGCGGATCAAGCGGAAACAAGTGGTTCAAGAAAAATTCTTTTGAAAATTTGGCTCGATTCGAATTGCTTACACATATAAGCCTACTACTCCCTTCATTGCATGATTCTTCTGAATTAGACATAGGTGATCGGGCTATGTATAATTTAGGAGTAACTATGCAATGCTTGGACTAATCGACTCATATGTTTGTTTGGTGTTGGATCAATTGTTGTTAAAATTGTGATGAACATCGAGGAGAAAAGACATGGAGAAGTGTCGTTAAAATGATAGTTAAAATAAAAGAATTAAAATCCTCGTAAATGATAACAAATCGGAAAGAAAATAAAGTACGATAGATGAGAATATTTTACAACGAGTAGTTTAGCAAAATAGTACATCTTAGGTTATAAAGTTTGAATACGATGAAAGGCGTAAACTTAGTACAACGCAATACAATAGGAGAACTAAGGCGCTAGTTTCGAACTTCTTGATCTTCGCGTCGTTGATACCTTGACGAGCTCCTTCTAACATATACACATTCCATGAGCACCTTCGACTTGTTGACCTTGGTTTTGAGGACATTGATTCCGATAGTGTCCTTGCTCCCCGCATCGTAACATGTAACCATGGCCTTGCCTCTACAATTCTGGCAAGGTGTCGATTGTTGACACTTGTAGCACTTAGCAGGACAAAGACCCGTGTGATGATACTTACATCGATTACATAGTGGGTAGGTTCCAGCATAACCTCTGCCTTCTATTGGTGCAGCAACATATACTATCGCAGTTTCTTGCCCTCTTTTCTGCTGTTGATGATGGTTAGTGTTGTGGTTGTGGTTGTTGTTGTTATAATCTCCTTGGTCGTCTTCCCATTTCCTTTTGTTGTTGTTGAGTTGGTTATCGCCGTTGTTGTTGTTGTTGTTGTTTTGGTTGGTGTTGGTGTACTTACCTCGCTTCACCACTTGTGCCATTAACTTCTGAGTAACTCGAATAGCTTCCTCGATTGTTTGTGGATCAAAAGATGTCACATCTCCTTGAATGACCTCGGGAAGTCCTCCAATAAAAGCCTCTAGCAACTTTTCATTATCAGAAACCATGGACGGGCATAACACACCAATTCTTGGAATCTCCGAATGTAAGTGTCAATATCGTACCCAATTGTTACTAATTAAGTAGAACTCCGTCTCCAACTTTTTGATTTACGTTGGGACAAAACTTCTTAGTCACCAAGCTCTTGAATTCCTCCACGTATGCTTAAAAGCATTCTCCATCCCAATCGGTTGAGCGTATGAATTCCACCATGACAACGCTCCATCGAGTAAAGTACTAAGTAGCATACTTAACCTTCATGTCATCCGGACGGTTACAAAGCAAAATACCGACTCAACTTTTCAAACCATCTAACCATTCTTTGTTGCTCCTCGGTACCTCGAAACTTAGTGGGTTCAAGACTTTTGAAATCTTTGTACGAGCATTTCTTAACCCCGGATCCTCCGGCATTACCGTAGTAGCAGACTAGTCTAGCGGCTTCAAGAAGTGACCATGGCCTCAAACATGCAGCAGACCACCGCTTCCCTTTCAACTCTTAGAGCATTTGCAATGCTATCATTCACTAACCACGAATAGCCGCTTGGGTCATTTCAACTGTAGCTTTCTTGATTGCCATATCTTCTTCAAAACAAGAGAAAATGTGAGGCGTAGCAAAATCCGGTGTTAATAATAAGCGCTCTAAAGAGATGTGATAAGAAATGATAAGTTTGAGGTTATGTTTCAAAATGATCGTCGGTTTCGAAAAGATGGGTTATGAGGTGTTGTAAGCACTTCAATGAATGATGGTTTAGAGACTTAATGTGTGAATAAAGTGTAACTCGACATGTTAGTGGTGAAACAAAGGAGTGAGAGTGACTTCGCCTATATAAAAGTTTATCCGGCATTCGGCGTTATCGATGATGAATCGGTGATATAAAAATTGTGATAGGGAATGACAAGGAATTCTCCACGTTAGAGTATGGGGAAAAGATAATGGGATGGGTATTTAAGGGCATCCATGTGACAATCGTTATGAAATGAAAGTAAATAACTCGAAAATGTACGTAAAACCGCATGTAAAGTGAACATTCACTTATGATGAAATGATGAGATGCTATGATAATGTAGTTATAGTCTAGGGTCAATGATGCAACCTAGTTCTCTATAATCTGAAGCTCGATACCAATCATCACACCCCAATTTACATTTTGCGTGAATGGAATTCACGGGATTGGTATCATAGCATCACAATCACGTTATATTGAACGACCTAAAGTGTCGTTTGGAAAATACATCGTTTGATTTAATAAAATAATCGAGTTTACAAAGTAGGTCCCAAATGTAAATCAACTTGTGCGGAAATAAGTTTGTTACAATTCAAACGATGTTTTAAAGTCGTAAAACCCAAGTGAGACGCGTCGTCACCACGACTCCATGATGTGTCCAAATCGTGCCATGAAGTGAATGCCTTAGATACCGAGATAAAACATGCTAAAAGTGTCAACACAAAGGTTGAGTGAGTTCATAGAGATTGTTTTGATATGTAAAGCCTTTAGAAATCGTTTATCCGCAAAGGCATTGTAAATCGTTGAAATGTAAAGACTTTCAAAATCGTTTATGTAGCAAAGGCATTGTAAATCCACTCGGTTCAAGTCCCGCCCATACAAAACTTGCAACCTGTGTGTTCACAACCCACTGCCAAAGTGTGTAAAGTTTATGTTCCAAACATATGAAGTCAAATGAATTCACATAATAGTGCATGACTTAATGTATCGATGTTTACTTGACCTAATTATACCAAGACCATCAGTCCAAAGAATGTACCAAGACCATCAGTCCAATGAATATACCAAGACCATCAGTCCAATGAATATACCAAGACCATCAGTCCAATGAATGTACCAAGACCATCAGTCCAATGAATATACCATATAAATACTACGTATAGCGAAACTGTTACTACGCATGACTAAGCATTTCAATTCGGCTAAACATGTAATTTGCAAATTGTCATGAATGCAATAAACATTATTGAGCATGTATCTCCCCCAAAGAGTTTAATAACAACATTTAAAACAAGAAAAGTGGGGCTATGGAACTCACTTGGTAAACTGACGAGATGACAAGAGTGAGTACACTGAGGTATAATGAGATGCGTTATCCGCGACCTATGACGAATGATATGATATGTCATGAGTTGCAATGCAATGTTATGCATGCACTTCGTATGTTATTTATACCATTTACGGGTTTTTGAAAATATTACTCGTCGTCGAAAAATACTCTTTTGACGTCTTGACCAATCAACAATGACTTTACATGTTTTCGTCCAAATGTCATCCTACAATGGTTTTATAATGATTTTGGTGAAATTACCACTTTTCGTCGCAAAACAATGTCGTCGGAAAATCGTTAAATCAACAAAACGGCTCCGGAAAAGTAGTCGTAAAATGGTGTACGTCGATCGTTAGAGAACGAACTCGACGGTTTTGGAAAGTTTGTATCGATATCTAAAAGTTTCGTTCGGGGTTTTCGTCCAAAAGGTCTCGATCTTAAAGATATCCAAGGCTCAAGATGGTGGTTTTTGTGAGTTGTGTGCAGAAAATGAGTTTTGGCCAATCTTTGAACATCCGTAAATAAATAACCATAACTCCGCTTGACAAACGGCTTTTTGTTTTGAAAAATATGGCCGATGAACTTGATTTTACTAGAAGACACTTTGTTATGAAAAGTTTTGCATCACGGTTAAAAACTGCCGCAAACATGGACGATATAGCTAATGAATTACTTGTAACGTAGAAATAATATAATTTTCGAAAATAATACTTTACGGCAACTTTATGAAAACGGCCATATATTTGTCGTTTAACTCCGTTTTCACGTAAAATATGTCCTTAGCTTCGTATCGAAGTAAACTAATATATTCTTGAGAAGTCGAAATAATTTGTGAAGCTTAAGGCTCGTTTTTGACCCAAAAACACTAAAAACTGCATGCTGTCAATTTCAGAAAAATATACTTGTCGGTGTCAAACTTTAAAAATTCACCACGGCTTCGTTATAACTCCGTTTTTATCCGTTCAAGCGGCCACGGATTCGTTTTAAAGTATATTTTCTAAAAATCAAGGCCAAAGGGTCGTACCATCAGTGGGCTTTTCCAGAAATTCGTTTTAAGGACAGACCCTAAAATATAGTTTACGAAAATAGTTTTCTCGGACAAAACCTATTCTAATCCCTTCAAATCAACTCCAAAGCTAATCTAATCCTACCATACACCTTCTTAGGGTGTCATGGGTTCCTAATCACCATCAAGACCAAAGAATACCATGGGAGTAATTATAGGATGACCATAAGTATATAATAACTCTAAAATCTTGAAATAAATGGTATAAATCACATAACATGCATATAAGCTCCAAAAATGAAAAGAAACTTATGAAAATGACAAGGAAACATGAAAATGATAAAAACAAGCTTACAAGTGATATGATGAGGTGATTAGAACCAAGGATTAAACCTAAACACCCTAGGTTTTATTTCAAAACCTATACAAGAGTGTTATCTAGATTGTTTTATGCTTGAACTTGCAAAAATTGATGATTCCTTGAAACCCTTATGGCTTGGATGATTGGAAGAACAAAGGAGAGAAAGAAAAATATTTTATCTACTATGTGTATAATGAGGATGATTGAGATGAGAATGAATGAGACTTGGACTTTTAGGTAGTGTAATAATGTGTACATAAAATATCTATCAACAAGGATTCATCCCCCCCCCCCTATGGACCGGTTTTGGGGGATTGTGTCCCTCCATTATTATTATTTTTTTTTTTTAATCTTGTATAAATAAATTGTGTAAGACTTTGTAAAGAAAAGTGTAGTAATTGTGTAAGTATTAATCATTTATAAGGTAAATGGGAATTTTTGGTGCAAGTAAGTTTTTAATAAGTCAAAATAGATTGTAATGAGATATTAAAAATTGTAAAAATACTTTCCTTGTGAAAATTTAGTGATAAAATAATTATCGTAAAATTTTTAAGAAAACGACGTAATAATTAAACGTTAACGATTTAAGTACCAATTAAATTTGAAACACTAGGAAACTAAAAATATAGTTTTTGTAAACTAAATGTGAGTTTAAAAATACCTCGGGATCATTTTTGAAAGTAACGGGTTAAATAATCAAAATAAAAACTCACGCGATAAAAATTATAAAATATAAAAATCACGCGTTGAAAGTGAAAAAATGAAATGTCGTGAATGTACTAATGAAATGCACATGATGTCAATGAAATGTAGACTAATCATAGTCCATATGAAATGTACGTGAGGTCATGAACATGAATTCGCCGCTAAACCTCCAAGGTTACGCGAATTTGAAACAAGTAAACCAAGTTTACTAAAAATGTTGAAATAATGAGACATGAATCGTGTCGAGGAATGACCTGAAAGTACGGGTTGTCACAGCAACTCTCCTTTAAAATACCCGGGATAGATAAGTGCAATAACATCTCCCCCGAATACACTACTATCCTAAAGCTACCATTCATACAATAAACACAACGAATGGCCTAATGTGCACTCAAAGGCTTTTTGCTATTTGGGACGTTCAAGCTCGCAACAATGAAAGAAGAAGCCAGTTTTCCTTACTCTAGCGTCTACCAATTAAGACAAGAGACAACCTAACAACAATTAATAACTAGGTTTCATAGATCTAAGCAAACACAAGGACAATTTAGCTAGACATGTTAAACAAGCAAGCATACACACAATCAATTGAACATGAGGTAGACATAATGATAAATTGGATCAACAAACTTATCTTGTGATGTAAAATAGGGTATTTGACCCTAGAATATTGTCCAAGTCAGACTACAACTGAGTCAGGGTTTGCTCTCCAAAATTCTACCTCTTAAAATACAGAAAAATTGAATTCTATATATAGATTTACAATCGCGATGGCGTCACCTTTTGATAGTGATGCCGTAAGGTCATCGTCATTAGGGTTTCATTTGGGCCAAGTCATCGTTGGGACTGTGTCAGTTGAGATGTGCGACGCCATCAGTCTTAAGTAGCGACGTCGTTTGAATCTTGGATCTTGGGCGTCCGGTGTAGATTTAGTGGGTGATGCCTTCTAGAGTTAAGGCGTGACCCCGTCAAGCTTTAAGACCAGAAATTTCGCTGAGCCATCGCGTGCACTTTTGATCAAGTCTTCTATAGAGGGACGGCGTCGCCATTTAGTTGGGACGCCGTCAGGTGTGCTGGAGTGCCTTTGATCTTGACTTTGCCATTTTCTTCATGTTTTTGCTCCTTTTCGTCCAAATATGCTTCATTCCAGCATTTTGCTTCCAAAAGACCTGAAATGTGAAAAGGAACGATTTAAAGCAGTAACGAATATAAAATGTGTCGATTTAGGGCTTAAATGACCCCCTAAAAACGTATGTTTTAAATCCTTATCAGCTAAGGAGTCCTATTAGGGTTACAATACTGATGACTTACCCTCCGCTCTGCTAACGAGCATTTATGTCACTCTGGTACTTAGCTTGCCATTTGGGTATGATGTAACCTCCTAAAGGACGAAGCCTATGCCTTCGACCTACACCCGAAGCACTCATAGTGTCTAACCTCTGTCGAGGTTCGGAGCCGGGCCTCTATCAAGGCCTCCGTCATGGTTTGGAGCCTAGCCTTTGTCAAGGCCTTTGTCATGGTTCCGAGCCTGGCCTCCGTCATTGTTCAGAGCCATGACTGATTCTCACACCGGAGGCGGTTCACGGGGGCTTCCCCCGCGCTCCATCCAACGTAGTGTCTTCTATTTCTTATTTTCAGGTTATATTGTACTCGACATCACCACCATCACCCCTAACTCCTTCAATCACCATTGACGGAATGGTATGTACGATTTATTGTACAATCAATGGCGCCATCCGTGGGACCCACAATAATAAGTCCCATTTTCCGAGTCAAATAACCATTTTCCATAAATAACCGTCGAATTCAACCGTAATTCCCTACATCCTTGTTACCACATGGTAGCACCACTGAAATCTCCACTTTTATCTCAAATACGAGATTTTCCACCAACCACAAACTTTACGTTTACCATTTCAACAGCCTCTGTCGGGTTTAAATGGAGCAGTCTCTGTTACGGCCTCTGTTAGGTTCTGATTTGGAGAAGAAGGAGCCTCTATTTGGCTTCATTCAAGATGAAGGGTCAAAGTCAACGACCTTTGTGGAAATATTTGTAACCTTTGTCAAACCTCTGTTCGGGTTCATTTTGAGAAGAAGGTTTAAAGTCAATAGCCTTCATAAGAGCCTCCGTTGCAGTCTCCGTAGCAACCTCTGTTGTGGTCTGTTTTGGAGAGAAGGTTCAATAACCTTCGTAGGAGCCTCTATTCAGGTTCATTTTGAGAAGAAGGTTTAAAGTCAATAGCCTTCATAAGAGCCTCCGTTGCAGTCTCCGTAGCAACCTCTGTTGTGGTCTGTTTTGGAGATAAGGTTCAATAACCTTCGTAGGAGCCTCTGTTCGGGTTCATTTTGAGAAGAAGGTTTAAAGTCGATAGCCTTCATAAGAACCTCCATTGCAGTCTCTGTAGCAACCTCTGTTGTGGTCAGTTTTGGAGAAAAGGTTTAATAGCCTTCGCAGGAGCCTCTGTTCGGGTTCATTTTGAGAAGAAGGTTTAAAGTCAATAGCCTTCATAAGAGCCTCCGTTGCAGTCTCCGTATCAACCTCTATTGTGGTCAGTTTTGGAGAAAAGGTTCAATAGCCTTCGCATGAGCCTCTGTTTGGGTTCGTTTTATGAAGAAGGTTTAAATTCAACAACCTTTATATGGGCCTCTGTTTGGGTTCGTTTTACAAAGAAGGTTCAATCTCAATGACCTTCGTAAGAGCCTCTGTTTGGGTTCCTATTATGAAAAAGAAGCCTCTGTTTGGGTCCATCTTAAGAGGAAGGGTCGAATTCAGCAACCTATGTGGCAATCTTGGTGACCTTTTTTGTAGCCTCTGCTGCAGTTCTCACATCAACCTCTGTCATAACCTCTGTTGCTGCAGAGCACCCTCTGTCGTAACCACTGTTCGAGTTTGTTATGAGAAGAAGTCTCTGTTTCAGTCTTCGTCATGGGTTTTTCCTAAGAAGAAGGTTTGAAATCACCAGCCCTCTATTCTAACCTCTGGGGCAACCTCTGTTTTAACCTTCGTACGGATTCATTTAAGGAATTGGGGCACATAATGGTACACTTAAGTAGGGCCAGAACCTTCCTTCGCAAAATGTTTACCAAAAGGTGAACAAAGACTGTTCATTAACAACAGAGGATACCTTTTGCGAATCTGGTATGTTTTCTATGAAACAAATACGCTATATTGCCTTTGTTTCACTACAAATCAGATTATCTACATATGAAACTTTTGATGTTTATTAAGAGCACTATAAACCATCTTTTATTGAGCCTCTGCTTATGACATAATGATCATTAGAGATAGTACAACATTGACAAAGGATACCCTATATTCCTAGAACCTCTGTTAGAGCTTTCATGTTGTTTTTAGCATAAAACATAATCCACACATGTTAAATACGTGATGTACGTAAATAAGCCTTAAGTAATTTTATACTAAGCTTTATTATGTCACTCGTGATGAAAAGTCCATTGCTGACAAAGCCTCTTTTGACAAGGCATTTCACACAAGCTCTGTTGAGATGACAGAGACTCACATTCGTGTACTAGATATTAACAAAATTTATCATGGAACTTATATACTATTATCATATATTTTGAGATGACGGAGCCTCACACATGTTCACATAAGTCTCTGTCAATATGACTATGGAGCATCACATATGCTGACATAAGCCTCTGTCGACACAACTACAGAGCATAGCCTCTTATTCATAGGTGTCTCCTTCGACACGATCACAGAGCCTCGACTCTACTCACATAATAAATAATTTTCTACGTTAACACACTTACAGAGTCGAATCTGTTCACATAATACATATGTGTCTCTGTCGAGACGATTACATAGCATAGCCTCTGTTCACATGATTTATGTATGTCTATGTAGACACAATTATAGAGCCTCGACTCTGCAAGTATAATTACATAACCTCATAGATGTAAAACTTACTTTATTTTGTTTAAAATCAATGTATTGCGTTCTACTCACTTGGGGAAAGAAACATTAATGGTAGGCGTCCTAGTTTTCATTTCTTAAAATGATGTAATCCTCCCCACCCACTTAATGATATAACACATTTCCCTCAAATCTCTTGTTTCTTTCTAATACAACAAAGATTTGTCATCCAAGTCGTTTATAAGTTTCAATGTCGAAGGCATGAAACAGGACAACTATAAGTCTTGAATACATACATAACATCCATCAAAACTTCACATTAACTTTCCTAAGTGGTCTTAAGGTATTCCAAGCCTTATGTTACCCAAAGGATAAAGATGGAGTGTGTCGCAACCTGCTGTCAGCAATTAAATTATACGATTGCTATATTCTTGGTGCAGAATTTACACACAATGAGGCTATGTATCTACCATACGCCTTAGGTTGTAAAATAATATACGTGCATATGTAACGTATGAGAAGAACAAACATCAAATCAAAATCGAGACATAGTCTCTAATTGTAAATATTAAAAATATGCTAGCACACCTAGCATAAGGCCATAGCTTGGAAGATAAGTCTGAAACATTGTCTGAAGGAAGGCCGCAACCTTAGAAAGCATAAAGTTAAATTGTTTCATCAGGCCGAAGCCTGGAAAGAACTGACTGAAAATTGTCTTCATACTCACTTCGGAGCTACATTCCAACATACTTGAAAAACCTCCAAAAATCTTTTTTGGCCTAAAACCACTCATCGTTGATATGGTTACCAATCGGGAATTCGCCGATCGAAGGCCTAAGCCCTTCGGGGTATGCTCTTCGAAGATATTAATGCAAAGGTTTCATAAGACCAAGTCAAACCCACGTTCACAACCCTATCAAGGCTTTCCCGGCAAGATAGGGATCGTGGGACATTAACCAAGCGGTTACCTAAAATCATGGGACACTCGCATCATCCTCGCATCAGGTGCGGGAGCCTGCCAGAGCCTAACATGTGCGATAATATGCCATTATGGCATGCATTATAAAACAAAGCCAAGTTTGTACGCAAACCTTGGTACTTTTCGACAACTCAACGTATGTACAAATAGGTTCCAATAAAACTCGCTTATAACTAAAAGCGAAAGTTATATGGAAAAACCTAATACGCATGCTCTTTATATAACAAAGGGTTTCAGGACTACTTCAGTCTAATCTCACGCCTCCTAGGAAGTCGTAACATTAGACTGGGGGGCTTAATGAGGTATCCACCACGATAGAGTCAAATGTAGACTATTAAAAACAAGTATAACTACTTTTATATTTGATTTGACAAAACAAAAGTAGTAGAAATTGTTACAAAGTCTTTTTTAACAAAGCAATGATAAGTATAAAGCCATGCACTCTTCGCATGCATAACATTAGATTGGGGGGCTTGATGACGTACCCTCCGCTATGCTAACGAGCGTTACCGTCACTCTGGTACTTAGCTTACCATTTGGGTATGATGTACCCTCCTAAAGGACGAAGCCTAGGCCTCCGTCATGGTTTGGAGCCTAGCCTCCGTCAAGGCCTTTGTCACGGTTCCGAGCCTGGCCTCCGTCACTGTTTGGAGCCTGGCCTCCATGAGCACAGCCTCCGTCCATCGTTCGGGCGACCTACGACAAAGTTCAAGCGACCTCATCGAGGTTTTAAGCCTGCTCGAGCCCAACCTCCGACAAGGGTCGAAGCCTAAAGGTCATAACCTCTCTACCTATGAACGTGGGTATGACCGAGATGGTCAAATAAGATCGGTCAAGCAGGCGGTCAACAACCATGATCTTAGCCATGACCTCATGGCGCCTCCGCACACCCTCTCAGAATGCGCTCTGTCAGATTATTATGCCTATAAATAAGGAAGTCATCACAGAGGTATGTAACCTAACTTCACCCAATAGATATCATCTTCTCCATCTCAATACTTTCATGACATAATCACCATGACTGATTCTCACACCGGAGGCAGTTCGCGGGGGCTTCCCTCCGCGCTCCGTCTAACGTAGTGTCTTCTATTTCTTATTTTCAGTTTATCTTGTACTCGACATCACCACCATCACCCCTAACTTCGTCAATCACCATTGACGGCCTGGTATGTGCGATTTATTGTACAATCAAATACGTATTCTCCAAGATAAGAATACTTTCCTAAGTATACCAATGCGTTTACATACTTATCTAAACATTCTATACTTATCTAAACCAACTTATAATCACAAACATCATTAATAATCTTCCAGCAGCACTAATCTTCACTATGGCAACATTAAGTCCTTAGCAGTACTAACTTAGTACTAGCGGTACTAAATTTCCTTCTAGCAACACTAACTACTTAGTGTATTTCCTTTAAAGTTCCCAGCAGTAGTATTACACACTAACAGTCTTAATGTTGAATAAGCAGCAGTGACATGTAACCAGCAACAATAAGAACACTTAGAATATGTTTCATTGATTACCATGAGCAGTCTTAACCATTTAAGCAACAACAATATATGGAAGTCATTGAAACCCAACAAGTCTCCAACTAGACATTATATAGCATCTTTGGCAAAAACATCTTCAACGACAACAACAACAAGATTTCAAATAAGTTGAATAAGTATTTGTAATTCATATGTTTTTAAATTTTCATATGTTTTTTATTTTCTGTATGTTTTTTTATTTTTATATGTTTTGTATTTATTTTTTTTTGTTGTAATTTTTTTTAATTCGTATTATAATGTTTAAGTTTTAATGTTATGCTATTTATTAAATGAAGTATTAGTTTTAGTTTAGGAGTTGAATTTGTAAATGATTAAGTTATGATAAAGGATATATTTTTTTAGTTAAAGTTAAAATGTTAAAACTGATGTGCCGCTGACGTAACACAAAGTTATAGCATAACTCATACACTAAGGGCCCGTTTGGTTTATTGATGGGATTAGGATTAGGATTAAGATTAAAAGATATGGATTTGGATTTGGGTTTAGATTTGAATTTGTGTTTGAATTAAATATTATTTGTTATATTAAATTTTATTATTATAAAATTAAAGAAAATAGTTTTATAATAAAAAAAAGAAAGAGATAGAGAGAAGAAGAATGAGATGGCCCACACATTTTTAAGTTTGTCAGAAAAGAAGGGTAGCACCCCAGGATTTGTAGATACCCGAATAGAAGGGATTTGGTGGGCCCATTTTCAGCCTATCTTCCAACCAAACATGCAAATTCATCCTAAACCCAAATACTAACGCTCAGTTCTCGAGTTGAAATGGAAGAGGAAAGTAAAGGAAACGGAAAGTTTTTTGTGTTATTGAGTTTTTTTTAAAGGAAGAAAGGGAAATGGAAAGGAAATAGTAAGTAAGATTTGTTAAGTAAATCTTCCTCCCACTTTTGGGAGGAAAGGGAAAGGAAACGGAACCGTATGTTGTATAAAGACTAATATACCATTTTTAAAACATTTGACATTAACAACTAAAGGGCATATATGTAATTTGACCAAGTTATTTTCCTTTTCCTCCCACTCAAGAAACATGATTATGATTCTTTCTTTTCCTTTCCTATCTCAAAACATAACAACTAACACTTACTTTCATTTTCCTTTCCTATTCTTTTCCATTTTCTTTCCTAAAACTCGAAGCGGCGTAAGGGTGACCCCTCAACCAAGCGGACCCTTGGGTGCGTTTGGTGAAAAATTCGAGAGAAAAGAAATGAAGTAGAATAGAATCTTAGAGAATAGAAATCGTTGAGAATTTTGTTCAATTCTTATGTTTGGTAACAATGAGACTTGACAGAAATGAAATTTTTTATTTAAATAATATTTTGTCTAAATAAAATTCTTAAAAATATTTTAAAAAATTATTTAAAAAATATATCTTTTTTTAAATTTATTTTTAAAATTTATGTACTTTCTTTAAAAAATTATTTTAAAAATATTTTTAAAAATGTATTTATTTAAAAAACTTGTTTTTTAAATAAAATGTTTTTAAAATGTATTTATTAAAAAACTTATTTAAAAATATTAAAAAACATTTTTTAAAAAATATTTAAAAAAAATATTTTAAAAATATTTAAAAAAAATATTTTAAAAATATTTAAAAAAATATTTTAAAAATATTTAAAAAAAAATATTTTTAAAATGTATTTAAAAGAAAACTTGTTTTTTAAAAATTATTTTTGAAAATGTATTTATTTAAAAACCTTATTTTTTTAAAAACATTTTTTTTAATTATTTTTAAAATGTATTTATTTAACAAAATTATAGTTGTAAAAAAAAAAAAAAAAAAACATTTTTCGAAATAATAATAATCTATTTCTCCAATTTCTCCACCAAAATAAGGAAATGGAGTAGCCAAATTACACTACCCAAGTCTCTTCATTTCTCTCCATTTCTCACCGAATTTCTCGCTTTTTCGATTAGGTGCAAACAAGAGAAATGGAACCATTTCAATTCTCTTGCCTCGATTCCGGTACCAAACACACCCTTGGGCGTGTTTGGACCGAAAATGAGACTAGAGAAAAGGAAATCGTTCATTTATCTTGTTTGATGCGTAGAGAAATCAAATGGTGGAGAATTTGGAATTCTAGAAATCACCTCTTTGTAATTTGTAACTCTTTGTTTTCCATCTCTTTGTGGAGAAATTGGAGAAATTGATTAATTTTTGAAGAAATGTTTTTTTTTTTTTTTTTTTTTTTTACATTTAAAAAATTAAATTTTTTTATAATTTAAAAAAAAATATTAAAAAATTATTTTAAAAAGTTTTTTAAAATAAAGACATTTTAAAAATATTTTTTAAAAAACAAGTTTTTTTTTAAGTAAATACATTTTAAAAAATAAGTTTTTTTAATAATTTTTTAAAGAAAGTACATAAATTTTTAAAAATAAATTTAAAAAAAGATATATTTTTTAAAATATTTTTAAAATTTTATTTAGACAAAATATTATTTAAATAAAAAATTTTCATTTTAAATTGAGTCTGCATTGTTTCACAAACATGAGAATTGAACAAAATTATTTACTGATTTCTATTCTCTGAAATTCTATTCTCTACTTCATTTCTTTTCTCTGAATTTCTCTCTACCAAACGCACCCTTACTACCTTACGTTCTTACTACTATATAAAATAAAGATGAAATAACTTTAAAAATGTTGCTAGCACTTGTTTGCATTTATTAGGAAGAAAAAGCACTCTGTTCCAACTTCCAACCAGACCCAAACATCGTAAAGTGTGACAAAAAAAAAAAATCTCATTATCCCGCCTTTTTACATTCATCCCACACACTTTTCAAATTCAAACATTCCCGCTTCTCCTCGTACTCCACAACACCCCAAGTCCCCAACTACTAAACATACCCCTTTTTTTGTCAAAAGAAAACCAGTTTGGTCTGTGTTTTTTTGTTTCTTCTTTGGTCAGATATGTCGTCTGCTGTTGCAATGGATAAAAAGAAGAAAGAAGAGGATGTGAAGGGAGGTGAGTTGCTGTTCTGTGGTACGACACATTCCGAAGCCGATATTCGGCGAAAAGTGTTGCCCGAAAGTAACTTTGTTTCTCCGACACGACTTCGGTCTCTTGTCGGGGTTGATATTCGCTCTGTTTTTTCTGGTTGTGGTAAGTTTCTTTAAGCTGATTACATATAAACTTACATATTCTTATTCAAAGTCTCGGAATAAACCCGAAAAAACATAAGTTGAAACCACCTAAGCTCATAACATAGAAAATATATTGGATTAAATTTAACACTTTTGTGGGGCTGATAAAAGTTTTTAAGGATTTATTTTAGCTTTTAGAGGCTCTTTGGGATTGCAAATAGGTTGCGGCAAATGTAACAATTAGAAAGGGTCCTTAGAAAGCTGTTTGGGTTAGATTGTTTAAAGTGTTTATAGAAAGTAAGAAAGGCTAAAAGTATTTGGGTAAAATAGTGGCTTATTTACTGAAAAAAGCTAATAAACTAACCCAAACGCCCTGTTAATATAAAAATGAACTGTTAGAGACCTTGCTGACTTCTATACTATCTTAGATTTTATAATTTTTTCTTAAATTTATATGCAGCATCTTTTCATTGCGTGGCATTGGCTGTGGATGGACGTTGCTTCACATGGGGTAAAAATGAGGCAAGTTTCACGCATTTATCATATCTAGCAATTTCCTATAACTGGTCACTAGCTTCCAAAATGTTAAAATTAGAGAAATTTTGACACAAGGAAGTTAACCTTTTGGCAATGCTCAAGTTTCTAAAGATTATTTTATTTTTGTTAATTCAACCTTGTACTAAACTTTATCCATTGAAAACACATCTTCAATAATTGTACTGCAATGACATATATAAAATGACTTTGAGGAACAAGTAAAAAATGAAAAAAATATTAAAAATACTACCATTAGTGCAAAATTTTGTGTTGTTTCTTTGTATTATACCAGAAGTTATACACTACCATTGTATTGAACTTACAATCAATGCAAATGTTTTTGTTATTTCTGATATCCATACAAAAAAACCACTGTATTCTTGCAGAAGGGGCAGCTTGGACATGGGGATAAAATCTCACGCAACAGTCCAACAGTCGTCTCTGGTCTGTCTAAGTAAGTTATTCAAATGCTTTTGCCTACCCATAATACAATATTTTGCTTAATCATGATAGACAGCATATCATCTGTCGTGCGTGTAATATAGAGCAATCTAGGTGCACAAACTTAATATTGGTTGTCTATTCACAGATATAAAGTAGTTAAAGCCGGAAGCGGAGGAGGCCATACTGTTGTGCAAACCGAAGATGGCATCTCTTTCTCTTTTGGTTGGAACAAGCATGGACAACTTGGTACTGGCTCAACTAAAAAAGGTGGGTTGGAATTGTAACAATCGTAAAGATGATATTTAATGAAGTAGAATGATTTTCTTAATTTTAGTCTCAACAGTTTTCTTATGCTAAAACTTCTTTACTTCTTTTGTTTATGCAGAGGTTGAGTTATCTCCAGTACAATGTCTTATCACAGATGTAAGAGATGTTGCTTGTGGGGCAGACTTTACTGTTTGGTTAACCTCTATCAAAGGCGCTTCTATACAGTATGGGACTATGGTCAATCCTAGCTATTTGATTCTTCTTTTAGCATGCTGAAAGTATTCTTATGATAATGTTATCGAATTTTTAGAACTGCTGGACTTCCACAGTACGGTCAACTTGGTCATGGAACTGACAATGAGGTATGTGTAACTTGTTTCTGTCATGGAACTCTTGTCCTTTCACTTCGATTTTCCATGTTTGTTTTATCATATGGTTTCTTATATGCAGTATAATACGAAGGAGAGCTGTGTGAGGCTTGCTTATGAAGCTCAACCTCGCCCTACGGCAATTGCTTCTCTTTCTGATGAAACAATACTAAAAGTTGCGTGCGGGTCAAATCATACAGGTTGTAATAGAATACACGCTTATTTGTTTATTACAGTGTGTATATCTGTTTATACTTTGTAACTTTTTTTGCATCTAATATGGTCGAGTGTTCACAGTTGCATTGGACTCAAAGGGGTACATTTATACGTAAGTTATCTTGCATCATTATTTTTTAAATGTTGGGCCTTATTAACTTGATTATGCTGAATTCGCATCTTAAATTCATTGTAGGTGGGGCTTTGGAGGATATGGAAGGTGAACAGTTTCTGACACTGAGTATCTGACATTTTCATGCTTGTTTTTCTTGGTCAACTTATTTTCTCATTGAGTATATGGCATTATTCATATGAAAAAGAAAATCTTACTTGGAACTTATTGAAAAATAGCGCGATTTTTCTTTGGCAGTTCACAAAGAGAATCATTGCTTTGCAATCTAAAATAAACTAAATGACTTGTAAAGTATTTTTTTTTGTTTAAGTATTACTTGTGCTCCTCTTTTTTACTTATTGGTTATGGTGCAATATCTTAAACTATGATAATAGGCTTGGGCATAGAGAGCAAAAGGATGAGTGGAGTCCTCGCCGTGTTGATGTTTTCACCAAGCATAATCTTGTACCTCTTGATGCAATACTTTCAGCTGGTTCTGTTAGCTCTGCTTGTACTGCTGGTATGCTGTTTTTTCAAAGTTGAAAACTTGGATTTTAAAACAAAGCATGAAACATATATACAAGTAGCAGGTGGGGCATGCTGTGTAACGGGTCAAAATGTGTGTTTGGTTGAAACTGGTCATTCTATAGTTTGAGTTTAAATGGGTTGTTCAGGGTTGACCCATAAGTACTGTACTTTTACCATTTTTTTACTAAGTAATTAATGGCTAAAGGATGGTTATTGATTACAAAACAAGACTATCAGAGAAATAATCTTAATATATGAAAAAAATGATTCTGGAGTTTTTATGCACTAAAAAAGACTTGGTCAATTCTCGTATTGTCTGGGTTTCCCCTATACCTATATTTTTTATCCAGCGTGTTTGAGATATAATACGACCCTAATTGACCCAATCATAAGTATATAAATGGGCTGAAATCACCACTTTTAAGTGCATGTAGTCTTCCTTCGTAAATCTTATTACTTCTACATGAATATCTTTCTCTTGTATTATGAATGACCTTGTTTTCTTATCCAGGTGTAGGGAAGATATACGTTTGGGGTAAAATAAAGAGTACGGGTGATAATTATATGTACCCTAAACCTCTCATGGATTTAAGGTTTCTACTTTCTTCTTTAAATCATATTCACCATAAGACCATTATGGCAACGCAACTTGGTGTTGCCCTGTGTTTACCTAAAATAAATGCAGATTCAAAGTTCAACAATGGATTTTGTTTAAATGTTTAATTCAACCATCATCTCTGTTTCTTATCTTGTCATAGTGGCTGGAAGATTCGCTGCATGGATTCAGGAAGTTGGCATAATTTCGTTGGTGCTGAAAGCTCATGCATAAGTTGGGGCAATGGTCAATCTGGTCAACTTGGATATGGGCCTAATGAGCAGAAGTATGTTTTCTCTCTTGTTTGTTTTGGTTCTGTTCCTTGATCATCTAATAATTGTTTATTTTATGAGGTGCAGATCTTCTGCAATACCCAAAAAGGTAGACATTCTTGAAGGCATGCATGTTATCAGGTTGGTATTAGAATCATATATAATTATATGACATATGTGGGCGCACACACACACATTATGTGTTTGCGTTGTTCTTTTGTAGTGTTGCCTGTGGTTTTGCACATTCCTTGGTGGTGGTTGATAGATCAAATGTAGGCGATCAACTTGACCAGGTACTACTTATGTGATTTATTTTTCCTTCCCATTTATGCAGTTTGTCTAGGATTTCTGGTTCTTGGAAGTTGTATTGTATTACATAAGATCGTTCAATTTTTCGATCACTCAAAAAGAACTCACAAAATTACTCACTTTATCGGAAATGACAAACATGTATTTTTATCAAATCTGAATAATGATTGGAGACGGCTTTGTATTCAAGATACATGCAAAATACTGATTGGCCTGCAGACAGACACCCTGTCCAACCTCACATGTCCCAACCTTTTATGTTTGTTTATAACTGGATATTGTATGACATATTTACATATTGATGGAAACTGGGTTGATCTTTAAACACAAATTGACATTAAATTTATAACTGGATGTAGTTTGGTTGATATTTAAACACAAAGTGTGACATAATTTGATGGAAATTGGGTTCCTCCTTTTTTTACGATCAATATGATCAAATCCCAAAAGGCAGAAACTGGCCAAGTATCTTAAACAAACCTTTTTGGGCCAAAAACCAATCTCTGTCGGTTTGGTATAGGTTTTTGGCCAAAACCGACCCAGGTACATGCACATCCCTATCTTTCCAACCCGAAAGTACTGATGCCTCGAACTGAGACCCTTAATAGAAACACCTGTTAATGCCGTGACTACATTTATGACTCTAACATGGTCATTACTCTGAAATTTTAGCTATAAAAATCTGCTTAAGATTATATGTTTTATTTTATTCTATTACATGCTCACAGTAGCTTGTTTTTTGCAGCTTGATGTTTATGATGGCAAAGATACTGATGAAGGTATGCTCATTTATATCTTACAATAAGGATATTTATTACATAATACAAGTTTCTGGTTCTAGATCCCTCTCATTAAGTTTATCTTAAAAAAAAGGATTTTTATAATGCATTCCCTATGATTCAGGAATTAAAGAACCTGGTAGTGAACGTGCAACATCTAAGAAAACCACCAGAAACAGTGCTCCAAAAACATCAGACAATGCCAAAAAGCGGAAGAAAAAAACTGAGGAATCATATGAGTCAGAAGTTATGGAAGAAAGCAATGAAAGTGAGAATGATAGTGTTGAAAAAACTAGTGGGCGAAACAAGCAGAGACGCGGCAAGACTTCCAGCAGGGGCCGCTCTTCAGCCGCCACAAAGGCTGCAACATCTAAGAAAACCACCAGAAATAGTGCTGCAAAAACATCAGACAATGCCAACAAGCGGAAGAAAAAAACTGAGGAATCACATGAGTCAGAAGTTATGGAAGAAAGCCATGAAAGTGAGAATGATAGTGTTGAAAAAACTAGTGGGCGAAACAAGCAGAGACGTGGCAAGACTTCCAGCAGGGGCTGCTCTTCAGCCGCCACAAAGGCTGCAACACCAGCCAGAAGAGGAAGATCAAGAACCAAGACATCTTAGAACAAGTTTTCTCATATTTTCATCGATCTTGTACGCTGTTTCATTGATCCTGTCTTTTGATGCCATGGCATTTGGAATGATTCATATAACTGTTGATTTGTGGTTTAGTTTTTGTAAACATTTTTCAACCTGGGTAACCACATCAAGAGAATGGAATTCATCCTTCATTTATTGCCAACCAACATAGAATATTTTTTTCCTTTATTATATTATTTAGGATAGTAATGGTTTACAAGTACACATGAGGTAAAAGGTAAAGCTCATTCTTCTTGTGTAATGTTATACCCGGCATAACTTCAAAGTCTATATCTTCCCTCTGCATGCCATCTGGCAACCCCCAATCAAACAAGTAAAGAAGATTAGCAAGTAATAAATCCACGGTGACGGTTCCCATCAAGATTCCAGGACACATTCTTCTGCCTGCTCCAAATGGAATGAACTCGAAATCATTCCCTTTAAAATCAATGTCGCTACCCAAAAACCTTGCTGGCAAGAACTCCTCCGGGCTGTCCCAAGATTCTGAGTCCCTTCCGACAGCCAATGCATTCACAAAAACTAAGGTTTTTGGCTTGATTTTGTAACCATGTAAAATGGTTTCTTTTGTTGTTTCTCGAGGTAGTAGAATAGGAACAGTAGGGTATAACCTCATGGTCTCTTTTACTGCAGCCTTCATATAGGTGAGTTTAGGAAGATCATCCTCGTCTACTTTACCCTTCTTTCCCACGACGTTTCTCACTTCTTCTTGTGCATTTTCCATTACTTTTGGGTACTTCATTAGTGCTGTCATTGCCCAAACCACTGTTGCCGCGCTAGTATCTGTTCCAGCTGCCAACACATTCTTAAAAATACAGAAGAAAACAGTTAGACTCGAAACCAAAGGACCTACAAAGACCACCTAAAAGTCAAATAGATTTTTATTCACCAAATGTAAATATTTATTTGTAAATTCCAAATTTAAATCTATAAACCAACAGAATTTTGCCTTTATTTGTCAAAAAGAATCCCAGCCATTCACCAACCAGGCTGTGGGTTCAAATTTTATTAGGGACACGTGGGTCAAAATCAACTGCTTAAACCGCTAAAGTAAATTAAATATATCTTATTCAACCACTAACGAGAGTGTATAATAGTTACCATGAGATTGGCTTTAATGTGATCGTAAGTGAGGTTTAAGTGTTGGTCTTTCCTGAGTCGCAGTAAAATGTCTAAAAAATATTCTTCATTCTCTTCACACTTGGAAAACTTTATAGGGTGTGTATATTCATCAATGAGGTCTTGGTAAAATAAATTAAAATACTGGAAGCATTTCTCAAGCCGATCACTCTTTCCGGATAACTTATCTATCCAGTCAACAAAAGGCAGACCAGGCCAAAGGTCCGAAGCAAAGAAGTTAGCCATAATCGCCTGAAGTTCAGTAAGTTGACGAAGAACCTCTTTACTTTCATGTCCATCTTGGTACCTCTTTCCAAATCCAACCCTCATCATTATATTACTTGTCACACGCTTGGTGATTTCACTCAAGTTTACTTTTTTAGATGAGAGAGCCAGCCCATGAATCGTTTTCATGGCATTTGAGACCTCATCTTCACATCACGAATATAGCTAAAAATATCTTTCTCATCTCTCTCCGGTACTCATGGTAGGGCGAAAAAACAACTTCAAGGCCATTATAAGATAACTTCCGTTGGCCATGCAATAATGGCCTACTACAAAAGACTGAATCTTGGGTTTTCAAGACTTCTTTTGCTAGACTAGCAGATGAAACGGTGATCGTTGGGATGAAACCAAACTGAAGAGATACAACTGGACCATAGGTTTTGGAGATCATATGTTCCATAGGGAAGTATGCAGGTTCAAATGATCGATCTGGTGCAAGTTTCCAATGATGGGTAGTCCACAAGGGCCTGGCGGATGGAATCGTGATTCTGTTTTGATAATTTTTGAAAGAATATAGAAGAGATATAGGAGTGGAAGACATAGGATAAGAAATATAAAATACAGTGCCATTGATGAGATGTTATGAACCTCAACTAGCAGTTTCAGTTATATGTATACATACACTACCCGCAATTCAAGATAGGATTAAGAGTTAATGTCAGAAAACATCTACATGTATTCTTTGTCTCTTCGTTTTTTGCAGAGCTGAGGGTATTGAAGGTAATTATTACATGTTGGTCCCTACCAATTCGTACTTTAGGACGAAAACAGAAAGAGGTGGAAAAGATTGAATAGAAAACCTCTGCCTGAAGCTGTAACTTAATAGCGGTTGATTTACTCTGAAAAACCAAAAACATGAAAAAGTTGCATAGAATATAAGTATAAGTTCAAGTTTTACATTATGCAGTTCGATCTGCAAGACTTGCAAAACCTGTTATAGGTTCTCATTCTATGAGGCATAAATTATCATAGTTATGTTGACGAGCATTATAAATAATTTTTCAGTTTGGTTAACTGTGGCTCTTTCAGTATCACATGGATATGGATAAACATGCGGACTAATCAATAATGGAGGCCACTCCTATCAGTTAGATAACGGTGTAGCTCAATCAAAACGACACAACCACGCAGTTGAAGTGTATTACAGAACACTAAAATGACTTTAGAAAGAAATTGATGCGCTAGAAGCATCTTACATGTGCATATGGTTCCTTTATAGTAAAAAAATGGGATAATCGATGGCGAGAGAGACCAAAAATAATTATAAATTTTATTCTCGGCGAAATCTACTATAACAAAAGAGCTAACTTCTTACTATATATGCGACCTCTCCGCACTGTTGCGATAACATATGACATGGCGAGGCACGAAAAGAAACAAATGTTACTTATCCTCCCATTATAAATCTCTATTATTCCCCAATCAACCAGTATAGGATGTTTTGGTTTTCCATAGATAGATATGTTAATTAGTTTACTTGTGCTCATGAGCTAGAAGGTAAAGTTCATTCTTCTTGTGCATGGTTATCCCAGGCACAACTTCAAACTCTATATCTTCCTTCTGCATACCATCAGGCAAGGCCCAATCAAACAAGTAAAGAAGGTTAGCAAGTAAAAGATCCACTGTGACAACTCCCATTGAGAGTCCGGGGCAGATTCTTCTGCCTGCTCCAAATGGTATCAACTCGAAATCATTCCCCTTAAAGTCGATATCACTATCCAAAAACCTCTCTGGTAAGAACTCCTCCGGGTTCTCCCAAGATTCAGGGTCCCTTCCGATAGCCAATGCATTTACGAAAACCAAGGTTTTTGGCTTGATTCTGTAGCCATGTAAAATGGTTTCTTTTGTTGTTTCTCGAGGTACTAAAAGAGGAACAGTAGGATATAACCTCATGATTTCCTTTACCACTGCCTTCATATAGGCGAGTTTTGGAAGATCATCCTCATCTACTTTATCCTTCTTTCCGACCACATGCCTCACTTCCTCTTGCACTTTCTTCATTACTTCAGGGTTCTTAATGAGTGCTGCCATTGCCCAAACCACTGTCGCCGAGATAGTATCTGTTCCAGCTACCAATACATCCTAGATCATAGAAGAAGAACAATAAATAATTTGACCAATACATCTTGAAAGTGAAAAAGCATTTCTATACTTGTAGCAAGAACCTAAACTAGACTACAAAGTTATAATGCATAAAAACTCTACGGGTTAATTGCTTCAAAATGTATTATACTTGCTACTTTTTGTTATTGTGTGTACTGAATTTTCAATTTTAATTTTTGTGTATTTGTGTATATTTTGTGACCATTTTACCTTTACTTTTCTCAAATTTCAAAGGGTAAAATGGTCCTTTTACATGGCCGAATAGTCACAAAATATACACAATAATTGAAATTTAAAAGTTCAGTACACACAGTAAGAAAAGAAAAAGTTCAGTACACACAATAACAAAAAAGGACAAGTATGATACATTTTCAAGTAATTAACCCAAACTCTTCTCATCTCAAAAACAGGGTATATGCTACTATGCTAGTATCATAGGCATATATTATATATTCAGATAACAGATACCCAAATTTAGAACATAATTATACAAATGTACAAGATACATTTATCCTTTCAACCATTTGTGTGACAAATTGATATGAAATCCATTATCAAGCAGATATTTCAAGAAGACTCTTTAACCACAAAACAACCAAATAGGACGACAAAACTTTGTAAATATGTTCATTTACACTGAATCCATTTTGTGAAAATGATGGAGAAAAATAATAGATGTGCTATTATGATTTTCAACTTACCTTTAAACATAATTTAATGAACACTAACTTTAACTACAAATCAATGTTAAATTTACAAAAAAATTGAAAACTTAATTGAAATTTGATTCTTAAATTCTTTTTCTTGCTCTTCTCTAACATTTTGTATGAACATTATAGTTATAAAATCTCTAAGAATATAACAAGATGTTTATGCATGGATTTCACTGCACAAGAAAAAAAAAATATTGATTGCAAAATCCAAATCAAGCTAACGGCTATAATGTTATTCAGCGAATACAGAGAGCATAAAGTTATTACCATCAGCATGGCTTTAATGTGATCGTTTGTGAGGTTGAAGAGTTGGTCTTTCTTGAGTCTTAATAATATGTCAATAAAATCTTCTTCTTGTTCATGTGACGTTTGGTCTTTACGATTGATGTGTTCATCAATGAGTTTTTGGTAAAACAAATCAAAATATTGAAAGCATCTATCTAGCCTGTTCGTCTTGCCTAACAACCTATCAACCAAACTTGCAAAAGGCAAACCAGGCCAAAGATCTGAAACAAAGAAATTCGCCATCATGGCTTGAACTTCAAGGAGTAGGCGAAGAACCTGCTTTCTTTCATGTCCTTCTTGGTACCTCTTTCCAAATCCCACTCTCATCGCTATAGTACTCGCCACACTCTTTGTGATTTCACTCAAGTTTACTTGCTTAGCCGAAAGAGCTAGCCCATGTATAGTTTTCATGGCATTAGAGACCTCATCTTCTCGAATATACCTATAAGATTGTACTCTCTTAGGGCCTAACAAATGAACCATAAAAATCTTTCTCATCTCTCTATAATACTCGTTGTAAGGTGAAAAAATGAGTTCGACGCCATTGTAAGATATCTTTTGTTGTCCAAACAACGTTGGCCTGCTACAAAAGATAATATCTTGGGTTTTCAAGACTTCTTTAGCTAGACTCGCGGAAGAAACAACGATAGCTGGGATGAAACCGAATTGAAGAGATACAACTGGACCATACGACTTGGAGAGGTTCCATAGGTAGGTATGTAGGTGTAACTGATCAATCTGGTGTAAGTTTCCAATGAAGGGTAGTCCATGAGGGCCTGGTGGAACGGATTGAGGTTTGCTTTTGATGATTTTTGGAAGAAGGTAGAGGAGCGATAGAAGGGGAAGAGACATAACAAGAAAAAGAAAAGGCAGTGCCATAGTTGATACGTTACGAAACTCTACTTCTTTTTGCAACGCAAAGCAAGATTTCTTGAAAAACCAGCAGCTGAGCTACTGAAAAGCAGGACCTTAGGCTATAAGAAACAGAAAACACACCACAGATTTTAGATTAAAAACACCAAAGAGATGAGTATTACGATAGCTATCTAGATATGATGCAATATAACATTATTGCAGCAGAGAGAGAACTGCATGTGGTCCTTTTCTACTTAAGGACAAAAAGATAAACCTTATGTGGTGAAGAAAGAGCAAACAAAAAAATTCTATGGCGATGTAGACTTTTTTCTTCTGAACGACAAATAATTTTATATAAAAACCAGCGAGAAGCTAAAGATTACACCACTCCGATAAAAAGCAAATAAAACACCAAAAGAAAATATCACTGACCATGTCTAAACTATTTAACCATCACTTGATGGTTTTTATTTCTAAATACGTTAACGTATTAAATTTCTCTTGATAAACTGATAAAGTATATAGACGAAATCAAATCAAAGTCACTTATTTGAACAAGCAAGTGAAAAATCTAGGAGTAAATTTCAACTATGTGCTGATTTGAAAAAGCATGGACACACTTGTGCTTCTTTCAGAATAGTATTCACAAAATATGATTTTGGTAATAAAAATAAATAAATAAATATTTTTATATAAATTTAATATCTCTTTCATCTCTTTAGCTCTTGCACCCCTATGTTCTCATTTATTTTTTTCTCTTTTTCTTTTTACAAATATACAACACCTTATTTTCTAATTCATTTGCTTAAAAATTATGAATTGTTTTTCAAAAGCTTAAACAACCAAGTATTATATTATTATATCTCTTCTTTTCAATTTTAATACTATGCGTAATTAGCAACCCATAACTATAAGTAACTGCATACGTTTATGATGAATTGAAGTAAATTAACGAAAATATAAAAAAAGCACATACAAATCAGATGGGTATAAATCTAATTATTTTAAAGACAAAGTCGCAAATCTAAAATAGAGTGGTAGTGGTCAATATTTAGAAAAAACCTTTAGAGAAGGGAAATGTATTTTAAGTTTAGTTTTAATCGAAAGCATAGATTTGGAATGACTATTTGACACAAGCATAAAGATGTACATGAATTGAAAAAGCAGCACACTCTGAGAAATGACTTATATAAGAATGGCATAGAAAACTCATATGTCAAATAACGGTTATGCATATAATTAATGTTGTAACGTGAGTATTTCTTATTACACAACCGTTATTTGACATACGGGTTTTCTATGCCATTCTTCTTGTGCAATAGTATTTAGTTTTCTTGAAAACTTTATGCGCGCCTTTGACTATAAATCTTATATGATGGCATATACAAGTAAAACATGTCATCATGCACAAATTCATTGGACAATCTAAGTGTGAGAGTAAACTCGAACTGGGGTACACTTCATGCATAATCATACATCATACATACATATGTAATACACACGTTTGAAAACATATCAACCTGAGTAACACATGTTCATCATACCAGTTGTCATTTGTTAAGGATACACAAATGGATTATTTAAACTTGCATGTGTAAGATACCAGTAGTCATTTGCCCTTTTAATTTGGAGAATTGGAGTTAAAATGGGCTAAAAGACAAAGGTCCTTCTTATTGGTCATGGTTAACCCTGGCAAAACCCCAGAGTCTATATCTTCTACCTTAGTACCATCTGGCAATCCCCAATCAAACGAGTAAATGAGATTTGCAAGAAAAAGCTCCACCGAATTAACTCCCATTGAGATTCCAGGACAGATTCTTCGACCAGCCCCAAATGGGATGAGCTCAAAGTCACTCCCTTTAAAGCCAATATCACTGCCTAAAAACCTCTCCGGTGAGAACTCCTCGGGATTCTCCCAAGATTCAGGGTCTCTTCCAATAGCCATAGCGTTCACATAAACTAACGTTTTTTGCTTGATTTTATAGTCAAGTAAAATAGCGTCTTTCATTGTTACTCGTGGTATGAGAAGTGGAGCCGCGGGGTACAGTCTCATGACCTCTTTTACCACTGCCTTAAGATAGGTAAGTTTTGGAAGATCATCTTCATCTACTTTATCTTTATTCTGAACCATCTTCCTTACTTCTTCTTGGGCTTTCTTCATCACTTTTGGGTACTTTACTAGTGTTGTCATTGCCCAAACTAATGTAGCCGCACTATTATCAGTTCCAGCTACCAATATATCCTGATTGAAAGAGACAAAAAGGAAACAGTTATATAATTACGGGATTGATGTCCAAATTAAAGACCCTACTTTGAGACAACAACACAGTATATAAAGGATATATAAGTCAGCTTGGCTTTGGCCGATATCAAAGGTGACCCACCAATTAGGAAGTTCTTGGTTCAGGTGACTACAGTCTACAAGTAAAAGGGGTGACCAACTTTATTTTTTTAAAGTTAATTATTTTAATTCCAGAAACATCAATATAATTTCCATCAAGCAATTAATTAAATGTATTGTAGTAGGAATTATGTGAAAATAGTCTTAGCTTTACCGTGAGCATAGCTTTAATGTGATCATTAGTGACCTCAAAGGAATCCGAGAGTTGATCATTCCTGAGTTGTAATAAAATGTCAAGAAGGTCTTTGTGCTCCTCATTTGGTTTGGAATATTCAGGGTCAAGGTGTTCATCAATTAGTTTTTGGTAAAATGAATCTAAACCTTGCAAGCACTTCTCTAGCCGATAAAATTTTCCCAGTAACATGTCAATCAAACCGACAAGAGGAAAATCTGGCCAAAGATCCGAAATAAAGTAGTTTGTTATCGTTGCCTGAAGTTCATGAAGAAGTCGAAGAATCTCCTTACTTTCATATCCATCTTCATACCTCTTGCCAAAACCAATTCTTGTTACCATATTGCTCATAACGAAATGGGCAATTTCACTCAAGTTTACATGCTTAGACGAAAGTGCTAGCCCATGTATCTTCTCCATGGCAAGTGAGACCTCATCTTCACGTATAAACCTAGAATACTGTAGCCTTTTTGGGCTAAACAAATAAACGGTAAATATCCTTCTCATCTCCTTCCAATTCTTGTTGTATGGTGATAAAGCCACATCAATGCCATTGTAACTTACCCTTTGTAGGCCATGAAATGATGGCCTACTACAAAAAGTAATATCTTGAGTTTTCAATATTTCTTTAGCTACACTTGCGGAAGAAACAACGATGGCTGGAATGAAACCAAGGTTGAGGGATACAACTGGACCGTAGGATTTGGAAAGGCTCCACATAGAAATATGAAGGTTTGATTTATCGATCTGGTGCAAGTTTCCAATGAAGGGCAGTCCATGAGGGCCTGGTGGACTACGAAATTGACCCTGGACGCTTGATTTCGATTTGCTTTTGATGATTTTGGGAAGAAGGTAAAGGAGAAATAGAATTGGAAGAGACGCAAGTAGAAATTGAAGAGAGTCCATTGTTGATATGTTATTCTGATGTAAAATGTTTGGTTATATAGGATATACATAAGAAGAAAAAAAATGAATTACAAAGTGACTTAAACTTTAATGGCTGTTTGGTAAATTTGACTATTTGATAAATTTGGTAAATTGCCTAACTTGTTCCAAGTTTTGGTATTTGAGTTTGGACTAAAGATCAAATGAGAAGAATCCTTAAAATAAGAATGATGAGAAATAACTATAACTACACGCTAGAGATGAATCGATTTGAATTAGATGCATCCCTAATCTTTTAGATGCATCATAGTATATTTTTTAGCTAAACATTAGATGCATATACATATATTAGATGCATCATACTACTTTGCATCGTTTCACTTCAAAATCATTTTCAAAACTAATTATGATGCATCTAAATGAATATAGATGCATATTATTCAAGCCGATGCATCTCAAATATGCGGTTATAGTTATTTCTCATTCTTTTCATTTTAAGTTTTCTTCTCACTGGATCCCTTATCCGTTGAGTTTGTTTAAAATTAGGAAACTCTTTGATGACGGTTTGTTTAGTCGATAAATAGAGATCATTAGTATTATAATTCTTTGTACCTTTGGAATTAGAATTTGATACATTTGATTTGGAATTTTGTACTTGTTACTTTTGAAAATTGGTTTTGTATTTGGTTTGATAGTTTTGAATAAGGCTTCTACTTTGTTTGTCGACTTTGCTATTTGTTTCATCTCTTTGATTATCAACAAGTGGTATCATAGCTAGGTTTGTTTAACCATGAAAAAAGGAAGAAAAAAATTGCTACAGGTTCATTTGGATGGAAGTTTGTTTGTTTTGGAATTGAAGATTATTTGTTTTTGGAATTTGGTACTAAAGAATTCGTGTTTAGGAATTGAAGATTATTTGTTTTTGGAATTTGGTACTAAAGAATTCATGTTAGGGAATTCTGGTTAGTGTTTTTTGTTCTTTAGAAACTTCATCAAGTGGCTTGAAAATGCTTTCGGCTTCCATATTAGTGGACTTGGGCCTTACTATATTGAATTAGGCTTTGTATTATATTCCAGGCTTTATTGGAATTGTTCGACTAACATCAGAGTGTTTCGTTCACAAGCGACAATGGTATTTGTTTGTTTTTAGTTTGATTTCTTTTGGTACTTGAAGACAAGATTTTGGATCAGTTTAGAGACTTCGTTTGGAACATATTTTGTGTTGATCGATTCGTTTGGGGTTTTTGAATGACCGGTTATTTGATGAATAACCATCCATTAGGTTAATTGTATTTGTAATTTGGAATTCGTATCGTAATTCTTATTAAATAAGCGGGTCATTCGATTTATCCGTATCATATTTGGTGCGTTTGAATTATTATAGCCAGTTCGTCAAGTTATTTATTAACTTGAATTTGTTTGATTCTAGGATAATAAGTTTGAAGTTGGACCGTAATACTTATTAAATAAGTGAGTCATTAGAATTTGAATATGATATTTGAATTTGTGGATCGATTTGGTGTTTGAAGAGTTGGTTATTGATCGGTTGTTTGGAACTTGTTCGATCGTTGGAAATTTGCTAATTTGAAATTATGGATCTTCGTTTTTCGGACTTTTGAAGTTGGTTGCCTGAATTTGATTGTCTTTGTTGATGATCGTTTGAGCCGATTTGTTTGTTTGGTTGACCTTGTTATGTCTGGTTGTTTGTTTTGAATTCATCGGCATTTGTTTTGGATTGTTTTTAGGAGTTGGTTGCTTATTTTGAATAATTCTAGTAACTCTAGCGTTTGGAATTTAATTTGAAGCCGGTGGAAAAATTTAAGTCATGGTGGAGATTGTTAAAAAAGTGACTTAAATTTTAAGGGTTGTTTGGTAAATTTGGTAAATTGTGTGGCTTGTCCCACAAGTTTTGGTATTTGAGTTTGTTTAAAATTAGGAAACTATTTGATGA
Organism: Chrysanthemum lavandulifolium; assembly: GCA_022545495.1. Lineage (NCBI taxonomy): Eukaryota > Viridiplantae > Streptophyta > Magnoliopsida > Asterales > Asteraceae > Chrysanthemum > Chrysanthemum lavandulifolium. Next base: position 217,076,803 of record CM040244.1, read on the forward strand.
CGGTTTGATTAGTCTGGATAGAATTTTTTGTACCTTTGGAATTTGGTATATTTAAATTGGAATTTTATACTTACTACCTTTGAAATTTAGTTTTGTATTTGGTTTAATAGTTTTGAATAAGACTTCCGCTTCATTTCTTGATTTTGTTATTTGATTCGTTCTTTGAATTACCATATGTTACATTAGTTTTTCTCTTTTTCATAAATGAATTGACAATGTTTGTATTTAAATTTCTGATTGTGTGGGCGCTAGCTAGAAGTTTCTCTCCTCCATAAATGAATCTCGATTACTTTTTGAAATTTTTAAGAAGAAACACCAATGGATATAGTTTTAGTTTTGAAAACTAGTATGAATGGATATGAAGCAAAGTTTTATCTATTCGAGGCCCTTATTGTAGAAAAAGATGGATTAGATGCATAATTAGGGGTAACATATTTCCGTTAGCTCTCCATGTTAGAATAGACCATTAGATATATGTATTTTCGCTAGTCTACTACTTGCAAGTGCATAGAATTAGTTTTGAGCTAAAGCTAGCATTTGACGGATTGCAAATCCATTCAAAGTTTCAAACCAATCAAGATTAAACCCTTGGTTTTGTTTGTGATCCAATGAGAAAGAGAAACTTAACATCGTCACATAGAGTGTTGATCCCGGTTTCTTTGTGTTAAAGGTAGGGGTGTTCATGGGTTGGGTAATATCCGAATAAACCGAAAACGAAACGAACCGAACCGAATTTGTCAAAACCGAACCGAACCGAATTAAATATTTGGTTTTCGGTTCGGTTATGGGTTTAGCCATCCAAACCGAAAACCGAATTCAAATAAATTTATATATTTTTTTATATATTTATATATAAAAAAATATTAAAACTCTTTTATATTATATATATATAACATTTTTTGAGCTTGAAATTTTTTTCTTTCTAAAAATATATGTAAATAAATTAATAAATAATTAAATTTATGTAATTCGGGTTATTCGGTTCGGTTTTCAGTTATGGGTATTCGGTTTTCGGTTATTCGGTTCGGTTTAATCAATTTAAGTTCGGTTCGGTTCAGTTTTCAGTTATACCCAGAAAAAAAAATTAACCGAATAAATCGAACCGAACAATTCGATAACCGAACCGATGAACACCCCTAGTTAAAGGTGGTTATAAATGAGTCCTATTATTGATTTAAATGTTGGTAAGGCAATTCATCAATTGTTTTTCTTCTTTACGTCTTTACTTGTTCAGATCTAAGGAAATCATATTAATAAATTAATAGAACTGAATGATCTTTTGGACAACTATCATGTATTACGTAACTCGGTTGATGAAGTTCCAAAAATGTAAATTTAGTAAAAGTTTGATCTAATTTTAAAGGAATGCTAGAAACACAAAATAAAAATAAAAATAAAAATAAAATCTACACTGTTATTTGTGGATGTACTATAAAAAAGAGAGAATTTAAAAGGAAGTGAGAGAGTGCCACAAATTTGATGACATGATATTGTGTATTTGTGTGGATATCTATACTACATTATAATGTATTTAGGACTTTTTATAAAAGGAAGTCTTAAAATTATAAGCCTACACATGTTACTATAATTAGTAATTCATATAAGACTAAAATACACCGTTGGTCCCTAAACTTGTATCGGAAGATCGCGATGGGACGAAACCGGGCATAATCATCGCCACGGTCCAAGCAGACTCCATTAAATGCCGATTGGTCCCTTGACCAATAACGGCGTTGTCAGCGTTCCGTTATACCCAAAATAAACCCGTAATCATAGATGCTGCTGAGGGTAGAATAGTCATTATGTGGTATACATGTAGAACATGTCTTGTCCAATTTCCGCCATATTGTACAATATAACAAAACCGGGTACTCATTGCTCATCCCAAACTTGTTTTGGAAGCCTACCGAAAACCCTAAGGCAATGTCATCATAAAATCAAATAATCGAGTAAGAAAATAACAAACAACCACCTTGGATTTACTCGTGGCGAGTAAGGAATATCCTTTATATGATGATCGTGAAGCGGAGGAAAGAGCTGCGGTCGAGGAGATATTGTAAGTCTTTTTGGTTAGAGCCTATTACAATCATATGTTAGTACGATTGATTAAGTTATTCCCTTTTAGGTAACTTTAGCTTAACAAAGTTTTTGTACATTTTTTATCTGTGGGTGAACACGGATCGTTTAGCATGATGTTCCATTATGAAGGTACATTCAAATACTTTCCGGTAGGATATATCAAGGAGGCAAGAAATGCCTTGTTGATCTTGTGAAAATAAAAGAGGTATCTGTTGATGAAATGGATGCTCTCATGACCCAAATCGGTTATGAGTCCGACAAACCAATTATTTCTACTTTGTTAATCACAGTTTGTACATTAGGCGACGGTTTGTTTTCTTTGCGTGAACTCGCTAATCTAGACTTGTTGAAAGATGTTGTCATCTGACATAAGGCGATAGGCGTGTATGTTGAAATAGGGAAGACTAGATTAGAATTTTGTGAAATGTCCCCACAATCAATTAAGGCGTGTTTTGGGAGATGGATGAAGATAGGAGAAAAGTTGCTCTGCGGCTATTCAATCATGTTGTAGACGGTTGGTGTTAGATGATATAGATAATGAACACGCCTAGATCCGTTTATCCAACTTACACAATTGCTGTGGACGTCAATGATATTGGTGAAGCTAGCAATTTGCCAAACATTGAGCCACTATTTTCCACCTTAGATCGCTCATTTGCTAGCCAACTGTTCAAAGCGGTGGCGTGCTTTAGTAGTTGTTGATGAGGACAATGCTCTAAAGGAGCACGATAATGTTGAGGTTAATCTGTTTAGAGTGATTCGGGAAGGACTTTGACAACGGTGGAGCAAGACTAGTTGATGTCAATAACACCTTTGAGGAGCACGAAAATTTTGAGGTTAATCTGTTTCAATTGACACGGAGAAGCATTTACACAAAGCGAGCGGACCACTACTTGATGTGAATAACGACTTTGAGGAGCATGATGTGGATGTAAGTCTGTTTCAACCGACTCGGGATAACATGGAAGAGGATCACGTTGTTGATCTTAGTCATTACAAGCGAGTGACACTAGTGAATTTGGCAATGCAGTTGAACCAAATCAAGATAACACTTGTCAAGAGAATGATGCGACTTGGTATGCTACAAGTAGGTCGATCTTGATTCGGTGAAGAAGGAACAACATGTTATATAAGTGATGACATGCGGTTGGTAAATGATTTACGTGATGGTTGATGAAGTATTTTGCGGTGACCATGTTAGTTTCAACACGCGCACTTTGCTAATGGCGTTTATACCACTTTTTCTATCTTGGTCGGAGTTTGCTCTGCAGGGAAGTAAAAAGCTAGTAAGAGAGCATTCAATAGAAACTAGGAGGAGTTGTTTTTGAAGAATGACAAAACAAGAATAAGGGTCGGTGTGGGGTTGTGTTCCAGTTTGAGGCCCAGTGAAGGTCTGGGTGGATATTGGCCCATCTAGAAGTCCATTAAGCGAAGGGTATAAGAGCATTGCTTTACGCCAAAAGGACCCTTGAAATACTACGCCCATGGCTATTGTTTGTCGGCGGGAATGGTGAGGCAGTGTCGGTCGGTCGGAACATATAATGAGCAACACACTTGTTTGCAATCAAGGAAGTCGAGCTTTTGACCTTCGCTATATCTCATGAAAATTACGGCACAAGTTGAAACAAATCCGAGCTTCTGTCGGTCGGTGCATAATCAACTTACCAACCAATACGACCTTCAAGTGTCCTGCGGAAGGTATAAGGGCCAAAACCTAGCTATAAAAGCCATCGGGGTCAATTCAAGCTTCAATTTACCATGTTGAGAGATTATGTTCAAGAGTTGCGAAGACAAACCCTAATACAACAGTGGAGATGAATGTGGAGCGACCTCCGGATGAGTCTCTTCCAACGGAGAATTCAAGAGAGTGTATGTTTGTTTAGGTGCCCAAGCAAGGATTTAAAGATTGTGGGAGATCGTTGTTGGGTGGTTGCTTTTCAATTCGTGGTCCTTTCAATGGTCAATGATGGCATTTGTGGAATTGATAGCAACAATGGTATATACCCTTTCGCTTATGCTTTTGTTGATTCGGATAACATAGGATCATGGACTTGGTTTCTTCATTGTTTATCCGATGATTTAGCACTTGGGCCAATTTCAAGCATCACTTTTATTCTCGACATGAATAAGGTACTCTCTTACTCTGTTCATGAATTTAAGTCTCTTTGTTTTGAAAAAGACAAGTAAAGATATTTGATTTTGTGCGGGATATAAGTAGAGTCAGAAGAAGTTTTGAAAGTGCGAGAACACAGATTACGTATTAAAAGCATACATGAGAAAATGAAATTGCAATGGAAAGGTAGGGCCTATAAAGACCATACGTGGAAATGTGCAATGACCTCAACTGTTATCAGTTTCAAAGCTATGGTCGATCTCAAGAAACTTAATCAACCAGCCCATGATTGGTTAAGTAAGATACCACCGATCCATTGGTCAAGGTCGCATTTTTCATGTAAGTGATCTATCTGTTTCACTTACTTTGTATTCGTAAATGCAAGATATAAGCAGTTATAATTAATACATGTTTATTACTTGTCATCTTTAGGAGAGCTACTTGATGTGTTACTTAATAACATGTGTCAAGTGTTTCATGAGAAAATTAAAGAGGGTTAAGCAAACCTATTATTACTGACCTTAGAATACATCGGGAATATTGTATGAAGAGGATAATGCATGTTCTTATGGTGATTGAGAAGAGTGATGGGCCATTAACACCAAGCTGTACAACACATGCTAGAGGCTATTAAGAAAGAGGTCATTAAGTATAATGTGTTATGGAATGGGGATCTAAGTTTCGAGTTAGTGGACCATGGGGTGACCAATGTGTAGTTAATGTTGTACACAAGACTTGTACTTGAAGGTGGGAGATAACAGGTTTACCATGTAAACATCTTTGTTGCTACCAATTGGAATATGGCTTTAAATGGCCAACAAGTCGGGCTGAGAAACATGGGCTCATCCTTGTTACTATCTTCTCACTTGGGAGGCTACCTACAAACACCATGTCCGACTATAACTAGCGGTGTACATTGGGAAAAACCAACTATGCCAACAACAATTGTTCCACGAAACCGAAACAAACCCTTTGCCATAAAGGTAGAAAAGAGTTAGGATAGCACACGAAACTAAAGAGATTGTGAAGGATGGTGTCGTCAAGGGCTTGGAAGAGTGTCGGTGTAGTATTTGTGGCATTCTTTGGACACAACCGGTAACATGCCTAGGGTATGGTGGAGCTCAACATAGTGGAGCGCCAATAAGGTAAATGTCAAAAGGTGCCTACTAAAGGCTGCAGGAAAAAAAGACATCCCAAATGTAAAAGGTAGCGGCAGATAAAGAAGGCAAGAAGGTGCGGGTGTTGTTCTAGAAAGCCAAGTTAGTGCGAGTTCAAGGAAGTGGTGTTCAATCTACAAATCAAGAGCCGAGGCGAAGATCCCATCATACATGATGCATCCCTGTCACAATCCCAGCAACTTCAAGCTGAAGCATTTGCCGATCCCATCATGCATGAGCAATCTGATTCGTTTTTTCTTAGTGTGGTGAAATAAACACAATATCAATATATCAAATTAAACGTGAAATCTGACAAATCAACCTTTTAGGAAAAGGGTTAACGTGCCAAACCTCCCGAATGTGATAAAAGTGATACCGGGAAAGTGATTTCCCCGGGTCGTGTCCCAACGAGGCGTGAAATTGACGGTGTCGTTGAGTTTCGTGATTAGGACTTGAATTGGTTAAACAAATTTGGATTTGTGATTTACGTTATTCTACAAATTAAAGAACGGGAATGAAAACAAAGCAACTAAAACAATGTAAACTCTAAATAAACTACTACTAAGCCTAAGTAACAATAAAACGACGTTAAACTACATCCTAGGGTGCTAAAATGTAAAAACGCTAAAAACCGGAAACAAACCGAGCCCCCGAAAGTGAAAAATATGCAATTTAAGTCCTACGAGTGCAAAAACAATTTTCCTACATTCTACATGACTAAAAATGATTTTAGGAAAAAGCCGGGTATTTTTTTCGACTTTTTATTTATTTATTATGAATTAAAAACTGAAAAATAGAAATTAAATGTTTAAAAATATCAAAAATAATTGGAAAAAAACGAAACTTTTCAGGAAAAAACTTTTTGGTAAACTAAATCTAAGAAAAATTAGAAACTTGAAAATTCAGCAACCAATAAGCAGAAAATAAGCTAAAGGCCTTATTTAGTATTAAAAGTTAAAACGTATATAAAGCAATTAAGTGTGCAAAGAATGACAAGAAAGACCCAAGGGCAAAGATGGATTTGTGAGTTGCGTGTGAGGCGTGGGAAGGGTGTTCAGGAGGTCTCAGGTTCGAACCTGTAGGCACCCTTTTGGTTCTTTTTGATTTTCTTTGAACTTTTTTTTTGCTAAACTAACTTATGAATAAGCTAAACAAATAACTTTTTAACTACTCCTAACTAGTTAAAACACCTAATAAGCAGAATCAAGAACTGAAATCAAGACAGAAATGTGTTTTTATTTTGAAGCTTAAACAAACATTTACATGCAAAGTGAAATAAAACTAAAACAAGCTAACTTGAACTAAAAAGCTACTGATGATTTAAAAATAAGCTGAGTTACTATTAAAGAAAGTAGAAATAAGCTAAAATGAAAATGGAAATAAGCAGTACTTAAAGTAACATATTCTATATTTAAGCTACTAACCAAACAGACCCTATTTAAACTTGCAAAAGCTTCTAAAAGCTAAAAAGATACCTAAAAAGCTACAAGGGATTCTAAACTGAACTAACTATAATTAAATACTACTTACATCTTTAACATATTCAACTAAGCTAAAAGAGATGAATTAAGTACTCCTAAAAGGCTACTGCTGTAGCAGCAGAGAAGTGATAGAAGTGAGAGTTTAAAATCCTAATTAAGCACTCAAATTAAATTTCTAAAGGGCAAGCAAGGAAGAGCAAATAAACTTAATGCTATAATCTGCCTAAAGCATAAAAAATCTAACAACTAATACATCAAAATAAGTTGAAAATCGAATGAACTGTCGAGAGGATGATTACCCACTCGTGCGAGCGGGTTTAGTCAAACTTCCAACTTCAAGGCAAGTGCAAGACATACTCAAAACATTTTATGATTTTTTCCTTTTGACGGTGATTACACAAGCTAGTGAAATCTCTATTTTTATTTTTAAAATTAATAGCACAAGTAAAACTTGACTAAACCGCTTGTAAGAAAACGTGAACTTTTTTTTTTTTTTTTTTTTTTTTTTTTTTTTTTTTTTTTGAAACCAAAGACAACTTGAATACTGTTAAATCTTGTAAAATCTTTTCCCAATTCAATGAACTTGTTTAGGACACTCAAAAGATGTTTGACTTCACTGATCAAAGTGGGTAAAAACCACTTTGACCCATTTAAAAAGCTTAAACCAAACACTCCTCTGGATGCAGAAAAATTGCTTAAACAGATTAAAAAAAAACTAACTCTTGACTTTTCTTTTATCAAATCTAAATTACAACTTATAAGAACTATTTTTTCCTTTGACTGAACAACAATGAACTACAAGCAAATAAGCACTAATTGCTTATTTGCCTCTAAAATAGAAAATGGCCAGATTCACAAACATGAACGAGAAGTTAACTGCATAAAATTTAAGTAGTACTGGAATGAAAAAATAAAACAGAAATTAAATTGGATTGACTGAAATCAAAATGACATTTAAATTAAATCGCAAGAAAGTAAAGTGGGACTAGAACAAGATTTTCTAGACAAGTTCAAAACTTTGGCTACAATGGATTATTTATACTAAAAGTTCCTATGGTCTTCTTTCTTCCTTCTTTTGCTTCTTGTGCTTCTTTTGTGAGATAAAACAAACAAAGACCCAACTTGTGCTTCTTCTGTGATCATCCAAGCCATCAATTAGTTAGGTACAATCTTTGCATCAATCTGAGCCGTCTATTACTTGGCAAGGGGAACACGTGATATAGCTTTGGAGCTGGTGAAGATAGGTTGAGTGGAGCAGGAAAAGAAGTGTCGGGTAGGTTTGAGTTCTGACTTAGCGGTAAAAGGATGGGTTTTATTATTTTTTTTTCTGTGTTCTTGTTGTGGTTTATGGGATTAAGAGAAAGGGAAGAAATGGGGAAGGGGTAAAAGGGATGGTTTATTTAATTAAAAAGGTTAAAAAGTGTTTTGTAAAAATTGTATTTTTTTTTTTTTATACTTTTGAAAACTAAAAATTGGGTTTAAGAAAAATACAATTTTTTTACAAAATGGGTTTTTAAAATAGAATTTTGGTTTAAAAGGTATTTTGGGTGTTATCGGTATCGGGAAGATGGTAAAATTTGGTTTTTGGTTTCGGGTTAGGTTTTAACGTTTGTTTTCCTACTCTCACTCCAGAAACGCGTCCCGGCCTATGAAAATGTAGAAAATGCACTCCCGGCACCGGCTTCTCAGCACTTTTATGATTTTGGCTCATTTTTGCTCGTTTTAGCTCTGTTTTCAATCCTTTTGTACCTGCAAGACATAAAACACACTCCAAGGATATTTTTGACATAATTTGATCGTATTTGGGTATTTTTAGTCATTTTTGAGGTCTTAGGCGGGTAAAAACGATGAGTGAATAAGCACTTATCACAATCCCAGTCTGATTTTCAGATTCAGTCAAGTGATGTTCAAGCAGTTTCTGCTTCAACCCAGACTGCTACACGAAGAATGACTAGGAAGCGGTGCCTTTGGAAAGAATGATGGCCTCACCATAGGTCAAATCTGTTATGCTAATTATCTATACAATATTTCATCTAGTTTACTATTTATTTTCTATGGACAAGTTATGTAATCTAAAACATATCGTGTGTGGGTGTGTAATCAGTAAGCGCTCATGCTTTGAAAAGTATGCAATTTTATGCGGTGGAATTATATCCATTTGCATTAACTATGGAACCATGTCATTATTGTGTATTTTTGAGATTGACTAAGCTTGATGTGTGAATAGTTTGCGTCAAAAGTAACCAAAGCTAAAATAGAACATCATAAGAATGTTGACATTTAAAAGTCAACCCTAAACACATTGCAAACCATCGCATACCCATGAGGCATAGAAAATCGAAACAAACAAAAGCGAATACTTCATAACAAGGTTACTACAATTCAAGATACACAACATTAACCAACTAGCCTCATTACATAAAAGGTTAAAACGTTATCCCAATGCATAAACAATGAAGAACAACATCAACTTAGCACCATGTAAATCTTCCACTTCCACACATCACCTTGAGCGACTACTAATCTTGCCTCAAGCTCATTTCTCCCTCAAAGTCACGGTATGATCATTCTTGAGCGAGCACGATTTCGGGATCATACCATCTTATCCACCGACAAGAATACCCCTATTGATGGTTATGACAAGTCATTAAACAACCACCATTGTTACAAACTTACACAAGAAATATTAAGACACACTTACTTGAACAGGACAACCAAAGAATCGACGCCCTGGGTTGGCAGAGGTCCACGAAGTACGAATAATAGCTTGCTTACCACACTAGCAACGTACCATCTTGAAACAATTATCGTTTTGAAGAGGACGGGTTTTGAAGGATAGTTTAGGGATGGGTCATAAATGTAGATCAAACCTTGTTACACACGTATACTAGCTACATAATTGTAGAACGGTTTTATTTAGTACGCTACAGTGAAAGACGGTTTTGCCCTCAGCAAAATAACGTTGACAACGGAAGTATTGGTCAAGGGACCAATCTGGCATTTAATGGGTACTGTTTGGACCCGTGGCGATGATTATGCCCGGTTTCGTCCCATCGCGATCCTCCGATACAAGTTTAGGGACCAACGGTGTATTTTAGTCTTCATATAATTAAGAAAAGAAGCATAATGTACAACACTTGCATGCACATAATTTTCAGACGTACAAGACAAGAAGCATAACGTACACCACTTTAATGCACATATTAAAAAAACAAAACACCACATTAATGCTATTTAATATAGTCAATTAATTAATTGATAAATAAATACAATTAATACAGTTATTAAAATACCCCTAACATAATAAATACAAATTATCAAGCATATTGTACAACCAAATTAAACACAATTCCTACATTAAATGTCACTAATACAAATAATATTCAAGCCCGAACGGGGCAACATGCCAAATGGGCTTGAGCCCAAACGTAGCGCAGTAAAAGCAGACTCGAGCCCGAGCAGGCACGGGCTAAACGAAATTCTTGCAATCAGAATTTATTGTCAAAAATAACATAATAAACTAAAATAAATAATTCACTTGAAAATTTTATTTTAGGGTACCTATCACATAACAGTGGTACCTGCATTAAATGTCACTAATACAAATAATAAAACACATTATACAAATATTAAAGCCCGAGCAGGCAAAATGGGCTTGAGCCCGACAGCAGCGGCCAACGGGCTTGAGCCCGAACAGTCTTGGTCAAGCGGGCTCGAGCCCGAGCACGCGCAGGCTAAATAAAATTCTTGATATCCGTAAATTTATTTCCAAAAAGAACATAATAAACTAAAATACATGATCACCGAAATAATTTATTTCAGGGTACCCGTCGCCGCAACGCGCCGGTACCCTGCTAGTACTTTTATAGTAGTATAACTTTTGTGGTTTTAGCATTCTCGTAATATTATCGTGTTTGTTTTTATTCACATTCGTGAGACTTTTGGTATTTATTACACGGAAAATGATTGGGAAGACTAATTATGTGCCTAAAAATGTGTGGCATGAACCTGATGGTTTATAAAAAAGTGGGTTCTATTGCTGTAGCCATCAGGATGATGCCACATATGGTTAGTCATATCTTTAGGCATATAATTTAGGTCTCCCAATCATTACTCTTATTACACTGCATGTTTAATCTATTTTTACACGAATTAGCTTAACACAATACATTGGGTTAGATTAGCATAGCACCTAAGAAGCAAATTATTCAAAATGACAATGTACGTCAATTAATTGTTGTAGGTGCACTTATTTGACTATTTGCAAAGCCACCATCCATATTTTTGATGGCGCTAATCGTTTACATCAATCTAACCCAAACTATGGCAATTAGAATTATATTATAATGGGCAAATGGCATAAAAAGTTATCAAAGTTAGGGTCCATTTCCAATTAAGGTATTCTACTTTTTTTCTTGCATAAAAAGGTACCCAACAAAATTTTTTGGCGGATTAGGGTTTTTTACGAACGTCCGTTAACCCACTTCGTTAGTATATTACACATTTGGTCCTTGATTTTGTAGATTCATTTCATTCAACGTCCCTCCTCCTCCACCGTCCACCACCACCCTCCTCCTCCACCAACACCGTCTGCCACCATCACCTGCCAACACCACCCGCCGCCGCTACCACCGTCCACCACCACCCGCCACCACCACCGTCCTCCTCCACATGAAAATTAGCTTTTAAATCAGTTTTAGTTTTAAAATCAGTAGTAATGTTTTTTTTTTTTTTTTTATTTAATGAAGAAACTTTCTTTTTACTTACTTGTCCAAATTTCTGTTTATTTGCTCATTACTAATATTCAATTGTTCTTAACAGTCCTTTTTAGTTCTTAAATCAGTTCTTTACAAAAGAAGTCCAAATTTCTGCATTTAAATTAAATTTTCAGTTAAAAATCCCATTAAGGGAGTGTTTGTTTCAAAACTTTTGAATGGGTCAAAGTGGTTTTTACCCACTTTGACCACTGAAGTCAAACGTATTTTAAGTGTCCAAGGCAAGTTGTTTGAGTTAAGAAAAAGTTTTACAAAATTTCTACAGGTTCTAAATTTTCTTTGGTTTAAAAAAAAAATTGAGTTCTGTCAGATTTCCATAGCAGTTTAGTCAAGTTTTAGAAGTGATAAAAATTTGTAAAAAATAAAAATAGTGAGTTTACTAGATTGTTTATCTTGTGTCAAAAGGAAAAAATTCACAAAAATCTTTTACTAGGGCTGCAGTTGAGTGAAAGTGACTGGTTTGATGAAGTTCTGTTCTGTGCAGGATACTCTAGCCCCAACTCCAAGTTTTCTCAGCTTATTTATAAGCTGTAGCAAGATCCTCATAAACCAGATAGTGGGGCAAAAGTTCGTTAGGTTGGTGGTTCTCATGTTCCCAGAAGCTCAAAAGCTAAATCCTCTGACTTATTGATTAAGCCAAAAAGGTACCCTTGGCTGTTTTCTTTGCAACATTCTGAATGACCATGTGTTTTTTTTTTAGTGCTAATTAGATATTCCTTTAGCTTATTTAATGCCTTTTATTGCTTATTAGTAGGTTTAGAATAACTTTAGTCTAGTATAGCTTATTAGGTTCTCCATAGTGTATTTCATTGCTTATTTTATGATTTGGAAGCCAACTTGTGGCTTATTTATAAGCTAGTAAGTCCCATTGGTTTCATTTTTTTCACTGCATCAGGTCCCCAAGCTTATTAGAAGTACCATAGTTTAGTTCTTTGTTTTAGGATTATGGCACTTAGTTTTTAGCTTGTTTGTAGCTTTTGACGGTTTGTTGTAGCTTATAGTCCCTTGGTAACATTGTCCCAAACGACCCTTTAACAGTTCCTTAGTTTTTTTTAAGCTTATTTTTATTTTTATTTTTATCTGCTAACTGCTCGTTTTCACCACCCGCCTGCCAACACCACCCGCAACCACCACCACCGTCCTCCTCCACATGAGGAGGAGCTTGGGGATTGATCTCAGAAGCTTCACGAAGTCTAATCTTTGCCATTGATTCATCTCTTGCATCATTCTTTCAATTCTAAGTCGTTGGATCGACACGATTGGAGAAGCCACATCACAGAAATTTGGACAAGTAAAAAGAAAGTTTCTTCATTAAATAAAAAACATTACAACCGATTTTAAAACTAAAGCGATTTAAAAGCTAATTTTCATGTGGAGGAGAGCGGTGGTGGTGGCGGGTGGTGGTGGGCGGTGGTAGCGGCGGGTGGTGTTGGCGGTGATGGTGGCGGCGGTGTTGGTGGAGGAGGAGGTGGTGGTGGGCGGTGGAGGAGGAGGGACGTTGAATGAAATGAATCGCAAAATCAAGGACCAAATATGTAATATACTAACGAAGTGGGTTAGCAGACGTTAGTAAAACCCAAATCCGCCAAAAATTTTGTTGGGTACCTTTTATGCAAGAAAAAAACTAGAATACCTTAATTGGAAATGGACCCTAACTTTGATGCCTTTTTATGCCATTTGCCCTATTATAATATATATTGCCGACGGAGTAGAGAGAAAAAATGATGACATGACATTATATATTAACCGTCAGACCAACCTAAGATTTCATCCGCGCCATGTAAATTGACGTTTGACTTTGACTAATTTATTCACATGTAAAGGTGGTATGAGTTGAGATCAATATAAACCTCATATTTACCATAGATCTAATAAACTAATCTTAACCATTCATTTTTAATCAAAGTTAATAAAAAACCATTTTCCACCTTTTTTTTTTAAAACAACATATCTTGCAAACGGTAAATCTTCAAACTATAAAAAATACACAATCGCGACGAGAATTAAATTATATTTCTATTAATATGCACTTTTCTATATTTTCGACAAATTTTTTTTTTCAAAATTTCCGCCCAGAAAAATCATATATGATTTTCAAAAATCATATATGATTTTTACAAATCATATATGATTTTCAAAAATCACATATGATTTGTAAAAATCGAATCATATATGATTTTCACAAATCATATATGATTTTTCTTGGCCGAAATTTTGAAAAAAAAAATCGTTAAAAATATATAGTAGTGCATATATATAGAAAGATAATTTAATTCTCGTCGCGATGGTATGATTTTTATCGCGTAACAATTAACGGTTTGCGAGATATTTAATTTTTTTAAAAAGGGTGAAAGTTTATTTTAAGAAAAAAAAGAATGGCTATTATTAGTTCATCGGATCTATGGTAAATTTGAGATCTATATTGAACTTTTGCCAAAGTGGTATATGAAGGGCAAAATTTATTAAGATGATGATAACTAAAAACAACAAACTACTCCTATTTTCTTGGCTATTCTAAATCCTCTTTGTTCATCCTCTTGGACACTACAAGGCTTAGAGAGTTGAGATCAATATAAATTTCATATTTGCCATAGATCCAATAAAGGAATTTTAGCCATCCATTTTTGATCAAAATTAATAAAAAGACAATTTTCACCCTTTTTTTAAAAACAACATATCTTTAAACTACAAAAAATACACCACCGCGACGAGAATTAAATTATCTTTCTATAGATATGCACTTCTTTATGTTTTCGACAAACTTTTTTTTTTCAAAAATTACGCCCAGAAAATCATATATGATTTGTAAAAATCAAATCATATATGATTTTTCCAAATCATATATGATTTTTACAAATCACATATGATTTGCAAAAATCATATATGATTTGTAAAAATCGAATCACATATGATTTTCACAAATCATATATGATGTTTTTGTGACGAAATTTTGAAAAAAAATCGTTAAAATATATGAAGTGCATATCTATAGAAAGATAATTAATTTTCATCACGATATTATAATTTTTCAGCGTAACGATTAACGGTTTGCGAGATATTTAATTTTTTAAAAAAGGGTGAAAGTTTATTTTATTTTTTTTCATTAAAAAAATGAATGATTATGATTGGTTCATTGGATATATGATAAATTTGAGATTTATATTGAACTTTTGCCCAGGCTTCAATTGTTGTTATTGATATAGATTATAGAATACCTAATCTACAAAACTATCAAGCAAAGTTCTCATTGTTATATGCTTAATTATGAATGTTGTCTTTGGTAGATCATTTACATCTTTCACACGACAACAACAAAACAAAACACGTACTTTAATAATGAGATATAAAGGGCAAGCCTATCCCAACACCCCATGATTTCCTTCCCCAACACTCCATAGACCAATCATTGGGCCAATGATTAGATTTTTTTATTATTATTATTATTATTATTATTTTTTTTGTATTGTTTTATTATTTATTTGTGTAGTGTATATATATAGTGTGTATTTATTTGTGTAGTGTTTTATATGTAAGAGTGTATTTATTTGTGTAGTGTTTTTATATGTAGAGTATATTTATTTGTGTAGTGTTTTTACGTTAAAACATTAAAACATTAGACATTAAAACATTAAACAAGTACAACAACAAATGTTTTCAATATTACAACGAAATCTACTCCACATGAAGATTATTAATGTCATCTATAAGCTCATAGAGTATTTCACTCGACTGACATGCGTGATCAACTGGATTTCTTGCCAATTCCAGTGATGCCTCCAACGTCTTTATTCTTGCCTTCAACAAATTGTTTTGAGCCAATAGCATGTTGATCATTTTATCTTTAGTTTCGCAGTTTGAGCACTGCGTTGAAGAAGAGGCTTGACCAAAGTACTTTTGTTGAAATATTTCCTTCCACATGAAGTATCGACACTCATATTCTCCAGTCCCTGGCTGTTACATGATAAAACAATTATAAGAAATGTATTCTAAACAAACAAGTTATCGATATATTTACGTAAATAAGCAAACGTTTAATTATTTACCTTTGACAAAGGACATGTATAATACTTCAGACCACAAGTTTTGGGCTTGTGAGATGTTCTTTCAATTATAAATCCACGTCGACAACGACACAAGTAAGGATTTTCTTGTTGCATCTGGCCAAAAGAATTTGTATAATTATTCACAACATAAATCAGTAATATCATGGTTCACAACTTTTAAATTAAAAACGGTTTTACAAATTTTACAACTTTTAAAACTTTTTTTTTGTTAATTTATTTACTTTTGAAAAAAAAATAAAAAACGGTTTTGCAAAACCGTAGCGCCTGCTTTTACCCACCCTCCCACCCTTTTGTCTCACTCAATCATATTTGTCTTTTGTCTCCCTCTCTCACTCTCTCACACACAAACACTCTCAATACTCTCTCATTTTGTCTCCCTTTCCGGCGTCTTCTACGGCCAATATTCTGGTCACGCACCACCGGAACTTTTCACCCCATATACCAAACGATAGATCGGGAAAAGGTGATCATTTTAACATAGGGCACGCGCGGTATTTCTCACCGACGCGCCCTAGATCTAAAGTTTTAGATTCGGGTTTTTGAGTTTTTGTTGTGCATGTTTCTACCGTGGTTATCCACGCGTAGACCCGTGCTTATCTTGTGTTTTTTTATGGTTGTTAGACATGGTTTTCGTGGTGTTTACCGAGGTTACCGTGCCTTGGGTTTATGTTGTTGTTGGTATTCTTGAGGCTTTGGTATATTGACTAAACCATCGCCACCACCACTCGCGAGTATTCTTGAGGCTTTGGTATATTCTTGAGGCTTTGGTATTCTTGAGGCTTTGGTATATTCTTGAGGCTTTGGTATTCTAAACCATCGCCACTACCACTCGCGAGTGGTGGTGCGGCTTTGGTATATTGACTTGTATCTTGGTTGGTTATTTGAGACCGGGACACGTTTGTATCTTGGTTGGTTATTTTGGTTGGTTGGTTGGTTATTCAGAGAGATGGTTTTTATCGCTACACACGTTTGTGACACGTTTGGTATATCACGTTTGTGATACTTGAAAGCTTTTTTAAGATCTGTGGTAGTTTTAGGCAGTTGGTTGCTTATGAAACTGCTTATGTAACTGCTTATTATAAGTAGTTTTAAGCAGTTGGTTGCTTATCTGAAACTGCTTATGCAATAAGCAGTTTCTAATGGTTGCTTATCTAAACTTGGTTTATTTTAAATGGTTTAAAAAAATCGAAATATGGCGATGATGATAAAAAAAAAACTTTTGTTGATTTGCAGCCAAAATGATTTGGCATGGCATAATCGAATGGAGGGTAAAATGAGTTTTTTTACACTTTGCAACCTTCAAATTTGCAGCCAAAATGATAAACCGATAATAATCTGAGCCTATTAAAAATCTCGATATGTCTTTTTGTCGTTTTTTATAAATTTTGCATGTGATATTGTAAAAATGTAAAATTTATTACCTCATCGGTGTAAAATGGTGAACTCGACATTTTCCGAAGCCAAATTTATTACCCCTTGTTTGCTTCTTTGTGGTATGAACTGTGATTGCTTCTTTGTGGTATGAACTGTGAACTGTGAATTGTGAATTGTGAATGTGATATCGTTTATAATGAAGGAAAGCCTGCAAATTGAGAATCTTTACTATTGTGAATGTGAACTGTAACACCCCCAAAATATCACAGCGGAAGATTGTGTCATTGGGGTGCTACTTCATAATACAAAGTACAAGTTATAGAAACGACCTCTAAATGAGACGTTTTGAAAAGTTACCATTCGATTAATGAAATCAGAGTTACAAACAATGAGGTCCCAAAGTATAATATATAAATGTTTACAAAATGGTTCGAATGGTATATGATAAAAGTGTAAGTCTTCAAAATATGTCGTATGCGACTCTAAGTTCCATGCAATAGCTATCGCCTTATGACTGAGATAAACATGCTAAAAGTGTCAACACAATGGTTGGTGAGTTCATAGAGTTTGTTTAACGTGTAAAGCCTTGAAAGAATGTTTTCATAGCAAAGGCATTGTAAATCCACTCGGTTCAAGTTCCGTCCATACAAAACTTGCAACCCGTGTGTTCACAACCCACCGCCAAAATATAGTTTGCACAATACACGGATTATATTCACCCAAAGTCATGAATCAGGTACCATGGGCGGGGGCATCTTCCCAAATAGTACTATATTAATCCCATGGTCATGAATCGGGTACCATGGGCGGGGGCATATACCCGACTTATAGTACTATCAATATTTCTCCGACAGCATAGAGTATTGCGTACGTTTGTAAATACAATTCATGTATTTAAGCGAGTTAAGTATTTCCAAGCATGTAAAACGAAATCAAGTATAACGTAATCAAGTATAATGCAACCAAGTATAATGCGATCAAGTATAATGCAATCACGTATAATGCAATCAAGTATAATGTTTTGAGTATTTGTAAAAGTAAAAGAAATAGTTGAGCATGTATCTCTCCCAAAGAGTTTGTAAAACAAGTATTAAAAGAGTAGGGCTATGACTCACCTTAATAAATGTGATATCCAATGTATAACGAATCGATGGATAAGCCGAGAAACCTCTACGCGCAACCTAGAATATGTGTTGTGTCTTAGGTTCTAAAATAACGATGTGAATGTATAAACATGCCTTATATAGTTATTACATCAATTATACTTGGATACTTAACATTTGTGAAGTCGTATAAGTGTTTACGTTTCGTTTATTTAAGTTTTCTCCGTCTATATCTACCCGTTATTTCTAAACCATAATTGATCACGACTCGGTTTTTATGTCCTCAGAAAGGTAATTGAATGTACTAAACAGATTAGTGGGCCCTACTGCCCCAGAAATTATTTAACTAACGTGAAATTACCAATTTACCCTTGGATGTACTAGTTATTTCAATCAGCAGCAAACTGTCTCATGGTTTTGGTCATAAGTCGAGTTCTGCAACTCCGTTTAATGCACGGCCAGCGGCCACGTTCAAGTTAGGGTGTTAGCTACAAATTTTATTCTTTGACCAACAGTTGGTTATATGCAAGTTTTATGAGCTTTACTCGTTCCAAATCTGTTACTCAGATTTGGACACGTTTAGCCGTTTTGGCTCTAGTTTATTCATCGGGATGAGTTACGGCACGAGCCACCCGGAAAAATGACCACAAGACATAGATCTATAATCCTATGTAATTACTTAACTTTCTCGATCCACGAATTTTACCCGGTAATTACGTTTACAGCCCCGTCCGGTTTACATTTTGCAAAACTAGTCCTTTTGACGATTTCTAGTGGTTTAGTCCATTTATCCAAGCACAATCAACCATAATAAGCATATAAAACATATTAAATACATGAAATACTAGTATTCACAGTAATCAAATGACAACATAAGAGTTTGCTTACAATCCTTGTGATGAAACAAATCAAAAACCATTAATCAAGATCACTAAACCTATGTTTGTAACACCAAACCCTAGCTTCCAAATCTTTTCACCACCTTGAAAAACCTTTATAACACTTGCTAATCTTTGTAAAAACTTCCTAACCTCAGCCCCTAATACTCTTGAGTAGCTCCTTATCCAACCATGGAATCATCAAATAAACTTTAGATTCATGTAGAGAATAACTAGGCCTTGAACTTTGGTATGTAATTCGTAACTTGAAGATCAAAGGATCATGGTCTTGTGAATTAATGGTGGTTCGTTTTTGGGAGCTCAAGGAGGAATGAAATGAATGTGTTCTAGTCATTGAATGTGTTTAAATAGCAACGATGAGGAGGTGCAAAAGTTGGATTCTAAGACTTAAGTCTTAAAGGCTAAGTAAACCTTACACATGTTAAAGCTTCCTATGTAAGCTTCATATCTTAACTTAGTCATCAATATAAAACGCCCCATGTGGCTTAAATTTCGTTCAAGGCCTATCTAGAAGGACTAGATATGAGTTGCTTGGTATTATCTTGTTTACGGAGTGAGTTTTGGTCCCGGTAATCGCTAACTCTAAGTCGTAAAGTCACGAAACTTAAAACCGGGTATACTAAAAATATGAAACTTGTAAATATATTAAAACTTGTTAATATACTCCATATAAGCATATTAAATGAGTGATAAGTTCTATCGGGTTTCTTAAACGCTGCTAAAACTAGAAACGCGGGTCTAAAATGCAAATCGCATAAAACATAAAGCGAAAAACGTAAAATTCCAAAACTTATGAAAATGTCACGGAAGGTGAAAAGCTTATATTTCTCTTGTTTGTAATGTTTTCGGACATACCGGGATGCCTAAAGGTCGTTTAAACCTAAACGTAAATCTCAGACACGGTTTCGTGAAATTTGCAGAAGTGACCCGATTAGTGTCAAATTATCGGATTATTACTAAAATAGGTTAACTTACAAGAATATGAAATAAAAAATATTTTGGTGATGAATAGTAAAAATGAATAGTAACGGTGAATAGTAAAAATGAATAGTGACCCGAAAATGCGAATTGTTACAGTCTCTACCCCTTAAGGGAACTTCGTCCCGAAGTTCTATTGATGTTAACTACTTATAGTGTGTCTAAGAAAAGTGTGGTCTCTAAAACAGTTGGGTTCTCTCTTATTCAACAGGAATAGGGTATGGGTTACGTTGTAATACACCCATAATGTGGTTAGGGAATCGTATCGGATGCAAATAAGTCCACTAATTTATAATTCATTACTTACATAAAGAAGCGTCCAAATTTATGTAATTAATGAGTTATAAACCTATGGTTCGGTGGTTTATAACTTCTTTATTTGAATAAAGAGGCGTCCCAATCCATTCAAATAAGGAGATTATAAATCATCATACTTAAGATTTTCCGACACAAAACTCGCTTTCTGAGACAGATAATAAGATAACCAAGTCATAAAATTCCTAAAGCTAAGTAATAATATTATTTAACTCAAATCTCATGTCTCATCAAACAAGAACTGTAACAAGATCAAGTTAAATAATTAGTTATTCTTGAGCTCCATATTTTCAATGACTCGATTAGATTATGTGGTTTCCTTATTATTACTAAAGTCATATCATCCAACAACGTGGATCTAAGCAAACAACTAACAAGAAGCATATGCTTGCGAAGTGAGTGTAAAGGCAATCATAGTGGAGAGTCTTAACGGATAAAGCAATTATAGTCTAGGCTCTTAAATGCAACCTAGTTCTCTATAACCAATGCTCTTATACCAATCATAACACCCCAAAATATCACATGGAAGATTGTGTCATTGGGGTGCTACTTCATAATACAAAGTACAAGTTATAGAAACGACCTCTAAATGAGACGTTTTGAAAAGTTACCATTCGATTAATGAAATCGAGTTACAAACAATGAGGTCCCAAAGTATAATATATAAATGTTTACAAAATGGTTCGAATGGTATATGATAAAAGTGTAAGTCTTCAAAATATGTCGATGCGACTCTAAGTTCCATGTGACTATCGCCTTATGACCGAGATAAACATGCTAAAAGTGTCAACACAATGGTTGGTGAGTTCATAGAGTTTGTTTAACGTGTAAAGCCTTGAAAGAATGTTTTCATAGCAAAGGCATTGTAAATCCACTCGGTTCAAGTTCCGTCCATACAAAACTTGCAACTGTGTGTTCACAACCCATCGCCAAAATATAGTTTGCACAATACACGGATTATATTCACCCAAGGTCATGAATCGGGTACCATGGGCGGGGCATCTTCCCAAATAGTACTATATTAATCCCATGGTCATGAATCGGGTACCATGGGGCGGGGCATACCGACTTATAGTACTATCAATATTTCTCGACAAGATAGAGTATTTATGTGACGTTTGTAAATACAATTCATGTATTTAAGCGGGTTAAGTATTTCAAGCATGTAAAGCGAAATCAAGTATAACGTAATCAAGTATAATGCAACCAAGTATAATGCGATCAAGTATAATGCAATCACGTATAATGCAATCAAGTATAATGTTTTGAGTATTTGTAAAAGTAAAAGAAATAGTTGAGCATGTATCTCCCCAAAGAGTTTGTAAAACAAGTATTAAAAGAGTAGGGCTATGACTCACCTTAATAAATGTGATATCCAATGTATAACGAATAGATGGATAAGCGAGAAACCTCTACGCGCAACCTAGAATATGTGTTGTGTCTTAGGTTCTAAAATAACGATGTGAATGTATAAACATGCCTTATATAGTTATTACATCAATTATACTTGGATACTTAACATTTGTGAAGTCGTATAAGTGTTTACGTTTCGTTTATTTAAGTTTTCCCGTCTATATCTACCCGTTATTTCTAAACCGTAATTGATCACGACTCGGTTTTATGTCCTCGGAAGGTAATTGAATGTACTAAACAGATTAGTGGGCCCTATCGCCCCGAAATTATTTAACTAACGTGAAATTACCAATTTACCCTTGGATGTACTAGTTATTTCAATCGTGACAAACCGTCTCACGGTTTTGGTCATAAGTCGAGTTCTACAACTCCGTTTAATGAGCGACCAACGCCACGTTCAAGTTAGGGTGTTAGCTACAAATTTTATTATTTGACCAACAGTTGGTTATATGCAAGTTTTATGAGCTTTACTCGTTCCAAATCATTACTCGATTTGGACACGTTAGCCATTTTGGCTCTAGTTTATTCATCGGGATGAGTTACGTACGAGCCACCGGAAAAATGACCACAAGACATAGATCTATAATCCTATGTAATTACTTAACTTTCTCGATCCACGAATTTTACCCGGTAATTACGTTTACAGCCCATCCGGTTTACATTTTGCAAAACTAGTCCTTTTGACGATTTCTAGTGGTTTAGTCCATTTATCCAAGCACAATCAACCATAATAAGCATATAAAACATATTAAATACATGAAATACTAGTATTCACAGTAATCAAATGACAACATAAGAGTTTGCTTACAATCCTTGTGATGAAACAAATCAAAACCATTAATCAAGATCACTAAACCTATGTTTGTAACACCAAACCCTAGCTTCCAAATCTTTTCACCACCTTGAAAAACCTTTATAACACTTGCTAATCTTTGTAAAACTTCCTAACCTCAGCCCCTAATACTCTTGAGTAGCTCCTTATCCAACCATGGAATCATCAAATAAACTTTAGATTCACGTAGAGAATAACTAGGCCTTGAACTTTGGTATGTAATTTGTAACTTGAAGATCAAAGGATCATGGTCTTGTGAATTAATGGTGGTTCTTTTTGGGAGCTCAAGGAGGAATGAAAAGAATGTGTTCTAGTCATTGAATGTGTTTAAATAGCAAGGATGAGGAGGTGCAAAAGTTGGATTCTAAGACTTAAGTCTTAAAGGCTAAGTAAACCTTACACATGTTAAAGCTTCCTATGTAAGCTCCATATCTTAACTTAGTCATCAATATAAACGCCCCATGTGGCTTAAATTTCGTTCAAGGCCTATCTAGAATGACTAGATATGAGTTGCTTGGTATTATCTTGTTTACGGAGTGAGTTTTGGTCCGTAATCGCTAACTCTAAGTCGTAAAGTCACGAAACTTAAAACCGGGTATACTAAAAATATGAAACTTGTAAATATGTTAAAACTTGTTAATATACTCCATATAAGCATATTAAATGAGTGATAAGTTCTATCGGGTTTCTTAATATTTGCTAAAACTAGAAGCGCGGGTCTAAAATGCATAAATCGCATAAAAGCATAAAAGCTGAAAGCGTAAATTCCAAAACTTATGAAAATGTCACGGAAGGTGAAAACTTATATTTCTCTTGTTTTAATGTTTTCGGACATACGGGATGCCTAAAGGTCGTTTAAACCTAAGCGTAAATCTCGAACACGGTTTCGTGAAATTTGCGAAGTGACCGATTAGTGTCAAATTATCGGATTATTACTAAAATAGGTTAACTTACAAGAATATGAAATAAAAATATTTTGGTGATGAATAGTAAAATGAATAAGTAATGGTGAATAGTAAAAATGAATAGTGACCGAAAATGCAATTATTGTTACGATCTCTACCTTTAAGGAACTTCGTCCAAGTTCTATTGATGTTAACTACTTATAGTGTGTCTAAGAAAAGTGCGGTCTCTAAAACAGTTTGGTTCTCTCTTATTCAACAGGAATAGGGTATGGGTTACGTTGTAATACACCCATAATGTGGTTAGGGAATCGTATCGGATGCAAATAAGTCCACTAATTTATAATTCATTACTTACATAAAAAGCGTCCAAATTTATGTAATTAATGAGTTATAAACCTATGGTTCGGTGGTTTATAACTTCTTTATTTGAATAAAGAGGCGTCCCAATCCATTCAAATAAGGAGATTATAAATCATCATACTTAAGATTTTCCGACACAAAACTCGCTTTCTGAGACAGATAATAAGATAACCAAGTCATAAAATTCCTAAAGCTAAGTAATAATATTATTTAACTCAAATCTCATGTCTCATCAAACAAGAACTGTAACAAGATCAAGTTAAATAATTAGTTATTACTGAGCTCCATATTTTCAATGACTCGATTAAATTATGTGGTTTCCTTATTATTACTAAAGTCATATCATCCAACAACGTGGATCTAAGCAAACAACTAACAAGAAGCATATCTTGCGAAGTGAGTGTAAGGCAATCATAGTGGAGAGTCTTAACGGATAAAGCAATTATAGTCTAGGCTCTTAAATGCAACCTAGTTCTCTATAACCAATGCTCGATACCAATCATAACACCCCAAAATATCACAGCGGAAGATTGTGTCATTGGGGTGCTACTTCATAATACAAAGTACAAGTTATAGAAACGACCTCTAAATGAGACGTTTTGAAAAGTTACCATTCGATTAATGAAATCAGAGTTACAAACAATGAGGTCCCAAAGTATAATATATAAATGTTTACAAAATGGTTCGAATGGTATATGATAAAAGTGTAAGTCTCCAAAATATGTCGTGCGACTCTAAGTTCCATGCAATAGCTATCGCCTTATGACCTGAGATAAACATGCTAAAAAGTGTCAACACAATGGTTGGTGAGTTCATAGAGTTTGTTTAACGTGTAAAGCCTTGAAAGAATGTTTTCATAGCAAAGGCATTGTAAATCCACTCAGTTCCAAGTTCCGTCCATACAAAACTTGCAACCCGTGTGTTCACAACCCATCGCCAAAATATAGTTTGCACAATACACGGATTATATTCACCCAAAGTCATGAATCGGGTACCATGGCGGGGCATCTTCCCAAATAGTACTATATTAATCCCATGGTCATGAATCGGGTACCATGGGCGGGGCATACCCGACTTATAGTACTATCAATATTTCTCCGTGAAGATAGAGTATTGGACGTTTGTAAATACAATTCATGTATTTAAGCGAGTTAAGTATTTCAAGCATGTAAAACGAAATCAAGTATAACGTAATCAAGTATAATGCAACCAAGTATAATGCGATCAAGTATAATGCAATCACGTATAATGCAATCAAGTATAATGTTTTGAGTATTTGTAAAAGTAAAAGAAATAGTTGAGCATGTATCTCTCCCAAAGAGTTTGTAAAACAAGTATTAAAAGAGTAGGGGCTATGACTCACCTTAATAAATGTGATATCCAATGTATAACGAATCGATGGATAAGCCGAGAAACCTCTACGCGCAACCTAGAATATGTGTTGTGTCTTAGGTTCTAAAATAACGATGTGAATGTATAAACATGCCTTATATAGTTATTACATCAATTATACTTGGATACTTAACATTTGTGAAGTCGTATAAGTGTTTACGTTTCGTTTATTTAAGTTTTCTCCGTCTATATCTACCCGTTATTTCTAAACCATAATTGATCACGACTCGGTTTTTATGTCCTAAAGGTAATTGAATGTACTAAACAGATTAGTGGGCCCTACTGCCCCGTAAATTATTTAACTAATGAAATTACCAATTTACCCTTGGATGTACTAGTTATTTCAATCATGACAAACTATCTCATGGTTTTGGTCATAAGTCGAGTTCGCAACTCCGTTTAATGCACGCCACGCCACGTTCAAGTTAGGGTGTTAGCTACAAATTTTATTCTTTGACCAACAGTTGGTTATATGCAAGTTTTATGAGTTTTACTCGTTCCAAATCATTACTCGATTTGGACACGTTTTCGTTTTGGCTCTAGTTTATTCATCGGGATGAGTTACGGCACGAGCCACCCGGAAAAATGACCACAAGACATAGATCTATAATCCTATGTAATTACTTAACTTTCTCAGTCCACGAATTTTACCCAGTAATTACGTTTACAGCCCCTGTCCAGTTTCTGTTTTGCAAAACTAGTCCTTTTGACGATTTCTAGTGGTTTAGTCCATTTATCCAAGCACAATCAACCATAATAAGCATATAAAACATATTAAATACATGAAATACTAGTATTCACAGTAATCAAATGACAACATAAGAGTTTGCTTACAATCCTTGTGATGAAACAAATCAAAAACCATTAATCAAGATCACTAAACCTATGTTTGTAACACCAAACCCTAGCTTCCAAATCTTTTCACCACCTTGAAAAACCTTTATAACACTTGCTAATCTTTGTAAAAACTTCCTAACCTCAGCCCCTAATACTCTTGAGTAGCTCCTTATCCAACCATGGAATCATCAAATAAACTTTAGATTCATGTAGAGAATAACTAGGCCTTGAACTTTGGTATGTAATTTGTAACTTGAAGATCAAAGGATCATGGTCTTGTGAATTAATGGTGGTTCATTTTGGGAGCTCAAGGAGGAATGAAATGAATGTGTTCTAGTCATTGAATGTGTTTAAATAGCAACGATGAGGAGGTGCAAAGTTGGATTCTAAGACTTAAGTCTTAAAGGCTAAGTAAACCTTACACATGTTAAAGCTTCCTATGTAAGCTTCATATCTTAACTAGTCATCTATATAAAACGCCCCATGTGGCTTAAATTTCGTTCAAGGCCTATCTAGAAGGACTAGATATGAGTTGCTTGGTATTATCTTGTTTACGGAGTGAGTTTTGGTCCGTGAATCGCTAACTCTAAGTCGTAAAGTCACGAAACTTAAAACCGGGTATAC
This sequence comes from Chrysanthemum lavandulifolium, assembly GCA_022545495.1. Classification (NCBI taxonomy): domain Eukaryota; kingdom Viridiplantae; phylum Streptophyta; class Magnoliopsida; order Asterales; family Asteraceae; genus Chrysanthemum; species Chrysanthemum lavandulifolium. The sequence continues at coordinate 217,103,504 of CM040244.1, forward strand.
TAAAAATATGAAACTTGTAAATATATTAAAACTTGTTAATATACTCCATATAAGCATATTAAATGAGTGATAAGTTCTATCGGGTTTCTTAAACGCTGCTAAAACTAGAAACGCGGGTCTAAAATGCGCAAATCGCATAAAACGCAAAACTGAAAAACGTAAAATTCCAAAACTTATGAAAATGTCACGGAAGGTGAAAAGCTTATATTTCTCTTGTTTGTAATGTTTTCGGACATACCGGGATGCCTAAAGGTCGTTTAAACCTAAACGTAAATCTCAGACACGGTTTCGTGAAATTTGCAGAAGTGACCCGATTAGTGTCAAATTATCGGATTATTACTAAAATAGGTTAACTTACAAGAATATGAAATAAAAATATTTTGGTGATGAATAGTAAAATGAATAGTAACGGTGAATAGTAAAATGAATAGTGACCGAGAAAATGCGAATTGTTACAGTCTCTACCTTTAAGGAACTTCGTCCAAGTTCTATTGATGTTAACTACTTATAGTGTGTCTAAGAAAAGTGTGGTCTCTAAAACAGTTGGGTTCTCTCTTATTCAACAGAATAGGGTATGGGTTACGTTGTAATACACCCATAATGTGGTTAGGGAATCGATCGGATGCAAATAAGTCCACTAATTTATAATTCATTACTTACAAAGAAGCGTCCAAATTTATGTAATTAATGAGTTATAAACCTATGGTTCGGTGGTTTATAACTTTATTTGAATAAAGAGGCGTCCCAATCCATTCAAATAAGGAGATTATAAATCATCATACTTAAGATTTTCCGACACAAAACTCGCTTTCGAGATAGATAATAAGATAACCAAGTCATAAATTCCTAAAGCTAAGTAATAATATTATTTAACTCAAATCTCATGTCTCATCAAACAAGAACTGTAACAAGATCAAGTTAAATAATTAGTTATTACTGAGCTCCATATTTTCAATGACTCGATTAGATTATGTGGTTTCCTTATTATTACTAAAGTCATATCATCCAACAACGTGGATCTAAGCAAACAACTAACAAGAAGCATATGCGCACGAAGTGAGTGTAAGGCAATCATAGTGGAGAGTCTTAACGGATAAAGCAATTATAGTCTAGGCTCTTAAATGCAACCTAGTTCTCTATAACCAATGCTCTTATACCAATCTGTAACACCCCCAAAATATCACAGCGGAAGATTGTGTCATTGGGGTGCTACTTCATAATACAAAGTACAAGTTATAGAAACGACCTCTAAATGAGACGTTTTGAAAAGTTACCATTCGATTAATGAAATCAGAGTTACAAACAATGAGGTCCCAAAGTATAATATATAAATGTTTACAAAATGGTTCGAATGGTATATGATAAAAGTGTAAGTCTCCAAAATATGTCGTGCGACTCTAAGTTCCATGCAACAGCTATCGCCTTATGACCTGAGATAAACATGCTAAAAAGTGTCAACACAATGGTTGGTGAGTTCATAGAGTTTGTTTAACGTTGTAAAGCCTTGAAAGAATGTTTTCATAGCAAAGGCATTGTAAATCCACTCGCCCAAGTTCCGTCCATGCAAAACTTGCAACTCGTGTGTTCACAACCCATCGCCAAAATATAGTTTGCACAATACACGGATTATATTCACCCAAGGTCATGAATCGGGTACCATGGGCGGGGCATCTTCCCAAATAGTACTATATTAATCCCATGGTCATGAATCGGGTACCAGGGCGGGCATATACCCGACTTATAGTACTATCAATATTTCTCCGACAAAGATAGAGTATTAGCGACGCTTGTAAATACAATTCATGTATTTAAGCGGGTTAAGTATTTCCAAGCATGTAAAACGAAATCAAGTATAACGTAATCAAGTATAATGCAACCAAGTATAATGCGATCAAGTATAATGCAATCACGTATAATGCAATCAAGTATAATGTTTTGAGTATTTGTAAAAGTAAAAGAAATAGTTGAGCATGTATCTCCCAAAGAGTTTGTAAAACAAGTATTAAAAGAGTAGGGCTATGACTCACCTTAATAAATGTGATATCCAATGTATAACGAATAGATGGATAAGCCGAGAAACCTCTACGCAACCTAGAATATGTGTTGTGTCTTAGGTTCTAAAATAACGATGTGAATGTATAAACATGCCTTATATAGTTATTACATCAATTATACTTGGATACTTAACATTTGTGAAGTCGTATAAGTGTTTACGTTTCTTTATTTAAGTTTTCCCGTCTATATCTACCCGTTATTTCTAAACCGTAATTGATCACGACTCGGTTTTATGTCCTCGAAAGGTAATTGAATGTACTAAACAGATTAGTGGGCCCTACGCCCGTAAATTATTTAACTAACGTGAAATTACCAATTTACCCTTGGATGTACTAGTTATTTCAATCGCAAAGAAACCGTCTCACGGTTTTGGTCATAAGTCGAGTTCTACAACTCCGTTTAATGAACGACCAACGGCCACGTTCAAGTTAGGGTGTTAGCTACAAATTTTATTATTTGACCAACAGTTGGTTATATGCAAGTTTTATGAGTTTTATTGTTCCAAATCATTACTCGATTTGGACACGCTTAGCCATTTTGGCTCTAGTTTATTCATCGGGATGAGTTACGCACGAGCCACCCGAAAAATGACCACAAGACATAGATCTATAATCCTATGTAATTACTTAACTTTCTCATCCACGAATTTTACCCAAGAATTACGTTTACAGCCCCGTCCGGCTTCGCTTTTGCAAAACTAGTCCTTTTGACGATTTCTAGTGGTTTAGTCCATTTATCCAAGCACAATCAACCATAATAAGCATATAAAACATATTAAATACATGAAATACTAGTATTCACAGTAATCAAATGACAACATAAGAGTTTGCTTACAATCCTTGTGATGAAACAAATCAAAAACCATTAATCAAGATCACTAAACCTATGTTTGTAACACCAAACCCTAGCTTCCAAATCTTTTCACCACCTTGAAAAACCTTTATAACACTTGCTAATCTTTGTAAAAACTTCCTAACCTCAGCCCCTAATACTCTTGAGTAGCTCCTTATCCAACCATGGAATCATCAAATAAACTTTAGATTCATGTAGAGAATAACTAGGCCTTGAACTTTGGTATGTAATTCGTAATGAAGATCAAAGGATCATGGTCTTGTGAATTAATGGTGGTTCATTTTGGGAGCTCAAGGAGGAATGAAATGAATGTGTTCTAGTCATTGAATGTGTTTAAATAGCAAGGATGAGGAGGTGCAAAAGTTGGATTCTAAGACTTAAGTCTTAAAGGCTAAGTAAACCTTACACATGTTAAAGCTTCCTATGTAAGCTTCATATCTTAACTTAGTCATCAATATAAACGCCCATGTGGCTTAAATTTCGTTCAAGGCCTATCTAGAATGACTAGATATGAGTTGCTTGGTATTATCTTGTTTACGGAGTGAGTTTTGGTCCCGTGAATCGCTAACTCTAAGTCGTAAAGTCACGAAACTTAAAACCGGTATACTAAAAATATGAAACTTGTAAATATGTTAAAACTTGTTAATATACTCCATATAAGCATATTAAATGAGTGATAAGTTCTATCGGGTTTCTTAAACGCTGCTAAAACTAGAAACGCGGGTCTAAAATGCGCAAATCGCATAAAACGCAAAACTGGAAAACGTAAAATTCCAAAACTTATGAAAATGTCACGGAAGGTGAAAACTTATATTTCTCTTGTTTTAATGTTTTCGGACATACCGGATGCCTAAAGGTCGCTTAAACCTAAACGTAAATCTTAGACACGGTTTCGTGAAATTTGCAAAAATGACCGATTAGTGTCAAATTATCGGATTATTACTAAAATAGGTTAACTTACAAGAATATGAAATAAAAATATTTTGGTGATGAATAGTAAAAATGAATAGTAACGGTGAATAGTAAAAATGAATAGTGACCCGAAAATGCGAATTGTTACAGTCTCTACCCCTTAAGGGAACTTCGTCCCGAAGTTCTATTGATGTTAACTACTTATAGTGTGTCTAAGAAAAGTGCGGTCTCTAAAACAGTTTGGTTCTCTCTTATTCAACAGGAATAGGGTATGGGTTACGTTGTAATACACCCATAATGTGGTTAGGGAATCGTATCGGATGCAAATAAGTCCACTAATTTATAATTCATTACTTACATAAAGAAGCGTCCAAATTTATGTAATTAATGAGTTATAAACCTATGGTTCGGTGGTTTATAACTTCTTTATTTGAATAAAGAGGCGCCCCAATCCATTCAAATAAGGAGATTATAAATCATCATACTTAAGATTTTCCGACACAAAACTCGCTCGAGACAGATAATAAGATAACCAAGTCATAAAATTCCTAAAGCTAAGTAATAATATTATTTAACTCAAATCTCATGTCTCATCAACAAGAACTTGTAACAAGATCAAGTTAAATAATTAGTTATTACTGAGCTCCATATTTTCAATGACTCGATTAAATTATGTGGTTTCCTTATTATTACTAAAGTCATATCATCCAACAACGTGGATCTAAGCAAACAACTAACAAGAAGCATATGCGCACGAAGTGAGTGTAAGGCAATCATAGTGGAGAGTCTTAACGGATAAAGCAATTATAGTCTAGGCTCTTAAATGCAACCTAGTTCTCTATAACCAATGCTCTGATACCAATCTGTAACACCCCCAAAATATCACAACGGAAGATTGTGTCATTGGGGTGCTACTTCATAATACAAAGTACAAGTTATAGAAACGACCTCTAAATGAGACGTTTTGAAAAGTTACCATTCGATTAATGAAATCAGAGTTACAAACAATGAGGTCCCAAAGTATAATATATAAATGTTTACAAAATGGTTCGAATGGTATATGATAAAAGTGTAAGTCTCCAAAACGCGCAAATCGCATAAAACGCAAAACTGGAAAACGTAAAATTCCAAAACTTATGAAAATGTCACGGAAGGTGAACTTATATTTCTCTTGTTTGTAATGTTTTCGGACATACCGGGATGCCTAAAGGTCGTTTAAACCTAAACGTAAATCTCATACACGGTTTCGTGAAATTTGCAGAAGTGACCCGATTAGTGTCAAATTATCGGATTATTACTAAAATAGGTTAACTTACAAGAATATGAAATAAAAAAAATTTGGTGATGAATAGTAAAAATGAATAGTAACGGTGAATAGTAAAAATGAATAGTGACCCGAAAATGCGAATTGTTACATGAACTTTGTCGATGAAAAATACTTTTGAGATAAGGGGATGGTGATAACCGAAACCGAATGGACGGTAAAGTGAGATTTTATCACTTTGCAACCTTCAAATCTGAGCCTATTAAAAATCTCAATAATTTTTTGTAATTTTTTGACTATGTTTTTTTTAACACAAAGCAAAAAAAAACATTACTAAAAAACATTACAAAAAAGAAAAAAAAAGGACAATATATGACAAAAAACGGGACCAAAAAATAGTGCAACTAATGATTGGGTAGGAGAGATAAAACCCAAACACCCCCTATATTAAATACTAGGGGGTGCCCCAATAGTAGGACCCGATATAAATCTCTATATAAGTTTAATAAATTAATGAAGCTACTAATGATTTTACCTTGATTTGAACTCATGGAAAAGCAAAATTTCATCGGTAAGGCTTCATTCCATTTACTTAAAGGTTTAATACCCAAACCTCCCTCTTTTTAGGAGTGCAGACAGTCTTCCAAGCTATTTTTGCCTTCCCATTAACATACTCACCTTGAAACCATGGAAAGGTTTTGAGGACTTTATCAATCTCTTTGACAGTTGCTTTTGCAATCAGGAACACAGAAGCCCAATAGACTTGCATCGAGGATAGAACAGAGGCAATCAGCTGCAACCTTCCAACAAAAGACAAAAATCTATTTTTCAAGTCATTAACCTTTGATTTCACTTTTCCAGCCAAACCTTTGCATTCATTAATACCCAACCTTTTAGTGGTTAATGGAACACCCAAGTACTTCATAGGTAAAGTACCAACCCTAAATGGTAAAATGTCAAGAATTTGATGCTTCTCTGCAATATTTAAGTTGCCAAAAAAGATAGTACTCTTGCCCATATTTGGAATTAAACCAGAACACTTACTAAATTAATTCAAGGTATCTTTAATCACCTTAACTAAACTTGCACTTCCATGACTTAAAACAAGCAAGTCATTAGCAAAGCAAATGTGAGTAAGCTTAAGTTCTTTACACCCAACATGAAATTTAAAGCCAGTATTCCTCTGAACATTCCTAGCCATCATTAAAGTCAGCACTTCCATTACCAAGGTAAAAAGATAAGAAGACATTGGGTCTCCTTGTCTCAACCCTCTTCCACCTTTGAAATAACCATACCTTTCACCATTGACATAAATAGAATACTTTGGAGTAGTCACACATTCCATGATCCAGGCAATCATGGTCTCATGGAAGCCAAAATGTACCAAGCTTTCCTTCAAGAACCTCCAATTGACTGTATCATATGCCTTAGCAATGTCTATCTTTAAGCAACATCTCTTAACCTCCCCCTCCTCCTATTATATCTTTTCAATAATTCTTGAGTAAGCATTTTGTTATCTTGAATCACTCTGCCTTCAATAAATGCACTTTGATTGAGGTTAACAAGGGTTTTCAAGCCTGGTTTCAGCCTATTAGATAGGATTTTGGTAATGCATTTGTAAGCAATATTACAACATGCAATTGGCCTAAATTTAGTAACCTTATTCGGATTAGGCACTTTTGGAACCATGGTGAATCTCAATCAACTATTTGTATCACGTTTCATTCCATTTTATTTATTTATTTAATATAACCCTTAGAGGTACCAATAGCAAAATCTTAAGTATATCTCTTGTTATTTACCTTTTTATATAAATCAACAGCCGTCGTAGTAGCAATCACCACTAGATGGTTTTATCCGCCGTTTTTGTTCTTTTCAGTCTTTTGGGCGGCATTGTGATGTCCTATCGAACATCATTTTGTTTGTTTGTTTTTTTAGGAAACTGCTAATAAGAGACTTTAATATTAACAAAACCCTAATTAGTTGGTTCTTACATGTTCCCATTATGGGGGCTCGTAATTAATAATTAGTTAAGACATCTTTGGGACCATTAGATTAAAGGCATGTTGGTAACTTGTTGGTTTATAATTATAAGTTGAGGCAGAAATCAACTTATATTAACTTGCAAGAAGAACGTGCTATTATCGTGAGCTTTTTAGCAGGGCCGTCCCGTGAATTTTGAGGGCCCTGTGCCGTTCCAATAAAATAAGGCCCTTTAAACAAAAAAATTGAGGCACTCGTAAAACTAACCTAAGAATAATTCCATTATGCATTGGTTTTTTATACCAAATAAATAACAACTTGGTAATCTCATTCTAACCTTAACATTTTTTTTCCTTTTTTTGTAATCATAGAGTTTCCAACACGTTTTTTTAAGACAAAAAAACACATAAGGTGCAAATTATTACAACATTTGATAAAATAATGTGGCTTTGCAGTAATATCTCCAAAATACATATAGCTACAACGCTTTCTCGGAAGGTGATTTGTACACTCACCAAATTGATTGGCACACTCTATTTTAAAGTGTGTTGACAATTATACCCTCACAAAGTAAAAATGTGTAAAAGTGATATGAGGGTATAAATGTCAAAGAATTCTAAAATGAAGTGTACCAATCAATTTAATGAGTGTACAAATCACCTCCCATATTGCGTATTTGAAACTTAAAATACCTTTTTTCTAGAGATTTGGGATTGGTTTAGCTTTTCAATAAATATATTGAGGACCAAAATTGTAAGCTGAAAAGATAGCTGTCAAGTTGGAATATATAACAAAAATTGATGGTGCTAATTGCTAAAGGACAAGTAAAAGGTTTGGCCCACAGACATCACTTATAACTTAGTTCTGGGTTATCTTCCTCAACACAACTTTCTATCTCATTTTTCTCCATTAAAGCGCAGGTTGAAACTTTTTTTTTTCTCTGCTGAAAAAAGTGTTATATTCTTCATTCAAATCATTTATTCATGTGATTCAAATACTCTAAAATGATTTTATACTTCTACTGAAGCTTTTAAAAACTGAGGCCCCTAAAAAATGAAGGCCCTGTGCCGTTGCACATCCTGCACATGCTCAAATCCGGGCCTGCTTTTTAGGCTAAGGATACGTCTCATTAATACATAACTATATTACCAAATTAAACGGATTGTAGATGTATTTCCCACCCAAAACATTGAGGTTTAAATACTAGTCTTCTAAAGCGGAGGTTAAGGGTTCGAATCCAACGAGGAAAAAAATAATCTTCTTATGGCCACGGAGGTTCACAACGCCGACTCCGGGCTATCCAAAAGATCATAGTCGTTCTGGAAATAGTCGGCTCGCAATTTCAAGTCCGAAACTCAGATAAATAAAAAAATATATTGAGGCTAAATTAAAGTCCCGTTGGAGCAAGTGTAGTTTCACTTTCTAACAAGAACAATACATAATCTTACCGGAGCGATATATGGGAAAGTAGAATGTAGACAATGATACCTCTGGCTCTATGTGAGGAAAAACTCAAGAATAGAGCGACTATTTTTGGAAAGACTTTCGATAAATGTACGTGTAAGGGTGATGGTGCTCAAATATATGTGGAAAAAAGAAAGTGTTTGACCACATGCAAATCGTGAAGGATTTATTTTCGCTGTTTTACAAAGTGTTGGGTTTTACTAATCATAACAATTATTAAAAACAAGTAAACATCATCAAAGCATGCAGCTGAAGTAGTAGGAAAAATACTTGTAATTGAATTAACCGAATAAAAGAATATGCGTACCTTTTAGCAATTCAAGAAACACACAATATCGAGAACAAGGAACAAAAACCCAAACCCTAACTTAGGGTTTAATACCAATCGACCCAAAGAAGTCGAATACCAAAAATCCCACAAACACAAATGTATTTGTCCTTCGTTCTTGTACACACGTACTAATATCGATTTGATGTGAAAAGCTAGGTTCTTGAATCACAAACAAAACCAAATACTTGTTTCTTGGAGTTGGAAAAATCGAATCCCTTGGGTAGGGAAGGTGTACGATCAGCCAAACCAAGAGAGAAGGAGAGGAGAAAGAAATTAGGTTTCTAAATGATCCAAGGTTCAGTTATGAATGAATACAAGAGATTGTATTTATAGGTAACTTAACTTGGTGACCAAGAAAACTCTCCTCCTTGGGCTTGAAGACCACGACCGGCCATAAGGACCCAAGAGGGGTTCTAGAATTTTCTTGTCCACTAATTTCATCTCTAGTCCTTGTAGTTTACATTTAACGACCGTTAGTCTAAACTCATTACATATTAACTATCGTTAAGTTTTATTTCATGACAAATAATTAATAATAATAACGTTTATATATATGTTAATTATTTTAACATCAACTCTCATACATAATGTGTGCAATCCCGAAGTCTCGAGTTCAAATCCGGCCATACGCATATTAAAAAAATCCATAAACCTTTCACAAAGTCCTAAACAACTTGAGTTATAGTAGCAATTTACATGTAAACATGGGCTAAAAGACAAAGCTCATTCTTCTTATGCATGGTTAACCCAGGCTTAGCCTCATAGTCTATATCTTCGATCTTCATACCAACTGGTAATTTCCAATTAAACAAGTATATAAGATTAGCGAGCAAGAGTTCAGCCATTAGAACTCCCAGCGAAATTCCAGGACAAATTCTTCGACCAGCTCCAAACGGGATCAACTCGAAATCATTCCCTCTAAAGTCAATATCGCTACCCAAAAACCTCTCTGGTAAGAACTCTTCGGGGTTCTCCCACGATTCAGGGTCTCTTCCGATGGCAAATGCGTTTACATGAACCAGTGTTTTTTGCTTGATTTCATAGCCGTGTAAAATGGTATCTTTCTTTGTTTCTCGAGGTACGAGAAGAGGAGCTGGAGGGTATAATCTCATTATCTCTTTGACTATTGCCTTCAAATATATGAGTTGTGCAAGATCATTTTCATCTATTGCATCTTTCTTGCCAACCACATTTCTCACTTCTTCTTGTGCTTTTCTCATCACTTTCGGGTTCTTCATTAAGGCCGTCATTGCCCAAACAACTGTAGCGGCACTAGTATCTGTTCCAGCTACGAGCACATCCTAAAAGCATAGCATATGAAACAATAGATGGATAAAGATCGATTTTTAGACTTTTTGTCAAAAAAAACATGGTAATAAGCACATCACAAACACATTTTAGTTGACAATTTTGTCCGCACACCACAAGAAATGACAAAAAAATTTTGATAAATAAAGAGATCTAGAGCAGATAGTGATTACCGTGAGCATAGCTTTTATGTGATTGTTAGTGAGCTCAATGGGATTCGAGACTTGATCTTTCTTGAGTTGAATTAAGATGTCAATAATGTCTTGGTCTTCCTGATCATGAGAATTTGTCTTCTCATCGTTGACGAGGCGTTCATTAATTAAACTTTGGTAAAACAAATCTAAATCTTGAAAGCACTTCTCAAGCCGATCCGTCTTGCCCGTTAACCTATCAATCAAATCAGCAAAAGGTAAACCAGGCCAAAGATCAGCAATAAAGAAATCTGTTATCATCGACTGAAGTTCGCCAAGGAGTCGAACAATCTCCCTACGTTCATGTCCATCTTCATACCTCTTGCCAAAGCCTACTCTCATTACAATAGTACTCGTCACATTTATCATAATTTCACTCAAGTTTACATGCTTAGAAGAAAGTGCTAGCTGGTGTATTCTCTTCATAGCATGCAAGACTTCATCTTCACGAATGTACATAGAAGACTGTACCCTTTTAGAACTTAATAGATGAATGTTAACAATCTTTCTCATGTCTCTCCAATAATCATTATAGGGCGAGAAAGCCACGTCAAGACCATTGTATGTTAACTTTCGTTGGGAAACCGATGATGGCCTACTACAAAAGATAACATCTTGAGTTTTCAATACTTCTTTTGCTAAACTTGCCGAAGAAACAATAATAGATGGGATAAAACCGAAGCGGAGAAATAAGATTGGACCGTAGGATTTAGAAAGGTTCCATAGAGAAGTATGCAGGCTTGAACTATCAATTTGGTGCAAGTTTCCAATGAAGGGTAGTCCAAGAGGGCCTGGCGGAGCTAGTCTGCTCGATCTTTTGCTAATTTTCGGAAGAAGGTAGATGAGATATAGGATGGGAAAGAGCAAAAAGATATACATAAAAAACAATGCCATTGTTGAAATTATCTTATGGACCCTTTACTAGTAGTTTTATCTATATATAGAGAGAGTACGTACAGTGCATGTTACTATGTTAGACAACTATCAACACGATCCATTATAGCCATACAATCAGTGTCTCTCATGAATTTCGGTGGCTGCCATCATCACAAAGTACACTTTTATCAGTAATGTGTAAACTAATTAAACTCGAGCCACATGTTGTGTGTATATATATTAGAATTGCACGGAATTTTGTGGCCTTAATCAAGTGGTGGCCCTGTGAAATAGCACCTTGTGAACTCTCCTAAAAACGGCCCTGCATACAATAGAGAATCCAATTGGTCATTTCGTTTTTTAGATAATCAATAACGTGTTTCCAGCTATATATTAGCTAGGACCAATAGATATCAGTCATTGAATTGAATTGGAAAAAAAAGTGGTAGGCGGAAAAACTTGGAAGTACGTAGAAGCCAAATTTTGTTTATGTTTGTATCATGTTCGTCTACTCGTATATGTCTAAAAACTATTTGATAGAAGGATAGTGACAAACATGATTTTGCTTATGATGTAACGTACATTTGTAGATTTGCTAGTGATGTAACGTACATTTGTAGTGACCCACTGACTCGCAGTTATAGATTTTCGCCATCATTAAGAACTTTTATTTCTTCAATAACTTAAGGAGCGTTTATTTATTTTTTAGCTAAGAGAATGTGTGGGGCTGAGAGAGTATCATTTTTCTTTCTTTGTTGATGCATTGCAGATGAAACAAGAGAAAAATGAGCCTCACTTACAAAAAAAACAAATATTAAATAGCTTAGTGGGTTCATGCTCTTCCTATATAAAAAAAAAGAAAAAAGAAACACCCTTTTAGTCATCAATGAACAATCGTGGCGGTAGCAATCACGAGTAGATTGTGTTACTGTCGATTATTACACTGTTTTTCGTTCGATTCTTTCTCTTTTTGTATTCTTGATTGGCTGTTTTATGATGCCGTGCCAAGTATCAACTAAGCATCCTATTGTTATCATATTACGAGCCTTTACTAGCAGTTCTAGAGACTGCAATGCTATATAATTATGAGCAAGATGTGTCATAGCCATACAAATAATATGCAACGTAATGTACGTGTTTGTCTTGTTTTCATTTTTCGGCTAATAGTGACGTGCTTGTATCTCTATATATAAATTGGGACCAAAAGGAACACTTGTGGATAGGATCGGTTCAAATGAAAGGGTCATAAGTTTGTACATCATCATCTACTCCTCCGACCTCCTCTATCACTTTTAAATTTTTTTGTTGATATATTTTGTCTTCTACTACTTTGACTTTATGATTTTTGTTCAACATTTTTACTCATTTATTAACATAACAAAGAAAGTATTATAGTATTCTGCGGTATTTTTTGTATACTAATATTTTTGACTTATCAAACATAATAATTTCGGTTTACTTTTTTTATTTCGTTGTTTTATAATACCCTATGGGTTATGTCTAAAAGTAAAAAACATGCGATAAAAATGGTATATTTAGTTTGTTGAAGCAGTTAAATTCAGAACGGTATATACTACCTCCATCTTAAAATGATAGTCACTGTTTGTCTTTTCTGGTTTTTTTTTTTTAAATTTGACATTAAATATCTTTGTTTGTGCTATGGAATTTTTCATTTTATAATAATAATAGCCGTCTATTTAAATTTATTTGAAAGTGTGAATTGAAATGCCCAATGAGGATCCAACTATACTTTGTAATGGCGATCACCAATAATTCTTCTTACTTTTATTGATTGGTCAACGGCCGCCATGTCGACAAGCCAAGGATCACCAACTTGTGTTGCAATTGGACTTTTGCTCTATTTTAGTTTCTACTTATTTCTGCTCTTTATTCTATCTATGGTTTTGTGCCTCGATTAGGACCGAGCATCCAAAGACCGAACCAAATCTAAATACCAAACCGACATACACGAAGCGGATCAACCAAAAACTAGTTAGGCTGTCAGTTTTAACTATTTGTGGCTTTCGATCTCAGTTCGAATCAAGCCAAAACCAAATCTAGCTTTTACTAGTTTTTGCTAGTTTTTAATGCAAGCCGCCGTTCAAAAAAAAAGCCAAAACCAAGGTAAAAGAAAAAAAAGCCCACCTAAATCTAATCGAATTATGTTGTTACTTTTAAAGTGATTATAACATGATAGCTAAGTTATTAAATTACTCTTCATGTTAACAAATGTCTTTTAAAACAGTTTTATAAATCACAAGCGTAAATAGTTTAACAAAATTTATACGAGTTTTTTAACATTTAAAATTCTTATTAAAAATGAATCAAATAATTTGACAAAGATTGTTTGAGGAATAACAATCTTAGTTAAATAAAAATTGATGTGATCTTCTCTTTAATTTAAACATAAAACCTAAGTTGTGGTTTAAGTGTGAAATTATACTTTCTAAAAAGTTCAACGACCTAAGTTTAATTCGATGAGTAAATGCTCTTAAATGTGTTTCAAATTAATTGCAAGAGATAGTATTTACTCCACTACAAACATTATCATTTATAGCAGAGAATTATGATTTACAAATACTTCTATTTTACACATGTAAATATTCAATGGTTAGGTAAAGTGTGCAATAATTGCTTCTACTTCAGGTAAAGGATATACTCTTTTCTAGAAAACATTGTTGTACATTTTTATCAATTCTAGAAATGTGTTGAATCCTTTGAAGACATGCTTTATCACTTTATAATTTTGTAGATTTTTCAGCCTTTGATAATCTAGATAGTTGAGATTTTATTTCTCGGCATCGTGGGTTGTGAGGAGATCAGAGATCCTTGAGTGATGCATTGTCAAACCGCAATGAACCTTTTTTGAAACTTGTACTTCAATAGTTGAATTGCATTTGCGCTGAAGTGAAGACTTTTAGTCATCAAAAACTTAGAAAGAGTTATGCTAAGTATTTCTCAACGACTATGTTATATTAAAGTTGTTTTATATTTAAATCTATTCAGAGACCGTTGGACGTTGAAATCACAATAAAAACCAAAACCGGCCGACTACATCATTTTGGTTATTGATTCTTCGTATCAACCAACAACACCACTAAAATCTAGTACGTTAAGGGGTTTCAGTTTACTTTCGGTGTTTTACTACTTTTGGTCTTTGTTCTGATTTTCAATTTACAATTTACTCTTACTAGTTATTAGCTTTATCTATGAAGCGCACTTCCTTTTTTCTTCTTATTTCTTTTAACTTTCTTTTCCATGTGTATACACGTCTAAAAAAATTTATTCTCAAGTTGAAGTGATATGTATTAGTATATAGAAGTTAATAAAAAGATAATGGCTAATTAAATCTTAAAATCAGCCTTGTTCAGTATATCCAAATAACATATGTGTGATTATGTTGTAGCTTTTTTTATTTAAGATTAAATTACATAACTTCCATCCTAACACTATAAATTAAAATCAACGTATTGCTAATAAAAAAATCTAATTTACATAATATAATACTATTAAAAACAAGGAGAAAAAAGGCATTTAATAACTAGTAACAGGGGTGTTCATCGGTTCGGTTATCGTGTTATTCGATTTATTCAGTTTTCTAGTTCGGTTAAACTATTTTACGCTTAAAACCAAAAACGTATCGAAACCAAATTCAAATTAGATTCAACTGAACCAAAAATCGAACTACACCGAATTTGAATTCGCTTTGGTTTTCGGGTTGACCCGAATAACCCGAATTACATAATTTATATTTTTATTCATTTAATTATATAGACTTCTAGCATAAAAAAAAATTAAGCTTAAAGATGTTATATTTATACTAGGAAATTGTTTTAAAGGTTTTTTAATATAAATATATAAAAAATATAAATATTTATGTGCATTTGGCTTTCAGTTCGGTTTTGTTTTCATTCTACTAAATTCATATATAAACCAAAAATCGAATATTTAATTTGGTTCTGTTCGGTTTTGACAAATTCGATTCGGTTACAAATTCGATTCGGTTCAATTTCGGTTTTTGATTTGGATATTCCCAATTTGTGAACACCTCCTACTAAATACTTATCAAACTCGTAATTTTGGAAAATGAATTGATTTAGTTATGTCCTCAATATTCAACAAAGAGAAGTCATGTCCTCCCTTCGTCGCAGCAAAAAGAGAAATAACAAAAATGTAAAATACACAAAAATTCTTAGCAAATCTTAGGGGAAGGGGTGTCATCACAATGGACCGGCGCCATTCACATGTGGCACCCAAATGGCGCCGCCATTTCTTGCGTGACCACACCACAACCACTCGGCGCCGTTTGCCAAGCCAGTTTAGTAACGCACGCCATTTGCGACCAAATTCAAATTTTTTGCCCGTTTGAAATTCAAACGGGTAGTTTTCTATTCTTTTTTTATGAATGAATATTTAGTTTGTGTGAAAATAAAAAAAAAATGATGTGGGGCCCAAAAAGTGTGAAACGGCACACAAACAGCATGTGATATGGTATAATGGATATTTTTGGTGTGTGGATTGTGAAAAGCTGGGGTGACGCTGATTTGGCACAAGTGGCACGCAAACGACATGCCATGGTACTCCTTTCTCTTAAAGGACTTATTATTGTTGTTTGTAAACGTACATCTATAGTGCTAAGTTATAAATTTGGAGGCCTCACAAAATTGACAGGCCTTATGCCACCGCACCTTATGCACTCCCCTACAGTCGGGGCCTGATGATACGATACAAGTAATAACCAATACTTCGTGTGACGAAATATTCAATCGCATGACTAATGGTTTCATTTAGTCTTGCTGAGGTTAGGATTTCTCAACAAAGACCTAGATCTAAACCTTAGAGCATAACGTTTGAATAAATAAACATCACATGTTATCACCGTGAAAGTTGTAAAAAAAATTATCACATACGTTAATTAAACATATACACCTTTCGTCTCAAAATAATTATGGACAAACAATAATCACACAATTTAATCATATCTAACTTTTCATAATGACAGTTTCATTTTTAGCCAATTATTTAGAGTTACATTTAAGTTTTAATTTTACTTTTAGCTATTAATTAAGTTAAAACAACCGAATCTTTTATGTAATAAAACAAAACCCTTAAGGGAAATTTTTAATTTAAAAAAAAAATCAAATCATACCTTATTAAGTAAGAATTAAATTATTGATTAATTTTCTTTTCAAAAATATTAAATAAAAAAAGCTAAATATTAGCTCATTTAGATCGAATCTAAAAAAAATCGTTTTCTAATTAGATGTAGAAAAAAATCAATTCTACACATGTCCTCAGTATGCCTATTTTCGTGGTTGTGGACCAAATATTAAAATTGTTGATAAAAAAAGCGGAGGTACGACATCAAAACTAAGGATTGATGCTCTTCATGAATAATCATATAACTAATCAGCTTTTCTCACGGTATGTGATGCAGGTTTTACTGACCAGGTTTTAATATTTATAAAGTCTCGTTATACATATGGTCTACCCTAATGCACTAACGGGCAGTGTACCCGGTCTCGTGTAGTGTAGTATTCGGTAAAGCCGAGGTCGTCTTAAGAGCTATGTGTGCTGGATTATTATTAAGTCTAGGTGTCACAATATTTAATAATGGTTTCGATAAGGAATTAATTATTAAACTACTAAAGCAGATAAAAGCAAATAAAGGCAAAGGATAAATCAATAGAGGATAGTAGTGCTAACCTAGTTATTCCTCCTAGCTAGTAATGTCTACGTCTACTTACTTCCAATTACTTCAGGTGGGGTCAAAGTCGAGAGGACAACATTTGGTCAATTTGCCCTAACCTATCAGCAAAGATGTCACCACAAGAGAAGTCAGGTGTCAGCTCATAAGTCTTGTTGTTCCTGGTCCCCTAAGCCAAGTCATTAAGTACCACTACACGCTAGATTTATAATAGTGAGTGCCCGGGCGTTAGCAACTTAAACACTCACCCCTAATTCTTAAGTTCATCCAAACGGTAGGTGATCGGTTGGTCAATCGCACAAGTAGAAAGTGGTCGTCGGTTGGTCATATCTTACCCTTCCCGTCTCATCCGCTCACCTAGGTGGTTGGTCATATCTCCTAGGCAATTGGCCTCACCGCCATTCAAAACTACCAAAACAAGGGTAGCTACCAATAAACTATGCATGCATACACTTAGAAATAATTATGCGAAAGTAATGTAAACGCAAACAAAACAATTAAGGAATCATAACTAGGCCAAGACCAAGAGGTGCTTAGCTCATATTAACCATACAAATCAATTCAATATTCAAAGGTACGAAATACATGAATCGAAAGTAAATAAAAGATAAAATGCTAATGCTTATCATAGGGGAGTGATTTCTCCTCGAGACACTCCGTATGCTCCTCTAGACCGCTTTAGCTTTTTCCCACGTTCTCGGTTGTTGTGTGTGGAATGAGATGATTAGAAATGCTGGAATTCGTGGGGTATTTATAAGCCAGATCTGGATTACGGCGTAACTAATATAAGAGTTACGCCGTAACCATCAATTCATTCGTATTTTGCACTAGATCTGCTAGTTACGGCGTAACCTAATTAGTGTAGTCTTCAATATACTTGGTTACGCCGTAGTTGATGAAATAGTTACGGCGTAGTTATCAGCGGCGTGGAACCTCATTTGACCTAATATAGTTACGTCAGAGTTTTGGGGAGAGTTACCGTAACCTTCGATGAGTTGGTTTTTCGAGTCACGCTTTAGTTACGGCGAATGTGAGAGATGAGTTACGTCAGAACTTCTTCAAAGTCAAGATACTATGATGAATCTTTTGATATTTCTCCAATTTCGCCTCTTTAGCTCCAATGCTCGTAATTTACCTGAAAGTGGAAAACAATGGAAAACAAGCGTAAATCCATATAAATGATATAAATTACAAGCATTATTGGGTGAAATTGACACTTAATATTCAGGACTATTTGATGTTATCAAATATCCCCCCACTTGAACTCTACTTGCCCTCAAGTAGACCTTATTAGAAAGATTCCTAAAAATATATCTCCCATAATCTGGAAAATATAAGTTTACAAATCCCTTATACTAGAATAAAACAAAGCCGAACACCTCACGAAATGGGAACGAAAACACTCAAATCTCTCAACTATTCTAAGTGTCAATTTCGGGTTGATCACTCAATCGCACAGTCATAGCATGTATTCTATCATAAGCTTGGCGGTTACACAAATCTCCACCACTATAGTTAAGGGCTAAACAATTCTCGAAGGCAATATGGGTAGACTCGACAAGGGTTAAGGGGTGACTCGTCATTACTAACATGTCACGGGGAAGTGGACAAAATCAATGATACATGACCAAATCCATGGCCAAGACATCAAAGATTGCTCACTGCATCACCTAGACACGCTTCATGACTAAAGGGTATGATAAGACATGGGATATATAAATGGTGTAAAATAAAAACAAGGTGTAGTCTAAATCTATAACCAAGTCATCACCACTTCACCGTCCGCCAAAGTTCAAGCTTTGAAGTCAAGAAACCGGATCATGAAATACTAGGTAGATGTGTCATTAGAGGACGCCGGGATGGGCACACTACCTTTTCTTCAACTGCTGGCATAATTACCAACTCAATCTTCAAATGTGACCGAGGTGGCCTCCTCGATACTAAATCTATAAAGCTCATAACATAGTGCTTATAACATCGCACTTTACAATAACATAATATATATATATATATATATATATATATATATATATATATATATATATATATATATATATATATATATATATATATATATATATATATATATATATATATATATATATATATATATATATATATATATATATAGGAATATATTAGATACAATTAATTGTAGCTAATTGGCTACAATTTTGTACTAATAATGTGGGTCCCCGATTATTTTTGTGGGTCCCGATTCTTTCTTGTGGGTCCCTCGAATCATTGCTAGTGTATTTTTTAAAGGATTGTAGCTGTTTATCTATATATATATATATATATATATATATATATATATATATATATATATATATATATATATATATATATATATATATATATATATATATATATATATATATATATATATATATATATATATATTCAACATAACAATAATATCCCCCACTTGAGATGAACAATGTGAATTTGGGGGTCTTCAATGATCTTCGTGAATATGTCGTCGACGAAAGTATGATTTCGAACCTTTCCACTTGAACCTTGAACTTAGGCAAATGATGACTTCCCAATCACAAATAAAGACTAAGGGGTAGGCTAAGGTGTATAGGTGTATTGAAACAATATATTTGGTTAACAAAATGAAAGGAATGGCTCGATGGGTGTATCTAGGGTATCTTGCACTAAAGGTGAGTGCAACAAAGGGTTTCACATGGAACGCCCGACCCGACAAGGGTAAAGGAATCACAAGTAATGGTGTCATATCAAAGCAAACACAAATATCCAAAAGAAGTCTTAACATAACATCGAAATAATTCAAGTCAAAATGACTTCAATACATAGGTCCCAATGAAAAATAAACCCAATAAAATATCCGAAATATTAAGTCTTAAATGGCATCATAAGATCAAAGCTAAATATCTCTAAGGTAAGTCCACTCAAGACTCATCCCAAAGCAAAACTCAGCCCAATGCTTAGATACCGCCATGAAGAAAAGAAATGCTACCGAGCTTCAAAAGCCCAAAGGAATGATATACAAGCAAAACGAATACGAAACGAAAACGAATACGGAATATAGTGAAAGAAAGATAGTAAAATCATAATCATTTCAAAGTATAAATCGTAATAATAGAATAAGTTTTATAGTTAACTACCTCGAGCCCGCATACATATATCGATCATAATCATATTCATATTCATATTCACACAAGGCAACATTTGTAGGGAGACCTACCAGAGTTATGAAGGACGCATGCACGCAAAGATCAATCATCGATAACATATAGCATATAACATATAACATATAACATATGATAATGATAATGATCTAGGATGCATCCATACGCCCCACAAACATATATTGGTAATATAATATAACTTGAGCTCATAACAGATAATGATAAGGGACGGGCGTAACTTCACTCATCGCCTAGAGTCATGTCGAGGTGCATCATCGACACGGACATGGAACCCCATGACTAGTTATTATTTTGGCTCGGTGTCAAACTATCTTAGGTCAAATCGAATGTCAAACCGACACGATCATACTTTATCAAGATTAATCATGTTTTCAAAATCAAGGTTTTCATATCATATAGTTCAAAATCGATGTTTTATAATTCAAAATCGTAGTTCAAATAAGCAACAACTCAAACAAACAAAATGGGGTTCATAGCAAAGGCTTAGGAAACCCTAATATAAAAGCTAACGAAAAGAAAACGTTATAAGGAACCTTTATCGAAAAGGTCGAAATATCGTACCTTATTCCAAAGCAAATGATCGAAAAGCGTAAATACGGAAAGCAAAGGATTACTCCTTCTTCACGTAACCTATACACATTAACGGTCGTACATGTTATTTATGATTCCATAATCGTCGAAATGATCTTTTAATATTTGGTGTTTATACTCAATGTATTCAATGATCTTAATACTTTAGGGTTTTATAATTAAATGAGACTTAAGTGTTTTATAAACAATATCGTAGATTAAGGTTCATTATGTCATTTATTAAAGTTTAGGGTTAAATGTGAAAATAGTTTAAACGTCATAACTCACACATGAAATAACGAATTAATATACTTAGCTTCAACCCTAATCGACTCTCATTTATGTTCTAGGGTTTTCTCATTCTTTAATATCATATCCACGCATTTACTTTATATGTTACGTCATTTAATGACTCATTACTCTTGTTTATTTACTCAACACGCTCATGTCTTACTCATATGTTACTCATATATATGTTATACGTCAACTTTTATATCCATGCACGCTTATGATTTCATGTGACAATACAAGTTACTTATTACTCGGATTAATTACACATCTACACACACATGATACACGGTTCACAAACCAATTAAGGTTCGGCATGCATGGTTCGGTTCACACATCACTTAGGGTTTAGGTTTCACATGATCTTTACTCGCTTAATACACGCTCAAAACCCTCACATGTTTCGGTTTGTATATAGGGTTCGCTAACATGTTTTAAGCAAACCCTAGCTCATCTACGACTTTACATATTCAAGTTTACGTGTTTATACCTTGGCCGAATTAATTACAAGTGGTTCGGTTATGCATATATGTGGTTCGGTTATATGCTCAACATATATCTATGATCCGATTCAAATATTACGTATTATATAACATGCTCTTTAATAATTATAAGGTTCAAGTCATTATGGTTTGCCTTGTTTGGTTTCGTACGGCTCGACCACAAAAGAAAAACACAAAACTCGACTAAACGAAACATATTACAATATATATACGTAAGGTGTAATAAGAGAAGACAAATAAACACGTTATACCTTAGCTTTGATGAACAAAACTCGTGACACCAAGGTTGTTAGGGTTCGGCCGAATGGAAGAAAAGAAAAGAGAGAGGCAACAAAACTAGGGTTTCAATTTCATGTAAATGTAGTGTATATATAGCTAGTCATTTTCGGTTTGGGCTTTTGAGGGGGTGGGTTTCGCTTGGTCCATCCGAACACAAAACAAACGCCCACCTTGGCTCTCTTGATCCACACGAACAATGCAAACGCGCGCCCAACATATTAGCTAAACATTTAAATCTTTCGTCGCACCAAAATCGATCACGCACACACATTCGTTAAGTTTTTATTATTCGTAAGTTAAGTTTTAATTTCGTTAAATGATTATAAACGATTTTACGATTTTATAATTTTCGATTCCAAGGGTATTTTAGTCTTTAATCATGTTTTAGATTTTCGTGTTTTACAATTCTTCCTCTAAAGAAAAATTTTCGCCCTCGAAAATTGAAATGAAACGAAACGAAACGAAATGAGAACATACCAACTATTCAAAGAAATGAGGATAACTAGCTCGATCGACTCGGTTTCCCAAGTAGCCTCACGCCCGGTGATTTTTCCAAAGAATCTTAACGAACGGAATGACTTTATTTCTCATGACTCTTTCTTGCCTTTCTAAAATAGCTTCCGGTTCTTTAGATAAAGACATATCGGATTGAATTTGATCAAACGGATAAGAAGCAACGTAACGGATGATAGTTGTATCCCTTAGAGTGATACATGGAAAACGCCATGAACATGCGATAACCGAGGCGGAAGTGCTAATCGACACGAAACTTCTCCTATACGCTCCGAATTTCAAATGGACCGATGAATCGAGGACCGAGCTTGCCCTTGATTCCAAAACGTTTCACACCTCTAAACGGCGAAACTTTCAAAAATACACGATCTCCAACCCGAAATTCTAAATCACGACGATGCTTGTCGGATAACTTTTCTCGACGAGACCTAGCTTCCTTCAACTTTTCTCTAGCAATGCCTACTTTCTCATTAGTGATCTCAATCATTTCCGGACCTTCAATTGCTGCTCACCTACTTCATCCCAACAAGTAGGTGCTCTACATTTCCTCCCATACGAAGTTCAAACGGTGTCGCTTAATGCTAGCATGCCAACCGTTGTTGTATGCAAACTCTACTAAACACAAATATTCATCCCAACCGCCACCCATTCCAAAGCACAAGCCCTTAGCATGTCCTCTAAGGTCCGAATAGTCCTCTCGATCGACCATCCGCTTGAGGATGAAATGCCGATCGAAATTAAGTCGAGTACCCCAAGCTTTTGCAAACCTTTCCGTAAACGAAGTAAAACGCGGATCTCTCGCTTCGGACACAATAGATGCCGGAGTACCATGAAGTCTAACGATCTCTTGTCAAAAATTTCCGCCAATCTACCAATACCATAATCCTTTCGATTGGTAAAGAATGAGCGATTTGGTTAGTCGATCAACAACTACCCAAATCGCATCATGCTTCTTCCGAGTAAGAGGTAGTCCACCACAAAATCCATAGATATCTTATCCCACTTCCATGTTGGAATATCCAATGGTCAGAATAATCCACTAGCCCTTTGATGTTCAATCTTAACTCACGACAAATCATACATTTCGACACAAACGTCGCCACATCTTGCTTCATGCCATTCCACCAAAAGTATCGCTTCAAATCCCTATACATCTTGGTAGAACCAGATGGATAGTGAAAGGAGAACTATGAGCTTCACCATAACTTTCTAAGTACCGGATCATTGGGAACACAAAGCCTATCTTCATACCATACAATTCCGTCATCATCAACCTTAAACTCCATCTCGCTACCTTCTTCAACATTTTGCGCCACGCCCACAAACTCACCATCATCTTTCTCGAGCTTTAATTTGCAGATAAGGTTCGACTCCACCTTCATACTAGCCCAAGATCCATCAAAACCTCAGACGCATAGCTCAACATCCAAACTCTCTAAGTCACGAAAAATCCTAGGTTCAATCTCGATACTTGCAAGAATGCTCGATTTCGCTAAGCGCCAAGAACTACATTAGCCTTACCGGATGGTATCGAATGTTGGTGTCATAATCCTTAAGAAGTTCTAACCATCTTCTTTGTCTCATGTTAAGTTCCTTCCGAGTGAAAATATACTTGAGACTCTTATGATCGATGAATATATCACACGCCTCCATACAAGTAATGTCTCCGCATCTTCAACGCGAACACCACCGCAGCCTAACTCAAGGTCATGAGTTGGGTAATTCTCCTCATAAGGTTTTAGCCGCCTCAAGCATAAGCTATTACCTTTCCATGTTGCATCAAAACACGCCCAATCCTTTCTTAGATGCATCACTATAAATTTGAAATCCTCCGAACCGGATGGAAGAGTCAAAATAGGAGCGGACACCAATCTCCGCTTCAACTCTTCAAAACTCTTCTCTCGCTCATCCGTCCATACAAACTTTTCACCTTTTCTCATCAATTGGGTTAGGGGCAAAGCTAAACGAGAGAAACCTTCAACAAAACGTCGGTAATAACCAAAGAAGTCCTAGAAAACTCCTAACCTCAACATCGTCGAGGTCTTGGCCATTTAGTGATAGCCTCAACCTTAGACGGATCCATGGTGATACCATCGCAGATACAATATGACCAAGGAAAGCGACTTGTCTTAACCAAAACTCGTGACTTCAAAATTTGGCGACAACTTCTTCTTCCTCGTAATCTCCAAAACTATCCGGAGATGTTGTTCATGCTCTTCTTCGCACTTGGAGTAAACTAAAATGTCGCCGATGAAAACGATAACGAACTTATCAAGGAACTCATGGAAAACACGATTCATTAGATCCATAAACACAAAGAAAGCGATTTGTCAAACCAAAAGGCATAACGAGGAATTCATAATGACCATATCCGTACGAAACGCGGTCTTAGGAACATCTTGCTCCTTCACACGTAGTCGGTGATAACCGATCTCGATCAATCTTAGAAAAGAACTTAGCTCCTTGCGCTTGATCAAACAAATCATCAATACGCGCAGAGGATAACGGTTACGAATGGTAATACGATTGAGTTCACGGTAGTCGATACATAGACGCATGCTTCCATCCTTCTTCTTCACAAATAAAAACAGTGCACCCCATGGAGAAACACTGGTCGAATAAATCCATTTTCTATCATCTCTGCACTGTTCCTTCAACTCCTTCGCTCTATAGGTGCCATACGACACGGAGCCTTCAAATCGGTTCAAGACTGTGAATTAACTCAATGCTAAACTCAACTTCTAGCGGGGAAGACCAGGAGTTCATCGAAAACGCCGGTGAATTCACAAACAATGTAAAGATTTTCAATGTTAGGACTCTCCAAAGATGTGTCCTTAACAGATGCCGAAAACCTTGGCACCCATGAGAAATCATGGTCCGCGCCTTCATAGCGGAAATGAGCTTAACAGATTTGAGAGGTTGAGAACCATGATAAACGAATTCAGATGTTTTACGCTCCAAAGATCACCGCTCTAGCATAGCAACAATTGAAGCTCTATGATAAGCCAACCAATCCATGCCTAGAATGATATCAAAGTCGACCATATCGAGAGGATACAGATTTGCAGAGCTTAATACGATCATCAAAACGAAGAGGACACTTAACGATTTATGATCAATGATCATGTGGTTTTCATAGGCGAGATATCGATAAGTGATTTGTTAATGGTTTGGGCTTCATATTAAGTTTCTTAGCAAATGTGATGATATAATGGAGTGTGTGGCACCGTATCAAATAAAACGAAGATGTAATAATCATCAATGAAAAGAGTGCCCGTAATGGTACTCAAGTGCGCCCACCGATTCCGAGTAGTAGCATAAACACGCCCAAGAGTAGTTGGCGGCTTGATGTAGTTTCCGTGAATCACCGGGTTCTTCTTAGGGCAATCCTTGATCTTGTGAGCAGAGAACCACAAGAGAAACATCCACCAGTGGCCTTGAAACACGGTCCCGATGAGCCTTTCCACAAGTAGTACAGATAGGTGGGGAGGCAAAACCTCACCGTCCTTTGTCGACTGTAAGATCCTCAAGCACGACCGATTTGATCCTCGAATGACCGATCCTTGTTGTAACGCGGTTATTGTTACCTTGGTTCCGACGATCATTTCCATTCCTACCAAAGATTTCTATTATCTTGACTCGCCTCGTGGCGCCTAGAGTCCACATTCCTTCCCGATCGACCTCACCGATCATAACTCCTATCCACTTGACCCTCGAATCATAACTCCCGCCGAATTTCCTTATAATCATTACTTTGAGTCCTACCTTGAATCCGATCACCATCGCGTTACGCTTGTTGGAACCCAAACCTCATGAAAGATCTCAATGTTACGAGTCAGGCCATTGCAGCCGACACATTCTCATACTCAATATTAAGCGGCCGGTCCAACACCCACTTCTTCGGCCCCCACTGAAGTGCTTAGCTTGGCGCCTACCATCTCCAAAGAATCGCTCCCACAAAACTTACCAAATTTCATAAACCTACTCATGTACTCATTGGAATTCTCATGATCAAGTCGGTAGATTGCCCGATAATCCTCTCATACCTTTGTCGTCAAAGATCGTGGAAGTAACGGTTATAGAAGATAGTCCAAACTCACCTGTGTACAAGTAACAAAGAAAAGCATCTCCTCCTCTTGCTTGTTTGAGTGCCTTCCACCAATTTAAAGCATCACCTTCCAACTTAAAGGCGCCAAACGAGTCTTAAACTCGCTCCACAACCCAATACTTCAAACAACTTCTCAATATGAGTGATCCACCCTCGGCCCGCTGGAGTAGCAAAGAAGTTAAACGAAAGAGGCTTGAGCTATCAAACGCCGAGCCAAGTGTGAATGCCGACGGGTTGATTTCTCCACCACTACCCAAGCACCACCGACACGAATGTTGTTGATCACTGCTCCATCATCTCGTGTAGTAAGACCGTGGAAAAGAGTGTTGAGGGCATTAGCAATCGCAGATCAATGTTAGTAGCATCATCGCTCCATCCGCGCCACCGGTAGTACGAGTTCGAACCATCCGAACGATATTCAAACGATTAGCAAAATGAACAAAGGTGAGATACGAAATGGAAGTACGCAGAAGGAATCCTAAAGTCTACCCAAATCCTCACTGTGTCATAGCCTAAGCTCTAAGTGGTCTCAAAACCTAGGCTCCATATGTCATGTGTCCCGACTACAAGTCAGAACTGGCTCGATACCATAAATTGTAACGCCCGACCCGACAAGGGTAAAGGAATCACAAGTAATGGTGTCATATCAAAGCAAACACAAATATCCAAAAGAAGTCTTAACATAAATATCGAAATAATTCAAGTCAAAATGACTTCAATACATAGGTCCCAATGAAAAATAAACTCCAATAAAATATCCGAAATATTAAGTCTTAAATGGCATCATAAGATCAAAGCTAAATATCTCTAAGGTAAGTCCACTCAAGACTCATCCCAAAGCAAAACCAGCCCAATGCTTAGATACCGCCATGAAGAAAAGAAATGCGGCCGAGCTTCAAAAGCCCAAAGGAATGATATACAAGCAAAACGAATACGAAACGAAAACGAATACGGAATATAGTGAAAGAAAGATAGTAAAATCATAATCATTTCAAAGTATAAATCGAATAATAGAATAAGTTTTATAGTTAACTACCTCGAGCCCGCAAACATATATCGATCATAATCATATTCATATTCATATTCACACAAGGCAACATTTGTGGGGAGACCTACCAGAGTTATGAAGGACGCATGCACGCAAAGATCAATCATCGATAACATATAGCATATAACATATAACAGATAATGATCTAGGATGCATCCATACGCCCACAAACATATATTGGTAATATAATATAACTTGAGCTCATAACAGATAATGAGATAGGGACGGGCGTAACTTCACTCATCGCCCTAGAGTCATGTCGAGGTGCATCATCGACACGGACATGGAACCCCATGACTAGTTATTATTTTGGCTCGGTGTCAAACTATCTTAGGTCAAATCGAATGTCAAACCGATACGATCATACTTTATCGAAGATTAATCATGTTTTCAAAATCAAGGTTTTCATATCATATAGTTCAAAATCGATGTTTTATAATTCAAAATCGAGTTCAAATAAGCAATAGCTCAAACAAACAAAATGGGGTTCATAGCAAAGGCTTAGGAAACCCTAATATAAAAGCTAACGAAAAGAAAACGTTATAAGGAACCTTTATCGAAAAGGTCGAATATCTGTACCTTATTCCAAAGCAAATGATCGAAAAGCGTAAATACGGAAAGCAAAGGATTACTCCTTCTTCACGTAACCTATACACATTAACGGTCGTATATGTTATTTATGATTCCATAATCGTCGAAATGATCTTTTAATATTTGGTGTTTATACTCAATGTATTCATGATCTTAATACTTTAGGGTTTTATAATTAAATGAGACTTAAGTGTTTTATAAACAATATCGTAGATTAAGGTTCATTATGTCATTTATTAAAGTTTAGGGTTAAATGTGAAAATAGTTTAAACGTCATAACTCACACATGAAATAACGAATTAATATACTTAGCTTCAACCCTAATCGACTCTCATTTATGTTCTAGGGTTTTCATTCTTTAATATCATATCCACGCATTTACTTTATATGTTACGTCATTTAATGACTCATTACTCTTGTTTATTTACTCAACACGCTCATGTCTTAATCATATGTTACTCATATATATGTTATACGTCAACTTTTATATCCATGCACGCTTATGATTTCATGTGACAATACAAGTTACTTATTACTCGGATTAATTACACATCTACACACACATGATACACGGTTCACAAACCAATTAAGGTTCGGCATGCATGGTTCGGTTCACACATCACTTAGGGTTTAGGTTTCACATGATCTTTACTGCTTAATACACGCTCAAAACCCTCACATGTTTCGGTTTGTATATAGGGTTCGCTAACATGTTTTAAGCAAACCCTAGCTCATCTACGCACTTTACATATTCAAGTTTATGTGTTTATACCTTGGCCGAATTAATTACAAGTGGTTCGGTTATGCATATATGTGGTTCGGTTATATGCTCAACATATATCTATGATCCGATTCAAATATTACGTATTATATAACATGCTCTTTAATAATTATAAGGTTCAAGTCATTATGGTTTGCCTTGTTTGGTTTCGATTTGCTCGACCACAAAAGAAAAACACAAAACTCGACTAAACGAAACATATTACAATATATATACGTAAGGTGTAATAAGAGAAGACAAATAAACACGTTATACCTTAGCTTTGATGAACAAAACTCGCGACACCAAGGTTGTTAGGGTTCGCCGAATGGAAGAAAAGAAAGAGAGAGGCAACAAAACTAGGGTTTCAATTTCATGTAAATGTAGTGTATATATAGCTAGTCATTTTCGGTTTGGGCTTTTGAGGGGTTGGGTTTCGCTTGGTCCATCCGAACACAAAACAAACGCCCACCTTGGCTCTCTTGATCCACACGAACAATGCAAACGCGCCCAACACGTTTATTCCAAAGCTAAACGTTAAGTTTTAATTATTCGTAGTTAAGTTTTAATTTCGTTAAATCTTTCGTCGCAAGGGTATTTTAGTCTTTAAAAATCGATCACTTTCATCGTTACACATTCGTATTAAGTTTTTATTATTCGTAGCGAGTTAAGTTTTAACCTCCTTTTCATAGGCTTTAAATGATTATAAACGATGTTTACGTATTTTATAATTTTCGATTCCAAGGGTATTTTAGTCTTTAATCATGTTTTAGATTTTCGTGTTTTACACAATACTCGCAGGCGGGTTGCACGTAGGCCATGCTCGAGTGGATTTCTCGTCGGTTATGATTATCGGAGTACACCAGTGAGTGATAGGCGGCTCCTCTTCATCTTTGAAGGAGAGTTTCTCCAGTCTTTCATCATCAGTATATGCAGGCCACATGAATTTGTTATCCTTGACCCTATCCTTATAGCTACCCCCATCGCAAATTTCATTTCTCGGGTCACATGAGGCCCATAGATCATACCAATCTCCCTTAGCTACGGGTATCTTTTTGCACCAGTGATACTTCCTCTTAGATCGGGGCAGAGGGCACAAGTTAATGTCGTGGGACCATTCGTTAATCTCAGATGTTCCTGATTCGTCCACTTCGAGGAATTCGTCTGCCTACGTATCCCAGTCACGCCGTAACTCAGATTTTTGGTTACGGCGTAACTCGTCAGAGTCGTCCTCATCAATATTCTTCATAACCCCGTTATCGCTATCAAAAACATGGTTACGCCGTAACTCATTAGACAAGTTACGCGTAACTCGGATCCGTCGACGGAATTTTCACCAAGAATCGCATCTTGGTCGAGAATTTCAGATCTTTGAGTCATTATCAAGAAAATCACTTTACATTCCATAGTCGGTTTTGATCCTTCCGGTCTATTATTATTCATTCTTACTTTCTCACCGAGCTTCCACCATAGATTCAAGGTTTTTAGGGTTGTGTCGTGATTGGAAAGGCTTCACGTTGTTTTCCGGAAATCCTTTAACCACTCATCTTGTTCCTTTTGTCTTTCAATGAACTTTCCAGGAATTTGTTAATTGTTTCTTCAAGACTGGGCTTTCTTTCTTCATAGGGCCCACAGTTCTAATTCCCACGGTACCCGTTATTATTTTGATTATCTCTGTAAAATGGTCGATTTTCTCCATATTTAGCTTCTTCAATCATATTTTCTTCGTCAACGTGAGGACAATTCTTCGTGAGGTATCCTCCTCCACATCTTTCACAACCCACTTGGATGGCATGAACGATTTCTCTGACCTTCAGCATATCTCGACTAAGATTTTCGATTTTACTAGCGATTGCTGCAATTCCGTCGAAACTTCCGCTTTGGTTTCTTTTGCTTCCTCCGTCGTGCCATTTTTGAGAATGATCAGCAATTTTTTGAATGGCTTCAATAGCAAAGGTAGGCGTCATGTTCGGAATAGGTCCTTAATAGTCCAAAGATTTGTCTCAGAAGTTACGCTGATTCCTTTGTAGAAGATGTTGACCTTTGTCGGTTGTTCGGATCATGTGTAGGACACTTGTAAAGGAGATCGTTGTGTCATCCCATGCTTGATACAACGCTTCATCGCCTTCTTTTTGAAATTATGGATCTCCAAAAGTGGTTAGAAATCTTCGATGGCGGACAATATCTCGAATAAAGTGCTTCTTCA
The DNA here is from genome assembly GCA_022545495.1 of Chrysanthemum lavandulifolium. NCBI lineage: Eukaryota > Viridiplantae > Streptophyta > Magnoliopsida > Asterales > Asteraceae > Chrysanthemum > Chrysanthemum lavandulifolium. The sequence goes on from CM040244.1 coordinate 217,134,489, forward strand.
AGAGAGTCAAGTATTAATTGCCCGACATGCAATCTTTCAATCCATCTTCCGCAACTCTAGTAAGAGTCATGGAATACCCTAAGCATAATAGCATCATGAGACACGGAATGTTGAAAAGGCTAGCGATGTATAGGACATTTTCAACGTGCTCATATGCATCCTCGCCTCGCTTTCCGAAAAAGGGTTAGCACGAAGCTCCCTCATAAATTGGTCTTTAATTTGAAATGGACATCCGCTCCAATTGCCGGTCTTACGAGAGACCGCCCTTGTTCTCGCTTCTTGTCAACGCCAAATATTCCTCAAGAGTGAGGTCATCGATGTTAACAACTTCCATGGTACCTGAAAACTCGAATAATGATCGTGAGAATAATAGAAAAGTTTAATACGAAATGAAAGACTTAATATTAATCCTAATATAACTCCCCGGCAGCGGCGCCAAAAACTTGATGCGGTTTTACTGACCAGGTTTTAATATTTATAAAGTCTCGTTATACCAATGGTCTACCCTAATGCACTAACGGGCAGTGTACCCGGTCGGGTGTAGTGTAGTATTCGGTAAAGCCGAGGTCGTCCCAAGAGCTATGTGTGCTGGATTATTACTAAGTCTAGGTGTCACAATATTTAATAATGGTTTCGATAAGGAATTAATTATTAAACTACTAAAGCAGATAAAAGCAAATAAAGGCAAAGGATAAATCAATAGAGGATAGTGGTGCTAACCTAGTTATTCCTCCTAGCTAGTAATGTCTACGCTCACTTACTTCCAATTACTTGTGGGTCAAAGTCGAGAGGACAAAGATTTGGTCAATTCGCCCTAACCTATCGGCAAAGATGCCACCACAGAGAAGTCAAGTGTCCCCTCATAAGTCATGTTGTTCCCGGTCCCTAAGCCAAGTCATTAAGCACCGCTACATGCTAGATTTATAATAGTGAGTTCCGGGCGTTAGCAACTTAAACACTCACCCCTAATTCTTAAGTTCATCCAAACGGTAAGTGATCGTTGGTCAAATCGCACAAGTAGAAAGGGTCGGCAGCTGGTCATATCTTACCCTTCCCGTCTCAGTCTGCTCACCTAGGGTCAGTTGATCATATCTCCTAGGCAATTGGCCTTTACCGCCATTCAAAACTACCGAAACAAGGGTAGCTACCAATAAACTATGCATGCATACACTTAGAAATAATTATGCGGAAGCAATGTAAACGCAAACAAAACAATTAAGGAATCATAACTAGGCCGACACCAAGAGGTGCTTAGCCGCTCATATTAACCATACAAATCAATTCAATATTCAAAGGTACGAAATACATAAATCGAAAGTAAAGAAAAGATAAAATGCTAATGCTTATCGTAGGGAGTGATTTCTCCTCGAGACACTCAGATGCTCTTCTAGACCGCCTTTAGCTTTTTCCCACGTTTTCTAGTTGTTGTGTGTGGAATGGGATGATTAGAAATGGTGGAATTAGGTGGGTATTTATAGGCGGATCCGGGTTACTACGTAACTAATATAAGAGTTACGCCAGAACCATCAATTCCTTCGTATTTTGCACTAGATCTGCGAGTTACGGCAGAACCTAATTAGTGGTTACGCCGTAGTCTTCAATATACTTGGTTACGCCGTAGTTGATGAAATAGTTACGGCGTAGTTATCAGCGGCGCGGAACCTCATTTGACCTAATATAGTTACGTCGTAGCTTTTCGGGAGAGTTACTCCGTAACCTTCTGATGAGTTGGTTTTTTGAGTCACGCTTTAGTTACGGCGTAATGTGAGTGATAAGTTACCCCGTAACTTCTTGAAAGTCAGCATACTATGATGAATCTTTTGATATTTCTCCAATTCCGCGTCTCTTTAGCTCCAATGCTCGTAATTTACCTGAAAGTGGAAAACAATGGAAAACAAGCGTAAATCCATATAAATGATATAAATTACAAGCATTATTGGAGGAAATTGACACTTAATATTCAGGACTATTTGATGTTATCAGTATGTTAACCTGAATATACGACACCACGGGTCCAGTCGTGCACAACCTGCTTCTTCTTTAATGCATACAATCGAAATCATCCCCAAACAAAAATTCCGTCCATTAACTTGATCACACACACACACAAAAAAAAGATATACCCTTTTTTGTTCCTTCACCTATGTCTCAATGCTTAAAAGGTATGAACTCTAATGTGCAATTAGTTGGTTTTGTTTGACATTATTGATTTTTGGTTTTATTTATATATACCGAAAGGGTGTGATTTTGATTTTAATTTATGGTTCAATACTTTAGTTACAATTTTTTATAAACCTGAAATTGAATCTCATAAAAGCTAAATTGGGTGTTTAGATCAGCTTAAATAAGCAATCCCAAACACCATCTTGGTTAAGATTTTTTGAAACAAGCTTTACAATTTTAACCCTTCAAAAAGCTGATAAGCAATTAATCAGGATGTGTTTGGATAAGCTTATCGTGTTTTGACGACACAATGAGCCGATAAGCACCTAAATAAACTTTGATTCGTAATGGAACACATGCTCTTCAGTTGACATATCTAAATGGAAAGGTAAATCCCTTCCCTTTTTCTGATGTTCTCATTAATTCTATAGCAGTATGGGTATGGTTTCTTTGTTTAATGGGTCAATAGCTCAAATTACGTTTAAGTAACTTTTATTAGCTGATAACTTATATATTGCCAACCTTTAGATGATTATAGGCCTTGTTTAGATCATATGTAAATTATTGGCCTATGTATAGTTTAATCAATCTCATGAAAATCAAATTTAGTGACTCAATATGCGTGTTACATCAGTCACAAAGTTTATAGTTTGTGCATATGTTTGAGTCGTAATATCTTATAACAAACCGTGAATAGTCATTATAATTAACAATATAGAATTCGAACCTTGAACTGAAAACCGCTGCTAATGCTCAATTATCCAACAAAGACTATGTGGAATAACCCTTCACATTACATATTATTTCTGTGGTCGATAGCAACCCACAAGTCAAACACATCAACACGTATACGGCGTGAAACATCATGTTTATTTGATATGTAATCCTCTTAAAATTTAACAAATCTGATTAGTGACATTCTACGATGTGTTGATACATCGGCACATGGCGACCAACCCATTTACTAATGCACCCAAACGTGACTTCTTTTAAACTCACAATTATTTTGGTCTCGAAGCTGATAAGGTGATCTATAGTTATATTAAGAAAATCTATACTTATGATGGTCGATGATGATACCAAATTTAGCAAGTCCGAGAGTGGGGTCCGTGAAGTCGAATGAGCGAACCTTTAAATCTGTATCACTCAAGAAAGAAAAACCACATTAGAACTTATCCCGGGGTTTCGCCCCGGGATTAAGCTTCGACGCTCAAGTCAGATGATGATATTATTATCGAAGGCATTTACTATAGAAAGAGAATGAAGCTATTGTATTTTTGTTGTGTGTTTTGGCAACTTACCTGTCTTCCTTTTATAGGCGAGTAACGGATCAAATCTTGTTGGGATTTAGAAAATCCATGTGGAAGTGTCGGTCATCTCAACAATAGTCTAGTATATATTAGCTCGTAGACATTACGTTATTTATTAGTTATTTAGTTAGTTTAGTATCACCATGGAGGACGGACGGGTCTTTACCCACTGTATGCCTGATCCACAGCCCATAATGGACGTGTAGGAAGATGTATAAATACCCCTTCCCTCTAAGGGAAGGGTTGTTGGTTTTCATTTTAATAAACACACACTAGGTGTTTCTCTCTCTAGAAAATTACCCTCTCTACTCATTCTCTCTCTAAAATGGCTTAGTTGTTCTTCCATAATCCTAGACCTCCCGAATCATATGAACAACATAAATAATGATCCTACAATTGGTATCAGAGCCAAGGCTTTGTTGTTTGTGTTGATTCATGTAGTCCGATTCATGCTTTGGTGCGGTTTTTGTTGCGGTTTTAGAGATGTTTTGATGCGTGTTGATGCGGTCTTGATGTTGTTTGATGTTGTTGTTGAATCTGATTTTAAGTATGTTAACAGTTTTGATCATGATTACTGGTTTTAAGTTTGATGACGTTTCATAAGTCTTTTAACAGTTTTATTACAGGTTTAACAAGTGCTTTAAGCAATTTTTAAGCCGGGTTTTAAATCTGTTGCTGTTAAGATGTTTTTGAATCTGGTCTTAAACTGGTTTTGATGATTTTGAATCCGTCTCTTATGTTGTTTTGAAGTCGTTATGTGATGGTTCTTCGCTGCGGTTTGTGTCCACAAGAAGATTTTCTTGACTGCGGTTTGTGCTTAAATGTATGTTCTTCTGTGTGGTTTGATGTTTGAGATAGTCCAGATCCGGTTTTTAAGGCATGTTCATGGTTGCGGTTTGGACCACTGCTACTTGATCAGTCCAGAAAACTACTACGTTTTCATGACTAAGAAGACTGCGGTTTGAAAGACTTTAAGACTGCGTTTTGAAGACTGAATGGTCAACTGCATTTTGACTCAAAGTAGAAGATGAATGCGTTTTGACAGTTAGGATGTTGCGACTTGACCAAAACTCGTTGCATTTTGAATAGAAAAAGGGACTGCGGTTTGATAAAACAACAAAACTGCGTTTTGACCCTACAAGACTACATTTTGTTGACCATATTGACAAAAAATAGTTGACTTCGATAGAAAAATGAGATGAAGAAGAAGATGAGACCATGACAGTTAGACTCAAACAAAACAACCATCTAAACATTTCAAAATACCAACACCTCATTTGTGACTTCAATTACTTACATCACAAGTCCAATCCAAATAAACATTTCAAAACAAATTCAAGTCCTACATCGAGTCTACAATCATTCAGCCCGTAACACTCTATTGATCTCAGTCACAACCATCATACCATCTAATCTAATTTTTCTAAGAAATCTCTTTAAGACATCTAATCACAACCATCATACCATCACCATCACTCTCCTACTCTCACAAACATTTCAAAAGGAATAGATTAATTAATCAAGACTCATAATTAACTGAAACATCAATTGATCTCAGTCATCACTTTTCGTGTGTTTCATAAAGTATATCAAGACCTATGGCCAAAAACACAAAAAGAATGAATCTTCATCGATCTATAAGAAGTTTTACTTCTTTTATATATACAAATCAATAAGATTATATTGATAACAATTTTGTTACCCTCTTTTCTTAAATCGTTCTACAAAAAAGGAATCAAAGTCAGACATTAAGAACACCTACCGGAGACCTATGGTTAGACCTTGATGCCGAGTCCTTATCTCAAGCCATCCCTGTGGCGAGATAAATCTAATCCGTAGAACCATGAAAGAAGGTGCTCAGATCCGTTCTCTTTTTTATTAGAGATTGATGCGCGCGGGAGGCGCGTTCGGGGTCAAGGAAACTTCCTTTTCTTCGAGCAAGTTTTTCAACCTCCTAGGCAGTGAACCTAATCGTTGTAGTGTAGTATGGGGTAAGCCTTGGGGATTGATATCGTTCTCTAGGGAAATAGGAATGCTAGTAAGAAATATATGACGAGAATGTGGGGTTGAGGATGATTCTTTTTTTTTATCTTTTTATGGTTTTTATAGAAAGCTAAGGTAAATATCTCGGGGCAATTGGTTGGGGGTGGTACTTCTACCGATTACTCTACTTTATCTAATTATCTAATTAACTAATTACTACGGGTAGCTATGTCTAATTGAGGTGTGCTCGTATGATGATTAAAGATGTGTTCACCTAGATACTATTACTCCCTAGTTATCTTTTATTGGTCGGTTGAGTTGTCACGTCCTATCTTAACGCGTTGTATTCCTAAAGGTCGTAGGGTATGCGTGGTCCCTAGTTCTTTGAGGTTATCTCCCGTATACAACCTACGGAATCGGCAAGCCTAAGCTATTTTATCTATAGACCATATCATCATAAAGCATACTCAAGCATTAAATACAACGAAGATGCCTAGTTGCACTCCTAAGCCAATTTCAATTAAGATAAGAAACAACCTAACAATAATCAATAACTAGGTTTCATAGATTTAAGCAAACACACAAGAAATTTAGCTAGACATGATAGACAAGCAAGCATACACACAATCAATCGAATATGAGATAGACATAATGATAATTTGGATTAAACAACTTATCTCGATGTGTAAAATAGGGTATGGGACCCTAAGATATTGTCCAATTCGGACTACAAACGATTTAGGGTTTTCTCTCCAAAAGTCTACCTCTTAAAATACAGAAAAATCGAATTATATATATAGATTTACAACTGCGATGGCGTCACCTTTTACATGGGACGCCGTCAGCAGGGTTTCGTCTGGGCCAAGTCATCGATGGGACGGCGTCACCTTAGATTTGTGACGCCATCAGTCTTCAGTTGGGACGTCATCTTGATTCTAGATCTGGGCCGTCTGAGTTGAAAACTGTGAGTGACGCCCTCCATTATTAAAGCGTGATGCCGTCAGGTTATGATAACGCTCAAATTGTGCATGTTTTTAGTAGCGTTATCCGTGCTTTTATGTGTGTTATTTGGTTATAATCATATGCTTTTGATGCTTAATCATACAAAAGTGCGTTTGCTAGTTCATTTGTAGCCAAGTACAGGAAAGTGGAGAAAAAGACGGAAAAAGAAGTAAACACGAAGATTTCTCCATGTATGAAGAATTCCCACCAAAGAAAGACTCATGGAGTATATTCGAGAAGATAAAGTCATCAAGATGGTGGTCCAAAGACTCAAGAATAAAGTTCAAGAAGGAAAACGAGAAAGAAATGAAGAAAAGAAGCTTAAACGAAGACATATTGGAAGACTCGTTGTTCCCGACACACCTTCACCATTTTGGCCATAACTTTTGCATACGGACTCCGTTTGACCCCCGGTTCATGGCCACGGAAAGCTAAGAGAAAGATCTACAACTTTTGTGTTTATGACTTTTTATGATTTTTGCTCCAACCGATCGGTCGAGTCCCGCAACCGGATCCGGTTGGAGAATGGTCGCGTAGACCAACCGAACGGTTGGAGCTCAACCGGATCCGGTTGGAGGTCCTGTTTCAGCCATTTTTCCACTACTAAGACTCCAAACGTGTTCCAAATGATTCTAGTCCCTTCCTACATGGTTTCTAGTCCCTTCCAAGCTCCTTGGCCTCCAAGAAATGCATTGAATACCCTAAGCCTTTGTAGTAGTATAAATAGAACCCATTTGGCACCTCATTTCATCATCCCTTCTCCATCTTTCTCATCCCTTTCATCCACCACTCCATCTCTAGGTGTGAAATTCAAGCCTCCACCCTTAAGGACGAATTTCCACCTAAAACAACATCCCTCTCTCAACTTACCTTCCCCAAAGGTGTGAAATTCAAGCCTCCACCCTTAAGGACGAATTTCCATCTAGAGAGCAAACCATAACTTGAGAGAACACAACCACTCTCAATATCTTCACCCCAAAGGTGTGAAACTCAAGCCTCCACCCTTAAGGACGAATTTCCACCAATTATCCTATCCCAACTTGTGTGAAATTCAAGCCTCCACCCTTAAGGACGAATTTCCACCAATTACACCAACTTATCTTCCCCAAAAGACCACAAACCTCTTCCAAATTCGTGTAGTGTGCTCAAAGGTTGTCGAAGGCGTTTGGACATCATTTTTCGGCTTGGTAGAACTATTGTAGTTGATTGGAGGCTTGAAGGAGTGCTATAATCCTTCATCTTTGCCTATTGTAATTCATACTTTGGGTAAACCTTGTTACTTTTCTATTTTAAGATGTTTTTTACTGATATGATTATTGAGATTTTGTGTTTGATTGGAATTATGATGAATGTCTTGATACGTGCTTGTTCTTATATTGCTTTTCTTGTTGGTTTGATCCGTGACAATCATAACCATCAACTTGTTACTTGTTACTTGCTTAAACAAACAAACGACACTTGTAGTGCAACCAAGTCTCTTGGGACGACCTTGATTTACCATATACTATACTACAACTTGACTAGGGTATACTTGCCCGAATGTGTTCCTAGTTAACCGGTAATTCTTGTTACAAATTTAAAACCACGTGGAACCCATCAAGTTTTTGGCGCCGCTGCCGGGGATTTGGTTTTTGTTCTTAGGTGTTTGTTTGTTTGTTCGAATGATATATTGCTCTTGCTCATGAATGATTGTTTCTTTGCTCTTGTTTGATTGCTCTTGATGTTTGCTAATGAAGTTTGCTTGAATGCTTGTGTTTTTCTAAAAATTCTCTCATTTTCTCAAAATTGCTCAAATGATCTTTGCATCAAAATCAAGTTTTTGATGTTGGGATTTCGTTTCATGTGTTCTAAAAATGCTCATTCCAATGATTGCTTTCTAAGTGTGCTAAAAATCGCTTTCGAAAAAACCACAAAAACCACCCAGATCACTCTAACCGAATCGGTTGGCACTCCAACCGGATCGGTTGGAAGCCTCGTAATTAATAAAACCACTACAACCGATCGGTCACTACCCGTAACGGATCCGTTGTAAAAAAAAAAAAAAAAAAAAAAAAAAAAGTTATTTTGTGTGTCTCTTGTTTCGTAAGTTTTATGTTTTATATGTTATATGATCTCTTGCATGTCTCTATGTTATTTGTTTTTGTTATTTTTGTTTAGATTGGTTTCGTATTAATTTTTAAATAAGATTATCTTGTTTGATTTGTGTTACGTAACTAATTGTGTGTGCTTGCGTCTATGTGATTTTCATTTTCTATGATTGTGCTTTTATTTGTTTTAAGTGTCGTATTTTGTTTTGGTGTTCTTCTAGTTAATGTGTGTTTATGTGTTTTGTTTACTTGTGTTTATTTTATGTTTGTTACCTTTTGTGTCCTTGTTTTATTTTATCAATAAAAGTTTTGAAATAAAACTTGTGAAAAAAAAAAAAAAAAATTAGAAAATCTCCTCCAACCGATCGGTTACACCCCGTGTCCGGTTCGGCTGGAAGATTGGTCAAATTTGGTTCATTCCAACCGATCGGTCACACCCCGTAACCGATTCGGCTGGACTAATCTGTTAAAAAAAAAAAAAAAATCCGTTTTGTTTTTTTTGTTTTTGTGTGTTTTGATAAAATAAGTTTAAATGTCTTTTTGTTTTTGCAAGAGTTTCATTTCTTTTATTTGTCATTTTTCCATTTTAAGTTTTGTCAATTATTAGGTACATTGTGAATAAATAAGTACATGTGTTTTTAAAATAAAATTGTTTCGAACTTTGTGGGTATGTTCACTGGAAACCCTCACGAGACTATAACTCGTCCACTCGGGCCACCGAGGGGTTTATAGGCTTGTTGCATACGCTAAATGCAATCGTGATGCCCACGAAAGTGAGTTTTAGAATTTTTCGTGTTTTTGTAGTTTAGTTTATTTTTGCAGATTTAATAAGCTCTTGGAGGAAGGATTGGTTGGATCGTGAAACTTATACTCTTGATTGGACATGTTTGGATGAGAAATCGATTGATCTCATACGCTTATGCTAGCCCTTGCTTAGCACCTTATCATATGGAGTTCGATCGTGATGTTTAACCCGAGAGGTTTCGTTTATCTCAGACTTATTATTTAAAATTTTCCCTATCTTTACATGCTTTGAAGTTTTTGCAATTGTTTTATTTTGTTTCTTTGTTATTTTTCCTTTGTTGGTTTGTTTGGTAAATTATTTTAATAAATTGACTTTTTCAAGTCCCTCGAAAGTAAGGCTCACCCATTGTAAACAAACTGTGTGAGAGGTATAAGGCGGGTCTCCCGATTCCCTAAAGAAGTTTGGTTTTAATATGCTTCACATGACCGCTTCTCCGCTTCTTTGTGCGTTCGGTGGAGCTACCGAGAACTCGTGGGACAAGAATAAGTCATGTTTGTTTTTTTTAAAAAAAAAAAAAGGTCGTAACTGGTTTATTTTTCAAAGTTTTTTTCGTAGTAATAATAATAGCAATATTTTTATAGTCGTAACTAGTTACTTTTCTTTTGTGTGCTTAACTTAAGTGTGGGGGGAAAATATTATTGTGAAAAGCGAAACTCATTTTTAAATTCAAAAATTTTTGGGCCTATTTTAAAAAATTGTGAACTTGTTTGCCCTTATGATCTAGTTGTTTTCACGCTTATAGGATAATATATTAGCATAACTGGATCAACCCACTGGTGAAATTGGTAATTTTGAAAAATTTGAGATGTGTCCCGATTATTATTGCAATTCATTATGGGATCGATGACATTTGCTAGCACATGTTATTGCCCCTTCCACTAAATTGTGAGGATTTGAGCCTATTTCTTATTAACATACATCTTTTATGCTTGGATCTTTTACTATGAGTGTGCCGGTGATTTTATTTATTCTAGAACTTGTACTTGCAAATCATTACCAGACCGCAGTAAGATCACATTCGTGTGATATAAGTGTTTATGCGTGATAAAGAGGCACCTTAGGAATAAAACCAAATGGCCTTCCGTTTACATCTAATGATATATTAGCTAACCACATCGGTTAGTTAACCACCCATTTGGACCCATTTGTTAGCGCTCATATTTAGCGCTAGATACCCTTAGTACACCCTCCGAGCCATCCCATTCTTTTTGTTACATCCAGAAAAATACAAAAATATTTTACACTTTAAACCTTAGCCTACCCCTTGTCAATGTCTAAATGGTTGGTTGCTAGTTGCTTGGTATGTTGGATTGTTTTTGATGATTATGAGTTAGTTGCACTTTGCCATTTGTGTGTGCCATTCCGACGAAGATGAAGGTGAGCAACTTCATGTTTGTATTTTTGTGGTGATGCTTATACGAAGTGTGGGGGAGATGTGATGTATGAAGAAGTGTTGGGAAAAAAAAGAAAAAAAAAATAGAATAAGTCATCGAAAAAAAAAAAAAAAAAAAAAAAAAAAAAAAACAAAATATTTGTGATGACAATTATAGCCAATGTGCTATATTATTATGAAGATGAAGGAAGAGGAAGTATGTTTGAGTTATCGATTAGCCAATGTGCTAAGACGTGATATATATATTTGGTGATCGATATTTGAAAAGAGAGAAGATTGTAACTATAATCATTTTCGGGTTTGCGGATTGTTTGGTGACTAGCAACATGGGTATTAGACTTGACTTTATTTTTCTTTTAACACCAATTTCATAAATTTATCCCATGCCTTATCCATACCCTTTAATTACCCGAAGCCTATCGTTATAACCCGAATAAAAGCCCTCTTTAGATGTTTACACTTGGTGCTTACGCCACGTCGGTGGAGTTTTGTTTCTTGTACAAGCCTATGGTAATATTTAGATCATGACTGAGCAATATGAGTGTACTATTCCTTAATATTATCCATCACTAAATAAATTGAGTGTTGAGTGAATTATACATCCATTCTTTTTCGTGAGGTGCTTAGCCATGTTATCAAGCGAGAAAATCCATTGGGTATTGTCAAACATCTCGGTTTCTCACCTCTAAAAGCTTAAAACGATGAATCTTATCTCGTACTTGTACTTGGTAGATTTGCATCACATTTTTCTAATCATATTTCATGCACCATGTGGGATTTATTTTTCTTAATTTCTAGATTTGCTTGAGGGCAAGCAAAACCTTAAGTGTGGGGGAGTTTGCGCTCATTTTTCGCTTATTTTTATGTTTGTTAAAAAAAAAAAAAAAAAAACCCCAAAATATTTTGATTTTAATTTTTCTTTTTGTTTTGTCATTTAGGTTTGCCTTTTAATTTTTTTTTTCTTAGATTTGCTTGAGGGCAAGCAAAGTTTAAGTGTGGGGGAATTTGATAACGCTCAAATTGTGCATGTTTTTAGTAGCGTTATCCGTGCTTTTATGTGTGTTATTTGGTTATAATCATATGCTTTTGATGCTTAATCGTACAAAAGTGCGTTTGCTAGTTCATTTGTAGCCAAGTACAGGAAAGTGGAGAAAAAGACGGAAAAAGAAGTAAAACACGAAGATTTCTCCATGTATGAAGAATTCCCGACCAAAGAAAGACTTGCGGAGTATATTCGAGAAGATAAATTCATCAAGATGGTGGTCCAAAGAATCAAGAATAAAGTTCAAGAAGGAAAACGAGAAAGAAATGAAGAAAAGAAGCTTAAACGAAGACATATTGGAAGACTCGTTGTTCCCGACACACCTTCACCATTTTGGCCATAACTTTTGCATACGGACTCCGTTTGACCCCCGGTTCGTGGCCACGGAAAGCTAAAAGAAAGATCTACAACTTTCGTGTTTATGACTTTTTATGATTTTTGCTCCAACCGATCGGTCGAGTCCCGCAACCGGATCCGGTTGGAGAATGGTCGCGTAGACCAACCGAACGGTTGGAGCTCAACCGGATCCGGTTGGAGGTCCTGTTTCAGCCATTTTTCCACTACTAAGACTCCAAACGTGTTCCAAATGATTCTAGTCCCTTCCTACATGGTTTCTAGTCCCTTCCAAGCTCCTTGGCCTCCAAGAAATGCATTGAATACCCTAAGCCTTTGTAGTAGTATAAATAGAACCCATTTGGCACCTCATTTCATCATCCCTTCTCCATCTTTCTCATCCCTTTCATCCACCACTCCATCTCTAGGTGTGAAATTCAAGCCTCCACCCTTAAGGACGAATTTCCACCTAAAACAACATTGATTTACAGATAAAAGGCTTAGGGGTTATGTGTGTGGATAAAACCTCAATATCGATATCAAAAATAATCACGAAGATAGATTCAAAATTCCTTTAGGAAAAAGAATATTAAATCAAATCCCGTGTGTGATCGTTGATACGGATTAGTCAACCCGAATCGTTTCCCAACGAGGCGTGAATTCACAACGTCGTTTTGGTTTGGAATTTAATGCTCGATGTTTTGGATTGTGATTTGATTTTATTAAACTACGAGAGAAGGAAAGTAATTAAGGAAATCTAATCTACGGAAATCCTAAGTGCAAGATTAACTAAAACGTAATAAACGAAACGTAAATAAAAATGCAACTACGTCTAATCTATATCTAAAAATATCCTAAAATTACTTTTACTCTAAAAATGCAAGTTGAAAACTATTTATGAATTAAAACTTTTTTTTTGGATTTTTCTGGAATTTATTAGAATTAAAAACAAATTTTTAACTTTTAAAACTAATTTAAAATACTAAAAATTATGAAAATAAAAGGGAAAATTATGAAACTATTTTTATAAAATCTAAAATAACCTAAGAGAATTATCAAAAATAATTTTGTATTTTTCTGATTATTTTTCTATTTTCTACGAATTTAAAACTATTTAAATCTAATTAAATGGCTAAATATTACAAAATAAGCTAGGAAAAATCTAGAAAAATTATTTTTTTGCTTTTTGTATTTATCTTAATCTATGAAAATTGAAAATTTATTTTTTGGAACCTTTTCTGATTTAATTGCAATAAAAGCTATTTAAAAATGACTAAAAACAGTTTTAAATTGTGAAAAATACCAAACAGTGACTAAAAATTATGAAAAACTCAGGAAAATTCTAAAATATTATTCTAATTCTATGAAAATTATAAAATACAATGCTTATGTGTGAGAAATCAGAGCTGTAGTGTAACTGTTTAAGGAATAAGCACTTGAAAATAAGCAAATAAGCACTATAAGCCACCAAACTTTAACTGAAGCTAGATTATACTAAAATAAGCTATAGTCAACTGATTACTTCTACTCCTAATCTCTGATAAGCAGTTCAACAAGATTTAAGCTAACTGATTCTTTATCCAAAAGCTGATTAAGGTCCTAAGTTTGAGCTTATCCACAAGCTTATCAGAAGAGCTTGAGTACAAAACATATATGTGGTCTTCAAGACCACCCAAAGAAACTACAAATGGACCAAATTTGAGACCCTAAAAGTCAGATGAAACCTTGTGCAAAGGCGCAAGGTCCCAAAACTGGTTTACACATGTTTTGACTTTTTGAAAACAGTTACTTAGTTTGACTTTTGTGAGATTTAAATGCAAATCATGGACTGAATTCAATGTAATGATATGAAATAAGATCAAATCAAGCAACTCTTACAGATTCTACACCTATCTGTAGTGATTTCAGAAACTGGTTTCAACAGATTATGCAAATAAGATCAGTTTTAGAGTGATTATGACTTTTAGACCAATTTTATGCAAATAAACCACTAGAATGATAGTAACTATACTACTAGAGACTACTGCAACAGATTCTAAACAATGACTAACATTCTAACTCAGTTTTATCAAGCAATCCAAACACCCCTTTAAGATACTTAATAAGCAATAAAAACTATCTAACCGAACTTATACCTAATGCAGTGCTATAACAGATGCATAAACTTAATCCTAAAGATAAAATGAAGCAGAATCAAACACTAATATGATCATACATGGGCTTAAATCAAAATGAGCATATAGGGCAGTTAGGAACTGAAACTTACAAGAGATCCAGCCAATTTTGAGCATAGTAACAAAACCAAATCAACCCAATCCAACACCAAACACTAAATCCGACCCAAATCAGTATCATTTCAACCCATTTCCATTTCTGAACCAAGTATAATCACCAGTTGACTTTCGTTGACCAAGAAGCTTTTTTTGTGTATTGATTGTAATGAGACAGTGAAGGCACAATATAAGCTCACTAAAGCTATATCAAGCTGAAATGAGCTTATTCCATTATTCAAAATAGCTTATTGATTACTTAAAATAAGAAATGCAAGATTGAATTTAAAAACTTGGAACTTTGATTAAAACTGAAAAAGGATTACAAGGAATTGAGATTACAATGAAAACTTTAAGAAAACATTTGTAAACTACTGAAAGATTAAAATACAAGAAACAATAAGCTAATTGAAAACTAAGGAATTGCACGATTCCTATGTGAGCTCAAAGGGTCCTTTTATAGCTGGAAATCAGTCTTGGGATTCTTGATAGAAGAGCCTAGAAGCAATCCTCAGCCACACAATCATTCCTTGTCACTTCCTCCAATCACAGAGCTCCAATTCACATGTTGAGGTGTCGCGTCCAATGAGAGAGCTTGAAAGGGCCACGCTGGCATTCTTATCTGACAAGTCAGAGGTATCTAGAAGCCTTGGGAAGATCCTTAGTACGAGGTTGGGACTTGGGTAAATGGTGGGTGGTGGTAATTGGGTAAACGGGTAAAAGGGTGTTTGGTTTGGGGAAGAAGGTGGATTAGCGCGTTTGGATTTATTTATTGTATTTCAAAGGTGTTGACCGGGTCGTGGGTGGGGTTTGACCAGGGTATGGCTCGGGTAATTGGGTAAATGGGTTGGGATTTATTAATAAAGAGGTGGACGGGTTGTGAGATTATTGGACCGGGTGCATGATGTTTGGGCCGTGGGTTTGTTTGTTGGATTTAGGACATATCATTTGTATTTTGGACTAGTAGTGAACCAAAGTGTATTTCAAGGACCAAGTGTGTATTTTCTGAATTTTGAGGGACCATAAATGTAATTCTGAAAGTATCTTCCAAGGATTGATTTTGTCACTCTTCAAATAAACCAAGGCTGAATTTGCAACTTTTGATTCTTCAAGGGTCAATTCTGCCAAATGCTCAAACTTGAGGGGCCATTTTTGCCAATTCTTCAAACTTGGTTAAAACTTCCAAAAATCATCCTTGGAGAATAAAATCTTCATAAATGCACAATTTTTATCTTCCGGCTCAGCTAAAGCTCTCTTAATCTCTCGTGCTCGGATTTACGTCTGATTTGGTTCCTTTTTGTGTGTTTTTACATATCCGTACCTGTACAAGCACAAACTCAAGAAAGCCACCAATATTAGCAATAAACGGCTCTTTCTTGGTTATTTTGGGTCAGTTTTGATAATGAAAAGGTATGTGTTTTAGCACATACCAAAATACCCCAGACGAGACCATTGTCGTGTCCTCACGCAATGCAATCAACTCACGCTTCTAAAACCGAGGATTTCAATCTCTTTCTACTAAACCTATGAAGAAGTAGCAAAGATTCCTCAAAAGAGATTAAGAAAGCCTTAATTCTAAAAACGCCCCGTTTACCTTTTAATTCTCATGTAGATATTACGATTAAGCACATTCCGATTATGAATGACGGTTTGTTAAACTTTCATGTCGATCAATAACTCCAACATTTTTCAAACGACACGTTAGGATCACGGAGTAGGAAACACAACACAATGTGAAGTGACCATACGGATAGAATACATCGTCCCTGATTTTTCACAAGTCCCAAACTAAGCGTAAAATCGAAATCATTGTTAAATATGATTCTAGATGCTAACACTACCCATGGAAGTTAATTGTGTAATTACCTTTTGTTCCCATTTTCCTATTTTCCTCTAGATTTTTTTATTTTTGTGAGAAATGAATTTCTTCAAATTCTCGTTTCGATAACTTTTATTCCGATAAAGATACAAAGCTAAGTCGATAATTAGTTATCCGCCTTCTCTCAAGAACCATTGTCCCAAAAATGAGGTCCACATCAAGGAATTTTTATTCACTTATATTTTTTACTTTTTTCATAATTTTTCATTCATCATTTTTTTTTTTTTTTTTTTTTTTTTTTTGACACTTATACTTTTACTTATATGAGCTATGAACTACGGAGCTTCACGGGTAATTCCAAGACTATAGGCTTCATGAAATGAGGATCCCTACTGGCTAGGCTAAGACCTCACTCAATCCGGCTAAAGATCCAAGGGTCCGATCTCGACACATGACTCATAACTTTACTTTTACTTTTCACTTATCACTTATTGCTTATTTATTACGGATCCTTGATGTGTACCCAATTTTTAAAACAAAGATTCTTTTAAGAAGATAAAGAACTAACTATCGCCAAAAACTCAACATCTCTAATTATTATTTAACGGATATGGGGTGAAACAATTTTGTGGGAACGAAAAGCCATAAGTACCTTCGATGGGCTCTAAAGAGAACCAACTACTCCACGTTTAGCATCTAAAATCATAAGTAACTCTATCTTTTCTCGATCTCTGCAAATTTAAAATCCCAAATAATGAGATCCGCGGATGCTTAGCCGATAATTTAGATTATCTATGGTTAAGGGAACAAGCTAGGGCTCAACACGCCCGGTCAAGTCAGAATTCTATTCCTACTCTCACCGTGGAAAGTCAACAAGGTGTCAAAACATATATTAACTTAGCAAATGCTTCGTCTAATGAAATCAAGTTATGCATATTTAAAGCCACTCGTGGAAACTTGCAAAATCTTGGCCTTGTGAGCTAGAATTGATTTTATAGCTTCTTGTCTAAGAGACTAGCAAACTTTTCAATCAAAAGACTTAACAAAAGCTTACAAAATTTTTAAATTTTTCACATTTTGCACAATTTTTATTTCTAAGGAAAACGGGTTTGAGAGTACACGACGAAAAACAAGCAAGTGCGGTCAAATCAAATCGAAGATTACCCTACCCCATACTAGAACGAAACATTGTCCTCAATGTTTAAAGCAAGGGTATCACGAAAATCTAAAAGCCGTTTATTAAGTATGCTTAAAGATGAACGTTAGTCGATAAGATTAGGATATCGGATTTCCATCAGCATCGATCATGAAACTCGAGTGGAAAAAAGACAAACTTTGAGCACGAGAGTCTTCATATCGGGAAAATCCTACACACAACATTACAAACAACCAAACACGAGAAATCGAAGAGGCAGACCCCTTCGCGTCACTTATTAGAAAATAGAAAGAAGATAGAGATAAGCATGGGGTGCCTCCCACGAAGCGCTACTGTTTTTGATCACCGAGTCGCTAGCTTGACTCGATCCCCGAATTCATTTGTCCTTGGGGAAGCAAGCGGAAAGGATACCCGGATCGAAGATGGTATCCTCACTCCGGAGGGAAAGAGAATGGGTGGGTTGGGAGGGAAAGAAAGTGTCGGGCTTCAGCACATATGGGATAACTTCTCCCAAACTCACATAAGGTTTTTCAAGAAAGAGTGATCCATCATCCGGTGGTTTTGCGGGCGGACGAAGGGATGCCGGATCATAATAAGAATACTCCATAGACGAAGGGAGTCCATGGTACAGAAAAGTGTTACTTGAAGGTTCATCAACGAAGGCATCCAAGAGAGGATCCTTTTTCCGATTAACTTTTGTTTTATGAATGTCCTCTCCGAAGAGTATCCCAGTGTTAAAAATCTTGTCCTCGGAGAGGAAGGAAATCAAAGTATCATCTACGTGAAAATCCTCACGAGAAGAGGAATCACTCTCGGATAAAAAATAATGTTGGACCTCAGGATCAACAAGTTCATCTGTCGAAAACTTCACTTCCTTTTCTTTCTTCGGGAAAAACGTATCATAGTATTCTTCTTCATTCTCAGAGAAAATCGAGTCGGTAGGAGCAAGTTCATCGGTGAACTTCTCGAAGTAAATAGACGGATCTTGATATAACAAATATTCAATTTCGCGTAAGTCGGCTCTAAAATCAAAGATTTCATCCTCACTTCCCGGTGGAAGGGGATCCATGCGAGCAAGTTCATCGGCGAACTCCTCGAGAAGTAAATCAATGGAAGAATCCTTGAGCTCGGGCTCCGAAGGATTAAAAAACGGCTTGACTTCTTTAATAACTTTTTCTTCCGAAGGAATATAAGAATCCCCGTAAAGCATTTTTTCAATCAAACGAATATCTCCTTCGATGTCGATGTCAGCGTTATCAATTTCCGGTGAAACTGAATCACTTTTCAAATAAGCCTCAATTTCTTTCATGATAGAATCATCCTCCTCAAATTGAGTGAAGGAAGGAGAAGAATCAGAAATGATTTGTTTAGAAGAAAGTTCCATATTTTCAGAAGAAGGAGTGGGATTGCCACTCAAAGAAAACTCGACGTTTTTAGGAACAAGATCAATCCGATACACAGGAAGCGGAGGTGGGACAAGTGGTGTGCTCTTAGAGCTAGCATTTTCCACCACAACCGTTGTAGTCTCCGTTTCTAGTTTCTTCTTTTGCTCAGCACGTATCGTAGACAAACTCTTAACCGTGAAACGTGAAAGACTCGGATCAATTCTCGATGTCTTAGGCCCAACTTTTTGAACAACCGGAGGTTGGACGTTTTTGGTACTTCCGTTATCAGTAGGAATTCCCGGGTCCTTTGTCACCTCGGTGTTACTAATTTTGGCCACATCATATTGTTTGGTAAAAGATTTAGAAGTATGGTTAACATTAAACGTGACGGCTTCTTTTCCAACTCTTAAAGTGATTTCTCCTTCATAAACATCAATTAACGCATGGCCCGTCCTTAAGAAGCATCTTCCGAGAATAAGGGGCACACGAGGGTCGGCATCGAAATCAACGACAACAAAATCTGCGGGGAAATCAAACTTCCCCACTTTAACAAAAACATCCTCGGCTATACCGATTGGTGTTGTCGTATTTCGGTCGGCTAGCTCGAGGGTCATACATGTTGGGGTAAGTGGGGGCAATGAAAGCTTTTCATAAATTGATTTCGGCATCAAATTGATACTCGCGCCAAGATCGGCCAAGGCGGAGCATTGAATAATTCCTTGAAAATCGCACGGAATGAGAAACTTGCCGGGGTCACCTAACTTTTCGGGAAGTTTCTTGAGAATAACCGCCGAACAATTCTCATTCAAAGACGTTTTTGCCAAATCCACAATTTTTTCTTTGTTACTTAACATTCCTTTTAGTGTCGAAACAAACTTAGGCATGAGAAGAAGAGCATCCATGAAGCTAATTTCAAGTGAAGATCTTGAAATATTTGAAATAATTTTTCCATTTGAAGATTTGCTTGTTCATGTTGCTTTTGATCATTCATCCTTGACGGCACGGAAGTGTTGTTTTGAGTTAGTCTTTTCAAGACTAACCGGAGCATCCTTGGGTTGAAGTCGGGACAACCGTGGTTGGACATTCTCGAGACTCCTTATTAGTAGGAAGCACTGGGTCCTTTGTCACCCCGGTCTCACGGTCTACCACACAAGACGGAGAAGAAGAAATAGTGGTAGGAACCGTGGGTCCATCATAAGCAACACCACTTCGGGTAGTAATTGCTTTCATGTCACCTTTCGGGTTAGGAATCGTATTACTCGGAAGAGAACCGGAACCCGAGGGTTGAGAATAAGACGTAGAAGGTTGATTAGCTTGAAAGAAACTAGCCATCATATTCCTTATTTCACTCATCTGCTTGTTACTCGTAGCTTCAATTTCCTTTTTGAAATCCGTCCTCATGCCGTTAATTTGAGTTTGCAAATTTTTAATGGTGTTGTCGGAGCTCTTCATGTAAGACAGAAACTCGTTGTTTGGAACAGCTTGATGAGGTGGTTGATATTGTTGTTGAGGAGGTTGTTGATAAACTTGAGGTGGAGGAGCTTGGTAGTTTTGATTGAGATTGGCTCCTCGGTTTTGATTGTAAGATTGGTTTTGATAACGGTTTTGGTTTTGTTGAGGAACGGGTGCAAAACCGGGTGGTCCCATTTGGTTAGTACGGTATCCTTGGTTTTGAATTTGAACCGGATTAGCAGAGGCTACGGAAGCATTTCGGAGATCGCCATCGGTGGCTTGACAATTATAGTACGGATGAGGACCACCGCAAATAACACATGTTTCAGTAACGGCTTTGACGGGTTCGGGTTTATGAATCTTAAACTCTCATCATAGAATTAATAGCATCGATCGATCCACTCAACTCACTCCTCCGAATGTAGTTGTCGTCAGAGTGATCTTAGAAACAACCGGTCGGTTTCTAGACGAATAAACTTTGACTTATTTTCGATAATCGTTCTAATATCGGTGGGCATACGACTCAAGATATTACCACCGCGGCTGCGTTAAGTTTAATCTTGATCGAACGGAGTAAGAGCATTATAGAACGTATCAATCGATGAAGATCGGTAAAACCGTGATTTGGGCATTTTCGTAAAACTTCTTTAAATCTATCCCATGCTTCTCCAAAACTTTCGTCAAATTTTGTTGAAAATTTATGATTTGATTCGTAACATTGTTATTTTGACGGAGGAAAGAATTGGTTCACAAATTTCTTAGAAAGATCTTCCCATGTTGTAATCGATCGAGGGGTTCTTTTCTAGCCAAGTCCGGCTGCCCCTCAAGGGAAAATGGAAACAATCTCAACTTAATCGACTCATGAGAGACGCCCAAAGTTAATCGTAGAAGCAACTTGATTAAACCAACGGAGGTGCGTGGGCTCCTCATGATCTAAACCACAAAAGGTTTATTAGACACCAATTGTATTAAATTTTTTTAGTTCAAAATTTTCGGTGTTAATTGGTGGAAGTACGATAGCATCACCGTAGCCGCTCACGGGAGCTTGAAGTAACTCGTTCATCGCTCGAGTGTGCGCCATGACGGGTTCTTCAATGATAGTACGAGCTCGGCACGCCTATTCTTTGATTACGCTCACGTCGTGATCGAGAGCGAAAAGCGCATGCACTTAAAAACCAAGGCAATTAAAAGAGACCGATATTCGAAAACACGGTGAACTTAACCAATAATCCCAAGTGAATAAATCACCTCTATAAGACAAACGCATGCGAGCGGAGAAGCTTTGTAGGTCACGAAGCTTATTAAAACCCGCTTCTTTTCACCGCAATTTAATGTCGGGCCGTCCTTATACCCACCACACGCTTTGTTTATTTGATAGAAATAAATCAATTCAAGCGACACAAAGGCAAGTTTTTGATCTTTAGTTCGGGAACTTATTAATGATAACACCTCCGTTGAGAATGTTATATAATTAGTGTCTTCTATTTATTAGCAAAACACAAGAGAAAATCTTTTGTATTTTTAATATGATATGTATATATACAAAAGAAAAAGGAAAATATTTTTTACTTTTTTATTTTATAGAAAAATAGTAACTTCACGAATGAAGGATCTCGAGTCACTAATCGTCAAACCTCTAACGATATTGTCGTGACACAACCTCCCCGGCAGCGGCGCCAAAATTTGATTTACAGATAAAAGGCTTAGGGGTTATGTGTGTGGATAAAACCTCAATATCGATATCAAAAATAATCACGAAGATAGATTCAAAATTCCTTTAGGAAAAAGAATATTAAATCAAATCCCGTGTGTGATCGTTGATACGGATTAGTCAACCCGAATCGTTTCCCAACGAGGCGTGAATTGCCAACGTCGTTTTTGGTTTGGAATTTAATGCTCGATGTTTTGGATTGTGATTTGATTTTATTAAACTACGGGAGAAGGGAAAGTAATTAAGGGAAATCTAATCTACGGGAAATCCTAAGTGCAAGATTAACTAAAACGTAATAAACGAAACGTAAATAAAAATGCAACTACGTCTAATCTATATCTAAAAATATCCTAAAATTACTTTTACTCTAAAAATGCAAGTTGAAAACTATTTATGAATTAAAACTATTTTTTTGGATTTTTCTGGAATTTATTAGAATTAAAAACTAATTTTTAACTTTTAAAACTAATTTAAAATACTAAAAATTATGAAAATAAAAGGGAAAATTATGAAACTATTTTTATAAAATCTAAAATAACCTAAGAGAATTATCAAAACTAATTTTGTATTTTTCCGATTATTTTCTATTTTCACAATTTAAAACTATTTAAATCTAATTAAATGGCTAAATATTACAAAATAAGCTAGGAAAAATCTAGAAAAATTATTTTTTTGCTTTTGTATTTATCTTAATCTATGAAAATTGAAAATTTATTTTTGGAACTTTTTCGATTTAATTGCAATAAAAGCTATTTAAAAATGACTAAAAACAGTTTTAAATTGTGAAAAATACCAAACAGTGACTAAAAATTATGAAAAACTCAGGAAAATTCTAAAATATTATTCTAATTCTATGAAAATTATAAAATACAATGCTTATGTGTGAGAAATCAGAGCTGTAGTGTAACTGTTTAAGGAATAAGCACTTGAAAATAAGCAAATAAGCACTATAAGCCACCAAACTTTAACTGAAGCTAGATTATACTAAAATAAGCTAAAATCAACTGATTACTTCTACTCCTAATCTCTGATAAGCAGTTCAACAAGATTTAAGCTAACTGATTGTTTATCCAAAAGCTGATTAAGGTCCTAAGTTTGAGCTTATCCACAAGCTTATCAGAAGAGCTTGAGTACAAAACATATATGTGGTCTTCAAGACCACCCAGCAAACTACAAATGGACCAAATTTGAGACCCTAAAAAGCTGTATGGAACCTTGTGCAAGGGCTGCAAGGTCCGCAAAAAACTGGTTTACACATGTTTTGACTTTTTGAAAACAGTTACTTAGTTTGACTTTTGTGAGATTTAAATGCAAATCATGGACTGAATTCAATGTAATGATATGAAATAAGATCAAATCAAGCAACTCTTATAGATTCTACACCTATCTGTAGTGATTTCAGAAACTGGTTTCAACAAATTATGCAAATAAGATCAGTTTTAGAGTGATTATGACATTTAGACCAATTTTATGCAAATAAACCACTAGAATGATAGTAACTATACTACTAGAGACTACTGCAACAGATTCTAAACAATGACTAACATTCTAACTCAGTTTTATCAAGCAATCCAAACACCCCTTTAAGATACTTAATAAGCAATAAAAACTATCTAACCTAACTTATACCTAATGCAGTGCTATAACAGATGCATAAACTTAATCCTAAAGATAAAATGAAGCAGAATCAAACACTAATATGATCATACATGGGCTTAAATCAAAATGAGCATATAGGGCAGTTATGAACTGAAACTGTTGGATATTAGTTTTCACATACACATCAAACCATAACAACAAGGTGGCGTATAAGTGGAATTCTAGAGAGAGAAAGTTAGAGGTTTAGGGAACTTAGTGAGAGAAAGTGAAAGATATTATTATGAGCTCCAACTCTACCTTGGAAGGTAGAGTATTTATAGTCTTACATAAATCGCCACACATCGGGTGTGGATCGGGCATACAGATGGGTAAAGACCAGACATCCTCCACGGTGTTACTTAACTAAATTACTACTTAACTTAAAAGAACTACGACTACGAGCTTTTAACGATTACATATACTTGAGGTGACCGACTCTTTACTACCGGAATTTCTAATTCTAACAATCTCCCCAAGGGAGGTCACCTCAATCATGTACCAAAATTACATAGAATACAAATAGATATTACATTAACAATTGATCTTGTATTCTTGATGTAGTCCTTTGCTCCTAAGCTCGTAGTCATTGATTCTTCACATTGCATGTTTGGATATTCCAAGTGGAGGTCTTTTCTTGATCCATGTGATAATAAATTTGAGCCAAGATTTGAGATCATCGCTCTCAAAATCTCTAAGACATCCTTTGTGGTGTTGTGACTTTAGGACCGACATGCTCACATTCTAGATCATGAAATCTTCTCATCGAGTAGCGGAAGCTTTAGTTGATTCATGATATTGGCGCAGCAGAAAGCGAAGCATGGAGTGAAAATATCAAAGTCATTGATGCACTAATCATGATTTCTTTTGAGATGAATGTGTTAAGTGAGCATGCGGCTATGGATTGACCGCTTCATTCGATCACCGCAAACGTCGGGTGTACCGCATACAACAATTGAGCAATAAATCGCACGAAGTGTCTTTGATCACTTTCGTTGAATTGAGGTACACGCCCACGGTTCCTCGCTGATCAAGACAAGCACCGCTCTGTGATCGGTGGGATTCCTAAGAATCTCCTTGACAGGGTTTCGAAATTGCTCTAGTTGTTCTCAAATCGGAACATCTCAAAGAAGACAACACGGAGTGAGTGAACCAATAATTTTAAGTCCATCGATTGATGAAAAGAGATTTGAAAAACAATCGTGTATTGCTCAATAGAAATTGTTTTTGCAATACAACGAAGGTTTTATTGAAAACAATTATCAATCATAAAACACCTTTTGGTTTGAAAAATTAGTACACGGTCGATGTGCTAAAGAAAAGAGTTTTAAGCACAATGACCGGTTTTCAAAGGTATCCGTCAATCCATAACTCGAACCGAGATTGATTCAAGAGATTGAATCGCCCCATTGTTTCATTCGGTTGTCACATGATTAATCTATAAAATAGATCTCACATGCCACCTACCAGAGCTTGTTTGATGTTGGCTCGAAGGCTTTCCATCTTCATTGTGAATATGTAATCACATCACTCGGATGTTCCGCAATACCACAAGGATGGTGCGTAGGACTTAAGATATAATCTCTCTTTCCACATTGTGTGAAACAGAGAGTCTTCATTGAAAGTGTCCTAATGAGATTTATTGATGATCTCGTGGCTCTAGACTCAATTTGTGCATATTTGGGTCCTATCTGGGAGGCGGGAGAGGGTCTCCTCTTCAATATCAACAATCTCTAAGAGAAAGTCGATAGATAATGTCGGTTCCCGTGAGAATGAAACAAGTCCTTTTAAGAGGAACTTGAGTGGTTTGGAAAGTTGAAGTGCGGTCGTCCACCGGGTCCATGACGTCTTGTCTTCAATACCGATGTTACCATCAAGAGCATATGAATTGAACCCGGTTTCGCCTAAGGTTGAATAAATGGAGGGCTATTTGTTTTCACCCTTTTCTCATTCAGTTCTTTTAATTCTTCAACCCTTGATTGCTTACCGAGACTTCATAGCTAGAACCTTGTTGGGTTTATTCCAGACTAGCTCGGTCTTAGTCCGCACTCTTCCCATATCTCATTTTCTCCTTTTATCATCATACCTAAGGACTTCTACACTAACTAGTGGATTGTCCTCGGTAGATCCCTCCGGCTCGGCGGATCATGGGAACACATACCTAACCTTATCATCCTTATTTCTCCGTACATAAAGTAGAGTTGGTCGGTCTATTTGGTATTGTTCATCCGCCATTGGAACCAATTGAAAACCATTTGAAAATCAATTCGGATACTTGTGATATATTATCAAAGCATTTTGTACCGAATTGCTTTTGATATTTTAGAACGAGAATTCCCCTCAACATGTGCATCAAGTATTTGAAAATGTTTTGCACACGGAGGCAAGATAAAGAATTAACTTTGATTACCATTTTCTAAAGATATCAACATCACTTCCACATCAAATCAAGAAGATATAGCATTTCGGAAGGATGAGGTTTCCATAAATTTGCTCCCCTCAATATGTGCCTCGAGGTTTGAAAGGAGTTTTGCACATACTAGAGGAACTTGCACATGAGATAAGTTGATCACATTTCAAATCATAGGTTTAAGATAGATGCTCCCCTCAACATGTGCACGGAAAATTTGAAATCGTTTGTCACATGTGGGGTGATAGCATGTACATCCTTATAAAACCATTTACCGAATTATCGTTTAAATCCAATTTAAATCACACATTCTCCCCGATCACAATTATCAAATCATTTGAGATTTGTGATCTCGTATAGATTTAAATTGATTTTGAAAGCTTTTAAGGAGAATTGTGACTTGATTGTGAAAGCGTTTGAACTGATAAGGATCGGATTTTGAGACTTTAAACTCCATTGATAAAACATGCATGTATATCTTTTGAAAACAATTTAATGCCGAATAACTTTTTAATTTAATTGAAATCATTCTCCCCCTCAATCAATGACATAGGTTGTTGATTGAGAGCTAGAGATTTTGACAAATAAGTCCTGATGATTATCAAAAATAGAGACTGAGTTATTTTTCAAAGCATTTAGTTTTCAGCAGATAACTGTTTATAGAATCAGAGCATGGAATTTGAAAACATGGTGAAACATGGCTCGTTCTTTCTTTTAAACCGGTTATTGCTGAAAATGACAATAAACCATTGTTTCTCTTTCTCCAAAAATATATATATATATATATATATATATATATATATATATATATATATATATATATATATATATATATATATATATATATATATATATATATATATATATTTTATAATTCGAACAACATCTAAAGTCTGTGTCATTCTTTGAATGACAACACAAAGACCGTAGATATTATCGAATCCGAGAGAAACATGACAAAATGACAATATTTTTTGAAGATTTTTCGAATTTTTCAAATTTTTATGGATTTTGAAAGTTTTATAATTTTGTATTTTGTTTTTCGAATAGATATATACAAGAGATAGATGAAGATAGACCTTTACTCCTCGTCTTCCTCCTGAAGACGTTTGAGAGTTTCTGGTTGAAGGCTTTTCAAGCCAAGTCGTGGAAGAATAAACTCAAAACGTTCTCTTGGAAGAGCTTTGGTGAAGATGTCTGCTAATTGATATTCAGACCTCACAAAGTATAGTTCCACCACACCTTTTCCACTTGTTCCCGATGAAATGATGTCGAATGTCGATATGCTTTGCTCTTGAGTGTTGAACGTTGTTGCATGAGAGAGCAATAGCACTTTTATTATCACAAGACAAAGGGATTTTGTTGAATTCAAAGCCATAGTCGATAATTGAGATCTCATCCATAAGATTTGAGCACAACAAGATGACATGGCTATGTATTCAACCTCTGTAGAGGAAATAGAAGTACTCATTTGCTTCTTTGAAGACCGACTCACAAGCTTATCACCCAAAAGCGAGCACCTCGACGTATTTCGACGTGTATCTTGACAACACGCATGGTCGGCATCTGCATAGGCCGTTAGTGACATACCGGTGTCCTTGGTACCAAAGACCCATATTGATGGTTCCTTGGAGATACCGAAGACCCGCTTAATCGCTTCAAGGTGCTTTTTAGTAGGCTTAGCACGGTATCTAGCACACATGCAAACAATGAACAAGATGTCGGTCTACTAGCAATGAGATACATCGGGATCCAATCATACTCCGATATTTTGTTTGGTCAATCATGATCCCTAAGAGGTCCTCATCTAGTTTGGTTCGGTCAATCATGGGGTGTCGATAGGTCACTTGAATCAAATCTAAATTTCTTTAAAATCTCTGTTGCATATTTAGATTGATTTATGAAAATGCCTCCGGACTTTGTGAAATTTGTAATCCCAAGAAAATGACATTTGTCCCATCATTGACATTTGAAACTTTGAACTCATTTCATTTGAAAACCGATCACATTCCATTGGGTCCGCCGAGGCAAAAATAATATCATCAACATAAATTTGAACATGAATTAAATGTTTGCACGACTTTCGGTGAACAATGTAGGATCAATGACTCCTTTGATGAATCGGTTGATAGAAGAAACTTTGACGATGTATCATACCATGCCCTTGGAGCTTGCTTTAAACCGTAAAGAGCCTTCTTCAAACGATAAACGTGAGTAGGATGCTCTTGATTCACAAATCCTTCAGTTGGGCGGCGAGACGACTTCTTTAAGATCTCCGCTCGTAAATGCCGTCTTTACATCCATCCGATATACTACCATGTTCTTACTAGCAAGATTAGCCGAAGATTCGATTGCCTCGATTCGAGCAACGGAGCAAAAGATTCTTCAAAGTCTATACCTCCTCTTGACGATATCCTTTAGCAACTAATCGAGCCTTGTTCTTCAACACATCACCATGCTCATCAAGTTTTACTTTGAAGATCCATTTCGAGCTATAATCATAGCACGATCTGGAGCGGTACTAACTCCCATACATCAAGACGATCAAACTCATGAATTTCATCTTGCATGGCATTGAACCACTATCTTCATTCATGGCGGTTTAACATCTTTTGGTTCGATCTTAGATAGTACGGAGTTGAAGAAGCACCATAAGGCATCGGTTGCGAGTTGTTTCGTGTTGATACAGACGAGAGGATTTCCAATGATGTTGTCTAAGGGGTGATCATGAGTCCATTTTCCGAGGTGTTCATGTGGCGGTTGTTGAGGAACCGAGGTAGGCGAGTCGATGTCTCACAAGAAGATGGTTCGATGATGATTCGGGAGTAGCAAATATGTTTTCAAATGGAGCATCTTGAGAGTCGCAAAGGGATTAACTTCATCATTGATGCGAAACATTTCCATGATGTACATTTGAAGAATGATGATTTTTGATGAGATCAAGGATCGCGGGTGCTTCTTGACTTAAAGATATTGAGACCGAGGATTGACTTCATTCACCGGAATATGAGCATCCTCTTGTGGGAATCATCACCTCATTAGTAATTGAATCATACAGTTCATCAAACATAGGATCAAACAATTTCTTTACATCATCTTGGATGGAGGTACATATGGAGTTTCTTGAGAGGAGTTTGGAACAAGGGATGAACCAATGGGACTGTTTTGAAGTGTGGGTCCTGAGTGGAGTGTCCAGAGCCATTTGACCGGTCACTCATCAAACGAACGTGAATTGTTTCCATGATATTTCGGGTTCTTTTGTTGTAGATTCGGTATCCCTTTTTGTTTGATGCATATCCTACAAATACTCCAATGTCAGCTTTGGCTCTAAGTTTGCCTAAGTCTTGACCCTCATTAGTTGGATAGCACAATGCACCAAACACACGAAGGAAGGATAGATTAGGTTTTCTGTTGTGGACAAGTTCATATGGAGTTTTTCCATGAGAGGTGTGTATAAGGGAACGATTTTGGGTGTAGCATGCAGTGGCAATGGCTTCAGCCCATAGAAACATTGGAACCTTCGAATAAATAAGCATTGTTCTTGCGGCTTCTACAAGAGTTTGATTTCGTCTTTCAACTACACCGAACTGTTGAGGAGTTCGTGGAACACTTCTTTGATGACTGATTCCAACACTTTCATAAAACTGAATTAAGTCTTAGTTGACAAAATCTGTGCCATTGTCTGTTCGAACAATTCTGATTGTATTGTTGAGTCGAACTCAAGTCGTTTGATTAGTTTGATGATGACATCCGAGTTTCATCCATTGTCCTCAAAAACTTTACCCAAGTAAATCGAGAGTAGTCATCAACAACTACTAGAATGTATTTCTTCCCATTTATCGTTAGTAAGTGAAGCATTAGGCGTTGGAGGAGAGTACAAAAAAATCAAAACAATGAATCCCAGTTATCCTTAGTATATTCACTCTTCATCAAAAAGAATGTACACTCATCATCATCAAAAAATTAAGTCGTATAACCATTATTCAAACATCCATCATCATGTAGTATATTCACTCTTCTCCCCCTCAAAAATTGCATCCGAACTTGCCATTTTTGATTTAACAAGTGAATAAGACTATACACCAATGAACGTAGATCCACTTGATGACTGAATAAGCGTGGAAGAACATGAAGCTTGTTGATGAGGAATGTAGATGAGTATGGCCATTCATGAGAGAATTTCTCATTAGTCAAGATAAAGCGCCTGTAAGAGCGTACACTTTTCTTTTCTATGAGGAACGGGGCTCAAGTGTTATCTGCAGATGCCATAATGATGAAGTACGAGGCCCGAATCGATTTGAACAGACGTCATTGTTAAGAGCCCAATCATATGTTTAGAGTCGCCCGAATCCAAATACCAAGGGATGATTTATACGACCGCTTTGGACAATGTATCGAAGACATAGAGCTGAAACATTGGATCCCCACGTGTTGATGGGTTCCTTTTGGTTAGCACAAACAGTCTTTGAATCGCCAGAAACCCTAGATGCAATGGCATTATCCCTAGGAGTCGAACTAGTAGAGGCATCGACTTAGTCAAATGACATTTTGTGCTTAATGGGATTATTCTACCGGTTGGCTTCCAAACCTTAACAGCACTATTCTCGGCATAGTGGATCTAGTTAAAGAGCAAGGTTTGCCATTCGTGAACATTCGACTGTTGGCTTCCATCGAAATCCTACATTGGTAAAAACCTTCCTGTAGGTTTCGTGATTGCTTAACTGCTTTGCTTTCCAAACTTTCTTAAGCGGGGTATGATTCTTAGATCTCGTAAATAACACATCACATTTATCATGATTACCGGAAAATAAACATTTTTACATGTTTTGCAGACAAAGATAAGGCCTCGAATTAATTTCGATAGCTTAGAGCTAATACTAGAACTAACACGATTCTTTTGTTCAAATCAAACATCTTGTCCCTATGGTGTTCTTTTACTTCCTTATCATGATCACTTTTAGTTTACGTAATCCTATCCTTCTTTGCATTGCTTCTAGGTTTTGACCGCTAACTTTAGTGTCAATCTTAACATCCGTGGAAGTAAAGATGGGAACATTACATGGCTTCACTACTTTACGCATTCTCGGTCTAGAAGTCTTTGGGATCCGAAATTCTAGGAGGCACATCAAAGGTTTCTTGCTTGAATTTCGACATGGAACAAGGCATATCAAGGGTCACATGCTTGACTTTAGGCATAGAACAAGGCACAACTATTCTATCTCGCCTATTGTTAGATTTCGGACTTGTGACAATTACATACTCTAAGAGTTCCCGAGATCGTTTGGCATCCATGCAGCATAGGCTATAGTACTATCAAAAGGTTTTTCTAATCTTTCATCTTCAACAATCTCACGGAGACCCTTCAAACTTTCCTTAAGGTATGAGAGGTATGCTTTATGTGCAAGTTCATTATTCCTAATGGGCGGAGGAATATATAACATATCGATAGCATATTTATCACAATCGAAACCTTAGGAAGTAGTATTTGCAATTGGGGATTGGCAACTTTCCTTTCACTTCACGCTTGATTCTCAATATCGTTAAGTAAAGAAGTTATCTTTTCAATTTGTTTATCATGATTAACTTTAAATGAATCACATAACTCTTTGTTTTGATCATTAACCTTTGAAATTTCAAACTTTAAAACAATCATTTTCCTTTGCAAGTTATCAATTATGTTTTGAAGTTGGAAATTCGAGAATCTAAAGGTGGAGGCATATGGGAACCAACACATCCTTCTTTTCACCTTTCGGTTGTGAAATTTGGGCTTTCAATCTTTTGATCGTGTGGCAATGAGCTCGAATTTGTTCATCACGTTTGCTAATTTCAAAAGCGCATCAAACTCGAGCATCGAGGATGTCTTGATATTTGAGGTTTTAACATTTTCTTTGAGATGTTGATGTTTTAATTGCAAAGCAAGATGTTCAACTTCTAATTTAGAATAATGTTTGACCAAGTTATCATGATCATCCTGTTCTATTTTCTCATGCAATTTTGAATTTGTTGTTTCAAGCTCAATGACACGATCATGGGAGACTTTCGAGCAACGAGATAATTCATGAAATTGAGAAGCATTAATGGAACAATTTGTAGCGATGAAAACACATCTTGAGCAATACATTCTTAAATCGATTCTCATTCGGTGTATGCAAGTTATTCCTCTCAATCTCATTATATTTTAATTCTCTCATAATCACTAACCTCAACAATCATTGCATCAAATTCCTTTTCTATTTCTTTAATGTCCGAATTCATTCCTTTTTAAGACTCTCAAATGATCTTTTAGTTGTTTAAAGAAAGGCATGACTTCGATTAAATAACATTCTTTAGTTTGCTCAAAACCCTTTCTCCTTCAAGAATACCATGGGTGTGATCCTTTTCTTGCAAGTTTTCTCAAAATCAACAAATAGTTGAAAGATAACATATTGACTAATTAAGGTCTTGCTTTTAGTGGCGATTGTTCTAGGAACAAGATGCATTGGTGTATTCGGAGGATACACACGCTCTAGGCATTTTCCTAAGGGAGGGTTCGTTACAACAAGATTCTCTCGCTTTTGCTTATCTAAATCCTTTTCCGTAACACTTGTTCGGGGGTTAATAGAGTCTCGAGGCTTAAACTTGTTCAAGGAGATCCAATTTTCTTTAGTGTAATTATGGGGTTTAATCGTTATGTTATTCTTTTACACTCGTGATCTTCTAACTTCTTATTCATTTTCTCCTAGTGACTTCATCGGATCTCTTATCTTCCTCGGTGCACTCAACGCAACTAGGTTTCGCGCTAGGCTTAAGGATTTCATTACCATCATAAAGCACCTTATGAGCATTTCTAGCCTTTTAATTACCTCGGATTTGGTTCAACAAGGGAATGCTATGCTTATCGCTAAGACTCGATGCTTAGTGATCATGTGAGCGGTTTGAATGGTATTCCTTGTACGCATAACTTATTTTCAAGCTTGTTTTTCAAAGTTTTTAGATTGGAAAATCATTCAAAAGTTTTGATTCCTTAGCCTTGAATTCTTGCTTAAGCATTTTAACATTTTCTTGAAGTTCGTGTTTTGCTTAGCGATTTAGAAAGCTTTTCTTGTAAGGAGTTTAACTCTTGTTTTAATACTTCTTCTCTAAAATTACTTTTTCTAATAATTGTACACATTTGGATATCCATCTCCCGCTCACGAGTGGTAAGTTCAAACTTAGCACTGTTCAGATATGGCAACTTGATCCTTATAGGTATTGAGTTCGGTGGTCAAGGAATCATCAGCACAAATGCGGTGTACTCATGCAATTCATAATCATCATTTTGAGAAGAAGATGCATACCTAGGTACCGCAGAAACTTTCATGCAACTTTCTCTGCATTAACGTGCACAGGTTGTGGCGGTGCATCTCTATCTTGGGTACATCCAAGCTTCCATGGAGCGTGCCTTTGCATTAGCTTGCACGGGTTGTGAATGGTGCACCTCTCTTGTGAACATGAGCATGAAGATTCTATTTTAGCATTGATCGACTCATCATTATTTGTTTTCTAACATTCTCGCATTCAAGAACACCGATTCTTCCACGGATACATTACCCAACTTATCACAACAATCTCTCAACCGCACCGACACTCATTCACTTTTTCATCCTTTTGTGCGCTTCTCAATGTACTTTTCACATTATCCATGAGTTGGATAAATGTCTCAATGAATTCTGAATTTCCATTCCAAGATGTTTTTGAAGGAAATTTCGGTCAAGTGTTGATCGAATCATTGAATATTCCCACCGATGAATGGTCAAATTGTTTGTAGATTACTTGAAGAGTCTGACCGAACCATCCTTTTGAACTTCTTCATTGGTAAGTTGCGACTTTAAATGCTCTAAG
This sequence comes from Chrysanthemum lavandulifolium, assembly GCA_022545495.1. Lineage (NCBI taxonomy): Eukaryota > Viridiplantae > Streptophyta > Magnoliopsida > Asterales > Asteraceae > Chrysanthemum > Chrysanthemum lavandulifolium. Next base: position 217,168,305 of record CM040244.1, read on the forward strand.
TTCAACAAAGAAGCTTCTTGTCAATGTAGGTAAGTCTGGCGGAAAAGAGCACTACATGTTCGATCCCAACTATGGATAACAACCGAATGAGGTGCGATGAAGTAGGCGATAGGGCTCAATGTCGCATTTCATTTGCATGGCATTCGTAGCTTGGGTGGTGCAATTTCTCTCATTAGATTACGAACACGGAGATCTCACATCCTCATTGCTTAATTCAATCATCTTTAATCGCTCGATGTAGCATACATTATCATTGTTGTCCACAACATCATACGCTTTAAGCACTTCGAAATCACCGGGTCAAGAGAGTAAGACATGATGTGGAAGGATGCACGGATTTTACACGCCTATGATTTAAACCGAGAAATAGAATCTTTCGCGGGATTTTACTAAAATCAAGATGAAACCGTTAAGCAATGACCAGTAGAGGGTGTTAAGATGACCGATGGAATGATACAATGAAAGAAAATTGTGTGTTAGGTCTTATGATTGTTTGTAGGATTAGCAGAGATGTTGTTTGGTTGTGATTCGGATTGGTTTATGCCCGTTTTTCTTGAGAAATTTAGGTCTAAAAACTTAAAAACCTCAATAACTTTTGTTCAGAGCGGATTTAGACCTCGAAGATTGACCCGAATTTTAGTTTATTCGGCGTGCCAATCTCCTCGTTCTCACGGTCGTTTTGATGGGTAGAACGCTGAAAACGGAGTTACGGTTCAAAAGTTATGGCCGTTTGAAGTTTTGACGGGAAAAATCAACCAAGTCGCTACGAATTCTTGAACCAAGTCGCTAACAACTAATTCGCTACACCACTAAGTCGCTAGAGTCCCAAGTCGCTAGACAAAAGCAAGTCGCTAAGTAGTAACTCGCTAAGCCTCAAGTCGCTAGCAAAATTTTGGCAGCAATTCGCTACTCAAGTCGCTAAAGATACAAGTCGCTAAAGAGCAACTCGCTCATGCACCAAGTCGCTACCACCAAGTCGCTACCCGTAGTGGAGAGTCCACTACTTGTCAGAACTCGCTAGATCTAAGTCGCTAGGTCAAAACGTAACTCGCTACAAATTTGTAAAGCAAGTCGCTACGAAGAAAGTAATCCGTGAGTTAAGTCGCTAGCAAGAAAAACCACATAAACATCACTTTTCAATCCAAAACAACCCAACCAAGATGATTCAAGCTTACCAAATGAAAACCTACACACTTGTGATGATTCTAAACATAAAAGTACTAACAAAATCCAAACTTTAACACAAGAAATCAACCAAATGATGCAAAACCACTAAACTTTTTCAAACTCAAAACCACCTAAAACCACTAGAAATCCAAATATGTGCAAGATATGATCTAACCATGGCTCTCGATACCAATTGTTGGATATTAGTTTTCACATACACATCAAACCATAACAACAAGGTGGCGTATAAGTGGAATTCTAGAGAGAAAGTTAGAGGTTTAGGGAACTTAGTGAGAGAAAGTGAAAGATATTATTATGAGTTCAACTCTCTACCTTGGAAGGTAGAGAGTATTTATAGTCTTACATAAATCGCCACACATCGGGCATGGATCGGGCATACGGTGGGTAAAGACCCGTCTGTCCTCCACGGTGTTACTTAACTAAATTACTACTTAACTTAAAAGAACTACGACTACGAGCTTTCTAACGATTACATATACTTGAGGTGACCGACTCTTTACTACCGGGAATTTCTAATTCCTAACAGAAACTTACAAGAGATCCAGCCAATTTTGAGCATAGTAACAAAACCAAATCAACCCAATCCAACACCAAACACTAAATCAGACCCAAATCAGTATCATTTCAACCCATTTCCATTTCTGAACCAAGTATAATCACCAGTTGACTTTCGTTGACCAAGAAGCTTTTTTTGTGTATTGATTGTAATGAGACAGTGAAGGCACAATATAAGCTCACTAAAGCTATATCAAGCTGAAATGAGCTTATTCCATTATTCAAAATAGCTTATTGATTACTTAAAATAAGAAATGCAAGATTGAATTTAAAAACTTGGAACTTTGATTAAAACTGAAAAAGGATTACAAGGAATTGAGATTACAATGAAAACTTTAAGAAAACATTTGTAAACTACTAAAAGATTAAAATACAAGAAACAATAAGCTAATTGAAAACTAAGGAATTGCACGATTCCTATGTGAGCTCAAAGGGTCCTTTTATAGCTGGAAATCAGTCTTGGGATTCTTAATAGAAGAGCCTAGAAGCAATCCTCAGCCACACAATCATTCCTTGTCACTTCCTCCAATCACAGAGCTCCAATTCACATGTTGAGGTGTCGCGTCCAATGAGAGAGCTTGAAAGGGCCACGCTGGCATTCTTATCTGACAAGTCAGAGGTATCTAGAAACCTTGGGAAGATCCTTAGTACGAGGTTGGGACTTGGGTAAATGGTGGGTGGTGGTAATTGGGTAAACGGGTAAAAGGGTGTTTGGTTTGGGGAAGAAGGTGGATTAGGCGCGTTTGGATTTATTTATTGTATTTCAAAGGTGTTGACCGGGTCGTGGGTGGGGTTTGACCAGGGTATGGCTCGGGTAATTGGGTAAATGGGTTGGGATTTATTAATAAAGGGGTGGACGGGTTGTGAGATTATTGGACCGGGTGCATGATGTTTGGGCCGTGGGTTTGTTTGTTGGATTTAGGACATATCATTTGTATTTTGGACTAGTAGTGAACCAAAGTGTATTTCAAGGACCAAGTGTGTATTTTCTGAATTTTGAGGGACCATAAATGTAATTCTGAAAGTATCTTCCAAGGATTGATTTTTTCACTCTTCAAATAAACCAAGGCTGAATTTGCAACTTTTGATTCTTCAAGGGTTAATTCTGCCAAATGCTCAAACTTGAGGGGCCATTTTTGCCAATTCTTCAAACTTGGTTAAAACTTCCAAAAATCATCCTTGGAGAATAAAATCTTCATAAATGCACAATTTTTATCTTCCGGCTCAGCTAAAGCTCTCTTAATCTCTCGTGCTCGGATTTACGTCTGATTTGGTTCCTTTTTGTGTGTTTTTACATATCCGTACCTGTACAAGCACAAACTCAAGAAAACCACCAATATTAGCAATAAACGGCTCTTTCTTTGTTATTTTGGGTCAGTTTTGATAATGAAAAGGTATGTGTTTTAGCACATACCAAACATCCCTCTCTCAACTTACCTTCCCCAAAGGTGTGAAATTCAAGCCTCCACCCTTAAGGACGAATTTCCATCTAGAGAGCAAACCATAACTTGAGAGAACACAACCACTCTCAATATCTTCACCCCAAAGGTGTGAAACTCAAGCCTCCACCCTTAAGGACGAATTTCCACCAATTATCCTATCCCAACTTGTGTGAAACTCAAGCCTCCACCCTTAAAGACGAATTTCCACCAATTACACCAACTTATCTTCCCCAAAAGACCACAAACCTCTTCCAAATTCGTGTAGTGTGCTCAAAGGTTGTCGGCGTTTGGACATCATTTTCGCTTGGTAGAACTATTGTAGTTGATTGGAGGCTCAAGGAGTGCTATAATCCTTCATCTTTGCCTATTGTAATTCATACTTTGGGTAAACCTTGTTACTTTTCTATTTTAAGATGTTTGTTATTGATATGATTATTGAGATTTTGTGTTTGATTGGAATTATGATGAATGTCTTGATACGTGCTTGTTCTTATATTGCTTTTCTTGTTGGTTTGATCCGTGACAATCATAACCATCAACTTGTTACTTGTTACTTGCTTAAACAAACAAACGACACTTGTAGTGCAACCAAGTCTCTTGGGACGACCTTGATTTACCATATACTATACTACAACTTGACTAGGGTATACTTGCCCGAATGTGTTCCTAGTTAACCGGTAATTCTTGTTACAAATTTAAAACCACGTGGAACCCATCAGGTTATAAGACCAGAATTTTCACTGAGCCGTCGCGTGCATGTTTTGATCAAGTCTTCATAGAGGGACGGCGTCGCCCTTTGGATGGGACGCCTTCAGGTACTGTTGATCAGTCTTGAGTGGCTTTGATCTTGACTTTTCCATTTTCTTCATGTATTTGCTCCTTTTCGTCCAAATGTGTTTCATTCCAGCATTTTGCTTCCAAAAGACCTAAAAAGTAAAAAGGAGCGAAATTAAGCAGTAATAGATATAACAAGGTGCCGAAATAGAGCTTAAATGACCCCGTAAAAGCGTACGTTTTAAATCCTTATCAGAGATAAGAGGAGGGATGCGGTTTGTGAAATGACAAGAATTTTGTTTTAGTGAGATGAGATTTGATAAGGTTGGTGAGAGCAGATCTTTTTGAGGAGAAAGAGTCGAATTAGATATGTGGGGTGCGGATGGAATGAGATGAGAGAAATTAGGGTTACACCTAATTTAGGGTTAAGTATGTTTAGAATGAGTTCTTATATCTATATTTTAGGGTACGATGGTTTTGGACGGGTTGCGTTTCAGTCGTGTCATGGGCCGGGAACTTCACCAATGATGTTGGACCGAGTGAATTGGACAACTTCTAATATGTTTCTTTTGGGCTTAAGTTTATACACGACTAATGGTCTATCCGGTATTTGAGCTAATACATTATATCACACAAAATTGGTTATAACGTTTATTTACTTCGTCTAGAACTGAAATTGGTAACGTTTATATAGATGTTCTTTGAAGATGGATCGGGTATGTGATTTTTGACTGGATCGATGATATTTTCTAATGGGCCTTGGAGATTAATTCATTAATGGGACGCTTCAAGTTAATACACGAATGTTACGGGTTTAATATCAGGTTTAACATTGTGGACTGGGCCTTGTGTTCTGACCCGGATTGTTTGGCATATCTAGTTCCAACAAGCTTTAAATTTATAATCAAGAATTACAGGTTAACTAGGAACACATTCGGGCAAGTATACCCTAGTCAAGTTGCAGTATAGGTTTTGGTAAATCAAGGTCGTCCCAACAGACTTGGTTGCACTCAAGTGTCGTTTGTTTGTTTAAGCAAGTAACAAGTTGATGGTTATGATTGTCACGGATCAAACCAACAAGAAAAGCAATATAAGAACAAGCACAGAAAGAACATACATGTTTAGACAAATGATCACAAGGATATTAGGATGTTTAGTTTGGAAAACATATTATCAAAGATACAACCCATAATAGTAGTTTAGTGTTTTATAAATAAAATATGCATAAGCCTCAATCAAATGGTCATGTCATGAGCCTTATGCCTAAACCAACAACAACAAAGAATCCTTTCAAACTTTATACTTTGATGTTATTAATTTGTGAAGTTCCATTTACTTGAAATATAATGATAACACATATTCAAAGACTCCTTTCGGCCATTATCTAAATCAAAACTTTACTTGTTATGTTTATTAAATTTCTCATACAATCGTCACAAAGTACAAGACCAACACATTCGTCGACTAATGAATTGAAACTAACCATTATTGAGAATCCTTTCGACATTAAACTCAACAATGATCAACCAAAACAATAAACAAGAACAAGTTCCAATTTAACCAAATATGATGTTATCAACATATTCCAAACATACACTCTAATTATCCAAGCTTCCATTTATCACAAGTTCTCATATGAAATAAAAAAGTATCAAGACAACATTCACAAGACAAGAACACATCACAAGAATCACATAATCAACACAACCAAAGAACCAAACATAAATAATAGAATTAAACATCATAAAAGTAACAAAGATGTACCTAAAGTAAGATTACAATAGACAAGGGTGAAGGATTATAGCATTCCTTCAAGCCTCCAATCAACTAAAACTTCTAACCAAGCCGGAAAATCATATCCAAATGCCTTCGACAGCCCTTGAGCATTACTTCTGAAAATGGCAGAGGTTTGTGGTCTTTTGGGAGAGATAAATTGGTGGAAATTCGTCCTTAAGGGTGGAGGCTAGAATTTCACACATTGAGATGGAGAGGGATTGACATGGATTCTAATAATTGGTGGAAATACGTCCTTAAGGGTGGAGGCTCGAATTTCACACCTTGAGATGGAGAGGGATTGAAAGGGATGGTGTGAGAGAAGTTCTCTCAAGTTGGGATGATTAGAAATGCTTGCAAAGGCCTTTATTTATACTACTTCCAAGGCTAGGGGTCATCAATGCTAAACTTGGCCTCCAAGGAGCTTAGAAGGACCTATAATATAGTCTTGAAGGACCTAGAACCGGATAGAACATGTTAGGACTCTTATTGATGAAGAAATCGCAGAACCAGGCCTCCCAGCCGATCGGTTTAGACATTAGCCGATCGGCTGGTCTTCTCAACAGCCCTCCAGCCGAATCGGTTGTGGGGCCCTACCGATCGGCTGGAGCCTTTTGACAAAAAAGGTCAATAGCCAAAATTGTAGATCTTTATCTTAGGTTTCTGTGGCCACTTGAATCACCTAAATCGGAGTTCGTATCCTCAAAATATGGCCAAAATAGTGAAGGTGTGTCGGGAATAACGAGTCTTCCAATATTTCTTCGTTTAAGCTTCATTTCTTCATTTTTTTCTCGTTTTCCTTCTTGCACTTTATTTTTGAGTCTTTAGACTACCATCTTGATGACTTTATCTTCTCGAATATACTACACAAGTCTTCTTTTGTTGGGAATTCTCCGTACATGGATAAATCTTTGTATTTTACTTCTTTTTCCATCTTTTTCTTCACTTTCCTGTACTTGGCTACAAATGAACTAGCATACACACTTTTATACGATTAAGCAACAAAAGCATATGATTATAACCAAATAACAAACATAAAAGCACGGATAATGCTACTAAAAATATGCACAATTTGAGCGTTATCAAATTCCCCACACTTAAACTTTGCTTGCCCTCAAGCAAATCTAAGAAAAGAAAAATTTTAAATACATTCCTAAATGACAAAACAAAAAGATTTTTTTTTTAAATTCTGATTTTTTTTTAAAACCTATATAAAAATAAGCGAAAAATGAGCGCAAAATCCCCCGCACTTAAGGGTTTGCTTGCCCTCAAGCAATTCTAGAAATTAAGAAAAATAAATCCCACATGGTGCTTGAAATATGATTAGAAAAATATGATGCAAATCTACCAATTACAAGTACAAGATAAGATTCATCATTTTAAGCTTTAAGAGGTGAAAAACGAGATGTTTGACAATACCCTATTGATTCTCTCGCTTGATAACATGGCTAAGCACCTCACGAAAAGGAACAGATGTATAATTCACTCAACACTCAATTTATTTAGTGATGGATAGTATTAAGGAATAGTACACTCATATTACTTAGTCATGATCTAAATATTACCATAGGCTTGTACAAGAAATCAAACTCCACCGACATGGCGTAAGCGCCAAGTGTACACATCAAAAGAGAGCTTTTATTCGGGTTAGGCTTAAGGGTTAACAAGGCTTATGTTTAAACATTTCATACAAGAATATAATAGATCGTTGGCGCGAATTCTTGATTAAGTCAAACAACGGATGGTCACTAGAGTATACCTCGGATCGCTGGCGCATTATTCGCATAACGGAAGGTCACCAAAAATATGCACTAGATCGCTGGCGCGTCATTCGATCCTTCAAGAACCGGATGGTCACTAAAATATTCATGCACTTCATATTTTCTCAAATACAAAAGAGAATGGATAAGGCATGGGAATATTTATGAAATTGGTGTAAAAAAGAAAATAAGGAAAAAAAAAGTCAAGTCTAATACCCATGTTGCTAGTCACCGAACAAACCACAAACCCGAAAATGATTATAGTTACTAAATTTTCTTCACATATCAATCACCAAATATAAATATCACGTCTTAGCACATTGGTTAATCGATATCTCAAACATATTTCATCTTCCTTCATCTTCATAATAATATAGCACATTGGCTATAATTGTCATTATTTTTTTTTCATTTTTTTTTCACATACATTACATCTCCCCACACTTCGATTAAGCATACACCACAAAAATACAAATAAGAAGGTGCACTCTTCGTCTTTGACGGAATGGCACACACGAATGGCAAAGTGTGGCTAACTAATAATCATCAAAAACAATCCAACAACCAAACAACTAGCAACCAACCATTTAGACATTGACGAGGGTAGGGCTAAGGTTTAAATTGTAATTTTTTTTTTGGTGGATGTAATAAAAAGAAAATAATGGCTCAAAGGGTGTAACTAAGGATATCTAGCGCTAAAGAATGAGCGCTAACAAATGGGTCCATATGGGTGGTTAACTAACCGATGTGGTTAGCTAATACATCAATAGATGTAAGTGGAAGGCCATTTGGGTTTATTCCTAAGGTGCCTCTTTATCACACGTATACACTTATATCACACGAATGTGATCTTACTGCGGTCTGATAAAGATTTTACAAGTACAAGTTCTAAAATAAATAAAATCACCGGCACACTCATAGCAATAGATTCAAGAATAAAATATGTATGCCTTATGAAATGGGCTCAAATCCTTACAATTTAGTGGAAGGGCTATAATATGTGCAAGCAAATGTCATCGATCCCAGAATGGATTGCAATATTAATCGGGACACATCTCAAGTTTTTCAAAAATTACCGATTTCACCAGTGGATTGATCCAATTATTCTAATATATTATCCTATAAGCGTGAAAAACAACTAGATCATAAGGGCAAACAAGTTCACAAAAATTTAAAAATCGACCCAAAATTTTGGAAATTTAAAAATGAGTTTCGTTTTTCTTATTTAACTTCCCCCCACACTTACGTTAAGCACACAAAATAAAAATAACTTAACGAATATAAAAATATTGCCATTATTGTTACTACTATTACTATGAGAAAACTTTGAAAAATAAACTAGTTATGACTTTTTCTTTTCCCAAGAGTTCTCGGTAGCTCCGTTGAAACAAACAAGGAAGCGGAGAAGCAGGTTAGCGCGAAGCATATTAAAAACCCAACTTCTTTAAGGAATTAGGGAGACCCGCCTTATACCTCTCTTATAGTTTGTTCACAATGGGTGAGCCTTACTTTCGAAGGACTAAAACAAGTAAATTTATAAAATAATCTACCAAAAAAAACAAACAAGGCAAAAATAACAAGGAAGCAAAATAAATGAACTATGAAAACTTTGAAGCATGTAAAATAGGGAAAATAAAATAAGAAAAATCTAAGAAAAACGAAACTTCCCGGGCCAAAGAATCGCGATTGAACTCCATATGATAAGATGCTAAGCAAACGCTAGCATAAGCGTGCGATATCAATCAATTTCTCATCCAAACATGTCCAATCCCAAGTATAAGGTTACAATCCATCAAATCCTTCCTCCAAGAGCTTATTAAATCTGCAAAAATAAATTAAACTACAAAAACGCGTAAAATCCTAAAACTCACTTTCGTAGGCATCATAGTTGCATTTAGCGTATGCAACAAGCCTTTAAACCCCTCGGTGGCCCGAGTGGACGAGTTATAGTCTCGTGAGGGTTTCCAGTGAACATACCCACAAAGTTCGAAACATTTTATTTTTAAAAATAAATATACTTATTTATTCACAATGTACAAAATTTAACAAAACTTAAAAATGGCAAAATGTTGAATAATAATAAAAAATACTAATGCTCAAATATCTTAGGAATGATCCCAGAAGACACTTAAACATATTTGATCTAAACACGAACACAAACAAAAAAATACGGTTTTTTTTATTAATTAAACAACTCTGAAATGACTTTTGAAAAATATTTACCGAGAGCTCCAACAGATCGGTTGGGTTTCCAACCGATTCGGTTAGAGTGGTTTGGGTGGTTTTGGAGGTTTTTTCGCAAGAACTTTTGAACACACTTAAAAAGCAAACTTTGAAATGAGCATTCTTAGAACACATGAGACGAAATCCCAACAACAAAAACTTGATTTTGATGCCAAGATCATTTAAGCAATTATGAGAAAATGAGGGATTTTAAGAAAAAGACAAGCATTCAAGCAAACTTCATGAGTAACAAGAAAGCAATCAAGAGCAATCACATAAGAGTAACTCATTCATGAGCAAGAGAAATTTAGCATTCGAATAAACTAGCAAACAAGCAATCAATTCAATCAACAAACAAACACAATAATACAAACGCAAGTCCCCGGCAACGGCGCCAAAAACTTGATGCGTTCGTACGAGGTTTTAAATTTATAATCAAGAATTACCGGTTAACTAGGAACACATTCGGGCAAGTATACCCTAGTCAAGTTGTAGTATAGGTTTTGGTAAATCAAGGTCGTCCCAAGAGACTTGGTTGCACTCAAGTGTCGTTTGTTTGTTTAAGCAAGTAACAAGTTGATGGTTATGATTGTCACGGATCAAACCAACAAGAAAAGCAATATAAGAAAAAGCACAGAAAGAACATACATGTTTAGACAAATGATCACAAGGATATTAGGATGTTTAGTTTGGAAAACATATTATCAAAGATACAACCTATAACAGTAGTTTAGTGTTTTATAAATCAAATATGCATAAGCCTCAATCAAATGGTCATGTCATGAGCCTTATGCCTAAACCACCAACAACAAAGAATCCTTTCAAACTTTATACTTTGATGTTATTAATTTGTGAAGTTCCATTTACTTAAAATATAATGATAACACGTATTCAAAGACTCCTTTCGACCATTATCTAAATTAAACCTTTACTTGTTATGTTTATTAAGATTCTCATACAATCGTCACAAAGTACAAGACCAACACATTCGTCGACTAATGAATTGAAACTAACCATTATTGAGAATCCTTTCGACATTAAACTCAACAATGCTCAACCAAAAAAATAAACAAGAACAAGTTCCAATTTAACCAAATATGATGTTATCAACATATTCCAAACAAACACTCTAATTATCCAAGCATCCTTTTATCACAAGTTCTCATATGAAATAAACAAGTATCAAGACAACATTCACAAGACAAGAACACATCACAAGAATCACATAATCAACACAACCAAAGAACCAAACATAAATAATAGAATTCAACATCATAAAAGTAACAAAGATGTACCTAAAGTAAGATTACAATAGGCAAGGGTGAAGGATTATAGCACTCCTTCAAGCCTCCAATCAACTAAAACTTCTAACCAAGCCGGAAAATCAAATCCAAATGCCTTCGACAGCCCTTGAGCATTACTTCTGGAAATGGCAGAGGTTTGTGGTCTTTTGGGAGAGATAAATTGGTGGAAATTCGTCTTTAAGGGTAGAGGCTAGAATTTCACGCCTTAAGATGGAGAGGGACTGAGAGGGATTGGAATAATTGGTGGAAATTCGTCCTTAAGGGTGGAGGCTCGAATTTCACACCTTGAGAGGGATTGAGAGGGATTGGAATAATTGGTGGAAATTCGTCCTTAAGGGTGGAGGCTTGAATTTCACACCTTGAGATGGAGAGGGATTAAAAGGGATGGTGTGAGAGAAGGTCTCTCAAGTTGGGATGATTAGAAATGCTTGCAAATGCCTCTATTTATACTACTTCCAAGGCTAGGGGTCATCAATGCTAAACTTGGCCTCCAAGGAGCTTAGAACGACCTAGAATATAGTCTTGAAGGACCTAGAACCGGATAGAACATGTTAAGACTCTTATTGATGAACTAATGTCACAACCATGCCTCCCAACCGATTGGTTTAGACACCAGCCGATCGGCTGGTCTTCTCGACAGCCCTCCAGCCGAATCGATTGCGGGGCCCTACCGATCGGCTGGAGCCTTTTGATAGAATAGGTCGAAAGCCAAAATTGTAGATCTTTATCTTAGCTTTCCGTGGCCATTTGAATAACCTAAATCGGAGTTCGTATGCTCAAGATATGGCCAAAATAGTGAAGGTGTGTCGGTAATATCGAGTCTTTCAATATTTCTTTGTTTAAGCTTCATTTCTTCATTTCTTTCTTGTTTTCCTTCTTGCACTTTATTCTTGAGTCTTTAGACCACCATCTTGATGACTTTATCTTCTCTAATATACTCTACAAGTCTTACTTTTGTCGGGAATTCTTCGTACATGGATACATCTTTGTATTTTACTTCTTTTTTCGTCTTTTTCTCCACTTTCCTGTCCTTGGCTACAAATGAACTAGCATACACACTTTTATACGATTACACAACAAAATCATATGATTATAACCAAATAACATACATAAAAGCACGGATAATGCTACTACAAATGTTCACAATTTGAGCGTTATCAGTGTGATAATACCGTGTGATAAAAAGCGTTGCTAATTTTGGTGTTAAACATGATATCCGTATTTCTAATCAAAATGATCTAATACAATTTTTAATTCATATTTTATCAAATGTGTTCATCCACACTTAATCTTTGGATAAATATGTTTTGATTAAATTTGGTTAAAAAGTAGTATTTTGGTCATCAAGTTTCACGGGGGTACATAAGTTCATGGCTAACTTTGGTATAATACTTGGCAAAAGAGTGGTAGTTTGGTTTATATATTTTCACAGAGGATATTGTGTCATGACTTGAATTGTTATTGGAACTAAATTGACTACGGGGTTTTTTGTACGGTATTTCTTATTTGGATTTGAAGTGAGGTTTTCCGGGCGCGTGTACTTATTTCATCTTCTTTCTTTCTTCCCTTCTGCGAAGATGACTTATTTGGGTATTTATTGAGTGTGATGAAGACTTGGATATCTAGTTGATTTTGTGATTCTTTCTCGCTTAACCCACAAAGTAGTTAACACTTTCGGTGTCTCACGTAGTTGAGGATATGTCAATAGGTTTAGTACATTGGGTACACCGTTCTTTTTCACAAGGATAGTACAAGCTTAAGTAACAAATTTGGGGAATTCTACTTCATTTTCAAGTTTGGTATATCGGGTTTTCTTCACCAAGTGGTCACAGCAATAGCTGACAGAATTCGTGGACAGTATATTAGCCAAAGAGCTTAATGGTTGAGATGTGATCAGCAATTCTCATGGGATATTTGACGCTACAGAATGTCTATGATACTTCACAGTCTAAGCAAAATCTTTTAAGAATCTTCAATGTCATTCATGATATTTCAAGATGTTTGCTTATGACAAGAACTTCTCGTGTAAATGGTCGTACACGTCAATGATGCTTCCAAAAGTTCAAAACCATCATAGGGGAGAAACGTGTACTTTTGTGTGATAAGGTCAACCTCCAGGGGGAAGTAGTGCATACTACTTTACTTAGTATGGTTTGTGAAGTATTCTACATATGGGAGAAGAATTGTTGATGATTAGTTGCATGTTCCCCTAAACAGATATTTACCAAAACCAAATTTGTCATAACACATTCAAGCTATCATTGTTTACGGTTTAGTCTTGGTTTTGTAAAATCCCGTGAAAGAATCTATTTCTCAGTTTAAATCATAGATTTGTAAAATCCCGTGACGATGAAAGCATCCTGGAGAATGAAAAGTGCATTTCCGGATCTATCTCTCGGTTTATTCTTGGTTTTGTAAAATCCCATGTAAGAATTTATTTCTCGGTTTAAATCATAGAATTGTAAAATCTCGTGATGATGGAACCATCCTGGAGAAAGAAAACTGCATTTCCGGATCTGTTTTATAAGGACCTTACTTTTATCAACTATCACAAACCCAACACAAATACCACGTTAACACAAACAACACAAACACAAACGTTATGCTTAGAAATAAGGAAGAAAGATGGTGACTTGAAGATATAAGAATCCGTGTATGTTATGAGTATAAGATGAAACAATAAGTTGTATATTCCTTGAGAGAGAAAATACACACACACACACACACTTTCAAGCACACCCCTCAAATTACCATTTGAGGGGTATTTATAGTACAAGACACATGTTGCCCTAAAGGCTTTCCATGGGCTTGGCTTGGGCTTCGTGGACTTGGGTTTGGACATGGGTTACACGCCATTATTCAATGCTAGCTTAACTAAACTAAAGCCCATTTAGCTTAGTCCAATCCACGAGCCCGTTGACTATTCTATCACGATATCTAACACACGTTACAAAGTTCCTAATCGTGAATGACCATCACTTCTAATAAAACTATTAAGGATAACAATCTCCCCCTAAGGGGTGGTCATTCAAATGATGCTCTACTTGATTAGGTCTCTACTTTCCTTGAGCTTGAACTTTGCGTGTAGATATAGAATAGTCTTAATTCTTTGTTCCTTCATGCTTTGTGATCAGTTAATGTGGTTGTCTGCCGTTGTCAACTTCGTTGGTTAGGTGTCTCCACGCCTTTCTCCACCATGCTCACACTTCTATTTGTCTTTAGGTTACCAATGATGTAGTTCTCGAGTCTTTAAACTTTGTTGATTTTTTGACTTTGACGAAGAATCATCTATAACTTTGTGTAGCCTTTGATTTTGATGAGAACTATCATGTGTTGTTGGTATGAGCATGTGGCGAGTCTGCACGATCCATCCGCTCCGGAGCTTCCATAAGAAGAAAACATAAAACAAGTTAGTAATAAGCGGATTCCGCACTTACAAGTTTGAATTTCGAGGTGTTAACAAGATAGTGTGAAAACACGTCTCTAATTCTCACGAGGCCGTTCTCGAACCGGAGTCCCACAAGTGAGATAACGCGATATACCGAGGTACATCTGATTCGGATGAGTCATTGAGGTACACCAAGCATCACCCCACGATGAGACCGTTTGAGACACACTAAGCGTAATCCACGGAGAATTACCAGTGACTGCCTTGTGGTCGCTTGATGTTGACCCGGCAGAATTTCCATTCAATCACTGAAGATCACGGATGTGAAACTTCTCATAAATGTTCGGCAGATTGCTAAGATCTCGTGAGGACTTTAGAATATATCACTTGTGTCCTTATTGATGAGCGAGAAGCGATGTCATGTCAAGTGTTCCTATGAGATCTTTTGATGAATCTCGTGGCTCTAGACTCAATAGTGCATTTTGGTTTTCCGACCGGAGACTGGGAGAGGGTCTCCTTCTTCAATACCAACGATCTCTAAGAGAAAGTCAATAGATTATGTAGGGTTCCCAGAAGAATGAAACAAATCCTTTTAAGAGGAATTGAGTGGCAAGAAGGTTTAGTGCGGTGCGTCCTTTGGGTCCATGACGTCTTTGTCTTCAATACCGGTGTCATCTAGTGACAACCAAGATGGCAGTGAATTGAACCCGATTTACGCCCTAAGGTTGAATATGGAGGGCTATTTCTTTTCACCCTTTCTCATTACTTTTCTTTTAATTCTTCAACCCTTCTTTCTCCTTTCTCACATTACTCCTTTTTCAATCATACCTAAGGACTTCTAATACTAACTATTTGTGATGTCCTTGGGTAGATCCCTCCGACTCTGGCGGATCATAGGACAAATTTCCTATCCTTAGTCACCTTATAACTCCATGACTGTCCTATTGTTGCCATAAAATCATTTTTCTTGAAAATCTCTCGAGTGTTTATGATGGAAAACATGTTTGAAACACTCGTGAGTTTTATATTTTCGTAAACACTCCCCTTCACATGTGCTTATATGTTTTGTGTAACTGCACATAGAGGGTAGAGTTCGCACTTTTGAATTGATCGACTTTAAATGAACAAGACCGATTCGAGACACGTTTACATCACTAGAGAACTAGCTTGAAATTATTACCCGTCCTGGTCAAGTTATAGAAAGTTTCTCGAGATGGTACATGATTGCTCGTCAATTCATTTATTTCATCTGAGTCGAGCTCATTTTGAGATTCAAACAACGATTTTGATCATATTTTAATCACGTCTCCTCCCCCTCAAAAATAGCATAATTGTGATATTTTTGATATCAACGGATTAAACAACAATTTAGAAACTTTTGGGGAGACAAACGGATTTGATTTAAGCATGATTTTGATCACATTTTGGTTTTATACTCCCCCTTTAATAAAGCATAAGCAATTAAAGAGTTTTAGAGGGAGTTATCTTGAGCACAAACTATTTGAAAGATTTTGAAAATCTTTTTGAACAATCTTGAAAAGGTGCTCAAGATGATGATGATTTCTCACCATTTTTAAATGTAGTGCACTGAAGCGTACACCTCATTTTTCGATCAAAGCACGAGTTTTGATTTGAAAATAATCAAAAGTCATCATTTAGGTCCGGGTTTCGTACTGATGTATACGAAAGCCATTATTGAAGAAATTTTGAGAAACGACATGTTTTAGAAAACAATATTAAAGAACTCTCGCTCAAGCATCTGTACATGCCCGTATCATTGTTGAATGACATTTCTAGATACGTACAGAATATTGATTATACAAGAGACATGTCGTAGAAGAATATTTTTGGATTTTTGATTTTCTATTGTTTTTGTATTTTTGAAAGTTTTATATTTTTATATTTTGCTTTTGTTGGTTTTTCAAATTTTGTATTTTGTTTTTCAAAATATTTACTGATGACTTTTGGAAAATCATTTTCAAGAAGATTCGAGAAGACGTTCTAACTCCTCGGGGTTAGGCTTCGCATTCCAATTCGTCGAACTAAATACTCAAACCTTTCTTTTGGAAGGGCTTTAGTTAATAGATCGGCGAGTTGGTAATCGATCTTCACGAAAAATAATTCAACGATACCATTTTCGACGTACTCTTTGATGAAGTGATAGCGGACTCGATATGCTTAGTCTTTGAGTGATGAGCAGGATTGCATGATATGGCTATGGCACTTTTCGAGTCACAATACATAGGTATTTTATCGAAAGTAAAGCCATAATCTGTGAGTTGTGTTCTCATCCATAGAACTTGAGCATAACACGCAGATAGAGACACATACTCGACTTCAACGGTTGAAAGTGCAAAGGCAATCTTGTTTCTTTGAAGACCGGTGACTAGCTTTTCACCCAAAATTGTGCTCCTCCGGATGTACTTTTGTCAGAACTTGATCACTGCGTGGTCCGTGATCCGAAAAGGCAATTAGATCAAACCCGATTCCTTCGGATACCAAAGTCCCATGTAAATGGATGTCTTGTGCACCGAAGATCCTTTTAACCTCTTTGAGGTGCGAGTTCAGTAGGCTTAGCTCGAAACCGTGCTAATAAGCAAACAAAGAAATGAATATCGAATCGACTAGCGAGAAGATACATGAGAGAACCAATCATGCTCGATATTTCTTGGATCAATAGGTTTCCCAAACAAATCGGCTCCAATTTTTGGTGAAGTTACCATTGGTGTTCCGACCGAATCACAATTGTCCATACCATGATTTTTCAAAATCTCGGTTGTGTATTTAGCTTGATTTATAAAAATTCCACGAGGGATGATGTATTTGTAAACCAAGAAAGAATTTTAGTTCCCCATCATGGACATTTCAAATTTACTTTTCATGAGATTTTCAAAATGTTTTGAAAGATTCGGATTAGTGGACCCAAAGATGATGTCGCCCACATAAACCGAACAATCAAAATGTCGTTTTGCATTTTGTGTAAACAAGGTAGGATCAACTGTTCCTTTGGTGAAATTGTTTTGGATAAGGAAAGAGGACGATTCGTCATACCACGCTCTTGAGCTTGTTTCAATCCATAGATTGCCTTTTTGAGTTTGTAGACGTAGTCCGGATGTTCCAAGTCGATGAAGCCTTCGGCCGACTCACGACACTTCTTCTTTCGAGTTCCATTCAAGAACGCGGTCTTAATGTCCATCGATAAACCGTGATGTTTTTGTGAGTGCATAGGCTAAGAATATCCTGATCGCTTCTAGTCTAGCTACCGCGAATGACTCTTCAAAGTCTATCCCTTCCTCTGTATCGTATCCTTTGGCCACAAGACGAGCTTTGTTTATAATTACGTCATCTCTTCATCCCGTTTGTTCTTCCATAACAATTTGAGATCGATGACATGAACGTCAATTGGTCTTGGAACCTTTTCCCAAGAGTCATGTAGACGGTATTGCTTCTATCCATACGGGATCTGCCATTGCCTCTATCCATGCGGGATCTGCCATTACCTCGCGAATGTTCTTTGGTTCTAGATTGCTAATTGAGCAAAGGTAAATGCATAAGTCGCAATCGGTGGCAAGTTGACGTCTCGTCTGAATTGGCCTTGAAGGTTCACCAATAACTTGTTCAATTGGGTGGTCTTTTATCCACTTCAGAGTAGAAGGATACCGTTGGTTAAATGTATGCGAGTTAGATGGTTCTCGTAAGCATGAAGATGATTCAGCTGATTCCGTAGCAAACGGGTTTTCAAATAAGTCTTCATCTAACGTTGCATCGTTTGGTTTTGGTTTTGCTCATCAACTGCTGGTAGAACGGGTGCAAGAACTTGAGTAGATGTAGATGATGTAGATGGAGTTGGTGCATTGTTTTCGACCGTTGTAGATGCATCTTCATTGGTGGTGGAGGATGATTTTGAGCGGGTGCGTGGAATGATGGTTTGATGCATTTGTCAAGTTCCACCATAGTATTCATCGAACATTAACTCAAAGAAATTCTCCCATTCTTGTTCTTTAGGATTGTCAAACGAAGTTGATTGAGCTCTTTGAGGTACGAGTCCCGAATCGATGTGCCCGTAAGTCAGCCGGTTTAGTGCGGGTTCTAGAGCGAGTCTCTCAGAAGCCATATGTGAAAGTTCATCAAATTTCACATTCATCGTCTCCATGATCCTCCTAGTTCTCCTGTTATACACCCTGAATGCCCTCGAGTTATCTGAATATCCAATGAAGATTCCAATATCACCTTTTGCTTTCAGTTTTCCAAGATCTTCTCTGTCATTTGTTGGATAGCACAAAGCGCCAAACACGTGAAAGTAAGAGATATCAGGTTTTCTGTTGTTCACAAGCTCATATGGGGTTTTATTGAATCTTGGATGGATGAGGGATCGGTTCTGAGTGAAACAAGCGGCAACAAAGATCGACCCATAGAAATAACGGTGCACTAGAATAAATTAGCATTGTGCGGCGACTTCCACAAGAGTTCTATTTCTTCTTTCAACTACCCCATTCTGTTGTGGAGTTCTAACAACCGATGTCCGATGAGTAATTCCAACATCTTCAAAATAAGCTCTTAACTCCTGATTTGTGAATTCGGTCTGGTTGTGCATTCTTACAACCCCATCGGAGTTTGAAGAAGTACTTGAATGCGTTTCAAAAAGGTGATGATGATGCCTGGTGCTTCGTCTTTTGATCTTAGAAACTTAACCCATGTATATCTTGAATAATCATCAACGATAACAAGAATATACTTTTTCCCGTTAATGCTTTCAACTCTCATTGGGCCACATAAGTCCATGTGCAACATATGCAACCTTGCTTCCGAACTAGGTACGGGTTTGGGTTTATATGATGCTCTTTTGCTTTTTCCTTGTTCGCATGATGGACATAAGTGATCCTTGGTGTATTTGAACTTTGGAAGTCCGTTGACGATGTTGTCTTTGGCAAGATTGTTGATGGTGTCGAAATTGAGATGGGATAACCTTCTGTGCCACAACCAGGACTGTGTTCCAGATGCTCGTGTCATAAGACAAGTTTGTATCACGATTCCCAGTTAAGAGATCAGTGCCATCCAAGTTTCTAACGAAGCAAGCATTTTTCCTAAAGCAACCTCTAAATCGCATCACGTAGGCGCCTGATCGAGAACAAATTGTGTCCCAACCCTTGGACATAGTAAACCCGAGTGATCAAATAATTTTGAAAGGTAGATCTCCATAACCCATGATAGTTGCTACATGATCATTTCCAAACGCACGGTTCCATGAATTGCCGACGAAATTGATCGCCAGCCTTGATTCCGGTCATGTGCTTGGAGCAACCCGAGTCGACGATCCAAAGACATATTTCGATAAACCGCCAATCACGGAAGAAGAAGATTTTGGAAACCGTTTCGATTTTGGTTCCTTTGGGTTAGAGGTAAAACTCGATCACACTCATAGAAGTCATCTAATGGTAAGACAGTGCATCACTCATTCTTCCATTCTCGAGTGTGAAAGTTCTACCCGTGGGTTTCAAATGTCATCCCTAAAGTAAACATTATGCTCTCTATCAAGAGTGTAAAGCCTAAGTCTCGCGACTAGTCTTCCTATTCGCTTAGCATAAGTTCTTTTGGGAACATTCTTCTTAATGAGTTTAACAATCTCATTCTTAGAAACACAATCATCATGAGCAAGTAGTTAAAGATTTCTCAAGTTAAACAAACAGATTCAACAGATTCATTAAACTTAGCAGATTTCATAGGTTCATTACATTCATATGAAATGTCTTTCTTATTACAAAGCGGTAAATTCCTAGGGTGTTCTTCTACTTTCTTCTCTTTATTCAAGCGACTACTCTTAGAGGCAAGCGAGACTCTATTGTTCCTTGTATTGCTCTTAGGCTTTAGTCTGCTGCTCCTAGAGGTGCTTCCTAGTCCTGTAGAAGGTAAGGCACACTCATTAGGATTCACATTCTTAACAAGGGAGGTGGTTTCAGCTTTCCTAGTCTCTTTAGAGTGCTTTTTTAAACTTATGTCGTTTGATCCATATGTTTTAGATGTGGAGGCAGACGCATTAGTGGTACTCATCTTAAAAAGGCCAGGAGCTAAAACTTTTGGTTTCTCAATAACCGCTTTTCCTTATCAACATTTTGTTTAGGTAGGCGGTGGAGTGGTGGTTTTGATGAAACATTTTCTCATTGACTTTTGAAGGAGGCATAAAGCAGACATTTTGGTTTAAAACCGGTTTGGGAACATTTGCTTTCTCCGCAATCAATGGTTTTGTAATCACAGTTTCCACCGCCTTTCCTTTTTGACTTTCCAATGAGCCCTCAAAAGATCATTTTTCGCTTTCATGTCATTGTAGGCACGCTCATACGACAATTTGTCATACTTGCATTCCTCGGTTTTACGATCAAGTTGTTTAAAATATGAGATATTTTCTTTTCAATTTTTCAAGAGCTTTTCATATTTTGAAACAATTTGGAGGTCTCGATCGAGTCTTTCATGATCTTCAACAGAATATGTTTGCAAAATGATGGACATAATATCGAGTCGAACATCTTGAAGAGAGTCATTTAAATTTTCCAAAACTTTGATTTGTTTAACACAATCATTAGCTTGCTTTACTGTGGATTTATGGTCCTTGACAAAGTCGGTTGTTTCTTTCAAAATGCTTGTTCAAAATGAATTACCCTTGCACCGATGGCATTCAAATTGAGGGCAATTTGAGTTTCAAAAACTTTCTTTGTTCGATGTCAAAACTAGAGAACCGGTTGTTAGGTGTAATAGTGGTTTTAGTTTTAACAATGTCTTGAAGATCCACAATTCTAGTTTTCACATTGTCTAAAATACTTCTCGCATCACTTGTGTTAAAAGGATTATTTGAAGACATTTGTTCAATGTTCGAAGAGAATTTGAGACAACAAGCGGTTTTGAAGCAGATTTTGAAGCGGTGTTGACTCTTTGTTTGAAACACTTGTTGTGATGGAGAACTTTGACTTTTCTTTTGATTAACAAAAGTAATTCCGTTAATTTTGTTCCATTTGTTATAGTCAATAGGTTTGATTTCATTCTTTTGTTTCATTTTGATCTACTCTCCTCGAGATAGTTCCAACGTTTCAAGAGAATCACGAGCAGTTATGGGTTTATGCAAAACATTTCCATTGTTTAACACATTCGAGATTTCGAGCTTTCTTGAGGAACGAAGAAGGGTCGTTACCAAGTGCCATTCTATTAGTAGTATGAAACGCGATTTACTTGATTAGAAAGCATCTTGATTGTTTGAGCGAATGACCCGTTTAAGAAGCAAATTTTCCAAAGTTTGGATTTTCTCATTTTATCAAGAATTTCATCAAGAAGAGAATCTTCTCGTTTTGAAAATCGAGAATCAATCGCTTCTTCTCTTTTCAAGATTAGAAAACATTTCTTTTGCTTAGAAAGTTGGTTATTTAAATCGAAATTTCCTTGTTTAAAGATTTAATTTTTAAGTTCAAATTCACATCAAGTGTGTTATACTTGATTTGCAAAAGTCATTCTTTAGAAACCAAAATTCGATAACCAATTTCTAATTTCGATTCTTTGTTTTTCCGAAATTCAAAGGCTTTTGCGTTCTCCTTGTAACTCTCAAGCTCGGTCAATTTGGCATTCGCGCCTTAACATCGCGATTGACCTTTTAACTTTCTCAATTTCAATGCCACGCTTGTTGATTAATGATTCAAAATAAGCACGTGTTTCCTCATCGGTCTCGGTATTTTGTGCCACGCAGCCTCTACTAGGATCCACATCCGAGTTTCGAGTTAGTATTGCTACAACTCGGATTGTCCGGTATGTATCATAAGTAGGTGTTGGCGTCATGAAATCTTCGTTCGTCATGAGTAAACACATCAAATATGACATTGTTATAGCATGGATCAATGATTGGTACCTCGACATCTGCGTTGGCGCCAAAGATGCGGAGGTGATTCGAATCGATGTCGTACTTAGTCTCACGAAGATTTGCCATGAAGATGCGGTTTGCATTGAGTTCCTCGAGGTCTTCCAATTCATCCACAATAGCGAAAAGTCATTTTCCTCGACTCCTCAGTAACCCGTTGCTTGCTTATCTCGCTAACAAAGCGACTTTTCAAGAAAATCACCGATCTTCTTGTGCGGTTTAGTGGGACGATTTCTTGCCATGTGACCCACTCCTTGATGCTTATAACACGTAACTCGATTACCACGATTCACATTTCCATAATTCCCAATGATTGGAGTCGCAACATTCCATTCGATTACCCATCGCTCTATTCCCAACATTCGACCCATCCGACACACGATTCGAACCACTGATTACCCATGCGAAATCCAAGAGCATATCCTGCGATTCCCAATAACTCCAACCATTTGTCCTTGACGACCCATATTCACACCCTTTGTGCAACTTGCCTGCTTTAGTGTTTGATGAAATCCTTTGGTTGTTGTTAGTTGGTGTGGAATAGCGACCTCAATGCTTTTCCCAAGAATGCAAATCCTTGTGACAAAGCTTCTTCTTGTTCCATTTCAAGATCGGTGATTCCTTGTTCACGTAATGTTGTTGTTCGGTGGATAGTTTTGTTGTTGTGGAATGTATTCTTTGCAAGTTGTTATTCTTTGGAAGATGATGAAGGTTGTTGTTGTGTATTCACCGGAGTTTGAGTCTTTGCAATGAGTGCCAATGGATCATGATTCTTTGCTAATCTTTCTTGCCCGACTTCATTCACTTCACTTGGTTTTGTTTGGAAAATCGTTGAGTTGATCAAAGTTCACTTGATGTAAGTCTTTTGTTTGGTTGACAATAGTGACATATCGTCCCCATTCTTCCGGTAGATTGTTCAAGAACTTGATGTTGCTCACGATAGTTCGGGTGTCAACTTGTTTCGATCACTCATTCATTAAAGTGCAAACCTCCCATAGTAGGATTCAATGGATTCTTACGGAGTAGATGTAAACTTCTCCCAAGCGATTAGCAACTTGTTCTCTGTGTCTTGTTGACCAATTTCATTCCATGACAAAGTCGTCTAACACGCTCCCACATATCGAAAGCGGTTTCACAACCTCTCACAAAAAGAAAGATGTCTCTTGGTAAACCCAGTTGGATAATATGAATTGCCATGTCATCCGCTCGACTTTCTTGATCCTCTTGAGTATTCCGATTCTTTTGAAGACGAAAAAATGGTGGGACGGAGGTGTTGCATCGCATTTCCGTGGTCTTGGACTTGTCGAGGTATGAAGGGTCCATCCCGAATGGATTTGATCATCAATTTTCCATTAGGTTTTGTCTTGATGTAACGAAGCATTCGACTTGTCCATTGAAGATAACCACCTTTTTCCAACATAGGAGGACGGTTTTCGCACCGCCGCATGAATGTCTTGTTGAGTTGCCATTGATGAAGGTATGATCGATAAAGTTGATGTAGGATCGATTCAACGATAAAGGAGTTGTGGTTGATGATGATTAAGCTTAGTTGAGGTGTTTAGAAAGTCGTATCGTAACCTTGGTTCTTAAAAATTTTCGCCAAAATTTGAAATTCACTATAAAAATCAATTCTAAGGTCGTATGAAAATTTTGAGTTATGACAATTTTGACGCCTAAATTTGACGAAAATTTTGAATTTAGGCCCAAAATTTGAATTTTGACCAAAATTTTCACAGTTAAACCAAAATTTGAATCTCGTAAAAATTGAACGTTTAGTGTCCTCAAAATTTAATTTTTACTCAAGTTTTCCCGCCAAAAACTCTTTTTTTTTTTTTTTTTAAAAAACTTTATGCGTAGAAAGAGCTTAGGCGTAGAAACACAAGTTACAGTAGAAACTTAGGCGCACGATCTTATCGTAGGATCTTAGGCGTAGGATTCCTTAGGCGAGGATCTTATGCGTGAGGTTTAAAGTTACGAGTAGAAAAGTTATGCGAAGATTTAGCTTATGCGTAAGAAAAACTTAGGCGTAAGAAAAATGCTTATCGTAAAGTATTCTACGCGTGAAGTCGAAACTTATGCGTAAGATTAGGGTTTTGCCCAAAATCCTTTACACTATCACGATGTAAGAGATATCCAAAGTCGAAGTGTTCCACACACTTATCCAAGTGAGGAAGCACCGAGTCACCGTTATAGCTCGAAGAAACTTCACCAAAAGTTACGAGTAGAAAACTAGGGTTTTGACTTTTGACTTCTACTCGTAAGAAATTTCCAACGATTCAAATTATATCTTTTGCACGAAAGCCTTAAAAACACTCGAATAACCCAAAATGTTGACCTTTTTCACCCAAAGTGCCTAGAAAAGTTACGAGTAGAAATGACCAATAAACCAAATACGAGCTTAAAATGAAGAAAACACGTAAAGCTTGAACTTTTGCAAAAACTCGAAACTTTAGCACCAAATAAACCTTAAACCACAAGAATCTTGAATTTTTAAGTGCAAAAATTAAAGCTTTAAGCTTGACAAAAACGTATAACGAGAGCCTTTACGCGTAACACCTTCAAACCAAACACAAACACTCCTAAACCATTGTTAGGCGATTGATACCAATTGTTTTATAAGGACCTTAGTGTTATCAACCTTATCACTTTACCAAGCGAACCCAACACACACGTAACAACAGTTACGCGTAATATGTGAAACACAAACACAAAACGTAAAGCTTAGAAAGATTAAGATAAAGAAAGATGAATGGTGACTTGATGTTTATAAAAAACGTGTATATGTTATGAGTATAAGATGAAACAATAAGTTGTATATTCCTTGAGAGAGAAAATACACACACACACACACACACTTTCAAGCACACCCCTCAAATGACTATTTGAGGGGTATTTATAGTACAAGACACATGTTGCCCTAAAGGCTTTCCATGGGCTTGGCTTGGGCTTCGTGGACTTGGGTTTGGACATGGGTTACACGCCATTATTCAATGCTAGCTTAACTAAACTAAAGCCCATTTAGCTTAGTCCAATCCACGAGCCCGTTGACTATTCTATCACGATATCTAACACACGTTACAAAGTTCCTAATCGTGAATGACCATCACTTCTAATAAAACTATTAAGGCTAACAGGATCTTATTTTATTTTGATGCTACGGTTTCAACTTAGAAGAAGGGATAAAGTGTGTACTTCATGTATTGGATGATTTATTGGATATACTTCATGGCAGTTTGGTTATCACAAAGTTTTACGGGGTTATGTACTTTTGACTAAGGTCAGGATAAAACCATTATCAAAGTTCATTTAAAACATCAAAAAGGGCTAGATCTGGGCATTTAAACCATAAGATATGACTATGATGGTAATTCATTATTGTTTATTTGAGGTTGAAGTGAAATTTCACGGATGAGTTTACTTAGTATCTAAAGATATCGGGGATGGTTGGATGAAGATTCTTCGAGATCCTTGTTCCAGCTTTTAACATATACAATGACGAAGACTTGGAAATCTAGTTATTTTTTGGCGATTCTTCCTTTATACTACCACAAAAAAAACTATCACTTTAAGGAGTTACATTGTAGTGCTCAGTGTCACACGAAGTTGTGGATTTTCAAGAGGTGATGTACGTTTTATACTTGATGGTTGGTTGGGTGAAGAGTATAGAGTACTTAAGGATTCAAAGTTGCACGAACTCTCTGCACCGCTCTTAGTCACACATTTGGGCAAGGTTAAGTCACAAGTTCGGGTTATTTTACTTCAGTGTCAAATTCATCATATTGGGTTTTCTCCATCAGTTGTCACGACAAAGAGCCGACTGAATGATAATGGGGTTGATAACAAGTTAGCTAAGAGAAGTAGAAAAGAGAGAGATGACGTTTGAATACTTCAGTTCAAGCCTCGTTCCTTAAAGAAAAGAAAGGTGTACGCTTCAGTGCGCTTTATCTTCAGAAGAAGAGAAATCTTCTTGTTTATGACCATTCTCATCAACAAGCTTCATGCTTTTTCCATGCTCGCTCAGTCATCAAGTGGATCTACCTACCGTTGATCGTATTCTTGTTTCACTTGCTCAATCAAAATTTGCAATGGCGACATCATTTGCAATGTTTGCAGGGGAGAAGTGTGTATAGACTACATTTTGATGCTATTCACTTGTTTAATCAAGAATGGCAACTTCGTATGAAATTCTTGAGGGGGAGAAGTGTGAATATTGATTGATGTTTAAGAATAAATGGTCATACGGATCTAAACTCATGTAAGAACCGAGCTTCTTCCTATCGGGTTATCTTAGCATGTAGTTTCTACTAAGAGTCGTTGGTTGACATCTTCTCACAGACTGATATGATTAATGATTAAGTGCTTCCAGTTAATGCTTCACGTACACATTATCATGATGATTCCGATCATTCGTAATCATCAGGGGAGAGAGAATGTGTACACCAAGGACTCACAACAAGTTTACCTGATCAGGTTTAATGACTTATGAAGCGATGTGTGTCAAAGATTGGTTGATTCTGTATCCTTTCGTGTCTTATTCTCCGTAATTCTATCTTATCCACCTTCACCTATCTCGGGCAACAAATTCAAGATTATCAGTGTTCCAACTTGTTAGTTTAGTGTTACCATTTCATGTGAACGTTTCGGGCTGATTTGATATATGTAAGTTAATTGGAATGCATTTAGTAAGATGAAGATGTTGACATTCTGTTCCCCAAACGAACAATCTTGAAGAAGGTCGAGTCTATAGTCTGTTCTACATTTTCCGCTGCGTGTTAGAAGACTAAAGACGTCATGCATTTGATTATCAAAAGACTTCTTCTTATTCCGGGTATTCATCAAAAGGATTGTCAGTTTAGGGGAGAGCACTAATTGGGGGAGAGTGAAAAGCCAGATTTAATCCCTAATTAGAGTTGCTCACATTGTTCTTCAGCAAGTTGATTCTCAAAGACACATGTGATAATTGTTCTTCTCACAAGATTTCAAGTATAAGGGTTTATAATGTGTTGATGATTCTGAAGTATCAAAACCAGCAAGGGGGAAGGAGACATACATCTAAACACACAACAAGTTCACGTGATGAACTTAATACTTCTTCTTTATTGAAGTTATTCCGGGAAGACATACATCATAACCGCAGAGAAACTCAGTGATTTACTCGTGGCGTTTGGTGTTTTTTTTATTCCAACTACGTGGGGGAAGAGATGTAAGAGACAGTTTCGGATGATAAAAGAGGTACACAATTGTGTAATGATTTCGATCTGATCGCAATCATCAGGGGAGAGAAATGTGTACATTGGGGACGTACAGCAGGTTCACGTGATCGAGCTTAATCACTTATTCCGAAGTTGACATCCGCAGAGATAATCAGTGATTCAACCTGCTACCTCAATGTTATCGGTTATTCTTTCTTTGGGTATTCGTGCACTTTGGGTTCTTGAGCTTCATACACTATCATCAGGGGAGAGAAATGTGTACATCGGGGACGTATAGCAGATTCACATGATCGAGCTTAATCATACATTCCGGAGTTGATATCCGCAGAGATGATCAGTGATTCAATCTGCTACTTCGATGTTAGCGGTTATTCTTTCTTCGGGTATATGTGTACTTCGGGTTCTTGAGCTTTATACAATGAGACTGATTGCATCACTTCAACTACTTTGGGGAAGTGGTCTCTTGACACGTTTGGTATGCATCACTTCAGACTTCAGTGGAAAGAAATATGAGAAGACTGTTTCAAGCGTGATATGATACGTTGTTGTTCTATTCGATGAAACCTCGAACGGAGAATCACGATAATCATACTTAAAAGGAGATCCAAAATCAATGATATGGTGTGCTCCGCTGTGCACCTGGCTAAGGCAAGCTTGAAAGAGAGCTTGGAAACTGCTCAAAAAGAAGATTTTCGGTTTGGGGGGAAGCTACCAAAGTCTCACTTTTAGAAGGTTCAAGTTCTAACGACGATTCAGGAGCCTCGAAAGCTTTGGTGGTGAAAGTTTAAGAGATAATGATTTCTATCTTCTACAACGTGCTGTTCGATATCCTTATCTCGGTACTCGTATCATCATCTTCTTAAATTATATCATCTACTTTGTAAATATTTTTCAAAAAGCAAAATACAAAAATATAAAACCAACAAAACAAAATAGAAAAATATAAAATCAACAAAAATCCATAAAAATTAGAAAATTTGAAAATACAAAAAATATTGTTTTCTCAAGACATGTCTTCTGGTATCGATAACATTTACGGTCTTATAAATGTCATTCAATAATGGCACGGGACTTTAGATGAAGTTCGAGCAGAAGGTGTAAATATTTTCAAAACATGTCTCAAACTATGGCTTGCAGTTATTTCAGGCTGTAACCCATTCTTCAAAACAATGGGTTACTGTTATTTCAAACTGTAACCCGCTTTTAAAGAAAGGAAAGTGTTGTGCTAAATCGATTTCTTTATATATCGAGCATTTATCTTAAAACATAAATCAACAAAGTCTTTTTGGCGACGAGCTAGCATATCTGAAAAATATTTGATTTGATAAAAAGACGGCTGTTCCTACACAAATATTTTTCTTTCTAAAAATTTTTCAGAAAAATATTTGTTTTTAAAAATGGTGGAAAATGAATTGCTTGAAAATCAATCAGTCTTGGAGTTTTCATAAATTTGGAAACTCAATCAATGACTTCAGATTTTTTTTTTAAACTTGTCATAAAATGGGTCATTGATTGAGGGGGAGAGTGTTTCAAATTTATATCATCTAATGGGCTTATTTAATAATCCTATATACTTAATTGAAAAAGGTGTTTGCCGACTTTGAATGGCTAGGAGCCTAGGATATGATTGTTAGGATTAGATGATTCGAGTTTGATATTCACACACAATTCACATGCCTTTATATGATCTGATTGAATGATTCTCGATGTTGGATTGAATTTTATTAGTCGATTGTTGTTTGGGTGTTGTCGACCACCATATATCTGTATGTATGTCTATTTGTGTTGACTAACGTATGCAGATAACATGGTCTATAAGAATGTTCCCACTCCGGCTCCCACAAAATTGGATGATCAGATTTTTCCAGCGTATGATTGGGTGCCGATAGGAAAGGGCAACTATATTTTGCGTCGACAAAAGAAGAAACGAAACTTAATCAGATCTCTGTGGATATTTTGCATGATATATACAACTTCAGAGGTCTCAGTGCATCTGCAGATGGTTTCTTCCATCCTTACAGTAACAATAAAGCAGCCTCTGTTTTTCCACCACCTAACGTATCTTTGTGAAGGACAAGTAGTGGATGATACCATGTTTGTATTTCTCATGGTAGAAAAAATATTGTTTGAGAATAAGTCGAACTCAAATTTTTGGAAATCAACCGGACTCCATTTTGTCAAAACATAAGTCACTCAATCAACGACTACGGTCATCGACTGAGGGGGAGAGTGATTTCAAATAAAATATTTCCAAACGATATTTCATCTAATGAGTCCATTTGTACAAAATAAGTGGTGTTCTAAATGTTTTGATGTTATGTGTCAGGATATAATTTTTTATTAAAATCAAAGATCTTTCGAAATGAAATTTTTTTCTTTTACTTAAAGATCCTTTAATTTTATCATACCTGACACTAACAATCTTAAATATCAATAATTGATTCCTTATCAGATAATTTCAAAATCAAGCCAGATTTTTCCTCAAAATTTTCTAAATGATTTAAATCAATTGGGATCACAAATCTCAAAAGGTTTGAAATTTTTGATCGGGGGAGAGATTGTGATTTAAATCTCAAATCTGATAAAAGGTGATCTTTTACGACTCAAAGTACATGCTTCTTGATGAGTGTGTAAATACTCATCATTTTTGGTCAAATCGGAACTGCAAAACGTTTAAAAATGCTCAGAAATGCGTCAAAATCGAAAATATCTCAAAATTGCATTTTATATGTTTCGGATGCAAAATGTTTAAAATCGATGAAAACGAGCTAAGTTTGCATAATTGGCGCTTTCAGGTCCCAGACTTTCAAAAATGGCAACTTTAGTCCTGGAATTTCAAAGATTGATGAATTTACCCTGGACATTTTAAATTGGAAAATTAACATTTTAGTCCTTTGGTAATTCTAACTTGTCAAATTTGGTCATTTTGATAAATTTTGGAAAATTACAAGTTTAGTCCCCGGAGTTTTAAAAAAATGACAAGTTCGGTCCTACAACTTCATAAATTACAGATTTGGTCCCTTGGAATATTGGAGATTGACAAAACAGGCCCTTGGATTACTTTTCAGAATCTACATGTATGGTCCTTGGATTTTCAGAATATACACAAATGGTCCCTAAGCTACAACTTGGGTCCAATTTAAATCCTTGGTCCACTATTAAATCCCAAGCCCAAAACCCACGGTCCAAATCCAATACCCATCCAAGCCGAATCCAAACCACCCACGGTTTAAATAAAACCGCCAAACCACCCCTCCTTTTTCCTCTGTCTTCCCCGACCACCTTGTCTGCAACACCTCCACCTCCAGCCACCCTACTCCACACCATGTCCCCTCCACCTCAACAACCTCTAAAGCAGCATTTAATGCACCCCTCCCCTATCCCACTGGCATATAAAACCTTTTCCCGCCAAATTCAATCCAATGGCCAAAATCTATTCTAGCCATCCAATGGTCCAGATTATTGCTGGGAAGTGATCAGAGGAGAGAGAGAAGACATATTGGTGTATAAAAGAGGAAGAAGAGGCAAGAGAAAAAGTAGTAGTTAGTTTTTAGTTTCATTGTATGTCGTTTTTATTAATTTAGTCTTAAGTAAGTTTTAAATTGTATTTTTCAAGCTTCCTTGTATTAAACTCAAGCATTTGTATCAGTTTCAATCAATTTTTAGTAGTAATTCACAATTCGGTTAAGTTTCTTGTTTTTGAGTTTTCTTTCATCTATGCAATTTCAAATGTGTTAAGTGCCAGGCTTCAATCAGCCTCTTTATAACTCAGTTGAGCTTATTTAAAGTTGTTTATGGCTTTGAGCAAGCTTATAAATCATTTTCAAACAAATTTGTCACATGGTCAACGAAAGTCAAACTGGGTGCATTTGGAAATGGAAATGATGTTGGGCTAATGCAGAGCATGGATATGGGTTGAATTAGATTAGGTTAGTGTAGG
This sequence comes from Chrysanthemum lavandulifolium, assembly GCA_022545495.1. NCBI lineage: Eukaryota > Viridiplantae > Streptophyta > Magnoliopsida > Asterales > Asteraceae > Chrysanthemum > Chrysanthemum lavandulifolium. The sequence continues at coordinate 217,199,759 of CM040244.1, forward strand.
GTTGGTTCTGTATAAGCTGCTGCATAAGTTGGACCTCTTGTGAGTTTGTTTTTACTTTTTTGCAATTTCAATAACTTAACTAGTTTGCATTTTCTTTGGAATTGAATTTGTTATATTTGCTTGTCTAAATCTGGTAATGTAGCTATAATTAGAGTATAATCTTGTAGTTTAATTGCTGGTATAAGCTAGTGAGCAAGTGGGTGATTTAACTTTGCATTTCATTTTCATAAGCAGTGTTTGGATCAGGTTTTAAAACTGTGTCATAGTTTTGCTTAATAGTTAAAATCAGTTTCATTAGTTTCATTTAAGTTCACTTAGTCCATTTCTATCATAACTTGGAACTTAAAACCACAAAAGTCAAAATTACCTTTCAACTGTCTTAATAGCTTAACTGTTGTGATTTTGTCAAATCAAAAGCTTGATTTGTGCTTAGATATCATAGACATAGGTTGCATTAGCTTTATTTTGTCATATTACATCATAATCAGCTCATGGTTTAAGATCAAAACTCAATTTGGTCAACTTTTCAAATCTGTCAAAAAAGTCAAAAACTGAAAAGTCATTTTGAGCCCAACTGGAGTGAATTTTCATGAGCTCATTTCTAGGCCAAATCAAATGAAATTGTAGGTTTAAAAAGTTCAGTTGGTCTATTTTCTTATCACCATTTTTGTAGATTTTTGTCAAATTTTTATAAGCTCTAAGATGGCTTGTCAACTTGGGCTTATTTGCCTGCTGCGACTCGATGAATCTTGAGTGCAAGACAGGTCTTCGATCCTTGCACAAAGCTCCTAAGAGCTTATCTAGGTCTGATTTTTGGTTTACAAGCACCTGTCCAGGTCTAGTGTAGGTCCCCACTTTTGGTTTTCAGTATAGCTTATTATATAAGCTCGTGAATAAGCGCAACATAGAGGGTAGAGGCTTGTTTGGCTCAATTGGTTAATTAGCTCAAATCTTTGTAGACTGCTTATTTGAGGTTAGGAGTAGCTGAAATTAGTGGTTTTAGAGTAGTTATAGCCTATCTTAGCCTCTGTGTTCATTTGATGCCCTCTAGTGCTTTTTAGCTTATTCTTAAGAGCTTATTTGCATAGCAGTTGCACATCAATTTCATTTTCTCTCACATAAGCCCTAGTTTTTATATTTTTCATAGATTTAGAATAATAATTTAGAATTTACCAGGATTTTTCATAATTTTAGTAGCAGTTTACTATTTTCTTAATTAAAATCGGTTTTAATCCTTTTAAATAGCTTTTATTACAATTAATTCGAAAAGTTTCAAAAATAATTTTTCATTTTCCTAGGTTAAGATAAATATAAAAAGTCAAAAAATATTTTTCAGATTTTTCTTAGTTAAATTTGTATTTTAAGCAATTTAATTAGTTTTAAATAGTTTTAATTCATAGAAAATACAAAATATTCAGAAAAATACAAAATTAGTTTTGAAAATTCTCTTTAGTTATTTTAGATTTTTCCAAGTCATAATTTCATTTTTCTAGCTTTATTTCATATTTTCTTGTATTTTAGGGTATTATTAAATAAGTAAGAATAGTTTTTAATTAATAATAATTAGATAAATAGTTTTAAAAATAATTTTCTTTTTCTAAAGATTTTCTTTTATTATTAGGTTTGTAAAAATATCATTTTCATATTTTTAGGATTAATACTGCTTCAGTTTCACAGTTTTTGTGTACGTCACGTAGTTTTTAAATTTAAGTTTTATAAAAGAAAAATCAAAAACATCATTTTACAAATAGTGATAGCGTTTATTTAATATTTTTTATCTTTTTAATTTTCTTTAATTTACATTTAAGCCCCTGTAGTTTATGAACTTTTTCTGTAGTTATAATCATTCAAAACTCTTTTTCGTTCAAATCTTCTCGATCACTATTCGTTTGACTATTCTCGCACAGCTCGTTGGGACATAACGACCTGGGGAAACACTATACTCTCCTGGACTTCATTGCATTGGTGTCTGAACTGTTTTAAGTTTCTTACGTTAGCCATTCACAAGTGGCTAGCTTGTGTGAGATAAAACTTGACGGTTTGGCACGAATCACTTCTCTCCCGTATGTGCTAAACGTTTTCATTAATTGATGCACATATTGAAGGGGGCATTTCAAAAGATAATAAACTATCAAGGTACAAAGGCTTCAATGTTTTAACATAATTACCTTGATTGATTTTGAAATGGTTTCTCTATGGCAAGTGTGATCGTGGAAGTACTTCAAAAACCTTCTTCCTCTATGTGCTAAAATGATTTCAAATAAACATCACACATATTGAGGGGGAGCATTTACCAAAAAATCAAAAGGCTTTTCTTTGGAAATTGTGATCAAGGAAATACTTCAAAGTCCTCTTTCCTCCATGTGCTAAACAAATTCAAAATCACATCGCACATGTTGAGGGGGAGCATTTATAAAATTGATCCAAACAATTAAGGTACAAAATGCTTTGATATTATATCACAAGTACCTTGATTGATTTTCCTAATGATTTTTCAATTGGTTTCAAGGAGGAAAGAACTATACCACAAGACCGACCATTTTACTTTATGCATTGGAGTTATAAGGATTGTAAGGTTAGGTATTAGTTCCCACGATCCCGCCAGAACCGGAGGGATCTACCCAGGGACAATCCATTAGTTAGTGTAGAAGTCCTTAGGTATGATGAAAAAAGGAGAAAAGTGAGAATAAGGGAAGAGTGCCGACTGAGAAAGAGCTAGAACTGGAATAAACCCAACAAGGTTCTAGTGATGAAGTCTCGTAAGCAACCGAAAGGGTTAAAGAATGAAAAGAAATGTAAAGTGAAAGGGTGAAAAGAAATAGCCTCAATAATTCAACCTTAGAGGCGAAACCGGGTTCAATACATATACTCTTGGTGGTTACTAAGGTCACGCGGTATTGAAGATAAGACATCATGGACCCGATGGCCCGCACCAAACTTCCCAAGCTACTCAAGTTCTCTTGAAAGGACTTGTTTCATTCTCACGGGGAACCTACATAATCTATCGACTTTCTCTTAGAGATAGTTGATATTGAAGAAGGAGACCCTCTCCCTAGTCTCTGAATAGGAAACCAAAGTGCACTATTGAGTCTAGAGCCAAGAGATCATCACAATAAATCTCACTAGGACACACAGTTCATGAAGACTTGCTGTTTCACACAATGTGGAAAGTAAGAATACATATATTGAGAGTCCTACGCATTATCCTTATGGTATTGCCAGAACATCCGAGTGATACTTAACGTATTCACGATGAAGATGGAAATCCTTCTAGAGCCAACATCATACAAGCTCTTGGTGGGTGACATGTGAGATCCAACATGCATCAAGCTTGTGACAACTGGATAGAAACAATGGGGCGATTCAATCTTGAATCAACCTTGGTCCAGGAAATGAATTGACGAATAGTTTTGAAAACCCTTTCAATGTGCTCTACAATTCTTTTCTCGTGGCACATTGACTGAGCGTTACTTTCTCAAACAAAAGTATTTATGCTTGAAAATTGATCTTTCTCACAAAACCTTCGTCGTATTGTAAAACTCTTTCTCTTAAGCAATACGCGATTGTTTTCAAATAAATTTTTCATCAATCAGTGAATCTCAATCGCTGGTTCACTCACTCTGTGTTGTCTACTTTGGGGCGCTCTGGTTTGAGAACGGCTAGATCAAGCTGTGAAACCCTGTCAAGGAGATTCTTAGAAATTCTACCTGATCACAGGCAGTATTTATACTGATCAACAGGGAACCGTGGTTCTTGCAACCCTATTCAATGAAAGTGAACAAAGACACTTTCGTGTGTTTTATTGCTAAGCTGTTGTTTGCGAGGAGCAGTTGTGATTGCGGTGATCGATATTGAGAAGTCGATTCATAACTGCATGCTCACAGCACACACTCCTAATTGAAGAAAATCGTGTCAATCAAAGACATAAAACAATGCTTCCGCTACTCTGATGAAAAGATGTCATGATCCAGAAAGTGTGAGCATGTCGGTCCAAAAGTCACAACATCACATGAAGGCGATACAACAATGGATGATCCAGAGATTTGTTGTGGATGATGATCTCAAAGAAATCTCAAAGATCACCGAGTCATGGATCAGTTAAAGACCTCCACTGAAAGTACAAAGTATGGGGACTTTGAAGAATCACTGCTAAAGCACAAAGATTGCGGAAATTGAAGAATTAAATTCTACGAGCTCGAGCTTGAAGTCAAAGATAGAATGCTAGGATTCAAAATGTAGCTCATGGGGTGACCTCCCTTAGGGGGAGATTGTTGGGATTTAGAAAATCCATGTTGAAGTGTCGGTCATCTCAACAATAGTCTAGCATATATTAGGCCAACTCATCACTACAAACAAGAAAAACAGGTCAAAATATTGATGTAAAAGGAATGGTAGAAAGTAATGCCAAAATGAAAAACTTATCCGTTCCATCATCATTGAAAATCTCGGGGTACATATCTTCGACCAAAGAGTAGTGGCGGCTCAAGCCGACCCAGCAAAGAAACACTTCAGGAAATACCCGGAAAGGAGCAGGATGGGCGACAAGAGTGGCATAATTATCAGCATTATACTCGTCAACACAAGGAACATGATCCTTCAAATAATTCTTATTGGAACTCCAAGGAAATAAGGCAGGGCAGGTAAAGTCATCAACCCAAAAAAAACGATCGTTCCAATTCTTCAAAGAATCAAGGGGCTTAGTGTAAACCATTGGAGAACTATCACGCTTGCTAAAAGAAAACCACCCTTTGGCCTTCATGTTAACATAAAAATAGCAAAACAAACCAACAGTAGGTGCAATACCATGAGCACGACATAAGATTTCATAGTGAGAAACCTTGGACGCACCAAAGACTGAAAGCTGGGTAATATTAATGCGATCTAATTAAATCAACGAGAAATATTGACAGCGTCAGACAAAAATTTGCATAGTCAAAAAACCGAGTGTACAAACCAATATTTTTTGGGGGATGCTCATGCATAGTGTGATTGGGCGAAGGAAGCTCCGGGTGAACCTCAGAAGGAATGTGAAACTTACGAAAGAAAGGGATAAACATCTCTTGGGTAGTACCACCGAAATAGGTGGTTGATGAGATCTAGCAGACATCCTCACATGAGCAATTGATACAGTAGGAAAAAGATCAACCAATGGAGCAGAAAATGAAGAAGAATTAGAACTAGAAGACTCAAATGAGACAAGGTTGTTTGAAGAAGGAGAAGAATTTGACTCAGTTGAGTTTGAAGAGCAAGGAGAATTAACTCAGAAGTGGAATTTGACACATTTGAACTTGACTAAGAAGAAGAAGATGATGAATTTGAATAAACATGTAAAGTAGTAGACATAAACTAATCATAAGTAGTAGTTACAAAATGTGGCAAAGAAGTTGGTAATTGACAAAAACAATTGTAAGAAAATACCTGAATTTGTCATGAGTTGGCACTTTATAAGGTCTGCATATGAATCAACTAAAACACATGTGTAGCATGAGACTCACTAATATGATAATGAACGTTTGTCGTTTTAGCCATTGGACAGGAAAGACAAGTAATGAGGCGATCATTAACACTTTTAATAGCATCACATGGTACATGCTTGATTTTAGTATTTGAAATATGACCCAATCTAGGATGTCACAAAGTGTATGATTTATTACATGTAATGTGAAAGGAGATTTTAATAAAGGAAGCTAAACAATAAGACTTTTGCAGATTAACACTCTCCACAACAACATTCTGTAGAGTAGAATCAATCTCAACCGTAGAAACATCTTCCAAGTAGTACACACCAGCTCTTTTCTTACCCATTCCCATTATTGTTATGGTGTTCAAGTCCTAAATCACATACAATTGGGGAAAGAAAACCATTGTACAATTTTTCTCAATTGTAAGCCTTGAAACAAATAGTAATGAACTTAAAGCATGGTATGCACAATACATTTTGTAATGTGAGTCCACTCTTTAATAATACAGATCCTATGTGAGTAATGGGAGAAGTTTGACCACTTGGTAAACTGATTTTAGGAGAATTCATAACCAATCTTGCACATAGAAATTTTTTTAGTAGATCAGTCATATGATCAGTAGCTGTTGGGAATTACATATTTGATGATTACAAAACCACAAGCAAGAATGAAGAAAGAAGAAACAACGATGGCTTATTATGTAATTTAATAGATAGCTTTGGTAGTAAGCTAAGATTAGGGTTTCTTGTAACCTCCCTCAATTATATAAAGAGGGGGCGTCTAGGTTATGTGGATCCATCCAAAACATAGAACTCTTCAATGAGAGTCTAGAAACGCATAGAGCGTGTAGTAGTAGTAGTAGTAGTAGTAATTTATATTTTATGAATAAAGAAAACCTTATTAGTGATATTGATTGTGTTATTCTTATTACGTTGCATTCAATCAATCAATGTTACTCATACCCTAGTTGAGCGCGGATCTTGGATTCTACAATTGGTATCAGAGCCTCGTAGCTCTCGATCTAGGGTTTATAAGGTTTTCCTGCAATTAGGGTTTATACCCTAATTCTTCTATTGCAGCAGTTGTGAAAAGAGAAGAGGCAGCAGGCAAAAGCGGGTGGCAGTTTTGATAAAGATCATATTCGATTTTGAAAGGCTCAACCGGATTGTTGAATTAATAGATTGGATGTCTGTACGGATCATACATGGTTAGTCTTATTACTCCCTCCGTCTCAATATAATTGTCCACATTTCTTTTTTTGGATGTCTCAAAATTATTGTCCACTTTCCTTTTATAGTAAAAGAAAAAGAATTTAGTGGAGGAATATTCCTTTTGAATGGTTGAAAATTAAAGTGGCCCCATTTTTATTAAATTGTGCGAATCTTGTCTAGTGACAATAATTTTGAGACGGAGGGAGTAATATTATTCGTACTGCTATTCAATATTCGCATGGGACAAATACTGGTCGGTGGGGTCAACTTTTTGGCACGTTACAAGGTTAGGTACTGGTTTACATATTATATACTAATTGGTGACTGGTACTCGTGGCTTATGTGGGACGGAGGATATGTTTTATCCAATGATTGGTCGGCGCTTAATTGTGTACTATTTATCAATTGTATTAGTTTGTATCTAACATTTAAAAGGGATGGATGTAGTGATGGTCACGTGGGTTCCTCGTTTTAATTCCTACTGATGTTTTTCGATGATCACGTGGGTCCCTCGTACTAATTGATATTTGACAATCACATGGAGCAGCATAATAGTTCGTTCATGAGATTGATGCAAGGGTTCGCTGATTAGAGCAGCATAATATGATGATCACGTGGGTCCGTTTGCTTTTGATGGATTATACACGAAATATTGGTCTGATCATGTGCATCATATTTAGTTGTTATGTGGACCTACGCATCATGTCAACCAACCCTATCATATTTAAATTAGTTGATTGTGCAGAATATTTGGTATTGGTAGGGCTGCTCATGTGATCAAGAGGCTGACATGTCTTTGATTGGCTGTCGATTTCACGTGATACATTAATTGATTGTGTATGGCCAAATGTTGAAATCTGCTCGCCTGCAATTAATACTGGTCTATCACAATTCATTCTGCTGTTAAGTCTGCTCGAAGGGATGGTTAGTACTGGTACTGGTGATAACATCAAATAGTCCTGAATATTAAGTGTCAATTTTCCCTGATAATGCTTGTAATTTATATCATTTATATGGATTCTGCTTGTTTTCCATTGTTTTCACTTTCGGATAAATTACGACGTTGGAGCTAAAGAGACAGGCGGAGAAATATCTAAAGATTTATCACAATATGCTATTTTGAAGAAGTTCTGTAACGCTGCGTCTCTTACAAGACGCCATAACTATTGCGTGACTCGTAAAACTAACTTATCGAAGGTTATGGTGTAACTCTTCCCAAAGGTTCTGACGTAACTATATTAGGTCAAATGAGGTTCCACGCCGATACTTATGCCAGAATCATCGCATCTATTACGGCGTAACCAAGTTTATTGAAGACTACTACAGTAACCACTTATTAGGTTATCGTAACCGCAGATCTAGTGCAAAATACGAAGAAATAGAAGGTTACTGGCGTAACTCTTATATTAGTTACGCCAGAACCCGGATCGGCCTATAAATACCCCACTAATTCCAAAGATTTCTATTCATTCCATTCCACACACAACACTCGAGAACGTGGGAAAAATCTCAAGGCATGTCTAGAGGAGCATACGGAGCTGTCTCCAAGGGAGAAATCACTCCCCCTACGATAAGCATTAGCGTTTTATATTTCTTTTACCTTCAATTCATGTATTTCGTACCTTTGAATATTGAATTGGTTTGCATGATTAATATGAGCGGCTAAGCACCTCTTGGTGCTGGCCTAGTTATGATTCCTTAATTATTTCATTTGCGTTTACTTTACTTCCGTACATTTATTTCTAAGTGTATGCATGCATAGTTTATTGGTAGCCACCCTTGGTTCGGTAGTTTTGAATGGCGATAGAGGCCAATTGTCTAAGAGATATGACCAACTGACCCTAGGTGAGCGGACTGAGACAGAAAGGGTAAGATATGACCAACTGACGACCCTTTCTACTTGTGCGATTTGACCAACTGATCACCTATCGTTTGGATGAAGTTAAGAATTAGGGGTGTGTGTCTAAGTTCTAACGGTAGGGCATTCACTATTATAAATCTAGCATGTAGCGGTACTTAATGACTGGCTTAGGGACCGGGAACAACAGGACTTATGAGGGACACCGACTTCTCTGTGGTGGCATATTTCTTGATAGGTTATGGCGAATTGACCAAATGTTGTCCTCTCGACTTTGACCCCACCTGAACTAATTGGAAGTAAGTAGACGTAGACATAACTAGCTAGGAGGATTAACTAGGTTAGCACCACTCTCCTCTATTGATTTTCCTTTATCCTTTATCTGCTTTATTTTATTCTGCTTTAGTAGTTTAATTAATTAAATTCCTATCGAAACCATTATTAATCTGTGACACCTAGACTTAGTAATAATCCAACACACATATCTCTTGGGACGACCTCGGCTTTACCAATTACTACACTACACACGATCGGGTACTTTGCCTGTTAGTGCACTAGGTGAACCATAGGTATAACGAGACATTATAAATATTAAGACACAGTCAATAAAACACGCATCAAGTTTTTGGCGCCACGGGAGTTATTTTAGGATTAATATTAAGTCTTTCATTTCGTTTTAAACTTTTCTCACGATCATATTTCAAGTTTTCAGGTACCATGGAAGTTGTTAACATCGATGACCTCACTCTTGAGGAATATTTGGTGTTGACAAGAGCGGAACAAGGGCCGGGTCTCGTAAGACCGGCAATTAGAGCGGATGTCCGTTTCGAAATCAAATACCAATTTATGAGGGAGCTTCGTGCTAACCCTTTTTCGTGAAGCAGGACGAAGATGCATATGAGCACGTTGAAAATGTCCTATACATTGCAAGCCTTTTCAACATTCAGGCGTGTCTCATGATCTTTGTTATGCTAAGGGTATTCCTATGACTCTTACTAGATTGCGCGGAAGATGGATCGAAGATTTCCACGGGCAATTAATACTTGGGCTCTACTTAAGAAACACTTTATTCAAAGATATTGTCTGCCATCGAAGATTTCTAACCAGCTTTTGGAGATCCATAATTTCAAACAAGAAGACGACGAAACATTGTATCAAGCCTGGGATAGATACAACGATCTCCTTTACAAGTGTCCTACACATGTGTTAGTGCAAATATTACGATATTTAATATATACAATCTCGTTTGTTTTGATTGATGACAAACATGTAACTTGTAATACATAACGTAAAATGTACAAGTTACTTGTAATCACACTTTGTCTCAACATACATTCAACACCTCTCGATGTCTCAAGTCCTCGTATGTTACAACACAGGTTCGTACATGTTTGTTATGTGGCATTATGATCAAACCCATTAACAAATCATTTAGAATGTTTAAAATACATTTAGAGTCACTAAGTATTTTAATAGGTTAACCATTCTATTTGAACCTCATTTTACATGTTGCATTCACAAGTATTTCAAAAGGTAACTAGAGATTTTATTAACTAGTTACATAATACATTTTACAAGTTTATCTTGATAAACCTTTAATCTAAAAATGGAAATACATGTTACATCATGTCATGCATCATCTTTGAAATCCTTGGAAGATCACTTGAATATTTTGGTTAGATTGATACTCAATATATCAAATGTGATCTTAGTAAGATTTGGTAATATCTTGGAAAGATTTGAAGAAAGATTTTTTAGATTTTGTGTCAAGCACCCACGGCACCAAATTGCATAAAGGCGGAACCCTTTTAAGGGTCCGTGGTCCGTGGACGCCCCGTCCACTTTGGCTATAAATAGAAGCCCATTGTTTTCCCATTTCTTCACCACTTCAAAGCACATCTTCTCCACCTTCTTGCATACATTTAGATCAATCATTAACAATGTAGTAACACACATTAAACACCCTAATGATCATGATCATAATGCTTCTAACATTCATCTTTGTTGTAAGCATACTCTTTGATCAACCAAGGAAATCTTGGAGATCTAGCCATCCCCACTCACTACAAGTTGAAGATCTATCACAAGAAGTTTAGGGAACTTGTGATCTTCCTCATGAAGGCTTCCTATCAATGGAAGTTCATTTAGAAGTAGTTATTCATATCCATTAGACATTTGTGTCATGGATCATTAGTGTAAACATCATTGCATCATAACAACACTTTCACCAAACTAGATTAGATGGTTTATGTGTTTGTCCCATAAAACACAAGGTTTATTATGTTGGGCCATAAAACATATTGGGAGTGGTTGTACCCTTGTAAAGAACTCGACATCTAGCTTAGTGTCGGAAATATTGTATAAGCGACGTTAGGTTGGTTCTACCTCGAACTAGAACCCGGTATTTAGCTTTGTCACGGAAAAAGTGTAGCGGACGATTGTAAGGTTTTCTCCCGAGAAGGGAGCTTGTTGATTTAGTGAAGTAACTCTCTAGTTGGGTACTCGGGGAGTGGAGTAGGCGGAAAGGAGATCCGTGACCGAACCACTATAAATCCTCGTGTTCGGTTTGCACTTTCCTTTCTTTATCTCTTTACTTTTATACTTGCACTATACTATTGTTTGTGATGTGGTTTGATGTTCATGATTGTGTGACAACTTGGTTTACCATGCTTTATATTAGTCACAAACAATAATTGGTACTTTCATATTATAACAAGCTTAATAAGCGATTTGATACAAAAGATCTAAAGTTTTTAAACGGTAACGTATTCACCCCCCCCCTCTACGTTTCCACAACATGATCTGAACAACCAACAGAAGGTCAACATTTTCTACAAAGGAATTAACGTAACTACAAGGCAAATGTTGGACTATCAAGGACCTATCCCGAACATGACTCCTACTCTTGCAATTGAAGCCATTCAAAAAATGGCGGATCACTCTCAAAAATGGCACGACGGAGGAAGTAAAAGAAACCAAAGCGGAAGTTTTGACGGAATTGCAACAATCGCCAGTAAAATTGAAAATCTTTGTCGAGAGTTGCTGAAGGTCAGAGAAACCGTTCATGCCATCCAAGTAGGTTGTGAAAGCTGTGGAGGAGGACATCTAACGAAAAATTGTCCTCATGACAACGAAGAAGATATTGAAGAAGCCAAGTATGGAGAAAATCAACCGTTTTACGGAGATAATCGAAATAATAACGGATATCGTGGAAATTACAACTGTGGGCCTTATGGAGAAAGAAAGCCCAGTCTTGAAGAAACAATCAACAAGTTTCGGAAAGTTCATTCAAAGACAAAAGGAGCAAGATGAGTGGTTAAAGAATTCCGGAAAACACCGACAGAACCTTTCCAAGCACGACACAACTCTAAAAACCCGAAATCCATGGTGGAAAAGCTCGGTGAAAAGTAAGGATGAATAACAATAAACACGAAGGATCTAAACCACTATGGAATATAAAGTGATTTTGCCGATGATAACTCGAAGGTTCGAGGCCAATGATACGGATTCGGGGATGATTTCGTCGACAGATCTGAGTTACGCCATAACACCTTAAGAGTTCTGGCGTAACTATGTTTTTGACAAAGAATAACGGGGTTATGAAGAATACTGAGGAAAACGACTCTAACAAATTACGCCGTAACCAAGAATCTCGATTCTGGCGTGGCGGGATCGTGGTGTAAAAATTCCTCGAAGTGGACGAATTAGGAAACGAATGGTCTCACGACATTGACTTGTGCCCTCTGCCCAAATCTAAGAAGAAATATCACTGGTGCAAAATGATACCAGTTGCTAAGGGAGATTGGTATGATCTTTGGGCCTCGTGTGACCCAAGAAATGATGTTTGCGATGGAGGAAGCAATAAGGATATGATCAACCATAACAAATATATGTGGCCTGCACATACTGATGATGAAAGACTCGAGAAACTCTCCCTTGAAGATGAAGAAGAGCCACTAATCACTCACTGGTGTACTCCGGTCATCATAACTGACGAGGAGTCCACACGAGCATGGCCTACATGCAACCCCATCCGCGAGTATTGCAACGGCGGGGATAGTGAAAGAGAAGAAGAGTGGACATGCCCTCATGAGCGTGAAAGACATTGTATAAAGTTCGGTGACTTGGCGTTTGATGACTGGTACGCAATACAATTCGGGGATGCCAAGATTAACCCGAATCTTCTTAAAAAGCTAAAAATTGATTACGAGGAGCACATTCAGAAAAAGGAAATGGCTAATAAAGACATCTAATGCATGGATGAGCATTTAAGTGAAACTAACAACAAGAAATCTACGATCATTTGGTGCGAAAGAGTAAAATCTCACGGGAAATTTTATGGGCGTCATGCAACCCGTATGACGATATGTAACGGGGAAGCTGTTCTGGGAGAATAGGAAAAGACGAATTTTTTTGGTCCTCAACCAATGATGAGGAGAGAACGAGTTTGCCTTGGCTGGACAACCTAGGATTCGATAGTTGGGTACAGATTAAGTATGGACATATGGATACGTTAACCAAAGAGAAGATTTGGAAGGAGTACATGGATCGAGAAAATTCAAACAATGAAAGTCTCAACAACACGAGTGAAATAACAATTGAGAATGACAAGGAGTTGGTTAGAGATGAAAAAGAAGAATGCAAGCACGTACTAGTGTAGAATCTGCTCGATGAAGAATGGTTCAAAGGTACAGCTTCTGATGATGATGACATTGAAGGGATCCTAGATTACCTCGAGTTGCAAGATAATGAGGAGTTTACTGATCCCGACGACGAAGCTTATGAGCAAAGGAGGTGAAAACACCTTGGGATTCCCTACAAGATACCACCACCTATTATTGTCGAAAAATACGAACTCACTCGCTACTACTTAGGACCGGAGGAAAAATTTTGTAAAATCTGGAAAATCGAAACTATAGAATACCTCAGAACGGGTACGAACGTCGCCTGGATGAGGCATAACTTGATGAAAGATATTGAAGAGGTCGGGGAAGTCCAAAGGCCCCCATAGTAGCCTTGCGGCTCGAGTCTAACTTAAAGACTCAGTAAATAAAGAAAAGTGCTATTTAGGAGACAACCCAAATTATCCATTTCTTTTGTTTTATTTCCATTTTGTAGGGTTTTGTGTTTTCTAACTATTTTTTGCAGGAAACGAGGAAGTAAATGATTGCGGTTCTTGATTCGAGCGAGTTCTGGCGTAACTCGTCTTGGTGATTCTGTAGTAACCAACCTTTTAGCGGCAGAATTCTTGACGCATTACCAATTACGGTAATACCATATCGATGGTTACGCCAGTAACCACTCGCTTTGCGACTTATGTCGGTTTTGCTGCCACGATGTAACTCCCTCAAAAGAGTTACGACGTAACCTTCCTCTGCTTTAATTCTTTCATTTTAAAACACAATAATCTTGTATTAGTATTTTAAATGAACTTTGTTGGTGTGTTCCCTGTAAACCCTCACGAGACTTCACTCGTCCACTTGGGACACCAAGTGGTTTAAAAGGCTTGTTGCATTCGCTAAATGCAACCGTGATTCCTACGAAAGTGAGTTAGGTTTGTTTTTCATTTTTCTTTTTTTCTTTTTGTCTTTTTAGAACTATGCTTGTCGGTAGTGTGATTTCAGGGATTGAAGTTTGTTCATGATGCTTATACGAAGGCACGTCTCCTTTTCGTGGGCCTTCCTTCTTTATGGAGCAAATTTCAGGGAAGTTCTCGCTCTAATTCTACTTTTCTCTTCACCTTTACTTAATGCTTAGTACAAAAGGGATTTTGTACAATTTAAGTGGGGGGACGGGAGTAGAATTATCTCTTGAACATTATTTCGCCCTCATTTTTCTAGTTTATTTTAAAATATTATGTCATTTTTAAAATTTTGACATGTTTTTCTTAACCTAACTAGATTAGACATTAGTCGAGCACATACAACCCTTGATATTATATGGTGAGATTAGCCTTACCCGTTTCCAATATTTTACCCTTAATCCACCAAATTATGAGTGTGCCGGTAGCTTGTAAACTTTAGAACTTGGCCTTTGCATCATTTCGAGATCATAGACGAGGTATGTTGAGTTAGCTCGATGTATTTGGACTTTTCAGTTTTAGAAGGCAATATTATAGGATTATCACCCAAACAGCCTACCATTGTGTGTCTATCGATTAGTCACCTCGACTTTTCGACCCCCATGTGAAACCCTTTGGTTGCACTCATCTTTAGTGCAAGATACCCCCTAGATACACCCTTCTGAGCCATTCCTTTCATTTTGTTAACCCGATATATTGTTTCGATACACCTATACACCTTAGCCTACCTTGTAGTCTTTATTTGTGATTGGGAAGTCATCATTTTCCTAAGTTCAAGGTTCGAGTGGAAAGGTTCAGAAATCACGCTTTCATCGACAACATTCCTGAAGATCATTGAAGACCCCCCGATTTCCCATTGTTCATCTCAAGTGGGGGGATATTATGTTGTGTTAATATTGTTATGTTGAAAAAAAAATGATTCGAAAAAAAAAATAAAAAAAAAATTAGTTGTTATGTTATTGTAAAGTGCGATGTTATAAGCACTATATTATGAGCTTCATAGATTTAGTATCGAGGAGGCTGATGAGTGTGTGAATACTCATCATTTTTGTACAAAATAAACTGCAAAATCATCTGAAAACACTCAGAAACACATCAAAATGATCAAAATATCACAAATTAGTGTTTTATGTGTTTTAAATGCAAAAATATCAAAATCGGATGAAAAACATATCAAATTTGCAAAATTGCGGCTTTAGTCCCCAAGTTTCTAAAATTGTCAAAAATAGTCCCTGAGCCAAAATTTCAAAAGAAAAGTCACCAAAGGTCTTTTTAAAATCATAAATTGTCATATTTAGTCCTTTGGTGGAAAATCTAAAAGTTTTGAGAAAATTACAGTTTAGTCCCTGAAAATCCAAATTGGTCAAATTTAGTCCTTGGAAATTTTCAAAAATGTCAAACTAAACCTTGGTCTATTTAATATTGGCAAAACAAACCCTTGGATCACTCTTCATAATTTACATATTGGGTCCCTCATCTTTCAGAGATTTACAATTTTGGTCCTTAGTGTTATTATCCACTTAAACCAACCGGACCTAATTGTTAAACCCAAGCCCAAAATTAAACCCCTTGGCCCAAATCTGTTTACCCGGTCCTTTACCCACAACCCGACCAACCCAAAACCCAACCATTTAAATAATACAAAACCCGCCCCCCTAAAACCTGTCATCCCCGACCAATATGTCTGTCTCCCCCCTCCTCAAACCTCCTCCAGCCACTCTACACCACCCTTTGTCTCCCCTCACCTCACCTACCCACACCAATGCATTAAATGCATCACTTTTCCTGTCTCTAATATCAAAAGCCAATTTTGGCGCCAAAACAAGACAAACGGTCAAGATTGCTCAAGAGGCATCCAAGGGCTCATATTCATGCTGGGATTTGACCAGAAGAGAGAGAGAAGCACTTTTGAGCTTATAAGAAGCCAAGAAGAAGCATGAAGAGATAGTTAGTTTTAGTTTCTAAAAATTGTATGTCGTTTTTTAATTTGTAGCATCTTAGCTAGTTTTCATTTATGTTTTAAAGTTAATTTGTACTCAACAAAGGTATTCAAGTGTATTTTAACTCTAATCAAGTATCAATTTCGGTTCAAGTTCGGTTTCCATTTTTATGCTTCTTGTTGAATTTTCTAATCTCAAATTCATGGTCAAATCATTGTGATCTATTTTCAAGCTTAAACAAGCTCTAATAAGCTTGTTAAGGCTTGGTTTAAACTTACATTTACATTTCATACAACTTGGGCAACTGGTCAACAAAAGTCAAAATTTGGAGAACAAATGATGCAGGGGTGATATGGTCTGATTCAGAAAGGAAAATGGGTTGAAATGGAAGTAATTGGGTGGTTTATATAGGATAGTGATCTTGAGTTCTTGGTTTCACAGTTGGCAGGCCATAGTGGCTATTGGACAAATTGTAAGTGATTTTCACAAATCTTGCATACAATGTATTTGTACTCATAACTAGTTAAAACCTGTTCCAAAAGTAGTAATTAGGTTAAGAGAATCTAGCTTGATCATTGGTACATGCTTAGTCAGTTGTTATATCATTTCAATTGGCAAATCAAGATATTAAGGGGTGTTTGTTTTACTGTCATACCTGTCTCACAGGTGAAATCAGTGCTAGCTTCTTGTTGTTTTAAGTTTACTTAGCATATTTGAGCTCAGTTGAGTCAATAAAATTGATCATGCAACTCTTAAGGTCAAAATTAGTTTCAATCTGTCTTGTTGAGAGATCTGGTGTGGATTTGGATTTGAAATCTCTTGATTTGTGTTAAAAAGTGTTAAATATAGCTTGCTTTGTGTTCATTACATCATAACACATCAACATTGGTCATTAAATTGGATCCAAACTTCACCAAAGTCAAACTAGCATCTGTTTCAAAAAGTCAAATGGGGTCAAAATTTGGATTTGTGCGAGATAGTGCAAGAGATTACACAGGACTCATTAAAGCTTTTGAGGTCTGATTTTGGTTTATAAGTAGTTTACTTGGTTGTCTTTAAGCTCTCATAACTGTTTTTAGCTCAAGCCTTCTGGATAAGCTTGTACAAAAGCTCAAAGTTAGGACCTGGTGCCCTGTGCATCAAATCAGTGTTTTCTCAACTTCTGTGCAAGCCTGCACAAAGCTTATAAAAGCTTGTTTAGGGCTAGTCTTTTGGTTATCAGTAGCTGTTTAGGTCTAGTTTAGGACTTGATAATTGGTTTTTAGTTTTTAGCTTATTTGAGTGCTTAATTTGAGACTGCAAGTAGGTACCATTTCTGTTTTTAAGCTTAATATCATAATCACCAAATCTGAGTTATCTTGTTATTCAGTAGTTATAGCTTGTTGATTTCTATTGCAAATTGGTTAAATTAGTATATTAGTCCTTCTGTTCCAGTGTGGTAGCTTGTTTTGCTCATTTGCTAATCAAGTGCTTATTTCAATAAGCACTTGATTCATCAGTTTCATAATCTTCCAAGTGATCACCTATTTTTCCAATTTTCATAGCTTCTTAATATTATTTTGGAGTTTCCCTGAAATTTTCAGATTTTTCTCAGCTATTTTACTATTTTTCTTGATTTTTATTAGTTTTTAGCACTTTTTAAATAGCATTTAATACAAAAAATTCAGAAAAGGTTCAAAAAATAATTTTTCAATCTTCTTAGGCTTAGATAAATATAAAAAGTGAAAAAGTAATTTTCAGATTTTTCATAGTTTATTTGGTAATTTTAGTAATTTAATTAGTTTTAATAGTTTAAAATTCCTAGAAAAAGAAAAATACTCACAAAAATACAAAAATAGTTTTAAAAGTTTCTTTTGATATTTTAGATTTTCTAAGTCTTAATTTTATTTTTCTAGCTTAATTTCCTATTTTCTTGTATTTTAGGTCATTAATTAATAGTTAAAAATAGTTTTTAATTAGATAATTAGTCTTAAAAAATAATTTTCTTTTTCCATAAATTTTCTTTTATCATTAGGATTGTAAAAACATCATTTTCATATTTTTAGGGTTAATGTTGCTTTAGTTTCACTTTTTATTTTGTACGTCGCGTAGTTTTTAATTTCAGTTTCGTAAAAACATAAAAACAAAAACATCATTTTAATTATAGTGATAGCGTTTATTTAATAGATTTTATCTTTTTAACTTTCTTTAATTTGCATTTAAGCCGCTTTAATTTGTTGGCTTTTTCTGTAGTTATCATAATATCAATTCCCTTTATCGTTCAAATTTCTCGATCACTAGACGTTGATTGATCCATTGCATAGCTCGCTGGGACATAACGACCCGGGGAGACTCTATACTCCTCAGATCTTCATTGATTTCGTGCTTAAGTTGTTTTAAGTCATTACGACTTGCGGTTTCTTGCGCATCAAATTTTGGCGCCACTTGGGAGTGTCTTGATTGTCTTCGTCTAGCAGATTAGTGATTTGGATATTCACTCTTTGTTCATACCATCCATCCGTATGTTTATATTTTCTTATCCAAAAACACAAAATACTCTTCTCATTCCTCTTATTCGTTGATTCTATTTCTCTTACCTCTTTTCTTGGTTTAATTCTATTCTTCGTATCCTCTCAACCATTTGATTCTCTTCTTAAACCTCTATATGTTTAATTCTTATGTCGACAATCGTCAACTTCATTGTCAGAAATGTGTGTGAGCGGTGTGGAGGGCCTAGTTCAAGCGAATTTTGCAATTCGTGCGAATTATCCATCATAAATTCTTTTCAAAGTTATTTCGACCACCCGCCACAATCTGAAATACATTCTAATCTTGACAAACCAGTTCAAACGTCGGAGCTACCCCAAGCACCCAACGAGGATTACGAGGACACTTTCTTTGAAGATAGAGCCCGTAATCTAATCGAACAAATTCAAGCCGACGAAAACAGTCGAGAATTAGAATTGATTACGATGAACCCGTTCAAACACGGTGACTAGCAAGAATGACTTGCCTAATCTTCACGCTTCTCAAGAACCGAGCAGGAGACCATAACGAAAGTGGTGGAAATTGCTAGCTCTCGAGCACACCACTTGTCCCACCTCCGGATTTTTCAAAATGTTCTTGAGTCTTAATAGTCATTCGAGATCACCATGTTGGTTTTGTTGATCCTTTGAATAAACCGATTCCTCTTCATAACTCTCAAATGCAATCGTTTATTCCTTGTGTCGGTTGTGGTGAGCCTCTTTATGGTTCACCACATCGTTGAGTGTGCGTGTGTACAATGTGGTAATGATATTCATAACGGGAGTTGTTTGTTTTGTGGTTCGAGCAATTCATTTGATTATGATCCTAATCCGAACTCATTTAACGACTCCTCAAACTTTTCCAATTACCCACCACAGCCTGACTTATCTTCATATGACCAACATTACTGCTGTGAATTTTGTGGAGGTCCTCACCTAGGATTTGAGTGTCAATCCGGAAACACGTTTGTCTATGAACAGTTTTCCAGTGATGCTCAGAGTTTTGGTTATAACCAAAATCCATATGATTCACTGTCGACTCAGCAGTTTCTTGTTGTAGTCTTGTGGAGGTCCCCATTTCACTCGATTGTCAAATAGGAACCCGGTTCCTTGTAACAATCATGACTCTTACATGTTTGAAAATTTCCAACCTCCACAAGATTATACGGTTCAAACTCCACCGAGCCGTCGTCTCATGAAATCTCCCGGGATCTTGAAACCGCAATGAAATCACTTGAGGATATGATGAGTAATTTTAAGAATCAAGTGAGTGGTGAAAAGACCATAGGAGAATTGCTTGTCAAGAGCGAGAGGCCCGCAAATCTAGGGAAGAATTATTAGCCCTAGAGCATGCGGCTCTAAGGCGTTCCCAATTTCTTAAGGCAACTCTATATGATGATGACGAGGAGGGTTTTATCCTTTTAAAAGTAATATTTCTCAACCCCTCGATCGGTTGATATTCCAAAGATTGAGATTCCATCTCAAACAAGCGCTATCACACCCGAGATTCACACTCACTCTCTTATTATGGGGACGAGCATCTCGACTTTGTTCACGAAAAGGAATCGGACGAATTCATAGAGTCTAGTGTTGAGGACCTTGTCCCAATCCCAAGAGAGTCACAGGAATTCTTGATCATGTGTGATATTCCTCCTCTCTTGTCTTCCAAAATGATCATGTTGAGATGTTATCCGATTCGATGATGATGATTCGTTATCTTGCGGAGACATCATTTATGTGGAAGATTCACCTTACGAGCTTGTTAGCTTAGAAGAAGAGAATGATGAAGTTCTCGACATCGAAATCAAAGATGAAGCTCTTGAGCAACATTATTGAATGTCGGTCTTCTCATTTCTAAAATCGAGGCTTTCAAAAGAAACCTATTTCATCTCCTATCCCCATTAAGGGTAGTGACATTCTTTCAGATGATTCTATTAGGAAATGAAAGCCTCTGTTTGATAATATAGGAGAGAAGATTAGTGGCGGTACCACTTTTCATTCTCATAATTCTCCTCGATCATGAATCATTTGCTTTTGAGGAGTTCGCGGTGAACCCACTCATATCAATTCGAATATGATTCATTCACCTTCATGGAGTTCTCAGATGAACTCACTCATATCATATCTCCGCGGGAGTATGATAAATTCTACTTTGATCTAGACACTCCGAGATTTGTCTTGATCACATAAGCTTAAATGATGAGATTCATAATCACGAAATTATGGATCCTCCTATAGATGAAGATGAGTTAGTCATGATGTTTATCATGATTTTCTATCTCTTCTTCACCTATCCGTGATTTCTCCTGTTCTTCACTCCTTCGGAATGAAGACATTATCTTTGATCCGGTATTTCCATATATCATTTTGAGCGGTTCTATGTATATCTCATCGGTGTGGAACTTTCACGTGCTTCAAATGTTTGTCAAACATCACGAATGAAAGTCAGATGGAGATTGTTTCTTCCACTTTGCTTCCCATGAACCAATGAATTGGGTCGAGTCAAGCTAGCGACTCGGGAATCAAAAACAAGAGCACACACCATATGGGTTTTCACCCATATTTCGACTTCTTACCCTTTCTACCACCTAAGTGTGGGGTGATGCCCAGTTCAAGTTCAAAGAAAAAAAAAAAAAAAAAAAAAAAAATCTTCTTTCTAAATAATGGCCTAAGTATTTCCCTTTTCGTTCTTTGTTTCGGCATAACCGCGGTACTTTGAATATTGAGGGCAATATTCATTTCTAAGTGTGGGGATTCTCATGAATTTTATCATATAATTACACCAATTCCCGTTTTGGCCAAAATTTTTTTTTGGAGTAAGTGTTTTACACTTTCTCATTAGGTTATCGATCGCCTTTGTCGTAAGACAAAAGGATTAGCTAATCCAGAGCAAACGGCTCTTGGTAAAGATATCTCAAATCCGTTGACGACTTGCAATTTGCCCAAAATTGTATGGTATTCATTTCACCATATCCTAAAAAGTGAAGAGTTGGCTAGCCGCAAGGTTATGGCTTGTGGTAAAGGCGATGGAAAATCCATAATTGGTAATCACTCACCAAAGATAATATTGATAATTTATCTAAGAGTTGGCTAGTCCGGAAGGTGCGGCTTCGTAAAGACAAATCAAATCCGTTGAAAAGTGGTGGTTTGCTCAAAATCACATGGTTATCGATGTACCATGGTTCTTACTTGAATGAAACATTTGGCTACTCCGAAGTAATGGCTTTTGGTAAAGAGTTTCAAATCCATTAGTTTTCTCAAATCATTGCTAGGGACTAGCAATATCTCGATGTGGGGATTGATGAGTGTGTGAATACTCATCATTTTTGACAAAATAAAGCGCAAAATCATCGAAAACACTCGAAACACATCAAAATGATCAAAATATCACAAATTAGTGTTTTATGTGTTTTAAATGCAAAATATCAAAATCGGATGAAAAACATATCAAATTTGCAAAATTGCGCTTTAGTCCCCAAGTTTCTAAAATTGTCAAAATAGTCCACGAGCCAAAATTTCAAAGAAAAGTCACCAAAGGTCTTTTAAAATCATAAATTGTCATATTTAGTCCTTTGGTGGAAAATCTAAAAGTTTTGAGAAAATTACAGTTTAGTCCTCGAAAATCCAAATTGGTCAAATTTAGTCCTTGGAAATTTTCAAAATGTCAAACTAAACCTTGGTCTATTTAATATTGGCAAAACAAACCCTTGGATCACTCTTCATAATTCTGATTGGGTCCTCATCTTTCGAGATTTACAATTTTGGTCCTTAGTGTTATTATCCACTTAAACCAATAGGACCTAATTGTTAAACCCAAGCCCAAAATTAAACCCTTGGCCCAAATCATTTGCAGGTCCTTTACCCACAACCCGACCAACCCAAAACCCAACCATTTAAATAATACAAAACCCGCCCCCCTAAAACCTGTCATCCCCGACCAATATGTCTGTCTCCCCCCTCCTCAAACCTCCTCCAGCCACTCTACACCACCCTTTGTCTCCCCTCACCTCACCTACCCACACCAATGCATTAAATGCATCACTTTTCCTGTCTCTAATATCAAAAGCCAATTTTGGCGCCAAAACAAGACAAACGGTCAAGATTGCTCAAGAGGCATCCAAGGGCTCATATTCATGCTGGGATTTGACCAGAAGAGAGAGAGAAGCACTTTTGAGCTTATAAGAAGCCAAGAAGAAGCATGAAGAGATAGTTAGTTTTAGTTTCTAAAAATTGTATGTCGTTTTTTAATTTGTAGCATCTTAGCTAGTTTTCATTTATGTTTTAAAGTTAATTTGTACTCAACAAAGGTATTCAAGTGTATTTTAACTCTAATCAAGTATCAATTTCAGTTCAAGTTCAGTTTCCATTTTTTATGCTTACTGTTGAATTTTCTAATCTCAAATTCATGGTCAAATCTGTTAGCAGTCTATTTTCAAGCTTAAACAAGCTCTAATAAGCTTGTTAAGGCTTGGTTTAAACTTACATTTACATTTCATACAACTTGGGCAACTGGTCAACAAAAGTCAAAATTTGGAGAACAAATGATGCAGGGGTGATATGGTCTGATTCAGAAAGGAAAATGGGTTGAAATGGAAGTAATTGGGTGGTTTATATAGGATAGTGATCTTGAGTTCTTGGTTTCACAGTTGGCAGGCCATAGTGGCTATTGGACAAATTGTAAGTGATTTTCACAAATCTTGCATACAATGTATTTGTACTCATAACTAGTTAAAACCTGTTCCAAAAGTAGTAATTAGGTTAAGAGAATCTAGCTTGATCATTGGTACATGCTTGGTCAGTTGTTATATCATTTCAATTGGCAAATCAAGATATTAAGGGGTGTTTGTTTTACTGTCATACCTGTCTCACAGGTGAAATCAGTGCTAGCTTCTTGTTGTTTTAAGTTTACTTAGCATATTTGAGCTCAGTTGAGTCAATAAAATTGATCCTGCAACTCTTAAGGTCAAAATTAGTTTCAATCTGTCTTGTTGAGAGATCTGGTGTGGATTTGGATTTGAAATCTCTTGATTTGTGTTAAAAAGTGTTAAATATAGCTTGCTTTGTGTTCATTACATCATAACACATCAACATTGGTCATTAAATTGGATCCAAACTTCACCAAAGTCAAACTAGCATCTGTTTCAAAAAGTCAAATGGGGTCAAAATTTGGATTTGTGCAGATAGTGCAGCAGTTGCACAGGACTCATTAAAGCTTTTGAGGTCCTGATTTTTGGTTTATAAGTAGTTTACTTGGTTGTCTTTAAGCTCTCATAACTGTTTTTAGCTCAAGCCTTCTGGATAAGCTTGTACAAAAGCTCAAAGTTAGGACCTGGTGCCCTGTGCATCAAATCAGTGTTTTCTCGACACATGTAAGCTCGCACAAAGCTTATAAAAGCTTGTTTAGGGCTAGTCTTTTGGTTATCAGTAGCTGTTTAGGTCTAGTTTAGGACTTGATAATTGGTTTTAGTTTTTAGCTTATTTGAGTGCTTAATTTGAGGCTAAGTAGGTACCATTTCATTTTTAAGCTTAATATCATAATCACCAAATCGAAAGTTATCTTGTTATTCAAGAGTTATAGCTTGTTGATTTACATTGCAAATTGGTTAAATTAGTATATTAGTCCTTACATTCCGGTGTGGTAGCTTGTTTTGCTCATTTGCTAATCAAGTGCTTATTTCAATAAGCACTTGATTCATCGATTCATAATCTTCCAAGTGATCACTGTTTTCCAATTTTCATAGCTTCTTAATATTATTTTGGAGTTTCCACGAAATTTTCGATTTTCTCAATTTGTTTTACTATTTTTCTTGATTTTTATTAGTTTTAGCACTTTTTAAATAGCATTTAATACAAAAAATTCAGAAAAGGTTCAAAAAAATAATTTTTCAATCTTCTTAGGCTTAGATAAATATAAAAAGTAAAAAAAGTAATTTTCCAGATTTTTCATAGTTTATTTGGTAATTTTTAGTAATTTAATTAGTTTTTAATAGTTTAAAATTCCTAGAAAATAGAAAAATACTCACAAAAATACAAAAATAGTTTTAAAAAGTTTCTTTTGATATTTTAGATTTTTCTAAGTCTTAATTTTATTTTTCTAGCTTAATTTCCTATTTTCTTGTATTTTAGGTCATTAATTAATAGTTAAAAATAGTTTTTAATTAGATAATTAGTCTTAAAAAATAATTTTCTTTTTCCATAAATTTTCTTTTATCATTAGGATTGTAAAAACATCATTTTCATATTTTTAGGGTTAATGTTGCTTTAGTTTCACTTTTTATTTTGACGTCACGTAGTTTTAATTTCGGGCCAGAAAACATAAAACAAAAACATCATTTTAATTATAGTGATAGCGTTTATTTAATAGATTTTATCTTTTAACTTTCTTTAATTTGCATTTAAGCCGCTTTAATTTGTTGGCTTTTTCTGTAGTTATCATAATATCAATTCCCTTTATCGTTCAAATTTCTCGATCACTCAGACGTTAATTGATCCATTGCATAGCTCATTGGGACATAACGACCGGGAGACTCTATACTCCTCGGATCTTCATTGATTTCGTGCTTGTCGTTTTAAGTCTCATTACGACTTGGCGGTTTTTGCGCATCAAGGCCACCTCGATCGCATTTGAAGATTGGAGTTGGTAGTTATGCCGGCGATTGAAGAAAGGTAGTGTGCCCATCACGATGTCCTCTAATGACACATCTACCTTATATTTCATGATCCGGTTTCTTGACTTCAAAGCTTTAACTTGGGCGGACGGTGAAGTGGTGATGACTTGGTTATAGATTTAGACTACACCTTGTTTTTATTTTACACCATTTATATATCCCATGTCTTATCCTACCCTTTAGTCATGAAGCGTGTCTAGGTGATGCAGTGAGCAATCTTTGGTGTCTTGGCCATGGATTTGGTCATGTATCATTGATTTTGTCCACTTCGCCGTGGCATGTTAGTAATGACGAGTCACCCCTTAACCTTTGTCGTGTCTACCCATATTTCCTTCGAGAATTGTTTAGCCTTTAACTCTAGTGGTGGAGATTTGTGTAACCGCCAAGCTTATGACATAATACATGCTATGACTGTGCGATTGAGTGATCAACCCGAAATTGACACTTAGATTAGTTGAGAGATTTGTGTGTTTTGTTCCCCTTTCGTGAGGTGTTCGGCTTTGTTCTATTCTAGCATAAGGGATTTGTAAACTCATATTTCCAGGTTATGGGAGATATCTTTTTAGGAATCTTTCTAATAAGGTCTACTTGAGGGCAAGTAGAGTTCAAGTGGGGGATATTTGATAACATCAAATAGTCACGAATATTAAGTGTCAATTTCCCGATAATGCTTGTAATATATATCATTTATATGGATTTACGCTTGTTTTCCACTTTCAGGTAAATTACGAGCATTTGAGCTAAAGAGACGCGGAACTGGAGAAATATCTAAAGATTTATCACAGTATGTTATTTTGAAGAAGTTACGGCGTAACTCGTCTCTCACATTACGCCATAACTATTGCGTGACTCAGAAAACCAACTTATCAGAAGGTTACGGCGTAAGGTTACGACGTAACTATATTAGGTCAAATGAGGTTCCACGCACGATACTTACCGTAACTCGCATCTATTATGGCGTAACCGAGTTTATTGAAGACTACGGCGTAACCACTTATTAGGTTACGCCGTAACCAGCAGATCTAGTGCAAAATAGGAAGAAATAGAAGGTTCTGGTAACTCTTATATTAGTTACTGTAGTAACCCGGATCGGCCTATAAATACCCCATGAATTCCGGCATTTCTATTCATTCCATTCCACACACAATACTCGAGAACGTGGGAAAAAGCTCAAGGCGGTCTAGAGGAGCATACTGAGTGTCTCGAGGAGAAATCACTCCCCTACGATAAGCATTAGCGTTTTATATTTCTTTTACCTTCAATTCATGTATTTCGTACCTTTGAATATTGAATTGGTTTGCATGATTAATATGAGCGGCTAAGCACCTCTTGGTGAAGGCCTAGTTATGATTCCTTAATTGTTTTGTTTGCGTTTACTTTACTTCCGTACAGTTATTTCTAAGTGTATGCATGCATAGTTTATTGGTAGCCACCCTTGGTTCGGTAGTTTTGAATGGCGATAGAGGCTAATTGCCTAGGAGATATGACCAACTGACCCTAGGTGAGCGGACTGAGATGGGAAGGGTAAGATATGACCAATCGACAACCCTTTCTACTTGTGCGATTTGACCAAGCGATCACCTATCGTTTGGATGAACTTAAGAATTAGGGGTGCGTGTCTAAGTTCCTAATGGCGGGCATTCACTATTATAAATCTAGCATGTAGCGGTACTTAATGACTTGGCTTAGGGACCGGGAACAACAGGACTTATGAGGGACACGACTTATCATGTGGTGGCATCTTTGCCGATAGGTTAGGGCGAATTGACCAAATGTTGTCCTCTCGACTTTGACCCCACCTGAAGTAATTGGAAGTAATTAGACGTAGACATAACTAGCTAGGAGGATTAACTAGGTTAGAACCACTCTCCTCTATTGATTTTCCTTTATCCTTTATCTGCTTTATTTTATTCTGCTTTAGTAGTTTAATTAATTAAATCCCTATCGAAACCATTATTAATCTGTGATACCTAGACTTAGTAATAATCCAACACACATAGCTCTTGGGATGACCTCGGCTTTACCAATTACTACACTACACACGACCGGGTACACTGCCCGTTAGTGCACTAGGGTCGACCATAGGTTTAACGAGACATTATAAATATTAAGACCTGGTCAGTAAAACCTGCATCAACTGGTCTTTTCATGGTTGATTTATGGCAGTGTGGGAACTAAATTATGGTCGTCTAAAGTTTATATTGTTCATGATCGGTTGTTGTACATGTTAATTCTGGTCTTGACAGTTTGTGCTGGTTTTCTAATGTTTTACTAGTCTTGGTGAGTTGAATTTTTATTCAACGATGAACCCTAGTAATTAACATATTTTCGGCTTGATTTGATGTTCCTACTGGTTGCATATTGTGATTCGTACTGGTTCCTACTGTTGGGAGTTCTCTTTGGTTGGTTCCTCACAGTGCATTCCTCTTGGTTGGTTCCTCACAGTGCATTCCTACCTTGGTTGTTACAAGTTCCTCTTGGTTGATCAGGTGCGTGTCTTATCATATCTCAAAGTGCGTGGTGAACACTTTGGAGATAACTTGTTTGTGCGTTAATGATGTGACAAAGACTTGATGAATCTAGCGAAGGGGTGAGATCTAAAACTGGAGGTGCTTAATGCTCGCATTTGCTATCACTTTAAGGAGTTACGTTGTAGTGCTCAGTGTTAGCGAAGGGGAGAGATCTACAAACTAAAGGTGCTCAATGCTCACATTTGCTAGTGCTTAGTGTCTCATCTGAGTTTGGAGTCACGTGAATAGTACAAGATATAAGACGCTTGCGTTGGTGTTCCTACAGGTTCTTCGTTCATACTGGTACACTATTTTGATTCTGTTGCCGAGTTGATTTTTCTGCTGCTGCGCTTAGTGATAGATATAAAAAAAATAAAAATTTGAGATGGTTCGTATACTTTTAAGGGGAAGCTTATTGTTCATATACTTACCATCTACATGCATCACTTGAGGGGAAGCGTTTACGAGTTGCATAAGACCCTTATTAGATTTGATGATTACAAAAAGGGGAAGAATATTCATGACGTGCAGCTTATTATTGTGATGACATGTTTTAGCATTGTTTCTTCATGCAGATTGTTTTGTAATATCAAACAGGGAAAGATTGTTGGGAATTACAGATTTGATGATTACAAAACCACAAGCAAGAATGAAGAAAGAAGAAACAACGAAGGCTTATTATGTAATTTAATATATAGCTTTGATAGTAAGCTAAGATTAGGGTTTCTTGTAACCTCCGTCTATTATATAAAGAGGGGGCATCTAGGTTATGTGGATCCATCCAAAACATAGAACTCTTCAATGAGAGTCTAGAAACGCATAGAGCGTGTAGTAGTAATAGTAGTACTAGTAGTAATTTATATTTTATGAATAAAGAAAACCTTATTAGTGATATTGATTGTGTTATTCTTATTCCATTGCATTCAATCAATCAATGTTACTCATACCCTAGTTGAGTCCGGATCTTGGATTCTACAGTAGCTATATCTAATATCAAACTTTTCAAAACTTTGACAAAAACGGACATACAAGTTATACAGGCCACAAAGTTATGATCAATCTCGTCATCCACATCTCCAACAACTCTTTTCCTAAAGTATAGCAAGCTTTGCGAGAACTGTGCAAACTGAGCTGGAGAGAAACTAGATTTCCTTCTTCCACACAAGCATTAGCAGCAAACGTCTTCATAATTCCTTTGTTTTAATCCTGACCTTTAGCTTTAGCATTAGCACCCTAACCTTGTTTAGACCTATAATTCCAACTAGGATATCCTATCTTTTCCACACACATTTAAGGAGGATGCCATTTGATATTACCCTTACTCAACAAAGCAATAGACCCTACCTTTGATATTACCCCTACTCAACAAAGCAATAGATTGTGTGAACCAAAATCAGACTACAACACATCTATTTGAGACTCCTCTTGCTAAAATTAATTATTCTTACATATTTTTAATTGATTTGTTTGTTGATTTGATAGTAATGAACAAATTATGTCTAAAAAACCAAGATGATAAGATCATGGTGCTTGTGGGTTTAGAAATCTGAAGATATTCTTTTAATGAAATAATTAATTTTTTTATAGAGATAATTGATTTTGTGAAAAATGGAAACGGGTTTTTGATTAATTTGGGTCGGTGGTTTGAAAATGGTGGATGGTGGATTAAATGGTGAATGGTCCGCGACGAAAAACAACAATGAAACTCTTCATAACTCGTATTTCAGTTCTAATAGTATATTAGGTATGTGGTTGAAGACAGATATGTGGTTGAATGAACCAATTGATTTGATAATTATTGATGTTTTAATGTGTTAAAATCAAAGTGGGGAAGATCATGTTTTTAGTTTTTAGGTGTTAAAATGCATAAAATGTGAGTTTTTAGGCTTCTGTTCTTGAAGAAAATATGGGTTTTTAGGCATCCATTTTTTATGAAAATGTGACAAGGGTAATGTAGTCATTTCAGTTATTATTTTAATAATAAAACGGTCATAATGTAAATAGCGATTACGATCTTTACTAAAACTATATTGGTTGTTCTGAGTTTATTGTAAGCTTATTATAGAGATGGCATGATAGATGGGTTATTGGGGTCGAGTAATAAGTTAAAACACGTAACTTAGGTGTAGACAAAAAATCTAATATCAACTCTGAAATCGGATTAACCAACTGGTTTAGCTCAGTTGGCCACCTGAGTTTCTTCTGGAGCTTGGGGAGGGGTTTTACCCGGGTTCGATTCTCGCAAGTGACAAGAAAATCCGGATTTTCCTCTTAGTGTGAAGCCGTGAGTTCTAGGGGTTTCCCTTCGCAGGTCTCTCCTATTTTTTCGGGTCCCGGGGCCTACCCGTTTGAATGGTTTAACTCGAGGGTCGGATTTCAAGTGTGTATTAGTCGATATTATTTGTATAGATGTCATGTATCCATTCCTTATTATGCTATAGGCCCATATATGTTGTTGTTAGCCTAAGCCCGTAAAGATACTCTAGAATCACAGTTGTATTATATAACCATGATTGATTGATGAATGAAACACAAGAAATATTCACCTTCCAAAACTGGATATAGAATTATTCCCTCTATTCATATCCCCCTTCATCTTCATAATGTACTTGTCACTCCCAACATCATTAAAAACCTTATTTATGTTCGTCAATTTACTAGGGATAATAATTGCACTATTGAATTTGACGCCTTTGGTTTTTCTGTGAAGGATTTCTTGACTCGCCATATCCTCCTTCGATGTGACAGTTCGGGTGATCTCTATCCAGTTACCAAGCCGTCAACTATCCCCACTGCTTTTGTTTCCACAAGTTCATCTACGTGGCATCAACGTCTAGGTCATCCTGGTGATGAAGTGTTGCGGTCTCTTGTTTCTCGTCATTTCATATCATGTAATAAAGAAAAGTCTACACATGTTTGTCATGCTTGTCAACTTGGCAAACATGTGAAGCTTCCTTTCTATCATTCAGATTCTATTGTTGAACACTGTTTTGATATTATTCATTCTGATTTATGGACTTCTCCAATTGTCAGTTATAGTGGTTTCAAATATTATGTTATTTTTCTTGATCATTTCTCTCACTATATGTGGATTTATCCCCTTCGTTCTAAATCTGACATGTTCAACAAGTTTTTACATTTTCGCACATACGTTAAAAATCAATTTAAATGTGAAATTAAAAGTTTCCAATGTGATCATGGTGGTGAGTTCGATAATACCCAACTTCATACACTTTTTTCCAATCATGGTATTCAATTCAGATTCTCTTGCCCAAAAACCTCTCAACAAAACGGCAAGGCGGAGCGTATGATCCGCACCATCAATAATGTCATTCGTACACTCCTGTTTCAGGCTCACCTACCACCTACCTTTTTGGGTCGAAGTCCTATATATGGCCACGTATCTCCTTAACCTTCTACCATCTTCCGCTATCAACAATGAAATATGATTGATCCCGAACAGTCAAGTTTAATCACACAAGCTGACCACTTGTGAATGGTCAACCGTAACAAACTTAAAACAGTTCAGAAACAAATGCAATTAAGATCAGAGGAATATAGTGGATTCCTGGGTCGTTAAGTCCCACGGAGGATGAATGGTGTTTAACACAGACAGATGTCGAATAATCACTAAGGATAGTGATCAGTAAGGATTTTGAGTTATTTATACCTAAAGAGAAAGTTTTGTAAATTACAGGGGCTTAAATGCAAATTAAAGAAAATAAAAAAGTTAAAATATATTAAATAAACGCTATCACTATTTTTACAATGATGTTTTTCTAGATTTATAAAACAAAATAACTTAAATAAACTATTTTAACTAAAATGTAAACCTAAATTATCTAAAAACGTAACTTAAAATGAAAATGTACGTTAAGTATAAAAATTACGCGAGTGCGCAAGTAAAAACGTAAAAATTTTGAAATAAAAGTTCTACAAGTGTAGAAACAATTTTCTTACCTACTATATGACAAAAGAAAATTTTAGAAAAAAGATTTATATTTTTTTGACTTTTATATTTTTTATTATGAATTAAATACTATTTTACACTAATTAAATGATTAAAAATACTAAAACTATTTAGAAAAATCTGAAACTTTTTTATAAATTACTTTATACTAATACAAAGTTAAGAAAAATACAAAAGTTGAAAAAGCTAGATTAAATAAGCTGAAAATAAGCTAATAAGCTCGTATAAGCTTAATGAACTAAAAAGAGTTATATATTAAGTATTGCAAAGATAAACCAGAAAAAGACCCAAGGGCAGTTGGTGAGGTGTGTGTGTGGTGAGCTGGGTGGCAAGGGTTCGAATCCCAGCAACTCCCTTTTTGCAACTATTTTATTTTTGGATTTTTATTTTACAAACTTATTAAGAACACTGAAATAAGCAAATTATAAAACTACAAATTTTTACGAAAATCACTAATAAGCTCAGATTGAGCTTATTTAACTCAACAGTGGGCAAGAAAAAGAAATAAGCAAAAGGATTAAGCCAAAATGGCTAATAAGCTACTGAATAAGCAAAATGATGGACTGAAAATAAGCTAAGTAATGATAATAAGCTAAAGTGACAATTGAAAAAGCAAATTACTCAGAAATAAGCACTGAATAAGCTAAAATAAGCACTAGTTTTAACTGTTTGCACAGGACACTTTTGTTTTTACTAGGCACCTTTAAGCTTAATTTTAAGCACTTAAATGAGCTTAAAATTGAAAATAAACACTGGACTTAACAAGATGACCAGATAAGCTATCCAAAAAGCTAAAGCTTTCACAGTGGGATTCACTGATGAGCTTATGAGGAGCTTATAAAAAAATTGAAAAACTACTGAGGATGACTCAGTGTATACTGAGTCAAATGGGACAAACTAAAAAGCACTTGCAGGCCTATCAAATAAGCTAGGAAGTTGAATTTTAAGCTTGGGCCCTTAAGATGGCTTGGTTAGCTTCTCAAAAAACTAAAATTCACAAGCTAAGGTTAACTAGTGAGCTTGTGACAAGCTTGTGAATTTGACCATAAAACTGTGCACAGGGCATGGTTTTGACTTTTTAAGAAATTGACCCAAGTTGACTTTTATGAGATTTAGATCAATTCTATGCACTGATTATGTTATGTTAAGCTATAATAAGACTAGATTGAGCAATTATAACAACTTATAAACAAGAAATCATAATCATAGATCATGAAAATCAATCAGATAAGAAACAAGATGAGATCACAAGGTATTTTGACTTTTTTACAAACAAAGACTGATTTTCCTTGTTAAACTGAGATAGTAAGACCTAGTGTGACAGATAACAATAATAAGTAACAACTCACTTACCCTTTAACACAGATAAACAAGCTAATCCAAACACTCCTTAATGGGACTGATTTGAAACTTTTCAAAACAAAAGACAGATTTAGACCATGTTATGGATTAAAAACCTTATAATATCATATATTAAAGCTAAATAAGCATTAAACAGTAATGCTAACAACATGAAACTAAGAAATCCTACTTATGCTATTTTAACTGTCAAAATAAAAATTTTATAAACTACAAATTAAAAAGAACAAGTTACTGGTTTTTATGTTCAATTATGCTTAAATATAACTAAGAAACTCAAAGACACAAAGATTGAAGCTTATAGTTAACTTAAACAGTAAAATGCCAAATTAGAACAAAAGACTTACAAATTGTTTCCAAGCTCAAACTGAGAACTGAGGTATACAAACACAACCTAAAGCTTCCCAATAAGCACTAAACCCAAGGCAATCCAGAATTCACCTTGCTCCTTGCATTTTTCTTCATTTCTTATGATTTTTGATTTATGACTGATTTTTTTTGTATTTTTTTAGTATTTTTGCTTTTGACTACTAAACTGATTTTAAAGGGTTTCTAATAGCTTAGATAAGCTATATAGGAGCTTATGTGGTCTACTCAGTCCTTAATAACAACAAACAACAACATTTGATTAATCATGAGGTTTTGAACTTGAAAAATGCATAAACTGAAAACAGAACTTGAAACTTGAAATTGATAATTAAAAAAGGTTTATAATACAATGAAAACTTGAAATACAAAGCTTGAAAGCTAAAGCATACACTGGAATTTAATTTTAAGCTAAAACGACATAAGCTAAATTACAATTATTCTAGATATCTTTCTTCCAGCCTTCTCTTTCCTTTTATATGTGATCATTAGGGTTCCTGTAGAGCTTCTGAGATTATCCCACCACCATTGGATCTCTGTAACACATCCTAGCCCTTGATTTGCAAATTGGCGCCAAAAGGTGAAAAGTGACTGTTGCTTTCTATGATGGTTTTTTGACCAGGGTTCAGAGGAGGGGGGACAAGGAAGGGATAGTATGTTGGGGAGGAGGGAAAGGAGTGTGTAAGCATTTATGGGGGAGGCACAGGTGGAGGGCTATGGTGGCAAGTGGGGAGGAAGGAGAAAGGCAGGGGAGGCGGGTTTTATATTTTAAAAAATGGGCCGGGTTGGATATTGGGCCAGCTGGGATGGTTTGGATTTGGGTTTAATATCAAAGAGGGTCCGTTTGGTTTGTTTATTACAAGGACTAATCTTGTAATTTTCTGTTTTTGAGGGGCTGAACCTGTCAACAATCCAAAGTTATCAAAAGGACCAATCTTGCCAATATTTAATAGTACAAGGATATTATTTGATAATTTTCATTTTTAAAATATCCAAGGACCATTTATGTCATTTTTCAAAGTTGAGGGACCTTTTCTGCCATTTGACCAAAGATTCATTCAAGGACCATTTTTAACAACTTAGAATATTTCAGGGACCTTGAATGATATTTTTCTTTATTTTGATTTACAGGACTGCTTTTGACAACTTTTGAAACTTGGGGACTAAAGCGCCAATTTTGCAAACTTGATCGTTTTCATCGATTTTGATATTTTGCATTTAAAACACATAAAACACTTATTTGTGATATTTTTATCATTTTGATGCATTTCTGAGTGTTTTCAGATGTTTTTGCAGTTTAATTGGTACAAAAATGATGAGTATTTAGACACTCATCAAAATACCTTACACCAAACTTTTTCACAAAGAACCCGACTATTCTCGTTTACGCATATTCGGGTGCCTTTGTTACCCACATCTTCACTCCCCTCACAAACTTGCACCACGAGCTACCCCGTGCATCTTCTTGGGCTTCCCCGCCTATGATAAGGTTTTAATATGTACCTTTTTGAGGGGTCGTTTAAGCCTTTATTTGATAACTTTTGTATCCGTTATTACTTAATATCGTTCCTTTTCACTTTTTAGGTCTCTTGAAGGCAAATTGCTGGAATGGCACTTATTTGGATGAAAAGGCGCGGATATCTGAAGAAAATGGCCAAAGTCAAGAATCGAGACACTCAAGTCTTTGAAATACAAGGAGACGGCGTCGGTGTTAATGCGCGCCGTCGGAGCACTTCTACGACGGACAAGAGCCAAATTGCTTATTTTCAAGTGACGGTGTCGGGCTTTATAAGAGTAGGCCGTCGCAACTCGCACGGCCTAGATTTGATCCGCACGGCGCCGAGATCGAAGGGACGGCGTCACAAGCATAAGGTGACGCCGTCGCAAGACTAACGGCCAAGACGAAACCCCAATGATGGCTACCCGGCGTCACAAATCATAAGGTGACGCCGTCGCGATTGTAATCTTATATATAGAATCCGAATTTTTAGTTTTCGTGTGTAGTCTTTTGGAGTAAAACCTAAACCGAACCAAGGTCGTCTTATACAAGTATTTTAGGGTTCCAAACCCTATCTTACCACAAGATAAGTGTTTTACTTCATTAATTCAATTATGTCTTCAATTATTTGTGTGTATGCTTGCATGTTCTCCATGTCCGGCTAATTTACTTGTGTGTTTGCTTAGGGAATATGAAACTTAATTATTGAATATTGATTGGTTGTCTCTTATCTTAATTGTGAATGATCTAGTAATGCAATAGGTCATTCGTTGTGTAGTTAATGCTTCATTAATCTTTGTGAACCTTAGGCTATAACACCTAGAGTAGTTGCAGGCTAAACCATCCAAAGAGTACCTTAGAGTTAGAGTTTATAATTCCTAGAGATTTTGTAGACGAGACCCTTTGGTAGTTTCAAAGAGTTAGGGATAAACGCATACCCTACGACTTTAGACACACAATGCGATTAAAAATAAGGACGTGACAATTCAACCATCAATAGGAGATAATTAAGGAGTAATAAAACCTAAGTAAACACATCTTTAAACTATCATACGAGCACACAATAATTAGACATAGAATACATACACCTTAGACTAGATAATTAGATAAGTAGAGTAATCGGTAGAAATACCAACCCCCAAATCCAAACCCTGAGATTCGTATATTTCTAATTCCTAAAAAATATAAAAAAAGATAAAAAATAATCTTCCTCAACCCCAACCTTAGCGTAGTAACTTCTTACTAGCATTCCTATTCCCCTAGAGAATGATATCAATACCCGTGGCTTACCCTAATACTACACTACAACGATTAGGTTCACTGCCTAGGGTGTTATAAAACTTGCTCGAAAAAAAGGAAGTTCCTTTGACCCCGAACGCGCTGCGTAAGCGTTATCAAGTTTTTGGCGCCGCTGCCGATGAATAGAATAGCTAGTTAGTAGTCCACCTCGTTTAGGTTTCTTTGCTTGATTCCTATCAAATAAAAAATTTCTCATTTTTAGCTTCCTCATAGTCTATCCCCCTTCTTCGTGACCTTTGTTCATAATCCCATCACTTTTCATCATGGAAGGTGATAACCAACCACCATTCATCAACCTACCACCAAATGACCCGCCAAGAGCCCGTACTCTTGGTGAATACTCGAGACCAAGCCACCTAGGCTATAGGAACACCATTGAGCTCCCCGACCAAGCCCAAACTATGGCCCTGCGATCCGACACCATCCGGTTGGTGCAAAACGGATGTGCATTACATTGACTTCGTTCCGAAGATCCAAATCAGCATCTAAGGGATTTCCTCAAAATTGTCGATTCCATCGACCTTGATGCTACTACTCGGGAGAACACGCGTCTGCGTCTCTTCCAATTCTCTCTACGGGACCAAGCTAGTAATTGGCTTGAGCGACTTCCCGACGGCTCCATCTCAAGTTGGGATGATCTCACCTCTCGCTTCCTTGCTCAATTTTTCCCACCTGGGAGAACCACTAAACTTAGGAATGACATCTTGATGTTCCAACAACGTCAAGGTGAATCTCTACGAAGCATGGACTCGATTCAAGGACTTACTTCATAAAGTCCCTCATCACGGCATTGATCTTTGGCTCCAAGTCCAACTTTTCTATGATCATGTCAACTTCCCCACCAAGCGATCCATTGACCAAGCGGCCGGTGGAAAACTTAGTGATCTCACCGCGAAAGAATCATGGGGTATAATAGAGGACCTTGCTCTCTATGACAACGAAAGTTGGAATGACCCCCGTGAGTTGCCCAAAACCGTTAAGGCAATCTCCTTGCCTCCCATCGACTCACAACATTCCGACCGTAGAATGCTCGAACTTGAAGATCAAGTTAAATTCCTAATGAGTTCCTACGAAAATCCTAAGTCTTCACATCAAGTGAATAAAATCACTCTACTTTGTGAGTTATGTAGTGGTCCCCAAGACACTCGTGATTGCACAAGACTCCCCGAACAAGCTTTTGCGGACTACGCCTCCACGCGTACCGATGGAGCGGGAGAGAAGTGGTACACTTTCAAGCCCGAACAAAACAACTTAGGAAACTCATACAACCCCTCATGGAGAAATCACCCTAACCTTAGTGGAACCAAAACTCAAGCACACCCCAAGGCTCATCTAGTCTACCTAATAGGTTCAATTCTCTAAACACCGGGAACCCCACTAATCTTAAGGAAATTGCATCTAGATTCATGTCATCTCAAGAGACTCGATTGACTAAGCTTGAAGCCGATTTTAAGCGAAGACAAGGCGAGATGACAAACAAGCTTGATGCCCTCTTAAAAGCCTTTAATGAACGGGAAATTGGAGCACTCCCAAGTGATACTATAAAGAACCCAAAAGTGAATTCGATTTCATCAACTTCATGTTCTTGTTCACCATGGGAGAGTGCAAGCCATCCAAAATGAGGTACCAAGGCCCTGCACCATTGGTAGAACCTACTCTTGAGAAACCCGTCAACCAAGAACCCAAGCCTAATCTAGAGGAGGAGTACAAGGAACTCCATCAAGAAAAACCGGTTCTTGAAGTCTTAGCTCATGTACCTTATTATAATGCTTTAAAATAAAAATATGAGTTAGAACTTAAACTTGGAAAACATGGGTCCGCCTTTGTGCGAAATAATCTACCTAAGAAGTTAGATGATCCCGGGATATTTACTCTTCCGTGTAGGCTTGGAACTTCCAAACCTCTCGATGCTCTAGCCGACTTAGGATCATGCATCAATCTTGTTCCGTTGTCCCTCCATAGAAGCCTTAACTTAGGTAAGATAGAATCAACGGAAACTATCTTAGGTCTAGCGGACGGTAGTGTTGCATATACGGTAGGGATAATAAAAGACATGGTAGTACACGTAGGAGAGTTGACTCTTTTGGCCGATTTCCATGTGCTAGACATGAATAAGGACCCGACATGCCCATTACTAGTAGGAAGAGGATTCTTAGCTACCGCTAGTGCTATCATCGATTGTAAGATGTCCAAGATAGTGGTAGGAGAGGGGAGTGCTAGGTCAATTTACGATGTCAAAAAGCATACGTACTACAAAGAAGAGGAAATCCCACATGAGATTAGGTTGGATAGAACGACTTCTAGATATGGACCTTGGATAGATAAGAACCTCATAGGTCCCCAACGACCTTTCTACCTAGATGAAGCCTTTACTAGTAAAGCAACTTTCCAAGAAAAAGAAATGGCTAGGGACATGGAAGTTAACCCGTTCGAGGACACCTTAGTATTTAGGAAGATGACCGAGTTCTTAGGAAGTTTGCCCGTCAACCTTGTCATGAATAAGTGGAAAATTGAGAAGCCTAAACATAAGTGGGATTGGGATAGACCGCCTAGTGATGGTAATGGAGAATGGCACATTAGGATAACAATCTATGATCCTGATGGAGAGAAGTTTGAAAAGGCATATCGAACCGAACGTACCACTAGGAACTTAAATGATAAGTTTGATCCTTATGATATTGTTAAGGATAGGCTTACTTATATCGGTACGTAGGAGTACCACACGAGTCTAGCTGCAAGACTCATAAATAAAGAAAAGCGCTTCGTGGGAGGCAACCCATGCTTAATTGTTTGCTTGTTAGTGTCATATATCTTTTATTGATTGCTTATTATCATGTTTAAATTTGTAAAGATGCTTTATTTTGTTTTTAACCTCGTCTTAATTGCATATAAAGGTATTTTACATAAAGGATAAGTGTAGGGAGGATTACACAAGTTTTCAAAAGAAACGTAAACATGAGAATTACAATTAATTAAAAGATATATATGTGTGTTTGTTCAAGTCAAATGCTTTGTTAATACAAATATCGTCATTAAACGTTATTTATATTTTTGATCTTTACCTAAGTTTTGTTAACGACAAAAGTAAATTAAATTTGTATAAAAGCTTAAAGCTTGTCAAGTTTAATAGATATTAAAACAAGCTTTTTCAAACAATATCGTCATCATTCAAGCATTTACATTTGTGATTAGTCATATCTTAATATGACTCTAATCATTATGTATGATAGTAGTTTAGAATGTTTAGGTTCTTAAAACCAAACACTACTTAAGTACTTGCATATTTCTAAAAATAGAAATACAACAAATGACATCATGCAATGCATCATGGAAATCATTGAAAGATTTCATTAGATATTTTGTGTGGATTTGTACTCTTCATAACTTACAATCTTAGATATATTTGGTTGACTTTGGTAAGATTGTGGTAATCTTGCTGTCAGACTCCCACGGTACCAAAATGGTACACGGGCGGAACCCTTTTGAGGGTTCCGTGGTCCGTGGATGCTCCTGTCCATTTTGGCTATAAATAGCAAAGCCAAACCAAGTAGTTTCTCATCCCTTTCTATCATACTCTCATACATATCTTCTCTCTAACCTTTCTAACTCAGTTTCATATCATATTAGTGATCTCTTTTGTAGCAAAGAAGATCAAGTCACATTCAAGCTTCAAACGAGAAGTTGGAAGTCTTGTTTGTTTAGTGTTGTATGATCTAGTGTTGATTCATACTTCATTGTTGTATTAAACCATCATAATCTTGTGAGTGTGAGTGGTTAGTATTTTAGTCCTCAAAATACATTGTGTGTGGGAGTGGTTGTACCCTTGGAAAGAACTCGACATCTAGCTTAGTGTCGGAAATAGTGTAAGCGAAGTGTAAAGGTTTTCTCCACCGGTGAAAGGAGCTTGTTGACTAGTGAAGTTAAACTCTCGAGTGTGAGACTCGGGGAGTGGAGTAGGGCTAGGAAAAAGAGTCCTTGTAGACCGAACCACTATAAACAACTTGTTGTGGTTTGATCATTTCTTTCCTTATTTACTCTTTACATCTTGCTTGCATATTTCATTAACATATCAAAGATCAATATCAATTGATCTTTCAATAAGTTTCAAAACAAAGTTTTTATTTGGTAAACTATTCAACCCCCCTTCTAGTTTTCTACAATTGGTACCAGAGCCTCGTTGCTCAAGAATTTCTAAAATAACTTGTATTTAATAAACTTGAAACGATCCATGGATTCTGAAAACTTTAAAAAAGGGCAATCTATGCAAAGACCACCACTCTTTGAAACCAATGGATTTATCTATTGGAAAAACCGTTTTGAAACATATGTAAAATCAAAAGATATAGATCTTTGGTTTATTATTGTTAAAGGGGATTTTAGTTCTACAACAAAGGATATTTCTATTGATGAACAAAAGAAATTAATTGCTAAAAATAATGAAGCTAAAATGATGTTTTATAATGCTTTACCTAGAAAAGAATATGAAAGAATTTTTATGTGTGAAACCGCCAAAGATATTTGGGAATCTTTAATTATTACACATCAAGGTAATTCACAAGTCAAGGATAACAAAATTGATCTTCTTGTTCAACAATATGAACAATTTGTTATCCCTGAAGATGAAACCATTGATTGTGGCTTTGCTCGCTTCAATACTATTATTACATCACTTAAAGCACTTGATGAATCTTTTCGTAGTAAGAACTTTGTCAGGAAATTTGTTAAAGCACTTCATCCCAAATGGAGAGCTAAAGTGACCGCTATTGAAGAATCAAAATATCTCTCAAAAATGTCACTAGACGAGCTAATTGGAAACCTCAAAGTTCACGAAATGGTAATGGAGAAAGATTCGGAGATCATCAAAGGAAGAAGGGAGAAGATCAAATCCGTTGCTCTAAAAGCAAAGGCGGAATCAAGCGATGACGATGAATCTTGCTCCGGTAGTGAAGATGAGGAGTATGCCATGGCCGTTAGAGATTTTAAGAAGTTCTTTAGAAGAAGAGGAAAGTTTGTAAGACAACCTCGAGAAGAAAAGAAGCCATTCGAAAAGATCGGGATGACAAAAGGGTAAAGGTGAAAGAAAGTGTTTTAGATGTGGTGATGCAAGTCATCTCATGGGAGAATGTCCCAAGCCACCTAAAAGCAAAACTCAACGAGCGTTTGTAAGTGGTGCTTGGAGTGATAGTGAAGACGATGAAGAATCAAGCAAGGAAGAGATCGCTCTAATGGCACATGAGTCAAACGAGGTACTTTCCGACTCTTCTTATTCTTCTATAGATGATGACACTTTGCAAAACAATATAATCAATTGTGTGAGCTAAGTCTAAAAATCATAACTAAAATAAATTTTTAAAACCAAAAGGAATTTTGGAAAATGAAGTTTATGAGTTGAAAGAAAAGCAAAACGACTTGAAAAAGAAAAGCAAATGACGATGATGTAAATCATGTCAAGAGCTTAATCTTGAAATAGAAAAACTAAAGCTCACACAAGATGTTCTAATTGAACAAAATTCTAAATTTAAAAGGTTTAACAAAACATCGCACTTGCCGATGAAATAATTAAAATACATAAAACACCGGGGATATGAATGGGCTAGGATTTAATGAGGTATTAATTCCAAAGAGTCAAAACAAAAGCGGCGAAAAGGACGAACATTCGCCAAAAGCTGCTGAAGATAAAGACGGACGAGACGGAACCAAAATAAGGGTTCCATCCGTTGAACCAAATGGTGCGATGGGTACTTCAAACAGACGTAATATTCGCAATACGGACCGTCTTGAATTTGTCAAAGTAACAAAGAAAACCAATGATAGTGTTAAACTAAAACCATTGTTACATCGGGAGTAGGACTTGCCAAAAATGAATTTAGATCAAAAACTACTCAACAACGATATAAAACACCTTTTGCCAAACACCCCTTTCATAAGAGCAACCACAACATACAGCCCAACTACCAACACAACGGTTGGAATCAAAAATTTCCTAGACCATATCAAACTCCAGATTACATGTCATGGAATTCTTACCCATCGTTTCCATATATAAATCAAATAAATGGTATGTTTAACCCAAACGGACCCATGAGATATTGGGGACCAAATGTTTGAGTTATTTGCTTCTTAGGTATGCTTGAAAGTTGAATTGGAACCTGATGAATGGATAAAAGATAATGGATGCTCACGACACATGACGGGCAACAAAAGTCTCTTCTCATCATACCAAGAGTATGACGGAGGTAATGTCACTTTTGGTAGCAATCTCAAAAGCAAAATCATTGGCAAAGGTACGATTGCTCATAACTTCCTAACTATTGAAAATGTTGCTCATGTAGATAGGTTAGGATTTAATCTACTTAGTATTAACCAATTATGTGATAAAAAGTATAAAGTACTATTTGATGAAAATGGTAGTAAAATACTAAAAGATGGTATCACCATAGCCAAAGGAGTTAGGAAAAATAACATATACGTCATGAAAATAGATAAAACATCTAATGACAAACTTTGCCTAACAACGTTAGACGATAGCTCATCTCTTTGGCATAGACGCTTATGTCACGCTAATATGAGACTTATACAAAACCTATCTTCAAAAGAGCTAGTTAGGAATTTACCAAAACTAAAATATGACCAACACTTTTGCGACGCTTGCAAAATTGGTAAACAAACCCATAGTAGTCACAAATCTAAAAATATGGTGTCCACATCTAAGTGTCTAGAATTATTACATATGGACTTGTTTGGACCATCCGCTATAAGAAGCTACGGAGGCAACTTATACACTTTGGTCATAGTAGATGATTACTCAAGGTTTACTTGGACGTTGTTTTGAAAACTAAAATGAAGCTTTTGATAAATTTGAAATTCTTAGCAAGAAAATTCAAAATCTACTAGGTGTTAAAATTGTGTCGATCCGAACGGATCATGGTCGTGAATTTGACAACGGAACTCAATTTAGAAACTTTTGTAATACAAATGGTATAACACATAACTTTTCCGCTCCACGAACACCTCAATCAAATGGAGTAGTAGAACGTAAAAATAAAACAATTCAAGAAATGAGTAGAACAATGCTTAATGAACAAAACATTCCTCAAAAGTTTTGGTGTAACGCCGTTGACACTTCTACATATATTTTGAATAGAGTCTTAATACGTCCTTTCTTAAACAAAACACCATATGAACTTTATAAAGGTAAAAAGCCAACGTTAGGATTTTTTAGAGTCTTTGGTTGTAAATGCTTTATTCTTAATACTAAGGATTATCTCACCAAGTTTGACCAAAAGTCTTATGAAGGTGTATTTCTTGGTTATTCTCAAACTAGTAAAGCTTATATTGTCCTAAACAAAGAAACAATGATAGTCGAGGAATCGTTGAACATAACATTTGACGAAAGTCCACCTCCCTCTAAGACATCACCTTTGGTAGATGATGACTTAGTTGAAAGTCAAATGATAGAAAGTCAAGAAATAATTAATAATAACAAGGAAGATGAACCATTAAATAAGGAGATTGTCAACATCAAAGAATCTAAAAGTCATCCTTTAGAAAAAGTCATAGGACAACTTAATCAAAGAACCTTAAGGTCACAAGCCCAAAATCAAAGTAATTATTTTTGTTTTGTATCCACCATAGAACCGAAAAACATAAATGAAGCAATAAAAGATGAATCATGGGTAATTGCCATGCAAGAAGAATTAAACCAATTCGTTAGAAATGATGTTTGAAATTAGTTCCAAAACCTAAAGATCAAACCATAATTGGAACGAAATGGGTTTTTCGAAATAAAATGGATGAAAATGGTATAGTATCTAGAAACAAAGCTAGGCTTGTTGCACAAGGCTATAATCAACAAGAAGGTATTGATTATGATGAAACTTATGCTCCTGTAGCTAGACTCGAATCTATTAGAATATTACTTGCCTATGCATGTGCTTATGACTTTAAATTATTTCAAATGGATCTTAAAATTGCTTTTCTTAATGGGTTTATTAACGAAGAAGTGTATGTTGCTCAACCTCCCGGTTTCACCGACTTTGAGAAACCACATCATGTCTTCAAACTCAAGAAAGCATTGTATGGTCTTAAGCAAGCACCAAAAGCTTGGTACAACCGACTTAAGACTTTTCTTATTGATAACAAATACTCTATGGGATTAGTAGATAATACTCTTTTTACCAAGAAAAAGGAATCACATATTATCATTGTTCAAATATACGTTGATGACATTATATTCGGATCAACTTGTCAAGAGCTATGTGATGATTTCTCTAAAATCATGCACGACGAGTTTGAAATGAGTATGATGGGTGAGTTAAATTTCTTTCTAGGACTTCAAATTAAACAACTAGAAGATGGCATATTTTTTAATCAATCTAAATATATAAAAGACATGCTTAAGAAATTTGGTCTTGAAGATTCCAAACCAACTAAAACACCCATGTCCTCGGACACCAAACTCACCAAGGACGAAGAAGGTGAATCCGTAGATAACACTAAATATAGAGGAATGATTGGTAGCCTACTCTATCTTATGGCTAGTAGACCCGACATTATGTTTAGTGTTTGTCTATGTGCTCGCTTTCTAGAAAACCCAAAGGCATCACACTTAGAAGCCTTAAAAGGATTTTAGATACATT
Organism: Chrysanthemum lavandulifolium; assembly: GCA_022545495.1. Classification (NCBI taxonomy): domain Eukaryota; kingdom Viridiplantae; phylum Streptophyta; class Magnoliopsida; order Asterales; family Asteraceae; genus Chrysanthemum; species Chrysanthemum lavandulifolium. The sequence goes on from CM040244.1 coordinate 217,244,624, forward strand.
AAGGGAACAACGTGTTTAGGATTATGGTATCCCAAAGGAACGGTGTAGAAACCATAGTGTATGCCGACTCGGATCATGCCGGTGATTATGTTGATAGAAAAGTACAAGTGGTATTTGCACTTTTGTTGGACATTGTCTCACCTCATGGTTTGCAAAGAAGCAAACGGCCTTAGCCATCTCAACCATCAAGCCGAGCACGCCTCACCGGAAAAGCATGTCAACAAGCTCTTTGGATGAAGCAAGCTCTCGTAGATTACGAATTCATCTCAACGATATTGTGATACTTTGCGACAACAAAGGAGCCATCGATCTCAAGAAGAATCCCGCTCAACATGCTCGCACAAAGCATATTGCAATCCGTCATCACTTTCTTCGCGACAATGTTCAAAAGGAAACATCTCAATCGAGAAAGTATCCTCCAAGACAACATTGCCGACATCTTAACTAAGCCTCTTAAACGAGAACCTTTTAATCTTCTTAGACTTGGTTTAGGGTTAATGGAACCAAACATGTAGGATAAACATAGCTCAAAACATTAGAATAGTCAAAACAAAACAATTTTGTCTTGTACACCATCAGTAGCCACGGCACCAAACGACAACACGACGGAACCAAAATTTTGGTACCGTCTCGTCCGTGGTGTCTCTGTACAAAAGCGCTATATACAAAACATCCTCTTCCTCAAAACCCACTTTACCAAAACGTGTAAACATTAAACCAAGCTCATTATTGATACCTTCCCACTCACTAATCACTGAAGATAACATCATTGTAAGTATCCTAACTACATTTTATCTCTTAATTCTGAGTCTAGGATTCTTATTTATGCACAAAACTATCACAAATCATTACATGGGGTTTTATGTATGTTTTTATACCAAATATGAATTCAATTGGCAAAATGCATAACTAGTCATTGAAATTAGGTACTCCATTATCATATTACATAAACAAATCATGCTTCCCACTAATTGATAGATAATGAATATAAGGCCTTATTAAAATAACCAAACACCCCATGTCAAAAAATTTGAAAAGCTTCTCACTTGTAGGAAAACAAAACCTTTTTTTTCATTATTAATACAAATAGAAACTTTAGATTTTCATCACTTTCATGCTCTTGAATACTAAAGGTATTGCATAACTAAAATGCATTCCCGGGTATATTCAAATGAAGCCACATTGAATTAGGAGCATTTGGGTTATCTCATGGTATTTGCCAAACACCCCACTAAAACCAATTTTGTGCATAAAATGAGTCGAGATAACCGCAACTCCAAATTGTTTTCATATAGGCACACACTAGAACCAAAACGTTAAAGTTTATTCTCATTTTTAACATATTAATTCTTGTCCTTAGGAATAACCATGGTAGCCGCAAGATTCTATGATCACAAAGACACCCTTGGGTATATTCCCAAACATCACAAAACCAAAGGACTTTCCAAGGAACAAGTAGAAATATTTAGGGGTCTAGAATCAAGGTATTTCCATGAGGGTAGAACCATTCACTCATCCTTCCTTGAAAATACCAATCTCCTTGAAGAACTAGCCGCCATTCAATTCGATTGTCTTCTGGACATCGATGAACCAATTTGTCCTAGGTTTGTGTTAGAATTTTATGCTAGTGTGACCGGCTTTAGTGATGAAGACGATGATGAATTTTGTCTTAGGTTTAGAATCAATCAAAATGACTACACCATCACATTAGCCAACTTTGCTCGAGTGCTAGGAATTCCCAACCGAGGGACTTGTGTCTACTCGGATAAATGGTCAATCACCGTTCTTGATGCAATCAATGACCGCACTCTTCCTTACCAAACCCGTTTGGCTGATAAGGATGTTATCCGTGAACACCTATTTAACCCAAAGGGTGATTCAACCCGTGTTACCCGGAAGGGAAAAGAGGTAAACCGAGATCCATATGGAATGGAGCTAAATGAACTTAAGCCCGAATTTAAGAAATGGGAGGAGCTACTTAGAGCCAACGTCATTAGCACCATAGGAAATAGGGATCACATAAACGCTTGCCTTTGTCACATGCTCTACAACTTGTCCACCCGACAACCATTTAATTTAGCCTACTACATCGCTAGGAGAATGATTGATATTCCAACTCAAGGATCGGTTGCTCTTCCATACGGGATGCTTCTCACCCTTCTCTATAGAAACTTTGCACCAATTCCACCAACCCCAAAAGGGATGCACCTTCACTATGAACTCATCCCTCACATCTTTGTACCTTTGAGTGATGAACGAGTTGCTAAGACAAAAGGAAAGAGAGCAAAACCTCCAACTCCATCATCATCATCATCAAATAGCTCTGAGGATGGTCTTCCAAGCTCTCATCTTCCACCTCATGAGTATTATGTGTCTCTTCCCGAGATCGAGAATAAATCAGCGGAATTCAAGCAAACTAAGGGAATGTTCAAGTGCCTTGGTAGGATGATGAACAAGATTTACAAGAAGTTGGACAAATGAGGGTACTTTAAGGAGTGTTTGGAACAATACATTATCTCTAATGTTTGATACTATTTTGTTGTTTTTATCTTGTAGGATGATAATATAACTTCTAAAACTGGTGTATGCTAACAATCTTATGCAGGGGGATAGCACAAGTATGCTATCAAATTTTACCCATTTTCACTATAATGTGAAAATCAAAAAGTTTTTCTCAAAATCTATGCTCCACTATGTTTATACATGTGTTATTTACTTTTCCTAACTAGAAATGTTTAGTGTAACAACTTTTGAGAAAAATTTCGTGTTTCGGAAAAGTCCCCGACACCTAAAACATACTGCCTACTTTTTCGACTACACGGATCGATGGCACCAACGATTTGGTACCGTCTGTTATGTGAATTGGTACCGCCAGACTGCAGACAAAGGACCAGACGGCACCCTTTTAGGGTTCCGGCCGTGTAATTTTTGGTGCCGTGGATCCTCCGGGTAATTTTACGAATTTCGACTCTTCGTGATTCCAAATTACCATCCATTACTTATAAGTCAATCTTAACTAGTTTATACTCTTATTAGAACTAATATAATTCACTTAGGTATATAAGAAATCCATTTCCCACCAAAATTTGAAAATTTGAAAAATCCACCCAAGGAGCCCTTTGGCATAAAGGAAGGAACCAAATTTTGGTACCTTCAAACCGTGGTAATCGATTGTTAGGAAATTCCACTCATTAGAACACATTTATTGCAAATGTTTTCTTCTTCACTCCATCTCTCTTGTATGGATTGACTTGGGTGATATGACTAGCATTCAACCCACTTCCAAATCATTAGGAACCTCATCTCTTCAATGGTTTAACATCAAATCAAACACATTTCTCCATAATTTTTCACTTCTATAAATTGAGAGGTTTTACCATGATCATCCTCACACCTTCTTCATTCTTACCATTATCTAGCAAAGAACAACCCAAGTCAAAAATGACAAAATCCTCTCCTAAACCTTGCAAGAAAACCGCTAGAATTAGTGTGAGGCCTTGTTGCTTCGTTAACCTTAGCTCCTCATCCGAGTCTTCTCCACTCACTATCTCATCTCCCATCCGAGATGATACAAGCCTTACCTTGGCTACACCTACTCAATCACACATTGTGATCACCACTCCACCACCTACAAAAACACCAACTTCACCTCCACTGGCACCCATCCAAACATCCAAAACACCATCACCACCTTCACCACCAAGGTCTCCAACTCTCATTCCTATGGAGTTATTTTCCACTCCACCGACTTCACCAAATCCTTTCTTGGAGGACTTGGATGACTTGCCTCCTAGGCCAAATCATCCACCACCATTGCCATCCTTTGGCACAATTGAGCGAATAGCTCATGAATCACCAAGGTCATCTTTTGACCCAAACGCCCCACTAAGGCCAAAACCTCTTCTCTTCCACCCCATTCACAAAGACATTCATGGTCCTTTGTATGGGGACCATCCATTCCCAACATCAATGTCCCCTCATCTTGAGGACATTGAGGAGTGCATGTGGGATGCCAATCCCACTAGAGAGGATATTCAAGTGGAACTCCACAACCTCCACCAATTCAAAGGCATGGTGGATTCTCACATTAGTGAGACTATACAAATGCAAAATGCTTTGCTAGCCTCCATCATGACCACCCCAAACATCCCCAACACCACCAACACATCTACCATTCCACCACCACAACCTTCCCAAACATACTATCCTCCTAGGCATGGTTGCTCATTTTGTGAGCAAATGGCCCAAACCGTTGAAAGGACCCGGGTTATGGTCCATGACTTTCAAGAGGAAATGAGGTTCATCCTCAATCACATCCTTGAGCGCCTCAACGCTCTTTCTCATCTACCATCTCATTAGGATGGTCATAGACTAGCATTTCTAGTTTTTCTTTTCTTAGGATTATCTTTATTTTCTTGTACTAAAAACACATCATTGTGTTCTCTTTTCATGATCTTTATTCATGAAAAAATTTAACTAATGAATGATGTTTATTATATTGTTGGTGCCATTCCATAGTGTTTGGAGATGCTTGTGAATGATCATTATTACTAACATTTTTTTTTGTAGCTTTATTTTCCCAATCCATGTATCTTCCCATTAAGCACCCAATTTAGGGGGAGCTTTGATCAAGGGGAGATAATGGCTCGAGCTCATTATATTTCAAGATAGCCTCTTCTTTTGTTGAGACAAAAGGGAGAAAATATAGAACTTGAACTTGTTTACATTTGACTTTTCCGAAAAGTCAAACATGATACCTTCATTGATAATACTTGACTTTTCTTAAAAAGTCAATCGCATACTTTGACTTTCTCGAAAAGTCAACATCATGCATCAACTAGTGAATACTTTGACTTTCTCGAAAAGTCAAACATCATACACTTGCATTATCATTTCCTTTTCAAGTTCTAAAACTAATATTTTTATAACTCTTGCACAAACTTTGTATCTTTTATAAAATAAAATTTATATTTTGTCCTCAACAAAAAGGGGGAGATTGTTAATACAAATATCGTCATTAAACGTTATTTATATTTTTGATCTTTACCTAAGTTTTGTTAACGACAAAAGTAAATTTAATTTGTATAAAAGCTTAAAGCTTGTCAAGTTTAATAGATATTAAAACAAGCTTTTTCAAACAATATCGTCATCATTCAAGCATTTACATTTGTGATTAGTCATATCTTAATATGACTCTAATCATTATGTATGATAGTAGTTTAGAATATTTAGGTTCTTAAAACCAAACACTACTTAAGTACTTGCATATTTCTAAAAATAGAAAGACAACATATGACATCATGCAATGCATCATGGAAATCATTGAAAGATTTCATTAGATATTTTGTGTGGATTTGTACTCTTCATATCTTACAATCTTAGATGGATTTGGTTGACTTTGGTAAGATTGTGGTAATCTTGCTGTCAGACCCCCACGGTACCAAAATGGTACACGGGCGGAACCCTTTTGAGGGTTCCGTGGTCCGTGGACGCCTCGTCCATTTGGCTATAAATAGCAAAGCCAAACCAAGTAGTTTCTCATCCCTTTCTATCATACTCTCATACATATCTTCTCTCTAACCTTTCTAACTCAGTTTCATATCATATTAGTGATCTCTTTTGTAGCAAAGAAGATCAAGTCACATTCAAGCTTCAAACGAGAAGTTGGAAGTCTTGTTTGTTTAGTGTTGTATGATCTAGTGTTGATTCATACTTCATTGTTGTATTAAACAATCATAATCTTGTGAGTGTGAGTGGTTAGTATTTTAGTCATCAAAATACATTGTGTGTGGGAGTGGTTGTACCCTTGGAAAGAACTCGACATCTAGCTTAGTGTCGGAAATAGTGTAAGCGAAGTGTAAAGGTTTTCTCCGCCGGTGAAAGGAGCTTGTTGACTAGTGAAGTTAAACTCTCGAGTGTGAGACTCGGGGAGTGGAGTAGGGCAAGGAAAAAGAGTCCTAGTAGACCGAACCACTATAAACAACTTGTTGTGGTTTGATCATTTCTTTCCTTATTTACTCTTTACATCTTGCTTGCATATTTCATTAACATATCAAAGATCAATATCAATTGATCTTTCAATAAGTTTCAAAACAAAGTTTTTAATTGGTAAACTATTCAACCCCCCTTCTAGTTTTCTACATGCTTGTATCGAGTCATAATGGATGTTTTGTAGAAATTTTTCCGGATTCTAAAGATGTAAATTTTCCAGAATTTTTTCCAGAAAATCGCAGACCAGTTTTTGTCGGGATCGCAACGACGACGTCGAGAAGGAGTAAAACAATGATTACTTTTTCTCGTTTTCGAGCTACTTATAAATTTTGGAATTTTCCGGTCTTAATTTTCGTAAGTGCAGCAAACATCCATTTCACAAGCATTATATCCTAGTTTAGTAGAGTCTTATATATATTATTACCGCCGATTTTACGCGAAGGTTTAGTTTGTTTTCTTCAAGTATGCAGGTTTTATTTATCAAGAAGAAGAAATAAAAGATTGAAAGGAGCTTTTCACGCATACATTCTTCTTGGAAAGGATTTAACCACCACTGTACACGGATCCTACCGAGCTAATCAGGGGAGTATTAGTTTCTTCGTTTTCATTACCTTCTATTATCATAACTTTGATACTTTGGGAACATTGGGGAGAATGTTCGGTTTAAGTGTAGGGAGGGAAAATAAAACGGAACTTTGAAACTATGCTTATCCTTGATTATTTGCTTTGTCAATTGTATTTGTGTAATAAACCATGAGAAAATGTCGGTTAGGGTAATTTTGGCACCAAATTTAAAAATTTTCATGACATATAGGAGTGGGCCATTAGTCTTAACAAAAGCGTCTCACGGATAGGAAGTTGCATGACTAGCACAAAACCCTTTACCACCTAAATTCCACCCAAAATGTGAGGATCACCCTTAGATTAGTAGGAATTAAAGCATTCATCTTTAATGCTTAGAGTGTGAACCGGTAGTATATTAGATTCTAGAACTTGTTTTGTGATGCATCCCGAGATCGCTAGTAAGATTACACTTGTGTAGTTAGGAATAACTAAATGATAAGAGGCATTAGGATAACCCTTGTTTGATACCGTAATATAATTACTTCTTCCACATCGGTTGAGTAATTCCCCACACCTTTGCGTTGTACTCATCTTTAATACACGATACCCTAGTTAACCCCTCGAGCCTATCATTTTCGCGGTTCTCGTGATGTTTCGGTTTTCCGAATATCAATGAAAGCATTGTTTACACCCCACCCCAAATGTACACCCAAATCGCCTTAGCCTACCTTGTATGCACTCACTTTTAGTGCATTATTGTTATCACCCTATACCCTTAGTTCAATTATCTAGTTGCTTGCATGAGTTGCTAAGTCGAGTCATATCCTTTGTACACAGTTTTGGGACGATTGGGACTCATGGGAAAAGTTATAATTTATGAAATCACTGGAAGGGACGTTAAATTCCCTTATTTGCGTAATAACGTACCCCAAGTGTTTTGATCTTTTCAATTTGGGTCAAATTAGTGTTAGAGTAATAAAAACTCAAGTGTAGGGATGTGCCTATAAATCCCTATCATTTTGATGTTACCGTATAGGATGGTAGAGTAAAAGTGTATGGGAAAAAAATAAAAAAAAAATAGAAAAAGAGAAAAGAAAAAAAAATATAGTGTAAAAAAAACAAACATACGGGCTACCATCCTACATCTATCTTTAAATTTATGTTTGTTTGTTTCAGTTATCTAGAGTTTAGAGTGTCGAGTCTTGGCTTAGCAACGCCTTTCTTCATATGCTTATAACATAAAGATTTTTTACTTGCCACCACTAAATAGCCTATCCCACCAAACCCTTTGTTTCCCTACCGTAAGCCTAACATTACAACCCTTTAAAAGACCTCTTTGATAGTCTTTCCTAGGTGCTTACGCCTAAGCGATGGAGGTTTGATCTAGTCTCAAGCCTATGGTAATCTATGTACTAGGACCGGTTAATGAGTGTTTATCTTCCATTTCCAACTTGTTATGTTTCATATACACCCGAGAGATGTGAGTATCCAAACACCCCCTGTGAGGTGCTAGTATGTAATTTCCATGCTTGTTATGACTTTATGGGCTTATATGTGTTGTGGATTGTTCTAAACCAATGCTTCATGACCCCAACTTATAAATTAATTGGCTAAAAGCACATTTACTTGAGGACAAGCAAATACCAAGTGTAGGGATATTTGATAAGGTTTTAAAATGTACCTTTTGAGGGTCGTTTAAGCCCTTATTTGATCATTTTGTATCCGTTATTACTTAATATCGTTCCTTTTCACTTTTAGGTCTCTTGAAGGCAAATTGTGGAATGGCACTTATTTGGACGAAAAGGCGGATATCTGAAGAAAATGGCCAAAGTCGATAACCGAGACACTCGAGATCTTTGAAATACAAGGAGGCGGCGTCGGTGTTAATGACGCCGTCGGAGCACTTTCAATGACGGACGGTAGCCAAATTACTTATTTTCAAGTGGCGGTGTCGGGCTTTAAAAAGTAGGCCATCATGACTCGGACGACCTATATTTGATCCGACGGCGTCGAGCGAAGGGGACGGCGTCACAAGCATAAGGTGACGCCGTCGCAAGACTAACGTGGCAAGCGAAACCCAATGAGCGGCTACCGGCGGCGTCACAAATCATAAGGTGACGCCGTCGAGATTGTAATCTTATATATAGAATCCGAATTTTTCGGTTTTGGTGTGTAGTCTTTTGGAGTAAAACCTAAACCAAACCAAGGTCTGTCTTGTACAAGATTTTAGGGTTCCAAACCCTATCTTACCACAAGATAAGTGTTTTACTTCATTAATTCAATTATGTCTTCAATTATTTGTGTATATGCTTGCATGTTCTCCATGTCCAAACTAATTTACTTGTGTGTTTGCTAGGAATATGAAACTTAATTATTGAATATTGATTGGTTGTCTCTTATCTTAATTTTTAATGATCTAGTAATGCGATAGGTCATTCGTTGTGTAGTTAATGCTTGATTAATCTTTGTGAACCTTAGGCTATAACACCTAGAGTAGTTGTAGGCTAAACCATCCAAAGAGTACCTTAGAGTTAGAGTTTATAATTCCTAGAGATTTTGTAGGCGAGACCCTTTGGTAGTTTCAAAGAGTTAGGGATAAACGCATACCCTACGACTTTAGACACACAATGCGATTAAGAATAAGGACGTGACAATTCAACCATCAATAGGAGATAATTAAGGAGTAATAAAACCTAAGTAAACACATCTTTAAACTATCATACGAGCACACAATAATTAGACATAGACTACATACACCTTAGACTAGATAATTAGATAAGTAGAGTAATCGGTAGAAATACCAACCCCCAAATCCAAACCCCGAGATTCGTATCTTTCTAATTCCTAAAAAATATAAAAAAAGATAAAAAATAATCTTCCTCAACCCCAACCTTAGCGTAGTAACTTCTTACTAGCATTCCTATTCCCCTAGAGAATGATATCAATACCCGTGGCTTACCATAATACTACACTACAACGATTAGGTTCACTGCCTAGGGTGTTATAAAACTTGCTCGAAGAAAAGGAAGTTCCTTTGACCCCGAACGCGCTGCGTAAGCGTTATCAGCCTATCACCGCGGTTTTCGTTGTCTAAACCTTGAAACAAATAAAATTATCCTCTCTCGTCACGTCACTTTTGACGAGACCCAATTTACATATCGCTCCATGACCCCCACATCACCACCCCACATACACCTTTTTAGACACCTCACCTTCCACTCTCCTTAACCATAGCCTCACCACTCCCTCACCGACTACTCACACCTCAAACGTTTCACACCTCAATCCTACATTATACGATCAACCCACTCACCAAACTACACCTCCACATACTCAGTCCACTACTACGCCAATTTTCCCCTCATCGGCCCATAACAACGAGCCCAATTCCCCATTATACGCCCACAACACCAATGAGCCCACCACTCCAGCCCACCATCAACACCATACACCTCCTATCACTTCACCCACAACTCACAGCCCAGTACAATCGAACCAACGTCAACACAACACTTCTAACCAATCACTACCCAATAACGAACACCCCAACCAGTCTGACCCTCTACAAAATGAACCTTCGACAACCACCAACTCCACCACCGAGCCCTCACGAACTCACCGCATGGTCACTAGATCTCAATCCGGCATTGTCAAACCAATTGATCGTTTATCCCTTCATACATCTTCCATTTCTCCTATACCTAAATCCCCCTTTCTTGCTTTACAAGATACTCAGTGGCGTAATGCTATGTATGATGAGTATCATGCGTTAGTTAAAAATGGTACTTGGATTCTTGTACCGAGGCCCTCAGGTGTTAATTTGGTTCACTCGATGTGGTTATTTAAGCACAAGTTTCATGCTGACTGGACCTTGAGCCGATATAAGGCTCGTTTGGTTGCTAATGGTAGTAGTCAGCAACTTGGTGTTGATTGTGATGAGACGTTTAGTCCGGTTGTGAAACCGGCCACCATCCGTACTGTTCTTAGCCTTGTTGTCTCTCGCAAGTGGCCCATCCATCAGCTTGACGTTAAGAATGCATTTCTTAACGGTGATTTATCTTAGACTGTCTATATGCATCAGCCCCCGGGGTTTGTTGACTCTCGATACCCTCACCATGTTTGTCTTTTGCAGAGATCTCTATATGGACTGAAAAAAGCACCTCGTGCTTGGTTTTAACGGTTTGCACGTTATGCCACCAAGGTTGGATTTTACCACAGTCGCTGTGATTCTTCACTATTTATTTATCGACAGGGTTCTGAGGTTGCTTATTTACTTATATATGTGGATGACATCATTCTTACAGCATCCTCTATTGCTCTCTTCCAGCATATTATTGGTTCCTTACATAGTGAGTTTGACATGACTGATCTTGGGGCTCTTAACTATTTTCTTGGTATCTATGTTGTTCGTCATTCTACAAGGTTGTTTTTGTCTCGGAGGAAGTACGCTCTCCAGCTTCTTGAGCGTGCTTACATGGCTAATTGTAACCCTTCTCGGACTCCCGTTGATACAGAGTCTAAACTGGGTCCAGAAGGTGTTTCAGTTCAGGATCCTACTTTATATCGCAGTCTTGCAGGGGGCTTCAGTATCTCACGTTTACACATCCAGATATATCTTACGCAGTACAACATATTTGTCTTTGTATGCACGATCCACGGGAGTCTCATTTTGCTGCTCTCAAGCGTATCTTGCGATACGTTCAGGGGACTATGGATTTTGGGCTTCATTTATACTCCTCATCCACTACTTCTCTTGTTGGTTATACAGATGCTGATTGGGCAGGTTGCTCCTCCACACGGAGGTCTACCTCAGGTTACTGTGTCTTTCTGGGTGATAATTTATTGTCTTGGTCATTCAAGTGTCAGCACACCCTCTCCCGCTCCAGTGCCGAAGCTGAATATAGGGGTGTCGCTAACGTTGTGGCTGAGACTACATGGATTCGTAATCTGCTTCGTGAGCTACATTCTCCGCTATCGTCTGCTACACTTGTCTACTATGACAACGTTAGTGCTATTTATCTGTCTGCAAACCCGGTTCAGCATCAGCGGACGAAACATATTGAGATTGACATACATTTTGTTCGTGACATGGTTACTGCTCGTCAGGTTCGCGTTTTACATGTGCCTTCTCGATATCAGTATGCCGACATCTTCACCAAAGGTCTACCTTCTGCTCTCTTTGAAGAATTTCGATCCAGTTTGAGCGTCCGGCCTCCTCCCGCTCCAACTACGGGGGTGTATTAGTCGATATTATTTGTATCGCTGTCATGTATCTATTCCTTATTATGCTATAGGCCCATATATGTTGTTGTTAGCCTAAGCCCGTAAAGATACTCTAGAATCACAGTTGTATTATATAACCATGATTGATTGATGAATGAAACACAAGAAATATTCACCTTCCAATAGTGTGGTGCCGTATTTTTAAAAAAATAATAATAAAATAAATAAAATAACTGTGGAGTCGGATTTACCTACCAACACTTTTTTCTTTGTTAATTTACGAAGGTATAAATATAGTAATGGTACCTTGAAAAGTGATTATGACATTGGCTCAAAATTCAATTTTTCACAAAACGTTTAGATTGACGTGAAACCCTTCTTTAGTGATTTTTTCTCATTCAACATTACTCATTCGGCAAATTTTATCATGCAAGCTAACCACATCGAATCGTCACATTTACATAATTTAAATAGTTTTTGCCATCTTCGCATTTAGGAACATACATACGTGTATACATGCACATAGGGTCGTGTACTCGTGTGTAGTGTGTACTCATCTATATTTGTATCTATACTTATATATTTATACTATATTATAATTCATAGATAATCAACCCTAACTCTAAGCCTAATTTTTAACCATAAAAAATTAAGATAAGAAACTTCATGTGTTAGTTCTCAACATCACATTTCTTTTCAAATTGAAATATATTTTATCTATTTATTTTTTTTATGATCTGATTTCACTATATTTTTTAAAATTTTGTGTTTTTTAATTCAACATAAATTTTTATATATTTTTATGAGTTTTTAGTTTTTAAACTTTTAGTAGGTTTATTTTATTTTGATTCAAATGTTTACAACTTTAACCCAAGCAAACGCATACAACAAACACATATGCATTTGGAGTGTTGTGAAACGAATTCACTAAGCGGGTAGGGGAGAGTTAGGCTAGCAATTCATTTACTATTTTTATAGTATAAGGGTGGTGGCAATCATGATCTCATGCCTTACCACTCACCAATAATATCATTTCAACTCATTTATGCCTCTCTCATGCCTCACCATACTTTTTTAGTGACAACCATGATCCCATGCCTCATCTAATTTTATTTTTTCATTTTTTATATTCATAATTATATTAAACAATTTAATAAAAACATAATATTTCAGTAATAATTAAAAGAAAATTACATAAAACTTAGAAAAAAAAAGGAAACAACTAGTCATCGAGGTATGGTAAGTCTTGAGCCGCTACGTGCTCCGTAAGATCATATCGGAGACGGTTATGGATATCTTCGTCGAGTAACTCCGGTAGTACACTCTCGTCATAAACTGGCGCGCCCGGCTGATCAATTATATGAACCCGTTGCGAGTTGCCGAATGGCCGATGTGCATTTTTGTAAAGCCGTGAAACTTTTTTTTCCCCTCGCATCTTGGCCCTCTTAAACCATTCGAATCTCGCTTCAACATCACCAACAATTCTTAAAAACAAGCTTTTATTCATACGAAACTTATCACGAAAAACATGGGCGGGAAACTTTGGTCGTTCGACGAATAGTCATTCATTAGAGTTTGTAAAGCTTTTTCACGAAAGCGGGTGACAGACTCCCGGGTTTCGGTAGTGCTTGAGCTTGCCGTGTCTTCAATGGAATCGTTCACGACTAAATAGGTTGATATGGTACTAACGGATAACAATTGTTCGGAAGACTCGTCGGGAAAAACTAACTCGTCTTCGGATGAGAAAGAGGAGGATGAAGACATTTTGTTTAGAGTGTTGTAGTTGATTTGTTTGTGTGAAAAGAATGAGAGTTAGAATAAAATGTGAATTGAAAATGGTTATTAATGTCTATATTTATAAAGGGGAATTTTTTATTTTATTATTTTTTTTTAAGCATAACGGCTAGTTTTATAGCCGTGCAACGGCTACTTTTCTTCACAATGTCTCCATGGTTGCGGTGTGTAATGCCGATCAGCTTTCATGCCGTTCCATGCCGAGTGGGTAGCGGCGGTGTTGCCGCTCGACATCACCCCAAACCGAAGCCAAACCGCACTCATTGCCACCACCCTAACTATATTTATCATCGTCGCTGTGCGCGTGTATCCAACTAGTGTGTCTTTATGTATACACTAAAGAACCTATTTAATATAGGCATCTTTTTTATTTTTGGTGCAAACATATAGACATCTTTAGTGATGCAAATTTGACCCTTAATACGGGTTGAATTCCGTCCAAATTGTCTCCATAGATGACAAGTATTTTAATGGTCACGTTTTTAATGGTGTATTTAGATACTACTTTTTGAATCATAATTATTGGCTTTGACATCATAACCTTTTTCCTTACCTTTAATAAACGTTCCTCAAGTCCCATCTATACTACATATAATAGAAAAACGGTCAATGGTGAATTGTTGAAAAGTTGAATTGGTCAATGGAGAGAGAAATGTATAATGTAATTAATACTCTTATTAAAACACCTTATTACTTAAAAGTACAATAATTTATTCACATTGTACAACCAATTAAAAACACATCTACTACATTAAATCTATACTACATATAATAGAAAAAACGGTCAATGGTGAATTGTTGAATTGTTGAAAAGTTGAATTGGTCAATGGAGAGAGAAATGCATAATGTAATTAATACTCTTATTAAAACACCTTATTACTTAAAAGTACAATAATTTATTCACATTATACAACCAATTAAAAACACATCTACTACATTAAAAACCCCCTTACTAAAAAGTACAATAAAATTTTCGTTACGTACAATTTTAAAAAGCTATAACATAATACAAAATATAAAATAATTAAACACACTAATTAATGTTATTTTTAAACCATCATAAAATGAAAAGTACATGTTATTATACACATTATACAAATTAATAAAACACACAAAACTTCATACGAGCTAACAAGTTGATTGTACATATAGTTTTGAAAACCGGACCGGACCAACGTGTTAACAGGAACCGGTGTCGCCACCGGATTCGGCTAACCAATTAAAGGCATCCGAAAACGAACTGCAGAGAGGACCGTTGAAACCGAATCAAATTTGTAAGGTTACAAGTTTAAAAGCACACACCAAATGATAAACGATACACATGTAAAAAAGTTATCATCGCTTAAATTACCGATAAAAGGCAATACACACGCGTTATACCTCTAAACTACAATATAATATCGCTAACTACATGTCTGCTTGCTTTTGTAATGCTTGAATATATTATTACTAAAATCTTAATAACTTAAAACAATCATATTAGCAAATATACTCACACTTAGATCGACTCCACATAATTTTTTGAAAACTCTATATTTTCATTATGCAATCACACATCAAAATTATAGTTATTCGAAAACGATTCTCTAACGCTACAAATACTGGTTTGTTGAAAGAAACTTATGAGTCGTTGAATTTTTTTAAAACCAGACACATTGCATTGCCAGTGCAGGTCTTGCCTAATATGTAATACGTGTGAAGTGTGAACAATATTTTATGTTATTCAAATAAAATTAGGTCCTGATTCTATAATTTAATAGAATAATATTTGAATTCATGATTCGAGTGGATAGCTTTTATGTGGTTATACACTTATCTCTACTTCTATACTACTATATAAAACATTTAAGTTGTGGGCTCCACAAAAAATTAAAATAAGAAACTAAAAAATAACAAAAAAGGATGAACTTTAACAAACTAAAATAAGAAGTCCAATAATAAATGACATACGTATCGACTCCTAACTAATTAATCACCTTTATTTTTAAATTTAAATATCTTTTAATTCGCTTAATTTTTATAATCTAATTTCATCATATTTTTAAAAATTTTGTGCTCTTTAATTCAACATCCATTTTTATATATTTTTATGAGTTTTTAGTTTTTACATTTTTAGTAGGTTTATTTTATTTTGATTCAAAGTTTTATAACTTTAACCTTTATTTCAATTAATACAAACTTTATTTATCAAAATCATTTACTTTTAGAAAAATGTTTGACGGGTAAGAGATTGTGAAGGTCTTTTTATTTCACGGGAAAGATACGAAAAACACAAACAAACACTCAACTAACACATATACATTTGGAGTGTTGTGAAATGAATTCACTAAGCGGGTAGGGAATTGCGAGGAGAGTTGGGTTAGCAATTCATTTACTATATTTATCGCCGCCGCTGTGTGCGGGTATCCAACTACTCCCTCCGTCCCAATTTAAGTGTCCACAATGGAATTTTTAGATGTCCCAAATTAAGTGTCCATAGAATATTCCAACCAATCAGATGAGACTTTAGTGGGTGAAAATGATACTCCCTCCGTCCCATGTTAAATGTCTAGGTTTCACTTTTCAAGTCTTTCTTTTACAACTTTGACCTTAAATATTTTTGTTTGTGTTATATAGTATTAGATAAAAATAATACGTAGTGAAAATACATTTAAAACTCAATCTATTCATATATTTTGCATCAAATATTATATAACACAACCAAAAATATTTGTGGTCAAAGTTAAGAAAGAAAGACTTTGAAAATTCAAACTGGACATTTAATATGGGACGGAGGGAGTATTTGATTGATGGAGAGTGTAGTTAGTGGAATTTTATAAAACTTTGTGCATATGAATAGTGGACACTTAATATGAGACGGAAGTAGTAGTACATAAAATGAGGCTTAAGCTTACGATGTTTTTTTGTGCAAGTAGTCATTAGTCAATCTTGTGTTTAAAAACATGTTTTCTAACTATTTGTGATCTTATGAAAGTGCATGCGGAAGCCATGTCCGAACAATTATTGGACCCTTATTCATTTTATAACACTAATTAAGAGCTTCGATTTTGTTGGATGTTATATCATATTGCCGATTCAAATTTCTCAGCAACAACACAAACTTTTTAATATAGATGTTCAGTAATCCTAATCGATTCCTCCTATCCATTATTTTTTGTTACAAGTATTATTATCGTTTTTTTCGGGTTTATTAGATTGTTGGAACCGGTTCATTTTAACTTAAACTAGTTTTTTTTTTTTTTTTTTTTTTTTTTTTTTTGGGTCGAAAATATTATGTGTGGAGCCGTAAGGTGACAAATAGCTGCTGGCCACCTCTAATCAACTTTTTTCATTAATTATTATTCAACCCATAAGTCATTTTTTTAATAATTTTTACAATTAACCCCCCCCCCTGTTACTCTCAATATCTTGATAAAAAAAATCATATGCGAATAACTTAACCAATTATAACATCAAAATAAATTTACAAACTATTCTTATTTAGTTTACGTTAGTTATATTATTTAGTTTACCTTAGTTATGGATAATTATGCTTTTAGGTCGAATATGTTGTTTCCTATTCACTATCATTTAAAAACAATTAAGTACTTAAAACAATTTAACAGTGAACAATGACTGAAATTAAAGCAAGTAAAACACATAAAGTAATTTTCAACATCATATTCTTTATTGAAATTAATAAAAAGAATCGCTACCCAAGTCTTGCGGAATAGTCTTGGGATTGAAACGACAAAGTTTGGTGAATCCTCTCTAAGCTCGGGCTAAGTCCGAGCACAACTCTTAAAGCCCACCGAGCTATCTCGTGAACTAAGTCAGATTTGGAGGGTGAAAAGATGGCTTTGCGTGTATGTGTGTTTTACAATTCCACAAGCTTAATCTTTTCACTCCATCTCTTACGCTATTTATACATGTATGATATTTGACTCTTTCCTAAGTGACAACCGACATCATCTGAAGACAAAATCTTGATGTATTTTGTCTGCATTCTAAAGACTATTCTAGGTAAGAGACAAGACTTCTTTCCTAAGTTCAATGATGACATTGGGCACGATCTTTGCTATTCGGGAAAGTTGACTTTGGTTGATAGGTACTTGCCTTATCTCGATTCAAACTTATCCCGCCATGTCCCGCTCTTTCTTGATCTTTACATCCTTTAGTCTTCTACTTAAGTTTGTCTTAAGTGTAAGTAGTTGGAGAGAGTCTTAGGGATTCGGTGAGTTATTGTCATCACCACCGAATCCATCATCTTCTTCTTGACTCGCCTTCACCCTTTAAGTTTCGCCATCGAGTGAGAGACTTCTTCTTCGCCTCATGCCGAGTATCACGAAGATGACTCACCGAGACTATGCACTCAAATGACACGTTAGTGTTAACGGACTAAACACGGGCTATTTTCTATTCAAATCCTAGATTAAGGGTTTGGGTATTTATTGAACCCAACGGTCTCCCCTATTTGGATATACAAATAGCCTAAGTGTTTCATCGATGTAAGTGAGCAAATGGCTTCTTCTTACACCGATCGTACTAATGAATACAATAAGGAGCACCGAAAGTTTTAACAAAACATACATCGCTTATTAATCAAGTTAC
Source organism: Chrysanthemum lavandulifolium (assembly GCA_022545495.1). Lineage (NCBI taxonomy): Eukaryota > Viridiplantae > Streptophyta > Magnoliopsida > Asterales > Asteraceae > Chrysanthemum > Chrysanthemum lavandulifolium. The sequence goes on from CM040244.1 coordinate 217,262,786, forward strand.
AAGGTTCCTATCACTAGTACAAAGGATAAATCAAAATGATGTCACCCGTATGGATTCCCAATTGCTTCAAGCTTGACTTTCTTGGTGATGAGTGTTTCCGTCGGGATGCTCTCTTATCTTGGCATTCGTGTCTTGTGTAACTTGATGTTTCTTTGGGGTTTCGATCGAGAGGCCACCGGTATGTAGCTCAAGATTGCGGCCCACACCACCGATCAATATCACTCCATCTTTGAAATCTCGGGTTTCCATAGACATCAATGTGGAATAGCCTCTTCGTGCTTTTCAATCACTAAACAGTTCACGAACTTAACACCTTCTCGCGTTCCCTGCTCCATTCGAATCCGTGTACTTTTATCTTAGGTCGAACTCAACCATTTTCCTTTTGCCGGTGGATGATTGTGGTTGAGATCCTTGAGGTACAATTAAGGCAGTGAATTCCCGGTTGTCTTTGGTGCATCCTCGATCTTTCATATCTTTTATCGAGCATTTTCATCGCCTCCTTAACCACCGCATTTTGCTTCTTTTCAATTATTGGACGAGTTCATCGAGTTCGGTGATCCCAAAGTCGGTGAATTTTGGGGATCATGAACTTGAAATGTCTCTTATCAACCCCCAGACGTTCATTGCCGGTGGTTTGGATCCGGGATGATTTTGACATCCGTGATCTTTTCAGCAGCCTTCGCTTGTCATCGCCCGCTTGTAGTGCTCAATTTCGCTTGCCCGAGGGCTTGACTTTCTTCTTCTTTTCTTCCAACTGCTTTTTCATTTCACCATTTTGCTTTGCTGAGCATCCTTGAACCTTTGTCCGCTCGACCCTTTTCGAGCTTCTTTGGATCAATTCCACATTCTCGCCTTCTTGGCAATCACTTTAACCATTGCTTCCTTACTCTTCTTATCATCCTCGACTTGTTTCAATCTCCTTTCTTCTTTAGCAAGATATTTGGTTATTTGTTGAGGTGTGAGAAGGTATTGATGTCACCGATTTTGTAGGAATCTTCTGGGCTCGAATTGTCATTTTGCCTTTTCCTTTGTCCCGGCCCGAGGAAGATGATGCAATCAAGGTGGTGTTGTTGTCATGATAGGTGTTGTATTTGTCGGTGTTGTTGTTGTTGATGTTTGTGGTGGAAGTGATGAGATGGGTATTCCGAGATCGGTGGTGTTGGCTCCCCTCGGTGTGAAGAGGAGTTTCTTGACAATATTCTCCCTCAACTGTTGTCGGAGTGTCGGTGAGGCAAGAGTTGGTGTTGGTCTTTGGGGACCGAGCACTTGACCCTTGAAGGCTTGATAAATTTCGGTGAGCATGGCCTTTATATCTCAAGTATCTGTTTGAATGCCGTGACCTTAGCTTCCAAATTAGCCTCGAGACACTTCCAAAGCGGTCATGCGTGGCCCAAGATTCGTGGCAAGGAAGTAGATGCCGAGCCAACGTAGCCATTTGAGTGTTCACAGAGCTCAATGTAGTTTGAAGGACCGGATCAAGAATGAAGACCACGAACATTTGCTTATTTGAGCGTTTGATCGGTTCGGCAAGGGCGGACGATTGTTTCAAGTATGCCTCTGTAGCCTCCAAAGACTTTAGAGTTGAGTGATGAGTCGTCTTTGACAAATTCCGATTTCATCTACCTTGTGCCTACACCTCAAGGTGTCTCGAGGAATTTAGCCACATTTTCATCCGATCGTGAATGTTGTCATACATCAAATCCACATGCTCATGAACGTTTTCATCAAAGGCTTGGACCTCACCTTCAGATCAAGATAACTTGCACCACCTTGAGATGTTGTTCCCACAATGTTTCAAATGACCCCAGTATAATTTCCTTGAAGCCTTGGTGATCCATCGAACGAGCGCGCTTTCGAGAAGTGGGAGAACATTATCAAATCTTGCAAATTCATCGATGGAGGAAGAGAGTCATCATTTTCAGCCGGAATGGTGATTCGGTTTGCTCCTTTGGATCAGCCGAGGCTCTTGTTCGATTGAACCTCGGCGTCCACTTCTTCCCCGGTGATAGAATTTCATCATCGACGCGAAGCTCATCTTCGAGAAGAGTATTCCAAGAACATCAAGAATCGTTAATGGGGGTTGGTGATGGGTTCCATATCGTGGTGGTATTAATCCTACGAGTCTTTGTCCCCTTGACCCCTCGGATAATCGTGGGAGTTTCCAGTGCCTTCTCCGCGTCGGATTGGTTTTGGGTTCCATATCGGTGGGTTGTTTCTTTCCTCCGAGTCTTTGTCCCCTTAGACCCCCGAGACACGATGGGTATTTTCTAGTGCCTTTAGCAGTCGGTGATGATGATATCCCTATCGGTGGGTTGTATGGTTCCCTTTGAGTCTTTGGGATCGATCGGTGTGCCCTCGGACAAAGGCTTGGATTTGCTAATGTCATCACCGGGCGTTGTGGAAGGCGCCCCTACCGGGTTGTATGTTTCCTCCGGATCTTGGGAATAGTGGTTGTGACCCGCGGCACCGACCGTGATGTATCGGTGTCCTTCGTTGTCATGGGGTGGATGATGCCCGGTCACCAATGGGTGTATGTTCGATCAGGGGCTTTTGTGTCTCTTAGGTGTGTTCCAAGCCTCGTGGCCCCGAGACTTGGGTTTAGTCTTAGTCCCATCGAGACTTCCCTTTCTCTTTTAGAGCAGCGGGGTTTGAGAAATCGATCCACTCGATTGTTTACAACAATCATATGGGCGTCAATTCAATATCGGGGACTTGGGATGGGTCTTTTGAAAGTTTGATTTACTCGGGATGCCGGGTAAAGAACAAAATTTTCCATCCCGAGGGTAATTGCAACCCAAGAATACTTGCAAAGCACAAGAGACAAATTTAGGATATGAGATATATTTAGCCCTAGATTTGCTCAGTAGCTTAGTTACGAGATCACCGTAAATGATCTCCCAATGTCGACATTTACCCCATTCATCAAACAGAAGCCATCATCAATCGAATAGAATTAACTTGTTCGGTTGATGAGTGGTTCCCGCCGAGGACCCGAATCACAAAAGTGAATAAGATCCTCCAAGCCACGGGAATGAATTTTTGGTGATCGGGGTTACATCTAAAAGTTTGGCTCTAAAGCATTCGTTTTAACCCATCCTTCATTGTTATGGGTTCGGGATGGGCGACATAAATACCTTTATTATAGTCAACCTCAAGAGGTGGAAACGTTTTGTAATCCAGGGTGATCGATTGTTTCCCATCAAAAGATCGAACTTAATGAGATACTCCCTTAGTGGTCGAGGTCGGTTTCATTAGTAGCAGTGTCGGGTCATAGGCCACGGCTGTTGCCCAAAACTCCCTGAGGAGATTTTGGTAAACAATAGAGGGACACTGAACAAAGGCATTTTTCAGTGGGCAGTTAAACAAAAATTTCATAATGTCTTTATAGGCTGGGACATTTTGTGGGTATTCAAAATTGCCTATGACATTATTGGTTTTAAATTCAACATTAGTAAGATCCCCTGCCCACTATTGTGCATACTGAAGAGATTGAGTTCTTGCCATTTCCATTTGAAATAGTTTTTAGGGTTTTGAAAAAAAACTTGACAAGAACAGTCAAAAGAATTTTTGAATCTCTTAAGTTTTGATGAAAAATCTTTTGTAAATGTTTACAATGAAGATTTTTCTGAAAGAGGTTTGAAGAACACAATGATTTACGGGTTTGAAAGAGATTTTGTGAGTTTTGTTTGCGTAAATTAATTGTGTGTGTTTTAATATTTATGATGTGGGTATTTATAGAGTGGTGAGAGGGTGGTTTTGCATAAGCGTGGATATGTAAAGATGGTTTTGAAAACGCTTGAAATTCCACATTTAATGCCACCCACCGCTACCCGCAAAGAAAATCCGTATTCGAGGAATTGCGGGCGCAAGAAAAGTGCACTTTTAAAGAATAAAATATCCATAGGATATTTTATGTGAGAGAAGGCATTTAATGCCAAGTGGGATGAGGTAAGTGAGGAGACCCCCGACAAGAAGACATATATTCCTATATTAAATTGGCATAGTTACCAACCTAGGACATTTAAGTAAGCGATACTTGGATCATTTAGTTACTCATTCAATGCTCAATATCAATCGTCGGGGTCCCCGAATGAGTCTTACTCATTCGGTGAGAGGATGTTATGTGGGTTTCGTCGGGGAGGAGGAACCATTTCGAGAACTTATCGAGATTGGTTTTCGGATGCCCGACATTCAATGTCAAGCATTCCCAATTCAACTTTTCTCTCAAGGTAGGTTCATCCAAGGGTTTGGTGAAGATATCGCAAGTTGATATTGATGAGGATGAAATGAAGTTCTATGTCTCCTTTCATTATGTGATCCCCGATGAAGTGATATCGATATCAATGTGTTTGGTTCTTTGGTGGAGGACAAGGTTGTTGGAGATTGCAATAGCATCGGTGTTATCACGGAAGATGGGTACCATTTTGTAATGGATGTCATAGTCACCGAGTTGACTTTTCATCCATAATACATTGGCACAACATCCTGCAGTAGCTACATACTAAACCTGTCAAGACATAGCCACCGATTATTGCTTTTAGCACTCCAACAAACCGACTTTCCTCCAAGAAATTGACAGACCCCGAGGTACTTTTCCGTCCATGTTCTGACCAAGATAATCGAGTCGAATACCCTTTGAGGTCAAACCCCGAGCACTTTGGATAGTAAAGTCCAAGGCTTGGAGTTCCCTTTAGGTATCCGAGAATTCTCTTGGGCTGCGGTGAGATGGGATTCTTTAGGATTAGGCGATATCTTGCTATTAGATGCATCGAGAATTGGATGTCCGGTCTAGAAGCGATTAGATACATCGGTGAGCCTACAATCCTCCGAAATGAGTTTGATTGGTCGATTTGCCGGTGAGATCGGGTCCAAGGTTGTTAGGAGGGACCATTGGAGTTTTCACTGAGGCACAATCAGATATCTCACATTTCTTCAAGAGATTTCTGGTGTATTTCTCTTGACTGATAGATATTCCTTTATTAGTTTGCTTGATTTGTAATCCAAGGAAGTATGTGAGTTCACCCATCATGCTCATTTCAAACTTCTTTGTCATCAGTTTTTCAAACTGTTTGCAAAGTTTGTAGTTTGTTGAGCCAAAGATGATGTTATCAACATACACTTGGACCAGTATCACATCCTGTTGTGTTCTATAGACAAATAGTGTGTTGTCTATCTTTCCTCTGACAAACTTGTTTTGTATGAGGAAGGCTGAGAGAGTTTCATACCATGCCCTGGGAGCTTGTTTAAGTCCATAAAGGGCTTTGTCAAGCTTTGAGACATAGTCGTGGAATTCACTACTCTCAAAGCCCGGAGGTTGCCGAACATACACATCTTCCTTGAGATCACCATTTAAGAATGCACTTTTAACATCCATTTGGTAGACCACGAAGTTCATGTATGTTGCATATGCAAGGAAGATCTGATGGCTTCCATTCTTGCAACATGAGCAAATGTCTCATCATAGTCAATGCCTTCTTGTTGTTGTAACCTTTGGCTACGAGTCTGCTTTGTTTTTAATGCGGTGCCGTTTTCATCGCTTTATTTTCGAAACCCACGTCATTCCTATGACTACTACATCATGAGGACATTTGATCAAGGTCATGACCTTGTTTTTATCAAACTCATTGCGATTCTTCATGCATAGCCCGAACCCACTTGGGTGTTTTAGAGCCTCGGTGACACTTTTGGGTTCTATATCCGATAGGTAATCAAGATATAGACATTCATTGGTCAAGCTGCAGTTAAATTAGCGACCATGCTTCTAGTGAGCATGCCCTAGTGGGTTCACCAATGATGTTTACAAGCTCAATGTCCCGAGATTTTGTCCACTTACTTTGTGGTCTAGGATCCGAACTTGAGGAGGTCACCTGGAGACTCAAGAGTGAGTTCGTACATTAGCCACGGGATCATTAAGAACATTTGTTGAGATGTCTTGTTCAGTTGGGTTTCATGAATCACAGTGCACGATCATTTGGATCGATGTTGCCTATCCCAAAGCAGGACGGTTGATTATCAATGAATTCACCGATAGTAGATTGGGGTAGGTTGTGAGGCAAGACATAATATGAGATGTCGAGATCGACTTGATATGAGGAATTGATTTGATGTTGAACTCATCGGAGGATATCTTGATGAGTCATCAATTCCTATGTCCACCATCGAGGTATTGGTGAACGATGCTTTCGAACTTTCATCAAAGGTGACATGAAAGGTTTCCTCAACTTGTTGTCTTCTCGTGTTGAACACCACAAGGCTTTGGAGATCGATGAAGTAGCCTAAGAATATCCATCATCGCCTTTTGCATCAAATTTGCCTAGGTGATCCTTGTGGTTATGAATAAACACATGACACCCAAACACATGAAAGTAGGCGATGTCGAAGTCTACCTTTGAAAGTCTCATATGGGGTTTTATTATGTCTTTTGACAATGATTGACTGTTTGAGTGTAACAGCGCTTTGATCGCTTCATCCGTAAATGCTTTGAGAGGGTGAGCCATTTAACATGGTTCTTGTTGCCTCAATGAGAGTTCTGCTTTTCCTTCAAAGAACCCCATTTTGTTTAGGGGTATAAGGAGATGAGAAATTTTGAGAAATTCCTTTTCATCACGAAGCTTTCAAGCTCTTGATTTCGAACTCGGCCCATTGTCGATTCGATTTGTTTAACAAGAATGTCATTCGGTTTTCAATTTTTCCGATAAATGACATTATTGTATCATTTGCTCGACTCTTTTGGAAAGAAAATATACCCAAGTGTATCTTGAAAACTCATCAACAATGACAAATGTATACTTCTCATCTTTGGATTGATCTAGGGGTGACAGTCCAAAGAGATCCATATGCGAAGGTGAAGGCGCTTTTGATGGAGAAATTTTGTTTGGTTTTGAAAGATGCTCGTGGTGTTTACCTTTTCACGAGCGAGCATGGTTTGTCTTTTGCAAAACCGGTGATGGTAGACCAAGGACCTTGTTTTGTTTTGCCGGGTTGTTGATATTTTTGAAGTTCAGTGAGAGAGTCTCTTGTGCCACACGGTTGATAGACTCGGTGGCTTTGGCAAAGAGACAGTTCCATCTTGAGAAAGAGTAGACATGTCTAAGATATAAACATCATCTCTTCTAGAGCTATCAAAACAACTTCTTTATTGGCATTGAAAATGGTACCTTGTTTGTCATTGAATTGCACAATGTACTTAGCATCACATAGTTGATCGACACTTATGAGATTGTATTTGAGACCATTGACGAAGCAATTATAGAAAACTATTCCATTGCGCCATTGAACCATAACCTTGATGGGACATGATGAGTTATCACCAAATACTACCTGGGTCCTGGTTCCTTTACATACTTGTGCAGATACTCCTTCACACCGGTCATGCTTCGAGCAACCACCGCCTAGATGCCAAATAGGCTCTCGGCGTGTCTCGCACAAGTAGTAAACCGAATTAGTTTCTTAGTGACCCACTTGCTAGTGGGCTTGGGTCTCAAGGTCTCTTTGAATTTTGCAATCGACTCATGGTCGGTGGTTGAGTGCATTGTGCTACCACGTGTTTTGCATTTAGAGATTGAGGAAGACTCGGTGATTTTGGGTTGTTTTGTACTTCTCCTTGCATGAATGACCTTGTCATGTTGGGATGTCTCGTGAGTGGATTTCCACATATATCACAAAGATGTGTTCATGAGATAGTCATCCCGATGATGATCATTAAACCCACATTGAGGCAAAGAGGAAAAGGTTTTGCTCTATTCTTGAGAGTTGTTTTGGAGGATGAAGCGATCGATGACTAACTTTGGTATAGTTTGCTTTATCGTGAGCTTACATACCGTAAGTGGTATGCGCTCGTGATCATCCAAATTGCGATCATACAATAAAGGATTCTATAGCGGTTGTCGTGGTATGACTAGTGTAATGACACACTCACACTTCGCTGGGTTTGTTGGTGGATTTTGATTTTGATGAGCTAGATGAGGTCGACTTAGTTTCCTTGATTGAATCGGGGCTTTTTCGATGGAATCCATCTTTTCGCCGCCTTCCTCACAAGCTCGATGAAGTTCTTGAATTTGGTCGCCTTCGGTGGCACAGAGGATGTTGAAGTCTCGGAGGAGTAGACTCTTGTTGGATTTGTTTTGTTTGTCTTTGCAGGATGGTTCTACCAAGCTCGGACCTTTCTTTTGGTGAGTGAGGATTGAATTTTAGAGGAGTAAGCTCGAGCTTGGATCAAGACTCAAGAGGTTTCGGGGGTGGAAGCGGTGTTTGAGATTTTGCTTGCACTCGGAGATGTGTTCAAGAACACCGGGCACATCGAGGAGTCCTAGCATGCTCTTAAGATCTTGGCTCTCGTGCTCAAGAATCCTTACGTAATCGAAATTTGAAGCTTACTCGTGATTAGCTCGCTCAATCCAATCACCGGAATTTGGAGTTGTCGAGATATTGGTAATCATACCACCGACACAAATGGTTTTGAACTTTGGTCTTTGTTGCGAGATTCGTGGAGATGATCTTCACCTATGACTCTCTTTTTGCTACTAGGGCACCCACAACATCAAAGACCCAGGATTCTTAGCAATTCAACTATCAAGAATATCTTGTACCTTTTAAGTTCATCTTGAAGAGCACGATTTCTCTTAACTAGTTCATTTTGAATTTGCAAAGTGATGACCTCAAGCTTGGCTTGTTTTAAAATAAGCGTTCATCTCTACACTTGTTTAATTCAAAACTTAGCTTGTTGTATTTTGAAAAAGATTTAATCTTTGCTCTTCTACGAACTTAAGGTCAAGATTAAGATAATTCATATAAGATCGCCAATCGTAGTCATCATCCATAGAAAGTAAGATGTTTACCTTCTTCATTGTGATGTTGACCCATTCCCTGATTCTTCCCAACGACTAGCTTGTCCTCTTCGAGAGGGCCATCGATCAATCGACATGCACCATTTCATCATCGATGATACCGGCTCTTCATCCCGCCAAAGGTTTTAGCAACGAGGCCTTTGTTTTACCCCGCATGTATTTAACACCGGTTGTCTCGAGGGTGGCCTCAAGCAATGCAAGCTTAGCTTTTGCTTTCTTATACTTGGTTTCATAATCAACGCCTTTGTTTTGATCGATTTGCTTTGAAAATTTTGATGAGACCGAAAGATTTTGGTTGAAATTTGCTAAAGCTCGAAACCGGTTTGACCTCGATGGTTTGTAAGAGGGTTCGAAATTGTTTTTGAAAAGCGTCTTTTGCAAATGACCCTTTTGTGACACTTAAAACATTCGGTGTCTTCATTAGCTTTAGCGTTTGAAAACTTTTGTTTCTTCGAATAAACCTTTTGAGTTAGCGAGAGTGCTCTTTCCGAAACTCAATATTTAAATCGTTCAGTACTCCTCGCTTGTCCCTCATCGCCTCATCATCGAGTTTTCCGAAAATCTTGAATCACATTGTTAGAATAAAAAGCGGTTGACCATTGGATTAGAAATGGTTGTTAGGGACTTCTTGACTTCACGGGATTTTTTCAAGTCGGTATCGCCTATTGATGAGGTTTTCCTCATAGACAAATTCTCATAAATTTCGTGAAGCTCAAGATTACGAATGTGGTTAGCATTCCTTAGTCCCGAGAGAAATTCAACCATTTCTCGGGAAGACATTTACAAAATCAACGTTGATTTCATGTTTGGACAATTTTACACCATCATTTGAAAGTTCATTTAACAAAGTTTTGTACCGTGTAAGTTTGAGACGAGTTTCGAGTCCTTAGCCTCAAGGTATTATACTCAAGTTTCGTGTCCATTATCCTGTTTTCCTTGGTATCGATGGACCTTCATGACTATGGACCAGTCTTCCTGTGTTTGCTTAGCTTTACTACGATTAATAACCGACTTCATGGTATCATCGGGAGACAAGATATGATGATACTCTTGAGTCTTTGGTCTGGTTGACCACTCTTCTTTCATCCCGAGTCCATCGAGCTTGTGTTTAGGCAAACCTTCATTTTTTTGAGACGAATGGACCTTCATTAATACATTTTATGTAGTAAGGTTCCATTCGGTCAAATAGCAAAGCATTCGCTTTTTCCATTTGTTGAATTTGCCAACTTCAAGTCGAGGGCATTAGTCGATAAGCTCCACCCTTTTGTCGACTAGTTGGGGTACATCAAAATCACCATTTAGGATCCTAATTTAAAAACTTTTAGAGCGGCCTAAAAATGAGTTTTATAATTAGCCTTGCTCGATACCACTTGTTGTTCCCTGCTCACTATCGTTTAAAAACAATTAAGTACTTAAAACAATTTAACGTTGAACAATGACCTGAAATTAAAGCAAGTAAAACACACAAAGTAATTTTCAACATCATATTCTTTATTAGAAATTAATAAAAAGTATCGTTACCCAAGTACTCATGAATAGTACTTGGGATTGAAATGACAAAGTTTGGTGAATCCTCTCTAAGCTCGGGCTAAGTCCGAGCACAACTCTTAGAGCCCACCGAGCTATCTCAGAACTAAGTTGTATTTGGAGGAGTGAAAAGATGGCTCATGCGTGTATGTGTGTTTTACAATTCACAAGCTTAATCTCTTCACTCCATCTCTTATGCTATTTATACATGTATGATATTTGACTCTTTCCTAAGTGACAAACCGACATCATATAGAAGACAAAATCTCGATGTATTTTGTCTCATTATAAAGACTATTCTAGGTAAGAGACAAGACTTCTTTCCTAAGTTCGGTGATGACACCGAGCCCGATCTTTTGCTATTGATACGCTTACGCAGCTGCGTTCGGGGTCAAAGAAACTTCCTTTCGTCGAGCAAGTTTTTCAACACCCCAGCAAAGTGAACCTAATCGTTGTAGTGTAGTATTAGGGTAAGCCACGGCATCGATATCGTTCTCTAGGGAATAGGAATGCTAGTGAGAAGTTACTACGCTAAGGTTAAGGTTGAGGAAGATTATTTTTATCTTTTTATGTTTTTAGGAAATTGAAAGGTACGAATCTCGGGTATTGGATTTGGGGGTTGGTATTTCACCGATTACTCTACTATTATCTAATTATCTAAACTAAGGTGGTGGTAGTCTATGTCTAATTAATGTGTGCTCGTATGATAGTTTAAATATGTGTTTACTTAGGTTTTATTACTCCTTAATTATCTCCTATTGATGGTTGAGTTGTCACGTCCTTATTCTTAGTTGCGTTGTGTGTCTAAAGTTGTAGGGTATCGTTTCTCCTAACTCTTTGAACTTACCAAAGGGTCTCGCCTACAAAACCCACTAGGATAATAAACTCTTACTCTAAGGCACTCGTTGGATGGTTTAGCTTACAACTACTCGGTAATTATATTCTAAGGTTCACAAAGATGAATCAAGCATTAAGTACACAACGAATGACCTATCGCATTACTAGATCATTAATCAACTAAGATAAGAAACAACCAATCAATATTCAATAATTAAGTTTCATACTCCTAAGCAAACACACAAATAAATTAGCGGGACATGGAGAACATGCAAGCATACACACAAATAATCAAAGACATAATTGAATTGATGAAGTAAATACTTATCTTGATGTAAGATAGGGTTTGGAACCCTAAAATCTGTATAAGACACCCTTGGTTCGGTTTTAGGTTTTACTCCAAAAGACTCTCCTAAACCGAAAAATTCGGATTCTATATATAATATTACATATGCGACGGCCACCTTATGTTTTGTGGACGCCGTGTCGCCGTCATTAGGGTTTCGTCTTGGCCACGTTAACCTTGCGACGGCGTCACCTTATGTCCGTGACGCCGTCCTCTGACTTTCGACGTCGTCTGGGTTGCATCTAGGCCGCCCGAGTAGCGACGACCTACTCTTTTAAAGCCCGACGTCGTCACTTGAAAATAGGGTTTTGGCTTCAGATCGTCACAAAATCCTCCGACGGCGTCCGCAGATAAGCGATGACGCCGCCGCCTGCTTTCAAGAGCTTTGAGTGTCTCGATTCGACTTTGGCCATTTTCTTCAGATATTCGCGCCTTTTCGTCCAAATAAGTGTCATTCCAAAGATTTTGCCTTCAAGAGACCTAAAAGTGAAAAGGAACGATATTAAGCAATAACGGATACAAAAGTGATCAAATAAGGGTTAAACGACCCTCAAAATGGTACCTTTTAAAACCTTATCGCCTATTCAGGGAAAGTTGACTTTGGTTGATAGGTACTTGCCTTATCCGATTCAAACTTATCCCGCCATGTCCCGCTCTTTCTTCGCCTTTACATCCTTCGCCTTCTACTTGGTTTGTCTTGATGTAAGTAGTTGGAGAGAGTCTTAGGATTCAGTGAGTTATTGTCATCACCACCGAATCCATCATCTTCTTCTTGACTCGCCTTCACCCTTTAAGTTCCGCCATCGAGGTGGAGACTTCTTCTTCGCCTCATACCGAGTATCCTCGAAGATGACTCACCGAGAGACTATGCACTCAAGTGACCGTTAGTGTTAACGGACTAAACACGGGCTATTTTCTATTCAAATCCTAGATTAAGGGTTTGGGTATTTATCGAACCCAACAGAATCATGGGTTAAAAAATAATTGATTCATTACTAGAACGACATATTATATTTTTTAAGTTAAATTCGGTCTTCTTTAAAATTAAAATTCTAGCACCGGCTCTCAAAACAATAAATGTGTTAGAGAGGATGTGTAGTGCCCTAATCACATGTTATAGGGCATTTTGGTGACCTATGCCACGGGTATGGCATGCAAAACTGCACCATGGTTGGTGTTATTCGTCCTCATCGCCAGAAGATGGGGAGCGTTTTTTTTTTTTAATTATTATTTTTGTGAGTGAGTGATTGTGGTGTGTTATGAGACACACATGCGCTTATAAATAATAGCTGAAGAAAGTGTTTTAGTCAAAGTCACACGGGACGCGGTTCGCTTCGGTACGGGAACACGAAACGGGAACGCGGTTCGCTAGGTCCCTAAAATTTGGTACGAGGGAGGGTAGGCTCATTTCGGAACGCTACGATTCGCTTTGGTACGATGTACCATAAAATTTGGTACGATGTACCCGATTTGGTACAATGTACCATATTAATAATAATATTATAATTCTAAATTAGTATATAAGCCAAATATCCATGTGATATTATCAATACTCAAAAAGATTGTTTAGGAGAGATCTGTGAATGTTTGAATTCTGAAACACATTCTCAAAAGATCAGATTATCAGATGATCATAAACAATACATACCACATTAGATACTAAAATCGTTTAAGTTTAATATGAGTGGGTAATTAAATAATTGTACCTTGGGAGTATATGTACAATGAGTGGATGTAAAATTTAGTTGACTAATGGTTTAAGTTTAATATGAATGGGTAATTAACTGTACCGGTTCACTTTGGTACGCCGTACCGGTTCACTTTGGTACGTCGTACCGTTTCACTTTGGTACGCTGTAACGATCCATTTTGGTACGTCGAACCAATAGACTTGGGTACGCTGATTGATGTTGTTTGGGAACGCCGAATATAGCGATCCAGATCGCGATCCCGAGCGATCCGAGTCGCGATCGTACCGCGTTTGGGTACGAACGATCCGAAACGCGAAACGCGGCTTAGTCAGCGTTTCCTGTGACTTTGGTTTTAGTTATAATGGTGTTATTGGGTGTGTGTTGAGATGTATGAGTGCACCTAACTCTCTTATACTTAACCTCCATCAAAGTGATATAGTTCAAATGCATCTGATACACTTCGTAAGAAGTTTAAGATCCAATCTCAATAGTTATATACTTTTGGAAAAGAAACAAAAACAGTCGCAAGGCATCTCGATTAAAATGTTTATATCTGATTTATAGACTCGTTTAACGGGAAGTGATCTAGTGAAAAGAAAAACGTTACTCGAATCAAAGACGAGAGGAAGTGAGTAAAAAGAAAGGATAAATGGAGGAAGATGACTATCTAAAGCCGATAGTCTAGTAGGTCCTTGTAAGGCGAGTGAAAGGAACTGACTTGGCCGATAAATAAAAAAAATGATTTTTAGCAACATATTTTAAATAAGAGAAAGATTTTTAAAATGAGATGCATATATTTTTATAGGCACATCAAGGTTATAAATAGCGTGAGGCATGACCAAGCCTCACTCCTTATCGCTATAACGATCATAGCGTTTTCTAAAGTTTTACTTAAAGCGACACAAAATATAAAAATATTTATAAATTTATATATTATATATTATATCATATTTTATATATATCGAGTTTATAAAAGTGTTATATATAAAGAATCACGTAGTAAATTAAAAAACTATCATTCCATTTAATCATCTTATTATTAAAATATATATATACACACACACACACATATATATATATATATATATATATCTTTTTCATCGGAATTAAATTCAAAAAAGAAGTTATGTCTAGCGTCTTTTCACATCTTATCTCACGCCACACCTAAAGCCGACGTTTTAATTTATTACGCAACGTGAAAATCACGCCACACGCATTAGCGCCGCCGTAGGCACTTTTTAACACCCTAAAATACATATAAAATGTGGTTTTCACCATATTCTCCCCCTACTCATTTTAATATTGGCCTCATTTGATCTAACTCCTCGTCTGGCTCTACATATCCGGATAACTTGTTTTTATTCAAGTGTACTATTTGACTCATGAAGATTCACGTAAACAATCAAGCACCATTAAATAATTCAGGTAACACGGCCACCACATTTTAAAAAAAAACGCAAAAAAAGCCTCATACATTTCCTTCCACATGACACCATATTTTCCACGTGTCACCACATCTTCACCACGTCAACCAGATAGATAAACACTCTTTCAAACCGGGCCCCACCCATCCATGTGGGTCCCACCTTCTCTTCACCGGGACGACAAGAATCGTCATCGCTTTTATTTTATAAAAAAAACACACACACTCCACGTTTCTCGCATATACACTTTCTCTCGCCCTCTCTCTAAAAAAACCCAAACACTTTCTCTCTCTAGAATCTGATCACTTTTAAGGGGTTTCAGTTGAAACTGGATCTGGGTTTTGATGGTGGTGTGATTTAACCCAGACCCTTTAAATTTTATAAAATCTTGTTGAGAATTAAAGGATTTATAAATGATTCAACGCTTTGTTGATAACTTCCTTGCTGTTACAAAAGAGTAAGTTTATTTGTTAAATTTTGTGTTTTTATTTGTGGGTTTGTGATGTTATACTCATCTGTGTAAGTTTTTAGTGTTTGATTGTTCAATTTGTATGATTATTTGATGAAATTAGCCAATTAGGGTTTAGGAACAACTAATTTAGTTATGTAAGGATTTAGATTGTGATTTTAGAATTAGTGATTGGAATTATGGAATTAATTGTAGGATGATCATGTCACTATCAGAGAACAAGGTGTGGTAACTGGTAAGTGCCTGATTTTACTCCTATAATAGAGTCGTATAAGTGTATAACTTAACCCTAAAATTGGCCTAACAAGCAAAAATACTAGCACACAAATTTTGAAAGAAAGAAAAAAAAAGGGATAACCGACGCCTGAGCCTATAATGTGGACGGGGTGTGGTGGCTATAGGTGCCATAATGGTCATATAATGTTGCCATACCGTGCATGTTTTGTCTTATGATTGTGAATTTTATGCATTTTGAGATTTTAGTGAAGATATATATTGTATTATTCATGTGAAAATGATCACTTATGAGTCGTTGTGAATATATGCTTCAAAATTATGGGTTTGAAGTTGTGAGGAGTGAATACTTTAATTAGTTTACGGTAAGCATGAAATAAATTGTTGCATGACGCGGCTTGATGCCCACTTAAAACTACATTCCATAATATGATTCAAAATTGTTAAATTTTAAAAAGTGATTATTTTGCGGTTTTTTCTTGTGTATGCTGATTTTGTATTTTAGGGTTGTCCTAATGATTTGCTGTATTATTTAGGTCTGTGAAGACAATTACATATGAGTCCTTCAATATTTTTTTGCGGCTGATAAATGGAATATCAGCAATGTTGTTGGCTATAATGCCTGGAAAGACTAATATGCTTGAAGGGATACATGGTTGGGAACTCAGACCGTCTTTTCGTGGACCCCGGCTTCCTCGTTGGATGGAGAAGTAAGTTTTTTTGTATGCCGACTTGAGATGTGTTGTTTAAATTTGGGATAAGAGTAAGTTATGAAAAAGCATTTTGTTTCCATATTTGATTTAACAGTCCATTTGTTTTTTAGTCTAGTTGTTTTGTCATGTGGTGATGTTTTTGTATCTGTCTGCTGATGTTGGTGTTGTACTTGTCATTAGCGTATTCGTCGACGTGAATATCACATCATTAATGTC
This sequence comes from Chrysanthemum lavandulifolium, assembly GCA_022545495.1. Taxonomy (NCBI): domain Eukaryota; kingdom Viridiplantae; phylum Streptophyta; class Magnoliopsida; order Asterales; family Asteraceae; genus Chrysanthemum; species Chrysanthemum lavandulifolium. The sequence goes on from CM040244.1 coordinate 217,279,088, forward strand.
CACCTCTTAAGTTCGTATTGCTATATATAAACCAGATTTTGTTTTGTAAGTTAGCAATAATTCGTGACGTCTTTTCAACTTTCTGAACTTTGACTTTTTTGTTGGAATTTCGTTTTCCCCCCTAGTTCTTGTAGTATCGAATAGTAGTCGGAATATCTGGGACATGATCTTACTTGGATGATTGAGGTTATTACGGAGGCTAGGGGTTTGGCCTCAAAGGAAACATAGGAGACACAAATAAATGATTTTTGGTATAATGGCAATTTCACATATAATATATTAATAATTAAAAAACATATACCAGTTCTCATCAAATAAATAAATAACTTAAACTAAAGTTGTAATAAAAACCATACGTGAATGTGAATCTACTTAAAATTAAAAATTGAATTGATAGCTTTTTAGACTGTCTTACTTGTTTTGCAAATAAACTATCCTTATAAAAATGCAAAAGCAAGTGAAAGTGCAGTTTGCAAGCATGAGCGATTGTGGTTAAGAAAATGCGAAGTATGATAAAAATCTGCTTCTAAGTTGTCAATTGAAATAAGTAATGAAAGGTCATGGTTATGTTTTTGGCATTTACATTCCTGTGTTTGTTCCCTCTTATAGTTTTTGCATTGTGAATTGTTCACTATAAGATCTTTCTACTCATTCTTATCACTGACACGCACTTCATCTTTTTGACAGTGGGGTGTCCTCCTTTAACCAGTTTGTCCACGAATTATCCGTGGAATCTGATTCTGCATCAAGTGTAGATTATTCATCTGGAGAAGATGTAGACGGTGATGAATATGATGACGATGATGATTACATATGTCCTGCATCTCCGTCATCACAAAGTTCTCGATACTCCAGAGCAAGCAGCTACAGCAAGCGTAAAAAGAACTGGATACGCCGTATATATTGTATAGTCATGTGGCTACTTCTTCCTGCAAGGCTAATGCTTGGGATTCCATATTATCTGTATAGCATGTTATCTAGCAAAGATATGCAGGAACCCGCTAGCAGTGATGGAAGTCTGCAGACATCACAGGTGCATGCTGGCAGGAAAGGATTGGATCATTTTGTTCAAAGGGCTACTGACAGAAGACGTGGGGTTATAGAGGTTTGCTTTTATTTTAATTCTAACTAATAGCTACAGGGTGGCCAAATGGGTGCATTTACACTTCTGTTCTTTCTTTTAAACAGTTAGTGTGTCGAATATGGTTACAGAAGTTCTACTTGTTCTTCCGTTGTAGAATTATAATCACATTTATTCAAATTTGTTTCAAAAATTGTTGTCCATCTTCAGAATTAAATACCCATAATTTGCTAGTTTCTCACTTCAGTCTTACCTATCAAATTTTGCAAGTTTTTATAATTATGCTAACTAATTAATAAATGTTTTACCCAAATGCACGTATGTTAAATAATTTGGTGTAGAGGGAGTATTTTAGTAACAAATGAAGCGATGTGATGTTATTCTGTAAATTATAATAATTGGACGACTTATAACCCATTGGATCTGTTCTCTTTTAACCCGCGGAAAGAAAATCATTAAATATAATTGGAATCGGCCCATTTATAATTAGATGGGTTGAAATTGCCACATCTACTTTGCTAGCATAATTTATGAAAAAGGTAGTGTTCTAGCCTCACAACTTCACATCTATTTAATACATTTTTGTTAATTTCAGGATCTTCATCTTGGAATGGAGATTTGCATAGAAACCGTATTTGATGGTATTCACAAGGTAACATCTTGTCTTCTCTCACCCATGAACACTCTGAGGACGGTACTGAGGTGGTCTTCTCCTGGTTTTATGGGAGATGCTCACTCTGATGATCCAACTGCCTCTGTTGCCACCTCCACTTTGGGGGAGGATTATGTTGCCACCGCCACTTTGGGGGAGGATGATCCGACTCCGACAGAAAGGAAAACTAGATTAAATAATTCACTAAATACAGATGGCAGGACTTGTGAAGATGTCATCACAGAGCTCGGGTAAGACCTTATTAATTTTTTCATTTGTTTTAGTAGTTCTTTTAAAATATGATAAATTAAAAACGTATTAGTTATTTGTATTTCTGATCCTCTAGGCATGAGGTAATAAATGGAAAATTTGGAGTAATGAAAACAGAGTTCAGCGTAATTCAAATTGAATGCAACAGTGTGGTTCTTGGACTATTAAGCTTCTAATAATTATAACAGAATATCAGTGGCATTGGCTTTGGTCTATACCTTTCTTTAAAACCTATATTACTGAGCGTATTTTAGATAATTGATTAGTCTCGGGAATCTCATATTGGGTCATTGGGAGCATCATTAGTGTTCTTAAAATGTATGCCACATACTTAAAAACATTACTTTTCAGGTATCCTTATGAAGCTATCAAAGTAGTTACTGCTGATGGATATGTTCTTCTTTTGGAACGAATTCCGAGGTATAAATTTATTTATGTATATTTAATTTGTAAATTTACATATCGTACTGAGAATTTTATCTTGAGTAATGATTCTCTTTTGTTGATGCAGACGTGATGCAAGAAAGGTAGTTTATCTACAACATGGAGTTTTCGATTCATCTATGGGGTAAGTTGTATCTTCTTGTTATCTGTTACACAATGGAACTAGATTACTAGAAAAATTCACATTTGGAAGGTTAATGGTATATATCTTTAATAGTATCTGTGATCTTGAACAAGTAGATTGTTAAATAGTCGTTTTTTCTTCCTCTGATAATATAGGGATATAATCATTGAACTTTCCTCAAAGATCACAGCTTTAGTAACTAGATCCAAACAAACTTCTCTTTTTGAAACAAAGCAAAGAAAACGTTATTCCCATATAAAATTGACTCCAAAATGCCTATTGTGAAGTTTTGTAATGGTGATTAAGAAAATCTACTTAAAAGAAATAAGGCAAGAGCACAATCATTCACATTAACCAGTTTTTATTAACATGTTGCCTATTTTTATATATTAATACATATTAATAGGTTATATGTTACTCAATGGACCTTTTTTTTATGCTTGGTGACAGATATTTTTAAATGCAAAAGTTATAAAAAGGTCTTGCAAAAATCCTTAGAAGTATGAAAATATAATATTTGCCATATTAGAACAAGAATATGCAGCTATGCGTAATTTATATGCTCTCAATATGATATTTTTTAATGTTAACTATATATTTCTTGAACTATCTTTCAGTTGGGTGTCTAACGGAGTTGTCGGCTCTCCAGCTTTTGCAGCTTTTGATCAAGGTTTGCATTTTATTCTTTCACCACCCGTCATATTTTATTGCATACAATTTATTTTGATAGCCTGTTATCTGTTTTCTTCTTTCAGGATATGATGTTTACCTTGGTAATTTTCGTGGTCTAGTTTCAAGAGAACATGTTAACAAGAATATATCATCACGAGAGTAAGTTCCTTTCATCCATTTTCATGTATATTAAACTAATATGAAGAGATTTATGAATTTTGTTGTTTAATTTCTAGTTACTGGCGTTACTCCATCAATGAGAATGGGATCGAAGATATACCAGCAATGATAGATAAGATTCACGAAGTAAAAACATCAGAGTTAAAATCTCTCTCAGAACCCGAAACAGAGGATATAAACACCGAACAACCTTATAAACTATGTGCCATCTGTCACAGCTTAGGTGGAGCTGCAATCCTAATGTACATCATCACGCGGCGCATAGAACAAAAGCCTCATCGAATCTCACGGCTAATCCTTTTATCGCCAGCTGGCTTCCACCATGACTCAACATTGGTTTTAACATCACTTGAATACCTACTCCTTTGGTTTGCACCCATTTTACAATATTTCGTCCCCGCTTTCTACGTACCCACAAGATTTTTCCGCATGCTGCTTAACAAATTAGCTCGTGATTTCCATAATTACCCTGCGGTTGGCGGGGTGGTCCAAACCCTAATTGGTTATTTGTTAGGTGGCGATAGTTCCAATTGGGTCGGTGTTATGGGTTTACCTCACTACAACATGAACGATATGCCGGGTGTTTCATTCGGGATTGCACTTCATTTGGCTCAAATGAAACATGCACGGAGGTTTCGAATGTTTGACTATGGAAGTCCTTCGGCTAACATGCAAAGGTACGGCTCACCAGAACCTTTGGATTTGGGGGAATATTATGGGCTCATTGATATTCCTGTGGACGTTGTTGCGGGGAAGAAAGATAGGGTGATTCGTCCATCAATGGTGAGAAAACATTATAGGTTAATGAGAGACGCTGGTGTCGATGCATCGTATAATGAATTTGAGTATGCTCATTTGGATTTTACATTTTCCCACCGTGAAGAACTTATGGGTTATGTAATGTCTCGTTTGCTACTTGTGGTACCGAATGCAAAGCATAAAGGGTTGAGATTGAAGAAGAAAGATGGTGAGGTGATTGCTAAGCATGAGGTCAGTTCTTGATCCTGTTTATAAGATGAGAGATCGAGTGTAGGAAATGCAAAAAAGATCGCCATTCTGTGTAAGCTGTAATGGTCGTGTATCTAGAAGTTAGAGATGGTTGTGTGTATATATCATGTCAAGTTCTCCCTTACCTCTTTTTAGTACAAGTAAGGCTGGGTTTGTGAAATGTGAATTTTATAGTACTATATGAAGATAATGTCCTATTATCTCGTATAGTTTAGAGAAAATCCCATGATGTTGTAAGTTATAGACAAAATATATCTTGACGTTGATATCATAGAAATGTACTTCATTCTCCTTTTCAGTTTTATCATTACTTTTGGGCAGTATTTTTGTTAATCATACAACACTTTTAATGCTCGTCTGTTTACACTTGAGCATCCAAAACTTACTGAAACCATGGATGTAGATTGGTTAATCGAAGATGCTTTTCCTGCAGTTAGGTCAGTCAAAGATGGTTTTGGTTTATTGATGTAAGGTACCCTACTCCCAGGCTAGCCGGAAAAATGGTTTTGCCTCGATGACATAATTTGGAACCTGTTTTTACACCAGCAAAAGCTAGTGTTGTCTGTAGGATGTTAGGTGACTCTGCTTCTATGCTTGTTGAAAGGCACCTTTGGTTCTAATAAATGACCATACCACTTTAAGAATCGTGAAAACAGGGTTTTTGGTTTAATATCATTAGGCGACCTGTGACCTGCTTCTAGGTTAGTGAAAGGTTCTATGGTAGTTTGAAGGCGTTTTGGGTTTTAAGGTCAGAAGGGTCCCTGCTTATAGGCTTGGGCAGAAGGTGAGTTTGGTTTAGTTACAATGGTTCTGCAAGTTGTTTGTTTATACACGGCAGTGTGGTTCGCCAAGTTCGTGCTGCATGACAAGATAGTGTGGTCCTAGTGAGCCATATGTAGGATTTGATTCAGTGCGTTAAGTGATCCTGTGTGAGCATAATTGTTAAAAATAAAATAAAGCGGAAATAACATGTAACATTCCCAGTTTCTTATTACCAATCTGAAACTACATATCCATAAGTACTTTAGACACTACTTGAGATTATGGATAACAAACTAACATAAGAAAAACATCGGCCGAAGTCCAGACCCTATTCCATCAGATATGGTATCAAAGTTTAGCTTTGCTGGTTCATACAACTGATGGAGCCAAGCCAACTCTGCATCAACCAAATTAAGCTAAGCCATATGCTTTCTCTTTCTCTTCCTGGACACTCGGTGAATGTCGTTTGAATAACATGCAATCTGTGATGGAAGGTCCTCTTGATTTGTAGGTAAGGTATCGTTCGTTTCCATCTGTGTGCTAGAAAGGATACTTGTCGAGCTGCTAGCAAAATTCGGCGCCACCTCTACAGCAGGCAACATGTCCTGAAAAGTAAAATTTAAATCTGTAAGTGATCGATATAGCAAAAATTAAGTTGCACCCATAGCTTGTGAAATTTAGTTTCACCATTTCTTCGATCTCTGGAGTGTTCTGTGTTCTTGAGCTCTCCCCAACTTCAAAGTGGCAAGTTGACCTTTCTTGCAGCGGCAAATACCGTCTATTACCATTAATAACATTTGCAGTCTCGTCTCTAGGCTGTTCTGCCGAGTCTTCTGAATCCAAAATCTTTAAAATCATGTGTAGCTGCTCGTCTACACAAGAGAAGTAACCGGCGATTAGAATCCGGTAACTCTACAATTAAAATACAATAAAGGGGACGGAAATACCAGTAAATTCTGGAGTGAACGATAGCAAAGGCTCATCAGGAATTTTTTGCTTCAGATGCCTAAGAGCCTGCTGGATCCCAGGAAACTTCTCGGACATCAGAATAGCATGCTCGGGATGCTCAAACTCTATCGCGAAATCCCTATAAGTTTGATTAAAAGTGTTTCCCTGCGTGCAGACAGAATTAAGAGATGTGCAGTCTGACTAAAACCAAAAGCCAAAGGTATTTAGGACATACTTACCGCATTATAAATATCTCGCATCCTATGAAGCCCATTCCGGCAGATCACCGAGAGTGGCACAAACGACTGACAACAAAAAGAAAAATAGTAAGTGGATTGATGTCGTCTTTAAAAAGCAATGAATCAGGAACAGAAAGATTACTTTAGCCAACATAGCGGCGAGGAACTCAGCATCTTCTGTAATATGAATATGCGCAGGGTGTAGCCTTTGGTGGATAGGGACTTCAACAAGTTTCGGTCCCACCGATTCCTCACTGGCAGTGACTAGGATGCACTGCCTATCAACCAAAAGTTGTTCACCTTGCCGCTCTTGGGTGATTGCAAAACACTGAGGGAAAACAAGCAATTGGTTTACATATACCAATAAAGTAATATAGAATCAAGTCACATCGAGAATATCGTGTACCTTCAAAGCACATGCTAACCCCTCCTCGAGGGCGGGAGCACCTTGATCAAAGAAGGCCAACTCCGATAATATGGACAAGAATGACTCCATGCTCCTCGACCCTGTCACCTCTGCTGCTGATGATTTCACTGCATGAAATGTGGTTCATTTAGATAAAGTAAAGAAACGATAATATAATCAAATAACATCAGAATTGTAAGTTTGTACATACTCGGATCGGGGCTACCACACAACACAAGGTATAGCAAACATTGTCCACGTGACGACGAACCCTGTTTAAACATGCACAGAAATAAAGATAAGGAAAAACTTGTGTGTCAAACAAGTACTCTAAAATGAATCAAACTGTGATTGTTTCGAGTTGGGGTTACCGCGGAAGTCGAAGTGGTACGAGAACAAAATTCCCTGCAAAAATGAAACCATAAATTCTAGGAGGAAATTATATTGATCGTTCATATAAATTGGTGATAGTTATCTAGCTTTGATGCACTATGCAACTATGATCTCTAGTTGTTTGCTTTTACCGACCGAAACACAAATAAATTACATATTTGAGTGACCAAATTTGAAAGTGAAAATTTTAACTCGGGACCATTTATGAAAATAGTATCTATAAGTAGCAGTTTGCGTATTTCTTAAAACTCACAAGGACTATTGATATAAATTAACAAATGGTTCCTCCGTTCCTCTTGTTTTACCCAAACTATATTAAATTTTTGTATTAACTTAACATAAATAATAATAATAATAATATCTAGTCTTTTCACTAATTCTTTGTAAATCTTGTGAATTTCTATTATTATTATTATTACTATTATTATTATAAAATATCAATTCATTAGAAAATCATAAGATTTACAAGAAATTAGTGGAGAGCCGAGAAACATAAATAATTATTAGTTTTTTATTTAAAATATTAAATTATATTTTGAAACTATAAAAATTTCATAAATTTAAGAAAAATGCAGACTTGAACTTTGGTGTAAATCTCTATACCATCCAAAAAAAATATGAAACATAAATTATTTACACTTAATAATGTAAACTTAATTTTTTTTATTAGCTTGTATATATAAGCTTTGGATTGAAATATAGTCGAGTATAATATAATATTATTTTACAATTGAATTCAAAATATTTAAAATCAGACATTACAGTATTTGAGTATTTTTTTTCTACCGAAGAATCGGTTTCTATACGAATTAGTTTTACCATAAACTTAATCAAATAATTCAACTGGCCGGTTAGATTGCTTAGTTTATCTAACGTATTTTAATTGAACGATTTTAATTTGTTCTCACATTCAATTTTTATTTTTCCCATACATGTTTTTTCTTTTTATTAGCGAAAGATTTCTCCATTAAATTCTTGACAAAAAAATTGCAGAAATAGTCTTTAGTTGAAATTTGTTAATATGAACACAGACGTCCTTATCAAAAAATCTATAAAGACCATCCAAGTTAAGGACTGTCCATAAAATCGTACAATCTACGTAAAACAAAATTGGATCGCAAATGTAATCTTAATTTGTATAAGATCGTGCAATTTGTTTCTAAGCTCGCACTAAAACTTTTATAAAAAACACAAGATCTCGATTTTAAAGACATAAAATGGATCTAACCTTTTTGTGTAAATTCTTTTCCTTTCATATCTTTTTAAAATTTTAATGAGAAGTAAAACCTTGAATGCTTGGCGTTTGGAGGGAAAAACAAACCAAATAAGTTTTCAAATAAAGTAAGCATCACATATTTATTGATCCTCAATCTTTTCGTGTGAGATTATACCGTTAAATTAACCTTTAATAGCAAATTAAACATCTACCTTACAATGTTGTTGAGAAACAATGTTCTGACGATGTCCCAGTGTGGAGCCATACTCATTGTGTTATCTACGACAACCACAAGTATCTTCTTTGCCATTTTCCTGTGAAACGATTTTCATACAACAATGAAATACGGTTAATAACCGTTAGGCCATAATAAACAAATCACTTCAACTCGTATACATAAAAAATTTATATGTAATCAACTTACAAAGATGCACAGTTGAATCAACGACACACGAGGTATATATATATATATTTTAGGGTTGCAGTAGAAAAATAATAGCCAACGCCTTTTTATGGTAGAAGATTCAACTGCACTTAATCGCTTATTTATAGCAATCGTTTAAAGATATTGAAATAAAATTTTAATAAAAGTAGATTTTTACGAATTTATAATAATGGTTGGTTGACAAAAAAAGTAATTATAAATTTTAATTATTTTATATAAATTTAAGATAGCAAACGACGTTATTTCACTACCGTAAATTCAGAAATTTTCAAACTTGCCCATGAACAATTTATCAGTTTATAAAAAATATCCAACACTTTAAGTATTAACTTCTTCAACTTTCACTTTTTTACAACAAGTTTAACAGTTGAACAAATAAAAATTACACCACACTATACAAATACACCCACGTGCACTAACATGAACGCGTGTTAATTTAAAAAAATGAAGTATAATTGGTGTAACCGAAAAAGCACTAGTTAACATTTTTTGGCCCACTCAGTTCTTGTAGGTTAATATGGAAGATGATCTGTGACGACGTAGAACTTGGATAAGCGAGGAATTTGTCGAGTTTACTATTACATGTTGTCCAATACAATCTAACGAGGTTACTGCTTTCACTTGTGTCACTTATTCTATATTGAAATTCGTTTTGGCTCATTGAAGTTATGATTTTAATTAGTTAACTATAACTCAGACACCTCTTATTTTGGGGGTAATAAGTATGATTAATTCTCTTGCACTAAGTTGGTACACATCGGATAGCCTCACTAAAAAGCACGATTATATCTCCTAGAAAGTTAGATCCATATATTTCTCAAATTTCGAATATGCATTCATATTCTAAGTATGTGTGTCATTAATCAAAACTACAAATAGACATGGTATCAGATTAGGGTCTTAACATCATGAGTGTAAATAGTTATACAAAAATAGGCAATTCCCACATAAATATATTTTTAGTTTATAGCGTGACTCAATCAATCACATACACAAATCATGACTACTTCTTTCAATAATTCAATTCAAATTATTCGTCGCCTCATTGTTTTTTATGTTGTGTAAAAAACTTGTTTAAGAAAATTTACTTGCTATCATTGAAGTACGCACAAAAAACTAATACTCAACAGTATACAATTTGTTCTCTTTCATCACTAACTTTATTGTATTATCGAAGTGATATCATATTGTATGTTCTCTGATGTTAATCATGATTTCCTTAAACAATGTTGGAGAAAGATATCATGTGGCTTAAATTGATGCAAAACATTTGCTCGTTCGATAATTAGAGCTTGATACTCAACCGATTTCCAACTAACAAAATTGTATGATTTCATCATTTATATTGGTCAATATTTGTTAAGTTTCTTTTTCTTTTTTCATTTTTTAAAAATAGTCAATAATGCATAACGTGAAGGAAAAAAAGTCAACCTTCCCCTATTATCAATTTACAAACATCTACTATTCATTTCATATTTTTACTTTCAACCCTTCGTCTTTTTTTAGCGTTCAATATAACGCCTAAAACATTTGACTGCAATTACTTCATAGAAAATATTTGTTTTAGTAAATATATTGATGTTTATAATAGTAATAATATTATTGTAATGCGTAACAATAGTAATAATATTATTGTAATACATAATAAATTCTATTTGCATTTCATATTGTAACTTTAATTTTAGCTTAATTTTAAATTTGTTAACTTTTAGTTCTCTTGTCCCTCTTGTCTGGGACAAACAATGCTATATATGTATAACCACTTATAGCCAAATTACAAATACATGTTTCCCTCATATCTTTTTAACATCAATGCTCTATAGTATTTAATACTTTTATTTGACATTTAGTATTTGATGTTTCAATTATTAATTCATGAAAAATATATATTATGTTAGAACTAATATTTGACAATTGAACCTTTGCTACTTAAATTCACTATTTATTATCTAGCATTAATATCTCAAATATAATAATATTTATGTATTATCATATAGAGATATACTGATGTTTGTAATATTATTATAGTAATACATAACAATATTCTATTTGTATTCCATATTTTAATTTAATTTTAAATTTTTTAACTTATAGTTAAATATATCTAAGCTTTGTATTTATAACTACATTTCACTAAAAAAAAATATACATATTACACCATATCTTTCTAACTTTATATCATCACAATATTTTATTTTAGCATTTAATACTTTACTTGTACATTTATAAATTTGATATTCGAATTAGTGATGGAAATATATATTATTAGATTTTACCTATTTGAATTCATTATTTATGATCAAGCATTAATATTTATAATTTCTAATATAATAATATTTAAATATTATTAGCATTTAAAGATATGTTGTTTGTAACACTAATAATACTATTGTAATAATAAAAGTCTATGTGTATTTCATATTTTAACTTAATTTTTTGAATGTAACTTTAAATTTGTTAACTTACACTTATATTTATATATATTTTTATTGAATGTATAACTACTTTTAATCAAATCAGACATACTTTATAACATATGTTGTAAACGTGAACTTGTTATTACGACATGTAGCTATTATGACCAGAAGGAAATTTCGATATCTATCATATTAATATTGACAAATTCATATGTTTTTCATCAAATAGCCATGTTTGCATACACACGATTACTACAAATTATATAGATTTCGCAAAGTACAAATGGTGAAATTTGAGAATATCAAAATACAAATTCCATCAAATTATGCTTTGCTTACTATCTTTAAACATATTCTTATTGATTACTAATTGTCTGGGATATGACATTGGCATATGTAAAACTAAGTTTTGTCATTATCAATTTGATATTTATGTAATAACCATCACATGTATAGTAGATATTCATAGTTTCATAGATTCATATTACAATTATATAATATTTAATATCACATGTAATCGGGTATAAGTAAAATAACTATTACATGTACTTTAACTTATTATTTACTTTATTGTCGCATATATGAACTACAACACTTGTTTTTTTTAAATGATTTATGAAGTTTTTAAACATAAGATAGTTTCAAAAGGTAGTAATAATATATATAAAAAAATTGAAAATAAACTTTGATTTGAAACTATGGTGGATAAATAACTTAAAATGGGCCAAAACCAATGAATTTAATTATTTTATTACTTAAATTAATTAGTTATAAATCATGTGCAAATAGTTTAGACATCAATCAAAATTACACATATATTTTTTGTTTCGTCTATCTTTACTTTAACTTTATGGAAAAGACCATGAATACTTATCATCAGTCGTTCCAATATAACCATGTGGCAAAGTTATTCTTAATATACCTCTTGTAAGCATATGCGAGAGTTCTAGATAGTAAATTACTATATAATGTTTACATAAATATTTGCTATATGTTATGTACAACTCATATGTTATTTTGTATTCATAGACTCACAGTAACCCGTACTTTTGTTTTGTTATTTATAACCGTATGAGTATACGGGGTTTAGGTGTTGTGATTAAATTCGTCTAATAATAACAACGGTTAAGGTCTTTATTTTATAAATATAAAGTTTATATATAGGTTATTAGTTAAATTTAAAACTCTTTTTAAAAAATGTGGAAATTAAGAATTTTACACTTTAGTCAATTCAGAAAATTAACAATTTAACTTCTTTAAGTTCTTTAATATACCTTATTTTTTTGAGGGTTTTATTTTATTTTATTTTATTTTTTCAATTTAACTCACGTGTCTTTATGACTTTATTTTTCTTGGAAACGAACTTGAAACAATTTGACTAGTTGATTGTCAAATTCTAACTTTATTATACATTAGGTGTCTCAATTTTACCATGTTGCAAAATCAATCCTCTTCTTTGAAATCGTAATTTTTCTAGTAGGAACAAGCTAAACAAAAATCCAATGTAGTTTTGATCAAAATTTGATATTCTGAAGTAACGCCTGCTTTTATTATATAAATGATGTATGTCTTTGTGTATTATATGAAATATAAATGATTACGGAGCAAGTAAAAAAAGTTGAAGTTTATAAGAAAGCCTAAGATCTAAAATTATAGTTTTATTCAAAGTTTTGTCAGTTTTACAAGTATTGAACATCGATTTCTTTTCTGAGTTGTTTTATTAAAAAGTAGTGCATATTACTAAAACTAAGAACGAGCAAATACGAGAAGCTTCCAAGTAAGAAGCACCAAGGGAATAACCACCACCAAGCACCCATACAAAGAAATGAGACAAAAATCTAGGAGCCTCAAAAACTAAACATTAGCAAAGTCAATCAAAAACCTTTTTAGGGGCTAGAATCCGTCTATCCCACCTACATCGCGTTTCTTTGCGCTAATCAGAGATCTAAATAAGAAATAATTGTTGAACTTATAGGAAATGTCTTCAATCAACCTAGCACCTTTCTCTTCCTCATTAGCGTGATCCACCTGGTTTCACCACTTCCATATAGACCACATCAACACATAAATATTACACCTTTCAAAGCTTTATCTACATTTTTTATTCAGGCGTGACCAAATGTGTCGTCACCGAACACATTTTGTGGAGGGTGATACACCCTCCACAAAGTGTGTTCGGTGACGACACATTTATTATCTTCCATAAACGCTTAACCATTACAGAATTTTATAGAATATGGTCAACAATCTTTTCCAACCTGGTACACACTAATGACATCTTATAGAAGTAGTAGTAGCTCCAATCGATTGTTAAGTGCCCTCCATATGCATATGTTCACTCTGCAATAGGCTATTCCAAATGTGTTTCTCATCCAACTCAAATGGCGCAAGAATCACATAATTGCATAGAATATGAAAGCATATTAATTTATCACTAAATCGTAAATTTTTACTTTATCATCATTAAGGTGATTCATATTAAAAGATGCAGTTTTCATGCCTTGTCTAACCACAAATAAAATGATAAAATTTTGAAATAATGGTAGCCTTATGATGGAGTGGAAATAACAAGGATTTTAAGAATTGATAAGTAACAGTAGATCTTATTGAGGATTATCTTGACCTCGTTCAATAACAACTTGAAATATAGTTTTTTTTTTGGAATAAGAATGTTGATTTTTTATTCATTGATAGGATCATTATTTATACAAAAATTTAAAAGTCAAGTATGAAAGATCATGGCTAAAAGATAGCAACTTATAGCTAAAAAATAGAAACTATTCTTTTGAAAGAGTCTGTTAGTGCAAATATTACGATATTTAATCTATACAGTATCATTTGTTTTGATTGATGACAAACTTGTAACTTGTAATATATACCGTAAAATGTATAAGTTACTCGTAATCACATTTTGTCTCAACATACTTTCAACGCCTCTCGACGTCACAAGTCCTCGTATGTTACAACACATGTTCATACATGTTTGTTATGTTGCATTATGATTAAACCCCTAACAAACCATTAAGAATACTTGTTAGAGTCGTTTAAATATATTTGTATCTAATACTCCCTCCATCCCACATTAATTGTCCTATTTTGACTTTTGCAGTCTTTCTTTGTCAACTTTGACCTTAAATATTTTTGTTTGTATTATATAATACTTGATGAAAATTATACAAAAACAAATACATTTAAAACTTAGTTCATTCATATATTTTGCATCAAGTACTATATAACACAAAAAGATATAGTTACGGTCAAAGTTAGAAAAGAAAGACTTTGAAAAGTCAAATAGGACAATTAATATGGGACGGGGGAGTATAGTTTTAGTATAAAAGTTTACATAAAATCATTTTATAAAACACTTACAAGTAACACTTGTTAGTTGCATTTTTATAAATACATAGCTAACTAAAACTAGATAAATAAATATGTATATTGGGTATAACTCAAAACCCATGACCCATGACACAAAACCCATGGCCCTTGATCTTTGTATCATGCATGACATCATATTGGGTACCATGACCGAAATTCCATTACCTATAACCCAAAACCCGGATTTTTACCCAGCTTGCCGGATCCCTCCCAGATCATTGGTTTACAAGGGCCTGATCCCTTTCAAAGGGATCCTTGGGGTCAGAAACTTTTTTGGTTCTTTTGTCTATAAATACCAACCTTTGCATACCCTTTTTTACAACACTAAAACATTTCATTTTCACTAGTTTTTAGCATACATTAATATCCATTAGATCCACCATTAACATCAATCATTCACAATGTAAAACCCTTGATCATATGCTTCTAACCTTTATTTTGTTGTAAGCATGCTTCCATGGTGATCCACCACAACAAGTCTTAGAAGATCTTGCTATTTCCATCAACTACAATCATATACATATAAAGATCTACAAGATTGGTTATCTTAACATCTTCATACATTTGAAGGCTTCCCATCAATAGAATTTTATTTAGATTCATTTATATCTATTAAACACATTGTCTTGGATCATCATTTGTAACATCATTTTGTATCATTAAATAGATTAGATGGTTTATGTGTTTGTGCCATAAACCACAAGGTTTGTTATGTTGGGCAACACAACATAACGGGTTTGGTTGTACCCAAAGAAGGACTCGGTATTTATCTTTGTACCGGAAAAAGTATAAGCGACGATGGGTTGATTCTACCGATGTTAGAACTCGGTATTTAGCTTTTGTACCGGATAAATTGTAAGCAAAGTTGTGTAAGATTTTCTCCGCTGAGAAGGGAGTTTGTTGATCTAGTGAAGTAACTCTCGAGCTGGGTACTCGGGGAGTGGAGTAAGGCGAAGAGGAGCTTCGTGACCGAACCACTATAAACCATCGTGTCTGGTTTGCATATCCTTTTTAATTTTCACTTTACTTTTATTCTTGCACTTTATTGTTGACTGTCTTTGTGCTTGATGTTTATGATTGTATTGTGTATTTGTCTTATTCTATGCTTTCTAAGTATTCATATAGTCATAGACTATTTGACAATTTACATATTATGTCAAGCTTGATCGGTTAATTTGATACAAAAGTGTTAAGTTTTAAATGAAAACGTATTCACCCCTCCCCCCTTTACATTTTCCACAATTGATATCAGAGGGGGTTGGCTCTAGTTTTCAAAACAAATGGTTTTCAAAACCGAGTAAGGTCCATGTATCAAATTATACATGAAGCCGGGCATAATATAAAAATTGTGTCGTTGTGTTATACTTTGAAGTTTTGATGTTAGATATCTTGTTATATAAACTTGAATAATGATTAAAATAGGTAATATAAGTTCACTAAAAAGTCTACAAAGGTCAAACTTTGTCGTCGGGTTAAAACATGTATTTTTGTGAATCTGTGTCAGATCCGCGGATCCCTTTGTTAACAAAGGGCGGATCCCTTTTGAAAGGGATCCGGCGGATCCGTCTGTACAGAGGAAAGATTTTGGTAAAGTTTAAAAATTCATAACTAACTAAACATAAGTTCGCAGAAGTCGCGCCACCTATCAATTTTAAGAGAATTGAGTCTACTTTCATATAAAAATATTTTCAAAATTTGAATCTAAATAAAAATATATCAAAGTCCTTGATTTGTAACATAAGGTCTTTTTCGGTAATGCCTTTTGATCAAATTTATGCTCAAATTGGAAATTAACTTTTGAACATTGGTGTATTTTCTTTCTTTGGTCATATTTAAAATATAAAGGAAACTAATCAATCCTTGTATACCTTTTCATATTTAACGTAAAGCGATGAAAAGTATTTTTGAATGTTATGCTAGATGATTTGTTGTTTTACTTTGCTTACTTATATATCTTGATCGTATACTTATCTCAAATAGCATTTGTGCTTGTTTATTTGTGAAACATATGTGTCTACTTTGCCTTGTCTTCTTTTGCTTGTTTGTCAATTAAGTAATATGTTAATACAAATAAGCCGTAAAAACGTTTATTTATATTTTACGATCTTCTAATGTTTTGTCGATAACAAACGTAAAATCATGTTAACGAAACAAATAAAATACGTAAATGGTTTGAACTAATAGTTTCTAACATATTCACATTTTCACATAAAACACTAAAACAAGTATAAGTGATTTTATGATTTAGTAATACATATGTACAACAACTAGTATTTACATATTTGGATAAAATATACACATAACTAGTATGTAGTATATTGGGTAATATAAATGGGTAGAAACTTAAGTATCACAACCCATTGGGCAAATACATTGAATGTAGTTGGGTACAACCCAAAGCCCATAACCCATGGATCTTGACCCATAACCCATTGCATGACATCATGCTTATATCATACATGGATAATATCCATAACCCATGGATCAACCCATACCCAGTGACTAAGTGCATTGCACTCAAAGATACATTGTATCTAGCCAAAGATCCATGGTTCAACCCATGACCCATGACCCATAACCAAAATACCCATGGGCAAGAGAGCGTTCCACGGATCCCTAGCTTTGTGCTAGCCGGATCCTTGTGGTAGGGATCCGTGGGATCCGGGAACGAGAGGATTTTTCCTCTATAAATAGTGAGCCATTTCTTCATTATTTCTCACCCTTTCTAACACACTTTCTCCCCGAGTTAAAACTCACTAACCTCGGATCCAAGAGATCTATGTTTGTAGTTTTGTTTTTGTGTGATCTTTAGGTTCCTCTTAAAGGCAAGATCACCACCTTTGAAGTCGAGCAAGCTCAAGTCCATGAGTTGCCATGCTTCCTCATCATCAAGGCTACTGAAGTCTTCTTGTTGATGATTCCTTTCTTTCTTCAAAGAAGTGTAGTGTTAAAGACATTAGTGAAAGATGTTTCAAGTGTCAAGACGAAGATATTAGTGAAGGGTATCTATCGTCTATAGCATAAGCACTTGTGGTAGGTGCTTAGAAGTCAAGACAAGAAGCATTAGTGAAATGTGCTTAGAAGTCAAGACTAGAAGCATTAGTGAAAGGTGCTTAGAAGTGAAGACACAAGACATTAGTGAAAGGTGTCTTGTAGATCTAGTCAAAGGCATTAGTGAAAGGTGCCTTAGATGTACATTCGATATGGTGTGTTTCGATGTACAAGATAGACTAGTATTAGATCCAAGGATATTGATATCCTTGATGATGTTGTAAAGGGTAGATCTCCTTTGGGATTAGTCGTTGGTGTAGTGTGGTAGTAGTTCCTCCATTGCAATGGAACTAGGTGCTTAGCCTAGTACCCAATAAAGGGTAGGCGACGTTGTGAAGGTGTAGTTCACCTTGGAGTGAAAGAACTAGGTACTTAGCCTAGTACCTTATAAAGGGTAGGCGACGTTGTGTAGGTGTGGTTCACCTTGGAGTAAAAGAACCCGGTGGTTAGCCTAGCACCGGAAAAGGGTAGGCGACGTGAAGGCTTCTCCGCCATAAGGAGATTGGTGTAGTGATTACGAACTCTCGAGTAGGTGACTCGGGGAGTAGAGTAGGGCAAGGAAGGTGTCCTTGTAGCCGAACCACTATAAATACTCGTGTTGTGGTTTTGTGCTTCTTACTCTTATCTTTTCATTACTTACCTTTATATACTTGTTTATCAACATCCAACACACACATCCAAATAGATTGACATAAGTCGATCTAAATAGATTAAAAGAAAGTTTTAATTGGCAAAACTATTCAACCCCCCCTTCTAGTTTTCCACATAATATTTTTGAATCTATATGTTTTTTTTTTAAATCGAAAAAAGTGTTCCCCTTGATACACCCAACTCGTGGGATCTTCTTTCCCATTGAACCTCGGAAAATCAAACTTCAAAGGTTTAGCAGTATAATTTGCATTCAGACCATATCTTGGTCCTTGACCTCGACTATTGGAACTTTCACCATCATACCCTTATTTGGAAACCTCATCAATGCAAACCTTTAATTGACTAAATATATTATTGATTTGGTTAACGATGGCTTATTTCCTGATAAGGTTTTAAAAGGTACCTTTTTGAGGGGTCGTTTAAGCCCTTATTTGATCACTTTTGTATCAGTTATTGCTTAATATCGTTCCTTTTCACTTTTTAGGTCTCTTGAAGGCAAAATGCTGGAATGACACTTATTTGGACGAAAAGGCGCGAATATACTGAAGAAAATGGCCAAAGTCGAATCGAGACACTCAAAGTCATTGAAAACATAAGGTGACGGCGTCGGTGTTAATTGCGACGCCGTCGGAGGATTTTGTGACGGACAAAAGCCAAAACTCCTATTTTCAAGTGACGACGTCAAGTTATAAAAGAGTAGGCCGTCGCAACTCGGACGGCCTAGATGTAATCCAGACGGCGCCGAAGTCAAGAGGACGGCGTCACAAGCATAAGGTGACGCCGTCGCAAGTCTAATGTGGCCAAGACGAAACCCTAATGACGGCGACACGACGGGCCACAAAACATAAGGTGACGCCGTCGCAGATGTAATATTATATATAGAATCCGAATTTTTCAAGATTTGGTGTGTAGTCTTTTGGAGTAGAAACCTAAACCAACCAAGGCTGTCTTGTACAAGATTTTAGGGTTCCAAACCCTATCTTACACCAAGATAAGTGTTTTACTTCATTAATACAATTATGTATTTGATTATTTGTGTGTATGCTTGCATGTTTTCCATGTCCGCTAATTTACTTGTGTGTTTGCTTAGGAATATGAAACTTTATTATTGAATATTGATTGGTTGTCTCTTATCTTAGTTGATTAATGATCTAGTAATGCGATAGGTCATTCGTTGTGTACTTAATGCTTGATTAAATCTTTGTGAACCTTAGAATATAACTCCTTGAGTAGTTGTAAGCTAAACCATCCAAAGAGTGCCTTAGAGTAAAAGTTTATTATCCCTAGTGGGTTTTGTAGGCGAGACCCTTTGGTAAGTTCAAAGAGTTAGGAGAAACGATACCCTACAACCTTAGACACACAACGCAACTAGGAATAAGGACGTGACAATTCAACCACCAATAGGAGATAATTAAGGAGTAGTAAAACCTAAGTAAACACATCTTTAAACTATCATACGAGCACAAATTAATTAGACATAGACTACATACACCTTAGATTAGATAATTAGATAAGTAGAGTAATTGGTAGAAATACCAACCCCCCAAATTCAAACCCCGAGATTCAGACCTTTCCTTTCCTTAAAAATATAAAAAGATAAAAATAATCTTCCTCAACCCCAACCTTAGCGTAGTAACTTCTCACTAGCATTCCTATTCCCTAGAGAACGATATCAATACTGTGGCTTATCCTAATACTACACTACAATGATTAGGTTCATCGCCTAGGGTGTTGAAAAACTTGCTCGATTTAAAAGGAAGTTCCTTTAACCCGAACGACGCGTGTAGCGTTATCAAGTTTTAGGCCACTGGCGGGAATAGAATAGCTAGTTAGTAGTCCACCTCGTTTAGGTTTTCTTTACTTGATTCCTATCAAGTAAACTTTTTTTTTCTCATTCTTAGCTTTCTCTTAGTCTATCCCCCTTCTTCGTGACCTTTGTTCATAATCCCATCACTTTTCGTCATGGAAGGTGATAACCACCCACCATTCATTAACCCACCACCAATTGACCCACCAAGAGCCCGTACTCTTGGTGAATACTCGAGACCAAGCCACTTAGGCTATAGGAACACCATTGAGCTTCCCGACCAAGCCCAAACTACGGCCTTGCGATCCGACACCATCCGGTTGGTGCAAAACGGATGTGCATTCCATGGACTTCGTTCAAGATCCAAATCGAGATCGAGGATTTCTTAAAATTGTCGATTCCATCGACCTTGATGCTACTACTCGGGAGACCACGCCTGCGTCTCTTCCATTCTCTACGGGACCAAGCTAGTAATCGGCTCGAGCGACTTCCGTCGGCTCCATCTCAAGTTGGGATGATCTTACCTCTCGCTTTCTTGCTCAATTTTTCCCACCGTGGAGAACCACTAAGCTTAGGAATGACATCTTGATGTTCCAACAACGTCAAGGTGAATCTCTCTGAAGCATGGACTCGATTCAAGGACTTACTTCATAAAGTCCTCATCACGGCATTGATCTTTGGCTCCAAGTCCAAATCTTTTATGATCATGTCAACTTCCCCACCACGCGATCCATTGACCAAGCGGCCGGTGGAAAACTTAGTGATCTCACCGCGGAAGAATCATGGGGTATAATAGGATCTCGCCTCTATGACAACGAAGTTGGGATGACCCCGTGAGTGCCCAAAACCGTTAAGGCAATCTCCTTGCCTCCCATCGACTCACAACCTTCCGATCAGTAGGATGATTGAACTTGAAGATCAAGTAAAATTCCTAATGAGTTCCTACGAAATCCTAAGTCTTCACACCATGTGAACATAGTTTCTTCCTCGTGTGAGCCGCTTTGTGATCCTCATAACACGCGCACTGCACTCGATCCCCGAACATGCTTCCGCTGACTACGATCCTCACAGATTAATGGAACAGGAGGAAGATTCCTACAATACCCGGACCTAGGAATTTCAATGAAACCCGAGAGGCATGGAAAGGCAAGCCCGACTTTCATCGGGACAAACCAAGGAATTCACTTCCAACGATTTTTCATGGCCCTCACCTAACGGTCCTAACCAACAAAACATCGAAGGGATGTTGCAAAACCTTGTTGCATCCCAAGAATCCCAAATAGCTAAGCTCTCGGACCGCTTTAACCAACAACAAACCGAAATGGATAGGAAGATAGACAACCTTTTGAAAGCTATAACTAATAGTGATAGGAAGGTTAATGCTATCTCAACTCCCAAGCCTTCCGGTGTAGAGATTAAGGACCCAAGTAAGCTAGCTAAGCACATTCAATTCGTCAATACCATCGCCTTAGTTAAACCTAATGGAACAAATGACGAAGAAGACTATACACTTGAGAATAATAAAACAACCGAGGAAGTAGATGAAGTAGACAGTGACTATTTCAATGAGTTTCCTACGGAAGAAGAACTATCTCGCCACCCTCACTTAGTGCGTGACCTCTGTCACATGTATGTTAGGAAAATCCCTCGAATCAAGTTTGGGAACCCTTGGAATCTTAACATACCATGTTTCATAGGACACCTTTTTGTGGCAAAGGCCTACATTGATCGCAAATCCCCAATCAACATAATGACTAGCACCTACTACAATTGGGTAATGAAGAAGCCTATTCCAACTAGGCAAGACCCCGATAATCCTAGGGTTAAGTGCAATTTTCTTGGTAGAGTTAAGGGATTGCCCGCTTATGTAGGTAGTTTCACGCTTTCTACGGACTTCATAATTGTGGATGATATTAGCACGCCATAGACCCTAGCTTGTCCCATGTTATTCTAGGAAAACCTTTCATAGAAAGCACCGGATGACCTATGATCCCTCGTTAGGAGTAGTGCGATTCAAGGATGAGACCGATGACATAGCTTACCAAATGCCGCTTAAGATTGAGAAGTTTTCATCACTCTCTAATGATGAAAAGGAACTTAAACTGTCGGTCTATTATAGGAATGATGAGGATAGGGAAAAAGGAGTAGATTATGTTATGGCTAAGATTTTCAGATTCTATAAGGATTGCTTGAACTTAGGACTGAAATATAGGACCAAGTGGGGAGAGGAAGAACTCTTAGAGAGGTGCATCATAGGGCACTTCTACAACATGGAATCCCCCATTAGAGACCGTCAAGGTGGCGGTAATGAAGTAACGTAGGAACACGACTACGAGTCTAGCTACAAGACTCTTAAATAAAGAAAAGCGCTTCGTGGGAGGCAACCCATGCTTAATTGTTTGCTTGTTAGTGTTATATGTCTTTTATTGATTGTTTATTCTCATGTTTAAATTTATAAAAATGCTTTATTTTGTTTTTAACCTCGTCTTAATTGCATATAAAGGTATTTTACATAAAGGATAAGTGTAGGAGGATTACACACGTTTTCAAAAGAAACGTAAACATGAGAATAACAATACATTAAAAGATATATTTGTGTGTTTGTTCGAGTCAAATGCTTGTATCGAGTCATAATGGATATTTTGCGAAATTTTCCGATTCTAAAGATATAAATTTTCCGAATTTTTCCGAAAATCGAGACCGCTTTTTGTCGAGGATAACTGACGGCGTCAGATCACAAATCGACGGCGTCGTGAAGGAGTAAAACAACAGATTACTTTTTTCTCGTTTTCGAGCTACTTAAAAAATTTGGAATTTTCCGTGTCTTAATTTTAAATTTTGTAAACATCCATTCCACAAGCATTATATCCTAGTTTAAATCGAGTCTTATATATATTATTACCGCCGATTTTACGCGAAGGTTTCGTTTGTATTCTTCAAGTGTGCATGTTTAATTTATCAAGAAGAAGTTACATAAGATTGGAAGGACCTTTTCACGCATAAATTCTTCTTGGAAAGGATTTAACCACTACTTCACACACGGATCCTACCGAGCTAATCAAGGGAGTACTAGTTTCTTTCATTTTAATTACCTTCCAACTATCATAACTTTGATATTTTCGGGAACATTGGGACAATGTTCGGTTTAAGTGTAGGAGGAAAATAAAACGGAACTTTGAAACTATGCTTATCCTTGATTATTTGCTTTGTCCAATTGTATTTGTGTAATAAACCATGAGAAAATGTCGGTTAGGGTAATTTTGGCACCAAATTTAAAATCTTTCATGACATATAGGAGTGGGCCATTAGTCTTAACAAAAGCGTCTCACGGATAGGAAGTTGCATGACTAGCACAAAACCCTTTACCACCTAAATTCCACCCAAAATGTGAGGATCGCCTTAGATTAGTAGGAATTAAAAGCATTCATCTTCAATGCTTAGAGTGTGAACCGGTAGTATATTAGATTCTAGAACTTGTTTTGTGATGCATTCCGAGATCGCAAGTAAGACTACACTTGTGTAGTTAGGAATAACTAAATGATAAGAGGCATTAGGATAACCCTTGTTTGATACCCGTAATATAATTACTTCTTCCACATCGGTTGAGTAATTCCCCCACACCCTTTGCATTGTACTTATATTTAGTACACGATACCCCTCAGAGCCTATCTTTTTCGCGGTTCTCGTGATGTTTCGGTTTTTCCGGAATATCAATGAAGAGCATTGTTTACACCTCACCCCCAAATATACACCCAAATCGCCTTAGCCTACCTTGTATGCACTCACTTTTAGTGCATTATTGTTATCACCCTAAACCCTTAGTTCAATTATCTGGTTGCTTGCATGCGTTGCTAAGTCGAGTCATATCCTTTGTATACAATTTTGGGACGATTGGGATTCATGGAAAAAGTTAAAGTTTATGAAATGACGGGAAGGGATTGCATAATAATGTACCCCAAGTGTTTTGATCTTTTCAATTCGGGTCAAATTAGTGTTAGAGTAATAAAAACTCAAGTGTAGGGATGTGCCTATAAATCCCTATCATTTTGATGTTACTGTAGAGGATGGTAGAGTAAAAGTGTATGAAAAAAAAAAATAAAACATACGGGCTACCATCCTACATCTATCCTTTAAATTTATGTTTGTTTATTTCAGTTAGCTAGAGTTTAGAGTGTTGAGTCTTGGCTTAGCAATGCCATTCTTCGTATGCTTGTAACATAAGAGATTTTTGACTTGCCACCACTATATAGCCTATCCCACCAAACCCATTGTTTCCCTACCGTAAGCCTAACATTACAACCCTTTAAAGACGTCTTTGATAGTCTTTCCTAGGTGCTTACGCCAAAGCGATGGAGGTTTGATCTATTCTCAAGCCTATGGTAATCTATGTACTAGGACCAGTTAATGAGTGTTTATCTTCCATTTCCAATTTGCTATATTTCATATACACCCGAGAGAGATGTGAGTATCCAAACACCCCATGTGAGGTGCTAGTATGTGATTTCCGTGCTTGTTATGACTTTTATGGGCTTATATGTGTTGTGGACCGCTTTGAACGAATGCTTCATGACCCCTAACTTTTAAATTAATTGGCTAAAGCACATTTGCTCGAGGACAAGCAAATACCAAGTGTAGGGATATTTGATAAGGTTTTAAAGGTACCTTTTGAGAGGTCGTTTAAGCCCTTATTTGATCACTTTGTATCCGTTATTGCTTAATATCGTTCCTTTTCACCTTTAGGTCTCTTGAAGGCAAAATGTGGAATGGCACTTATTTGGACGAAAAGGCGAATATATGAAGAAAATGGCCAAAGTCGAATCGAGACACTCAAAGTGCTGAAAACATAAGGTGACGGCGTCAAGTGTTAATTATGATACTGCCGGAGGATTTTGTGATAGGATGAAGCCAAAACTCCTATTTTCAAGTGACGACGTCAAGTTATAAAAGAGTAGGCCGTCGCAACTCGGACGGCCTAGATGTAATCCCGATACAGTCGAAGGTCAAGAGACGGCGTCACAAGCATAAGGTGATGCCGCCGCAAGTCTAATGTGGCCAAGACGAAACCCTAATGACGGAACACAAGGCCACAAAACATAAGGTGACGACGTCGCAGATGTAATATTATATATAGAATCCAAATTTTCGAGATTTGGTGGGTAGTCTTTTGGAGTAGAAACCTAAACCGAACCAAGGTCGTCTTGTACAAGATTTTAGGGTTCCAAACCCTATCTTACACCAAGATAAGTGTTTTACTTCATTAATACAATTATGTCTTTGATTATTTGTGTGTATGCTTGCATGTTTTCCATGTCCCGCTAATTTACTTGTGTGTTTGCTTAGGAATATGAAACTTGATTATTGAATATTGATTGGTTGTCTCTTATCTTAGTTGATTAATGATCTAGTAATGCGATAGGTCATTCGTTGTGTACTTAATGCTTGATTAAATCTTTGTGAACCTTAGAATATGACTCCTTGAGTAGTTGTAAGCTAAACCATCCAAAGAGTGCCTTAGAGTAAGAGTTTATTATCCCTAGTGGGTTTTGTAGACGAGACCCTTTGGTAAGTTCAAAGAGTTAGGGAGAAATGCATACCCTACAACCTTAGACACACAACGCAACTAGGAATAAGGACGTGACAATTCAACCACCAATAGGAGATAATTAAGGAGTAGTAAAACCTAAGTAAACACATCTTTAAACTATCATACGAGCACACATTAATTAAACATAGACTACATACACCTTAGATTAGATAATTAGATAAGTAGAGTAATCGGTAGAAATACCAACCCCCCCCCCCCAAATTCAAACCCCGAGATTCGTACCTTTCCTTTCCTTAAAAAATATAAAAAGATATAAAATAATCTTCCTCAACCCCAACCTTAGCGTAGTAACTTCTCACTAGCATTCCTATTCCCCTAGAGAACGATATCAATACCCGTGGCTTATCCTAATACTACACTACAATGATTAGGTTCACTGCCTAGGGTGTTGAAAAACTTGCTCGACGAAAAGGAAGTTCCTTTAACCCCGAACGACGCGTGTAGCGTTATCATTTCCCCTCCGAGAGAGAACGCACAGTACCTTCAATGTCTTCCACTCGTTTCTCTATAGTTTCTGCCAAGCTCTGGTACCAATTTTGTATCTACTGCTTCTTTGGCCCTATTGATGCAGGTTTTACAGACCAGGTTTTAATATTTATAAGTTCTCGTTATACCTATGGTCTACCCTAATGCACTAACGGGCAGTGTACCCGGTCGTGTGTAGTGTAGTATTTGGTAAAACTGAGGTCGTCCCAAGAGCTATGTGTGCGGATTTTAACTAAGTGTAGGTGTCATAGATTTTAATAGATTTTAAGGTGGAAATGATTAACTACTAATAAAATAAGAAAAGAAAGCAAATAGAGGCGAGGGTTGTGATCAATAGAGTAGATGGGTGCTAACCTAGTTACTCATCCTAACTAGTTATGTTTACGTTTAATTACTTCAGGTGGGGTCAAAGTTGCTAGGACAACATTTGGTCAGTTCGTCCTAACCTATCAGCAAAAGGTCTCACTGGAAAAATCAGGTGACCCGTTATAAGTCCAGTTGTTCTTAGTCCCCTAAGCCAAGTAATTAAGTACCTCTACAAGTAAGATTTGTAACAATGAGTGCCCGGGCGCTAGAAACTTAAACACTCAACCCCAACTTCTTAAGTTCATCCAAACGGTATGTGATCAGTTGCTCAAATCGCACAAGCAGAAAGGGTCGTTGGATGGTCATAACTTACCCTTCCCACTCAATCTACCAACTTAGGGTCAGTTGGTCATATCTCCTAAGTAACTAGCCACTACCTTCATAAAAAACTACCGAAACAAGGGTAGCTACCAACAAACTATGCATGCATACACTTAGAAATAATTATACGGAAGCAATGTAAACATAAACAAAAGCAGTTAATGAATCATAATCTAGGCCAAGACGAGGTGCTTAGCCGCTCATATTAACTAAAACAATCGATAAAATGTTTAACATTACGAAATACATGAATTGAAAGTAAAGAAAGATAAAATGCTAATGCTTATCGTAGGGAGTGATTTCTCCTGGAGATAGCTCCGTATGCTCCTCTAGATCCGCCTTCGACTTCTACTCACGCTCACTTGATGTTGTGTGTGAAATGGGATGCTTTGAAATGTTGGAATTCGTGGGGTAATTATAGGCCGATCCGTTACGTGTAACTAATGTTAAGAGTTACGCCGTAACATCCAATTCTTCGTATTTTGCACTAAAATCAGGTTACGGCGTAACATCGGGGAAGGAGTTACGCCGTATCTTCAATAAATCTTGGTTACGCCGTGAATTGAGACAATAGTTACGGCGTAGCTTGCACAAATCGCGGAATCTCATTTGACCTAGTTGGTTACGTCGTAATCTTGGAAAGAGTTCGCCGTAATCTTCGATTGAGTTGGTTTTTCGAGCCACGCTTACTACGGCGTAATGTGAGAGAGGAGTTACACCGTAACATCTTCAAAATGAGCATACTATGATATATCTTCAATAAACTCTCCATATCCGCCTCTTTAGCTCCAATGCTCGTAATTTACCCGAAGTGAAATATAGAGGAAAACAAGCGTAAATCCATATAAATGATATAAAATACGAGCATTATCGGGAAATTGACACTTAATATTCGGGACTATTTGATGTTATCAAATATCCCCCACTTGAACTCTACTTGCCCTCAAGTAGACCTTATTAGATAGATTCCTAAAAGATATCTCCCATTACCTGGAAAATATAAGTTTACAAATTCCTTATGCTAGAATAAAACAAAGCCGAACACCTCACGAAATGAGAACAAAACACTCAAATCTCTCAACTATTCTAAGTGTCAATTTAGGGGTGATCACTCATTGCACAGTCATAGCATGTATTCTATCATAAGCTTGGCGGTTACACAAATCTCCATCACTAGAGTTAAGGACAAAACAATTCTCGAAGGCAATATGGGTAGACACGACAAAGGTTAAGGGTGATTTGTCATTACTAACATGTCACGGCGAAGTGGACAAAATCAATGATACACGACCAAATCCATGGCCAAGACACCAAAGATTGCTCGCTGCATCACCTAGACACGCTTCATGACTAAGGGTAGGATAAGACATGGGATAAAATAGGTGTAAAATAAAATCAAGCAGATAGTCTAAATCTACAACTAAGTCATCACCACTTACCGTCTGCCCAAAGTTTAAGTTTCGAAGTTAAGAAACCGGATCATGATAATACCAGGTAGATGTGCCATTAGAGGACGTCATTATGGGCACACTTCCAACTTCATTCTTCAAATGTGACCGAGGAGGCCTCCTCGATACTAAATCTATATTAAGCTCATAACAATAGTGCTTATACCATCGTACTTTACAATCAAATGAATAACAATAACTATATATATATATATATATATATATATATATATATATATATATATATATATATATATATATATATATATATATATATATAGGAGGTTATTGAGGATAGTGAATTAAAATAGGAAGTATAGGAAGGATTAATAGCCATTGGATGTATTTTTGTTGATGATACTTGATCAAGATTCACTCAATGGCATTTTTGTAAATTATTTAAAAATAAGAGGCATTGTGTATCAAAAAGTAAATAGCTATCTGTTACAAGCACCGTATTTTAAGCTTATTTTCTTTTGAATAATTAAATCTTTCGAATAGTAATAAATAAGGTTTTAAACACTTTAATTTTGTCTCCCAGTTTGCCATATTTCTTTATTAACATTATACACATGCAAAAAACGCCTCTTATAAAAAGCAGAGTTGACAAACAAAACCCCATATTCAGACGAATGCATATCTATTAAATTGATACACAATATATACCATTCGTAACTTTTTTGTATATTTTGTTATGATACTACGATGATGCATGTAACTACATGAGACTACTTTTTGTATATTTAGTTGTGAGACACAATTAAATTTATAATATAAAAACTATTACAAAATTCGATACACAGATCACATATGTATAATTAATACATTCTTTCACTACGAAAACCACAAACTAGTATATTAATTCATGTGCATCAATTCATTGCTATCCATAAAAAACATAAATAACAAGTTGATACAGGCTTAAGTACTTCATACCATATGATAAACTAAATACAAAAACTTGTTTAAGTTTGAAACAACATGTAACTATTCATTGCCTATAAATCCATTAACAACAAAATTGATACATGAACATCACAAAATTGATACATGAGCAGGGGTGTTCAACAAAACTGATACACGGGTAGGGGGTCTTCGCCGGCAGTGACATGCGGACGGATAATATTTTGGTGGTGGTTTATTCGATGGTCGATTTCAAGTATATTGGGTTCTTTCTGCTCGCATAGGATATTTACTTCAAGGGTTGATCGGATTCTTCGCATGAGAAAGAGAGAAGAAGGCGTTAATTTCGAATGGGATGCAGAGACGATAGAACCATTTAATTAATTAAGTTATATGGCAGAGATAAATAAGGAAGATACAGTTACTAAAATACCCTTTTATAAAGTTAGCAATTTGTTTTTTTATTAATTCTTTAATATCTACATGTTTGATTTTCATTGGCTTCCTACACTATTTCACTTTAACAACTATCTCACATGAACCTCATTCTATATATATATATATATATATATATATATTGAATCATTTTTTAGAACATAACATAATAACATAACATTCCCCCACTTGAGATGAACAATATGAGAATTTGGGGGGTCTTCAATGATCTTTAAGGATATGTCGTCGAGGAGAGCGTGATTCCATCTTCGAAGGAGGGCAAAATTGTCTTCAATGATCTTGAATGAATTGATGGATCTTACCGAGAAGTTTAGCCATCTTCGAAGGAGGGCAAAATTGTTGAACGAATTCTCTTCTTAATTTATCCCATGTTTCCTTGCATTCGGCAGGGAGCTTATTGTACCATCTTTTCGCAGCCTCGTAAGAGTCATAGGAAAAATTCTTGTCAGAATCGAATAGCTAGGATATTACGGACATTTGAAAAGAGATGATAAGTAGAGCACTTCTTCCACATGATTTTGAACATCCTCATTTTTGTCTCCTCGAAAACTTAAGCTCGTAATTCTTGATAAATTGGTCCGAATGGAGAATTTTTCCACACTAGAGTCTTGTATGAAGGCTCGTTTACAGTTCACATTTGGTTGCTCCAAATACTGCTCCATGGTTATTTCTTCGATACTATCTATGACTTCAGGTTCTGCATCAGATTAGTCAGATTCGTGAAACGAAAAAATGTTATGAATAGGAATTGGTGAGTAAACTTTTTTCGTCCGAAATTGTTTTTCCGGATCATTGAACGGGGTGGCCAAAAATGGCTTTGAGCTTCTAGTCTTGAATCCTGACATTATGAGAAGAAACAAAATTTAAAAATAGACTTAATAAAACCCTAATATAACTCCCGCAGTGGCGCCAAAAACTTGATGCAGTTTTATCGACTGTGTTTTAATATTTATAAGTTCTCGTTATACCTATGGTCTACCCTAATGCACTAACGGGCAGTGTACCCGATCGTGTGTAGTGTAGTATTCGGTAAAATCGAGGTCGTCCCAAGAGCTATGTGTGCAGATTTAAACTAAGTCTAGGTGTCACATATTTTAATAGATTTTAAGGTGGAAATGATTAACTACTAATAAAATAAGAAA
Organism: Chrysanthemum lavandulifolium; assembly: GCA_022545495.1. NCBI lineage: Eukaryota > Viridiplantae > Streptophyta > Magnoliopsida > Asterales > Asteraceae > Chrysanthemum > Chrysanthemum lavandulifolium. Next base: position 217,309,959 of record CM040244.1, read on the forward strand.
AGAAAGCAAATAGAGGTGAGGGTTGTGATCAATAGAGGAGAGGGGTGCTAACCTAGTTACTCATCCTAACTAGTTATGTTTACGTTTAATTACTTCCAATTACTTCAGGTGGGGTCAAAGTCGCTAGGACAAGATTTGGTCGGGCTCGTCTCTAACCTATCGGCAAAGGGTCCCACTGGAGAAATCAGGTGACCCGTCATAAGTCCAGTTGTTCTTAGTCCCCTAAGCCAAGTCATTAAGTACCTCTACAAGCAAGATTTGTAACAATGAGTGCCCGGGCGCTAGCAACTTAAACACTCATCCTCGACTTCTTAAGTTCATCCTAACGGTAGGTGATCACCGGTCAAATCGCATAAGCAAAAAGGGTCGTCATTGGTCATATCTTACCCTTCCCACTCGCCTACCTACTTAGGGTCGGTTGGTCATATCTCCTAAGTAACTAGCCACTACCGCCATTCAAAACTACCAAACAAGGGTAGCTACCAACAAACTATGCATGCATACACTTAGAATAACTAGTAGGTACCCGATGACATCTGTGGCGGGTACTCAGAACTAAATTTTCCAATAACAAATGTTTTTTTATTTTGAGCTGCTTGATTTCAGATTTATGTTTTGGAAACTTAATTCGATTGTACATTGTGGTTAAAGAGTTGTATATTTTGGTGAATGGGTGAATTAAATTGTGTATTAATTGTATGTATTGAATATTGTGTTTTTAGTTTTGTTTGTATTTGTACATTGTGCTTAGGTACTTGTATATATTTGTGACGGGGTGTATTAATTGTATGTATGTAAGATATTGTATTTACTTAAAATCAATTGTGCTTTACATATTTGTACATTATGTTTTATAAGTAGTATTTGCTTACATTTTAATTTAGGAAATCTTAAACTCATAAATAGGAGAGAGGGTCACCCTTCCATTATAAGTAGTATAGATATAGATATAGATTATACGGAAGCAATGTAAACATAAACAAAATAGTTAAGGAATCATAACTAGGCTAGCACCAGAGGTGCTTAGCCGCTCATATTAACTAAAACAATCGATTCAATGTTTAACATTACGAAATACATGAATTGAAAGTAAAGAAAAGATAAAATGCTAATGCTTATCGTAGGGGAATGATTTCTCCCTTGGATATAGCTCCGTATGCTCCTCTAGATCTGCCTTCGACTTCTACTCACGTTCACTTGATGTTGTGTGTGACATGGGATGCTTTGAAATGTTGGAATTCGTCGGGTATTTATAGGCCATATCTGGTTACGGTGTAATTAATGTTAAGAGTTACGCCGTAACATCCAATTCTTCGTATTTTGCACTAAAAATGCTGGTTACGGCTAACATCTAGAAGGAGTTACGCCGTATCTTTAATAAATCTTGGTTACGCCGTAATTGAGACAATAGTTACGGTGTAGCTTGCAGCGGCGCGGAACCTCATTTGACCTAGTTGGTTACGTCGTAATCTTGGAAAGAGTTACGACGTAATCTTCAGTTGAGTTGATTTTCTGAGCCACACTTCTGTCACGGCGTAATGTGAGAGAGGAGTTACGCCGTAACATCTTCAAAATGAGAATACTATGATATATCTTCAATAAACTCTCCAAACCGCGTCTCTTTAGCTCCAATGCTCGTAATTTACCTGAAAGTAAAATATAGAGGAAAACAAGCGTAAATCCATATAAATGATATAAAATACGAGCATTATCGGGGAAAATTGACACTTAATATTCAGGACTATTTGATGTTATCACCTATGATGGAGTGAGAAATAACAAGGATTTTAAGAGAATTGATAAGTAACAGTGAATTTTATTGAGGAGGTCTTGACCTCTTTCAAGAACAACTTGAAATATAATTGGCGATTTTTATTCATTGATAGGACCATTATTTATACAAGAAGTTAAAGCCAAGTATGAAAGATCATGGCTAAAAGATAGCAACTCATGGCTTAAAAATAGTAACTGATAAGACTAAGAGCATCCACTATAATAAACCTTTTACAAAAGTTTATACAATAATACATTAATAAGTAACAGTAAATTTTATTGAGGAGGTCTTGACCTCTTTCAAGAACAGCTTGAAATATAATTGGCGATTTTTATTCATTGATAGGACCATTATTTATACAAGAAGTTAAAGCCAAGTATGAAAGATCATGGCTAAAAGATAGCAACTCATGGCTAAAAAATAGTAACTGATAAGACTAAGAGCATCCACTATAATAAACCTTTTACAAAAGTTTATACAATAATACATTAATAAATTTTAGACCTTTTGATTTTATAAACCTACATTCAGTATAGTATAAACCTTTCCAACTTCATAAAATGTATTTCGTAACAAATGCATTAAATGTAATGAATTCATAAAAAAGATTCAAGAATTAGGACCTCTTCATGCCACATAGACATGAAATGAGTGTCCACTATGTCTGAAATAAACATAAACCTTTTTATCTTTCTTAAACTTTTTCATAAACCCACCATAGTGGATGCTCTGAAACTATTCTTTTGAAAAAGTCTACTACTCTAACCAAAGATAAGAAAATAATAACAACAATAAGCAAATAACAAACTAAATGACCAGGCTCATATCTAAGCTTTGAGTGATTAAAATCAAGGTACTAAGCTTTCAGAGCCACACATATTCTTTATTCATATGTTTTTTTTTAAATTGATAAAACTCGAAACAAAAACCTAACTATAGTACTTACCATTGTTAACTAAACATTAATCAAATAAATTAATTAGTCAATACAAATTTTAGAATTTTCGTTGAATTTCTAACATTAATAAAACCGTGGTCAGAAACACACACGAGAAATACATTCGTGGGCAACTTAAATCTGAGCTAAATAGTTGCTCTTTCCGAATAACATGAACAAGAAAACCTCGTATGTTTAACCGTTCATTCATCCGTTTAATCATTCAATTACTCATTTCATCCGAAAATTATTGTTATATGACAAAAATTAAAAAAACTGTTATGGATAAATATGGTCATGGATGTCCAAATCTATTAGTATTGGTAGTTATCTTAATTAGAGAATTGTATCTTGTAGAATACTCTATCTTGTAACTATATATACATGCCTCCATTGTGAGATGAATAATACAATTCTTTCATGTTTTAATCTTTATTCTTGTTCTTTGTTCTCTTCTTAATTATTACTACATGGAAGTTTATTTCATATTTATATAGAAGTCATGTGACAACTAAACAAAAATAAAAGAATTGTAAATCAATTATAAGAATGGCTACTGATAAAACCACAACCAAACTAGTATGCCTAGTTTTTATTCCTTTACAGAATTTTGAATACATATTATTGATAACCATTTACGACAATTTTGATTATTAATCTACTTAAATTTTATGACATGAGATATAAGTTAATTATTTTAGTTTGAAAAGGATAAAATCAACGGATTAAAAGACCATAGAATACTATGACTATTTTATTTGTAGCATGATAAAATTGATTTAAACTAAACACTGGTGTTGCTGAAAATCATGTTTACTATGATATGCATTACTGAAAGTTCTAATCCCTTGTTTTGAGTTCTATGACAAATATGACACAATTGATTTATGTGAACTTGGAAACACTATATTTTCTAATGTAATAATCTCATGTGCTTGCTTATTACTCTCTCCGTCCCATATTAAGTGTCCACAATGGAATCTTGAGATGTCCCAAATTAAGTGTCCATAATGTACTTCAACCAATGAGATGAGACTTTAGTGGGTGAAAATGATATTTGATTGGTGAAAAGTGTAGTTAGTGGAATTTCCTAAAACTTTATGCATATGGAAGGTGGACACTTAATATGGGACGGAGGGAGTAGTATCCAATATTATGAGATGCATGGAAATTAAAATGGCTATGTGTATTATGTATCTGCGCTTAATGTCCACCAATGTGATATGTGGCTTGGTGACAATTCTAGACATGATATACTCCTTTGATCTATGATTTTGAATGTTTAATAGCCAAGTTTCGCTTCTATAATAAAGAGAATTAGCCTTGGATAAATTTAGGCACATTAATTTGTGACACTATGTGAGCATATGCTTTGCTACTAGCAAATCGCATCATTGCATCATGAATAAATATAAGTCGCCTTAAAGTGTATGATTTTGAATTATCGATATTGGCTATAAAAAAAGGTAGGTTTAAAGTAATATTAAAGGTTCAAGATTAATTGCTTTTAGATGTGTAAAATATTTCTAAAATATCATTAAACCCGTCTAGTTGAAAATGCTAAACTTTTAAAGCTGATATGATAATATGATGATATATTTAAAGGACGTAGTTATAGACGTGGTGGAGGTAAATAATATGTTTTTTTTATCATGCAATAAGACAAGTCACTATAAGTAAGTTTTCAAAAGATAAGGGTGATTGAAAAGATACATCATTGTTGTAAATATGAGAATAATCTTACTCTAATAATTGGAGTTCATTGATATTATTTGGTGAAGTACGAAAAAAATGTAATTATTACAGAGTGTTCAAACATTATTATGAAGTATGCCTAGAATAATGGATATTCAAATACGATGTCTTAGTTGACTCTAATTGTGTCACTACGTTTATCCATATTGATCATGTGATTTTGTTTGCTTACAAGTTACAAGGCATTCGATTAATTGGGTAATGACATGCACGTGTTTTGTAAATTGTGCAACTTCACAAGAAAAATAAATGTTATATTGTGACTACAAAGAAATAAATAGCATAACATCGTGTTATGTTATAGAAAAATAATATAATTAGAACCTCAAGTTCTACTATGATTCTTTTATAAGGATCAATATCATAACCTCATAGTTGAAACAATAGGATAACCTCATGTTATGGTTACAACAGAAAACCTCAAGTTTTATTATGATTTCTTCAAGAGAATCAAATAACATAATTTCATTTTATTTAAACCAAAATATGTGAAAAATATAACAATGCTTATCAATTTGATTGGAGAAATGTGATGTTGTATTAAGATCTCCATATCATTTGATGTTTACACAAAAAGTGCAATTGAAGCACATGTGGTCATAAAGTATAAGTTATGAGTCAAGATTGTTGTATTAATTGGCATGACCGGTTAGACCATGCCGAGTCAATAATGATGCGAAATGTATAAAAGAACCATGGGTTCTTCAAGGATGAGTTGTTTGTTCTTATTTTTCTCAATGGAAGTTAATTGTTCATATATCACCACCAAACTAAAGTAAGGTTTATGTACTATAAAGTTTTGGAAAGAATATGACGGGGATGTATGTAGGCCTATACATCCGCCATGTGAATAATTTTGAGTTTTAAAATCGATGCATCGTCAAAATGATTATCAAAGACGCAACTTAAAGTTAGCGTGACTAGTGTCTCGAGTTATCAAATGCGAGCATGTTTTTCCAAATTATATTATTAAGAATGGTGGCGAATACTTCCAAGCATTGGGAAATTATTGGAATAAGTGTCGAACTTAAAAGTAACACATGTTCGTACGCAAATTGCTTTTGTTGAAACGTTCATAAAACCTCTTCAGTTGATTGCAAAGCAAATAATTGTGAGAACAAAACTGTTAGTTTATGGGGCATGTAATTTTAAATGATAAAATTCGCATCTCGCCCACAATTAATAATGAATTCTCCCTATTAAAATGGTTTCGGTCACAAACCATATGGTTCCCACATAAAGTTTTCTGTAAATGTGCGGAACCTGTATTGTAAATCCACCACAACGCACACAAGGGATGTTGAAGTTGATAATTCATTTAGGGTGAGAATGAACAATGAGAAATATGGAATGAATTATGATATAAAAATGTTGATCCTCACACTAATGAAAATGAACTTAAAGTTCAAAGGACAATTTACATTCTAGATCTAGAAGTTGCCAAACAAGTTTTGTGACCTAAATAAAGTGACTAGATCATACATACGCTGCTAATGCTCCAAATAAAATGTGTGTCCCAACATTAAAACCAATTATTGATAGTAAGTCTATGACACGTCTGCAATGTGATAGACTAATCGATTCCAAATAAAAGTCCTTGAATGAAGAGATAAAATAGAGCAATAAAATCAAGATGGTCGAATCGAGGTAATAAAGACCCCATAATAGTCTTTTAAAGACAAACCAAACATGAATGTTATTGAAAACCCCGGGTACATGAAAAACTTTGAGATCTCAACAAATGATAGAGTATAATGTCTAGTAAAGTGTGGAATCGAAAAGTAACGAATCGACGTCGATATGGTAATGATTATGTAAATAAATAAGATAGCGCTATAATCATGTTGAGGATCATGGAAGCATACCTGCAGGAAGTGCAGATGTATAAATGAGCGACCACAAGATGTAAAGACGCAAAGAAGTAATGAAAAGAGTTAAGTCTCTTGTGATGAGACATGGTTACTGGGACTTGAAGTCCGTACATATGAATGTGTAAAATTATTGGATATGTATCGATCTTTATGAGAAAGTGAAATTAAAATATTGAAATTTTTGTGTTTAAGGCATAACTAATGGCACACAGTATTTTCGTAAATACACGAAAATAATCATAAGGAGATATGTTCTCATGTGGTGGATCCAATAATGTATATAACATCTATAAGTCTGGCAATATAATAAGTAATTGATATGCGTCTAAAAGATAAATGAATAGAGATCATACAAGAATTTATTATAGGATTTGAAATGCATGAAGCATGCTAGTGATTTTTAATGCTTAAAGCATACAAGAGAAGTTCTCGAGAACACTACTTGATTGTATTGAATTAATCATGTTTGTGACATACGTTTAATGATTGCCTTAGTGTATAGTATTGTGCCAAATAAAGAATTATATTTGCCTATGAAACTTTATAAAGAGATCTAGATTTGACTATTGTTTAAGTTTCATGCAGTTTGATTTATGATTATAAAGGCAAATGAATGCATAGAAGTTGAATTTGAAAAAAAGACACATTTTGTCTTAGCTTATGATTGAACATCTAAAGGATGAAATATGTGTGCATCATGAAAACTAAAGAAAGATGCTAACTATCCATATATGGATAAACGACACTCATATTTATGAGGCCACATGATGTGGAAAAAGCCTCCTTGATTTATAAAGATGATGATCACAATATTGATTTAAAAGTGTCATACTAAAATGTGTATGAAACATTTATGATTCTCGCCAATGGTCATACATGATATAATATACCATTTGAATTAATTGTGTTTGCAACGAATGACTTATGAAGTACGATGATGTACTTAAATGAGATGTATGACGTATGTTAATCCTTAAAATGGATATGCGAACAACATGTAGAGAATATATATTCACATGATTCTATCAAGACACTTCAATGTGCATTTTACTGACTCAATGAGCTTAAGTGATGTGATCATCAGGGGGAGAAAAGATACGCATTGCACTCTTTTTCCCTTGACCATGGTTTTGTCCCCACAGAGTTTTCCAGCAAGGTTTTTAATGAGGCAATATTCCCAAGCATATAAAGGAGTTATGTACTCTTTTTCCTTCACTAGATTTTTGTCCCAATGGGTTTTATCTAGTAAGGTTTTAACGAGGCATAATCCTCAAATGGACATCCAAGGGGGAGTGTTATGGATAAATATGGTATGGATGTCGATATCTATTAGTATTGATAGTTATCTTAATTATAGAATTATATCTTATGGAATACTCTATCTTGTAACTATATATACATGCATCCATTGTGAGATGAATAATACAATTCTTTCATGTTTTAATCTTTATTCTTGCTCTTTGTTCTCTTGTTAATTATTAGTTTCACAACAAAAAAAATATACTTTGCAATAGATCCCAAACCAAATTCTCTCTCTTTTTCTCTCTCCTCTAACCACTTTTCCCGCCATCATTTCACCATCAAAAAACCATTAAAACATCAAATTCTGCTTCAAGTACGGGTCAAATTTCAGTCTAACTAACATCATTCGATTCAGAATTTCATTGCGATCTGTTTGATGGTTTTTGATTTCATTTTGCCCAAATTTTACGGTAAACCCTAATTTTGCGTTTTTGTCCAATTGAGCTGAGTTGACTACGTATTGTTACTATTGAGTTGTATTCCTGTTTTTGTTAAACTTGTATTGAATCCTGATTGAATATGTCATCTAATAGACCAAAAAGGAAAACTAAAAAACCAACAAAATTTGGGGATTCTGCTAGTGTTACTGATACTGGTAGGATTAATAGGAATAGCAAAAGTGTTAGTGGTAATGGTAGTGGTGGGGAAACAAAGGTGGTTAATGGTGTTGTAAAGGATAATAAGGAGAGTGAATGTTTAGATATGGAGAATAATGGTTGTGCGAATAATGAATATAGTGATCAGGTGGTGGATTTGTGTCAGGATCTGAATACTGTGTGCAATAGTGTTCCAGATAGTCAGATTCAGGATAGTGAAATTTTGAAAATGAATGGTACAGTAGAAGAGGTTGGGAAAGGAGGATTGCTTGGTGATAATTCTAATGGTACATGGGATATAGAGGTTGAGGTTCAACAGAGTGGGACTAAACAAGCTAATAAGGAATATGTGGAAGAAGGTAAGTCTGCTACGCATAAAGTGGAGAGTAATGGGAAGAAGACATATGTTGTTGCTACTGTCAAAAGTAGGATTGTATATGATGCTAAACTTGTGAATATTCCTACTGAGTTTGATAGTGATGGTATAGAAGTGGTTGTTTTGATGAAGTATTGGTGGCTGAAGGAAGTAAGAGATGGGATAAGACATTGTGTGGATATTTTGTAGGTCAAGGAATGTCAACTAATGAATTGAGGTACAACTTAAGAAGGATGTGGGGGAAACATGGGTTTAGAGATATAGTGAATGTAAGCAATGGAATCTTCTTTATGAAATTCCATAATGATGAAGGGTTGGAGTACATTGTGAGTAATGGGCCATGGATGGTTAGTAATAAGCCTCTGTTTGTGCAAAATGGGACATCAATATGAGTATGGACATATTTAATCCAGAGGTGATTCCATTATGGGTAAGAATTTGTAATGTGCCTCTTGAAGCATGGTCAGTCAAAGGGATTAGTGCACTAGCAAGTAGGATTGGAAAGCCATTGATTATGGATAATATTACAGTTGCTATGTGTAAGATGGGTAATGGAAGAGCTGCATATGCTAGAGTGTTAGTTGAGGTGTCTGCTAAAAAGTGTCTACCGGATAGTATAGATGTTGTTTATAAGAATGGGGAAAATAAAATTGTGCATAGGAAAGCTCTCAAAGTTGAGTATGATTGGACTCCACCTAGATGTTCAGAATGTTGTGTGTTTAGGCATACTAGTCATAGTTATGGTAAAAAGAAGGAGGGGGATAAGACTGAAGGAAGTTCAAGTAGTGCAAAGAGTATGGAGAAGATGGAAAATGGAAATAATAAAACTGCTGATGATGAAGGTTTTATTGAGGTGAGAAATAGAAGAAAGGGTGGAATGAATGAAAAAGTGATAAACCAAAAGCCAAACAATCAGGTTCATACACAAGGGATTAACAAGCAGATCCACTCTAAAACTAAACAATCTCATCAACCAGTTTACCAACAAAAGAAACCAGATATTTCAAAGAAACCAGAAGATCAGAAGTTGCAGGAGGGTGGTAATGGCAATGTAGTTGTGAAGCATAATGCTAGTAATCAAACAAATTCTCCAAAAAGTCCATCTGGTAAGAAGCCATGGAGTGTTAATGGGGAAATTTTATCAGCATTGAAGAGGTCTACAAATAAATACTCTATCCTTGAAGCAGAAGAGGTTAATGAGCAAAGTGTGTTGAATGAAATTAGGAATAAAGAAATGGTGGATGATTTCATTAGTCAGAATTTGTGTATCTCTGATAATGAAATGGATAAATGGAACTTGGATATGTTAGCTTACTATTACCAGAGAAAGAAACAGTTAGTTGATAAAGGAAAAGATCGTGATCAAGAAGGAATGGCTAGCAATAGTGAGGTGAATGATGTTTTTGAAGATGTATCAGGAATAGCAAAATGTATGGAGGGCGATGTTCTGAAGGGATTAGATGGAGGAGTATTGAATGATAATTAGTTTCTATGGATCAGAAAGACCTTAAAATTGGGTGTTGGAATATTAGAGGTCTGAGTACCTCTGATAAGCAAAGGGAGGTTAAGAATTTTATTGAGGAAGAAAATCTAAGTGTTTGTGCTGTTTTAGAAACTCATCTAAAATCCAAAAGTCTGAGCAAAGTGGGGGATAGTATTTTTGGAAATTGGGAGTGGGATTCTAACATGCAATTTTGTGATAAAGGGTGTAGAATTGTATTTGGGTGGAACAGTTGGAATATTAACTTGAGTATGGTCCATTGTGATAAGCAGTCTATGTTGTGTAGTGTAGAAACAATGGATGTCAATACTAGATTATACTGCACTTTTGTGTATGCTGCTAATAGTGGAGGGGAAAGGAGGGGTATGTGGAAAGATTTGGAATTGTATAGAAGGATAGTGGGAAAAGAAGCTTGGGTTTTATTGGGTGATTTGAATGTTACATTAAGTTCTAATGAACATTCTCAGGGATGTTCTTGCATGACTAGTGATATGAATGACTTCAAGGATTGTGTTAACAAAGTGGAACTGGAGGATATTGCTAGCTCAGACCTTTTTTACACATGGACCAAGAATTTGCACAAGGTTAAATCAGGAAATAGTAGTGGTATTTTGAAGAAGCTTGACAGAATCATGGGAAGTGAAGATTTCATTGATAAGGTCAACCAAGCTCATGCTATATTTTTACCTTATCTTATCTCTGATCATTGCCCTAACATTCTTGTTATTCCTAAAGTAATTCAGCCTAAAAAGAAGACCTTCAAGTTTGCTAATTTTGTAGCTGATAAAGAGGAATTCATACCTTTAGTGTCTGATAATTGGAATGATGATATTCAGGGAAGTGCTATGTTTAAAGTTGTGAAGAAATTGAAAGGTCTTAAGAGACATTTGAGGAAGCTTGCGTGGAAGGATGGTAATGTGTATGAGAAAGTCAACAAGCTTAGAGAAAGGATAAAGGTTATTCAATTGAAGATTGATAAAGAGCCTGATCGGAAGCAGTTCAGGGTTGAGGAAAGTGTGTTGTTGAAAGAGTATGCTGATGCAGTCAAAGATGAAGAGAAATTACTTTTTCAAAAAGCAAAGATAAAGTGGTTAAGTGTTGGGGACAGAAATAATGCATTCTTTCATAAGATCTTAAAAAGTAGGAATCATAAGAGTAGAATTCATACAATTTATGATGATATGGGTAATTGCTATACTGGGAAGAATGTTGCAGGGCAGTTTGTGAATCATTTCCAGAAGTTTTTAGGAGATGAAGTGCCTATAAATGATCTCAGGCATCTAGATGGGTTGATTTGTAATAAATTGTCTGATGAAGAAGCTTTGTTCATGATTAGGGAAGTCAGTGATGAGGAAATCAGAAATGCAATGTTCCAAATTGATGGTAATAAAGCCCCTGGTCCAGATGGTTATTCTGCAACCTTCTTAAAAAAAGCATGGAATATAGTGGGAAGTGATGTGTGTAAAGCTGTTAAAGAATTTTTTGATTACGGGAAGCTGCTAAAGGAAGTCAATTCTACTCTGATTTTCTTAATTCCTAAAGTACAAACTCCAAGTAAAGTTACTGTTTTTCGTCCTATTTCTTGCTGCAATGTTTTTTACAAATGTATTAGCAAGGTGATATCTAAGAGAATGAAAAGTGTGCTGGGAAAGCTTGTTGGTCAGAATCAAAGTGCCTTTGTTCCTAATAGGCACATCCAGGATAATATCTAACTCTCCCAAGAATTACTGAAAGGTTATGCTAGAAAAGATGGTCCTAATAGAGTTGCCATGAAAATTGACATACAGAAAGCTTATGATACAGTTAACTGGAAGTTTTTGGAAGCTATTCTTAAAGGCTTTGGTTTTCATAGGACTATGGTAAATTGGATAATTCAGTGTATCACTACAACTTCCTTTTCAATATGTGTAAATGAAGAGAGTTATGGGTATTTCAGAGGTGGTAGAGGGCTAAGGCAGGGAGACCCTATGTCACCATACTTGTTTACATTGGTCATGGAAATCTTATCTATTTTGGTGCATAACAAGGTGGAGGGAAGTAGTGAGTTCAAATATCATTTTGGGTGTAAGAGGTTGAAATTGACCCATGTTTGTTTTGCTAATGACTTGCTGATGTTTTGTCATGGTGATCTTGGGTCAGTAAAGATTCTTAAGGATGTTTTGACTGAGTTTGGTGGTATTTCAGGTTTACTTCCTAACTATTCTAAAAGTACTATTATATTTGGTAGCATGAAGGATGAGGATAAACAAAAGATCTTGGATGAAATCCAATTTAAAGTAGAAAATCTCCCAGTGAAATACCTTGGAGTTCCTTTGTCTTCTAAGAGACTTGGTGTAAAGGAATGCAAAGTTCTTATTGATAAAATCAAGAGTAGAATCTTTAATTGGAAGAATAGAAGCTTGTCATATGCTGGTAGATTACAACTGGTTGCTTCTGTTTTGGAATCAATTCATGTTTACTGGGCTTCAGTTTTCTTATTGCTTCAAACTGCTATTCATGATATTAATAAATTTCTACAGGGATTTCTGTCGAACCAAGGTGAGTTGTCTAAAGGGAAAGCTAAGTTGGCTTGGACATCAATTTGTAAGCCTAAATGTCAGGGTGGTTTGGGTTTGAAAGACTTGGGAATTTGGAATAAAGTCATGATCATAAAGCATTTGTGGCATGTGGCTATTGATAAAGAGTCTCTCTGGGTAAAGTGGATCAATACTGAAAAACTTAAGGGAAGAAATATTTGGGCTGTGAATGAGGAAGAGACAAATAGTTGGGGATGGAAGAACATTTTAAGGCTAAGAGATGTGGCTAGGAAATTTATGGTTAAAAAAGTGGGTGATGGTGCAAGCACTTATGTGATCTATGATAATTGGTGTCCATCAGGTATTTTACAATCCTTTATTTCTAATAGGGATTTGTATAATGCTATATTGGATGCTAATATTGTTGTTAAAGACATTATAGTTAATGGTGTGTGTATGTGGCCAACTGAGTGGATTCATAAGTTCCTATGCTGTCACAAATTCAGTATGTGGCACTTGATGAAAGTAAAAAAGACCAATTAGTTTGGAGAAATGGCAATGGCAAGGAAGGTAATTTTAGTGTAAGGCAGGCATATATTGATTTGAGTGAGCCAAATGAAGATGTTTGCTGGAATAAGCTTGTGTGGTTTTCTCAAAATATACCAAAGCATGCTTTTGTTCTTTGGTTAGCTATTCAAAATAAGCTGACTACTCAAGACAAGATTAGGAAATGGGGGTCTTATGATATGATGATTTGTTCATTATGCTGCTCTGATATTGATTCTCATCACCATCTGTTCTTTGAATGCAAGTATGCTATGCATTTTTGGTTAAAAGTAAAACAGAAGTTGAACTTGCAGTGTAATCAAATGGGGTGGAATGAACTGGTGGTTTAGATGACTAGAATGTATATGGGAAATTCTATAGGAAGTGTAGTTAGAAGGATTGGTATGGCAGCTGATGTATATATGATATGGCAAGAGAGAAATTGGAGATTGTTTAGAGCCCGACAAAGAAGTCCTGATGAGCTTTTTAGTCAGTTCATTGATATAATCAGAATAAGATTGCTAAGTCTAAAATTTAAACATTCAAAAGTTGTTATTAAAACTCAAAAAGAGTGGAATATTAGATTGGATATAGTTGGCAATGGCAAGGTAAATAATAGTTGAATGGGGGTTTTGGCTTTTAGAGGTATGCTGATGAAGGTATTGAAGCTGGATTGTTAAGCTGCAGGGTTAATGGTGGTTTAAAAATGGAGTATTTGGGTCAAGATTGTATGTACAGATGGCTAATATTTTGGTGGTATTCTATCATTGGGGTCTCTTGTCTGTTTTGTGGATCCAGTTGGGGTAACTAAATGGGTAGATTGATCTTCAATAGATTGTCTGTACAAGGGTATTTGATTCTGAGTTAGCTCAGAATTACAAGTATAGCTAATGGATATACTCATAATCTGTTGTATATCTTCCAAGTTGCTACATATAGCTTGGATTGGATAAGCTGAGTTTAAAGGAATCAGTTGACTTATAATGTTTTAACCTTCCATTCACTTTTTATCCCTTATTAAAAATTGAATGTGATTTTAGTTCACTTCAGTTGATGGCTCTGTATCTTGGGATACACATTTGGCCATTTCTATCCTATCCTTTACAACCCTTTTGTAGGCCTTTGTTAGGTAGCATAGGGGTGTTTGGGACTGCATAGTTTATGATCATTTTGTGTAAACCATAAAGTGAGATTCCAGCTGAGAAGGGTAAAGTGAACTGGTGTGACAATGTATGGTACTAGGAATTGTGAGGAGTGAAAGATGAACCTACATGGTCCTAGTGTACATTGTCAAAAGGAGGAATGGTTGGTACTCACTGCAAGGTGTGTGTTCCCATGTGTGTGAAGCCATTGTAGTAAATGGAAATGTAGCACACATGGTATAACCCTTGCAGTGGAGAGGTTATGGTTCCTAGTGAAGCCACTAATCTATCTTATCATGATTATTGTGGTGGAAGGTTGAATGGTCATGATAAATAGATAAGGTGAAAATGTAGCTCGATGGTTATTGGTGCTATAAAAGGTGAATGTGGTTGCTGCAGTCTTTCTCAATGATGTTTGTTGACTGCAGAAAGTATGGATTTTTTGATGCAGCAAGGATGCTTTGTATTCTGATCTTGATTGTTGTTGGTCCAATGTATTTCAATGTTGTTTGTTATGTTTTGTGATAAAAGAGGCATGTCTATAACTCTTCTAGTTGTAAGAGATTTTTTGTGTTTAATAAAATATATTCACCTTTTACAAAAAAACAAAAACAATATTCAAACTGATGACGTATAGTCTGGAGTCGGGTCATAAGCCCGACTAGAGCCCAATACTCGCAAGCCCGGCACCAACCGGGCCAATATCAATAAGCGTTTGGGCTCACGAAAGCCCAAGCCCAAATCTATTTACGGAATAGATATCCGATATCTTCTAAAATAAGAAGATAATCATTCCCAACCGACCTAGGCGGGATACGCCGAAGGTTGGGGAACACGGAACCAACAAGGATTCCGTGCGATATAAAGGAATCATATCCTCGCTTAAGGTACGATCTCATAACCCTAAACTCCTTAAACCCTAAACCGATTACTCACTCTCACGGAGGATAATCGTGGGAGACAATCCCACCAGAAGCCTAACGGTGTCTTTTGTCTCTTAGTGCGCAGTGTCTCAAGCACAGCATCTCAATTGGTACGAGGACCGAGCTCCAAACCAGAATGCCCAACTTTGTATCAACAAGTGGCGCCATCCGTGACCCTACACTAAGAACCAACACTAGAATGACAAATCACGGTAATCGCCGATCGCAATGACCTCATGGGAAAGAAGTCGCAAAGTGGACTAACTCCCAAGCTGCACTGGGACAACCACCGCTAAAAATAAGGGATCGTGCCAAGACTTGATCTTCCTCCGTGGAACCGCACTGGGAACAACCCAAGCCACTACAACCACCACGAGTGGAGTAGACCCATCACAAGACCGCCTTTACTACCCCTTCCACGGTGCTAGAAATCGCCCGACAAAGGCACCGACGACTTCGACCGAAATAAGGATGTAGTGATAGAAACAAACATACTTGCTCTCGAGGGGTCGCACTGTAGCTAACACCGTAAGTTTTCGTATCCCGTAACTACGAAACATTAACCGCCTCATGCAAGAGGAAGAAGAAGAGATCGTCGAACTTGAAAGCCCGACTCAACTTCGATTCTCGAATACGAACTTCCCACCGCGCCATCGAAAGAAAAGCGCGGAGAGATAGCCCAACCCCAAGATTCAACCGGATCGGAAGAAGAGTTGAGGAGGATGAGACATCTCACCGCATCATCCGAGTGAGAATGATGAAGATGAAAAGCGCACCAATGTCCATACTAGACTTGGTAGCCGCAGAATCCAAGATGATTGGGACGACACTATTCCCCAGTGAAAGCCCTCCAAGTACAAACTCGGAGGACGATCGGCATGCAAGTTACCGAAAGAGGAAAAATTGCCTCGAAAGTTCCTGACAACGAGGATAGGAAACCGGACACCGAAGTCCGTAAATGATATGATGACCGTGAGGATGAAGATATATCCTCCCTGGCGCCGCCAAAGGCGGATGCGCTCACCGGCGCATCGCTGATTTTTCGTAGCAAAGAAGGCGATGCCCGCCAACGTGAAGACCTATGATGGAACAGTGACTCGATGATCACCTCAAAATTTTGAGTCACCGCGACAATTGAAAATTGGCCGCGGCCGCGTGGTGCCACATGTTTAACTCCACACCGTGGAAACACGCGAATCGGTTCAAGAAGCTTCCACGCAGAAGCATCAACGGATTTGAGGAATTGAGAAATGCGTTTCGCCTAAACTTTACTCAAAGGAAGAAGTGCGCTAAAAATCCCGCCGAACTTGCTGAGTAAAGCGCCAAGGAGAGTCTACAATGTTTATTCATGGAGCGCTCAAAGACGAATGCATGCAAGTTAAAGCGCCTGTAGTATTGAAGATCTCGGTTTCATGAACGGGATTAACAATCCGAACTCATCAAGAGGTTGAACGACAAGATTCCCCAAACCTTTGATGAACTCATGAAACGCCCCGGTCCTTTGTCCAGGAGAAGCCACGCGCGGATAGCAAAAGGAGCTACTCGAACTACAGTCACAGTGAACAACTCGGGAGACAATCCAATGACCGGTAGTAACCATAATAGAGCTATCGCAACCATGGAAGCGGAGGGATAATGATGATACACCCCGCTACTAAAACCCTAAGGAAATACTCGCAATGTAGGTGCGAATTTTCCACGACCAACGCAGATGCGCACTCCGTAAGATCGGCGACTGGAATGGATACCGTGATTACCATGCACGTAAGGGCCATACCACCAACGAACGCGTCCAACTACGCCAACTCATCGACAAGATGGTTAAAGAAGGTAGATTGGACCACTTGGTCAAAAACATCAAAGAGGAAAGGATAGACAAAAAGTGGACACAAGAAGGAAACACCAAAAGACAAGGTCGACACAATCTACATGATACAATCATGGCAATAATCACTAGGCGTAAGGTCACCAAGATTTTTCTCGTGGAAAGGAAATCTTTCCCTACCTTAATCGCGGACAACGCAGTGGAACCACTCACCATAGAGATAAGCGGGGTCACGACATCCACCGCATGTATGTCGACGGTGGAGCCTCGCAAACATAATGTATGAGCATTGCTTCAGCGGTGCATACCAAATACGCAGATCGGCTAAGCCCGCCAAGACGGCGCTGATCGGTTTTACAGTGAAAAATATGGCCGATGGGGCAAATAAGACTACTAGTCAAGATCGAAACGAACAACATTCCGCGACGGCCCGGATGGAATTCATGGTGATCAAATCTCCATCGCCATATAATGGCATTATCGGAGACCCGGATATCGCCTATGCGCGCAAGACCATCAACAAATGCACGGGATGCTTAAATTCAAGTGGAAGGAGGCATTGTCACTCACGCCGCCACTATCCCACATAGAGAATGTAACACGGTTACATGCGAAACGCGCAAATCCCGTAACAACGCGCAACCGTAATTCCAAATCAAGGTTGCAATTCACCCGAATACCCGCACTGTGAAATATCCATCTGAGGGTCATTGTCGGACAACCAAAGCGGTACCAAAAGGCTCCTACAAAAGAACTGGACATCTTCGCATGGGAGCCAAAACACATGACCGAGTACCGCTCCATAACAGAGCATAGATTGAAGATCCGACAAGGATACTCACCACGCCGTAAGAAGCGCGGTCAAGCTCCGAGGCGCAAGCAATCTGGCGGAAGTACACAAACTTGTGGACACAGGATCATGCGGGAAGTCTATTACCATGACTGGCTCTCCAATCCACCATGGTAAAGAAGAGCGACGACGGTGGCGATGTGTGTAGACTACATGCACCTTAACAAAGCATGTCCACAAGATCGCTATCCATTACCGAGATAGACCGAAAGTAGAGTCTTTGTGCGGATACCCATTAAAGTGTTTTCTCGATGCATACAAAGGATACCATCAAATATGATGGCTAAAGAAGACGAGGAAAAAAAGCACCTTCCACACAAGCCAAGGCGTTTATTGTTACACAAAATGCCATTTGGTTTGAAGAACGCGGGCGCCACCTACCAAATGATTAGTAGATAATGCTTTCAAAACAAAAGGGCCGCAATCTAGAGGTCTATGTTGATGACCTAGTCATAAAGAGCCATATCGAAGGTGAGTTAGTACGCGACATCGAGGAAACGCTCAAAACTCTACGAGATCAACATGAAGTCAATCCAAAAAGTGTACCTTCGAGCTATCAAGGCATGTTCCTGGATACCTTATCGAACCTCGACGGTATAAAACCGCGCCTTAAAAACAAAGGCGGTCATCGATCTTCCTCACCACGCACGCTGAAGGAGGTCCAATCTCTCAATGGGAAGTTGGCCGGCCTAAACAGTTCCTATCCAAGTCGCCAGAAACCGCTACCCTTTTCAAGACACTCAAGAAGTGCATAAAGAAGGGTGACTTCGCTTGACTACGGAGGCGTATAGCCTTCACTCACTCAAACAAAGATCCGCTACGCCGCCAACACTTGTCGCACCCCGACGCGGGAAGAGTCGATCATGTACTTGTCTCAGAATCGATGGAGCAACAACAAGAAGGTTACTAACAGATAGGGATTCAAGATAAACCCCATCTACTTTGTGAGCAAAGCACTCAAAAGACGGAGATGAATTATAGTGCAATGGAAAAGTTAGTTCTAGCATTGGTATTTGTCGCCAAACGATCGCGCAGTACTTCCAAGCGCACCCGATTGCAGAATCACGCATCAACCAATCAAACAAATCATCTCCAAACTGATGCATCAGCCGACTCCAAAAGTGGAGCGATTGCTGGGGAACACAACATTTCCCAGATCGCTGCATCGCGATTAAAGGACAAATTCGCGAGACTTCATCATCGAGAAACCGATGCCGACGAGGTTCCCGCACCAAGTAAGAAGGTACTACTAGATCCATGGATCTTGTTTACGATGGATCCTCGTGCTTGGACGGATCGTGAGTCGGCCTCATTCTCACAAATCCGTAGGAATGGAATTCACTTACGCATCGCGCTTTGAATTTACAAGAACAAACAATGAGGCGTAATATGAAGCTCTAATCACGGACCACGATCGCACCGAATGGGTGTACGCAACACGAAGCAAATGTAGATTCCCTACTAGTGGCCAACCACGTGTTGGGTGAATATGTGGCTAAAGAAGAAAATATGATTCAATATCTCGACAAAACCACGACATTGATCAAAAGCTTCGATAGATTCACCATCAAGCAAGTCCCTAGAGGAGAAAACCGCAAAGCGGATGCACTAAGCAAGATCGCCTCGACAAGCTTCGCACACCACAAAACAAGTCTTTGGTAGAAACACCGAAAAGCAAATCCATATCGTAGATGGAAATTTCCACGGTCATAGAGGAGGAAGGTCCTACATGGATGACACCGATCACGGACTTCCTAGACAAAGGAGTGTTACCCAAGAGCGTAGGAAGCTTGCAGGATACGGCGCGACGGCGCAAAGATTCGAACTCGAGACAACATACCGCATCGACGCTCTTTCCTCCAACCATGGCTCCACCGTAGGTCCACTACAAGCAAATTACGTGTCGAGAAATCCATGAAGGTTCATGCAAGATGCACTGTGACCACGGTCCGCTAGCTAGCGCCATGCGATCGTGGTACCACCGCCAACCATGCACCGCGATGCGCGAGACTTAATAAGGAAGTGCAACGATCGCCAAGTACACCGACCCGTCCCGCAAACCCAAAGACGAACTAACACCAATCACATCCCCATGGCCATTCTATAAGTGGGTATTGATATTGCAGTGACCTTTTCCAGCTTGTCATGGAGGATTGAAATTCTCATAGTCGCCATAGACTATTTCACTAAGTGGATCGAGGCAAAAGCAGTAGTAACAATCACTGGTAACCAGGTAAAACGCTTCGTCTGGGAAAACATTGTATGTCGCTTCGGTTTACCTGGCGAAATCATCTCGGATAATGGAAAACAATTATGCGATAATCCTTTCAAAGATTGGTGCGAGAAGTTGAACATCACACAGCATTTCTTATCAGTTAAACACCCACAAACTAATGGCTTAGTAGAGCGCAAATCGCGACTGGGTGAAGGAATTAAAGCACCGACGTATACAAAGGAAGATGGGTGGAAGAGCTCTCGATGTATTGTGGGCGCACCGCACCTCAATCAAAACTAGCACGGAGACACCCCTTTCACTAGTCTACGGGATGTGTCGTCATACCGCCGAAATTGAATGCCAACTATTCGCACCGGGTTAACATGGCAACCAACGACTAAGAACGCCGCCTTGATTTGGACCCATCGAAGAAAGGAGGAACGCAAGATCTATCGTGGAGGAAAATCAAAATCAAGGATGAAAGGATACTACGACGCCAAAGCACGCAAAGGTCTCCTTCGCACTGTGTGATTTCGCCTATCGCGCTAATGATGCGAGCCACGCAGAAGACATGGGCAAGCTCGGACCAAAATGGGAAGGACCCTACGAGGTTATCAAGCATCAGAACGGGCTCGCATAAGTTACGAGGCCCGGATGGTCGCGAACCGCCACGCACATGGAACATCCGCAACCTCAAGAGGTGCTACCTATAGAAAGGGCTACTACCCAACAAGATGACGCCTCGCACCTCCAATGCTCAATAAACATCCATGTATTTATTTTATTTTTACATATACGTTTTCTTTGTTATTTCTGAAAAACTTGCAAGTATCAATAAACGCCGCGGTTTCTAGCTAACTCCGACATATTTCAAGTTGTTATCTCCATATACCGTATGTCTTAACAATTTTTATTTTGCCCACGATGGCGTGCATGCACTACTTAATAAACCCACGATGGCAAAAGGATAAGTTAACCTACTAAATAACTTGTTGAGTAAGAGGTTGCAAACCCATCAACATTGGATCACGATCCTTGTTAAACACCTTGTTCTCTAGACGTTGAATAAGATATGCGCATCCCACGATGGTTGCGCAACAACACGACACGCGCACGTTAACAACTTAGGAACCAAGACACTTGCTTCCTTAAAGTGATATTTACAAGATCGTCGATATCATAACATACACGATTATGATAAAGTACTTAGAATTATTTCTCAAGTATACTATGACTTTCATACATGATTATGGATTTCCTATATTCGCACTGGCATACACGTTTGTTTCTTCGGCAACGAAAATATCTTTTACGCAAAGACAAACAGATACGTATACATTACAAGTTTCAATAACACCCACAGCAAAACAAAGACTTCTATTCATAACTACGAGTTATTACAAGAGAGTTATTTTGCAACATATCAACTACCAGCTGCTACAACGCTTAAGTGAAGAGGTGCCAGCGTGATTCGTTGCATCTTTAGCTTCGCTAATACCCTTCAACACGTCCGCACTCGACGTGACACGGGCACAATCGACCGGCACCCCATCGACCTTGGCATGAAATGCACCAACCCCACACAAAATAGCTTTACCGCAATACCTTCTTTTTAGCAAGACGGTCGCATGCGCTTCAAGACTTCCTTTAAAGGTACCTCTTTCTCCAAATCAAATGGATTCGACTATCCCCTGACGCCAAGAAAGACGTGTACTGAAGTCGAGACTCACGGGCTTCATAAAATAGTCCTACGTGTTTCGCACCCTCGTGACGATGACGCCAAGGTCAACCCCGCCATAATGACATCTATTGATAATCTTGATCGCGCTCAAGCTCGTAAATCATTGGAGCTCCAAGTCCTTCATTCTCTCGCATGGCAATAATTAGTGATCATATGACTCTCGGCGTCATAATTTGGTACTTTATCAATGGCGCCTTCATCAGTTTTGCATCGTGGAGCTTTTCAATTGCTTCGATTTACGCGCTCCGAGCGCACCGCACAACCTCCTCAAGGCATTAACCACCGCGATTCCTGTGGTACCGAGGGCGCTAGGCGAAGACCGTGGCCTATGAGCCACCAAGCGCCCGCTATCGTGGACATAAGTCGAGGATACAACCTCGCCATACTGATGCTAAGCTTACGCATTTTGCCTCCTGCACTCCAATGACCAGCTCACAAGACTTCTAAGCTCCCCAATCGCAAAGAAATTTTCCTTACCGCTCTAGATGTTTAAGGGCCCAGTTACATGATAGCTTATACTTGACTGCTTCAGCACGCTCCTGGTCTATTTGTGATAGTAGAGACATTTTTTCTCCTGCAAGTCTCTCCGCATACGCATTGGTTTCATTTATTTCAGCCTTGGCACTGGCCAATTGCGCCTCCAATGATGCAATGCGCTGGTCCTTTTGATTGTCCTGACTATTTTCCCCTACACACTGATCTGTGCAAAACCGTCAAGTCTAATCACAAGCCGCCACTGCGAATGGCCAACCGTAATGATTTAAAACACCTTAAGCACAAATGCAATGAAGTCCTGGAGAATACAATGAATTCCCGGTCCTTAAGTCCCACGGAGACTCAATGGTGTGCAAACACTTGATCGACGATAGAATGATCACTAAGGATAGTGATCGGAAAGGATTTTGGAATTGAATATTACACTACTGAAAAAGTTTATAAATAAAAGCGACTTAAATGCAAATTAAGAAAATTAAAAAGATAAAATATATTAAATAAACGCTATCACTATTTTTAAAATGATGAACGTTTAAAACTTAAAACTTACGTTTAAATAAAAATTACGTAAACGTACAAAATAAAACGTGATATTAAAGAGATAAAAGACCTACAAATATGAAAAATACATTTTTACAAGCCTAAATATAAAAGAAAATTATTAGAAAAGGAAAATTATTTTTACAACTATTTATTTAATTATTATTAATTAAAAACTATTTATTAAGTATTTAAAATGCACTAAAATATAAGAAAATACAAAATTAACCTAGAAAATGAAATTATAACTTAGAAAATCTAAAATATGATAAAACTTATTTTAAAACTGAAAATATATTTTTTAGACTTTTATATGTTTATTACTAATTTAAAACTATTTAAAACTAATTTAAATTGTGAAAATGCCAAATAAAAGGGAAAAATAAGGAAAATCTTTTATGCTTTTTATATTTTTCTTAAACTGGGAAAATTGAAAAATTATTTTTTGGAACTTTTTCTTAATTATTTGTATTAAAAGCTAATTAAAAATACTTAAAAACTAATTTAAATGGAGAAAAATAACAAACTGACTTGGAAAAATATGAAAATTTCAGGAAAAGTCTAAAATAATATTAGGAAGCTAGGAAAAATGGAAAAACATGGGGTTATGTGGAGGAATATGAAACTGATGTGCAAAGTGCTTATGAAATAAGCACTTGAATAAGCTAAAGGGACAAAACAAACACCAAACTGATACACAAGCTACAATAAGCTAAAAATGACCAAATGCAACAATTCTCAACTGCTTTCAACCACAGAATTGCAAATTACTATGATTTGGTTGTTTTTGATTCAAGTGCTAACAACAGTTGAGGGGGTCTACTTTGGACAAGAAAATAAGTACTTGAATAAGCTGGAAACTGAAAAGCAAAAGAAGGGACCTCAAGAGGACCTGGCTAAGTTTGTCTAAACCAAATACCAGACCTTGGTGAGCCAAAATGAGCCCTGTGCAGACCTTGCCAAATCCCTGTGCAGACCTTGCCAAATCCCTGTGCAGACTCAGTGTTAACTGAGTCAGTTGCACAGGGCACATATGCCCATGTTGACAAGCCTTTTTGAGGTTCATAAAAAATTGACAAAATTATATAAAATTGACAATAACAAAATAGACCAAATGAAGTTTTGAAAACCACAATTTACACTGAAATTGGCCCAGAGATGAATCCAAGAAAAATCATCCTAGTTGGCCAAAAACTGACTTTTGCAATATTGACTTTTTTAGCAGTTAAGAAAAGTTGACCAAAATGAAATTTGATCTAGATTTAAGGACTGATTATGATGTATATGTATGAAATAAAGTTAATGCAGGCTAGTTTTATGATTTTTGAACACAAAATAAACTTTTGATATTCAAAAACTCTAACAGTGAAGATATTAAGAAAGATGAAATGAGATTTTGACTATAAGCTGATGCAGGCACAAAGTTATGACTGAGATGAGTTCAAAAGATCTAAACAAACATGAAACAACATGTTTCAAACACTAAACTACCTTTAAACACAGATTTGCTGTCAAATCCAAACACCTCTTTATTTAACTGATATGCAAGTAATACTACCCAAACTGATAAACTGGTTTATGCCATTGATCAAACTAAGCTCACATGACCTAAATACAACTTTATGAACAAGTTTACACTACTGATGACCACAGATACATAGACAAGCATAAAAATGCAAAATAGACTTGAAAATTGAAATGAGAAACTTACTCACCATCGTCCATCTAGTTCTCAAAGCTAAACCAAACCACAAAACAACTATACTAAGCCATTTCAAACCCTAATCAACATCTCGTGATCACCCAAATTCCAAAACCAAGTCCCATTGAGTCTCGTGTTGACTTTTGTTGACCAAGCATCCAAATATTTTGAAACTTAATTGTAGGCTTATCAAAGCATTCAAGAGCTTATACAAGCCTATTTCAGACTTAAATAAGCTTTTAGAAGCTTGAGTGAAAGAGTTTAAAAGTGAATTTCTTAACATTAACAAAGAAACATTAAACCAAACTAAAACTGTGAATTGAAACTTAAAAATGCCTTACAATGATTATCCAACTAAAAGTTAATACATAGAAACTGAAATCACAAGATTTTGACTAAACTACAACATTTATTTAAAAAAACGACATTAAAGAAAAACTTAAAACTAGCTACTTGTATCCCTCCTCTTCTCTTGCCTCTTTTTTATATCTGAAAATTCTTCCCACTTGTTTCTGATTGATTCCCACTTGGAATTGGGGCCGTTGGATGACTTTAGAGGATTTTGGCCGTTTGATGTATTTTGGCGCCAAAATGGTTTTAGCCAGGTGGAAGGATTGAGTGTTAAGGGGGAGGGATCATTTAATGATTCTTGTTTTGTGGTGGAGTGGAGGGACAAGGGAGTAATATGTCGAGTGGGGATGGTGTTGAGTGATAGTAGGTAAAGAAAGTGAAGGGAAGGACTTTCGCGCCAAGGTCTTTATTCACTGCAGGAGTTGACCGGGTGTTAAATATTGGAAGGGGGTTCAAAATGCAAATGACAGGGGGTCCAAGGATAGGCAAGGGTCACAATTGTTGACAAGGGTCTAAATGGTGTAAAGGCTTATAATAACAAGGACTTGTTATGCAATTTTCTGAAAATCAAGGACCAATCCTGTCAATTTCACAAAGTTGCTCCAAGGGACTAAAAGTGACAAACTCCAATAGTATAAGGACCAAACTTGGCATTTTCAAATTTCCAAGGACCATTTTTGACATTTTTCAAACTTGAGGGACCAAAGTTGTAATTTTGCAAATTTTACATTTCAAGGGTTTGTTTTAACAACTTTTGAATCCCATGGACCTTAAATGACATTTTCTTTATTTTGATATACCGTGGACCTGCTTTTGACAACTTTTGAAACTGGGGACTAAACCGCTAATTTTGCAAATTTGATACGCTTTTCATCCGATTTTGATCTTTTGCATTTAAAACACATAAAACACCGATTTGTGATATTTTCATCATTTTGATGCATTTTGAGTGTTTTCGATGATTTTGCAGCTTAGATTGTACAAAACGATGAGTATTTGACACTCATCACACACTTCGCCTTCAATCGCGCAACCAAAGAAACAAGGTTATCAACCACCGACCCATTGACGCATCCCTCACGCCACCGGCATCTGCTACCAATCTCCGGCTCAAGACTCTAAAAACAGACTCTCTTTGGTGGCGACTCGCACTGCTCGAACCTACAAACACAGATGACTTATCAAGCTCTCATGCGCAAACTTGATGAAAACAAAAATAATCATACTATCAAGACTACTTATCGGGACCAAAGAACATTTGTCGACGGTGCGATGATGTCGCCTCACTTTCCGAGATTCAACATGAACAACACGGGACGCTTCTTCCTTGCCGAACTCGCACCATCTCCGCTGTGCGATCTTTTACGCAATAGCGCATGCTCTTGCTCCTCCATTTCCTCATCAATGGGATCTACCACTACGGGTGGTGGTCGCAATAGTGGGAGGGCGACGAGGGCTCGCAGACGCCTTGCACCGGCGTTGCTTCTATCGCAACGGAAGAACCGGGTCCCCGTGACCCTAAGTTCACTCCATTGTATGCCCCGCAGACTCGCTAGTATTCGCTCTTCGCCTTCTTTCAAAGGTCGTGCCCCGACCCGCATCCAATGGTTTGGCTAATTGCACCACAAATAATAGATCCATTTTCGCAAAGGAAGCAACAAATAACATAAGTTATATAATGCGCGGATACGTATAGAAGACTCACAATTATTTACACGTAGGTACAACGAACGAGTACCCACCGCCATCAAGCGCCCAAGAAGATCGGATCTCATCTTGGGACCAAAATAGTTACTACCGATGCCCATATGTACCGTAAATCCTCCGATAGGCACTAATGGGGATGCGGTTGTCATTTATCGCCCGCATCCTCAAGATTATACGACCTGTGCAGGGGCACTCATCCCTCTAATGTACCCGAGTATAAAACTTATAGTTCCATGGAAAGCATATATCATCTACCCGTAAGAAATACTCCTCCAATCCCGGCGAGTCTAGCTTATCCGATAGCATTGAAGCCTCACCAAGACGCTCGCAAAAGATACCCACCCATGTGCCCATATTGTGTGATAAAAGGCGCGAATAAATGGATGGTTGGGTTAACCGCCAAGAACGGCAATTCACCTCAAAATTGGTAATTTTGGCCGCACCGATACAAAGGTAACCGAGATATATGCAGTCGTAATAGTTTAACACATCGCATAGAAAGCGGGGATAGGGTACGCGTTGGTTCGAAAATCGAACAACCGCAGATAAACCCCACTTTCCTCCGGGAAGTCCGCATGAGTTGCTTGCGATCCCGCACAACCGGATGCACGCCGCGGGTATAAAATAACTCGAGGTGAACTCTAAGAGATTGCTCTCGGACAAGAAAGAGGTAAAGTCCGATAATTGTTTCACCATGGTGTACGAAACGCACGCTACGGATACCTTAAAGTGGGTTAATTTCGGATTCAGCCGCAGATCTATTTCAACAATGGCGGATTATTTCTTTTAAGAGTGGATAACATTGTGAAAATGAAGAGTGGTTTTATACCTTTTCTCATCCACCGATATGTGCCACGTGGACCCCACTACCTTCACTGTGCGGTCGAGATTCATTTGATGGGACGCGGGCAAGAACTTTCCCGAATAACGAGGCGCTTACTATTCACTTCCATGTCTAGATACAACGCATCAGCAGTATATGTTTATGGCTTCTTTGATACGCTCGACGCTTTTATTATCGACTACGGTTATTAGTCTAGCATCCGCAGCTACGCATCGCGCATACTAGACCGGGGACATGATGACGATAGTCCGGAGTCGGGTCATAAGCCCGACCAGAGCCCAATACTCGCAAGCCCCGCACGAACCGCCAATATCAATAAGCGTTTGGGCTCACGAAAGCCCAAGCCCAAATCTATTTACTTAATAGATATCCGATATCTTCTAAAATAAGAAGATAATCATTCCCAACCGACCAAAGGGATACGGAAGGTTGGGGAACACGAACCAACAAGGATTCCACAGATATAAAGGAATCATATCCTCGCTTAAGCGTACGATCTCATAACCCTAAACTCCTTAAACCCTAAACCGACACTCACTCACGCCGAGGATAATCGGGAGACAATCCCACTGTAAGCCTAACGGTGTCTTTTGTCTCTTAGTGCGCAGGTCTCAAGCAGCAATTCTCAATTGATACGAGGACCGGAGCTCCAAACCAGAAACGCCCAACTTTTGTATCAACACAAACCCAACAAATATTATCAAGGGCCCGTTTGGTATGGGTGTATGGGAATGGTGGTATGGGTGTGAGAATGATTAAATGTATTTGCTTGATGATATGGGAATGAGAAAACCCTTCAAACAAGGGTATCAAGATACGTGTTTATTTTTGGTGGTTTGATGATACACATGTTTTTTCTATCACAAAATAAAAGAAAAAAAGTTAGGGCCCACCACTATCACTCAATTATGCTTTTAATTATTTTTTTATTTGAAGTCATTCCATTCCAAATCTATCCTCAACATATCCATAGTGATTCATTTAAACAAACCAAACGGGCCCCAAATTTACTTTGGACAAAGGAAGTACCGCCTCACAAATACATTTTTTTTTTCAAAAATGAGAAAACGTTTTCACAAATCACAAACACCCCCAAATTAAGGCGCGAAAACAACATATATCACAAACATCCTTCAATCCCATAACCAAAACAAAAATCAAAAAAGAAAAATGGATGATTCAGGTGCAATTTTATCCCACTTATCTGCACTCAAAGACATGCTTGATCAGGTCCCTTATTGAATTCTATTTTTTATAAATACATATGTGTTATTAGGGTTTGTGCTGATTTTGATGTATTTGATCAGGTGAATGAAGAAATCGAATCGAATTACGGAGTTACGAGGGAGATTGAATTGGAGATATTGAAATGTTGCGAATTCGAGAGAGAGATGGCGGGTAGAGAGAGTGAGTTGATGAAGAATGTTTATGAGCTTCAGTTTCAGATTAAGGGATTGATGGCTATGGATGGTATGTGTATTTTTGTGATTTATAACGAGACGAAAGATGCCTTGATATGTGTGTTTGAAGAAGCTGACAGGCGTGCGTTTGAGGATGTGATAAGGAAGGCATTTGAGATGTATAGTAGTTGATAATAATTAGTCGAAACCTAAGTGGTAAGGCGCCTAATCTTCTCACAAGAGGACTAGGGTTCAAAGTTCAAACCTCACTAGGTACACATTTGGGTGACCGGGGAAAAGGGCCGGAAATGGTCATGGGGATACCTTGGTTAGGCCACGTACATATGCATCAACGACTCACCCTCCAGGGTAGCATGAACATGGAAAAATTTATTCGTTTAGCTGTTTACTTGTGGTAAGAGTTAAAGTATAAGAAACTAACATGTATTTTCGAATAATGTTATATCATCTTAATAAAGATGCTATCTTTTGGTAAGAATCAATTAGGATGATATTTAGGACGATGTAGTGTTATTATGTCTCTTCTTTAATAGAAAAGTCAATATGTAGATACTCGTGTTTCCAGCGAGAAATGACCTTAATAGGTTTTGGGAAGAGTGACGAGCTGTTTTGCTGCCATCGAGTAAGAAACCAATTGGTATGCAAGAACAGTTAGATGTTTTTGATATTGCTCACTTCTAAAATTGTAGGATCCAAATCAGAGAAGGAGTTAACTTAGATCCAATCTAATTTGTTGGTGGTCTTGTATGGGTAAACTTTTGCTATACCTTTTGTTGGTACTCGTTCGTGAATTTATGCTCATTAGTCCAATGCTGTTTGGTTGTTAGTTTGAAAACCAGTTGAGTTTTCTTTGTTTTTGCTGTCATGCTCTGTGGAGTAAGGGATCCTGCAGATTAGAAGCTTTCAGATGTGCTATAATTATGGTTGATTAATTGCATAATTGATGATGATAGATATGATTCATTTTTTCATGATATATTAATCTGTCTGAGGCCTTACATGTTTTCTAAATTAGCTGAATCAAGAACATCAAGTGAACGCCTGGAGAACGAGTTGTCATCTATTAAAAAGAAACAAGATGTGATACTTGAAAGAATGAACAACAAGAGGTATTATAGGAACTTTATACGTTCTCTTTTATGCTAAGGAAATAGAGTCTGTTTGAACCTTGTCTTCTATTCTTCGCTCAGGGAAACATTTAGCAAGTTGTGTTTGGATTTTCAGAAGGAAATTGACGAGGAAGGAAAAGGTAAACTAGGGACATTATTGGCAGAGAAAGAGTACCTTGAAAATGAAGCTCATCTTCTGCGGACAAAGATTAGTTCATTGCAAAATTCCATGTCAGATTTTGTTGAAGATATTGTCGAAGGTATTAATGCCTCTAATTCAGGTAATATATCTTGGTTACCTAAAATTTTAGGTATCTGAATGAAAATGTTTTACTCATTGAGGATTGCGCTATTATAATCATTGAGAAATTGTTTTAATCATTGTTTGGAAGCCTGTTTAAACAATGTTCATATTGTTAAAATTTTAGGGTGCCTACAAAAAGTAATGAAAATATAAACAAAATATAGGAACCTGTTAGAAAGGTAAGGCTAAGTAAGAATGTCCTTTTGCAGAAAAAGAGTAACTATGAGGAGAAATGTGTACCGAGTAAATCTTACATAAACTCGCATTCTTTGTAAGCACAGAGAATTTGAATGATTAATTGATTATGGTGATAAATTTGATGGTTATGATTTTGTTGTAATTATAAGCCCCATGACTTGTTTGAAGGTACTCATGTTGACGTTTATGTCAAATGCAGCTTTGGCTATCGAGATAGAGAGTGGTAATGCGGAGAATGACAAATTGGTCAAAGAAATCAATGAACTGAAGACCACACTGCTTGCAGCAATGTCACTGTGACTGACATATTCAACGCAGAGTTAGCATCGTTAGGGAGATACTTCATATACTTACATCTTGACCGTTAAATAACATAACACAACATTACTTGATATCAAGGGGATGATAATTGACACTTACAGAAGACATCATGTTAGAACTCTGAACAGTTGACTCTGCAAACATTTTTGACAGAGAGATTAGGTTTGGTAGGTAAGTTCATCATAATCGGGAATTAAGAAACATGACGATATACGTCACTCACTCCACAATTGTATTAGCGAACTTAGACATGTATATTGGTAGATGTTTTGAAATTTTAGTTTTTGTAATCATATTTACTACATTAAATATTTGTGAAATTCAAATATATGGAAACAAAAGTGTTGTTAGGTGAACCCGACCCATTTTGACCCAACTTGCTCATTCTGTCTATAGAAAGTGTCTATTGTAGTCAAGTGAAAGGGATATTTGTTTGATGTGGCCATACATTGCAGAGCGATCCGTTGGGAACATTGAACTTTGCAGTTGGTTCAAGGAACACAAAAGCCCTAGTTCTGCTATTTGACGAAATAGGTTCCCACCTCTGCAATTTGTTGGACATATGGCGATTCAAATAAGTCATTGTGTTACATGGTTTGACATGTTATTTTCCAGTTTGGTGTTCCTTCTCATCTGACGCTTAATTTTGCATCCAGCAGTTATTTTATTTTTTATTTATTTATTTATTTTTGGTAACCATGATTTCCGACCTTTTGGCCGACTAATCCACGGGGTTTGAACCCACCGCCACACAGACTCAAACCGTAAAGCCTCTCTTTTCGTGAGGTTGGCGTACCACTTAGGTTGTTTGCACCCAAGAGAATGAACTCGAGACCACACATTTTAGAGTGATAGTCACAAACCCTTTTACCACTAGGCCACCCTTAAGTGGTTACATCCAGCAGTTATTGGTATTTGGAAGATCCTGCAAAACTTTACCACTCTTCGATTTACACCCATGTTGGACTTACAAGACTCCTAGTATTTGGCAAACGACATTGGCACTATCATTTTGTGATATGACAAAGTTCAAACGAATTTACCATCATATTTATCAACTCTACAGTAATTTAGAACAATGTTATATTCTCTTTTGTGTGATTCATCACTCTATATCATCAAGATGTGATAACATAAAGTCCAATAATTCTTTTAGGGTCATGTGGTATAAACACCACTTTGACCACACTCAAATGCAAACATTTTTTTTACAATTTCCCATGCTCTTCTTTTTTGGACTGATACAAACTTTTTCACTTTTTTTGACAAATGTCTTTTTCATATTCGAGAGTCGATATCTCATTTACTTTCTTTTAAATATCCTCTTTTTAATTTTTCGTCTCAGATTGTCTTCCCCACCCAATATTTAGTTTCATGTTTCTATGTAAGAAATTAAAGTTTCAGTTTGGTACATCACTGAATCAATGAATGAAAATGATTGTCATTGTAAATGTTTGGTTGCTAAGTTTGGAAATCAAACTATCATTTGATATCCATAGACTCATAGTAGGGGAAATAGACACCTTTTCTAATTGATTCCCGTGGGCCTCCTTCTCTTTGTTCATTTTTATGTTGAAACAATGGATACCCATTTGTAAACCAAACAATGTTAACGGAATTGTCATATCTATTCCGATTCACTTGCACTATCAAATCCATACCTATAGTGATTCTTTGCAACAAACCAAACGCACCCTGAAGTTTGCCACTTTTGTTATTAACATTTAAGTTTTCATTGCTACGTTTGTGTTTCAACTGTTAACATTTAAGTTTCTTTTGCTACATATGATGTGTTGTCAAATGTTGTAAAGTCTACTGTTGTCATTTATGTTTTTTTTGCTACATATATGTTTCAACTGTTAACATTTCAGTTGTTAACATTTCAGTTTCTTTTGCTACATATGATGTGTTGTCAAATGTTGTAAAGTCTACTATTGACATTTATGTTTTTTTTTGCCACATTTGTGTTTCTACTGTTAACATTAACCCGATAACATTATTCATTTTGTCAAGTGTCACGATCATGTTACTAAAAGAACAACCAAAAAGAAAAAAAATATATCTCTCATTTCACTCACCTTTGAATGATTATTTAAGTTAAAAGTAGTGATCTAGATGACTAAAAATATGACTAAATTATATGTCTATTCCATTCATTATTGACATATCTTTTGATCATATTCTCACTCTAGTTATTACCATTTGATGTTGAGACATGTCACAATCTTCTCTTTAGACATAATTTAGACGTGCCAAGTAGTTATCCTAGTCGTTTTTCTTAACTAAATACTGTAAAATAAAAATGATTATAAAGGAATAACTTTGCATTATACTACCTCCGTCTCAATTTAATTGTCCACATTTCCTTTTTGGGATGTCTCAAAAAAATTGTCCACTTTCCATTTTAGTAAGAAAAAGAAGTTAGTGGATGAATATTCTATACGTGGTTGTGAATGAATCAGAAATATTCCACTTTTATTAAACTTTGTGTTTTTGCAGACAATAATTTTTGATTTTATGAGTAGCGTTTAAAAAAAAAAAAAAAAAAAAAAAAAGTTTCCATTTTGTAATTTAAACTAAAATATGATGACGCGGCCAACTCAAAACTACAAAACTACAAATGAGTCCACAACAAATTTTCGTACTCTATCCATGAACATCCAGACTCCCTCCTGCACACTCTCATCATCTTCCTTGCCCACAAAGTGTTTGACAAAATGCCTGAACAAACACAAACACCCGTTTTCGAACCCGAAGTATTTACTAATCACAGCAGCCAAGAAGAAGGGTGATGTCCCTTCTTCACAAGGTATACAAAAGTCAACTGAGAAACACTTGTCTCATATTTTGAGGGCAGAAGCTGCCATAGAAGCAATTGAGAGAAAAGCTAACTTTGCTACTGTTAAAAGTAATCGTTTTTCGCCCAAGCTTTTGTTGGAGGCTTTGGATAATGCTGTGAGGTATAAAAGATGGGAGTCTGCTCTTAAGGTTCGTGCCGGTTTTATCTGCATTGTTTGTTTTGGATTTTCATACATAAGTTTAGTGAACACTTTTGATATATTGCCTATAGGATTTGATTATTTTGTGGCAGTTCTAGTATAACTTAGACCCGTCTGGAGATGAGAAGATAATGCGAACTAAATGAATACATATTTGAATGATATCCATTTGGTGGGTTGTTTACGTGTCTCCTTACCGCATCTCGTTTTGTCAAATGGTTGAATTTTTATATGAGTTGCAGGGCTTTGTTGTGATATCATATGAGTATATAGATAGTGTTTACTGTTTAGCATTTACGATTTTTTTTAAACTTTGAAAATAGATATATGAATGTGTTTGTCATCCAACTGATGTGATTATGCCTTTGATTATGCTTAGATATTTGATCTTCTTCGTAATCAACATTGGTATGAACCGAGATGTCAAACGTACACAAAGCTGCTGGTTATGCTAGGCAAGTGCAGGCAACCCATGAAAGCTAGCCTGCTTTTTGAGCTGATGTTACAAGACGGGCTTAAACCCACTATTGATGTTTATACTGCACTTGTTAGTGCTTATGGTTACTCTGGCCTTCTTGACAAGGCATTGGAAATCATTGATGGTATGAAGTTAATACCCGAATGCAAACCTGATGTATATACATATTCAATCTTAATCAACTGCTGCACTAAGCTTCGACGGTTTGATATGATCAAGCATATTCTTGCTGACATGTCGTATTCAGGAATCGAATGCAGCATTGTCACATATAATACCATAATTGATGGGTATGGAAAGGCCGGATTGTTTGAACTAATGGAGAGTGTGCTGACAGATATGCTTGAACAAGGGACTTGCCTTCCTGACGTGTTCACTTTTAATTCAGTTATTGGTGCTTATGGGAATTTAAAGATGGTTATAGAAATGGAGAAATGGTTTGAGGAATTTCTTCTGATGGGTATACAACCGAATGTGATGACATTTAATATACTGATAAAGTCATATGGGAATGCGAGATTGTATGATAAAATGGAGTCTGTTATGGAATATATGAGCAAAAGGTTCATTCCCCCAACTGTCGTGACTTTCAACATAATCATTGAAACTTTCAAAAGGGCTGGAAACATCAAGAGAATGGAGGATTTTTTTCTGGATATGAAGCATCGAGGAATGAAGCCTAATGCGGTTACTTATTGTTCTCTTGTGAGCGGTTATGGTAAAGCTGGACATATGCAGAAGATTGATTCGATTATGAGGCAGATAGATAATTCCGATGTGACTCTTGATACAACATTCTTTAACAGTGTAATCAGTGTTTATGGCCAGGCTGGTGATATGAAAAGAATGGGTGAAATGTTGTCGGCAATGAAGGATAGGAATTGTGAACCAGACGGCATTACTTTTGCTACCATGATACGTGCCTACAAAACCATGGGAATGGTGGAAGCTGCTCAAAGTTTGGAGAAGAAGATCAGTATGACCGAACATAATCCAGGTACTATTCCATTACTTCTAGCCAGGGGCGGACCTATGTATTAGGTACGGGGTGGCGGCGCCCCCCATGGCTAGCCAAAAAAGTTGAGATGTTAGTGTAATTTTTTTTTTAATTTTGACCTTTTTGTGAAAGTGCACCCCACTCAAAACTCAAATTGCCCCCCACCAACATACTAAAACACAACATTCAACACTTTAAAACTTTATAAATCCTCAATCTCTAAGCAATAATACTCGATTTATCATTTTAAATCCAATTTTTTCATCCGCATTTTGCGATTATCGTCAAAAAAAAAATTTTGCCCCCCACATTGGATTTTTCTGGGTCCGCCACTGCTTCTAGCTCTATGCAATATGTGATACTGTGATTTTCTGCTTCACTAGTGGTGTGGCATGTGTAGTTACCAGTTGCATTATAGGTGGTAGTGTGTATAATGCGTTTTTTTAGTTTCTTATGATAGTAAAATGTTTAGTTAAGTTATATTACTATCCGGTTGCGACCAAAATGGACATCAAGGCGATCTTGCGAGTATAGCAAAAGAAGTAATGTTATCGGGTTAATCATACAAAAGGATAATAGCTTCCAGATTCTGTGTCTGAAAGAAGCTGACTCTTTTTCATTTTTTTCAAACTAATATTTTCTACTACACATCACCACACCTGCTTAGTGGCAGTGCAGTTCCCTAAAGATTGCTGTTGGCTGCCACATTAACTTTCTATTTTCTCTATAATCTATTTCACTGAATTAGAGAAATGTAAAAACACGATTAATATGTTTTGTCATATTGTTTTGATTAGGAAAAAGGCTAATTGAGGGCTAGTATGGTCAACTTTAATGTGGATGAGATGCTGCCAAAAAAGGAAGACATGATAACTTCACGATTACTGCAATATGTCCGATTGAACTATGAGCTTCATGTCTTTTGACTTGCGTTTGGGCATTATTGACCAGCACCCCTGAGGTCAAGATGCAGATTGGACTTGGTGCTGTATCTGGAATCACGAAATACAGTAGCTTATATCTTGCCAATCTATTTTCATGCCCTTTTGAGCCTTTCTGAACTGATCGTTTGAAAAGATGGTTATGGTGAGGTAAAGATCAACGTGCGTTAGAAACAGGAGCACGCGTTACAGGAACATGAGAAGGTCAAGTACTACATGATTACATGTTTGGTTTGTAAATTTATCTATGCAAATGATTGTAAAAAATGACAATTGTCTAAATTAACTACTCTCTAAATCATTTTCTTGATCATTAAGTGTTTGGTTTTTGGATAAATATTTGAAAATGAAACTATCATAATGAATGATCAAAAGTTACAAAGATACTTTGGAGTTTGGACTCAAACCCATATTTTGATGATATACATTAGATACTGGAACACCAATAGCTATCGGGTGAGCAGATAAAAAAACTACAACCCGAACACGACACGTTTAAAGTAATCAGATCAAACTTGTCAACCCTTACATGTTTAGACGTAACCTCAACACAACCATTTAACCCGCATATCTAAATGGGTTGATAGGTTAAACGTGTTACAAAAGTTAACTAGGTAAAAGGTTGGCAGGTCGACCCGTTTGACCCATCTACCCTGTATGAACCATATAATTAGTACAAGTATAAATTACGGAGTAAAATTTTATTTTTCAAATAAACTTAAACATTTGGCGCATCAAGCTATTTAACCCCATTAACACGAACACGACCTGTTTAATAAACGCGTTAAGTGAGTCAACACTCAACTTCAACTCGTATATTTAATTTTTTGTCGGTCTCGTATAGTGTTTCTTGTCGTTACACACGTTTTTTGTACATGTTTCTTTTTCTTTTTAATTTTGTTACTTAACTATGCCAAGTAGAGTAAGGATCAAATGAGAATGATGAGAAGAAAGCAGAACCGCATATTTCATATGCACTTACAAACATAGATGTATCTCCCTTTCAGTTTCTTCCCCTCATTTAAAATATGTGGCTCTAATTACTTCTCATTTCAAATTTTCTTCACGCTAGATCTCTTTCCAAGCGAAGTATATACATGTAGCTCAACGAACATATCAAAGGGGTAATTGTGGTACCAAACACTACGGGATGGGATCCTTCGAGTTCTTGACTGAGTTCAAAGATATTTATGGATTTGATCCAATGGCTCAAATCAAAAGAACTTTGATTTGAGCCATCGGATCAAATCCAACTATTCATAACGCACCAACTCGAATCAATTCTTACAACTCGGTAAGATCTTTGTCACAATACCAAGACAGGGTAAGAATAGTAAAACCCACAGAAGAATAAGGGTAAAACTGCAAAAATCCCGCCAATAAAATACGGCTGGACTCCCAAAATTCAACGCTACACTCACACAAGAAGTGACAACTCAATCAGGTCAGTTCACCGGTTTATGACGTCACTTTAATTTCCAATTTTAATTCTCATTACTTATTACCCCTACTTAAATGCATATATATTTCACTATTTATCCTTTAATTACTGTTTGTGTTTAACATTTTTATATATAATCTGATATTTTATAAGCTTGTATAGAAGAATTAAGTTAGAGATTATGTTATGGATTAATTTTTCTAATTTCACATTTTTATTTATATGTATATGTATATGTATATGTTTAGTTTGAAAGCCGAAACCCTAGAATTTAGTATGCTCACATTTTATAAAGTGTTTATGGTTGAATACTCTTAGGTGCCACGTGTAATGTAATTAGTCTCGAGGAGCAGAGTTGCTTAGACGTGTGTGAATTAAGTGCAGGTAGGTCGTCTACTTATAAGTGTTTAGGGGCTGTTTTCATCAACTCAGGCGTATGGAGTTTTGTTTTAGATTCCTTTATATTAAGTGACGTGTCGGGAAGAGTTAATGGACACTATGGTGAAGCTAGTGATTATGTGCGATTTTGTTAATAGTGTTGGTCTGTTGGATGCTAACTTTATGAAAGCGGTCAATGTTTTGGTAACTGATTCAAATATGTAGACTATACCGTTGATTTGTAGTGGTTAGTTAGGGCTGTTAGTGTTTAACAGAAAAGTAAAGGTTTTGATGTTGTAGCCCTAATATTCGTGTAGATAGGCGCATTTTGTAAGTTACGTAGTTCAAGCTGTAGCCGTGAACTGATTTAGAGGTGCTAATGAGTGCTAATTATGTTGATTTTCTTATAACTGAAGAAGTTCACTGACTGGCCGTTTTTCTCAACTTAGATATATTATGTTTTGTTTTTGATTCTTCTATGCCGCATAAGATTTATGGAAGAATTAATGGACACTATGGTGAAGCTGGTGCTATGTGAGGATTCCATTAGCGTGTTGGATGCTAACTTTGAAAGTAATTAATAGCTTGGTTTAGTAAGTATTTGTCCTTGCCGGAGTTTCTTAACAACTTGTTTATGCTATTTAATTTCTTTTTTCATTCTTAGTTTTTTACCAATACTATTACTGAGCAAGTCGTGGATGATACCGAATGTTAAACTCATCCCTTTTAAAGAAAACTTAGTGTATCCATCTTATTGTACATCTTAAGTTACTCTTAGTTATCTGAATTGGAAATATAACAAACATTCGAATGGTGATGATGATATCCAAAGGGATACTTTCATTTATTTTGTGTTGACGAATATCTATATTATCAAGGCTAAATAATGTATGGAATATTGCTAAAGTAATGCTTACTTTTGGACGAAAAACCGTATGTTTCTACTTTTTGGCATGTTTCGTTGAGACATATATACTTGTCTATATGTAAATATATGTCATGGGTATAGCTAATATATTAATTGGTAAAAGCGCAGAGTTATTTAGTGAAGTACTCGCCAAGTGTCATTATAAAAAAAGTGGGATCCATTCTTTTAGTATCCTATCATACTTGATTCTCCCGCAAGATTTTTTCTATTATACTCGGTGACAGGAAACCAAAGTGTTACCAACTACATTTCCTTAGACCAAAGAGAATCCAAGAAATAATTGTAGGCTCATCCTAGACTCACAAAATTCCAAGAATTCCCAGTAGAAAGGCTTCATTAGAAACATTCTTAACCATCTATCCAATAACACCTTTAGGTCCTTATCTCCTCAACCACTGCAGACTACTTCAGCATGATAATTTCCAGTAGTCAAACCAAATAGTATCAAGATTTCAACTGATAACCATCTATACTTGAACATACAGTTTATCCATCCACAAATAAGAAGCTTTTTAGGCAGAAGGATTACATTTTCTTTTAACCATACGTCAAAAATAACCCACCAAGTATAGTCCCATCTTTCATGGCTCACTAGGCTCGGCAGTTATTTGACAATATAGAAAGGCTTCATCGGTTCATCCATCTGCACAAAGCCATCTACCTTCTCAACCATTCAATCATTACTTTCATTGCACATTCCATATTACAGCCACATCTTTAAGAGCTTGAGACTGTTTTACCTTCAGACTTGTCAGCTTTAATCTAACATTTTCCACAATTTCAGACTTCACGCTATTACAGCTTCTAACTTTATTTTGGAATAGTCTTGTATTTCTTTCAAGCCATATATGGTAAACAGTAGCAGCTAGGACCAATCTTCTAAGAATACTCCAAACGTTATTAACTGTAGGCAATCTCTCCATATAACTAGTGATGTCTTTCTAATTG
Source organism: Chrysanthemum lavandulifolium (assembly GCA_022545495.1). Lineage (NCBI taxonomy): Eukaryota > Viridiplantae > Streptophyta > Magnoliopsida > Asterales > Asteraceae > Chrysanthemum > Chrysanthemum lavandulifolium. Next base: position 217,349,931 of record CM040244.1, read on the forward strand.
TTGTTTTGAGGGTTCATTTTGCACTTGTTTTCAACCCATTCCATATTTCCCTTGAGTATTCACAGTTGAAAAATAAGTGGTTATGAGAGTCCATTTCTGTTTTACACAATGCACAACTCATCTGTTTCCCTGGATACCATTGAGCTAGTCTGTCTTGAGTTGTTAATCTTCCATGAATGGCTAACCACACAACAAATGAATGTTTTGGCATGTCTTGTTTGTATGATACTATGAATATTTTCTTAGCTTGTAACTAGGGTAGTGCATTTTTTGTTGGTATGTCGTTTCTAATATATTTTTAGCTTGTATTCTTAATGAAGGAATGATTGTGTTGGAGGGTTGTCACACTGACCACAAAGTGGTCTCAAACACTATGCAAGTCAGTCGGTTTGGCAATGGGCAGGCGGAGACCAACATTCATGGTCAAAGTGACCCAACTCTCATACAGGGATTTAATGGAAGGCAAGGAAATTTGGGATCTGGTGGAATTGTTGCAACTATTTGCCATGATGATGACGGTTCTGGGGATGTTTCCGGAACATCCGCTAATGGAATAGAAGGAAAAGTAAGTGACTCTTGCAGCTTGGAATTTTAGATATATTGTTCTTTGTAATAATAAGGTGCAAGTCATAATCTGTTGCTTAAAATTTCCGAACGTAGTCATTCTCAGGGTTCACACGAACTCTTTACCAAATGATGTTCTGTTTATTTAATAATGATGTAAAATATTGGTGTTGGTACATTTAAGCTAATTCTCAATTGGTAAATGTTAAATGCTCCTGGTATCCCCGAAGGGAAGAGTTCACTTCATCTCTTAATGCTAGTGTTAGTTTAACTTCAAACATGTGGTATCTGGCCAAATTTAGTGAAAATTTGTTGTTTGATAACTACATTGAACTAGTAAAAGTAACATATCAGTAAAATATTGTGGCACGGAGTTGATAGTTGAATAATAGTTGATTTTAGATTTGAGTTTGGGAAGTAATTTATTTGGTTCAAATAGTCAAATCTGGTAATTTTTACTGGACATAGTATCAGTTTTGGATGTTGTAATAAGTGGGACATCGTAACTTGTATAATTTGAGCTACGATTTGTGTCATGTATGATGTTCATTGCCCCTTTTGTTTTGGATAATTTGCAATATGTATTTCATGATAAGCTTGAACTGCAGAGTTATTCGGGGCAGCATGAGGACTTGACTCTTCAGGATATTTACAACAAAGAAGGCGATTTTGATAGTGAAGATGACAGTGATTGGGATCCTTTAGAGAAACAGCTAGAGAATCATATAACGATTGTCAAATGGTTTTGCATCAATTGTACAATGGTGAACTTTGGTGATGCTATCTATTGCCATGTATGGTCTTGTTTCATGATACCAGCTTTAATTTTTATTTATCTGATCCAAGATGGACTTTTTTCCTTTCTCTAGCTCTTTTGTTTCGAACATGTTTTGATTTTTCATAATTTTAGTTCTTCTGATAGTAATGCCTGTCAACAATTTTCAAAACATTCTATATACAGATATGTGGAGAGCATAAAGAATCTGGAATCCTTAGGCATGGTTTTCTCGCATCGCCTTTACAGCAGGCAGATTCTATTCAGAATATACCATTAAAACAAAATGGGGAATCAAAAGGTAAAAATCTTTATCTTTATCTTTATCTTTTTTTTTTTTTTTTAATTATTATTATTATTATCTCCATGTTAATGTTGCATGAAATAATTATGTATATCTAATTTAAAAGTCATTGCTTTGCTTTTCTATGATTATTCTTGCAAGGTATCATCGTAGTTTTGTTGCGCTCTGTATGGTGGCCAATCTTATTAATTGAATGGCCAGATGGCCTCCACTGTGGGCTAATCACTTTTTGGGAATAACCTCACTTCATAGTTCATATAGAATGAAACCTTAAATAGGTTTAGGGCATAAGAACATTGATAAAGAAGTCAAGTACACTAATAGGAAATAAGGATGTAAATCGACTAGACCACCCTACATCTTCACTTTGTAATAAAAATTACACTTTATTATTTTTGTAATTCATATCCAGTTCACGTGCCCTATAAGAATTTAGTACAATTCTAATATATTTCGTTAAACCCTAATCTTGTGATTTCGTCACTTCCATTATAAGTTAAACAGTAAGGTCTAGTTCTCAAAATTGTAAGATAACTACATCTTAGATACATGAAACTAGCAGAGAAGCTGTCTCAATAAGCATCGAGACAAAGCGTTAAAGCGGAAATATCTTCTAAACTCATAGTTAAAACTATTTCGACTTTGTTGATTTTGGAGCCTTTAGAAGAACTGGAAGCCAGGAAGTGGTTGCAAGCCAAGGGTGACTTTTTCTGTGCCTATGATTTTTCAAAGTGTGGACATTCTGGAGACAACTACCTGGCTGCTCGACATTGTTATTAGTTTAAAATTATTGTTTCTAAAACTTCTCAACATCAAATTCAGACTGTCATATCCCGATATCATGCAAAAAGATAAAAGCAGGAAAGATCTTATAGTAAACAGTAAACTCGCCATTCATTCACGAACTGTCTTGCAAGTAACTATAATGATTTAACAAGATATAACTGCAATAGATGATGACGAAGAAAATAATTGGAACAGCTGTTAAATGTTGATATATTCTTCATCTTCCCTTCTCATTTAAAATGTTTACATCTTCATGATGATCTTCTTTTTTTTATTGATGCAGCTTCAAGTTCACAAACTTTGGCCCCACATAAGTTGACGGCAGTGGGTTTTGATGATAGGATGTTGCTTCACTACGAAGTAAGATCTCTTTCCCATATCGTATTTTTTTTTTATAAATGCTTGCGAACCAAAAATCTTTACCCTTTTTTAGTTACTTTTCATTGTCTTATGCTTATATAGCTAAAGTTTGATGCCATCATTCATTGGAATCTTTTGTATGGTAATCCTAAAAATTAGGATATGTTTGGACTGCATTAGTTTAGCTGAGTGATATATAAGGTTGAATCGTGGTGGTGACTTGTCATAATTTTGAGTAGTACTGAACTGGTACTAAATTAGGCGATACTCCCTCTAAAAAATCTTATGTGGTGAGTATCTATTTCTATTATATACAAACAAGTGAAAGTAGACTGGTGATCTGTTTTTTAGATTTCTATAAAATCTTTCGACAATATGACTCAAGAAAAATATATAAATACTTGGACGTTACATTTTAGGCTGAAAAGAAGTCTGTTCCTCATCCAGAAAGACCAGATCGTCTGCGAGCGATTGCTGCCAGCCTGGCAACGGCAGGTTTGTGACTTGTCTGCTGTTGATTTAATTTTATTTATTACATATTTTTTCTTTTTCTTTTCTTTATAATCTGAGCTGGTCTTTTCAGTTCTTGACTCTTTCTCATCTGTAACTTGTAAGGTATATTTCCTGGACGATGCCATGCGATTCCAGCAAGAGAAATTACGCGAGAAGAACTTAAGACAGTAAGCATTTCTCTCATTAGATTAAATCCTTTATGGCTGTATTGCATGAAAAGGCGATGGATGCTGTTCCAGTCTTGTATAAGCTATCGTGATATGCTATTAATGAATCTTCTATATTTTTTTAAACTACGCTAGAATCTAAATGTAGTACTCACTCGACAAGTAATACTCTGAATCGTTTTTTGCATTGACCTGTTGTTATATCCCTAAAGGTTCAAGCAGAAGACTAGAAGCAATAATCAACCTAGTTTACCAGCTTAGTAGTTATGTTAGTTTATGCAATAATTATATGTTCCTGTAGTTTTTAGCAGTTATGTGTCATAGGCAGTTATGTCTAAATAGGAGTTGTAACTGATAAGCAGTTGTATCTTCTAGTTATCTTTATATATGAAATGATCAGAAGATGGAAGGCAAGTTGTCTTTCCAGAAAAGTGTGTGTGTTTAAAGAGATCGGAGAGTTCTCTCTAATGAGCTCTCAAAATTCATGAGTAAATCGAATAAAAAAGGCAGAACAACAAAGAAATACTCTAACCCGTCATTTGATTTCACCCTACAAAGACCCATAACCAGATCCAGAATTCGGGACTATAACACCTGTATAAGATGTATAACAATTTTTGTATTTTGACTTAAAGCTGACGTCAACTTATCATGATCTTTATTGACAGGTCCATTCTGATGAAAATATTACGTCAGTTGAACTTACAAGCCAATGTTTTTCTAGGTATGTTCAATACTGTTAATAAATAATATCATCTGTAGTCAGTATGCTGGTTTTAAATTGGTAAAAATTGGTTGTTTGGCAGCTACTTTACTTCAGATACTTATGCCAACAGTGATTCAGCACTTGCTGCACGGCTTGCAGCAGGATTATGTGCTGATCTTGCCTCAGCCATATATTCTAGGCGTGCTAAAAATGGTTTCGCTCTGGTAAAATAAATCTAAATACTATGGTCACTGGTAAAAAACTCATCTTTACCATTTTAATTAATCTATGTGTCTCTGATGGGTCAGGTGCGTCCTCCTGGTCATCATGCTGGTGTAAAACATGCAATGGGATTCTGTCTACACAACAATGCAGCAGTTGCTGCATTAGCAGCTCAGGCTGCAGGAGCAAAGAAAGTGTTAATTGTTGATTGGGTACTGTTTATAGTTTCTTCAGTTTCTCATATAACTGCTTTAAAAGACATGTCCAAGAGGAAAATGATATAAAACTAAAACCGATAATCTACCCATCTATTTGCAGGACGTACACCACGGCAATGGTACTCAAGAAATATTTGAGCAGAACAAAACGGTGATCCCTGCATCCATTGATGTCCCTTTCTTCTAATATTTGACAATAATATGAAAATTTGTTGTTTTAAAACTAAAAAACAACGAGTCGTACATACAAGTACGCAGCCATGATTACTCTCCATTAGCTATAAAATAGAGCATCTTGCTAGAGTTTGCCTTTCTGAAGGCAAATCCTCAATATCTTCTACGTGACACTTTCGTATTCTGCTCAGTATACATTTGTTTTTGTGACTATTAATGTTTGGGTTCAGTTGTCACAGTTCACGACACTTGTCTCCATTGCTTGCTTGGCAGATTGCTGTAAATCTATATTGATGATACTGATTTAATACAGGTCTTGTATATATCCTTACATAGGCATGAAGGTGGACAATTCTATCCTGGTACTGGTGCTGCCCATGAGGTAACCAAAATCATTTCACTTCAAATTTTAGACTATACTCATGTGGATGCATCTAAATTTATTCTGCATGAGCTGCTTATGCTGAAGCTGTGTCTAAGTGGGTTTTTATATATCAATTAACTGTAGATATAAACTTTTTCCAGGTTGGTTCCATGGGTGGAGAAGGTTACTGTGTAAACGTTCCATGGAGTCGAGGAGGGGTTGGAGATAATGATTATATTTTTGCATTTGAGCATGTTGTGCTTCCAATAGGTTATTTCGTACCTACTTTCTTTTTCTTTTTTGTTATGTTCCCGTTATTAACTTAATCTCACTTGATTGCAGCTCGTAAATTTGCCCCTGATATCACAATTATTTCAGCTGGGTTTGATGCTGCAAGGGGTGATCCTCTTGGATGCTGTGATGTAACATTCTCATCCACCTTTTCAGTGTACTTCTATGCAATCTATTCCTGTTATTTATAACTAATGAGTTTTTAATCTTGTAGGTGACACCTGCTGGTTATGCACAGATGACAAAAATGCTGACTTCTTTATCTAGTGGAAAGTTGCTTGTTATCCTCGAGGGCGGGTTTGTAATTTTTTTCATCTTTTTACTGGCTTTTATTGATCGAGATTCATCTATGTGATATGTATTTATACTTTTTGTAGCTACAATCTTCGCTCAATTTCAGCATCAGCTACAGCAGTAATCAAGGTAACTTGTAGTAACCAAGCTTAATCTTATTAGCAAGTGTCAACTACTACACTAAGATAATAGTTTCTTAGATTTTAATGTGCTTCTACTTTTTTATAATTTGCCTCACATAATTTCGAAGTGGTGAATCTCTCTTTATCTTTTGATTCATGTATAAGAAGAATTACCAGCCGGCATCCTTTCTATACTCATAGTTCTATTTATTGTGTGTGTTGAAGGTCTTGCTTGGTGAAAGCCCTGAAAGCATGTTGGAGAATGTTGTACCGTCTAGATCTGGGCTACGGACTGTTCTCGATGTCTTGAAGATCCAGAACAGTTTTTGGCCAAATCTGGAATCCATATTATCAGATCTGTTGGCACAATGGGGGTCATATGCTCTTCAAGAAATAAGTGAGTTCGTTGTCATCTTCTGCCCCATACCTGTACCAGCTCTATTTTTTTTGTCCGTGGTTTGGCCATCAAATATAAATCTTTATTAAACACCAACTTTAAAAAACTTCTAAGGTTTTTACATAAAGATAATATGATCTTATATTCACATATATGATATTCGTTGATTTATATTCTTGAAAATGATTTTTGGTATCTTTGGTGTTATGTGGAGCGGACCACTTAAAAGCTGTCTTTTCAAGTCTCTATATTTAACATTGACGTTAGATATTGGAAATATAAGATATTTTAGTAGTGCCCGTGAAATCTGGGTTCACATTTATATGCTATAGAGCCCCCCTTTATCCATATTTTCGTTTGAAACATTATTCTACATGTTCATTTTCTTCGTCGCATTTATTAGTGTCAATAGATATGAGTGTGGCTTTTAAAGTTGGCAAAATGGGCAGGTCATGTGAATTGGGTTGACCCGAAACACTTTTGTTCATTTTAATAACTTTTTTGTATGGATACAAAAAAATATTTACATTACAATGATTTCTTATTTATTCGACCATTTTTTGAAAGTACATTTTGGCGGTTTTAGGTTTAATTTCTTTTTGCTACATTTTGATTATACCCATTTAATAAGTTAAAGATAAAATATAACCTGAATTGACCCATTAAGGAGTAAATGGGTCAAAATATCTGCATTTAATGGGGTTCTTTATCTTGACATGTATATAAATGTACATGAGAGTATGAGATACCTAAACTAGTATTTTAAAGTTTGTGCCGCTCTAAAACTATCTTCAATGGTTTATGGAATCCTATATTTATTAAAAATCAAAAATTTGATTTTCTAATCGTCATCTTGCAGAAAAGAAGAAAGAACATCGATTTGTGGTACCACCTTGGTGGAAAGTGGGACGAAAAAAGTTTCTACATCACATCCTCTCTGAGCAGCTCCGCGTGAAATCGAGAAGGCGCATGAAGGCATTATTGCTCAAAAGATTTTCCTAGTAACCCTCAAATTGTCGTATCTCTTGTTTCTACCGATAGTATAATTATTTTTTATTGAGGGGATTATGACTAATATTTAGCTTTGTTAAGAAATTATCATACTTTTTTTTTATTTTGTTTTTCTTATCTTTTTGACATCAACAGACAATGATGTTTGACAGCTTAACTTTGGCAATCAACCATCTCTGTGTCACATTTTGGACCTCAGAAAGTTGGAAGAAAAACCACCATAAAATTGCTTTGTATATCTTGCCTGTCCCCTCTTCAATCAAGTGGTATGTTGAAGACACACTTGACTTGGCCTTTTCACATATCTAAAGCAAGGTAAAACTTTTATTGCATAATGTACACGTCATTATAGCATTATTATTTTTGGTACAAGTCATTTCATGGAGACATACTGTGAGACTGAAAAAATGTACAAACAGTTGGTGAAAAATTCTTTAACCAACAGAAATTGATCATTAGAAAGATGCTGTGGTCCTACTTTTTGTCCTTGCAACGAGCCTTTCACAATCCGATTTTTTTGTGAAAGAAAAGCTCATTTAGGGGACTGCATTGTCAAAGGCTAGCACTATGACTAGGAGAATTATTGCATAAAGGGAAAAACTTAGGAAATATTTGGTGTTTTATTGATGCATTGTTGGTGGCGGGGCCATTGGGTACGCCACTGGCATAACATAAGGTGGATGGTGACTATGAGGCATCATCACCGGAGTTCCAACTGCTGACGGCATATGGCCTGGAACTGCAGCAACCGGGTGGCCCATTGGTGCACCATACATACCCATTCCTGGAGGCATATTCGGTTGATGGGGCCTATGTTTCATGGGTGCACCAACCGTTGTACCATTAGGTGGGTTTGTACTGCCTGACTGACCCGTGATTGGCATTTGGTGTGAAGAGACATCGCCATTGTTAACACTAGTAATATCATGAATACTGGTTCGCCGTCTATCCCTGTTCATCGAGTTCAATCGTATGAAGTATTTCTGGGCATGACTAGCAACCTGTGTAGGTGTTCTTGAAATCACATAGTTTCTTGAAATGCTTCTCCAATCTCCTTTACCAAACTTGTCCAACCCCAACAAAAACAACCTGCATTTATAGCATATGCGTTAGAAGTGGTACTAAGCTCAAACTATAACATCATACTGCCATTGATTAGCTGTTTGCTCTAGAAATAGGCCAGATCTAAATGGAAGTTTTGCACATAGTTCCAAACTTTGTACAGTGTGCAACAGGAGTGGTACAAGGCTCTTGCAATAATAATAATTGGTATCCTGACAATTACGTTTCCCAATGGTCAATCAAAACACAACATGTACTGTCTGTACATAAATTGTGTAATGATTTCATAATCAGAAACATGGTACTTCTGCTTTAAACAATTATTGATGCTCTTCCTTAAGAAACTGAAAATAGTAACATTAAATCGACTATATTCTGCTATTGGTAATTATTCATTGCATAAGCTATTTGTGATTCTAGGATCTATAGATGCAAGTTTTGGAGGTAGTTCAGTATAAGAAATCAATTTTTTGCTAGTTACATACCTATGCTCTTCTTCTGTCCATGGAATCCCTTTCCGACGTTCTTGCTCCGCCCTTGAACTTGCTTTTCCGCTACCTTGACTAGTAGAATCATGGCCAAAACCTGAAAACCCATTAGTATAATTACAAGAAGAACGTCGATTTGAATTCGATCCCTGATGGTTATCTTTGGTAGAAGAGGAAGATGACTCTTCTCCAAGATACTTGGGTAATGGAATGATACCACCTTCAATGTCATCAACATCTTCGACAAGTAATTGATAGTGTTGTTTCAACTCTGGAATGGTTTTGGTAGGTACAAGTGAAGCAATTGTATCCCATTGCTCTTTGGTATCCTCAGTCCAGTGGTTAGCAATGGCATTCTCAAAGGCCTTATCCTCTTCTTTGCTCCATACTTTTGATGATGACATGCTGTTCTTGTACTTGTGGCTTTAATGCTTGTATCCAGAGAGATGTTGGATTATGGTTTGGAAAGAAGAGAGAAAAGGGTGTGTAGAATAAGGTGAAGAAAAGTGAAGGGCAGTGAAGGATAAGAATTGGGCATCAACTGTATTAATGGAATAGGACCACTTTGAGGTTGAGGGGATGGGCATTTTTGTCATTTTCTTAGCAAATAATACTTCAACAATGGCCAGGACTATTTTCCACACCCAAAATTTATATATTTAAGTAGTCTACTATTTTTGAATATATGGTGCAAATTAAAAATATATATACTCTAGTTCACAAGTTGGTTTATGTTATGAATTAAAAAACCAACAATTTGCTTTTGATTCCTCTTATTTTGCAAGAAACAATTTGCTTCTTTTGTTCCAAAAAAAAGAAAAAAAAAAAAGTTGCTTATAGCAAATTTGCCCAAAGTGGTAAAAAAGTTAAAATAGTAATAAGTAGTTATTTTGAGTAGGTTTTATACCTAGTATAAGAAATAGATCTCTACGGTATTTTAGTATATTTAAAGTTACCACTGTCATCTGAATTACAAAGAATGTTTCCTTTCAATTGCATAAGAAAATGACGTTTTTCATTCCATTAAATGTATATTTTATCGTTAGTAATAATCATAGTAAGGTGGAAATGCTGACTTCTAAGTTTTCAATTTGTCATAATACATAAGAGTCTCATCAAAATCAAATAATTTAACATGAAAGTAAATTTATTTGTCTTTATAAAGAGCTTTATAAAGGTTTGGGCCAGATTTTTGCAATGGTCAACAATATAATTATCAAGTGATGTTTTTACAATTATGCTAACTTATTCATGAGTATTATAAATACGAGGCTATTTATTTTACATATTAAACTTTTTTTACATATCAAAAGATTTATTTTTATTTTTCACTTAAAAAGAAATCAATTGTTGAGATTAAAAAACATTTTAATATTTCACATGTTTTTTATAATTTAAATATCTTTTAAACCGTTAATCGTCAATCGAAAATAATTACACCATCGCAGCGAGCATTTAATTATCTTTATATAGACAAACACGTTGATATACTTTTTGACAATTTATTTTTTTTTTATTTTTTATTATTATTTTTTTTTTCACGTTTTTTCGTTATTTTTTTGGTTTTTTTCGTTGTTGAAACTTGTATGATAAATTACATGTGATTAAACACTAATTTGGATATTTTAATAATATCACGTGTGATATTAGTGTTAATCATATGTGATTTAACACCAATATCACATGTGATTTTATTACATATCATATGTTATTTAACACTAATATCACAAGTATATTCAAATTAGCGTTTAATTACATATAATTTCTTCATGCAAATTTTAAATAACGAGAAAAAACAAAAAAATGTAAAAAAAAAAAAACATGAAAAAAGCGGAAAAAAAAATTGTCAAAAGTATATCAAGTTGTCTATCTATAGAAAGATAATTAAATGTTCGTCGTGATAGTATATATTTTTTCGCTTAACGATTAACGGTTTAAAAGATATTAATATTTGAAAAAAAAATGATGAAATTATTGAGATTAATCTCATCCATTAGATCAAATAAAGATGAAGAATAAAAATTGATCATTTAGTATGTGATAAAGTTTAGTATGTAAATGATATTTAATTTATAAATATTGATAGCAAAGTATTTAGTTTTTACAATAATTCTAACTCGATAAGTTATAACCTGCCAACCTAATAACGGACTACCGAAGTCATCCATTGACCTCCTTAGCTTAAAAATGTAACATTTTGAGCAAGTGGGACTTTTCAAAATTCGTCAATATATGTGTGCTTAAGATTTATTCTTTCTTTCTGTAGATCTCTTTAATAGCTTTTTTTTTTTTGAGTAAAAGAGATTTTTCACTCTGGTAAAATAATCTCTTTAATAGCTTTCACATAAAAAACAATGAAGTTTCAATCCAAGTTGATCCATTGACATAGTTGACGTCTGTCGTTTAATTCAAGGAGTGAGACGAGTTTATATCCAAGTGAATCGTTTAATCCAAGGCTCTTATGATCGAAATCTTATTATGGATTGTTTTTCTCTTTGCAATATCAAAATCGAAAAATCTTACATAAATATTCAAATGTCTTATATGTCTAAGAATTCGTATTTAAATCTGATAATATAACAAATTTATTAAGAAAAAAGAGTTTAAAAGGTTATAACATAATGAAAATAAAACTCACGTGGATTATAATGCATCTAATAAGTGATTCAAGACGATTAATTTTTAAGTCTAAAAGTCTATATATTTCATATTTATATGACACTTATGGTTGCTAATGCTTGTTTTATTATTGGGCAAATGTTTTTAAAATGTATTATACTTGCCATCATTTACTTTTGTGAGTAGCGAACAATTTTTTTTTTTCAAATTCATCATTTTTAGGGTACTATGTGACATTTTTGCCATTCGAGGAAAAAAATTTCTATTAGCTAAGAGAGGCAAAAATGTCCAAAAAATTCGCAAAATATCCAAAAAATGATGAATTTGAAAGAAAAGTACCTACAAAAGCAAAAAAAATTGTTCGCTACCCCCCAAAACAAATGGTGACAAGTATGATGCCTTTTAAAAACATTTGCCCTTTATTATTCCACTTTACAAAACATATTCGTTTATAGTTTCTTTGTTTATATAATGTGAGAGTACTAGTATTGGATCAGATCGAGATCTGACGATCCTATGATAAGATCGAGCGCCTACGTAAGATCCTACGTGTTGAAATCACTCCTAACTTATATTTCAAGTGTTAGTATTTAATATGTAATAGGTTGCTTAAACTAGGCTTTTATGTTAGTTATTAATGGCAAGACTTATGTAGAAAGCCCATAGGCCTTGGCCCAAGCCCAATAAGGAAGGAAGGGACTAGACATGTTGCCCTAGCTCCCTTCCTTATATAAAGACATGTAAATCTTCCTTTGAAGGTTGGTTGTTCACTTTCACTTATATCCTACGCATAAAGTTTATCATTCTATACGTGTGTTTGTGTTTAGTGTTCATCCAATCTCTCTTACCTTTATTTCTTACATCTTATTGCTTGTGTTAACTTATGGTGACCTAACAGTGGTATCAATCGCCATCTAGTTGGGTGAAACACTTTTGTTTTTGAAGTTATTTCTCATACGCGTGAGTTTTTGAACGAGCTTAACTTTCATAAGCTTAAAGCTTTGATTTTTACACTTGTAAACTCAAGATTCTTGTGGTTTAAGGTTTATTTAGTGTTAAAGTTTAAGTTTTTTGCATCAAGTTTCAAACTTTACGTGTGTAGATTAGTTTTAGTTTGGTTTTTGATTCGTGTAGCACTTTCTACGCCTAAGGGTGAAATTTGTTTTGGATCATCAAGTTTCAAACTTTATTGTTATTTTGGTGATATTGAAGCTATTTCATCATTCAAATCGTGTTACAAAACACTTTTGAGCATAAAAACGTTTTGGTAAAAGTTGGTACTTTCACTCGTAGTAAAACCCTAGTTCTACTCATATACTCTAAAGTCTACGCCTAAGCCTCAGATTCTACGCCTAAGGATTTCGTCATTTGATCTTCGAAGCTGTTGGTTAACTCAGTGTTTTCTTGCTTGGATAAGCCTGAAAACACTTCGACTTTGGATATCTTTTACACTTTGATAAGTATAAAGGATTTTTTGGGTAAAACCCTAGTTTTACGCCTAAGCTTAAAGCTTACGAGTAGAAACTTCTTTGCCTAAGCATTTCCTATGCTTAAGCTTGTCTTACGCCTAAGGAAATATTACGCATAAGGTTTTCTACTATTAAGCCTTTGGTTTATGCCTAAGCTAAGCTTTTATCTCAAGTCTACGCGTAAGCTAACACTACGCTTAAGCTTCTGTCTACGTGTAAGTTGGGTATTACGCGTAAGGTTCCTTCTACGCCTAAGCTTGATTCTACGCTTAAGGTTACTTCATCAACAAACTCAAAGTTTCATTCGACTACAAAGATCCATCATCAACACAAGTTTCAAGATGTCTCAACCACCATACTCTCACTACTTTCCTCATGAGTATCCTCAACAACAACAACAACAACAACAACAACAACAACAACAACAACAACAACAACAATATCAACAATATCCTCCACCATCTCAACAACAATTGCAACAATTTCAACAACAATTTCAACCGCCGTCTCAAATGTACTTTCCTCAAGGAGCAAACCCTCTTCCACCACAGATGGTTCAACCAAACCCTCGTCAACAAGTTCAACATTGTAACTACTTTCAATATCAGTATCCCGCCAAGTATGCTATGAATGTTACAACACCGAAGGAACCCTCTTGGTTTGCAAAGATGTGTGAAGCTTTAAGTAGCCAACAATCCATTCATGAAGCTGGATCCCTTGATAGACCTCCAATGCTCACTCCCGGTAACTACGATTAATGGGTGATAAGGTTCTTTAGGTTTTGTGATCTCAAGAAGCCACATGGTAAGTTTTTGAAGAAGGTCATCCTTGAAGGTCCTTTTCAGATTCCTACTATCACTATACCCGGAGATCCGAATGCTAATCCACCAAGAGATGGTGTTACCAATGTTGTCGATCTTGATCAACTTACTACTGAACAACTTCTTCACTTAGAAGCCGATGAAATTGCAATGCAATATATCCTTTTGGGATTACCCAATCCGATACTTCGAGTGTTGATGCTCAAAAGATCGCTAAAGCAATGTGGGAGCACATTCATCTTCTAATGGAAGGCATCGAACTCAATCAAGAGGACATGGAATCCAAAATCTACTTAGCATATGAACACTTCATGATTGAACCGGGGAGACATTAGAGTCATACCATCATCGGTTTTCGACATCATCAATGACTTGGATAAACATAATATCATTATGCCAAGGATTGCAATCAACACAAAGTTCCTGAGTTGTCTTGGTCCTGATTGGGAGAAGTATGTTATATTCATCCGTCAAGCGAAGAATCTTCATCAAGCGACTTACGGATTGTTGTATGACTATTTGAAGCACCATCAAAAGGAAGTAGACAAAGAAAGAATCATCCATGGATTCCCTGCTTCGCCTTCACTCCCGGATAATCAAACTCTTGCTTTGTACACTCAAGCATGTTATCCTCAATTTCCGACCTTTCCAAATGTCTTCACAAACCCTCAACAACCAACTGCTCAGATTACACCATATGATCCATCACAACAACAATCACAAGAAACTCAATTGGTTCCATACAACAACAACAACAATGATCAAGCACTCTACAGTGAATCAAATGAGGACGCTGAAGCCTTCGATGCATTGAATCAAGGATTTGTAATGATTGAAAGAGCCTTCAGATGATTTGCTAACAAATCCAACAACCGCATTCGCACCTCATCAAATACAAGAAATCAAGCTGTTGTCAACAATGGAAGGGTTGAGATCCAGAATCGTGGAAATGGTCGTTAGATGAGTAGTGGTCAAGGGTTTAATGGTAGGAATAACATGGGTGCTCCACAACAACGGGCTCAAGTGGTTGATCAGGGAAATGCTCAGAATGGGGTTAATGGTCTCCTATGCTACAACTGCAATGAGAAGGGTCATCTGGCTAATGCATGCCCAAAGCCGAGAACAAGAGGCAGCGCTTATCACAAAGAAGCTCTACTCTTGGCTCTCAAGGATGAAGCTGGTGGAACACTTACCAACAAGGAACGAGCTTCATGGTCGATGTCGATTCGATGATGACATGGAGGACTTGCAAGCTAATGCATTGTGTTGTTAATGTCAAACATGCAAGAGCTCCACATGAGTTACACATGCCCGGTGTATGACACCGATGGCTTGTCTCGTGTACCGGTCAAAATATACTCATTATCGATCCGATATCTCCGCCGACATCTGCATCCGACGAGGCTCAGAGTGTTCAACATGAATCTTCTACATCTCATTCCGACGATAATCAAATGGATCCCGTAGTTATATTTGACGATCAAGATGACCTCATGGTTAATATTGATAATCAAGTTGACTCCGTGGTCATATTTGAGAATCTAAATAATGATCATGTTGAGATTCAAGTTGAACAAGATGAACCTTTGTCTAATCCAGATCTTGAGCTCATGACCAACTTAATTCAAACTACCCAATCTCAACTGGAAAAGTGCAATGACATCAATAAGAAACTGCAAGATAAAATTGCACTGGTGACTAAGGATAATGAATGCTATAAGTTCCAACTCAACATTTTTGAAACCAAAGAGAAACGTGAACACAGTTTTGAAGTCGCTTTTGCAAAATCATACCAAAATGAAAAATCTTTGGAAAAACAGATATGTGATCTAGTTGCATCCAAGAATACATTGCTTTCTCAAATAGAACAACTAAAATTTGATCATAAACAACAACTTAACGCTCTCACTTTGGAAACTCAAAAAGCCAAGTCTGAGTTGTTAACTTGTCAAAAACATTTTTGTGAGTACAAAAAGCATTCGAGGAGACAAATAGATGAATATCTTGATGAAATTGTCAATTTACAAAACAAAATCAAAGAGTTTCGAAATGTTGTTTACAAACATGGTGAGTCAATCACAACAATTCAAAAGTTTACTTTTAAACCAAATCCAAATGGATATGGCCCAATTCTTGCTGATTACAAACCAAAGTTTTCACATAGAGCATTCAAAACAAATCCTCAAGTTTACAGTGCAGAACATAGAATTGATGACTCAATTATGAGTGTTGTTGAATATAATCGTGATGAGGAATCAGATGCTGATGCTGAGAGTCGATTAAAAATGGAAAATGTTTTATATAACAAACCATATAATTACTCAAAAGCCATAACTTTCGTTACACAACAGGATAATTCTAACACACCTTGGGTTACCACACCTAATCCTGAGTCCTCCTCTAATGATGGTCCTATCTGCAATGTTGCACAAATGAATGGTCCTTTACCTTCTTTTAGTGAAATAAAACCATTAACCGAATGATGTCAAGTTCTTAAATATTTTGACACATTTATGTCTGACATCAAACTTTTGGAACGTGAAATTGAAGTTCATTTCAAATAAAAGTCGAACATTTTAATCGCCACGCGCGAAATCAAAGAGATATTTTTCGAAAAGACTTTTACCTCATGTCCGAAATTTAAAATGTGTGCAATCTATTGGGAACGGGATCTTCAGAAAGAGATTGGTCTTATGAAAACAGTTTTCGAGCAAACGGAAACATCGATTTCAAATACTAAACGTAAAAAGAAAATGTTAAGAAATCATGTTGACCGACTCTTGGAAGATGTTATCTGTGCTGATACCATAAATGTTGTGTTATTACATACTGTTGCATATGCATTTGATTATATCGTTGTTGATTCTGTTAAAACTGTTGAGAATACCGATAATGTGTCACAAATCGAGCCTTTAAAAATTGCAAATGAGCGGTTGTTAAATGAGCTTTCGAATGCAAAACGTCGTCTTCAATGGTGTAAAAAATATTGTCAAAATTGAGAACTGGCTTTGCAAAACAAAATCAACCAGTTGCGTTCAAAATCTTTTGATCCAAAAATAGAACAACTGGATGATGAAAACGTGTCTTTAAAATGTCAAATTTCAAGATATGAATAAGAACTTGCCAAAGTCAAAACAGAATATGGTGTCATATTTGATTTGCTCAAAAAGACTCGTGCTAAAGCGTCAAAAGATACTGATGATCATCTTGCATATACCAAAGAAGTTTTACGAAACAGTGGAAACACTCGCTCTGAAAATAAAGATTTGTTACACACTATCCATGACTTGAAAGCGGAGTTGGTAAAACTTAAGCAAGATAAGATTAGTAACAGAAATGTACTTGCCCCAGGAATATTTAAAATTGACACCAGAACGCCTAATGACAAAACACAAGATACTATTGTGCTTCCTTCCACTGAAACATGAATAGTTTCCTCTTTTCCCAAAGTTAGCACTTCACAGCTTAAGAGCAAAACTAGGAAGAATAGGAAGTTGCAACGTAAGAGAAGAACAATAAAGACCTCTGAAGTAGAAGACCACCTTAGGACTTTGAATAAAACTCAAGTTGCACCCACTTTAGACATTGCGTTAGACAAATGTAATAGAAAAAGTGATGTAACGAATGCTGAACCTTTAAGTACTTTGAATGTTTTGTTTGAAGCATCTTGTGTTGCTTGTCGTAATAGCATGTTTTCTGGTTGCCATGAAAAATGTGTTGCTAAATCTATCTTATCTCGCAAGCGGAATAGTAGAAAACGGAATACCTCTAGGCCCACTAATGCTTCTAAGTATGTGCTAGGTAAACCGCCTTCTAGTGTTTCTGCAACTATCATTGATGTACCCATAGAACCCACTTCACCTCCTAGGAAGAAATTATCACCTAGTGCATTCACTAAGACAAAAGCAAAGACTAGTTGGACTTGGCAGAGATGGTTACAAAACACACCAGGATTTAAATGGATTCCTAAAATCATTAACATGTGTGTTTCAATCAGAATCGAACGGAACCTCTAACTCTTCGTGTTCCACCTCTACTTTATTCCACATGTGTATCATCGTGTGTAATGCAGTGATACAGATCATCCTCTGGATTGTTGATAGCGGATGTTCCCGACACATGATGTGCAATCTCAAACTGTTATCAAACTTTGTCTTAATATTCATCTAAGACTGCCGTGTTCGAGAATGATCACTTCGCAGCTATCATGGGCTACGGAGATTACATCAATGGGAACATCGAAATTAGCAGAGTTTATTATGTGGAAGGTCTCGGTCACAATCTCTTTCCTGTCGGTCAATTTTGTGATGGAGATTTGGAAGTTGCGTTTAGGGAGAAAACTTGTTTCATTCGTGATCTACAAGGAAACGATCTTATGTCTGGAAACTCACATCAAGTCTTTACACAATATCTATGCAAGACATGATTGCTTCCTCTCCCATCTGTCTACTCTCTAAGGCAACATCAACAAAATCTTGGCTGTGGCACCGTCGTCTTTCACACTTGAACTTTCAAACCATAACCAATCTTGCACGATACTAACTTGTTGAAGGACTTCCAAGATTTTGGTATTCTAAAGATCATCTATGCTCAGCTTGTGAACAAGGGAAAAGCACTCGTGCTCACTTTCCTTCAAAGGTGGAACACAACTCTCAAAGATGTGCTTCATCTTCTTCACATGGATTTGTGGCCCGATGCGTGTGCAGACGATCAATGGCAAACGCTACATTCTTGTAATTGTTGATGACTACTCAAGATGGACTTGGGTTTATTTTCTTCGAAGTAAAGATCAAGCTCCACAAATGATCATCACCTTTCTCACGAAAATTCAAGTTCACTCCGAACACAATCGACAAATCGTAATGCATGAGGAACCGAATTTATAAATCAAACCCTTCGAGAATACTATGATAAAGTGGGAATTGAGCATCAAACATCAATTTCACGGACACCGTAACAAAATGGATTTGTTGAAAGATGAAACCGACGTTAGTGGAAGCGCAAGAACGATGTTGATAAATGCAAACTTCCAGACACTTATGGGCGTAATCCGTGTCAATCAGATGCTACACTCGTAACCGTTCTATGATAACCAAACGCCACAACAAAACACCTTATGAGCTTATCCATAACCGCAAACCGAATCTCAAACACTTTCATGTATTTGGTGCACTCTGTTACCCAAATAATGATCGTGATGACTTTGGAAAGCTCAAAGCTAAAGATGCCATTGGAGTCTTCGTTGGATACTGTGAAAACTCAAAGGGATACCGAATCTAGAATCGTCGTACAAGGGAGATTATGGAAACGATTCACGCTAATTTTGATGAGCTTACAGAAATGGCTTCTGAACAAAACAGCTTGGAACCCGGACATAACCGTCTAAACTTCCCCCAAACCTCATCATCAACTGAGCCAAGCTTACAGCGTACTCGTCGTCAAATGGAACAACTATTTGCTCCTCTGTTTAGTGATGATATTGATCAACGTGCTCCAGATGTATCAACTGTTTCCGCTGCTGAACCTGATACAAATCCACTCCCTAATACACCTGCAACAACAACAACTGTTGAAGAAGCACCTCCAATTGATTCTACAACAACAACCGAACAAACCGCATCCAATGACGCTGAACCAGCTGATGATCTTCTGAATCATGATGTACCTACACCCGCAGATTATGATCCAAATGCGTTCGTTAACCCTTTCGCTAATGAAACTGCAACTTCTGATGTTGCGGAATCATCGACAAGCCATTTGAATCCACCTAATCTGCATAATATATATCAACATCAACCCTACACACATCGTTGGACTAAAGACCACCTTCTTGTGAACATTATTGGAAACCCCGAATCAACCAGCCGTAACTAGACAACGTCTTCAGACTGACGGTGAACACTGCATTTATGCACTTACCGTTTGTCAATCTTAACCAAAGAACATTAAAGAAGCAATGACTTATGACAATTGGATTGAATCCATGCAAGAAGAACTTAATCAGTTTAAACGTCTTGAAGTATGGGAATTGGTAGAACGACCAACAGGGGTCTACGTCATTGGTCTTAAATGGATTTGGAAAACAAGTTAGATGTCGAGGGTACGGTTATCGAAATAAGTCACGCCGGTGGCTAAGAGTTATAGACAAGAAGAGGGATTGAATTCGAGGAATCATTCGCACCGGTTGCTAGACTTGAGGTCGTATGGATTTTTCCGCATTCGCGGCCCATGAACATCACGGTCTATCGATGGATGTCAAAACCGCTTTTATGAATGGTAAACCAAGGAAACGGTATATGTAGTCACCGAAGGATTTGTTGATCCGAGTTCCCTAATCACGCCTACAAACCGAACAAGGCTCTCTACGGTATCAAACAAGCCCTCGGGCATGGTATGATGAGTTATCATCCTTTCTTCTATCCCATAATTTTGTCAAAAAGGATCGGTCGACCCAACACTGTTTATACAATATCACGGGGCACACATTTTAATCGTTCAAATTTATGTGGATGACATCATTTTTGGGTCAACCCATAAAAAGTACTCAAACGCTTTTCCAAAACTTATGAAAACACATTTTGAAATGTCAATGATGGGTGAACTTACGTTCTTCTTAGGACTACAAGTTCATCAATCACCCCGTGGAATTTTCCTAAGTCAGTCCAAATATCCTCTTGAAATATTAAACAAACATGGAATGCAAAACTGTGATACCTATGCCACACCAATGGCACACCAAAACCGGATGTCGATTTGCATAGGAAATTGGTTGACCCTACCAAATACCAAGTATCATTGGGTCTCTCATGTATCTAACGACCGAGAGACCGACATTGTATTCTCTGATATCTTTGCTCCTGTTATTAGTGGCGAACAATCGAGATACACCTCTCGAGGCTAAAAGAATCCTCCGATACATCAAGGAACCATTAACTTGGGATCCGTATCAGAAGGATTCGGTTTTGAACTAATAGCCTTTTAGACGCCGATCACGCAGTTGCTTAGATTCTCGGAAAAGCACTTGGTGGTTTGCAATTCCTTGGTGATAAATTGGTGTCATGGCAATCGAAGAAGCAAGATTGTACATCATTGTCCTCAATCAAGCGTAATATGTAGCCATGTCTCGCGTGTTGTGCTCAAGTCATTTGGATGAGAACACAACTCAAAGATTATGGTTACGTATTTGATGTAATCCGGTGTACCGTGACAATCAAGTGCTATTGCGATCTCGTGCAACACCGCTCAACATTCAAAGTCCAAGCACATCGATCTTCGATATCATTTCATCAAAGAGCATGTGGAAAAGTGGTACCGTTGAATTATATTTTGTGGTATCGAACACCAATGGCGGATCTTCTCACCAAAGCCTTAGCTCCTCGCTAGGTTTCTCGATTTGATCCACCGGATTGGCATGAGGTGTTTGACTCCAGAGGAACTGGTAAAACTCTTAACACAATCTTAAACCAGTCAAACACCAAAACCTCTTTTGTAAATAAACTTTTCAAAAACAAAAATAGAAAAATTTAAAATATGATAAAATAAAAAAATATTCTTCTATCTAAATTCTTTCAAACATTGCAAGTACAAATCTTCCGTCAACACATTGTTCTATCAAACATTTCATTATTTTTCCCGGACAAGTGTTGAGGGGGAGAATGTAAATATTTTTCCGTCTCATAAAACCTTGTACTTGCATGTTACCTTTAATTGGTTGTTTCTTTGATAATGGTGGACATGTTTCTTGTTTCACACTCTTCTCAGACTCAAATTTGTAAAATTTCACTATTTCTAAAGCCGAGGGGGAGTGTAGTCAAGTTTCTTTTCAAACAATTACGTTTTGCTTAACCAAAATGGAAGTTAGGGTTGTAGTTGAAAATGGTTGAGGTGGAGGGACTATTATTGTCAAATTTGAAAACTAATTTTATACAAAATTCTCCACCTAACTATCCTCGACACATTTATTACAAACATTAACTCTCCCAACTACATCATCCATGCCTAATATTAAACCTCAAATCCGTGCTTCAAACTTGATATTTGTAAGTGTAAAAAATTCCTTGTATTATTACAAACATAGGTTTTAAATCTCATTCAAAACCAACGGTTTGATTTTAAACTAGGAGTGATTTAGGGTTCTACGCATACGCGTATGAACAAGAAATCACTATGGAGTGTTTGTGATGAAATGGTTTGTGTTATCATAGTTAAAATCAAGTCCTTTAAACATTTTCATCATAAATTTCAACCCAGAAAATGTTTTTAATCACATTCGAATATTAGGGTTTATATGTGGATTTGGGGGTTTTCAATTGTGAGTGTTTCTGGCTAATTACATGCTTGAGAAATGTTTGATACATGTTTAATTAACCTTTAATACCTTTGAATCATACCCAGAAACATCAAATCTTAAGAATTAAGCTTTAGGGTTTATGCACGCGTAGAATTGGGTATTTTTGATTCATGGTACATTTGATGTTAAAACTTGTTGAAAACAACTTATTTAGCTTCTAAGACCTCCTAGAAAAAATTTGGTTGATTTCCCATGGTTGATTGTTTACTCGTAGAATTTAAATTGTTAGGGTTTAAGTCTACGCCTAAAGTCTTTCCTACGCGTAACTGTTCTAACTTGTGATTCCATGAGATGATTGAAAGTGGTTAAATAACTTGTTAATATGAGTGTTATGATTAAACTATTTCAGGCTTCTACGCGTACCAGAATCAGAATCAAGGTTACATGGAACTTACGCTTAAGGATCACCTTATGCGTAGATGTTACGCATAAGAGCAATCTTACGCGTAACGCATAAGGTTCTACAATGGACTACGCATATCTTATGAAGGATATGCGTAAACTTGGAATTCTACGCCTAAGGCTTACTCTTACGAGTAAACCTTACGCGTAAGTCCTTAGCATAAGCTTACCCGTAAGCCTTATGCTAAGAATATACTCCTACGCGTAAGCCCTTCTTACGCCTAAGGGTGATTCCTACGCATAAGCTTATTCCTATGCTTATGGTTACACTGTTTACGCATAAGCTTACAAACCTACGCTTAAGCCAAATTGTAATTAAAATTTTGAAATGTTACGCGTTCAAACTTGTAATAAGTTACTAATAATGTCACAAAACAAAAATGTCACTAATAAGCTACAAAAGTTAAAACGTTGTGTGATTAAGTAAACTTTGGACTTTAAACATTCAAAATTAACATACTCACGTAACGTATCACGTCAACTATGGACTATTGGACAATATGTGACTTTGGACTCGTAACATTCATATACATAACAACTTCAATAATTGGACAATAAAATCAACTATTGACTAACATAATGTCTTTCGATATGTTGGTTCTTTTGTCTCAATATCTTTCAGATCACGAAATGGACGTCATCATGGAAAATGTCAACGCACCAAACGAACTCACAATGAATGATATCTTCCCAACTGATTACATCAAGACAATTGGAAAGAACAATCTCAAGGTCGATTTTGAGAACTTCACGTGCTCAAAGTCATCATGCAGGATTGCTGTGGATATCCTCAAGACTCATCCTTACAACAACATGCTAACCAACTCAGCAACTGTACCGGAAATCTACATTCATCAATTTTGGCACACGATGAAAAAGGTTGATGGTCAAGATGCTGTCACAGTGACTCTCAATGATAAGGAAGTCACCGTCACAGTAGCAGATCTGCGAACAATTCTTCTTCTGCCTGCTATCCAACCTGCAGACTATGTAGCAATTCCTAATGAAGAGGCTACAATTTAATTCATGGTCGACATTGGCTATGTGAAGTTGCTGGAGTCATTACCAAGCACTCCACGGTCGATCTTAAAAACATTCCTCAACCATAGAGGACATTGTACATCATGATCGCCAAGTCGGTGTCTGGAAGAGACAGCGGTCATGAGCATCCAAAACTCATGCACCTACAAACCTTTTGGGGAATGGTCAACAAACAACATATTGACTTTGCAAGCCTGATATGGGAAGACATGATGTCCCACCTCAGGAAGCCTGGGACAAAAGTTCCATTTATCAGATACACGAAGCTGTTGATTCAGAATATTCTCGGGAAAAATCGGGACATCCCCATGAGAATTAATGACCCCAAGAACTACTCTGTGTTGTATGAGCCTACATTAAACACTGTCAGATTTAAGGACTCATCAACAAAGAAGCAAGGTGCAGTTTTACTGGACTGCCTTCTCACTGACGCAATCAAAAGTCTTCCATCGTATCTACGATATCAAGAAGCAGTGAATGCAGGTAAGGTAGGTTTTATGGATGAAAAGACTTCAGTTGTTCCTGTCAAGAAGACCAGAAGAGCAGGAAGCACTGGGAGCGCTCTTAAGTACCCAAAGAGGCGTCCAAGCTCCAAAAGAAAAGTCCCTTCTCAGGTCGCTCATCCTAATCCTAAACCAGAACCGACTCCAAAGGATGACGACTCTGATGCAACTAAGTATGAAGAAGTGGTTTACCATTCCGAAACTGCTACAGATGAAACGACCTCACCGAGGTCAGATGACAAACCACAAAGTCCCAAATCAGACAAAGGGAAGACACCAGTTGCTGAAGAAGAAGAAGAAAGTTGTGATGATGAAATTAATCCAAAGGATGAAGAGAAAGCTTACCACAAAACCCTTAAGCAACTGAGGCTACAACATGTTGCAACGGAATTCAATCTTCAACAGACTAGAGGCCCTGGAGGTTCCAGTTGTGGAGCACTAACCACACCAGTTCTTGATGCGGTTGATCAACTCAATAAGGGAACTGGTACCACCACTAAGGAATCAACAGAGCAACTGCAACAAGAGTATGAAGTTCCATTTGACTTTGAGGAAGAGGAACAAGAAAAGACTGAGAAGATAACCGATGAAGATGTGGAGAGAGCCGCTAAGGAAAAGGCTGAGGAAGAGGCAAAAGCTCAAGAGGAAGCTGATAACTATCTTCAAGATAACCCTGAACACAACCCGGAACAATCTTCTGAGCCACCTCAAGAGCCTAAGTCACCTCAAGACTCATCCACAACTGAGTCATCATCTCACTCCTCACCACCACCATCTGATAAAACAACCACCAGATCATCTTCCAAATCAATCAAGAAACCCGCCGATACTTGGGCATCTTGTGCCAAAACCAAGATCGTTAAGGCTGCCAAACAAGCAAGAAAACGAAATGTCGTTAACAAAAAGTTGAATCAGCTAGCTGACAAGGTTAACTTACTCGGTGATATAATGAACGAGTTCTCGGAGGAAAGAGACCAGATCAAACAATTCCTCAACAGATATATTCAAGGTGAAATGGACAAGACGATTAGGGACTACACTCATTAGTTCCTTCTCGACACTGTCCCTGGAGTCACAAAAGAAATGTTCGCAAGACAACTCTATCCATATCTGATGTCATTGGTCAAGGAAACACTTTCAACTACACCAACGGTTATGCAAATCCAACCAGTTCCGCCTCCTCTTGTCACTGAAGCTGATTCGATTTCAAAGCTGATTATTGTAAATCCTTAGATCCGGACTCAACTAGGGTATGAGCAATATTGATTGATTAGATTTCACAGTGGAATAATAATGACACAATCAATATTACTAATAAGGTTTTCTTTATTGAAACATAAAGAAACTAATACTACTACTACTACTACACGCTCTATGCGTTTGCTAGACTCTCATTAGGAGAAGTATTCTATGAAATAAAATGAAAGGATGAGTTTGAAAACCCTAGCCGCCATCCCTCTTTATATAATAGAGGGAGGTTACAAACCCTAGCTTACTAGAAAGCTAACTATTACATATTTGGCCCTCATTGTTTCTTCTTTCTTTATTCTTGCTCAACTATTACATATTAGGTCCTCATTGTTTCTTCTTTCTTCATTCTTGCTCGTGGTTTTGTAATCATCAAATCTATAATTCCCAACAATCTTCCCTATTTGATATTACAAAACAACTCAGTATAAGAAACAATGCTAAAACATGTCATCACAAATAATAAGTCGCACACCATGAATCTTCTTCCCTTTTGAAATCATCTAATAGGGTCTTGTGCAACTCGTAGACTTCCCCTCAAGTAATGCATGTAGATGGTAAGTATATAAACCATAAGCTTCCCTTAAAATTATACTAACCATCTCAATTTTTTTTTTTTTTTTTTTTTTTTTTTTTTTAATACTAAGCGTAATAAATAAAGCATAACAAACAAAGAAATCGGATCGTGACAGCAGAATCCAAACCAAGAGAGACATCAACGTATCGCCTTATATCTTGCACTATCCATGTGACTCAAACTCGGATGAGGCACTAGCAAATGTGGGCATTAAGCACATTTTCTATAGATCTCGCCCTTCACTAACACCGAGCACTACAATGTAACTCCTTAAAGTGATAGCAAATGCGAGCATTAAGTACTTTTGTAGATCTCACCCTTCACTAGAATCATCAAGTCTTTGTCACAACATTAACGTGACAAACAAGTTATCTCAAAAGTGCCTCATTCACTTTGAGATATGATAAGACACGCACCTTCGAGAAACGGTCGTGACAGAAACAAAACCTTCGGCAGAACCGAAACCTTCAAAGAAACCGGTCACAGAAACCAAAATGAATCAAAATATGCACCAAGAGGAACACCAAATTAAGCGAAAAATGTTAATTACTAGGGTTCATTGTTGAAATAAAAATTCAACTCACCAAGACTAGTAAAACATTAGAAGCACAAACTTAATAACCACGACCATCAACAGATACACGCTCATTTAAATAAACCAAACAGTATTCCATGAAATCAGTACTGACCCGCATGGATTGCACCACACTGTAATTATCCTGTGTAATCTGCTGATGTAATGTCAGTAGCAATGATACAACCAGATGGGCCCCACCACATGCGAACCATCAGCAGTAACAAAACAATTATTGACCAATTAATTCGTGCCCATGAAATTCGGCCTCCAATCAGAATATAAAAGCAGTACAACGGATCTGTACTCACGTGAAGTCATTGAAAAGAACCAAATATTAACCACAAATATATAACCACTGACATGATAGTGACTGCCGAACAATTAATCCTTCTCGTGGATCAACAAATGGGGACCAACAAATGATAAGACCACCATAGTAACCATACGCCACATCTTAGCAAATCAAACATTAGAATGACTAATAAAGGCCACCGACCAATTAAATAAAGTACCAAGATCTCATAACTGGGTCCTTCGTCAAATTAATACACAAGAAAACCACGAGAGTAATTAAACCCAAACAGTAGCAGGCGAATCAGAAATAAAATACCAATTCATGCCAACCAATCCAATTTGTGATTGAAGTAAGTAATAATCGACAAAAGAATTTATGAAACCGAATAATACCGATTGACAGTCATCGCACCTTCTCCGAATTTACATCAGATCTGCTCCAAAAAAAAAACTTCTTTTTCCTGCCTGCCGCCTCTTTTCACCATCCGCTGCTACAAAATAATTAGGGCATAAACCCTAATAAGAGGAAAACCTTATAAACCCTAGATCGAGAGCCACCCGCTCTGAAACCAATTGTAAATCCTTAGATCCGGACTCAACTAGGGTATGAGCAATATTGATTGATTAGATTTCACAGTGGAATAATAACGACACAATCAATATTACTAATAAGGTTTTCTTTATTGAAACATAAAGAAACTAATACTACTACTACTACTACACGCTCTATGCGTTTGCTAGACTCTCATTAGGAGAAGTCTTCTATGAAATAAAATGAAAGGATGAGTTTGAAAACCCTAGCCGCCATCCCTCTTTATATAATAGAGGGAGGTTACAAACCCTAGCTTACTAGAAAGCTAACTATTACATATTTGTCCCTCATTGTTTCTTCTTTCTTTATTCTTGCTCAACTATTACATATTAGGTCCTCATTGTTTCTTCTTTCTTCATTCTTGCTCGTGGTTTTGTAATCATCAAATCTATAATTCCCAACAATTATGCAGATTTCTCCCCGATCTCCAACTTTCACTTCTGATGACTCAAAATTTTTTGAGGCATTACTTGCATATCAACTAAAAACAACTTGCAAGGAAGGAGCTGGTCAAGAAAAGCAACCAAGAGACGATGATGATGCAGACAAGGATTCAGAGCCTAAACGTCAGAAGAAAACAGGCGAATCCTCATCTATGCCTCCACCACCACCAAAGACCACCTCCACTACACAAGCTTCGCAGAAGACTCCTGCTACTGATAAACCTCAGGACTCTGAGTCTCCACCACCATTGGAGAAAACTGGTGATCACTTCCAATACACCAGTGGTGATGACGAAGAGAATCCTAAGCCCCAAGAATACATTAACGGCGAGAACTGGGACCATCATCAAAACCAAAGAAGAAGAGATCCACTCGTCATCTCACGGTTAGATGAAGATGGAACAAGAGAATACTGAATGGTTTAGCAAGCTTGTTGATGCCACTCCTCGATTAGGAAGGCCAAGAACCGGTTGATGGTCGTACTATGGAGCGAGTTAAGCTTATCCGGGATGAATTCAAGGTCAAAAGATGACAAAGAGGGAGTTACGCGGATCAAGAACGATGCTTTCCAATTACTAAAGGCCGAGATCCGGCGGTGCGGTTGAAGTTGAATATCATCTCGACAACACGAGCCATGTCTAACAACGCGAATCGAACATTGCGTAAAAGATAAGTCTCCATATTATCGTTGGGTCAACCAAGGAACTTCAATACTTTTCTAGAATTTCGACGGTAGCGACATCAACAAGAAGCTTTTTCAACACCCTCCAACAATGCGACCATCGAAGAAGAAGAACCAAAGTGGTGGATTATGAATCGCTCAATATGTATTTGTGTACGCGGCGTTCGGGGTCAAAGGAACTTCCTTTTCGTCGGGTAAGGCGTTGAACCTAATCGTTGTATTGATAAGCCGGGTATTGATATCTCTCAGGGAATAGGAATGCTAGTGAGAAGTTACTACGCTAAGGTTAAGGTTGAGGAAGATTATTTTTATCTTTTTATGTTTTTAGGAAATTGAAAGGTACGAATCTCGGTATTGGATTTGGGGGTTGGTATTTCACCGATTACTCTACTATTATCTAATTATCTAAACTAAGGTGGTGGTAGTCTATGTCTAATTAATGTGTGCTCGTATGATAGTTTAAAGATGTGTTTACTTAGGTTTTACTACTCCTTAATTATCTCCTATTGATGGTTGAGTTGTCACGCCTTATTCTTAGTTGCGTTGTGTGTCTAAGGTTGTAGGGTATGCGTTTCTCCCTAACTCTTTGAACTTACCAAAGGGTCTCGCCTACAAAACCCACTAGGGATAATAAACTCTTACTCTAAGGCACTCTTTGGATGGTTTAGCTTACAACTACTCTGTAATTATATTCTAAGGTTCACAAAGATGAATCAAGCATTAAGTACACAACGAATGACCTATCGCATTACTAGATCATTAATCAACTAAGATAAGAAACAACCAATCAATATTTAATAATTAAGTTTCATATTCCTAAGCAAACACACAAATAAATTAGCGGACATGGAGAACATGCAAGCATACACACAAATAATCAAAGACATAATTGAATTGATGAAGTAAATACTTATCTTGATGTAAGATAGGGTTTGGAACCCTAAAATATCGTACAAGACACCCTTGGTTCGGTTTTAGGTTTTACTCCCAAAAGACTCTTAAAACCGAAAAATTCGGATTCTATATATAATATTACATATGCGACGCGCCACCTTATGTTTTGTGACGCCGTCGCCGTCGCCGCCATTAGGGTTTCGTCTTGGCCACGTTAATCTTGCGACGGCGCCACCTTATGTCCGTGACGCCGTCCTCTTCGCCTTCCGACGTCGTTCGGATTGAATCTAGGCCGCCCGAGTAGCAACGGCCTACTCTTTTAAAGCCCGACGTCTTCACTTGAAAATAGGGTTTTGGCTTCAGATCGTCACAAAATCCTCCGACGGGCCGCAATTAACACCGACGCCGCCGCCTGCTTTGCAGACTTTGAGTGTCTCGATTCGACTTTGGCCATTTTCTTCAGATATTCGCGCCTTTTCGTCCAAATAAGTGCCATTCCAAAGATTTTGCCTTCAAGAGACCTAAAAGTGAAAAGGAACGATATTAAGCAATAACGGATACAAAAGTGATCAAATAAGGGCTTAAACGACCCTCAAAATGGTACCTTTAAAACCTTATCAAATATCCCTACACTTGTTATTTGCTTGTCCTCAAGCAAATGTGCTTTTAGCCAATTAATTTATAAGTTAGGGGTCATGAAGCATTGATTTAAAACGGTCCACAACACATATAAGCCCCACAAAAGTCATAACAAGCACGGAAATTACATACTAGCACCTCACATGGGGTGTTTGGATACTCACATCTCTCTCGGGTGTATATATGAAATATAACAAATAGGAAATGGAAGATAAACACTCATTAACCGGTCCTAGTACATAGATTACCATAGGCTTGAGAATAGATCAAACCTCCATCGCTTACGCGAAGCAC
Organism: Chrysanthemum lavandulifolium; assembly: GCA_022545495.1. Classification (NCBI taxonomy): domain Eukaryota; kingdom Viridiplantae; phylum Streptophyta; class Magnoliopsida; order Asterales; family Asteraceae; genus Chrysanthemum; species Chrysanthemum lavandulifolium. Next base: position 217,380,194 of record CM040244.1, read on the forward strand.
CTAGGAAAGACTATCAAAGAGGTCTTTAAAGGGTTGTAATGTTAGGCTTACGGTAGGGAAACAAGGGTTTGGTGGGATAGGCTATTTAGTGGTGGTAAGTCAAAAATCTCTATGTTAAATGCATACGAAGAATGGCGTTGCTAAGCCAAGACTCGACACTCTAAAACTCTAGGTAACGGAAATAAACAAACATAAATTTAAAGATAGATGTAGGATGGTAGCCCGTATGTTTTTTTTTTTTTTTTTTTTTTTTTTTTTTAACACTATTTTTTTTTTTCTCTTTTTCTATTTTTTTCGATTTTTTTTTTTTTTTTTTTTTTTTTTTTTTTTTACACTTTTACTCTACCATCCTCTACGGTAACATCAAAATGATAGGGATTTATAGGCACATCCCTACACTTGAGTTTTTATTACTCTAACACTAATTTGACCCGAATTGAAAAGATCAAAACACTTGGGGTACATTATTACGCAAACAAAGGGAATTTGAATTTAACGCTCCTTCCGTCATTTCATAAACTTTAACTTTTCCCATGAATCCCAATCGTCCCAAAATCAGATACAAAGGATATGACTCGACTTAGCAACTTATGCAAGCAACCGATAATTGAACTAAGGGTTTAGGGTGATAACAAAATTTGCACTAAAAGTGAGTGCATAAGGGGTAGGCTAAGGCGATTTGGGTGTATATTTGGGGTGAGGTGTAAACAATGCTCTTCATTGATATTCCGAAAACCGAAACATCACGAGAACCGCGAAAAGGATAGGCTCGAGGGGTTAACTAGGGTATCGTGTACTAAAGATGAGTACAACGCAAAGGGTGTGGGGAATTACTCAACCGATGTGGAAGAAGTAATTATATTACGGTATCAAACAAGGGTTATCCTAATGCCTCTTATCATTTAGTTATTCCTAACTACACAAGTGTAGTCTCACTTGCGATCTCGGAATGCATCACAAAACAAGTTCTAGAATCTAATATACTACCGGTTCACACTCTAAGCATTAAAGATGAATGCTTTAATTCCTACTAATCTAAGGCGATCCTCACATTTTGGGTGGAATTTGGGTGGTAAAGGGTTTTGTGCTAGTCATATAACTTCCTATCCGTGAGACGCTTTTGTTAAGACTAATGGCCCACTCCTATATGTCATGAAAATTTTAAATTTGGTGCCAAAATTACCCTAACCGACATTTTCTCATGGTTTATTACACAATCACAATTGGACAAAGCAAATAATCAAGGATAAGCATAGTTTCAAAGTTCCCGTTTTATTTTCCCTCCCTACACTTAAACTGAACATTGTCCCCAATGTTCTCCGAAAGTATCAAAGTTATGATAAAAGAAGGTAATCAAAAACGAAAGAAACTAATACTCCCCTGATTAGCTCGGTAGGATCCGTGTGTGAAGTAGTGGTTAAATCCTTTCCAAGAAGAATTTATGCGTGAAAAGCTCCTCAATCTTATGTAACTTCTACTTGAAAAATTAAACCTGCACACTTGAAGAAAACAAACGAAACCTTCGCGTAAAATCGGAGGTAATAATATATATAAGACTCGATTTAAACTAGGATATAATGCTTGTGGAATGGATGTTTACGAATTTCTAAGAAAATTAAGACCGGAAAATTCCAAAATTTATAAGTAGTTCAAAACGAGAAAAGTGATATGATGTTTTACTCCTTCCCGACGCCGTCAGTTGCAATCTCGACGCCGTCAAAGTTATCCCGACAAAAACTGTTTCTGCGATTTTCAAAAAAATTCGGAAAATTTACATCTTTAGAATATGGAAAATTTTCAAAAACATCCATTATGACTCGATACAAGCATTTGACTCGAACAAACAAACATATATATCTTTTGGTTAATTGTTATTCTCATGTTTACGTTTCTTTTGAAAACGTGTGTAATCCTCCCTACACTTATCCCTTATGTAAAATACCTTTATATGCAATTAAGACGAGGTTAAAACAAAATAAAGCATTTTTACAAATTTAAACATGAGGATAAACAATTAATAAAAGATATATGACACTAACAAGCAAACAATTAAGCATGGGTTGCCTCCCACTAAGCGCTTTTCTTTATTTAAGAGTCTTGTAGCTAGACTCGTAGTCGTGCCCCTACGCATCGATATAAGTAAGTCTATCCTCAACAATGTCGTAAGGATCAAACTTATCATTCAAGTTCCTAGTAGTACGCTCGGTTAAATATGTCTTTTCAAACTTCTCACCATCGGGATCATAGATTTGTATCCTAATGTGCCACTCTCCATTACCATTACTATGCGGTCTATCCCAATCCCATTTGTGTTTAGATTCCTCAACTTTCCACTTATTCATGACAAGGTTAACGGGCAAGCTTCCTAGGAACTCGGTCATCTTCCTAAATACTAAGGCGTCCTCGAACGGATTCACTTCCATGTCCCTAGCCATTTCTTTTTCTTGGAAAGTTGCTTTACTAGTGAAGGCTTTATCTAGGTAAAAGGTCTTTGGGGCCTATGAGGTTCTTATCAATCCAAGGTCCATATCTAGAAGGCTCTCTATCCAACCTAATCTCTTGTGGGATTTCCTCATCCTTGTAGTACGATGCTTTTGACATCGTAAACCGATCTAGCACTCCCTCTCCTACCACTATCTTGGACATCTTACAATCGATGATGGCACTAGCGGTAGCTAAAAATCCTCTTCCTACTAGTAATGGGCATGTCGGGTCCTTATTCATGTCTAGCACATGAAAGTCGGCCAAAAGAGTCAACTCTCCCACGTGTACTACCATGTCCTTTATTATTCCTACCGGACGTGCCACACTACCGTCCGCTAGACCTAAGATGGTTTTCGTTGGTTCTATTTTACCTAAGTTAAGGCTTCTATGGAGGACAACGGAACAAGATTGATGCATGACCCTAAGTCGGCTAGAGCGTCGAGTGGTTTGGAAGTTCCAAGCCTACACGGAAGAGTGAATAGCCGGGATCGCCTAACTTCTTAGGTAAGTTGTTTCGCACAAAAGCGGACCCATGTTTTCCAAGCCTAAGTTCTAACTCATATTTTTCTTTCAAAGCATTATAATAAGGTGCATGAGCTAAGACTTCAAGAATCGGTTTTTCTTGATGGAGTTCCTTGTACCTCCTCTAAACTAGGTTTGGATTCTTGGTCGACGGGTTTCTCAAGAGGGGTTCTACCAATGGTGCCGGGCCTTGGTACCTCTTGGATGGCTTGGACCCTTTTGATAGCATTTACCGAGTGAACCGTCGGTGTGAGGGCATGGATGTGCATTCTCCCATAGTGAACTAGAACATGAAGTCGACGCAATCGAATTCACTTTTGGGTTCTTTATGGTATCACTGGGAGTGCTCCAACTTCCCGCTCATTGAAGGCTTTTAAGAGGGCATCAAGCTTGTTTGTCATCTCGCTTTGTTTTTGCTTAAAATCGGCTTCAAGCTTATTCAATCGAGTCTCTTGGGATGACAAAAATCTAGATGCGATTGCCTCAAGATTAGTGGGGTTCCCGGTATTAAGAGAATTGAACCTAGTGGGTGAACTAGATGAGCTTTGGGGTGTGCTTGAGTTTTGGTTCCACTTAAGGTTAGGGTGATTTCTCCATGAGGGGTTGTACGAGTTTCCTAAGTTGTTTTGTTCGGGTTTGAAAGTGTACCACTCTCTCCCGCCTCCGCCGGCACGCATGGAGGCATAGTCCGCAAAAGCTTGTTCGGGAGCCTTGTGCAATCACGAGTGTCATGGGGACCACTACATAATTCACAAGGTAGAGTGATTTGATTCACTTGACGTGAGGACTTAGGATTTTGTAGGAACTCATGAGGAATTTAACTTGATCTTCAAGTTCGATCATCCTACGGTCGGAAGGTTGTGAGTTGATGGAAGGCAAGGAGATTGCCTTGACGGTTTTAGGTAGCTCACGGGGTCATCCCAACTTTCGTTGTCGAGAGGGCAAGGTCCTCTATTATACCCCATGATTCTTCCGCGGTGAGATCACTAAGTTTTCCACCGCCGCTTGGTCAATGGATCGCTTAGTGGGAAGTTGACATGATCATAAAAGATTTGGACTTGGAGCCAAAGATCAATGCCGTGATGAGGACTTTATGAAGTAAGTCCTTGAATCGGGTCCATGCTTCAGAGAGATTCACCTTGACGTTGTTGGAACATCAAGATGTCATTCCTAAGCTTAGTGGTTCTCCCGTGGGAAAAATTGAGCAAGGAAGCGAGAGGTAAGATCATCCCAACTTGAGATGGAGCCCATGGAAGTCGCTCAAGCCAATTACTAGCTTGGTCCCGCAGAGAGAATTGGAAGAGACGCAGCGCGTGGTCTCCCGAGTAGTAGCATCAAGGTCGATGGAATCGAAAATTTTGAGGAAATCCTCGATGTCGATTTGGATCTTCGAACGAAGTCCATGGAATGCACATCCGCTTTGCACCAACCGGATGGTGTCGGATCGCAGGCCGTAGTTTGGGCTTGGTCGGGAAGCTCAATGGTGTTCCTATAGCCTAGGTGGCTTGGTCTTGAGTATTCACCAAGAGTACGGGCTCTTGGCGGGTCATTTGGTGGTGGGTTGATGAGTGGTGGTTGGTTATCATCTTCCATGATGAAAAGTGATGGGTGTTACGAACAAAGGTCACGAAGAAGGGGATAGACTAAGAGAAAGCTAAAATGAGAAAAATTTACTTGATAGGAATCAAGCAAAGAACCTAAACGAGGTGGACTACTAACTAGCTATTCTATTCCCGCAACGCGCCAAAAACTTGATACGCTTACGCAGCGCTGCTCGGGGTCAAAGGAACTTCCTTTCGTCGAGCAAGTTTTTCAACACCCTAGGCAAATGAACCTAATCGTTGTAGTGTAGTATTAGGGTAAGCCACGGGTATTGATATCGTTCTCTAGGGAATAGGAATGCTAGTGAGAAGTTACTACGCTAAGGTTGAGGTTGAGGAAGATTATTTTTATCTTTTTATGTTTTTAGGAAATTGAAAGGTACGAATCTCGGTATTGGATTTGGGGGTTGGTATTTCACCGATTACTCTACTATTATCTAATTATCTAAACTAAGGTGGTGGTAGTCTATGTCTAATTAATGTGTGCTCGTATGATAGTTTAAAGATGTGTTTACTTAGGTTTTACTACTCCTTAATTATCTCCTATTGATGGTTGAGTTGTCACGCCTTATTCTTAGTTGCGTTGTGTGTCTAAGGTTGTAGGGTATGCTTTCTCCCTAACTCTTTGAACTTACCAAAGGGTCTCGCCTACAAAACCCACTAGGATAATAAACTCTTACTCTAAGGCACTCTTTGGATGGTTTAGCTTACAACTACTCAAGTAATTATATTCTAAGGTTCACAAAGATGAATCAAGCATTAAGTACACAACGAATGACCTATCGCATTACTAGATCATTAATCAACTAAGATAAGAAACAACCAATCAATATTTAATAATTAAGTTTCATATTCCTAAGCAAACACACAAATAAATTAGCCGGACATGGAGAACATGCAAGCATACACACAAATAATCAAAGACATAATTGAATTGATGAAGTAAATACTTATCTTGATGTAAGATAGGGTTTGGAACCCTAAAATACTGTAAAAGACACCCTTGGTTCGGTTTTAGGTTTTACTCCCCAAAAGACTCTCCTAAAACCGAAAAATTCGGATTCTATATATAATATTACATATGCGACGGCGCCACCTTATGTTTTGTGACGCCGCCGTGTCGCCATCATTAGGGTTTCGTCTTGGCCACGTTAATCTTGCGACGGCGCCACCTTATGTCCGTGACGCCGTCCTCTTCGCCTTCTCGACGTCGTCTGGTCGCATCTAGGCCGCCCGAGTAGCAACGGCCTACTCTTTTAAAGCCCGACGTCGTCACTTGAAAATAGGGTTTTGGCTCAGATCGTCACAAAATCCTCCGACGGCGCCGCATTAACACCGACGCCGCCGCCTCGCTTTCAGTGACTTTGAGTGTCTCGATTCGACTTTGGCCATTTTCTTTGTATATTCGCCTTTTCGTCCAAATAAGTGCCATTCCAAGATTTTGCCTTCAAGAGACCTGAAAAAAGTGAAAAGGAACGATATTAAGCAATAACGGATACAGGAAAGTGATCAAATAAGGTCAAACTTAAACGATGTCACCACGGCTCTAAATGGGAAATGGTACCGAACAGAATATGATTTAAAACCTTATCAAAGTATCAAAACTTTAATTTTCAAAGTTTTGCTCAAAAGAACAAGTACTTCCCCTTATGTTTTTCAAAACCTCAAAAGTTAATATTACTTGTTGAGGGGGAGTATTTGCTAAAAATCCTTGTTCACAAACCATTTTTCGTGGAAATCTTCCCACAAAAATCAAAATGGTCATATTCGATATCAAGAATTTCATCAAAAATAACGCATATATGCCATTTTTGAGGGGGAGAAAAAATTGTGTGATACAAATATGTTGTAAATATGATGGAATCTTCGTGTGTTAAGACTTAACCCATGAATTGACGATATCTGAACTGTCATACATCGAAAAGATTTGTCTTCCAAGACTTATCCGAGTAGATTGTACCTCTTCGAGAAACTCTTGATAGACATGAATTTTGACGGGTTTGACAACCTTTTCAAGGTTTGTCCACACCTTCAAGGTAGTTATTAGAGCTAGTTGTCACCTAAAAGCTGACAATGCAACTCTTTAACTATGCAATGTAACCGTGTCTCGCTGGGAATTGTCTATCTTGAGTCGATCAATTCAAAAGTGTGAGCTCTTCCCTCACCGTGCAGATTTTTGTCAAAACACTTGAGCACATGTTGAGGGGGAGTATTTCTGAAAATACAAAACTCTTGAAGTGTTACAAAATGTTTTCACTCATAAACACTTTGAGAGATTTTCGAGAAAATGGTTTTATGGCAACATAGGATAGTCATGGAGTTATAAGGTGACTAAGCTTAGGAATAATCGTCCTATGATCCGCCAGAGCTGGAGGGATCTACCCAAGGACACCACCAATAGTTAGAATTTAGAAGTCCTTAGGTGTGATAATAAAAAGGAGAAAATGAGAATCGGAGAAAGAAGGAGTTGAAGAATTAAAAAGAAATGTAAAGAAAAGGGTGAAAAGAAATAGCCCTCCAAATTATTCAACTTAGAAATGGACACCGGGTTCAATACATATGCTCTTGGTTGTCACTAGATGACACCGGTATTGAAGATTAAATTCGTCATGGACCCAAAGGACGCATGCACTAAACTTTCTTAGCCACCAAGTTTCTCTCAATGAAGCTTGTTTTATTCTCACAGGAACCCTACGTAAACTATCGGCTTTCTCTTAGAGATTGCTGGTATTGAAGAAGGAGACCCTCTCCATAGTCTCCGCTCAGGAAAACCAAAGCACACTATTGAGTCTAGAGCAATGAGATTCATCAAAAGATCACTTAGGAACACTTGACATTTCATCACTTGTCGTTCAACATTAAGGACGCAAGTGATGCATTATCGAGTCCTTCACAGATCTTAGCAATCTGTCGAGAACATTTATGAGAGGTTCACAATTGTGATCCTCAGTGATTGAATGGAAACTCCTGCCAGGATTAACATCAAACGACCTCGACAAAGCAGTCGCTCGGTAACTCTTTGTGGGTTACGCTTAGTGTTATCTCAAATGGTCTACGATCGTGGGGTGATGCTTCGTGTACCTCAATGACCACCGAACTGAGGTGTACGGTACATCGTGTTATCCTACTTGAGGGACTCCAGTTCAGGAACAACCTTTGCTAGAGTTAGAGATGTGTTTTCACACTATGCTGTTAAAACGCTCGAAGTTCGAACTAGTAAGTGCTGGAAATCCCGCTAAGGAGATTCCTTTCAAGAATTGAGTCCTGAAGATGTGGGTCATTACTCGAACTTGTTCAATGTAATGCCAACTTTCCCTTATGGGATTCGGACGGCTGATTCGCCCGACCAAGGTGAATGGAATCAAGACATTCATCAGAAGAACAATCATAGTGGTCAATTCTCAAAGAAGCGACCACAGTGATCGATTGGTGTTTATCACTAACCCATTCTTATGTTTTCTTCTTATGGATGCTCTTGGGAGATGATCGTGCTGATTCTCCACATGCTCATACCAACAACAACACAAATTGATGTTCTCTCGAAAGGCAACATAAAAGTCAGAATGATTCTTCTACTAAAGCCAAAGAATCTGCAAAGTTTAAAGACTAAGAGAACTACACCAGTACTGAAATCCAACGTCAAAGAGTGTGTGAGCATGTTGGAGAAAGACGTGGAGACACCTGAGCAATGAAGCGGACCTGATGCAGACAACAACAACATTACATCACTATATCCACACCAGAACAAAGAACAAAGATTACGAAGACGTCAAAGCTGAAAACTTTAAAAGAAACAAGATCCTCACACTGGGGAGATTGTTGGAATCAAGGCACTTCTTCTCACAAGAAATAGGAATGTCAGAAGACGTCAAGGCAACTATTACATCAACACCAACAACTTTTCCAAGATTTCTGGAGTCATTTATTAATTACCAACACTTAGGGGGAGATTTTTGAAATCACTCCTAACTTATATTTCAAGTGTTAGTATTTAATATGTAATAGGTTGCTAGGCTTTTATGTTAGTTATTGATGGCAAGGCTTGTGTAGAAAGCCCATAGGCCTTGGCCCAAGCCCAATAAGGAAGGAAGGGACTAGACATGTTGCCCTAGCTCCCTTCCCTATATAAAGACATGTAAACCTTCCTTTGAAGGTTGGTTGTTCACTTTCACTTATATCCTACGCCTAAAGTTTATCATTCTATACGTGTGTTTGTGTTTAGTGTTCATCCAATCTCTCTTACCTTTATTTCTTACATCTTATTGCTTGTGTTAACTTATGGTGAACTAACACTACGTCATGAAAGATCCTATAGATGATTGACTCGTTTTCTCTTAATAAAATCGTAAGCTCATACGATCTTAAGAGCTAGATCGTGATCTTAACAACTATGATTTAATCACTTAATGTAGTGTTTTGGATTGTGTTAAGTTGTCTATAACTACTATGACATGTTTGCGATGTTTATTTAAACCACAACCCATAGGATTATATTTAAACATACATTAATTAAAAATTTTGCATTAAATAAACACTAAATATTTCATATTTAACATCACATTTCATATTTAAAATGAAAAAAATATGTATAATCATAGAATATACTAGTTCATTTAATGCAAAATTTTTAATTAAGATATGTTTAAACACAATCCCATGAGTTGTGGTTAACAAAATCCTTAAAATAAATCGAACTATTTAAGTTTTTGCATCTTACTAATTTAGTCATTCGCATAATTAAATCCTAATATACATTAATTGCATTCTAAACTTAGAGACTAATTGCACATTCAGTTATAGTATTAAAACGAATGATAATATTAATGCAAATTTGTTTGTTCATTGTATCTTAGATATTTTTTTTTCATGTTTAAATAAATATATTATCTATATAAATGTTTGATTTGGGTTCATATTTGATCAAATTTACCTTCAACATATAATTTTGGAAAGTCTTTTTTTGAATTAGTCTCTCTACTATCGAGTTTTCTCTGAGGTAAAAGTCAAATATGTCTACATTCTACTTCTCTCACAACCTATGCTATGATGGAATTGAGTAGTGTTCTTATTGCGGTATATAATTTATTTTTACACAATGCTATAATGGAATTGAATAGTGTTCTTATTGTGGTATATAATATATATTTTTACACAAATTTAAGCACACATTCATTGTATCAAAGCTATCAAAATTGTAAAAAAGCTAAAAACCAATGTATTATTGTATGCCACCAAAAGATTAAAGGGATGACCAAAAGCTATATATTAGATGTTGTCATCGCTTTGCACGAATATCATGTTAGTGTAAAATGTTTTTTTTTTGGGTATCTATACAATCTATAAGATATATATATATATATATATATATATATATATATATATATATATATATATATATATATATATATATATATATATATATATATATATATATATATATATATATATATATATATATATATTCATTTTCAAGATTTCCATAGATAGTTTTTAAAAATTACAAGTAGGGTTGTAAATGAACCGAACTAATATGAATGAAGCTTTGTTCATGTTCGTTCGTTTAATTTTAACCGAACAAATAAATGGACACGAACGCTTAAACGGACGAATTTTCTTGTTCATATTCGTTTTTTAAGAAAATGAGTTGTTCATGTTCATTTATGTTCGTTCATTAAAACACTAAACGAATGCTATATGAACATAAACGATCGAACATAAATGAACATAGACAAACAAACATAAACTTTATTTTAATTATGCACAATATATTGTTTTATAAAAAAAAATTTGTTTAAACAAACAAATTTTAAAATTATAAAATTAAAAGATATGATATATGAACATAAATAAATAAATGAACATAAACGAATGCATAAACGGACGTTCACGAACATAAATGAACGAACGAGACTTTTGTCCATGTTCGTTCATTTAACTAAACGAACGTAAAATGTTGTTTATGTTCGTTCATTTAATAAATAGGTGAGTACCCGCGCCTAGCAGCAGACAATTAACGATATGCGATATTGTGGTAAATGTTTCTCTTGAAACACCAAGCTACTTCTAATGTTGGCTTTCATAGCATAGTTTTCAAATGCGAGATTGTAAATTTCAAATTTTATAGTCATCTAAGAGAATCATTTTATTATTTTGAAGATTTCATTGAACTGGCATGAGTTCTCAAACAATTTTTTTTGTTCTTTTTTTCTTTCCTAGTGTTTCCATCCTTGACTCATGTATCAAAAATAAATATTTCGAATCAGACTTACACGATGTCTATTTATTCATAGTTTTTAATAAAAATATTAATAAACCATTCAAATGTAATTTTTGTAATCTCAAGTTTTTTATTTTATTTTATTTGTCTTTTTTTTTTAATAAAAGCAATTTCATATATTTTCACCATTCAAAATCATTCAAGTGTAGACAAATATAAATTTACACGTTATAATGATAACATTGAATAGATAAGAAGTACATGGTTCTTTATTATACATTGGCTGCTAGAATAAAATGTTACAAAGTAGAGAAAACTCACACATACAATTGATCCATTGACCGGCAAGATCTGAAAATAACCAAACAATAGATCAAGCCATACACTAATTTCGGAAAGCAATATTATGATCTCCTTTCCAAAGATATTAAAACAATAGATCTACATATTAACAACAAACAAACAACCTCAGTAAAGACATCATCGACCTCAAACTAAAAAACCATTATCAACTCATTACTTTTACCTGCTAATCAACTCACAATTTCACAAACCAACCACAATCATCACCCACCAAAGCACATTTTAATTAGAACCATATTTGCATAAATATGAAAGAAATACCATATCCATGAATCTGATTATAACAAATACACAAACACATTAAATAAAAACACTAACTAAAAAAATATCTTATGTTAATTACCACCAAAACAGCCGTCAACATCTTTCGGCGTCACCATCGCAACTATTATCACAAGTATCATCGGCCTCAATTTTTATATTATTGGCTTCAGTTTTTTGAGGATATTACGAAAATAAAATAACAAAAGTACCTTCTTGAGTGAAAAGTTTCCTCCCAAACTATGTAATCTTATTTGAATCTCAGTTTCCGGTGATCGATCTATAGATAAAAAAAAAAAAAACTACCACAAAAAATACAAAGGTTGTAGCGATGGAGAAGGTGTGATGGAGGCGGTTGTGATCAGTGGAGGCTAGGTTTATTTTCTTTGTAGATAATGAGAGAATCTGGATAAAAACAGTAGTGCGTGTTTTTTATTTATAGGTAGTGGAGAATCCTTGATAACTTTCAACAGCTACCGTGTTTTCAACTTTTGCCATTTGTTATACGTTTCAACCTTACAGTACGTTATCGAAAAATATTGTTTTCAACTTCACAAGTCAACTATACAAATCCTTCTTGAACATATTCAATATTTCCTATTCTAATTGTTTAACTTTCCCAAATTAAGTTATTGTTTCCTTAAACGCATTTCAACTAAGCTTGACGATTTTTTCAACATTCAACATTCAATATTTTAAACTTTGATCATTTTCATTTTATATGAAGTTAAGATAAACGAACATAAACGAACTTTTACCGAACGGTTTATGAAATGTTCATTGAACATTCAGTTCGTTTACAACCCTAATTACAAGTTAAAAAACAATGTTCACAACTATTCAATGCACAAGTACATTAATTCAACATATATAATTAATATTCTTAAAACACCTCATCACTCAATGTACAATTAATTGATGCACTAACACATACATAACTTTTCCATACGCATGATTACAATTAATGCAATTGTTAAAAGAAATTCAATGAAAAAATACAATTAATAATACTCATTGTAAAAAAATAAAAATACAAACCAACAAAGCTACAACCAGTTGATTGGTTAACACACGTTCAAATTATTTTAGATGTATTATAGTTTTTTGTTATCCCACACAACACGAACAATCACACTAGTATCTTTTAAGATTTGACAATTTTTTTTGAAAAAGCGTGAAGCCATACACACTATAAGAGGACACAATACAACTCACAAAAAATTAACACACAAAATGATAATCATGTTTGTAGATCACAAACACTAATTTACATGCATGGATTGAGTCTCCCACATGCATTATGAGAATTGACCGGAATATATAAAAAGAATGGTAGATCTATGTTGCAGGTGACCGATGAATAAAGCATATCGGAGAAGAACGAGATCGTGGCGGCAAATCGATGATTGCAGAAGAAGACAAACAACACATGAGAGGAATTGGGTATTGTGGGAGACACACAACATATGAGAGGAATAGCGCATCTGACTTTGTATACAATTTGCTATTGTGGGCGGGAAAAAAGTTCCATCGTAGTGGTAGTGGGCTGATGATAGGCGATTATTTTCAAGAAGTCAAAGAAAATTACTGTAATAATACTTGTTTAATTTCACCCTATTATTTTTGTTTTTACCTTATAAACTAAATACATATCATATTTGATGATTAAATGTGTAATATTTCTCTCTCAACAATTTTGAACTCCTATCTTCACAATATTACCGTGTACCGTTTTTATACTTTTACAGTGTCGCATGTGCACCATACTATTTTTGTATGAGATAATTGTTTTTACTTAAAATTTTTCAACCTAAAAATCTCGCTATTTATAAAGTTATTGTCACAAAACGCGTATAGCTAAAAAATAATTCTCGTGAAAATTTTAATTACAAAATATCCATTGTCGAAACGCGCAAGTACCCTGCTAGTTGTATATGTTGGTTTGTGGGAGTTATAAACACGACAAAACGATTAAGAGTGTGTGAGCCGATGGGGGCACACACGATAAACACGAGTTACGTGACGAACGTATTTGATACTTGAATAATACACCCGATATGTATGCATGAATTGACCCGATCTATTACACGACCCATGGGCTTGTTTAAGTTCTAAAGTGGGTCAATTTGAGAGTGCCTTGGGCCTTGTGTTTCTCCAAACGATCGGGCATGTAGGGTGCTTGGGTTTCTTGCTTGTCGAGCAAGAATTGAGCCTATGCAAGGGTTTGTCAAGACCCTATTTAATCAAACTCACCCTACATTAAAATGCATGCATGATTATCTAATCTCTAAACCTAAATTCGATTAACCTCAGTCCATGTATAACCTGATTGGAATTCATCCTAGAATCCGATTAGGATTTATGAATTGGTTTCTTAATATTCTAAACTTGCATCTAATTTAGGTCCAAGTGTATTAGATTTTATTAATGTTTCTTAACTGAGTTACTAGTCGAACTTTAGCAGTAAAGAAAAGGGAGTTTACTATTTGATGTTTATTGGACAACAAAGTAGAAAGATATCGGATAGATCTATCGGATATCGGGTGACATTGAAACTTCTCGGACAGAAGTTTTATCTCGGGCGAAAAGAAGAAATTGGTTCTTGGGTTTTTCTAGTTCGTGTGATATTCAAGTGGGTCACTTGTTGATTGGTTTTAATACATTCTCGACTAGCCATTAAACGAATGTATATGTTATCGGGTTTGTGTGTGATACTCATAGAGGTATCTATTTTAGATGCTTAGTTTCATATTGGTTTTATTGTACGGTACACTTGCGTTCAAATAGCCACGAAAAGTTAGGTTTTCTTTTATCCCTTTTATTAATTAATTGTTATATTAATTAATTATTTATTAATTACGTGTTTAACCTAATTGCGATTACTAGATCCTTATCTGCTGCGTACTCGTAGAGGTTAATGGTTAACTTATTTCTAAAATCCCAACAGTGGCATCACGAGTCAACTCGTTTTTGCGATTATTGGTTACACGTTTCTTAATTAATAAACATGTTTTAAAAGGCTGCATGAAACCTAGTGTAGTTATTTTGTTTTATTTTAATTTTAAAAATTACATGCAATACTTGTCAATTTTTAATAAATAATAACTAGTCACACACAAATTAAAATTATATTGATAATTAGAATTAACTAGCAGGGTACCCGCGCAATGCGGCGGCGGGTACCCGGTGAGTAATTTTGTGGCCAACAAATGTTTTTCACTTATACGTTTTTCTTAACAGTAATTTTATGAATGAATGACAACTTTTAATTAAAATAACTATAAGCGATAACAATGAAAACTATTTCATATCCAAATAAAAGTTGTCATTTTATTGCTTATTTGGATAAGAAATAGTTTGCATTGCTATTACTTTTAGCTATTTGAGTTGTCATTCACTCGTAAAGTCACTTTTAGAAAAAACATATAAATGAAAAACATTTGCTCATCACAAAATTAGTCACCGGATACCCGACGCCGCATTGCGCGGGTATCTTAATAACTTGTGCTTTATTTGTTGTAATGCTTAATTTTTTAAGTCTTCAATATCTTAGTCGGTGTGTTTAGGCCCAACTTTAAATCGGATAATGCAATTAGCCCAATAAACCAAACTCTAAATTTTAGTTATTTAACACAACTACACACACTTATCCTAATTTCACTCTCTCTAACCCTAATCTCTCTAACAATAAGCCACCACACACTAAATCCTTTCACTTCAACAACAATAGCAGCCATGAAACACAAATTCGTCCATGTGATTTTCTTTAATGGGAACCCAATAACCAAAGACTTAAACAAATTCGTCCTTCGTGAACATGTTTAAACCAAACAAAACAACAAATATTTCTTTGATTCGTGTATTCCTTTTGGTTTGAACGTAAATAGGAAAAAAAAAAATAGGCTTCATTGTTGTGTTTTGTTTTAAACAGAATCGTCCTTTGTGAATTTGTTTAAACCAAACAATATAAACAACAAATATTTCTTTGATTCTTGTATTCCTTGAGGTTCGAACGTGAATAAAAAAAATATTAGGCTTCAAGATCTTAAAAGAGGTCTCGGGTAAGATGTATTTGTTGTTGTTTTTTGTTTTAACCAAGCCGAACAAAAAGAAAAAATGAAAACTGAAGTTTTTGTTTTTCTTTTTAAGTTTTCGGATATTAAAAAAAAAAGAAAGCTGAGATATTTGTTTCTTTTCTTTTTAGTATGAAACTTGTTTGTTAGATTGAGGAGTTAAGAAGATGGTTGTGTTTATTTGGAGATGAGATGGGATTGATATTATTGTAGTTGACTGTTGAGTTTTCATTTAGCTTGCTTCTTTTTTTTCGAACAATTGAGAAGTTTGGAGATGGGATAGAATAGTTATAAGTTATAGCTAACAATTTCGAGTACGCCACTAAACCTTTGATTAGCCAATTACGGACATAAAAGGTTCACTACAACATTTAAATATGCTTTTCATGAGATTTATTTGACAATTTGACGAATCGATGGCTTTCCCTGTAGGTTTAATCATGTATATTTTACTAAGCAAGACTTCCCTTTTCATGCTCATCTCAGTTATCCTCATCTCACTTTTAGTATTCGTCCTAATCTATTTCATTTAAAATTGTTTCTTCATCGAATAAGAAAACATGGTCATTTTGTGAAGCAAATGTTGTACATCATGATTAGAGACATGTACTCTTTTGTGAAGGGGTGTGTTTTAAGTTGTGTATTAATTGTAGTTTGATTTGTATTTTTATTTGTGCTTTAAGTATTGTAACTAATGCTTTGTAACTTGTATTTGCTTAAAATTCTATATATGGAAATCTTAAAATCATTAATATGAGGGAAGTGCATCCCTCTATTATAAGATAGTTAGATTTGTTAATTGGAATTACTTGTTAATTAAAATTTAATTTACATGTTAATTATAATTACCTTGTTAATTAAAATTACATTGTTAATTAAGAATTACATGTTAAAATAAAATTACTTGCTAATTAGAATTAAAAGTTAATTTGTATTTATTAATTGTTAATTTGAATTATTATGATA
This sequence comes from Chrysanthemum lavandulifolium, assembly GCA_022545495.1. Classification (NCBI taxonomy): domain Eukaryota; kingdom Viridiplantae; phylum Streptophyta; class Magnoliopsida; order Asterales; family Asteraceae; genus Chrysanthemum; species Chrysanthemum lavandulifolium. The sequence goes on from CM040244.1 coordinate 217,396,681, forward strand.
ATTAGAATTACATATTGGTTTATAAATACATAAAATTGCGTAATTACTTGTTAATTGAGATTGCCATGTTTTATGTCTTTTTTGGGCCACAAGACCCACTCAATTGCTTTTCTAAGTGATGTATGGGGCGATCTAGGTATTACATCCTAGTGACGGTCATATGGTTCTCCGTTTGGGGAAGACTCGCAAGAGAACTCGGAACAATATGTGGTTATATATTGATGTTTATATTTAATATGTTTGTGATTCCTATATATGCATTATTACTTGCTTTGACACCTAATTGTATGGAATATGGAATAATACATATCGTAACCATAACATTAATATTGGTCTTTATTTACAAGCCTTAATAACATGCTCATTGTAACCTGCTATTTGATTCGTGGAAAATCGTTTTTGTTAAATAAAGTGACCTAATATATGAAACACGTTTTCAAGAATTTAAAAACTAGACGCTATGGACACTTAGGATGTACGGCTCACCCATTAGAACAAACTCAAAAGGGGGTTCAAAGAGGTGCGCATAGTCGCACCGAAAGGATGTCTAGGTTATGCTTCAGCGCTTACCTGTGTAACATATAGGATTTCACAAACACACTAAACCATACACACATGAGGCGTATACAAGAGGTTTTAGAGAGAGAAAGTTAGAGGTTGGGAACTTTAGTGAGAGAAAGAAAAATCTTATTATGAGCTCCAACTCTACCTTGGAAGCGTAGAGTATTTATAGTTCTTACATAAGTCGTCACCACGGCGTGGATCGTGCATACAGTGGGTAAAGGCCCGTCCGTCCTCCACGGTGTTACTTAACTAAATACTACAAAACATTAACTAATCTATGACTACGAGCTTTCTAATGATTACATATACTTGAGGTGACCGACTCTTTAATAACTGGATTTACTAAATCCTAACAATCTCCCCCTAAGGGAGGTCACCTCACGATCATCTTAAAATTACATTGAACACAAACATATATTATATTTAAAATTGTTCTTGTATTCTTGATGTAGTTCTTTGCTCAGGAGCTCGTAGTCATTGATTCTTCATTATTGCATGTTTGGATAATCAATGTGGAGGCCTTTAACTGATCCACATGATAATGAGTTTTGAGCCAGCTTTTGAGATCATCAGTTATCATAAATCTCTGACTCTTCCATTGTGGTGTTGGTATTATGTGATGTTGTGACTTATGGACCGACATGCTCACATTCTGTATCATGATATATTCTCATCAGAGTTGCGGAAGCTTTCGTTGATTCATGATATTGGCAGCAGCGTAGCAGAAACATGGAGTGAAAATATCAGAGGTATTGATGCACTTATCATGATTTCTTTAGAAATGAATGTATTGTGTGAGCATGCGGCTATGGATTGACCGCTTCATTCGATCACCGCAAACGTTGGGCGTACCGCATACAACGATTAGCAATAAAGTGCACGAAAGTGTCTTTGATCACTTCGTTGAATCGAGGTACACGCCCACGGTTCCCCGCTGATCAAGACAAACCGCTCGTGATCGGTATAATTCAAGAATTTCCTTGACAGGTTTCGCAATGCTCTAGTCGTTCTCAAACCGAACGTCTCAAAGAAGACAACACGGAGTGAGTGAACCGATGAATTGAGATTCACCGATTGATAAGCAGATTTGAAAACAATCGTGTGTCGCTCAATAGAAATAGTTTTTGCAATACAACGAAGGTTTTAATTGAAATCAATTATCAATCATAAACACCTTTTATTTTGAAATATTTGTACACGTCAAGTGCTAAAGAAAAGGGTTTTTAAGGACAACGATGTGTTTTCAAAGGTATCCGCTAATCCATAACTCGAACCGTGATTGATTCAAAAGATTGAATCGCCCCATTGTTTCATTCGGTTGTCACATGGTTGATCTATTGGATAGATCTCACATGCCACCCACCAGAGCTTGTTTGATGTTGGCTCGAGAAGGCTTTCCATCTTCATTGTGAAAATGTTTGCATATCACTCGGATGTTTCGCAATACCACAAGGATAATGCGAGGACTCATAAGATATAATCTCTCTTCCACATTGTGTGAAAGAGAGTCTTCATTGAAAGTGTCCTAATGAGATTTATTGATGATCTTGTGGCTCTAGACTCAATTGTGCATATTTGGATCCTATATCGGAGACTAGGGAAAGGGTCTCCTTCTTCAATATCAACAAACTCTAAGAGAAAGTCGATAGATATTGTCGGTTCCCCGTGAGAATGAAACAAGTCCTTTTAAGAGGAACTTGAGTGGTTTGGGAAGTTGTAGTGCAAAGGTGTCACCGGGTCCATGACGCCTTGTCTTCAATACCGATGTTACCTTGGTAACCACCAAGAGTATATGAATTGAACCCGGTTTACGCCTAAGGTTGAAAAAATGGAGGGCTATTTCTTTTCACCCTTCTTCACATTCAATTCATTTTCATTCTTCAACCCCTTCAGTGCTTACCGAGACTTCATAACTAGAACTTTGTTGGGTTTATTCCAGTACTAGCTCATTCTCAGTCCGCAATCTTCCCATATCTCACTTTTCTCCTTTTTTCATTATACCTAAGGACTTCTACACTAACTAGTGGATTGTCCCTGGGTAGATCCCTCCGGTTCTGGCGGATCATGGGAACAAATACCTAACCTTATCGTCCTTATATCACCATACATAAAGTACATTTGGTCATTCTTTTTGGTACTGTTCATCTGCCATTGGAACCAATTGAAAACCATTTGAAAATCAATCAAGATACTTGTGATATATTATCAAAGCATTTTGTACCTGAATTGTTTTTGATATTTTTAGAACAAGAGCTCCCCCTCAACATTTGCATCAAGCATCATTTTAATAGAACAAATTTTCATCCTTGAGGGGTTGGCTTGCATCTAAGAGTAGTTATATAAAGAATGTGGTTTTCAAAATAGTTGCTCCCCCTCAATATGTGCATAGATAATTGAAAAATGTTTTGCACATATTAGGAAAAGACTGCACATTGGAATAAATTAAGCACGTTTCAAATCTTTGTGGCTTAAGATAGATGCTCTTCCTCAACATGTGCATGGAAAATTTGAAATCGTTTGGCACATGTGGGAAGGAAAGCTTGTACATCCTTATAAAACCATTTACCGAATTATCAGTTTAAATCCAATTTAAATCACAAATTCTCCCCCGATCACAATTTTCTAATCATTAGAGATTTGTGATCTCTGTAGATTTAAATTGATTTTGAAAGATTTTGAAAAGAATTGTGACTTGATTATGAAAAACATTTTAACTGATAAGGATCGGATTATGAGACTTTAAACTCCATTGATTAAACATGCATGATTATCTTTTGAAAACAATTGTATGACAAATAACCTTTTGATTTAATTGAAATCATTCTCCCCCTCAATCAATGACATAAGTTGTTGATTGAAAGATAGATATTTTTGACAAACGTTAAGTCCAGATGATTTTCAAAAGTAGAGTCCGAGTTATTTTTCAAAGCAATTAGTTTTCATTAGATAGTAAGTAATAGTTTATAGAAGCAGAGCATGAGTTTTGAAAAACAAGATAGCATGGCTCTGTTCTTTCTTTGAAAAGCGGGTTATTGCCTGAAATGACAATAAACCATTTGTTTCACTTTCTCCCAAAAATATTTTTTGATTTTTTAAAATTTTTTATTTTTTATTATTTTTATTTTATTTTATTTTATTTTTTAAATTCGAACAACATCTAAAGTCCCGTGTCATTCTTCGAATGACAGCACAAAGATTGTAGATATTTATCGAATCGAGAAAATAATGACAAAAACGATTTTTTTTTGTTTTTTTGATTTTTTTTTGGAATTTTTCAAGATTTTTCAAATTTTTATGGATTTTTGAATGTTTTATATTTTTCTATTTGGTTTTTGAAGGTTTTGTAATTTTGTATTTTGCTTTTCGAAAAAAATATTTACAAGAGATAGATGAAGAAAGACCTTTACTCATCGTCTTCCTCTTGAAGACGTTTGAGTGTTTCCGGTTGTAGACTCTTTAGACCAAGTCGTGGGAGGATAAACTCAAAACGTTCTCTAGGAAGAGCTTTGGTGAAGATGTCTCGCTAACCGATATTCGGTCCTCACAAAATAGAGTTCCACCACATCGCTTTTACTTGCTCCCCGATGAAATGATGTCGAATGTCGATGTGCTTTGCTCTTGAGTGTTGTACGTTGTTGCATGAGAGAGCAATAGCACTTTTATTATCACAAAGATAGAGGATTTTGTTGAATACAAAGCCATAGTCGATAATTGAGATATCATCCATAGGATTTGAGCACAACAAGATGACATGGCTATGTATTCACCTCAGAGGAAATATAAGTACTCATTTGCTTCTTTGAAGACTAGCTCACAAGATTATCACCCAAAACCGAGCACCTCAGACGTGCCGACGTGTATCTTGACATCCCGCATGATCAAGATCTCGTGATAGGTCGTTAGTGACATACCGGTGTCCTTCGGTACCAAAGTCCCATATTGATGGTTCCTTGGAGATACCGAAGACCCGCTTAACCGCTTCAAGGTGCTTTTGGTAGGCTTAGCTCGGTATCTAGCACACATGCAAACAAATGAACAAGATGTCCGGTTCATCGGCCGTGAGGTACATCGAGGATCCAATCATTCTACGATATTTTGTTCGGTCTACCATGATCCCCGAGTGGTCCTCATCCGCTTTAGTATGCTCTATCATGGGAGTGTCAACAGTTGACTAGAATCAAATCCAAATTTCTTTAAAATCTCATTTGCATATTTAGATTGATTTATAAAAATGCCTCGGGACTTTGTGAAATTAGTAATCCCAAGAAAATGACATTTGTCCCATCATTGACATTTGAAATTTAGAACCCATTTCACTTGAAAACGGTCACATTCATTGGGTTCATCGAGGCAAAATGATATCATCAACATATATTTGAACGTGAATTAAATGTTTGCCCGATTTTGTAGTGAACAATGTCGGATCAATCGCTCCTTTCTTGAATCCGGTAAATAGAAGAAACTTTGATAGCGATCATACCATGCCCTGGAGCTTGCTTGCACCGTAAAGAGCCTTCTTCAAACGATAGACGTGAGTAGGATGCTGTCACACCCCGCCGGAGGCGGAAACGCGAGGTGTAACATAATCAATATACATCGCAAAGAGATATAGTACAATACCATAATTTAAATTTAAAGAAATATTGTAACATTACAACAAGGTTCAAGCCGACCTTGGCAATTGAAACATAAAGTTTGACTTCCAAAAGATAACATTTTTCTACAGGACGACTCGGATAACTTGTGACGACTCCATTATTTAAAATCTTCATAATATAAGCTAAACAACGATCACCTGAAATGCATGAGAAAACGGGTCAACTATGAAAATAGTTGGTGAGTACACAGGTTTTATGTAAAATAAAATACCGATTTTGAAGGTCTAAGCGGCAAATGTCCTGTCAACTCACTATGTTACAAATCCGCCCATACAAGACTTGTAACATATGAATTCACATACACTTCCATATTTTAAGTCAAGTGAATAATGCACATATGGTCAAAATAAGCCTCGTATATAATAAAGTATGCGCAAAGCCCTAAAATAAATAATATGCGTCAGTAGATGTGGGAACGAGAGGTTGGCCGACCTCTAATAGCGCTACTCATACTATCTATCGCCCACACAAGGAGGCCGTATTTAATGGTACGTATAATTGGAGTGCGAACGGCAAACCAATAGGGGACTAACAATGCGAATGTACGAGCAAGACATCATAACAACTATTATATACTATCAATTAAGACTGCTCCGAACATGGGAGACTCGGCAAGGTTCGAGCGGGAGACTTTAGGTCAGGACGACGGTCCATCGAGTTCAAACAAGTCATAAATTTATAATTAAGTCTAAGGGTTCAAAATATATCAAGTAGTTCAAAAACAATTTAAGTTTAAGATAATGCATTTCACCCCAAATAAGTAAAACAGTAAAAAGGGGGCTTTGAATACTCACAAGCATAAAAGGTTCAATAAGTTCATAAAATATTATTTAATTTAATTCAAGTATAATTCATGCATTCCACCCCAAAACAATTAAAGCATTTAAAAAAGGGGGTCCGTGAATACTCACCTTGGCAATTAGTAGTCTAAAGCAGCAGTCAAATAGAATTATTGGATGGCACCGACACGCGACCTAGATTTGTATGGCAAATTAAGTCTTTATTCATGATTATGACTCGACAAGATTTAATAAAAGTTTTGTTGTTGCTTGTGTGGCAATGATTAATGTTTAATATAATTTTTGTAGCTTTTGACTCTTGGAAGTGCATAAGTTCAAAATAAGAAAATATCAATGACGCAAGAACCTTCGGTTCGATGGCAACCGAAAGACGACGTACGAAAAATAATTACATATAAGATTAAACGTTAATTAATTATAATCAAAAGTTATTAAAAGTATATGCATTTATATACGATCGATACTAGTTGATGATAAAAGTATATTAAAATCGTACTTTAAGAGATGGTTTTAATAAAAGAGTTTATATTTAAAATATTTTTACTAGTTATAAATGTAAGTTCTTTTGGAAAATTTGGGCATGACCCGGATGTATAATCTTATTTGTTTGATGACTAACGTCGAAAGTTTTCATGATAATGCTTTTATCAAGTTTCATTATCCGAGTTAATATTTGAATTCAAATGTATACAAGTTTTATTTTTAAGAGACAAGCCATATGCATATATGACGAGTTTTGTACATTTGCATACGTCGTGAAAATACGCTGCGATCATATATGTTGGATAAGTCGGGAAGCATGACGTGGGATGGTGCTTTGACACGCAATTTCGTTTATTAAGTGTTACCCTTTACTTTGACATATTAGATTTATAAAAAAAATTTAAACCTATGACATACATTAGTTCACCAGTACCAAACGTTATCACATTTGGGCTTTAGCCTTTTAACAAAACCTAACTTTTTAAACACCTCATTAACATAGAAAGTGACTGGATAACTAGTTATTCTTTGCAATCATTTTAAAGAGAAAAACAGTTGTCGATTTTGGTTCACTTGCATATACATTAATGATCTATGCACCTAATAAACATACCAATTGTGCGTCAATTTTGCATTCAATTGACCATATGATAAAATAAATAGTTAAGGTTCATGTTATCTTAGATTTCCATTTAGACCAAATTAAGCTTATCATTTGTATCAATGTGGGAAAGAGCATGCGTATATATATAAAGAAATATTGGTCTATTGGGTTTGAGTTTTATATTGACCTGATGATTTTTTTTTTTGTCCAAATAAACAAATGTATATAGATGCTCCATAAGAAAAAGAGACTTGCATTTTTGTTTAATACATTTTTAGATTATTGGTTTATATCTTAACAAAGGACAAAAAAAAAAAGACATTAGTTTAACTGGGGATACAATTTACCACTGTGGTCGAGCCACAGTGGGTTTCGACTCAGAAAATGAAACCAAACTCAATATCGATTCCGGTTTTATCGTTAGTTATCAATAGATCATTTATCTTGCCACACAAACTTTAACAATTATTACAATTTTGCTCTCATAAATATATATATCGATCGGTAAAAATATTTAACAATCAAAACAAGATTACTACTTATGATATCATTCATATCATAACCTTTTTAACAAAAATTTAAACTAACATCAGTTTTCATTAAATTCATTAATTCGAAAAATATATACATAAAATTTTGAAATTAATAAAATGTGGTTACAATGAAATGGATTAAGGAAGAATATGATCTTACACTATTTTTATGAACACCGGACACAAAAACTTCGATTGGAGGTGTCCCGAAACGATTTGGTACAATTAAACACTTGTAAAACCTTCCTTATACTTCCCTTAATCAAACCCCTCAATCAATTTCAAAAAGCCCTTTGATTTACCAAACCCTAATTTTTGTAAAAGTGGTGATGAGAAACTGTTTTGGAGCTTTTGCAATTCGACTAGAATTATAGGAGTATGTTGAGGAGGAGTTTGGTTATCTTTCTTCTCTTGGTCTTGGTTTGAAGCCAAATTTGGCTAGCTTCCAAAATATTAGGCGAATCATGGACCTTGCTCTAGGTAGATAGATGTGAATATATGAATCTCTTGTGTGATTTTTCTTGATTCTCATTGATTTCGCATTTAGTAGCAACCGCATATCAAAGGAGAGATTTGGAAAGCAATCTTTCATGGATTTGGTATGAAAGAGGAGGATATGATGGATGAATATGTTGGGTTATCCCTTATAGGGAGATTCGACCTAGGAGGGTTGCAGGCTAGGGTAGAGAGAGGTTGAAGATGAGATCTTGGATATCTTTTGGTGTTTCCTGGTCTTGCATTTGTTTGTCGTGTGTGGGAAGAGAAAGACAAGTGATGTATTTTTGTTATTATTATTATCTAGTGTATTATATGTACCCCGTATTGTATAATTTGTTCCGCACAGGATAACGTTAAATTATGTAGAATATTATTCGGGTATCCGTATTTTATAAATTTTATATTTTGGAGACGTTTTGTGAGCGTAAATATTATGGTATTATTATTACTTTGAAATTTGAAAGTAAATTTTACGTCAATTTTACTATGGTGTCGGTACGCATGTGGTGCCGGGACTTGGAAAACAGGAGATAACTTCTCGTTTAAGAGTTATAATGGTCAGAAAATAAATAACTCGCATATTCTGATATAAATAATAGTCGGAAAATGACGGATTGTCACAGTCTGCCAGCCTTAAAAAGAATCTCGTCCTCGAGATTCAGTCCATCTACACTACATGCATACATTTTAATGGTTCAAACTTTCTCATTCTCGAACTTTGCCCTCAAAAGACTCTTAGTTGGTGAATTTTCACAACTTTCCGACCTGGCCGGTCATTTGTTTAAGTTGTGTAAGTTGAGTAACAACTTGATTCTAACTTGATTTTCGCAACTCATCAAACAAGAACTGTCACTAGATCAAGCTAGGGAACAAGTTGTCAGAAAGAGAGATTACTTCTCATATATGTAAGAGACCTTTTGAAAGTTTGGCTTGAGTTTGAAATCATTTAAACCACTCAAATCAACTAATAGTGGGGTGCTCAAATAGTGACAAGGCAACAATTAAACTAAGGCTCATGATGCAAGGTTCTACACTAATCAATGCCATGAACTAGAACTAGAAGGTACTGAAATAAGGTGGGTGATCAAAAGAATGTACCCGTCACGGTGCTTGTGTCTTAGCGAGCTTCCTTAGTGCCCAAGAAGTATGCTCGACCCCAGTCAATGACATTGCCTCCACGGTTTGGGTTATCTTCATCAAGTGCTAAAGCGAGAGTCATGCTACCGTGTTGTGACTTTTGTGCCCTATTCAACTTAGGACATGTGTTCGGAGGTGATCCGACTTCCACACTCGTAGCATGTTAGCCTTCGCCTTGGTTTCCATTTCGTCGAGCAATTCCGACTAATGTGGCCCGTCTTCCGCACACGTTACACTTAGGCGCTTCCTATGTGATGGAGGTTGCATCGAGTGCACTTAGGATGTGGACTGCATATCCTCCGCGCTCCGAGTCGCCGCTCCATAGTTCTTGGTTACTCGTTGCCTCTTGTCTTGATGGTCCCGGTCTCGGCTTCCCGGTGATCCTCATGTCGCCGCCCATTGTCGCTTGTTTTGCTAGACCTCCGCACTGATCACGCCATTAGTCAAGCGGTATGCCATTCCCACAAGCACTTGCGAGTAGTTGGCTTGGATGAGGTGACATCTCTCCGATCTCGTGAATCAAACCCCAAATGTAGCGATCAATCGCTTGCTCCACAGAGAGACCATGTGGGAACCATCTTGGTTAGCTCGTGAAAGCGAATTGTGTACTTGTCGACTTCTACTCCTACCATCAAATGGTTCCGAATTCCGCTTCAGTTTACGACTTCATCCTTCCCGCAATACTCCTCGGTTAGTAGCTTCTTGAATTCTTCCCAAGATAGTCCATTTGCGCTTCTCTCCTCTCGTCTGCAATGGTTGTTCCACCGTGTCGGTGCCCGACCTCAAGTAGACCCGATAGAATTCAACCTTATCTCCTTCAAAGACATTTAGTGATGCTAAGTTTCGACTCTACATTCTCAAACCATGATAGCAGCCAATGGCACCCTCGGTGCCATGGAATTCCTTTGGCCCGCATGACATGAAGGTCTTATAGCCGCATCCGTGGCCATTGGTCGAGGTACCGGCTCCTCGTTCGCTCATCCCGCATCAATGTGCGACAATAACTGAGTGAGGAGATCCGCCAATCCAAAGAAGACTGCCTCTTGGGGCTTCATTGTTGATGCTTCCTGAACGGGTGTTCCTTGTAGTCATGATTCTACAATAGGCCAAGGCATTTGGTTGAGTGAGACAATGACGGATGATGTGTGGGACGGCGATAGGTAGTGAGTGCAATGTGACGGGAACAAGAATAAAATGTATATAAGGTATAATATATAAAGCAAGAAGATGGCATATATAAAATGTATATAAGGTATAACGGGTCATAATATATAAAGCAAGAAGATGGCATATATAAAATGTATATAAGGTATAATGGACATATAAACATGTTATGCATACTCACGCGACTAATGCAGTTCCAGGTGATCAGACTTTTTAAGACTCGACCAAACATAATCCGAGGCTACTAATTCCATCATCATATGATTCCTCTGAATTATGCATAGGTGTATGTGCTATGCATAATTTAGGAGTAACGATGTAATGCTGGTGCTAGTCGACTCGTATTATGTTTCCGTGTTTTAAGAAAACTTTATTTTTGGGTTATAGTTGCGATTTTTATTTTATAAAAACCGGTATTTCACTATAACCTTCGTCTCTGATACCAATCTGTCACACCCCGCCGGAGGCGGAAACGCGAGGTGTAACATAATCAATATACATCGCAAAGAGATATAGTACAATACCATAATTTAAATTTAAAGAAATATTGTAACATTACAACAAGGTTCAAGCCGACCTTGGCAATTGAAACATAAAGTTTGACTTCCAAAAGATAACATTTTTCTACAGGACGACTCGGATAACTTGTGACGACTCCATTATTTAAAATCTTCATAATATAAGCTAAACAACGATCACCTGAAATGCATGAGAAAACGGGTCAACTATGAAAATAGTTGGTGAGTACACAGGTTTTATGTAAAATAAAATACCAATTTTTGAAGGTCTAACTGGCAAATGTCCTGTCAACTCACTATGTTACAAATCCCGCCCATACAAGACTTGTAACATATGAATTCACATACACTTCCATATTTTAAGTCAAGTGAATAATGCACATATGGTCAAAATAAGCCTCGTATATAATAAAGTATGCGGCAAAGCCCCTAAAATAAATAATATGCGTTCCGTAGACAGGGGAACGAGAGGTTGGCCGACCTCTAATAGCGCTACTCATACTATCTACTGCCTCACACAAGGAGGCCGATTTAATGGTACGATAATTGGAGTGCGAACGGCAAACCAATAGGGACTAACAATGCGAATGTACGAACAAGACATCATAACAACTATTATATACTATCAATTAAGACCGCCCGAACATGAGAGACTCGGCAAGGTTCGAACGGGAGACTTTAGGTCAAGGACGACGGTCCATCGTGTTCAAACAAGTCATAAATTTATAATTAAGTCTAAGGGTTCAAAATATATCAAGTAGTTCAAAAACAATTTAAGTTTAAGATCATGCATTTCACCCCAAATAAGTAAAACAGTAAAAAGGGGGCTTTGAATACTCACAAGCATAAAAGGTTCAATAAGTTCATAAAACATTATTTAATTTAATTCAAGTATAATTCATGCATTCCACCCCAAAACAATTAAAGCATTTAAAAAAGGGGGTCCGTGAATACTCACCTTGGCAATTAGTAGTCTAAAGCAGCAGTCAAATAGAATTATTGGATGGCACCGACACGCGACCTAGATTTGTATGGCAAATTAAGTCTTTATTCATGATTATGACTCGACAAGATTTAATAAAAGTTTTGTTGTTGCTTGTGTGGCAATGATTAATGTTTAATATAATTTTTGTAGCTTTTGACTCTTGGAAGTGCATAAGTTCAAAATAAGAAAATATCAATGACGCAAGAACCTTCGGTTCGATGGCAACCGAAAGACGACGTCATTTAAAAATAATTACATATAAGATTAAACGTTAATTAATTATAATCAAAAGTTATTAAAAGTATATGCATTTATATACGATCGATACTAGTTGATGATAAAAGTATATTAAAATCGTACTTTAAGAGATGGTTTTAATAAAAGAGTTTATATTTAAAATATTTTTACTAGTTATAAATGTAAGTTCTTTTGGAAAATTTGGGCATGACCCGGATGTATAATCTTATTTGTTTGATGACTAACGTCGAAAGTTTTCATGATAACAGTTTTTATCAAGTTTCATTATCCGAGTTAATATTTGAATTCAAATGTATACAAGTTTTATTTTTAAGAGACAAGCCATATGCATATATGACGAGTTTTGTACATTTGCATACGTCGTGAAAATACGTTGCGATCATATATGTTGGATAAGTCGGGAAGCATGACGTGGGATGGTGCTTTGACACGCAATTTCAGTTTATTAAGTGTTACCCTTTTACTTTGACATATTAGATTTATAAAAAAAATTTAAACCTATGACATACATTAGTTCACCAGTACCAAACGTTATCACATTTGGGCTTTAGCCTTTTAACAAAACCTAACTTTTTAAACACCTCATTAACATAGAAAGTGACTGGATAACTAGTTATTCTTTGCAATCATTTTAAAGAGAAAAACAGTTGTCGATTTTGGTTCACTTGCATATACATTAATGATCTATGCACCTAATAAACATACCAATTGTGCGTCAATTTTGCATTCAATTGACCACATGATAAAATAAATAGTTAAGGTTCATGTTATCTTAGATTTCCATTTAGACCAAATTAAGCTTATCATTTGTATCAATGTGGGAAAGAGCATGCGTATATATATAAAGAAATATTGGTCTATTGGGTTTGAGTTTTATATTGACCTGATGATTTTTTTTTTGTCCAAATAAACAAATGTATATAGATGCTCCATAAGAAAAAGAGACTTGCATTTTTGTTTAATAAATTTTTTGATTATTGGTTTATATCTTAACAAAGGACAAAAAAAAAAGACATTAGTTTAACTGGGGATACAATTTACCACTGTGGTCGAGCCACAGTGGGTTTCGACTCAGAAAATGAAACCAAACTCAATATCGATTCCGGTTTTATCGTTAGTTATCAATAGATCATTTATCTTGCCACACAAACTTTAACAATTATTACAATTTTGCTCTCATAAATATATATATCGATCGGTAAAAATATTTAACAATCAAAACAAGATTACTACTTATGATATCATTCATATCATAACCTTTTAACAAAATTTAAACTAACATCAATTTTCATTAAATTCATTAATTCAAAAATATATACATAAAATTTTGAAATTAATAAAATGTGGTTACAATGAAATGGATTAAGGAAGAATATGATCTTACACTATTTTTATGAACACCGGACACAAAAACTTCGATTGGAGGTGACCAAACGATTTGGTACAATTAAACACTTGCAAAACCTTCCTTATACTTCCTTAATCAAACCCTCAATCAATTTCAAAAGCCCTTTGATTTACCAAACCCTAATTTTTGTAAAAGTGGTGATGAGAAACTGTTTTGGAGCTTTTGCAATTCGACTAGAATTATAGGAGTATGTTGAGGAGGAGTTTGGTTATCTTTCTTCTCTTGGTCTTGGTTTGAAGACAAATTTGGCTAGCTTCCAAAATATTAGGCGAATCATGGACCTTGCTCTAGGTAGATAGATGTGAATATATGAATCTCTTGTGTGATTTTTCTTGATTCTCATTGATTTCGTACGAGTAGCAACCGGCGTATCAAAGGAGAGATTTGGAAAGCAATCTTTCATGGATTTGGTATGAAAGAGGAGGATATGATGGATGAATATGTTGGGTTATCCCCTTATAGGGAGATTCGACCTAGGAGGGTTGCAGGCTAGGGTAGAGAGAGGTTGAAGATGAGATCTTGGATATCTTTTGGTGTTTCCTGGTCTTGCATTTGTTTGTCGTGTGTGGGAAGAGAAAGACAAGTGATGTATTTTTGTTATTATTATTATCTAGTGTATTATATGTACCCCGTATTGTATAATTTGTTCCGCACAGGATAACGTTAAATTATGTAGAATATTATTCGGGTATCCGTATTTTATAAATTTTATATTTTTGGAGACGTTTTGACGAGCGAAATATTATGGTATTATTATTACTTTGAAATTTGAAAGTAAATTTTACGTCAATTTTACTATGGTGTCGGTACGCATGTGGTGCCGGGACTTGGAAATCAGGAGATAACTTCTCGTTTAAGAGTTATAATGGTCAGAAAATAAATAACTCGCATATTCTGATATAAATAATAGTCGGAAAATGACGGATTGTCACAGATGCTATGGATTCACAAAGCCTTCAGGCTGGCTGACGTAAACGACTTCTTTAAGATCTCCATTAAGAAACGCCGTCTTTACATCCATCTGATAGACTACCATGTTCTTACTTGCAGCATTAGCCAAGAAGATTCTGATTGCCTCGATACGAGCAACTGGAGTAAATGATTCTTCAAAGTCAATACCCTCCTCTTGACGGTATCCTTTTGCAACCAATCGAGCCTTGTTCTTTAAAACATCACCATGCTCATCAAGTTTCACTTTAAAGATCCACTTTAGAGCAATAATCATAGCACAATCTGGAGCAGGTACTAATTCCCATACATCTAGTCGATCAAACTCATGAATTTCATCTTGCATGGCATTAAACCAGCTGTCTTCATTCATGGCAGTTTTAACATCTTTTGGTTCGACCTTAGAGAGTACGGAGTTGAAGAAGCACCATAAGGCATCGGTTGCAAGTTGTTTCCGTGTTGATACAGGACGGAAGGGGTTTCCAATGATGTTGTCCAATGGATGATCATGTATCCATTTCTTAAGGTGTTCATGTGGTTGTTGTTGAGGAACTGAAGTAGCAGAGTCGATTTCTTCTGATGAAGATGGTTCTGATGATGATTCAGGAGAAAATATGTTCTCAAAGGGTTCATCTTCTGGAGGAGCAAAGGGTTTTCATCATCCGTAATGAAAGAACATTTCCACTGTGGACACTTGATGATTGATGATTTGTTGATGAGACAGAGTGATCGCAGCAGCGCTTCTTGACTTAATGACATTGAAATTGAAGGTTAACTTCATTGGCGGGGATAGAGGCAGCCTCTGTTGATGGAACTGACATATCATTAGCACTTGGCTCATAATGTTCATCAAACATTAGATCAAATAATTTCTTCAAATCATCTTCTGAAGGAGGTACATAAGGAGTTGCTGGTGATGGATTAGACACAAGAGTAGAACTGATAGGACTACTTGATAAAGGTTGAAATGCGGGTCCAGAACTGGATTGTCCTGGAGTCGTTTGACCGGTCAGCTCATCGAACGTAACGTGAATTGTTCCAATGATATTTCGGGTTCTCTTGTTGTAGATTCGGTATCCTTTTCTATTTGGTGCATAACCTACAAATACTCTAATGTCCGCTTTAGCTTTTAGTTTACCTAAATATTGACCGTCATTAGTTGGGTAACATAAAGCACCAAACACACGAAGGTAGGATAGACCGGGTTTTCATTTATGGACAAGTTCATATGGAGTTTTTCCATGAGAGGTGTGAATAAGGGAACGATTTTGGGTGTAGCAAGCAGTGGCAATGGCTTCAGCCCAGAGAAACATTGGAACCTTTGAGTAAATAAGAATTGTTCTAGCGGCTTCCACAAGAGTTCGATTTCCTCTTTCAACTACACCGTTCTGTTGAGGGGTTTGTGGAACACTTCTTTGATGATTGATTCCAACACTTTCATAAAACTGGATTAAATCTTTGTTAACGAACTCTGTGCCATTGTCTGTTCGAACAATTATAACAGTATTGTTAAGTCGAACTTGAAGTTGCTTGATAAGTTTAATGATGACATCCGAGTTTCATCCTTTGTCCTCAAAAACTTTACCCAAGTGAATCGAGAGTAGTCATCGACAACGACTAAAATATATTTCTTCCCATTAATAGTTTGAACTCTCATTGGTCCGCATAAATCCATATGAAGGGTATGAAGAACTTCCATTATCGAGTTTGTGGGTTTTGGTTTGTGGGCATATTTTGTGCTTTTTCCCAATTGGCAAGTCGAACAAAGATGATATTTTTATACTTTAACTGGGTAATCCTCTTACTAAGTCCTTTTGGAAAGATTGTTTATGGTACCAAAGTTCAAGTGATTGAGACGACGGTGCCATAGCCATGACTTGGTTTTGGAAGCCTTTGACAAGAAGCATATGGGTGAAGATTTCATCATATCTTCGATAGAGATGGTGTATAGGTTTGAACCCCGAGTTCCTCCGAGAAGTTCCACACCATCAAGTTCTCTAACAAAGCAAGTATGTTTTTCAAGGCCACTTCTAACCGAGTCACAAAATTGTCCGACGAGAAAATAGATTATGTCCAAGACCTTCAACATAATATACCCCGGAAATCACACTATCACCAACCACATAATCTCCATAACCCATAATAGCACCAAATGATCATTTCGAATCTCACAGCTCCGATGAATTTGCTCACGAAGTTCATGAGCCGTGACCGGTCTCCAATATATGCTTGGAACAAACTGAGTCCAGTACCACAAAACGATTTGAACGATCCGCAGTTGAACATGCATAAGACGGATAATCGATAATTGGGATCCCCATGCAAGAATGGGTTCCATTTGGTTAGTAATGATGATTGGAACACCCACATCGAAATAGAAACACCCATATCGTAAATAGAAGCAATGGAATCATTAGGAATAGATGCGTCTTGGTGTCCGTATTTGACCTATTCAAAGTATGTTCACTTCTTAAAGGAATAGTTCTACCAAGAGGCATCCATTTTCTAGTGGGCATTGTCTTAGCGATTGAGGGCATAATCGCTATCCTTATGGCCAAAAGGTATCCATTGATAACCTATCTTTCTAAATGTTCTTCCCTGGGTTTCCTTTGCTTTTCTAACTTTCTTTCGTCTTTGCCTTTTAGCCTTCTTAGCAAGATTTTTAGCATTAACAATTTTAACGGGCATTTGACAAAGATTAGACATACCATTCACACCACATTCATGATTAGCAATGTAATTCAAGCGTACATCATTACATTGTTTGAAGATAGTATCGAATTCGAATTAATTACAGTACGCCTATGGCTAATACTAGAATCAACATGATTTGTTTTATTCAACTCAAACTTAAAGTTCCTAGGTAGGTCTTCTACTCTCTTCCAATGCACATTCTTAGCTTGCGAGGTCCTATCTTGCTTGGTATTGCCTAGAGGCTTTGACCCGCTTGCTTTAATGTCACTGATTACTCCTGTAGGGGGAATTATGGGAACATTAGTTGGTTGATCTACTTTTTGCATTCTTGAACTAGATGTGCAAGGATCTGAACTACTAAAAGGCACATTAGTTTTCACTTTCTTAAAGCTGGGCATGGAATGGTTTGTATGCTTGGCACTAGGCATAGAACAAGGCATCATAGCTTTACCTTTCGCACCTAAGGATTTAGGACATGTTGCTATTAAACATTCTAGCAGCTCTTGAGAACGTTTGGCCTGAATGCAAGCAAACCTAATTTCTCTATCAAGAGGCTTATTTAAGAAATCCTCTTACATGATCTCACGGAGACATTCTAGACTATCCTTAAGGTGAGCGCAATAGTTGTGAAACACAGTTCATTATTCCTAAGATGAAGAGGAATGTATTTATAAATACAATATATTTGCGATCCGAGGATGACTTTGATGCAACATTCTCATTAAAAACAAGTGGCGGCTTCCTTTTTCCTCACTCCTCGATTCTCAATTTCTTTTGTAAAGAGGTTATTTTTTCGTTGTTTTTGTCACGAGTGACTTTCATTGAATCATATAACTCTTTAAAGTGACGTTTAACCTTTTCATTTTCTTCTAGAAAGCTCTCGTTTTTCTTTTGTAAAGCATTTACTAAGTTTTGAAGATGAAAAGCTTAAGAATACTGAGAATCTAAAGGAGGAGGCATTTAGGTGCCAGTCACATTGTTCTTTTCACCCTTTAATTGAGAAATTTGGGCTTTCAATTTTCTGATCATGTTACAATGAGCTTGAATCTGTTCGTCACGTTTGTTTATCCGAAAATCACACAAACTCGAGCATCTCATGATGTCTTGATATTTGAGGTTTTGACATTTTCTTTAAGATGTTGATATTTTATTTGTAAATTAAAATGTTCAACTTCTAGCTTAGAAAAATGTTTTACCAAATTATTGTGATTATCCTGATCAATTTTCTCATTTAGTTTAGAATTAGTCTTTTCAAGCTCAATGACACGATCATGGGAGACTTTCAGAGCAACAGACAATTCATGAAATTGAGAAGCATTAATGGAACAATTTGTAGCAGTGTAAAACGCATCTTGAGTAATACATTCAGAAATAATATTCTCATTCAGTGTATGCAAGTTCTTCCTCTCAATCTCATTATATTTTAATTCTCGCTCATAGTCACTAACCTCGACTATCATTGCATCAAATTCCTTTTCCATTTCTTTAATATCTGAATTCATCCCCTTTTTAAGACTCTCAAATTGATCTTTTAGTTGTTTAAAGAAAGGCATGACCTCAGTTAAATATCATTCTTTAGTTTGCTCAAAACCCCTTTCCCTTTCAATTATACCAGTGGGTGTGATCCTTTTTTACAAGTTTTCTCAAAATCAACAAATAGTTGAAAAACAACATATAGGCTGATTAAGGTCTTGCTATTAGTGGCAATAGATCTAGGAACTAGATGCATTGGTGTATTTGGAGGATACACAGTAGCTACATGCATTTTCCTAAGGGGAGTGTTTGTTTCAACAAGTACATTAACTTTTAGCTTATCCATGTCTTTCTTCCAAAAGATGCGCTCGGGGTTAATTGAGTTTGAGGCTTAAACATGTTCAAGGATATCCAATTTTCTTTAGTGTAATCATGGGGTTTGATCGTTATGTTTTTATCTTTACACGCAGGATCGTTAAGCTTTTATTCATTTTCTCCTAGATGCATCATCTAGTTTTCTATCTTCCTCGATTGCACTCAATGCAACTAGGTTTCGCCTAGGTTTAAGAATCTCATTGCCATTATAGATTACATTTGAGCAGCTTTTGCTATCTTACCATACTCGTGGTTGGATTCCTTTATAATGGGGATACTATGCTATATCACGAGAACTCTATGCTTAGTGATCATGTGAGCGATCGAATGGTATTCCTTGCACGCATAACTTATTTTCAAGCTTGTTTTTCAAGGTTTTAGATTAGAAAATCATTCAAAAGTTTTGATTCCTTAGCAATGAATTCTTGCTTAACCATTTTAACATTTTCTTGAAGTTCTTGTTTTGCTTAGCGCTTTAGAAAGCTTTTCTTGTAAGGAGTTTAACTCTTGTTTTAATACTTCTTCTCTAAACTTACTTTTCTAATAGTTATACGCATTTAGTCATCCATTTCTCGCTCACGGGTGGTTAACTCAAACTTAGCACTGTTCATAAATAGCAACTTGTTCTTTATAGGCATTCGGTTCAAAACAACAGAATCATCATGGGCACATGCGGTGTATTCATCAAAAATATAGTCATCATTGACTACGTAAGATGCATCACTTGGTACGGTCTCACTTTCACTTTGTTTCACATATTGATCATATGAGACAACATTGATATTACCCATATTTTCAATATCGACTCAAAAGTTTCATTGATTGTATTTTGTCATGTATCTTTTGCCCATCAACATCATCGTATAGTTTTAATACCTCGAGATGATTGATTCTTTGGATGGACTAGCTTGTCGTGGTGAGGGACCTTGGAGAGACCATTGGAGAAATACTAGCCATGAAAATTGTCATGCAAGAGGTTCATCATCAACGTCTGAGTCATATGCATCACAGTCGGCGACTTGAAAGGCATTATGATGATTATGACCTATCTCCTGAATTGGTTGCTCATCCACATCTGCATCATATGTCTTGGTATTGCCCTCAGCAAGAAACAACAGCTCCTCTTCATCCAACACAACTCCATTATCCTGAGCTTGTACAAGTAACATCTTGTCTTTGAAGTACTATGCATTTTGAGGGCGTTTTGGAGAAGTGAAGTTCCTTGCTATGTGTCCATCACCACCACAGTTGTAGCACTTAATTTGCTTTGCTTGTCCTTGATTTCCATTCCTTCCCCGATTCTGATTTCCCACATATCCTCTACCAACTCCACCTCTTCCTTGTTCGTACTGCCTTTCTTGAACTGGCTGCACCCTAACCTTCCCATCTCGGCGGTGGCTTGATTGTGTGAATTGGATGCTGCTCGAGGTTGTTGTTGGTGTGTGGGAGAGTTCATGTTTTACTAATCATGAGAGCCGCTTGATTAATGAAGTTTCCACTACCGCATCAAGATCGACTTGTTTGAACATTGATCGGGAATGAGTTTGTGATTACCATTACCTATGGGTATAACTTGAGAAGCTTTGGTAGTAATTCCACATTTATGTAAAAGGCGGTTGAATCATTTGATGAGCTTGTCTCTCCTTGGTTGGTTTTGAACCGATCAAGAATCCTTTTTCAAACATAGCATGCCTCTCATTCGAAGAAGGAATGCATAGAGTTGCTCATAGTTTGTATTCTTCAATCCTTTTGTTAGCTTCACAGAGGTGACAAACTTGTGCCATTCAGATTCATGTTGTTCACAAATTTTGAGTTCAAATGAATGTTTGGCATGGTCATTTTGATGTTCCTCATGTCATTCACAAGCTTATGGAATATCACATAGTACTCATAGACACTCTCATCGGTTTCATCTTGAAGTGTTCAAATTCATCATACGATTGTGATTCTCTGTCTTCTATAGTTAATTCGAACACGAGAGAAGCATCTTGACATTATCCCACACCGCCTTGGCTTTAGTGTTGTGATTGATAAGCTTGTAGATGTCTTTTGGAAGACCTCAAGTATAATGTTAGAAGCCCCGATGTCAAGATCAAATCTCTTTTCTCCTTATCATTGAGCTCATCATACGTTTTGGTGCATCAATTCCATAGATCATTGTTCCATCTGCATTTGTATCAATTAAGTCTCTTGTAGTCTCAATCGATAAGGTCCTTCATCAATAGATTTGAGAATGTTGACCCCATTTTCCTTTCCAAGACAAGACAATCTCATTCGTTGTGCCCAAGAGTCGTAGTCGGCCTACATCAAGCATGGGTGGACAGTATCCGAGCCACCGCTTGAACATCCTCAAGAATAGTGGAGATGATTGAAGGTACGTTGGTAGACATGTTAAGATTACACGGATTTTATAACTCAATGATTAAACCGAAATAGATTCTTTCACGGATTTTACTAAATCAAGAGATAACCAGATTACAAACAAAATCAACCAAGTCGCTAAGAAACCTTGAACCAAGTCGCTAAGCACCAAGTTGCTAAATATCAAGTCGCTATAATGCCAAGTCGCTAAGACACAGCCAAGTTGCTAAAGAACAACTCGCTAAGATCCAAGTCGCTAACACCAAGTCGCTGAGAATTATGACAACAAGTCGCTAAGCACCAAGTCGCTAAGTCGTCAAGTCGCTAAATAGCAACTCGCTAAGAAACTTAAGTACAAGTCGCTAACAAAATTGAAAGCAAGTCGCTACCTTCAACAAGTCGCTACCCGTAGTGGAGAATCCACTAAGTGTACTGTTTGTTGGCTTGTCTCAAAAGTCAAGTCGCTAGCACCAAGTCGCTACCTAAACGCACTACAACTCGCTACCTTTTACTGAAGCAAGTCGCTAAGATGAACTTCACTACGAGAACCAAGTCGCTACCAAGAAAACTTCAAAAACACACCTTTCAATCCAAAACAAGCTCAACCACAGTGATTCAAGCTTACCAAATCAATACCCAAGCACATACAATGATTCTAAACACAAAAGTACACCCAAAATTCAAACTTTAACACTAGAACTGAACCAAATGATGCAAAACCACTAAACTTTTTCAAACTCAAAACCATCTAAAACCACTAGAAATCCAAGGATATGTAAGAGATGATCTAACCATGGCTCTTGATACCATTTGTAACATATTGGATTTCACAAACACACTAAACCATACACACATGAGGCGTATACAAGAGGTTTTAGAGAGAGAAAGTTAGA
Source organism: Chrysanthemum lavandulifolium (assembly GCA_022545495.1). Taxonomy (NCBI): domain Eukaryota; kingdom Viridiplantae; phylum Streptophyta; class Magnoliopsida; order Asterales; family Asteraceae; genus Chrysanthemum; species Chrysanthemum lavandulifolium. Next base: position 217,419,035 of record CM040244.1, read on the forward strand.
GGTTGGGAACTTTAGTGAGAGAAAGAAAAATCTTATTATGAGCTCTGAATCTCTACCTTGGAAGGCAGAGAGTATTTATAGTTCTTACATAAGTCGCCACCTACGGGCTGTGGATCAGGCATACAGTGGGTAAAGACCCGTCCATCCTCCACGGTGTTACTTAACTAAATACTACAAAACGTTAACTAATCTATGACTACGAGCTTTCTAATGATTACATATACTTGAGGTGACCGACTCTTTAATAACTGGATACTGGATTTACTAAATCCTAACAACCTGGTCCTCTGCCTCCCTGTGCGTTCGATTGGAGCTACCGTGAACCATGATGATCACTACAGTGTCATTACCAAAAGTTTTTAAAACCAGTGTTACAAAGTTGTTTTGCATGCTTCTTTGTACACGACTTTTACCACATTTATGTGTGCATACCTATTTGTTAAATTTTAACTCTATGCCATCCAACTATGAACACGTGCACTTGGATTGACTTCTCTAGTCAGAACTAAGGGCCTTTCCAACCCATGGTAATTATTTCTCACTGGTCAGACCTCTAGTTATTTTGACACGTTCATACTTGCTCGACTTATCTCGAGTTAACTTGGTCAGACATCGAACCCGAGGCATAAGATGAGAACTAAACATGCTTTTGACATTATTACTTGATACTAATGGCTTAAATAGTCTCATAAATCTAAGAGTTGCATTATGCAATTAACGCTCGTCGCTTACCTCTTGTCCTATTTTTTTATACACTGGTCAGACCTATGGTAATTAAATGGGGTTGCAAGATGGATCTTAGTCTTATTAGTAATTAATTGGGTAGTTAATTCTTTTATGTTTGAATCACTCCTAAACCATAATCAAGTGTTAGTAATTAATATGTAATAGTTAGCTTTATTATGGCCTTTATGTTTGTTATTAGCCTTAAGCTTATGTAGAAGGCCCATGAGCTTAGGCCCAAGCCCATTAAAGAAAGGATGGAAAATAGGAGTGTTGCCCTAGCTTTCCTCCTATAAATACTCTTGTAAACCTTCATTTGAAGGTTGGTTGTTCAAGTTTTCTTTCATTCATACTCTACGCGTAAACCGTATTACTTATATCGTGTGTGTGTGTTTGTTTACTTGTTCAATCACCTCATCTCTTTCTTATAAGCTTGTGTTTGTAAAACTAGTGACCTAACAGTGGTATCAATCGCCTACTAGTTGGGTGAATCGTGTTTGTTTTTGAAGTGGTTTCGGTCCCACGCCTAAAACGCACATTTGATACTTTGGTTCGCTTAAAACTTGTTTTTACACTTTTACTCCAAGATTCTTGTACTTTCAACGTTTTAAGGTGTTAAAATACTTGTTTTTGGCAAAAGTTTCAAACTTTATGCGTGGATAGTTGTTTTGATCGAGTTTTGAACGAGGGTTCCATCCTACTCAGAATCGCTTTTAGAGGCTTTGGTTCATCAAGTTTCACACTTTTCTCGTATTTTGGTGTTATTGAAGCTATTTTATCACACAAACCGGTTTAGAAACAACTTTTGGACGTAATCAAATTTCGAGCATTTCACGCATAGTAAAACCCTAAAACTACGCGTAAGTGCTTCCTTGGTTTGATCTTCATTTTCGTGGTTTATTCCGTGTTTTCTTACTTGGATAAGTCCGAAAATACGTTGACTTTGGATATCTCTTGCACCGTGATAGTGTAAAGATCATTTGGCAAAACCCTAAAATTACGCATAAGCATAAGCTACGCCAGATCAACACTAGTACAAAACGGATTTGGTCACGCATGGTCGAAATGGAACAACCACACATTCGCATATTTGTGTGGTCAAGGTACTAAAATTGACAACATGTACTAATTAGTCACACATGAAAATTTTAATTGTGTGACCATTAGAATCAGATCGCCACATAATTGAACGTTGTGTGGCTAAAGGTATCCGTGATTTTGTTTCGCATCATTTAGCCACATATGAATTTGGAACGCGTGACAAATACAAGTAACCTTGATGCGTTAGTCACATGAAGTAATTTTTGTGTGTCTAAATCATAGAGTCAAGTTTTGTCACACATTATTTAAGGGTGACTGATATGTTTTGCCAACTCTTTAGCCACATCCGAAATTGGAACAAGTGACAAATGAAAAGTAAGGTTGAAGCATTAGTCACGATATACATATAAACAAAGGACAAATATATGTCACACACTTGAACACCGTGACCAAAAGCCATATATGGTCACACTAAATGTTTTGTCACACATTCGCTAAGTGTAGCCAAAATCCAAGACATATGTTCACGTAAGTTAAAATGTGTGTTTAAAGTTTAGTTTGTGTTAGCTTGTCGAAAGCTAATCTATAAAGTCACATTTGTTACTAACACCGTGACCAAATGCCATATATGGTCACACTAAACGCTTTGTCACACATATTATTCAAGTGTAGCCAAAATCCAAGACATATGGTCACGTAACTTAATATGTGGCCATTGGATGATGAATAGTCACCAAAATACACGCTTCCTCACTTTAAACACCATATGGTCACACTTATTAACACTTTTAGCCACTTTATGGTTAATTGTATGTGACTAAATACCCAAAACAACCATGCTTTGTGTGACTACATGTTAGAAAAGGCCACACAAACATAAAATTCATGTGGCCATTGGATGATCAATAGTCACACAAAATACACCTTTCTTCACTTGAAACACCATATGGTCACACTTATTAACACTTTTAGCCACTTTATGAGTAATTGTATGTGACTAAATACCCAAAACAAACATGCTTTGTGTGACTAAATGTTACAAAAGGCCACACAAACATAAAATTCAAGTGGCCATTGGATGATCAATAGTCACACAAAACACACATTTCTTCACTTGAAACACCATATGGTCACACTTATTAACACTTTTGGCCACTTTATGATAAATTGTATGTGACTAAATACCCAAAACAAACATTCTTTGTGCGACTAAATGTTAGAAAAGGCCACACAAACATAAATTTGATGTGGCCATTGGATAATCAATAGTCACAAAAATACACGCTTCTTCACTTTAAACACCATATGGTCAAGTTTGTTGCATTTATTGTGTTAATGAAAATGTGGGTTTGTAGGTGATGGCTTTTATAGTCACATTGATATGCACACACATTAACACTTGTGCAACACCACAATATACTAAACTTGGATAAATCCAAACTAATTATATATATGAACAACTCTTTAACAACGAGTACTTGATTGTTAATGCGGAATCTTAACAACAAGCAAGAAGAACACAAATACTATTTCACTAATAAACTTATTTTATTAATATTTCTATTCGCCTAAGTACAAGTTCATTTCACTATACTTTAGGGTTCCTTTATACACTTAGGAAAACCTAGTATACAAAACGTAGAAGGATATAGATATCTCTTCCTAAGATATCTCTACGCCGCACATATGCCTTCCTAAACTCTAATAAACTATTATGTTTTTCATAAATGTAACTAACTACTAATACTACCGACTTAATCGTTATATCGCCAAGATATTGTCGTTGAGCTTTTGATTCAATTAACCTCAAAAGTCGATAGCATGCATCATCCTTTCTTTCACCAAAAGCTTCTTCTCAAGCATAGCCCGCAGAATATCGTTTGAAGTGGATACTCCACTCAGAAGCATATAAAGAATTGCGCTTAATTCCAAACAAAGGCACCGACAAGTGTGGAAATATCTCCATCCGATCACTTGTTCTTGACAGCCGCCCACATTTCATCATCAAGATCCGTGTCTCAAACATGGTCTTCAAGTCACCCCAAAGGACTCTTTCATATTCCTCTTCGTGTCTCTCGTCACCATGCTTCTCCATCATCACCGGTACATGGTCTTCAAATCATCCCTCGACAAATCACTCAATAAACCAGAAAGTTCACATATATAGTGTCGTGTGATTTTCCTTACTATCGTGTAAACTACCTTTTTCCCATTTTGATGATCTCGAACCTTTGCAATCTTAGCGTGAAGTGTCGAACTCAGTAGGAATGGAGCCCATGGTAAACTCTTTCGATGACGGTTCATCAACCTTATCCTTCATGTACTCTTCCACTTCCTTCTTAACATTTGTCTTATCCTTTTCACTCCTTTCTTTCCAAAGGATTTCTTCCTTGTCATATTCAAAACGGTTGCTTAACCTCGCCTTCCTCCTCTTTCTTTACGCTTTTGGCTTATCACCAAGTTTTTCACCAAAGAACCTTTTCGCCTCGCAATCTTGTGCTTCTTAGCATCCTTTGGTTGAAGATTGTAACCCTTCCTTTTAAATGTTGAAGCTTCCAACTCGAATCCATTGGAATAAAATTTTATTTTGGTACATTGCTTTTTCAAATTTCGCTTTTAGTTCATCATTCTTCAATTTCCTTAATCGGCTCAACTTCCGTGTACGATTCCTTGACTTTTGACATAGTGGATCATATAATCCCTTTGCTCGCCTTTGGTCATGGGTCCGTTTCATCCTTTCTCTTTGTCTCGCTCTCGAGAAGCCTCTTCTTCGCATTAATAATCTCAACCAATTTACTTGCATAGTCTTCTCCGCCAATATCGTGAAGGATATCTCTGCTTACTAATAATCTTGCATTTATAGTATCCCATTCTTCATCGTTGTAGAATTTGGCGATTCCGTAACTTCGCCTTTCCTTTTCATTTGTTCTTCGCTAATTGTGGTTCCTCCCGCAGAGTTTTTGCAATCACTCATCATCCCTTGTTTGTTCTCAAGACGCTTAGCTTCTTCACCGCATCCTCCGCTTGAATCCTAGCAATCTCAAAGAAAGCTAGCTTCCTCTTCATGAGTTGCTTTTTGGTCTTCACCGCTCAAGATTCTTGCACTATTCCTTTGCCTTCCCTATGCACAAACTCCTCACCAAGACTACCGGATCACTACCAGATTAATATGTTCAAGACTTGTATTAACTTCAAGATCAAAGCCAAGATTAAAATCTTCATCAAAAGCGATTTAATTTCAAGACCACCGCACTTATCGTTAGTAAAGTCACCGACTTATCCACTCCACTAGAACTTGCGCCTTCTTTATCCGCCTCTTCTTAAAGGATTTCTTGTGATTTAAATTCTTAAACAAGATTTCACTGCCCAATCCTTGAGGACTAATTTGAGTTTCCTCGAGGATTCCTCACCTTCCGAGTCCTGTAATGTCTATCCCCGTCTGCTTGAATTTCCTCCAATTTCTTAACTCTTTATGAGTAGTCCCCAGTGACTTCTTGGTCTTCTTCAATTTTTCTCCAACTCATCAACCCTTGAAATCGGCCAGGAACCAATTGAAGTAGATCTTCCATAGATAAGGAACCGGGTTCTCACTGTAGTAGTGGGTGTTGAGGTTGTGGTTGAGGAATCACCGTGGTTCTTCCTTATGGACCCAAGGTGAAGGTGGTGGGGTGTTGGTGTCCTCTGTTGAAACTCGCTTTTTCGTGTTCGATGTAGGTTGAGCCCGAGCTTCGATGTAGCAAGAGGAGATGGAATGATGTAGATGTACCTTCGTGGTCGAGAGCAAGAAGGCAACATAGCGCATAAAAGTGGCTTGTGTGCCCTTCAAAACCCCTTTTCATATTACCAAATATCTTTTAGTGAAAGGAGAGCAATGTAAGGATGTTTGCTTGTCGCTTCAACATTTAAGATCATTTGCAAAAATCTTGGGTACATCAAAACTTTTTCTTATTCTTGGAATTAGCAACCATGGCATCAAAAATCATTTTGAAAAATTGAAGAGTCTCGCGCTGGAGAGACAGACCAATGCGTACAATATTGCTTCCAAATTGATCCCATCCACCACTTTTAGAACTCATACAATGTAAAATATGATGCACAAGGAAACGCCATTGTGGCGAAATGACTCTTCCAAAAGTGAATGTTCCATCGCTTGATATCCAATCTTTCCAATCCTCGAAAGAGGTCATGATTTGCCAACATTGAAATCCCCGAGGCATCGCCCAATTGAAGCTTGCTTCGATCGATTCCTCGCTGATTGAATACTCTAACGATCAATAGTTGCATTTAACTCTAGTGTCCCATCGCAATAGTTCTAGCAGAGGGCCCGCCGTAACTGCTTGACTAGGGAATCATAGATAGTTGGATTATGAGTAAGGGCATACCGATATGACTACCCTTTAGAAAGTCCACTATCCGTCAAGCTCGTGCTTTCAAAGCAGCTTTTGAGAAATCCCACTTGATTGTGCTTGTCTACAAACTTTAATTGTGCCATCTTTTATGTTAATTGAATTATCGGTAGTGCAGGCAATTAGGGTTTAGTGTTGGTGAGGAGACTTAATCGAAATAAAATAATTAAACTTTTAAAGATTAGGATAAAGTAATTAAAGGATAAATATGATTTCTAAAAATAAAATTATCCATATAAATACTTCGACCATCTAAAATTAGGTAACGGTACTATTTAAACAAGAAAATCGCTTTTTATTTTTGCACTACCGCACTAAAGAATGGTCAAACAGACTTAAAATGACATCACCGTAATTAACTCGTACTATAGCACATCAACTAGCACAGCTTCCATACATCTCCAACTGTGAGAATTCTTTCTTTTCAACATATCCTTAAACAAAAAATATACCTAATGATTTAACTAATATTAAGTCTTGTATTATAAACATAAATTCTTAAAAAGTACAAAAATCGAATCTATATGCTTTGAAAGAGTGAAATATGATAAAGGTAGAGTGTGACAACTTGACCATAACATGGTTCACTTGGACTTTCAGATAACAACACCTCCACGTCGGTTCGATAGTAGTCGGCTCGTGATTCGTTACCCAAGTCACGCCGATCCACACGTGGCAATATGTTATCATTGTGCCGGTGAATGACGGTACTAAATTCCTCATCGGCTTCGCCATACTTATCTTTGTAATTTTGGGAGGTGTCTTAAACACAATAGACAATTTTTATCTACCGGTCTTTCACATAAAACACTTGTCGTGTTTGTGCGGCTAATATGAACGGATCAACCTTGTGGCCTAAACTATTCAGTCAACCAATGTATACCCAAGAGTAGTATCGCTTCACACCACCACTTTGTGATTAACCCACCACATTTGAAAAGAGGAATTTGCATGTAACGGTAATCTAGTTCCCATATCTCCGTGAAACCCCATAATAATATGCTTTTCTTGTGGTTGCAACTTCTTTAGATATGTGGATATCTAATGCCTCAACACTAACCCCACTGCTCGTAAACTTTGCCTTCATGATCTTTCGTATTTAAAAGTATACCCATTGATGTGATATGCATCGATTTCACTACGGTGGCGCGTGGTCCATAGGATATCCACCTTACGCTTCGATACACTTTCTTTGTCGATTTGTAACTCTCTCAACCCGAATTTCATTAGAAGTATATATTAGCTCAAAACAATAAGTACACCAATTTTCGATCAAAATGAGTCGAGAAATAAGGTTTAGAAAGGGTATGTTGAGTAACATAAGATTAATTACTTTTGCGTAACCAATTGGCAAAAGATTTGTCGTGCTCATTCTCCGTAAATGCTATTCGCTTACCCGGTTTTTCGCTTTCAAAACTTGCTTGTGTCGCTCAAACAACGTGTTTGATTATTATATTTGATACATCATTTAATTTTCAAGAACGAAATAGACATGTGTTAGTAAGACTTACTCGATATACGGTACAATTTCATCTCAGATTATTTATTACATACAAATGTGCTTTTCGAAAGAGTTCCGCAGAAACTTCAGCTTGATTTGCGGCCGACAATGGCTTTCCTTCCTCATTTTCATCTCGTTTCATGTTTATCGTGGGATACCAACAGCTTTTCATGGATTTATGATATTCGCTAAAAACTCTATTGTTTCTTCCGCAATAGTCTCCTCAAGAATGCATCCTTCTCGGTCTATTTCGCTCCGCACATGTCCTTTAATAACCTTCATACATCTTTCGAATGGATACATCCACCAAAGCATATGGGACCGCATAATTTTACCTCCCTAGTTAGGTGCACAACAAATGTATCATAATATCAAAGAATGATGGAGGAAAGAACTTCTAGTAGGCACAATGTCACTACTAGCTTCGCTTGCATATTATCTAGTTCTTGCAATATTATTTCTTTGCAACATATTGATTTAAAGAAAAGCAAAACCCGATAATAGCATATCGTGTGGGTGGGTGCATGATTGAACGATTGCAATTGGCGTAAACTCTTGCATTAGCATGTGATAGTCATGCGATTTTAGGCCAATGAGCTTCCTATCCTTTAGGTCGACCAAAGAAGAGAAATTTGAACAATATCCTTGTGGTACCCGATGTTGTGTAAAGTTTCACAAAAATATCTTTTCAAAGATTCGTTAATGTGTAACCTCACTGGAGGTAGTGTTGTTTTGTCTTGTTCTTGCATAGCAAACAACTCTTCTTTACCCCAACTCACCAGATCCAATCGAGCATTCATCCATCTTTCGCCTTTCCCGGAACATGTAGCAAAGTTCCGACGAGACTCTCAAAGAACATTCTTTTCTACATGCATAAAATCAATACAATGTGGAATGTAATTATGCCTCCAATACCTAAGTTTTCGATACCAAATGTTGAATTTCTTCCAATACGCACCGCTTTGTCCGCTTACTTGGCTTGAACTACCCTCTACTGTTATGTTTCTTTTCTCGCTTTTGAATCTTCCCACCTCTACCTCTCGTATCTTCTTGGTTTTCGATGCATTATTGTTTGTTCGCTTTCCTTTTCCCCACTTATTTTCAATATGTTGTACCGTTGTATATTTGTTCCCGGTCATTGGGTTTGGAGCCGGAGAAATTCTTGTTGTCCATTAAATGCCTTCCTTTGCCTTCCGAACGGATGGTCATATGGTAGATATCGTCTGTGACCAACATAACTTTGCTTGGATGAGGCGTAAAGTCTAACACGCTTGTATCTTTCCCACATACTACACAACCTTTGAATCCATCGACGGGCAGCCACATAATGTACCAAGTGTGGTAATCATTTATTGTCCATAACACAACGGCACGTAGATTAAAGTTATCTTTGTGGATGCATCATATGTATCAACCCTCAGATCGAATAAGGTTTGCGATCATCAACAAACGGTTCTAAAAACATCGATATCATTTCCGGTATCCCGATATTAATACCGAAAGCATGATAAACTTTCTTTTCATACACAACCATGGAGGAAGGTTGTATATGACCGTTAAACCGCCATACATCGTGATGCCTATTTCCGAGTTGACGCCAACCCCATCACCGATATTCCTAGTCAGAGATTTCTTGGATCTTCAGCAATTTCGGGAATTTTTCATCTATGGTACGCCATGCCTTTGAATCATGGGTGACGAACACACCATCGGTTATCCTCCGTGTCGCGTGCCATCTTAAATCCTCTCAAATACTTTCTAGCTTAAATAGTCGCTAGCCTTGGTATAATTGGAAAGTACCACATTACCTTTGTCGGAATGTTTTCGACACTTTCTTAGTCTTATTATCCACCTTCCATCTTGATATCCCACAAGTTCGACACGCAACAAATCCTTGTCATCCTTCCAAGAAAGAAGGCGCTTGTTGATACATACATGTATCTTTTGTATCCCGATCCCATCAATTTCAAATATTTTTGGCTTGATAAGTTTTTTCCACCATTTCGCTACAAAGAAAAGATCTTCTTTAACAATCCTAGTAATTCAAGAAAGAACTTATCGTAACATCCGTATTTACCCTTCAAGTTGAGTAGTTTAACTATTGCGGACATCTTTGTGAAGTCGACATCCCGCGAAAGAGGCTTCTCTCGCCTAATAATAATTGTTGAAACTTGACAAGATCATCCTCATCAAAATTATCTTTGTAGCATTAACCATTTCATCGCTGTCGGGCATCCGTTGGAATATCTCAAGCAAAATCCGTGTCGTCAACAAACTCGTTGTAGCGCTAATGTGTGTTTCGGTACTTATTGATGACTCATCCTCTCTCCATGTTTAGTCCAGTTTAGGTAGCTTAGATCAAACCCATTGTCGAATAAATGGAACCGCACTTTCTCCACTTGATGCTCTATGTGGTTTAAACAACTGCATACACGGACATGGCATTGAAAGATCATTTTTCTTAACTCGTGGGTCGATGTTCCCCATCTTCCGCAAGTTGTGTATGCATAATCAATAAACGCCGCTACTCCATCAACATAAGATTTGTTGGTCCTATTAGTTCCTATCCAAGACTTGTCCATGTTTATAAATGTGTCCCACTTATCCGAGCAAAGAATGTTTATAAATGTAGTCCCCGCAGCATGTTAAAAAGATACCCAAGTTATTGAAGATTATACAAGACAACATCAAACTTCAATTGATGATCTTAAAGTTAAAAAGACATTCCAAGTAATGAGGATAGCTCAAAGATTGAATGTCGTATTGAATTATGCTAAGAATTGAATAAAGTCTAATGAAACAGCTCCTAAAGGGATGTTTGGGTCAAGGAAAATAAGAAATTAACTAGCTAAATTATGGTTCCATGTTCATGTGGTAACAGCTTAACAGGTTTCTTAAATTTTTAACCAATTAACTATCTAAATTTAACAAGAAACCGATATAATTTACAAGAGGATATCTCAAACAAATGTTCAATTATAATACGCTAATGTGGTTATTTTATGTGTTAGAGATGTGTACAAAAGGAAGATAACAATACTTACCAAAGGTGACGGATGGTGGGTCTATGACGGAGAGTTGTGGTGGTGACGGATTTGTAGTGAGATGAGAGGAGGTGGTGGCAGGAGGAGGAGGAGGAGGAGGAGGAGTTAATTTTGCAATTAGTTTGAAATGCCTTGATGCAAACTTTGGGGAATAAATTTAATTTGTGGGGAATTTTAAATTTGCTTAAATTTTGAAAATTTTTCATATTAGTTTAAAAATGTTTTTCTCTTATGATTTAATGATTTTATTCATTTAATTAGTTTAAAAGGTTTTTATTCATAATAAATAAAATAAAATTTAAAAGTATAATTTTGTTAGTTGATTTATTTGCTTATTTAGTTGTTTTAGTTTTAAAAAATAAAAAAATAAAATAAACTAACTCAAGACTGCCTTCCACGGGTTATGGGTCCCAATATCGCCTTCCACAGCAGTATGTGGGAGGTTGAGACGAGATGCCTTACCCCTACCTAAGGTAGAGAGGTCGCCCGGTTCTACCTGTTCTACCAAAGGTTGAAAAGGACCTCCGAACCTCCCTTGCAAGGGTGAGGATCGAACCTCGAGAGGTCGCTTTTCTACCAAAGGTAGAAAAGAACCTCCGCCTTGCAAGGGTAAGGATCGAACCCTGAGAGGTCGCTTTTCTACCAAAGGTAGAAAAGAACCTCCGCCTTGTAAGGGTAAGGATCGAACCTCGACCTCTTTCTCCGAGGCAAGAGTGTTAACCACTTGATCTAACCTTGCTCTTTTTTGTTTTTAGTGTATGTTTCATCAATTTATTCACGAAATCCAAATATCTTTCATTATTATTTATCACCCGATCACGAACCGAACACTAATTTCCAAAACCGTAATATGTGTGACTATAATTTTATATATACTATTGATTGAATGTTTGAATTTCCTAAACCGAACGCGAATTTCCAAAACCGTAATATGTTTGAATTTCCAAAACCGTAACATGGTTTCGTATATAATTTTATATATACTATTGATTGAATCATGTCGAAATGAAACTCTAAGCAACTATAACCCAATGATTTTGACCCATATTATAGTGTGAATGTTATATGAATTGTATTAAAGTTATTAAAGGTGGGCACGTTAATTTTGACATTTCGTGATGACATAAAATCATTAACTCATGTGTCTTACTCAAAACATTGTGTGAAACCGTGTTTAGGGTCACAAGAGATACGTTGGGCACCGTAACACAACCCTTGTGCGTTTTGCTGCTTTAGTCTCGTCTCTATATGTTTTCGTCCGTGTTCATACGCTTTCTTAGTTTTGTACATGTTTTCTTCCGATTTTGTACGCTTTTACACGCTCGCCTCTTTTCACATGTTTTCGTCCGCTTTTGCACGCTTTTACACTTTTACACATTTTCATACGCTTTTACACGCTTATGCCTGCTTTCATACTTTTTCCACCGCTGCACGACTTTGTCCTTTTAATAAGTTTTATACGCTTTTGTTTTTGTTTACACGTCATCCGCTTTCATACTTTTTCCACCGCTTTGCACGACTTTGTCCTTTTAATAAGTTTTATACGCTTTTGTTTTTGTTTACACGTCGTCCGTGTTTAAACTTTGTCACCGGTTTTTCATCTTTTAGTCCGTTTGTATAAGTTTTTGACCGCTTTGGTCCTTTCTAGCCGCTTTTCATCTATTTTAGACATCTTCGTCTGCTTTCATACACTTTAATATGTTTTACATATTAATGTACATTTTCTTAAGTTCCATACGCTTTTCTTACGCTTTACACGCTTCCGTCTGCGTTAGTCCGTTTTTTCCGCTTTTATCCGCTTTTAAGACTTTTCGGTCAACCCAAGAAGCGAAGTGAATTCATATTCGGTTTTCGCCCTTCGGTTTAATTCTAGTTCGGTTCGGTTCGGTTTTCGTGTTGAAGCGAATAAAAGATACCGATTTAACAAAACCAAACAACCCGATAACCAAACGGATAAACACCCTAATTAATTTATAGTGATAGTTTAAAAGGAGGACTTGTTTTGCGGTTTTAAAGTTTAGGTCTTTATAGTTTGAATTCATAAGGAGTTACAAGTATCTTTCTATCACACTATCCCCACAACTCTTCTTCAACCTTTCTTTGCAATCTTTCAATAATATCATATTTTACCCAATTTCATTATCAATGGCAGCACCATCACCACAAAACCATTTGGCTAAGCGTGTTATTGATGACCTAATTGAGTTTAGCGGGAGACATCCGTTGATGGTTACATGAGTTTCTTCAAGGCTCAAAGAAATTTCCGCCTCCGTGGCTTTATAAACCGGATGCGCCAAGAGGCCACCACAAGAAGAATGAGATTGCGATTTTAATGCTTTAATTGTCGAGATGGTAGCTATTGGAGATGGGGATGAATATTTTGACACATTGATGGATCTTAGGCATGACATGGAGGCTACGAGGACTAAGTCGCAGGGTTGAATGATCTCATTACTCGTCGAGGAGGATATCGAGACCAAGGAAGAACAAATTAAGTCGATGAATGGTTGAAGGGTTGCTCGCTATGTAAAGGGATGGTTTCTTTTGCTATAGTGTCATCTGCTTATAATGTCTAATGTCTTGGTTTAATATTATGGTTTGTAGATATATTAACGATGAAACATGTATGGATCTTTTGATGGTTTATCCAATGGAATGGAATGGGTTGCGCCGCTAGTTTGTTTCATCTTTTTAATGTTGTTTTGCATTTAGGAATTGGTTGTGGTGTTTAAGTTCATATCCGTAGAATGTATTATTGTAGGTTTGAGGTTGATCCAAACTCGCTCAATGTTGAGCCATGGATATGCGGTTCATAAGTGCTTTGCTTAGGTTGTTCATTTTTAGGTTGTTGTCAATTTTTAGGTGTTTTTGTTGTTGTTTTTGCTTTAAGTTAATTGCATTTACATGATTTCTTGATTTTTTTACCGTTGGAGGATGTTAGAGCTTATTTAAGTGCTTATAAATAGGTTATTTATAGGCTTAAAGTAAGGTATCGTGGTCGTTTGTTGTGTCGCCATCCTTGGTGGATTTGATTATTTTGTGCTTACTTGTTTATATGGGACCGCTTATTAGTTATAGTTGCTTAATTAGTTGCTTTAATTCCATTTTTTATTTTGTTTCTTCATTTGTATGCGCCATGTGGTGAGATTTTAGTGTAGTGCAGCTTATATGTGCTTTGATACACCGGTTTGAAGTTATATGGGTGTTTGGGACCTGGTAAGAACCATTTCATCATGGTGTGTTGGTTTCAAAATGCACCAAAATGAAATATTTAAATTTATATTATCAATTTGGAGCCACATTTTAAAATTATGAAATTTGGAGCCAAATTTCAACCAAAATTTTTAAAAGTACTTAGGAATTTATGGTTTCCTTTATTTGAAAATCGCCCATAATGAGCCCTAATTTTACTCCAATAAATCGTGATTCAAGCAAAACAACCGTAACTTCAATTTTACACCATTATTTACCAATTAAGTTTACTAATTTTCTTTAACACATTACTTCGACGAATCATGGCAACTCAAACCAATTGTCGATGATTTGGTTTATTCGATCGTGAAAATGATAACGATTTGGATATGAATCGAGGCGATTCGATGAGGGTGAGGATGTCGAAAACAACCATTCAAATGCGAATGTTGTTAAGAGGGCATAACTAGGTTAGCTAAGTTTCGCAGGATTATGGAAAACCGACGGAATAAAGGTCGTGTAACCTTCGATGCAATCGAATAGGATATCGTGAAAAACAGGCATTGTTTTCGAGTTTTTGGGTGATTTGGTTCGTGAGCATATAGGTGTCGGATTCTATCCCGGAGGAAGGTTGATTCGTAGCAAGAGATAAAATGTGGGACGAGATCACGGTACACATATACTTTTTTAACTAGTAGTGGCTTGGTCGTCAGAGGTACAAGGTGTTAATAAGTTTATCTCTGATTTACATTATGTGCAACTAATTAACAACATTGTGTTAATCTTTGCGCCGATATTTTGATGTTGGCTTGACCGTCCGAAAGTCGATAATGAATCGCCTTGGTCAACTTCTAAGGAATTTTCAAGGAAATTGACCGAAAACTACATATTGCCCAACCAAAATACCCTTTCAAAACTTAATGAAGTCCCCCAAGTATAGTGCAATTATAAAAGTCAAGATTGGGTAAATTTTGTAAACTACACGGCCACCGAGGAATACAAGGTGTTAATTATTCATTTTATTCAAGTTCAAATATCGTCACATTTGATGTTTCCATATATATTAGTTGTATACTATCAAGATTACTACATCTAAACACCTTTTTATTTTGTGTTGCAAGGTGAAATCAATTTGATCTAAAGTGGCGCTGCTCCAAGTCTGCGTTTATCAAGATAGAATGGGACGAGGTGGATACGCCCTGTGATGGATAAAATGGTAACATTAAACATTAAACATTTGCATTTAATAGCATCATACTTTCGCTTATATTGGTTTATCTTACAAGTGTATGTATTTGATGTTTATAAGATCGAGAATAAAGAAATTCAACCAGATGAAGAACCACCGCGTGGTACTGTGGTTGAAAGGAAGGGTGAATAAAGACGGAGAATTTCACGATGATGATATCGTAACAGTTGGACAAAAATTGTAAGTTTGACTCATTTTATGATTATGTTTATTGTTAGTTATAAGTTAATACCGATAGTGTATTAGTTAAACCGATAGTGTATTAGTTAAAACCGTTAGTTATTAATTAATTTCGTTAGTTATAAGTTAATATCGTTATTTATAATTTGATACCGGTAGAATTAAATAACCTATTTCCCATATTGTGTGTGCAGTAAAGAGACGGAGGAGAAGATCAAACAAGGAACCTTGAAGCTTGATCATGGCATCGATGCCATGACATTTGTATTAGGTAAGGAAAAGGGAGGATATGCGAGAGAGTGGGAGTGGAGTAACCTACAAGAGGTATTTTGATCTCGCCTCGAATCGACAAGCATCCGATGAAAGAGTGGTGTTACTTCAAAGTGAACTTGATGATGAGAGGCGCCAACGCCAAGAAAAAGAGGCGGTAATATGTGATTTGATGAAACAATTGGTCGCACAAAGGGGGGCTTGCAACCAACTTCAACTCCATTGATGTAAACGGAAGTAAGACATAAGAAAGTAACATTCCATCTTTTTTTTACCCTTTAAATATCTGCAGTCTTCTTAAACAATTTATATTTCGTGTGTCTCCGTGAACATTAATCTTTAAATAGCAAAGGTCGATGAGGATGCCGAACACGTGTTGTCGGACGTGAGAAAGTTATGAGCTTTGAGAAGTCTAATGGACTTGCAACTTTGAAAAGGAAATTCAAATAAGTGTAAGTAATAAATCACCCCCGGGATTTTTGAATTCTACATACATTATTTATTTACCGTATTATACATATAGGAAATCATAAACTGTCGATCTAAGAAATCGACTAGATCAAAACGAAAGGATTCTTCACGCCAACTTTCGGATCACAAGAACAGAGTCTCCATTAACAAGACTACCACAAGTATGTATTTAAACATTTTCATATGTTCTTTAGTTTAATTAATTATCGATACATATATACATGCAACAAATTATCTTTTAGGTAATTAAGTGCGCATCGTGGCACTTAAAGAAATCAACTATTATTGCGGAGGGTACCGTGTACAAAACCGATGGAAAACAAATGTTCATAACAAACCACTCCCAAAGGATTGCTACAGAGTGTCTATTGAAAAATCTTTAGTGGATGCAGCAGGCATACCGGATGTAGGAAGTAACGGTCTCAAAACAGCTTAAGGATGCGAGAGGTGGTTTTATGCATGGCCAAAGGATCAAGTGGTTTTCGATGAAAAGGTACATAGATGCATGTGTTTTATAAACCTACATATATCATTCTTCATATTTAATTCAGTGTTTGATACCCCGCTTTTGTTTCCCTGTGTAACACCACCAAGTACCATAAACCGATTGGTGAGAATGAATCGCACCTAAATTACATACTAAGCGCCACGCCTCTAGTCATACCATGCAAAAGGAAGCTAAGAAGATCAAGAGTCAAGTCGTTAAATTATTGAGAATTTTATTATGTACGACATTACAATTTTATATACATTCCAATTTTATTGTATTTGAATATATTTTGAATATATTTTTATATATTAGAATTTGTTTTGATATATATTGATTTCTTATATGTGACTAAAAGATTCATATAGTCACAATTATTAACACTTTTGGTCACAGCTTGTTTAATTCGATGCGTGACTAAATGTTAGAAAGCGCCACACAAACATAAAATTAATGTGGCCATTGGATGAGCAATAGTCACACAAAACACACATTTATTCACTTAAAACACCATATGGTCACACTTATTAACACTTTTGGCCACTTTATGCTTAATTTGTATGTGACTAAATACCCAAAAGAAACATGCTTTGTGTGACTAAATGTTAGAAAAGGCCACACAAACATAAAATTCATGTGGCCATTGGATGAGCAATAGTCACACAAAACACACATTTCTTCACTTAAAACACCATATGGTCACACTTATTAACACTTTTGGCCACTTTATGATTAATTGATGTGACTAAATACCCAAAAGAAACATGCTTTGTGTGACTAAATGTTAGAAAAGGCCACACAAACATAAAATTCATGTGGCCATTGGATGATCAATAGTCACACAAAACACACATTTCTTCACTTAAAACACCATATGGTCACACTTATTAACACTTTTAGCCACTTTATGGTTAATTGCATGTGACTAAATACCCAAAAGAAACATGCTTTGTGTGACTAAATGTTAGAAAAGGCCACACAAACATAAAATTCATGTGGCCATTGGATGATCAATAGTCACACAAAACACACATTTCTTCACTTAAAACACCATATGGTCACACTTATTAACACTTTTAGCCACTTTATGGTTAATTGAATGTGACTAAATACCCAAAAGAAACATGCTTTGTGTGACTAAATGTTAGAAAAGGCCACACAAACATAAAATTCAAGTGGCCATTGGATGATCAATAGTCACACAAAACACACATTTCTTCACTTAAAACACCATATGGTCACACTTATTAACACTTTTAGCCACTTTATGGTTAATTGCATGTGACTAAATACCCAAAAGAAACATGCTTTGTGTGACTAAATGTTAGAAAAGGCCACACAAACATAAAATTCATGTGGCCATTGGATGAGCAATAGTCACACAAAACACACATTTCTTCACTTAAAACACCATATGGTCACACTTATTAACACTTTTGGCCACTTTATGATTAATTGATGTGACTAAATACCCAAAAGAAACGTGCTTTGTGTGACTAAATGTTAGAAAAGGCCACACAAACATAAAATTCAAGTGGCCATTGGATGATCAATAGTCACACAAAACACACATTTCTTCACTTAAAACACCATATGGTCACACTTATTAACACTTTTAGCCACTTTATGGTTAATTGTATGTGACTAAATACCCAAAACAAACATGATTTGTGTGACTAAATGTTAGAAAAGGCCACACAAACATAAAATTCATGTGGCCATTGGATGATCAATAGTCACACAAAAGACACCTTTCTTCACTTGAAACACCATATGGTCACACTTATTAACACTTTTAGCCACTTTATGATTAATTGTATGTGACTAAATACCCAAAACAAACATGCTTTGTGTGACTAAATGTTAGAAAAGGCCACACAAACATAAAATTCAAGTGGCCATTAGATGATCAATAGTCACACAAAAGACATATTTCTTCACCTTAAACAACATATGGTCACACTTATTAACACTTTTGCCACTTTATGCTTAATTGTATGTGACTAAATACCCAAAACAAACATGCTTTGTGTGACTATACAATGTTTATGGTCACTAATACGGATTAATCCAACAAAATTTGTACCTAATTAGTCACACATGTTACGGTTTTGGTTACTCTTTTGCAATAGAGACTCAAACAAAAGTCAAACACGTCACACATGGTCGACCATAGGGTACCTATGGTCCACTTTTGTTCGCACCACGACCTTTAGTCACACACGTCGAAAAACATGTGTGACTATATGTGTATCGTCACACATATTCATGAAGTGTGGCCAAATCCACTTTTTGTTCTAGTGTGATACATCATCAATGATTTGGATAAACACAACATCATCATGCCAAGAATTGCGTGAATACTAAGTTCCCGAGTAGTCTTGGTCCCGAATGGGAGAAGTATGTCATTTTCTCCGCTGCTTAAGAATATGCATCATTCTAAATATGGATTGTTGTACGATTACTTGAAGCCTCATGAAAAGGAAGTTGATCGGGAAAGGATTCTCCGTGCTCAAATTGCTCCGCCTACACATCCGGACAATCAACAACTTGCCTTATATGCTCAACAAAGTTATCCTCCTCAACAAGTAACTCAACCCATCGCTTCACCACACCAAACGATCAATCATAGCAACCTCAAAAAATCAATTGGTTCCTTACAACAACAACAATGATCAAGCACTTCATAGTCAAACTAATGAGGAATCCGATCCGTCAAGCATTGCAACAAGGATTTGTTATGATTGCTAATGCTTTTAGCCGTTATACAAACAAATCCAACAATCGTATTCGCTCCTCATCCAATACACGAAATCAGTTGTTGTGAACAATGGACGAGTTGAAGTTCGTAATCGTGGTTATGGTCACAAATGGGAGGTGGTCAAGGGTTTAATGTTATGGGTAGGAATAACAACAGAGGTCAAGTGGTGGAACAGGAAATGCTCGTAATGGGTTAAATGGTCTTCGATGCTACAACCGCAATGAGAAGGACATCTGGCTAAGGCATGCCCAAAGCCAAGGACTAGGGCAAGTGCTTACTTCAAAGAGGCTCTTCTTTGGCTCTTAAGGATGAAGTCGTGGATCTCTTACAAACAAAGAATGAGCTTTATGGCGATGCGCACTGATGATGATATGGAGGACTTGCAGTGCCAATGCACCGTTATGTTAATGGCTAATATGCATGAGTTACACATGAGTGACACAGCCCAATAGATGACAATCGATGGCTTGTCTCGTGCACGAACAAACCATCATCATATCTCGAACTAATATCTCCGCCAATATCCGAATCCGACACGGATCGATCGTTCAAATGAGTCATCTACATCTCATTTCGACGATTTTCAAGTTAACCTCAGTAGTTACATTTGACGCATCAAGATGACCTTATGGTTTCCTTTGATAATCAAATTGACTCCGTGGTTGTACTTGAGGATCTAAATAATGATCATGTTGTGACTCACGCTGAACAAGATGAACTGCTGCCTCATCCAGATTTTGCTCATCTAATTCAAGACCATCAAATCAAAATGGAGGAATGTTATGCATTAAATAAGGACTTAAAAGCAAAATGCATCGTTAACCAAGGATTTTGAATGCTTACAAATGCAACTCAACTTTTTCAAAACTCAAGAAAACCGTGAAAAGGTTTTGAAGCCGCTTTGCTAAATCTCATCAAAGCGAAAAATACTTAGAGAGACAGATCGTGATCTAGCCGCTTCAAGAATGCTTTATTGTCTCGAAATAGAACAACTGAAACATGAACATAAAAAGCAAATTAACGCCTCACCTTGAAAATCAAAAGCTAAGGTCGAGTTGTTAAATTGTCAAAACAGCTCAAAGATACAAAAGCATTCAACGAATCGGTAGATGACCTTCTTGCGTAAATTATTGGCTTGCAAAACAAAATTAAAGAGTTTAAAATCGTTGTTTACAAACATGGTGAATCAAGAATGACTATTGAAAAGTTTACTTTAAAACTCAATCCAAAGGATATGGACCAAATCGGCCGACATAAACCAAAGCTTTCACTAAAAACATTCAAACCAAACTCAAGTTTCCAAAGGCGTAATATAAAACTAATGATATAGTTATGAGTGTTGTTGAATATCATCGTCAAGAGGAATTAGATGCGTAAAATGAGAGTCGATCAAAATTAAAAACAGCTTGTTTACAACAAACCTTTAATTATTCAAAACCGATTACTTTCGCCACACCAACGGATTCAACTAACACACCAAGGGTTATCATCAAAACACCCGAGTCTTCTAATGTTAATCCCCAACCGACTATGCACAAATTTATGGTCCTTTACCTTCAATTAGTGAAGTAACTCAAAACCCGAAAATCGCAAAATTTTAGATATTTTGATATTTTCATGGTCGACCTCAAAACTTTAGAACATGAGATTGAACATCATTCGAAATCAAAGTTCAACACTTTCAATCGCCTTTAGCGAGAACAAAGAGACATTTTTAAAAATCTTTACCAAATGTTAAAAATTTGAAAAGTTGTGCATTAGCTTGGGAAAAGGATTTTCATAAGGAACTTGGAGTGATGAAGGTCATTTTCGAGAAAACTCAAACATCTATTTCTAATACTAAACGCAAAAAGAAAATGATGAGAAAAGATGTTGATCGACTCTTGGAAGATGTTATCTCGGTCGATATCCATAATGTTGTGTTATTCTATTCTTTGCCACATGCATCCGATTATATCTCTCACGATAATGTTGACTCGTGGTAATCGCTGAGAATATCGATAATGTGCTTCAGATCGAGTCTTTAAAAGCTGAAAATAAACAATTACTTAACGAACTTTACAATGCAAAACGTCGTCTTCTTTGGTGTGAAAAAGATATTCACAATCATCAACTCAGTTTTCAAAAGAAAATCGCTCAATTGAGTGCAAAATCTTCTGATCCTAACATTGAGCAACTGGATGATCAAACCGTGTCTTTGAAAAGTCAAATCTTTAAATATGAACAAGAACTTCTAACACTTAAACATGAATATGGTGTCATATTTGATTTAGTCAATAAGACTCGACATGAAGCATCAAACGAACTTGATCACTATCTTGCTTACACTAGAGAAGTCATGAATTTTGGCCGGTAATATTCGCTCAAAATCAAGATTTGATTCACACTATCTCTAAGCTAAGAGAAATGTTAGGAAAGTATGAACAACTTCCGCCAACCATCATTAAGAGATTAGCACCGGTCACACTTAGTAATCGTGCACCTAGAATCTCTACCGCCAAATCACAAGTTGCTAACGTGCTTCCTTCTATCGAAACAGAATAGTTGCGTCTTTTCCAAACGTCCGCACTTCACATGCCTAGAGCACTCAATCAAGAATAGGAAGTTGCGACCTAAGAAAAGATCAATAAGGAATGCTAAAGTAGAAGAACACCCTAGGACTATGAATAAGAATCACGTTGCTTCCACTATAGATGTTGGTCTGGAAAATGTAATAGAAATAGTGATGTAACGAATGCTAAACCTTTAAGCACTTTTGATATTCATCGATGCACCTTGTGTTATTTGTCGAAAAGTATGAATTCGATTGTCATGACAAATGTGTTGCTAAAGCTATAATCTCGCTTACGGAATCCTAAGAATCGGAATACCTCTAGGCCCACTAATCATTCTCGATCCCGTGCTTGGTAGACCGCCTTCTTTAGATTCTAAGGCAAACGTTGTTGCCATCGTAGCTCCAGCCACCTCCTAAGAATGTAGTACCACCTAGTGCATTCACTAAGACAAAAGCAAAGAGTAGTTATAGATGGCGAAATGGATATATAACACACTAGGATTTACATGGATGCCTAAAGTCATTAATGTGTGCATGTTTCATATATTCGCCGAACCTCTAACATTTCGGGTTCCACATCTACTTCTATTCCATCCGTGTCGTGTGTGTGTAATGCGGTGTGATACGATCATTCTCTCGATTGTTGATAGCGGATGTTCCGACACACATGACAGCAACCTTAAACTGTTATCAAACTTTATTGCAAAGTTCATTGGCACCGCTGTGTTCGGGAACGATCACTGCAGCCTATCATGGGCTACGGAGATTATGTCAATGGGAACATCGAAATCGCAGGGTTTACTATGTGGAAGGCCTCGGTCATAACTGCTTTCAGGTTGGTCGGCTTTGTGATGGAGATTTGGAGGTTGCTTTGTGGAGAAAACTTGTTTCATTCGTGATCTACATGGAAATGACCTTATGTCGCTCGTAATTCTAGTCTCTACACTATCTCTATGCAAGACATAGTTGCTTCATCTCCATCCGCTTACTTTCAAAGGCAACATCAACAAAATCCTCGGCTCGCACCGCCGCCTCTCACATCTAAACTTTCAAACCATCACCAACATTGCTCGACACAAACTAGTTGAAGGTCTCCCACGATTCGGTATTCAAAAGATCACCTTTGCTCACCGTGAACAAGGGAAAAGCACTGCTCATTTTCCTTCAAAGGTGGAACACAACTCTCAAAGATGTGCTCCATCTTCTTCACATGGATTTGTGTGGCCCGATGCGCTGCAAACGATCAATGGCAAACGCTACATCTTAGTAATTGTTGATGACTACTCACGATGGACTTGGGTCTACTTCCTTCGTAGCAAAGACCAAGCTCCACAAATGATCATCACCTTCTCACAAAATATGTGTTCAGCTCCGCAACACCGCAAAGCTAATTCGAATGCATAAAGGAACCGAATTTGTTAACCAAACCCTTCGTGAATTCTATGAGAAAGTGGGAATTCAAAGATCAAACATCTATTGCACGCACACCGAACAAAACGGAGTTGTTGAAAGACGAAACCGAACGTTAGTGGAAGTCGCAAGAACAATGTTAATCAATGCTAAACTTCCAGACACTTGTGGGCGTGTCGATTCATCGCATGCTATACTCAAAACCGCTCTATGATCACAAAACGCCATAACAAAACACCTTTAGAGCTTGTCCACAACCATAAACCGAATCTCAAACACTTTCATGTATTTGGATCCCTTTGCTATCCGAATAATGATCGTGATGATTTTGAAAGCTCAAAGCCAAAGCCGACATTGAGTCTTTATCGATATTGTGAGAATTCTAAAGGTTACCGGATCCGAATCGTCAGACAAAACAGTGTGATGGAAACGATTCATGCTCATTTTGATGAACTCACGGAAATGGCTTCGAGTATAACACTTAGAACCCGCTCACAACCGCTTAAACTTCCCCAAACCCCATCATCACCGAACAAAGCCCCGCCTAACTCACAACAAATGGAAAGGTTATTTGCTCCTCGCTCGGTGACGATATTGATGAACGGCACCGGTGTATCCGCCGCACAACCCGATCATATTCCTATACCGATACACCGCTACAACAACTACTTTTGAAGATGCACCCACACCGCTTGACTCCACAACAACAGCTTGAACAAACCGCTTCCAACAATGATGAACCGTTGATGATACTCAATGAAGTACCCCACCGCAGATTTTGATCCAAATGCGTTCTTCAACCCGCTTGCTAATAAGATCGCCGCACTGATGTCGCGAATCTTCAACAAACCATTTGAATCCTCGTAATCGCACAATGTATACCAACATCAACCTCTACACATAGATGGATAAAGACCATCCTCCGCTAATATTATTGGCAACCCGAATCAACCAACCGTCACGAGACAACGTCTTCACACGATGGTGAACATTGCATTTATGCACTCACCGTCTCGCCAATACGAGCCTAAAACATTAAAGACGCAATGACAAAAGACAACCGGATTGAATCCATGCAAGAAGAACTCAACCAATTCAAACGCCTTGAAGTATGGAATGGTTGAAAGACCAACAGGGTCTACGCTATTGGTCTAAAATGGATTTGGAAAACAAATTGGTTTCAAGGAACGCCATCCAAACAAGTCACGCCTAGTTGCTAAGGGTTATCGCAGAAGAAGGCATAGACATTGAAGAATCATTTGCTCCGTTGCTCGCCTTGAGGTCGCTCGATATTTCTAGCGTCATGCTCATATGAATATGACGGTCTTTCAAATGGATGTCAAAACCTGCTTTCAACGGACAACCGAAAGAAACGGTTTATGTCACCAACCCAAGGATTCGTTGATCCAGAGTGCCCAACCATGTCTACAAACCGAACAAAGCTCTTTATGGTCTCAAACAAGCCCCTGCATGGTACGATAAGCTATCATCTTTCCTCTTTGCTAATAATTTCACCAAAGGCTCGGTTGACCCAACTCTTTTTATACAATATCACGGACCACATATTTTAATTGTTCAAATTTACGTGGATGACATCATTTTTGGGTCTACACATAAAATTTTTTCAACCGCTTTTGCAAAACTAATGAAGAAAAATTTTGAAATGTCCATGATGGGTGAACTTACATTCTTTCTAGGATTACAAGTTCATCAAATTTGGAATGAAAACCCGTGGTATTTTCTTGAGTCAGTCCAAATATGCCCTTGAATTGTTAAACAAATTTGGAATGAAAACCTGTGATACTTATGCCACACCAATGACTCATACCAAGAAGCTAGACGCTGATTTACATGGGAAATTAGTTGACCCTACCAAATACCAAGTATTATTGGGTCTCTCATGTATCTAACAACTAGCATACCGATATTGTCTTTGCTGCTTATCTATGATCCCGCTATCGTCGCGACCAATCGAAACCCACCTCTCGAGGCTAAAAGAATCCTCCGATACATAAAGGGAACCATTAACTTGGGATCCGTATCCAAGGATTCTAGTTTTGAACTAATAGCTTTTTCAGACGCCGATCACGCAGATGCTTAGACTCAAGAAAAGTACTTCAGAGCTCTACAATTTCTTGGTGATAAACCGTGTCTTGGCAATCAAAGAAAGGATTGTACATCGTTGTCATCCACCAAGGTAATATGTAGCCATGTCCGCGTGTTGTGCTCAAGTCATCCGGATGAGAACACAACTCAAAGACTATGGTTACGATTTGATGTATCCGATGTATCGCGACAATCGGAGTGTTATTGCGATCTCGCAACTCGCTCAAGACTCAAATCAAAGCACATCGATCTTCGCTATCATTTCATCAAGGACCACGTGGAATGTGGTACCGTTGAATTATACTTTATGGTACAGACACAATCGCGTATCTTCTCACCAAAACCTTGCCTCCCGCTAGGTTTAATGAGCCGATCCACGGATTGGTATGAGGTGTTTGACTCAAGAGGAATTGATGACCTCTTAAAACAGCCTTAAAACCTCACAAACACCAAAACATCTTTTGTAAATAAATTTTCAAAACAAAATACAAAAATATAAAACTTGATAAAACAAAAATATTCTTCTAATCTACTTTTCTCTCAACATGGCAAGTATATTTCTTCCATCAACACTATAATCTTTCAAAAATTCAAGATTTTTCCGATCAAGTGTTGAGGGGAGAAAATTATCACTTAACTGCTTCAAAACACCTGTACTTGCATGTTATCATATCCTGTTGTTTCTTTTAACAATGGTGGTGAAGTTTTCGTACAATGACACCCTGACTAAAATTAATAACTTTTCATCGCTTTCTTAAGTCGAGGGAAGTGTCATCAAGTTTCTTTCCTAAAACTTTGTTTGGTAACCAAATGGAAGTTAAATGGCTTTGTTTGAAAAAGGAAAAGTGGAGGACTAAAACTATCAAAATGTTAAAGTTACTTTTAATAAAAACACCTCCCACCTACTTTTTACTTCACATTTAATACACACAACCATATTCATCCCACGCCTAAGATTGAACCAAGAAACCGTTGTTTTGATCATCATTTTGTAAGTGTTTTAATGATCTTAACATGTTTTTAAGCTAAGGTTTTTAATCTCATGCAAATCCAACGCTAAAAAGTGAAGACAGCGTGATTATGTGTTCTACGATAAGCGTATGAACACATAATCATTGTATGTGTGTTTTGGTTATATGGATTGTGTCAAAACGTCTCTTATACATCAAGGATACCATTTTAACCATCAAAACCTACCCATAAACACGTATTAATGATTGTTGAAAATTAGGGTTTATGAGTCGATTTGGGTTTTTTTCCAAATGTGAAGTGTTGTGGTCTAAAAGATTGTTGGGTTATGGTCATATGTTGTTGAATTGATGATTTCCATGGTTGTTAACCACCCAGAAACACTAATTGTTTAACAATTTGGAATTAGGGTTTAATATTCATAACTTTGAGTAATTTTGATTCTCAACGAATTAGATGTTAATACTTGGCCTAAAGACTCTAACAACACTCTAGCCCTACCAGAATTAATATGGTGCAAATCCTATGGTTAAAAATCATACGCGTAATTCTTAACCCTTAGGGTTTTGACCTACGCGTATGACTTTCTACGCGCAACTATTAACAAATGATGCATGCCATGTTTCGTTGATATAATGAATTCTTGTGTTAATTTTGATGATTTGATGAATTTATTTCGTGCTTTGCTACGCTTAATATTCGTAATCAAGGTCATTTGATTCTCTACGATAAGGATTACCCTACGCGTAGTCAAGTTATGCGAAGAATAATTCCCACGACAACCATTACGCGTAAGGTTCTACAATGGGACCACGCGATCCCGTGAAGGATATGCGTAAACAAATGACCCTATGCATAAGGTCTACTCACGAGTAAGCCTTACGTAAGGTATATATATGCCTCACGCCGAAGCTCCACGATAAGGTCCCCTTTCCCACGCTGTAACATTTCTTACGCGTAGTTAGGATCCCACGCGTAAGCTCGCTCACGCCAGATATCATCTCGCTTACGCTAACTTTGCCAAAACTACGCTTAAGCCTTGATTGACCTTCATTATGAGTTGTTACGTGTACAAACTTGTTAATAAACTTATCATATCATCACGAATCCAATAATGTCACTAATAAACTTAAACGCTTGATATGTTGTGAACCATAAGTGATAACATAAACTTTAAAACCTAAAGTTAACTAACTCACGAAACATTTCACGACGCCATTGGACCGTTGAACAAACAAGTGACTTAGGACTCAGAATAATCATTGACACCGTACATTCAATAACTAGACAATAAGACCTTCCGTTGACTAACATTATGTCTTTCGATATGTTGGTTCTTTTGGCTAATGTTATTTCGATCTCGACATAGTCGCTCAAATGAATGTGGATGCACCGAGGTTCTCACTATTGCCGATATCTTCCCAAATGGCTATCCGAGAAAGCTTGGAAAGAACAACCTTAGGGTTGACTTTGACACCCTCACATGCTCGTAATCTTCCTGCCTCATTGCGGTGGATATTCTCGTGAATCATCCCTACCGTAACATGCTCTCACACTCGCCACGCCTGCGAGGTCTACATTCAACAATTCGGGATTCTATGCAGAGGATCATCGGTCAAAATGTTGTGAATGTGACTCTTAATCACAAACAAGTCACTATCACTCCCGATGACTTATGAGTCTGTTCTCATCATTCCGCATATCGCCCAACCGACTTCTTGCTACCCCCATCAAGAGACCGCCCCGCAATTCTTGATAGATATTGGTTATGATGAAGCTAAAGGAATTATTACTAAGCACTCTCACGTGGAGTCAAGAATATTCCTCAACCATAGAGGACACTCTATATGATCATCACCAAATCAATCTCTCGGTCGCGATGGCTATGAGCATCCCAAGCTCATGGAACCGCAAATTTTCCGTCGTTGATCAACAAGAATGACATTATAATTGAAGCATCGATGTGGGAAGATATGAGGTTGTCTCATAAGAAGCTTGGCTCCAAAATTCCCTATGTCGATACACCAAACTGTTGATCCAGAGCTCTTGGACTTCATCCCGATATCCCCACGAGACTCAATGACCCGGATAATCATGACATCTTGATCGAGCCCATACTATCCGCCGAATCAAAGAATCGTCTACGAAGAAAAGTGGTGTTGTGTTGCCCGATCACCTTCTTACAAAGGAAATCAAAAAGTCGGAAACGCATAAAAGGTATCGGGTAGTCAGAAAAGAAGGAAAAGTTAGCCATCTTGATGAAAAGGCTTTGGGACACCTACTCGAGAACCGTAAGAGGCAAGTCTTTGGAAGTGCATTAAGCATTGAGAGTAAAAGGAAGTTCCCAAGAGGAACCCTTCTTCAAAGAGAATTGTTCCATCTAAGGAAGCTACCCCATCCCAATCCCTAAACCCGAACCGCAAAGAAAGCTTTTGACGAAAGCTCAAGGTACCGACATAGATGAAGAGATTACCTACTCAAACCGCAAAGGATGACAATCCTTCAAGATCAAAACCTCTAAGTCCTCAAGTCGATAAAGGAAAAGGAAGACTCTGCACTTGTGCCCTATGATGAAAGCTCAAGAAGAAGAAGAGCTACTAGATCAATCCTACAGAAGAAGTTTAAATTAGTTAGACACATTCAAAAGTCAAGAATTTGCAAAAGACCAAATGGGTGGCCCCGGAGGATCAAGTGGTGTTGCCACTCCTCACCGTGATCCCGATGCGTTAATCGACCCGATAAGGATCCGTGCCACCACTCTTGTGCAACAACAAACGCTTGTGGAGGTGTCTCATCGAACATAACCTTGAGAAGCCGTAAAAGGATAAGACTAAGAAAGAGAAAACCGATGAAGAAGCTAAGGATCGACGGAAGAAAAGGCTAACTGGACAAGATGACGAAGAGAATTATGATGACTTTCTTCTCAACAGTCCAACTGCTCCATGGAGGATACTGCACCTCCAAAGGACCCCGAGCTTCCTCATGTCTCCTCCTCATCGATTCATCATCTCACCATCACCACCACCATCAAAGAAATCAACCAAATCAACATCCGAATCTGTGAAGAAACCACCTCGCTCTTGGATTTCTCGACACATGAAAGAATTGTGAAAGTCACAAACAAGTCGAATGAAAGACATGTTATACAGAAGCTTAACTTTCTCAATCAACAAATACAATATCTACATGACGAGAATGACAAGATGTAAGAAGAAAGGAAGTTATCCAGAATTCATGAGAAGTCATCGTCAAGAGGAACTCGAACGAAATGGTCAAGGTTACACTAACAAGTACCTTCGTGATATCGCTCCTAAAGTCACAAAGGAGATGTTTACTAGACAACTATATCCGAATCTTATGCAGATAGCCAAGCAAACTATAAGATCCACACCTTTAACCGTCGCAATCAATCCATCCGATCCTCGTAGTTTTCTCGGATAATGAATTGGTGGCCAAGCTTGTCACACAAATGTCTACACGATCCGGGACATTTACTCAAGAAGGAAAGTTGTTTCAAGCATTCTTTGGACTACCAACTCAAAGAAGCATGTAGATTCAAGTTGAAAAGTCTAAACGCCCTAGAGACGATGAAGACAAGGATCGTGATAAGCATGATAAAGCTAAACGTCAAGAAGTCCGTGAATCATCTTCTATGTTACCTCTCTCCAACGGACTCCTACTCAACAAAAGTCCCTCCTCGCTCTTCTACAGATAAACCTCGGGATGATTCCGAGTTACCACCCCGACTCGTAAAACCGGTGATCAATTTGAGTATACGGGTGGTGACGATGAAGAGGTCCTTGAGCCCCTACAACAACCCACCTCTCCCAAACAAGTTCGAAACCGTAATCATCATCTAGGCCTTCAAAAGAAGAAGAAGAAGACGCCTCGATCGACGCCATATCTTGGCTAGATGACGATAAAACCAAGACTTTGAATGGTTCTATACTCTTGTTAACAACACTCCCTACCCCAAGAAGGTCGAATTTGGTAGACGGTAATACATTGGAGCATGCAAAACTTTTGCAAGAAAATTTCAGTGAAGAAGATGACAAAATCCGAGTTGAGGCGAATCAAGAATGAAGCTTTTCAACTGTGGAAAGATAGCTCCGAAAGTGCCATCGAGGTCGAATATCACCTTGAGAACATTGCTCGAGCTATGTCTAACAACATGGATTGGCTCAACCCGTAAGAAAACATCGACTTCACCAAACAGACAACCCTCCATACTACACCGATCGGTCAAAACCTCTACCAACAATTGGCCAACCAGATGAACCAAGGATCCCATTCGATATTTCTTCAACAAAGACCGAATTTCTTCTACATGGTGGCGATGGTTCAAGGAAATACGCTACATCGTTGACACTTCCATTTCCAGCAGACTATATACTGAATCGCATAGCTATTGAGGAACGTACAAACACTTGTTCTCCGACAAAGTGGAAGCATACGACCGAGATGCAATGTATGTGATTCATCATTGGCCGGAACGCCGATGAATCTACTACCAAGTCGCCAGTTCGAAGTCTCAACATGTGGTGTTTAGTACTAAGAATATCGTTGCCATCAAACATGTTGTTCTATCATCTAAGTGGGACTACACCTTCCTTAAGAATATCGTGGTCAAACGACAAGATGAAAGGACTATGCTTTCTCCGGTCGACTTTGAGAATTTGTCCATCAACGACATGAAGACATGTATCTTGCTAAAGTACAAGGTCGCATGAGGCAATTCTCAACCGAAGTCCAACGTGAATTCATCAAGTCATTGCTCATCTTCATCAGACGCATAGTCATCAAGGAACGTGTAGAAGATCTCCAACTGGCTGTTGAATCTTATCAGACTCGTGTCAACTTCACACAACCTCAGCTAGATCTTCCCGACATCAACCAACTCTCACAATACACACTCATCAAGAAACCTTTCGCGTCGCCATCGTAGTGAACTATAAAGAAATTGCTTAATGGCGTGTAGTGAACTTCACAAGTTGGAGATCACACTTGAAGATGGTTAGGGACGGATTGGCATATAGGTGAAGGACATCCGTCAAAAGATTGGGTCTCCTAAGCGATGGAATTCTCGTGATCGTAGGGATGTGAGGAGGATCATCGAATGATTGATGAAAGGTTGTTTCGAAGGACCGCCTCGTAACGTTGGAAAGCTTTGTTGGTGGTCGACCCAGATCAACATCACCGCTATCAACGCCTGCTCGCACTCACGGTGACATCATTGGACTTCCGGTACCCTTGATTTGGTTCTTTCATTATAAATTTGGATGTGTGATTTTATATGTCAATGGCTTGTGCACACATAACAATGTACAACCCGTAATTTACAAGAAAGGACCCCGTGGTACGCCTGCCACAATCCTTATAAAAGGAGCGAAAGCTTTTACTTTTGAGTAAAACCTATTAAACCTTTCATTTTCAAGGTTTTGCTCAAAAGAACAAGTACTTCCCGTATGTTTTCAAAACCTCAACCGCTTATATCACTAGTTGAGGGGAGTATTTGAATCTAAACTTTGTTCACAAATTGTTCATAGTGGTCATCTTCCCGCAACACTCGAAATGGTCATATTTATTTCAACCGTTCAAAATAACATTTTATATATGCCATTTTGAGGGGAGAAAATTGTGTGATAAGAAATATGTTGTGCAAAATGCAAATGAATCAGATACTTAGACTTAACCAAAAATTGACGGAACTAAACTATTAGTTACTCGAAAAGACTTGTCTGGACGGGTAATAATTTCAAGCTAGTTCGCTAGTAATGTAAACGTGTCTCGCAAAGGACTTGTCCAAGTAGAAAGTACCATTCGAGACACTCTTGGTAGACATGAACTCGACGGGTATGACAACCTTCGAGGTTTGTCTACACCTTCAAGGTAGTTATTAGAGCTAGTTGTCACCTAAAAGTCGACAATGTACCTCTTTAACTATGCAACGAACCGTGTCTCATGGGGATTGTCTATCTCCGTGGATCAATTCAAAATGTGCGCTTCTTTCCTCACCGTGCATTTAAACCATTAAAACTCTTTAGCACATGTGGAGGGGAGTATTTATGCAAAATCCTATCTCTCACAAATGGTTCAAACATGTTTTCATCTACAAACCCTTGAGAGATTTTTCATAAAAAGTGGTTTTAATGGCAACATAGGTTAGTCATGGAGTTATAAGGTGACTAAGGTTAGGAATAACTGTTCTATGATCCGCCAGAGTCGGAGGGATCTACCCAAGGACATCACAAATAGTTAGTACTTAGAAGTCCTTAGGTACGATTATAAAAAGAGAAAATGAGAATCGGAGAAAGAAGGAGTTAAAGAATCAAAAGAAATGCAAAGAAAAGGGTGAAAAGAAATAGCCCTCCGATTATTCAACTTAGGCGCATACACGGGTTCAATTCATATACTCTTGGTTGTCACTTAGTGACACCGGTATTGAAGATTAAAAGTCGTCATGGACCCAAATGACGCATGCACTAAACCTTCTTAGCCACTCAAGTTTCTCTCAATGTAAGCTTGTTTCATTCTCACAGGAACCCTACGTAAACTATTGGCTTTCTTAGAGATCGGTATTGAAGAAGGAGACCTCTCCCTAGTCTCCGTCAGAAAACCAAAACGCACTATTGAGTCTAGAGCCACAAGATTCATCAAAAGATCTCTTAGGAACACTTGACATTTTACCACTTGACGATCACCAAATAAGATTATCGTGGTTCATATCGAGTCCTTCATGATCTTAGCAACTGTCGAGAACATTTATGAGAGGTTCACATCCGTGATCCTCGGTGATTGAATGGAAACTCCGCCGTGGTCAACATCAAACAGCGACGACAAGCAGTCACTTTGTAACTCCTCGTGGATTACGCGAGTGTGTCTCAAACGGTCTACATCGTGAGGTGATGCTTCGTGTACCTCAACGACTATCCGAATCAGATGTACTTGCACATCGCGTTATCTCACTTGTGGGACTCAGCTCAGAACGGCCTTTGTAAGAATTAGAGTTGTGTTTTCACACTATGTTGTTAACGCCTCAAGTTCAAACTTGTAAGTGCCGGAACCCGCTTATTACTAACCGCTTGAAATGTTTTCTTCTTATGGAAGCTCCGAGTGGGATGATCGTCGATTCTTCTCATGCTCACGCCAACATCATCACTAATGGAAGTTCTATTCAAAAGCAACACAACAATCGAATGATTCTTCGTCAAACCAAAGAATCTACAAAGTTAAAGACTTAAAGAACTTCATCAAGATTGAATTCCAACGCCAAAGAGCGTGTGAGCAAATTGAAGAATGACATGGAGACACCGGAGCAACAAGGCACTGAGGCGAGACTTGATGCATAACAACATACTATCACTTTCACCACAAAGAACAATAATCAAAGAACAAAGTTAAAGATGACGCCAAAGCATAACTGCTCAAAGACAACTATCTCTACACTAGGAGGTTGTTCGAATCAAGGAATTCTTATCACAAGAAGGAAGAATGTCGAAGACGCCGAGCTACTATTACATCAACGCCTTCACTGCTCATCACCAACACTAAAGGGAGATTGTTGTAATCACTCCTAAACCATAATCAAGTGTTAGTAATTAATATGTAATAGTTAGCTTTATTATGGCCTTTATGTTTGTTATTAGCCTTAAGCTTATGTAGAAGGCCCATGAGCTTAGGCCCAAGCCCATTAAAGAAAGGATGGAAACTAGGAGTGTTGCCCTAGCTTTCCTCCTATAAATACTCTTGTAAACCTTCATTTGAAGGTTGGTTGTTCAAGTTTTCTTTCATTCATACTCTACGCGTAAACCGTATTACTTATATCGTGTGTGTGTGTTTGTTTACTTGTTCAATCGCCTCATCTCTTTCTTATAAGCTTGTGTTTGTAAAACTAGTGACCTAACATTTTAAGAATGTAATTATCAAAAATACTAGAATTGAACTTTTTATACTCTGATTATTTGTGTTATTGCAACATAATTCGTAAACAAAGTTGTTTTTCTTTCAAAAACAAACTTAGTCTCTTTTCCTAGTAAGAAGAGTGAGACTTATACCTATCTTTTCTTCTTAGTTGACAAACTAAGATAGGATTACAAATTGACAAACTCATTTATGATCTTTCATTACCCTTTTGTGGTCTAGAGATAATTGAAAGATAAAATATTTTGTGTAACTGGAAACATTGTGTTTAGAGCTACCATAATAAATAACATCATGCACTTGTCACGATGTATGAGTTTAAACCGCAAAGAGTAAAGGAATTACTATCATATTTGCTAGGTAATTTTCTTGG
The DNA here is from genome assembly GCA_022545495.1 of Chrysanthemum lavandulifolium. Lineage (NCBI taxonomy): Eukaryota > Viridiplantae > Streptophyta > Magnoliopsida > Asterales > Asteraceae > Chrysanthemum > Chrysanthemum lavandulifolium. Next base: position 217,453,692 of record CM040244.1, read on the forward strand.
ACTCTTGTTTATTCCTAAAGTGCTAAATACCCTTGGGGCTTTGTAGACGATAAAGGAGGAATTGCATGCTAAAGATTCAAGTTAATTGAATAATAGAATGGCTAGTCCATTGACTACATAAGTAGAACTTCATATACTCTTTTCAATACCTAAGTACATGCTATTCGTAGGCATTTGAAGAGAATAGGAAAGTATATAAAACTGCTATATGCTTTCTACTGGAAATGTAACACTTGTAATGTTGACAAATCCAGTGGGAGCAATTGCATTTTATTACTTAAATAACATTATTGTAATGTTGTCAATTTCAGTGGGAGCTACGGGATTTATTTCCTGTTAGTCACCCATATCATTTCAAACTAGCTTTGAAATAATTCAATACTTTTAGAATATGAACAACCATTGCTTAAAGGAAAATTGCATTTTATTTTATAAGATAACTCGTTGCCTTCCTGTTGTCACTTCCTGAAACGTTATCTATAGAATAATAATCCACAATTCCTTATTAACGGTTATGGTTCTAAAACTACTTATGATATCTATGACATTATCATATCGTTTGAACAATCAATCACGTGTTGTTTGTTTTCATAATATGATGTTGTACCTTACACAAGTGGGAGAAATCTCATAGTGTGTGCAAGGAACAACAATATTATTGGTATCTCTTGACCGCAAGGTAAAGGAAACTAATAATTCTACTAGGACTTAAACCCATTAGATGTTTAATGTGTGGAAAACTAGAAGGGGGTTGAATAGTTTTGCCGATTTTAAGTTAGTTTCAAAACTTTAGATTCGATATTATGTGAAATCGTATGGATGTAGAGAAAGTATAGATCTAATGATAAAGCAAGTAAATAAAGTAAAGCAAGGGATAGAAATGACACAACCGATTGATAGTGGTTCGCTACAAGGACACCTTCCTTGCCCTACTCCACTCCCCGAGTCACCTACTCGAGAGTTCAAGCACTATGTCAACAAACTCCTTCAACTTGGCGGAGAAGCCTTCACAACGTTGCTTACACCTTTTTCCGGTACAAAGCTAAATACCGAGTCCGTAACACGGTGGACCAAACCAACACGACTATTACACAACAAATATGTGAAATATCAAATACAAGATCTTTGCTACAGAAATCTTGTGGAGGAACAAATCAATCAAGGACCCCTTGCTTGGATGACTTGTAGAATGCTCGTGATCTCGCCTTAGAGAAGGACCTATATGAGAATCACTAAAGAAAGAAAGAAGAAGAAGAACTCTAGATCAAGTGATCTTTTGTTAGAAGAGAATGAGAGTATATGAGAGAATTAGTAAGAAGAGGGTGAGTTAGAATGAAGAAATGGCTCTCTATTTATAGGCAAAACTTGCCACTGTTCCTCGGATCCCACGGATCCCTCCCACAAAGGATCCGTCTAGTGTAATCCTAGGGATCCGTGGACGCCCTCTTGCCCATGGGTTTTTGGTTATGGGTCATGGGTCATGGGTTATGGGTTGGTCCATGGGTATTTTTTAGATACAATGTATCTAATGAGTACAATGTATCTAGTCAAGTGGGTATGGGTCAATACCATGGGTTATGGATATGATCCATGGGTTGTGATTTTACCCATCCTAATAAACTATTACAACAAATGATTTATTACAACAATTTGTATTAAATGGCTATATGTAAATGCTTTACAAAAATAACATGTATCCTTATAATTGTACTTAAGATAACATTATATTTGTTATCAACAAAACACAAAGAGATCGCAAAATATTAATAAACGTTTTACGGTTTATTTGTATTAACAATCTCCCCTTTTGTTGATGACAAAACATAATGTTATGATGAGTAAAACTTAAGAATAGATGTATGTTTTGAAAGCCCTAAGTTTTACTTCTTCTCCCCTTTTGTCGAAACAAAAGTTAACCCATCGAAGAAATAAAATGTGGAAAAATAGTCCACGATCGCTTACTCCCCTCGACGGTAGCTCCCCTAGTTTGGGCGCCAAGTGAGAAAAAAAAAAAATCCTACAAAGAAAAGGTTAGTAGTAACATGCATAAGTAATCTTGTGATTGACGAGAATCAAGATTGGGAGCCAAGGTATGTAAACAAGGCCTTGTAATAAAACAACAAAATGTAGTGGTATTTATGCCACATACAAGCATGTAAAAATAAGAACAAAACTTGTTCTTGAAAATGACTCAAAAGAAAAGTACTAAAAATAGAAAATAGTAATAATGATTCCTTCCATGCTTGCATAAGGTTATGGATGGAGGTTTTGATGAGTAATGGTATTGATGCGATCAAGAATGAGGTTGAGTATGAATCGCATTTCTTCCCTAACTTCTATTGCAATTTCCCTAGTGGATTGGCAATGTTCACAATGTAAGTGATGTGGGTAATGAGTGCGGAAGTTTTCCGGGTTGTTTTGATTTGTGAGTTGCGGAAGATGTGGTGGAAAATAGGAAAATACGGATCAAAGTCCGAATGTTTGGAAGTGGTGGTGGAAAAGAACCTAGATGTTCTTGTAGCTTAATGGGAGCTAAGGGTGGTGATGTTTCAAGGTCATTGAAAATTGTGTTTGGAGAAGTGGGAGGTGTCAAAAGGCTATTTCTTTTTGTTTTGGTTGTTGAGATCTTGTTGGAGTCTTAAGGAGTTCCAAAAGAGTGACTTTAGGTGGTGAGTGATGAAGTTGGTGTACTTGTTGGTGATGAAGGAGGTGCTATAATGGAAGCATCTTGTGGTGAGTTATTTGTTGGTGATGAGCCATTCGATGATGGTTTTGCTAAGCAACAAGGCCGGATGCTAATCCGCATGGATATCCTAGAGTTTGATTGTGGTATTTTGGAAGGTGGGAGTACAAAAGTTTGGATTTCATGAAGAGGATTGTTTGTACTAGGTGATTCATCTAAGTTGTAAGATCTTTTGGATGACATGGTGTTGTTTGTTTGTGAAGATGAGATGAATATGCAAGCATTTTGGGAGTCCTATATATAGAAAAACAATGCATTGTAATGAATGCTTGACCCAAAATGTGGATTAAAATCTAATGATTAGATATGAATTTAAGGCATGTGATCATGAGAACACAAGCATTAAAGAACATACTCCAAAAAAATGAAAAGATATTGGAGTTTTCATCCAAAGTGAGAAAAATAGAAGATAAAACTAGCTTCTGTCTCACGGATCCCACGGATCCTTCCCTTGAGGGATCCGTCCAGCATTAAGGCTGGGATCCGTGGGACTGGTGATTCAGGCAGCACAAAATTTTCCTTTTGGAAACATTTTTGCCTAGTGTGTGCCTATATGCAAACTATTTGGAGTTGCGGTTATCTCGACTCCTAAAAAGAAAAGAAAAATAAACTAGAAGTGAAAAAGCATACTATTATGTGAGATAACCCGAGTGCTCCTAATTCATTGTTGCTTAAATGAACGTACCGAAAACACATATTAGTTATGTGTTCTCTTTAGCATTCAAAAGACATGAGATGCAATGAAACGGGTTTTACTTTGTATTAATAATGAAAAGCGATTTGTCCTAGACGTGAGAAATTGCTTTTGTGAAATTGATACGGAAGAGGTATCATTTTAGAAAACGTTTCAAAAGAGGTTTCTATGTGCGAATAAAAATCGTTTTATCCTTTGAAAAGAAGATGTGTATGTAATTATGTGTTTGCAACTTGTACTTATTTTGAAAGAAAATAAGAAAAACTATGAGTTATAAGTGAAAAACTTATCTTGGGTTTTGAAAATTCCCGTATTGTTTGTGAGTTGTGCGTGAAATAGAGATCCTAGACTCAGAAAGAAGAAGGCTAGTGTTTACATACCTTGTAGAGTTAAAAAATAAATTACGACGTTTGTTCCATGAGACCAAGACCAAGACGAAGTAGGTTGAATTGTTCCGCTTCAACGGTTTGGTGAGGACGTCGGCTATGTTGTCTTCGGACGCTACCTTCTCAATAGAGATGTTCCCTTTGAACATTGTCTCTTAAGAAGTGATGACGAATCTCTATATGCTTTGTGCGAGAATGTAATACGGATTCTTGCTTAAATCGATGGCACCTTTGTTGTCACATAGAATGGCTATGTCACTTAGATGAATGTCGAGTCAACTAACGCTTGTTTCATCCATAGTGCTTGTTGGCATGCTTTGCCACGGAGACGATTCGCTTCGGTTGTTGATATTGCTAATGCCGTTTGTTTCTTTGAAAACCAAGATGTTAAACAACATCCCATAAAAGTACATACCCCACTTGTACTTTTTCGGTCAACATAATCACCTGCATGGTCAGAATCTGCATATACAATTGTTTCTACTCCCGTGCCCTTAGGATACCATAATCCTAATTGTGTTGTACCCTTAATGTATCTAAATATTCTTTTTACGGCTTCTAGGTGTGATGTTTTAGGGTCTTCTTGAAACCTAGCACATAGACAAACACTAAACATGATATCCGGCCTACTAGCCGTGAGGTAGAGAAGACTACCAATCATGCCACGATATTTAGTATTATCAACGGATTCGCCGTCTTCATCTTTTGTGAGTTTGGTGTCGGATGACATTGGTGTCCTAATTGGTTTCGACTCTTCTAGACCGAATTTCTTTAACATCTCTTTTATGTATTTAGATTGATTAAAGAAGATACCATCTTCTACTTGTTTGATTTGTAGACCAAGAAAGAAACTAAGTTCTCCCATCATACTCATCTCGAACTCGTCATGCATGATTTTAGAGAAATCATCACACATGTCTTGACAAGTGGATCCGAATATAATATCATCTACATATATTTGAACTATGATTATATGTGACTCTCTTTTCTTAGTAAAAAGTGTGTTGTCAACTAACCCCATGGTATAGTTGTGTTTGATTAAAAATGACTTGAGTCTATCATACCAAGCTTTTGGAGCTTGTTTAAGACCGTAAAGGGCTTTCTTTAACTTATACACATGTTTAGGTTTTTCAAAATCGATGAAGCCCGGAGGTTGAGCTACATATACTTCTTCATTAATAAAACCATTTAGAAAAGCACTTTTGACATCCATTTGATAAAGCTTTAGATCATTAGCACAAGCATAAGCAAGAAGTATTCTTATAGACTCTAATCTAGCCACGGGGGCATAGGTCTCATCAAAGTCTATTCCTTCTTGTTGGTTATACCCTTGGGCAACGAGTCTAGCCTTGTTTCTAGACACTACTCCGTTTGCATCTAACTTGTTTTTATAAACCCATTTGGTTCCTATTATGGTTTGATTACTAGGTGGAGGGACAAGTGTCCAAACATCATTAGAAACAAATTGATTTAATTCTTCTTGCATAGCCATTACCCAACTTTCATCTTTTATGGCTTCTTGTGTATTCTTAGGTTCTATGGTTGAAACAAAACAAAATAGGCTACTTTGGTTTTGAACTTGAGACCTTAAGGTTCTTTCGCTTAACTTTCCTATGACCTTATCTACGGGTGATCTTTGGACTCTTTAATATTTATGAGTTCATTATTTGAGAGATTCTTCTTCTTCATTTATCTTTTTCTTTATTACAATAGCTTCACTTTCTACAATCTCGTCATCGACAAGAGGTGGAGAGGGTTTGGGTGGACTTTCATCAAATTTTACATTTAATGACTCTTCTACCTTCATTGTTTCTTTATTTAGTATGACGTAAGCTTTGCTATTAGGGGAGTAACCTAGAAAGATACCTTCGGTTGATTTAGGATCAAATTTTGTAAGGTAATCTTTAGTGTTAAGAAGAAAACATTTGCTACCAAAGACTCTAAAGTGATCTAACGAGGCTTTTTGCCTCAAGTAACTTGTATGGAGTTTTACCTAAGATTGGTCTAATTAAGACTCGATTAAGTATGTACGTTGAAGTATCAACGGCATTGCACCAAAACTTTTGAGGTATGGATTGCTCATTTAGCATGGTGCGACTCATTTCTTGTAGGGTTCTATTCTTTCTTTCAACTACCCCATTCGATTGTGGAGTGCGCGGAGCCGAGAAGTTGTGAGTAATACCATTAGCGTCACAAAAGGCTCCAAATTGCACTTCATTATCGAATTCCCTACCATGATCCGTTCTAATAGACACTATAGGACTTCCTAGTTGTCTTTGGATTTTCTTGCTTAATATTTCAAAATAATTAAATGTTTCCATTTTGTTCTTTAAGAATTTTGTCCATGTGTACCTAGAGTAATCATCCACTATGACCAAAGTGTAGTAGTTGCCTCCATAACTTTGGATAGCGGATGGACCAAATAAATCCATGTGTAGTAATTCTAGACACTTAGTTGTAGACACCATGTTTTTAGCTTTGTGACTAGAATGAACTTGTTTTCCTACATTACAAGCATCACAAAAGTGATGTTCATATTTTAACTTAGGTAGATCTCTTACTAGATCTTTGGATGATAGCGATTGAAGAAGTCGCATATTGGCATGACCCAATCTTCGATGCCATAAGGTCGAAGTATCATCCATAGAGGTAAGACAAAGTTTGTCTTTAGGTTCATTACCGATTTTAATGACATAGACTCCATGTTTCCTAATTCCTCTTCCTATGGTTATGCCATTTTTTAATATCTTACTACCGGTTTTGGTAAAAAGTACATTGCACTTTTTATCACATATTTGTCCTATACTTAAGAGGTTAAAGTTTAGGTTTTCTACGTGACACACATCGTTAATGGTTAGAGATTTGTTAGAAATCGTACCTTTACCGATGATTTTACTTTTGCTATTTCCAAACACCACATTTCCTCCATTGAAGGATTCATATGTGGAGAATAGATCTTTATTGCCGGTCATGTGCCTCGTGCACCCGCTATCCTTGACCCATTCATCCGGATCTAGGTCGACCTTTAAGCACACCTAAGAAAACAATTAACTCAAAAGTTTGGTCCCCATTTGTTCATGGGTCCATTAGTGTTAAACATTCCATTCATGTTAGACATGTATGGATAAGGTGAATATGCATTCCATGGTGCAAAGTTTTGAAAAGGAAAACCATTTTGCATATTTGGGTTCCATCCCATTTGATGGTTACTTCTCGGGTAAACATTATTAGGTCTCCTAGATGGATTAGGTTTTGAAAAAGATGGAGCTTTGTTTCTTGCAAAAATAGGATTATATTTTGGAGGTGGTTGTCTAGTGGTAAAATGAGTTGGTTTCTTCTTATTAACGATAACAAAATCAGTTCGAGATGAAGAAGCTATGTTATTACCACTGTTTGCTACAGCAGACCCACGGATCCCTGGCTGTACACTAGCCGGTTCCCTTTTTATGGGATCCGTGGGATCCGCCACAACAGTGGCTTGTTTTTCTAGTGCCTTAACAAATTGTGTTTCTTTGTTTTCACTAGTTGATGGATCAAGTTGTTGAATACCTAAACCTTTTTGGTTGTTTCCGGTTTTAACACTATCTAATATCATATCTAAAGTATTCGTACTCATTCTAGCAATTTTAGAATCTAGTTGATCAACTAGTGTTTGAAGTTGAACGCAAAGTTCACATTCACCACTTGCTATTTTACCCTTTTCTAGACGTTTCAATTTTGCTTTTAATTCTATGACTTCTTTATCTAAACGTTGGTTTTGATCTTTTAAAAGCTTGTTTTTGTTAATTAGTTTTAAGCTAATATTGCAAAGTTTGTCATATTCATTATGCAATGAGTCATCATCTAGTGATGAGCTACTATAGTATTCGTGACATACCTCGTCATTTGCCATGAGACAAATTTCTTCGTCCTCCTCGTCGCTCATTCCCCACGTGCCGCTCACGAATGCCTTTTGATCATCCCGTTTGGGACACTTACTAATAAAGTGGTTTGGGTCCCCACATTTAAAGCAAGCACGATCATCCCTTGGCTTCTCGTCCTCTTTGCTTTTCCGGAATCCTTTCTTGTCGTCATACGGTTGTTTGACGTATCTTCCTTCCTTCTAAAGAACTTTTAAAGTCCCTTACCGCCATAGCATACTCCTCGTCGTCACTATCCGAAGAGGAGTTCTCTTCATCGCTTGAGGCCTTTTTGGCTTTAAGGGCAAGAGATTTGTGTTTCTCTTTCACCTTTGAGGCTTCGGAATCTTTAGCAAGGACAAGCTCATAGACTTTTAAGTTGCCTATGAGTTCATCAAGGGTGAGGATTGTCAAATCTTTTGACTCTTCGATCGCCGTCACCTTGGATCTCCACTTGGATGGAAGTGCCCTTAGATATCTCCTAACATGGTTACGGCTAGAAAAAGATTCATCAAGTGCTTGTAAAGATGTAATAATAGTATTAAAATTAGCAAATGAATGATCTATAGTTTCCTCATCCGATATTGAAAATTGTTCATATTGTTGAACAAATAAATCAATTTTATTATTTTTAACTTGTTGATTACCTTGATGAGTTACAACTAAAGAATTCCAAATTTCTTTAGAGGTTTTAAGCATAGAAATTCTTTCAATTCCTTTTGGGTAAAGCATTATACAAAACCATTTTAGCTTCACTATTTTTAGAAAGCTTTTTCTTCATTTCATCGTTTAGTTTATCATGAGGTATGTTAACTAAATTTCCTTTATCATCTTTTGAGGTAGCCTCAAAATCGCCTTCAACAATAATGTACCAAAGATCAATATCTTTAGACTTCACATACGCTTCGAATCTATTTTTCCAATATATAAAACCATTAGTTTCAAGTAGTGGTGGTCGTTGCATAGATTGCCCTTCCTTGTAATTTTCAGAACCCATAGTGATCGAAAAGTTTTTAAAATACGGTTTACTTTAAAACTTTTATAAACTTAGCTCTTGATGCCAATTGTGGAAAACTAGAAGGGGGTTGAATAGTTTTGCCGATTTTAAGTTAGTTTCAAAACTTTAGATTCGATATTATGTGAAATCGTATGGATGTAGAGAAAGTATAGATCTAATGATAAAGCAAGTAAATAAAGTAAAGCAAGGGATAGAAATGACACAACCGATTTATAGTGGTTCGCTACAAGGACACCTTCCTTGCCCTACTCCACTCCCCGAGTCACCTACTCGAGAGTTCAAGCACTATGTCAACAAACTCCTTCAACTTGGCGGAGAAGCCTTCACAACGTTGCTTACACCTTTTCTAGTACAAAGCTAAATACCGAGTCCGTAACACGGTGGACCAAACCAACACGACTATTACATAACAAATATGTGAAATATCAAATACAAGATCTTTGCTACATAAATCTTGTGGAGGAACAAATCAATCAAGGACCCCTTGCTTGGATGACTTGTAGAATGCTCGTGATCTCGCCTTAGAGAAGGACCTATATGAGAATCACTAAAGAAAGAAAGAAGAACAACTCTCTAGATCAAGTGATCTTTTGTTAGAAGAGAATGAGAGTATATGAGAGAATTAGTAAGAAGAGGGGTGAGTTAGAATGAAGAAATGGCTCTCTATTTATAGGCAAAACTTGCCACTGTTCCCCGGATCCCACGGATCCCTCCCACAAGGGATCCGTCTAGTGTAATCCTAGGGATCCGTGGGACGCTCCTCTTTGCCCATGGGTTTTTGGTTGCCCATGGGTTTTTGGTTATGGGTCATGGGTCATGGGTTATGGGTTGGTCCATGGGTATTCTTTTAGATACAATGTATCTAATGAGTACAATGTATCTAGTCAAGTGGGTATGGGTCAATACCATGGGTTATGGATATGATCCATGGGTTGTGATTTTTACCCATCCTAATAAACTATTACAACAAATGATTTATTACAACAATTTGTATTAAATGGCTATATGTAAATGCTTTACAAAAATAACATGTATCCTTATAATTGTACTTAAGATAACATTATATTTGTTATCAACAAAACACAAAGAGATCGCAAAATATTAATAAACGTTTTACGGTTTATTTGTATTAACAATTAGGGATTTGAGGTTTTACCACTCAAACCAATTGAATCATAAACCCTTTTCGATTTTTGATTTTCTAAACTTCCTAGCTTGAAGATTGTAGTTTTGGTGTTCTTCCTAGCTTAACGAAACACAAAACTGTTGCTAGAACTTTTGGTTAAAAAGTGATACTAAATTAGAGTTTTTCTATAAACCCTAATATGAGTTGTTGGAAGGAATTCCATTATGTCTTGATTTAAGTCCTGAATTTGTTAAAATCTTATGAAGCATTTTATTAACAAATCTTGAGATGGGAACTTAAAATGTATTTTGTGGTTCTCCATAAAGAATAATTTATTGTTGCTTAAATACTTAGTATTTAGAGTATTGTCTCTACTTACAAAAGTAAGTGGGAGTGTATACATATCTCAAAGTTTTTTGAGAACAAAATACTTAACCTTCTAAAATTCACTTATTAATGTCATACTAAGGTTAAACATGAAAATGTCGACCGAAGTATAGTGATTACTCTCATTCATAAATCCGAAAGGATGCCTCATCACTTGAGTGATATTTTATATTAATGCTAAGGGATACAAGTTAGAAGATTATGTTAAATCAGCTAACTACTAAAATACATTATCACATCTTGAATCTGATAAATGTTTTAGAACTATGAATGACAAGATGCAGTCCTTAAAAGGAAAATCGAGTTTTGAGCTTGATTGTTATTTCCCCTAACAGTTAACCTATGAGGTTGGAATGAGTTTCTTTTGAAGAATGACTCACAAGGACAAAATTGTATACATATTAATGTTTGACATTTAATAAGAAGTTTTTAATCATACTTAAGCAATTGACCGTGATTAAATTTTCTTATATAATACATGCATTAATTATATGTTGAAGATATCATTGTGTTTTTCAAGGAGCATTCTAATTAAGCTAGATATTAATCCTTAAGATTGGAATGAAACTTCACTTGGAATTTAGGGAATAAAACAAACAACCTTGGAATAAATGTTTATCTGGAATAAACAAATGCAGAAACTCAAGTCTAACACAAATGCAATATATCATTCAAGCAAGTCTTAAAGGGTATATTTTCACTTGGAATAATTTATAACATGGATGAAAACCTTATGTTGTTTTAACTAAGGATTTATCATGTATATATTTTATTGTGTATAAGATTAGTTGTTGCTTTTGTACAAGAACAAAATGAGCTGACAACAACAATATCTAATTGAGAATGTTTAGATTATTGTTTTTATAAATGTTTACGAATTATAAAGCATAGTGTTGTATAAGTACAATGATGCTAGAGGATTATTAATACTAGTTGTCTTAGGATTTTATCTTTTATGGTAAGTCTGCTAACTAGTTATGCTCAACATAGAGCATTGTTGCATTACACATTAATGAATAAGAATACTTTACACTTTTAGAAACTGTAAAGATGATTGTCAGTATGTCGTTGACTTCTAATACCTCATGCAAGGTAGGGCGACATCTCCATACTATAAATCTTGCAATAGTGTGAGCATATGAGATAAGACACTCATCTTATATTTCAAATCACTCACTATATGTGAAATTTGAAACAAGTATTCGGAAAATTTACTCATATGACTATTTAGTTTTTCTTTTAAAGAAAGGTTGAGAATGTTGGAAACATTAGGGTTCAACTTACTAAATAAATTTCATGCATATATGTTTTAGTATTTGGATAATTGGGATTTAAAGATAATTTTTACTTTATGATGAATAAAGATACTTGGTATTTGTTATTCATTCATATAATAATTGTTACCCTATATTTGCATGTTTAATCCTTGAATGTTTTTATTATTATTCTAAATATGTCCATTGTCGGTTAACAATATGGGAATATTGTTATGTAAGGCAAATGTGAGTGTTGGTTATAATTCTAACGAGAATTTGGATTGTTCCCGCCAAACTCATATGTATTCACTAGAGATGCATATTGGATTCCCCAACTTTCAAACATTTACTTTTGGATCCTTGTCATAAGTAAAATATTGAAAATGGTTTGTTATCTTCGTCCTTAGACTTGAGATGCAAGTAAGTTCTGTTATGTGTGGATATCATTTTTTGTAAGTATACGCAAAACACTATCTGAACAAGGTAGTTATAAAGGCTATATTTCGGAGTGATGTGAAGCATCATCCACAACACTTGTAGTTAATAAAGGATTTGTTACTCCACTTGATATGTGCAGAAAGATACCATGGCGCCTCTCCAATTTTAATTAGATAACTGTCTGGCCAGACCCAAAGGGTAATGCAAGATGATTCTTGATTACATTTGGTATAGCTGAATTAAAATCTATAACGAGATTCTAAATGGTTAAACTATATGGAATGATTTGAGATCCATAATCCATGGTTTAACGGTATCTATAACAAAGGATGATTAAAGCAAGACATTGAATGACCATGCTATCGAGAAACTTTTACGAAACTATTCTCTCAGACACTTTTAGTTAAAAAGCGAGTGAGAGCGTTTGCTAGGCGTTTCCGTCGTTAGTTTTGTGTGCCATTCGACACACCAACTCCCAAGTGGGAGCTGTTGGTTTGTGGGAGTTATAAACACGACAAAACGACTGAGAGTGTATGAGCCGATGGGGGCACACACGATAAACACGAGTTACGTGACGAACGTATTTGATACTTGAATAATACACCCGATATGTATGCATGAATTGACCCGATCTATTACACGACCCATGGGCTTGTTTAAGTTCTAAAGTGGGTCGGTTTGAGAGTGCCTTGGGCCTTGTGTTTCTCCAAATGATCGGGCATGTAGGGTGCTTGGGTTTCTTGCTTGTCGAGCAAGAATTGAGCCCATGCAAGGGTTTGTCAAGACCCTATTTAATCAAACTCACCCTACATTAAACTGCATGCATGATTATCTAATCTCTAAACCTAAATTCGATCAACCTCAGTCCATGTATAACCTGATTGGGATTCATCCTAGAATCCGATTAGGATTTATGAATTGATTTCTTAATATTCTAAACTTGCATCTAATTTAGGTCCAAGTGTATTAGATTTTATTAATGTTTCCTAACTGAGTTACTAGTCGAACTTTAGCAGTAAAGAAATGGGAGTTTACTATCTGATGTTTATTGGACAACAAAGTAGAAAGATATCGGATAGATCTATCCGATATCGGGTGACATTGAAACTTCTCGGACAGAAGTTTTATCTCGGGCAGAAAAGAAGAAATTGGTTCTTAGGTTTTTCTAGTTCGTGTGATATTCAAGTGGGTCACTTGTTGATTGGTTTTAATACGTTCTCGACTAGCCATTAATCGAATGTATACGTTATCGGGTTTGTGTGTGATACTCATAGAGGTATCTATTTTAGATGCTTAGTTTCTTATTGGTTTTATTGTCCGTTACACTTGCGTTCAAATAGCCACGAAAGGTTATGTTTTCTTTTATCCCTTTTATTAATTAATTGTTTATTAATTACGTGTTTAACCTAATTGCGATTACTAGATCTTTATCCGCTGCGTACTTGTAGAGGTTAATGATTAATTTAGTTCTAAAATCTCAACAGTATAAACACATCCCATACCAAAGGTGTTATTTGATTATTAAGTTTTACTAGTTATAATCTTTGTCTTGACGCATGAGGTTTTAAAAAAAAAAAAAAAAAAAAAAAATTGTATCAATGCTAAATATTATATCTTTAAAGGTAATTATATATAATTATATACTTATACACGAGTTTTTCATTATTCATTATATCCATTAGAATTTTGTATAATCAAACTTTGTAAAAAAAAATTTGTTAGATAACTCAAGATTCAACTATATTTAGCTGATATAGATGTTGATGTTCTTATTTAAATTTCACTATTGATATTATGATGTACACAAGATGCGAGTTTAGTTGCACATAATAAACGTTGATGAAGTTAAAATATACTCCTTAAAGTTTTTTAAAAATGTTTTTCTACATATCCTTAAATAAATAAATAAAAGTTACATGAGTAGAATTGTTATAAGACAATCATCCTTTTTTTTTTTTTTTTTTTTTTTTCATATTACGATTCTGTGACTTACTGATTTGATAATTATATTCTCGTTTTCAATAATTTAGCAGTATTTAATATTCAAATTGCCATCCACATTTCATTCATACTTTTAATATGAAATAAATGAGTCTCAAGAAACATATATAGTAAAAAAATGACATTTATAATCTTATGTATATTTATATGTTGGAGTTTTAAAACAACATATATATTGTATTTTAAGTTATAAAGTATATGTGTATAAAATATATGAAGTATTTGTTTAATTTCCAAAGTTATTAAAAAATATGGAAACTTATAATATTACACTTAACTCTATACAATTTTTAAAAATTGAACCACTAAAGTTTTATTAATTACCCCCTCATTTTTAAAGTTTTTGTTTTCACAAATTTGACACCTTTATTTTTATGTGTTTTTCTTCTCAACCAAATTTCTACACCAAATAAACTAAAGGTTGATCAAAATCAATTTAATTTTGACTTTTATTAACCAATCACGTCGCTCGATTTCGCATTACGTGCAAGAAAATCAACTTCTCCCATTGGCCTAATTTTTTTTCAATGGAAGGGTTTGCCAAAAACACCGCGAAATGATGTAATTCTTTTATTATATAAATTATATAAAGACTAGAGTATGATATCGACTCCTATAACATTTTTGTCTTCGAAATTGCAATAATTGGTATTGAATTTCTTCTTTCGTTTTCAAGACGTAACAATTAAAACACCCTTATATTATATTTATATCCACAAAGGCACCTTTCAATAGTGTTATATTTCACATCAATTTTATTTCTTTCTAAAATTCGAATCTTGGACGATATTTGGTTTTTGTAGTTCAGCTTGTGCTAAATCTGTAGAGTTTTTTGTACTCAAAACTTAATATGATAGCTACATTTTTATTTATTTATTTTTATTTTTTCTCTATTTATTTTTTCCAACAACGGATAATTTTTGTTAGTTTTGTTCAAGCAAAACTCGATGATAATGAAGCTATTAGTGTGGTTTGCCATAGTAAAATGAAAGTAATATTTCTATGGATAGAGACGTAAATTTCAAACCAAAACTAAACCGTGCCAACAGTGACGAAGTCAGGAATTTAGTTGCTGGTGGGCCAAATAACAAATTAGCATCCATAAAATAATATCGCTAAAGAATAGTTTTATTAAGTTGTATTTAGTTAATTGGATATCGTTAAGAAAAAAATAAGGGTTTTGCTAGTAGCTCTAGAGCTATGTTCAAAAGTTTAAAAAAATGCAAAAGTAGTTGTACAATAGAGCAAAGGGTACTGTAACGCAAGATCTTCGCCATTCTCATGTGGTAGCTCCAGTGGCGCCGCCATCGGTCCGCCACCACACCACGACCCGCTTTCACCATTTGCCAAGCCAGTCTGCTGGCGAGGCGTTAAAACACAAAAGTGTTTGATTTTTCGACCGTTGGGACCAAACGGCTAGTACTTTTTTTTTTTTTTTAAATATACATTACAAAAAACACACAAAAGCCTATTTTCTTTTTACCACAACACAAATTCTTAAAAACAAAAACATGAATTCCGACGAAGAATATTTTTGTGCTTTATTTAATTTTCGTAATTTGTTTCTTTGTCGTATTGTAATTTGTAATTTTAATTTATGAATGAAAATGTTGTTTGTTTATTTGAGAAGAAAAAAAAAAAAAAAAAGCACAACGGCTTGGAAATGGCTAAGTTATGAGGGAGGGGTGTTTTTGTGTGTGAATGTGAAAAGCGAAAAGCTAACGTGGCGCTGAGGTGACACAACGGCATGCCATGGTACCCTTTGCTCATAGGTCGGTGGAGTATTTATGTGCAATGGGTGAGTGGTTTATCATTTAATTATAAACATTTAGAGCATGTTTTATAGGTAGCCTAGCATTTTTCAAAAAATATACCAGCCAAAGTATTTGAAGAAAATCATGAACAAACTGCATAATATATACAACATGTTTTTAAGGTTAAATCAGAATAAACTACAAATTTAATTGGTGAACATTACAAAATACAGTATTTTAAGTATAAATCTATAAAGCAAAAGTAAATGGAAGGTAACTTAACTGATGTAGTTGAAAATGCTATAGAATGCATGGAATATAAAACGTTAGAGGGTGGGCCAAATAATTTTGAAGAACCAATATAATATAAAATCTAAGAATTACATAAGCTTTTGTTCAAAAGTTTAGGTTGGCCATGGCATACCCAACTCATCAAGTAGCTCCGTCAATGATGCTAATTAACCTTTTATCTGAGCGCTGTAAAAAAAAGAAGGAAAAATATGTGTTTTGATTATTAATTAAACTACCGATCGAATACTTTTATTCTTATATTATTTTTGTTGTTTGAAACCAACAACAGGCAAGCTAGGACAGATTACAGATCACAAAAATTCGAATAATGTGTCGACTATATGATGAAGAACCCTAACCGTGATGAAACAATAACTCACACAAGTAGGAATGCAAGTCAAGTAATACTCCACAAGGAAACTAACTTTATCCTAATAGCTAAACTATAATCTGCAGTGTCTCATTACTTCCGACTAAAACACATGCAAATTAATCCCATGCAAACTAAACACATGCAAACTGAGTATAATCACTAGAGCCGTTGCACGGATTTCAGTGGCCCTGTGCTATTATCACAAAGAGGTCCTTGAAAAACATACACAAAATGCACATGTATCAATATTGCGTGAACTAATTAAAATCACATCTCGCTAAGTGGGTGGCGGGATAAAGTAAATAGGTGGAGGGAATTTCAGCTTTTGGTGAAAATTTTTCGTTATTAAGTTTCCCCTCTCTTTCTCTCTTTCTTTTTCTATCCGCTTAAATTTGGAAGATGAATTATATATTGTTAGAAAGCATTAGAAGATCCCATCGTTGTAACTCATTGTCCTTTTCCGGAATCACTAATCTTCAAATGCCCAATTGTGATCTAAAATTTTAGGACCCTATATATCTATATAGCAGTTTTCCTTTAATAAAATGCTTCTATGTCTTTCTCCGCTTGAAGTTGTAAGGCTAATTTTATATTTCTAGAAAGCATAAGAAAATCCCGTCGTTGCAACTGGTTCTCATTTTTCTGTAAGTTCTTGGCAGAAAATGCAGAGTGCTCAAACTGTAAGTTCTTGGCAGAAAATATAAAGATACTTGCTGCTAAGATAAAGGTACTTGAGGCAACACTATAAATGGAAACGCATCCCGAGAACCACACACTTGAGTCTACTCCAATACTTCATGAGCTTCGTAATGACATGGAAAAACTTGGTGTGGGGTAGTTTTAATGCTTAAACGTATATCGATTAGGAATGTAATTCGTACGTTTTAGTTATTTGTTCCTGAAAAACACCCTTAGATCTAGTTAACATTCAAAAAGTCAGATGCAATTTGTATGTTTTAGCTCCTTGGTGTAGTTTAACAACGTTCGATTTTGACCACTTTCAAGTTAATTTGATCTTTGCTAATTTCATTAAATATTTTACCCTTTAAATTATTTCGTATTTAAATATTTCTTTTAATAAAACAAATTAGTTAAACATAAAAAATTGAGCTTTTAAAATACTTCGCGATCAAATTTGTGGTTGCCAACTAATTAAGCCTTTAAAACATTTTGTATTAATCTTTTTTAAACATTTTCAATCGAACAAATGTAAAGGCTTAAATATTTAGCTACCACATATATGGCCGCGATTTTATTTTTACATAAAATTTTTTTTTATCTATACTTTTTTTTAGGGTGAAAGTTTAAAGATCTGTAACGCATTCTTTTCGTAATTACACATCTACTAATATATTTTGTTAAATTCAAAATTAACATACTTTCAAATTTCACTCGATCTAGCTAATTTTTTTTTTTTTTTTTTAATATTTTTATGTTTTTTTATAAAAGTTTACGTTTTTTTATAAAAATTTTAAAGTTTTTTTTTTTTTTTTTTTTTTTTTTTTTTTTTTTTAACGGTCGTTATCATCTAGTTAACGGTCGTTAGTCCTAGAGGACTAATCAGCAAATTTTTCGCCAGGTGACACAGTAACCTACTACCAACAAGGTCATATTAGCTAGATCGAGTGAAATTTGAAAGTATGTTAGCTAGCTTTGACCTTTCACAAAATATATTAGCTAGATGTGTAATTCTGAAAAAGTACGTTGCGTACCTTTAGCTTTCACCATTTTTTTTAATAATGGAAAGTTTTTAATAGAAAATTAAAAGATTTTTAATAATATTTTAAAGTAGCGACCACAACTATAGTCGTGAAGTATTTTACACATTTGAACTACTTTTATCTGAACTTTTCTTTGATTAATTTTAACAAATGAAAGTGAAAAAAATGCAGCGACCACATTTGTGGTCACGAAGTATGTGGAGTCAAGGATATGTAGTTTGACGAAATATTGCGTTGAAAATGTGGGCCCCGTGCATTAGTTAGCGACCACATAAGTGGTCACCAAAATTTCCGATCGCAGAAAGCTGGAATTGTAGTAGTGTAATAGAAGTGCATGAAATTTTGTGTCTCTCGTCAAGCGGTGACTATATGCAATGACACCGTTTATACTCCCTTAAAGACGGCCTGATAATCACACAAAGAACCACTAATTAATTAGTTAACTATAATTATACCAACAATTTTTTCTACACTATTGTGTTTCTATCTTATTTATGTTAGATGTTTCAATTATTTCCTGTCACCAATCAAAGAAGTACTCAATTATATGAGTGACTTTTACTCATCTAATTGTTAGTGAGCTCAATTGAAATTTTGGCTTTGATTAGTTGATCCAACAAAAAATTAGCTAATGAAACACGTGTTTGACGAGAATTTTTTAAAAAATTTAAGTTTCTCTCAGATCATCTAACTATAAGTTAATTTGATAATCTTTTGCCAATTAGGTTTACAAATTACAATAGAACATTGACTGGACTTATATGTTAGGCTTGCTAAGATAATAACTATATCGATCTTAAGAAGCGGTATTTAGGGTTATGGTTGGCAAACGTGAATGTAATGATGTGGATGGTTCCCCTTTTTGACCCCGATCTAACAATATTAGTGGATCTCGAAAGGAAGTCGTTAAAAAGTTATGTGTTCTAATGACAAATGTTGACCCCGATTTAACAATATAGTTGAAGGACATATTTATGGTTAATCGAGTTATTGAGTATGCAAACTTAATCAAGCATCAATAAAAGACAATTTCAGAATTAACATATAATTTTGGAAAAACACAGCTTTTGTTGCCAATTGATCTTTAAATATAACCTTAATAATTGTTAATTGATTTGAAAACAAGAGAAATGATATAGTACACAAATTTTACAAAAAAATTCTCACACACACATTTGTCAAATGCGGTGCATCAATCAAGTTGTGTTATATTTTCAGTTTCTTACTTTTCACTCTTCATATTTAAATGGCACGTGTATGTTTAAGAATTCTATTGTAAAAGTTAAGTGAGCTTAGCATTTCTCTTGAAATATAACCCAATATTAACTAAAAACACATCGTTTGTGGGTCAAATGACATAGTTTCTTTTATCCAACATACTACAAAGTCATTCTACCTATTGGACACACAATCAACACAGTTGCATTGTCTACTCATTATCAGCATCACAAGAAGTGTCTACATAGTTGTGAAGCCATGTAATTAACTGTTTGTACATAGTTTAGTAGCTTATGTATAGAGTTTTCTCTTAGTTTTAGCTTGGTCAACGCGGGTCAAACAACAAAGTTTGTTTAACTGCTTTTCCCATTATTTCTTATTTCCTTGTAAAGCTGTATAAATAGGATCTCATGTGTAATGAATCGATTTCATTGAGTTGAAATAAAATCTTTCCTTCACTTTTCAATATGGTATCAGAGAATGATCCAGCTCTACCATCACCACCACAATTCTATTATCAATAACTAACTCAGTCACAACAAACCACCATTCACCACCCTAACAAAAAATCATAACAAACTTCCACCACCATAACAAACCACCATTACTTACCAAAATCAATCAAATCAAACAATTTTCTGATCACTCTGTCATCACAAATTCATCTATCATAACATATCATCATAAAATATCATCAAACCACATCAATTTCAATCAAAACACCATTCAACATCATTCAAAATGGCTTCAAACTCATCTAACTCAAACAACAATACAACTTCCACAACAAACACACACAGTCTTTGATGAAATGATCCAAATTCACCCAATCACCCACTGTTCCTACACCAGAATGATCATCCCGGATTGATTCTCATCTCAAAGAAGTTAACAGGTTCATACAACTATGGCCAATGGAAAAGATATATGATGATTGCACTGAATGCAAAGAACAAACTAAAGATTGTCATTGGTGAATATGGTGAACCAAACACAGACTCAAGATTGAGGGCATTATGGGAAAGAACAAATGATATGGTCATTTCTTGGATCTTGAACACCATTGTTGAACAGATAAGTAATTCTTTGAACTTTGTGAATACTACTGCTGGTTTATGGAGTGAATTTCAAGAGTGTAACACCCCCAATTTCGTGATACGCAGCGGAATTCAAATTGGGTGTTACTCGACGGCACAACAGTCATATTAATAGAAAACGATCTCTAAAGAAGTCGTTTAAAAAGGATTTATCATTCAAATTATTCAAATATACCAGAGTTTACAAAATAGGTCCTAGTTGGTTCCATTGTTTACAAAATACATCAATATAAAGTCTTTGATGTTTTATGAATGATAAAATAATTATAGCCTTCTTCATTTAGTCCTTGCCCTTTCGTGCCAGCTTCCGACATCATGGACCTGAAATACATGCATAAAACTGTCAACACAAAGGTTGAGTGAAATTCATAGAGTTTGTTTGATGTTTGAACACATTATGTTGGTAGTGTTAGTTAATTAGACTCACACCAATGGTTTGAAAACAAAACAGTTATTATTGCTTGGTACGGCTACCTCAAGTATATGATACTTGAGCCCACTTTTGTTTGATACGGCTGCCTCAAGTATGTGATACTTGAACCCGCTTTTGTTTTTCACTAAGCTCATGCAACTAAGGCGTTAACGTGTTCCAAAATTAATTGGTGAAATTGTTGGTACCAGCCCTAATAGGTAAAATTGCCGTTTTTACCTAATGTTACTCAAATATAGTGCGTTTGTTTGCCTTTAACGAGGCCAACACAAACAGGATTTGTCAATCCCAATAGATCTATTCACAATATTCGTGCTCACTCTCTCTAGTGATGAATGGTTTATGATTTAGGGACTTATGTTTGGCAATGATGGTTACTTAGTGAAAATAAGACAATCAGATAAGCATATAGTTTGAAAGCAATGTGTTCAGTTTAAAATAAAGCATGTATCTCCCCCAAGGGTTTGTAAAATAATTGAATGATAGAAAATAGGGCTATGAACTCACCGAGAGTTAATGATGTTAAGTGCTTTAACGGATGTGATGGATAAATCGGGAAACTTCTACGTGCAACCTAAAAATGGAATGTTGCGACTTAGGTTTGGAATAATGTCTAGGAAAAACATAGACCATCCTATATATGTCTCTATGTTGATCATGATGTAGTCATTTATAGTTCGATGTTTATAATAACAGTTTAATATGTGAAAACGTATGTAGTTTATAGATATCGTACTACCGTTCGGGCCATCATAATTCAGAGGTCATGTAGTAAACGTTCGAGGAGCTAGGACACTTTAAATCATAAATCCAGCAACTCGTCGATACGTTTTACCCAAATGAAACCCCTCACATGAAGCTCCCTAGTATTGTAGCACTTAGTAGATAAAATATATGTTTTGAGTGAAGATTATTATATTATAAAGTTTTATTATGTTTTTAGCAAATATCTAGTTTTTACAAGTTCTCATAGTTTGCTAGTGATTACAACTTATTAATATGCTCAAGAATGAAGTTTTAGTAAAAATTCAATATGTAACTAGTTATGAAAATGACATTATTTTTAACTTGTGAAAATCCAATTTTTGCCGATAAAAACTGTTTTACAAATATTAGGAAGTAAATGATATCATTTGGTCTTTTTAGGCTGAGTTCCAACGCGGTAGCCGTAAAACATCGTTCCGGACAACTTTCGTGTTTTAACTTTTTGATGATTCGGACCTAAAGTACCACTTATTTTTAGACAAATTCAGCAGTAAGCAATTTGGTGTTTCTAAGTTTTTGCTAACTTCTTTTTACTATAACTTTTGACTCGTTTGTCCGTTTTGGGTGATTCAAGTTGCTATGTTTACCTTTTTATTTTGTATACAGTAATATGTAAGTTACCAAGTCCGTATATAGTTGTTTTAAATGGCTTCAAATAGGTAGAATATGACTAGTTTACTAGTTTGTTACTTTTATGACAATATGTGAATTAAAACATATGTTTGAGTATATGTACATCATGAATCAACATAGTAACCGTATATATAGCATGTATTTGACAAGATTAGTAATAATAAACATGAGACAATGGAGTGATGGTGATGATTAGTTGCTTATAACTTTTGGCTTTCTAAAGAAAGGAGTAACTTAGTAAGGATTAGGACTTTGATTGAACACTTAGGACCTTGGATTGAGCAAGCTTTCCACACCTTGGCACCCTTGTAATCTTGAAGGAGTGGTGATGAATTTCTAAGTGACTTGAGTGGATCTAAACTCAAGAAAATAGCTTAGACTTGCTAGGGATTTGATGGAGTAACTTGTTACTTGAAACTTCTTTGCAACAACTTGGAATAATCAACAATGGAAGGTGTGTTTGTGTTGTGTGATGAACGACCAAAAAGGGAGGGGAGGGGTTTATATATGGTCTTGAGGAGGTTAGGAAGGTGTTAGGAAGGTGTAAATGAGGAGGTTACTTTGCATGACTAGTCAAAGCTTCCTTAGGAAGGTTTAACACATGTAAACATCTAAATTCCTAAGTCATGAGATCAAGACACAAGCCATGGTGACTCCCCCCATATGGGCTTTCACAATAAGAGGATAAGATGACTAAGTTAGTTTTGGTATTATCCTGTTTACGAAGTGAGTTTTGGTTCCGTTAATCACTAAATGTAAGCCGTTAAGTCACGAAACGTAAAACCGGGTATTATAAAAATATGAAACTTGTAGGAATGATGAAACTCATCATTATACTCCATAATAAAATATAAAATGAGTGGTAAGTTCCATCAGGTTTCTTAAACGTTGTTTAAAGCTGAAAACGCGGGTCAAAAACCCGTAATTCGCGTAAAACGCAGAGCTGGAAAACGTAAAATTCCAAAACATGTGGAATTGTCATAAAATGGTAGAACTACATATTTTAATGTTTATAGTGTTTTATGGAAATAACGGGATGCCCGAATGACGTTTAAACCCTAAAGTAGTTCTCAAACACGGTTTTGTGAAATTGGTCTGAATGGATTCAACGTACGTCGTCAGGACGACTTGTCAAGTATCAACTTTCTTGTCATGATGGTAAAATAAAAATAAAAATTTTTACGGGATGAATAGTAAAAGTCAAATTGTCAAAAGTCAAAGTCAAAGGTCAACTTTAAAAAGTCAAAGGGTAAAATAGTCATTTTACCTTATGAAAACTTACGGGTTGTACAGTCTCTACCCCTTAAGGGAATTCCGTCCCGGAATTCAGTGTGTGTTATCCGATGTTGAAGTGTTCTAGGAAAATGTGGGTGTATGCGCCTAATTTTAATCTTTGTGTTCTCAAGTTTCTGGTCATAGAATGTGTTATGTACCATTCTAAGTTTTTGGTGGTGGCTTAAGTTGATAATCTAAAGGGTTTTGTTAAAATCTTACAGAGTCCAATATACCTCAAGTTTGGCTTCTCCCGATTCTCAAAACGAATCATATCTTATTGTATTGAGGCTTTCAACAAAACCTTAATTTCTAACCTGGAGTTTTTGTTAAATTTTAACGCCTTATATCTATGTAATTTTCATTTCTGGCGATAGTGTGCGGCATGCAGCCTAATTTGTGTTTGTATGGTTTCCTTAGTTGTTTCGTGTGTGATCTCTAAACACCTTAGTTCAGCAAATGGTTGACTGACACTTTCGTCTATATAGTGCCTTAAATGGAATAGTTTTGCTGTTGTTAGGGTAACTGTCGTTTAATCAAAGGTGTAATATATTGTTGATGTAAAATAGTTTATATTGATGTGATAATTGTCGTTGTAGGAAATTCTTGATAGTGGCAAGTGGTTATCCAAACCATTTCCAAAATCGATCATGTATCAGGTAGTTTCGGGATGAAGGCTATATCGTATAGTGTTTATGTCTACTAGTGTTTGAAAGAAACGTGATACTGTGAAGTTTTACATACTGACTTACAATGGGGTTTAGATAATGATGTGATATGTTGATGATTCGAAGAGTGTAGTGTATGTTTATCATTATTCTTAGGTAGAGATGTCAAGTTTGCTATAAAATCATAAGTGGATTGTAAAGGATTATGGCGGAATGATAGCCTTGAAACCTAATCAGGCTAGTACTTCTAAGAAATGATAAGAAGATTTGATGACTATCCCAAGATAGTAGTTAGGATTATCTCATAAGTGAAAACTTTCAAGATTGAAATTAGGTAGTATAAATAAGTGTTAAGATCTCGCTGAGTGGTAAGACACTATCATGTCTCTAGATCTTTTTAATGAATTCTAGTGGTTTATCAAGTTTAAGTAGGAAATTAACTTGAATATAACCCTTGTATAGCTATTCTCAGTGTTTGAAAAATTTAAGTCGAACATAGTTAGTCAGACTATGTTCCACTGTCCCTAGGTTAAATATAGGTGACTAGACTATATTTAGCCGAGGTTTGATAAATTTTCCAAATACCTAAATTAGGTATACTCGTGATATGTCTATAGCTTTTGAGAAAATATCCACAAAGCAAAGGCGATATCAAACCATTCAGTTGCAAGTCCTGGCCATACAAGACTTGTAACCTATGTTTTCACATTCCATTGCATAGAAGATATCAAGATAGTATGGGTAGATATGTGTGGAAAGGAAGTCTTAAGTAATTCTAAAATAGTCTATACTTGGCTAGAATCACGAACTTTTTACAATGAAGGTTTCAAAAGAGAATTTTGATGAATGTTGAGAAAGTTGCTGAACTTCAGCTTTTGTAGATGATGAGTCAATTTATCTTTTAGAAATCCCATTTCTTGTATTTCCATTAGGAAAATCGATAGATTGTGACGGGTTTCATGTAAAACAATATCATATAAGGTTTTATAAGATAATTTATAGAGTCTATTGTATAACTTACAATGTCTGTGAAGTAAATTAGACCATTGTGTAACTCACAAGGTCTGAGAAATGATGGAGAGATCATTGTGTAACTCACAATGTCTTGAGAAATGATGGAGAGATCATTGTGTAACTCAAAATGTCTTGAGAAATGATGGAGAGGTCATTGGGTAACTCATAATGTCTTGCGAAATGATAGAGAGATCATTGTGTACTCACAATGTCTTGCGAAATGATAAAGAGATCATTGTGTAATTCACAATGTCTTGAGAAATGATAGAGAGATCATTATGTACTCACAATGTCTTGAGAAATAAATTAGACCATTTTGTAACTCACAATGTCTTGAGAAATAAATGAGACCACTGTAGGATTTACAGTGTCTGAGAATGTAATAAAGACCACCGTAGGATTTATGATTGTCCGAGAATGTAATAGTGGCCATTGTAGGATTTGATTATCTCGAGAATGTAATAGAGACCACTGTAGGATTTACAGTGTTTGAGAATGTAATAGATACCATTGTATCTTACAATTTATGGGAAGTAGGAGAGACCATTGTAATCAGTTACAATGTCTTGGATAAAGTTTCGTAATCTTAAAATGCATGAGTAGATGCATGATTGGAAGATTGGGAAAATATGATTGTGCCGTAATGCCTTAGAATAGGCATACGCAGATATGTTTAGTACATCATGTATGATAGAAATTATGTCGAGTGTATATATCAATATACTAGTATGTTTGTGTAGCATAAACTACCTAAAAGTCACATAATTGTCTGGAGGATGGAAGGCACGGAGAACGGAAGGCTATAAAATGTTTTTGTTTGTAAAAATAGTTATAGTTTAGGTCTCAATTTAGACCCGTTTCTCTATAACCATGGCTCTGATACCAATCTGTAACACCCCTAATTTCGTGATACGCAGCGGAATTCAAACTGGGTGTTACTTCATGGCATAACAGTCATAACAATAGAAAACGAACTCTAATGGAGTCGTTTTAAAAGATTTATCATTTGATTTATATAAATATCAGAGTTTACAAAAAATGAGGTCCCAATAGTTTCACGGTTTACAAAATACATTAAATGGGCTTTTGAATGATAATACAATTTATAGCCTTCTTGAGTATCCGTGCTCCTCCGTGCCAGCCTCGTACAATATAGACATGAAATACATGCTTAAAACAGTCAACACAAAGGTTGAGTGAATTCATAGTTTACAAAGTAATTATAGCCTTCTTCAAATTATTCATTCAAATTATTCAAATATAACAGAGTTTACAAAATAGGTCCCAGTTGGTTCCATTGTTTACAAAATACATCAATATAAAGTCTTTGATGTTTTGTGAATGATAAAATAATTATATCCTTCTTCATTTAGTCCTTTCCCTTCCGTGCCAGCTTCTACATCATGGACCTGAAATACATGCATAAAACTGTCAACACAAAGGTTGAGTGAATTTCATAGAGTTTGTTTGATGTTTAAACACATTATGTTGGTAGTGTGAGTTAATTAGACTCACACCAATGGTTTGAAAACAAAACAGTTATTATTGCTTGGTACGGCTGCCTCAAGTATATGATACTTGAGCCCGCTTTTGTTTGATACGGCTGCCTCAAGTATGTGATACTTGAGCCCGATTTTGTTTTTCGCTAAGCTCATGCAACCAAGGTGTTAACGTGTTCCAAAATTAATTGGTGAAATTGTTGGTACCAACCCTAATATGTAAAATTTCCGTTTTTACCTAATGTTACACAAATATAGTGCGTTTCTTTGCCTTTAACGGGGCTGATGCAGGTTTTACTGACCATGTTTTAATATTTATAATGTCTCGTTATACCTATGGTCTACCCTAATGCACTAACGGGCAGTGTACCCGGTCGTGTGTAGTGTAGTATTCGGTAAAACCGAGGTCGTCCCAAGAGCTATGTGGTCTACCCTAATGTACTAACGCAAATAAAGGCAAAGATGTGATCAGATAGAGGAGAGTGGTTCTAACCTAGTTATTCATCCTAGCTAGTAATGTCTACGTCTAATTACTTCCAATTACTTGGTGGGGTCAAAGTCGAGAGGACGACATTTGGTCAATTCGCCTAACCTATCGGAAAGATGCCACCACGGAGAAGTCGATGTCCCTTCATAAGTCCAGTTGTTCACGGTCCTCTAAGCCGAGTCATTAAGTTCCGCTAAATGCTATATTTATAATAGTGAGTGCACAGGCGTTAGCAACTTAAACACTCACCCCTAATTCTTAAGTTCATCCAAGCGGTAGGCGATCGGTTGGTCAAATTGCACCAAGAGAAAGGGTCGTCGGTTGGTCATATCTTACCCTTCCGTCTCGGTCTACTCACTTAGGGTCAGTTGGTCATATCTCCTAAGCAACTAGCCTCTACCGCCATTCAAAACTACCGGAACAATGGTAACTACCAATAAAATATGCATGCATATACTTAGAAATAATTATACGGAAGTAATGTAAACGTAAACAAAACAATTAAGGAATCATAACTAGGCCAGCACCAAGAGGTGCTTAGCCACTCATATTAACCATACAAATCAATTCAATATTCAATGTTATGAAATACATGAATTGAAAGTAAAGAAAAGATAAAATGCTAATGCTTATCCTAGGGGAGTGATTTCTCCCTTGGAGATAGCTCCGTATGCTCCTCTAGACCTGCCTTTGGCTTCTTCCCACGTTCTTTGGTTGTGTGTGGGAAATGGGATGCCTTGAAATTCTGGAAATCATGGGGTATTTATAGGCCAGATCTGGGTTAGGCGTAACTAATAAAATAGTTACGCCGTAATCATCTATTTCATCTTAAATTGCACTAGATCTGTTGGTTACGGCGTAACCTTAGAAGTGGTTACGCCGTATCTTCAATAATTCTTGGTTACGCCATAGTTTATGCACGAGTTACGGCGTAGTTATCAGCGGCGCGGATCCTCATTTGACCTAATATAGTTACGTCGTAATCTTTTGGGAGATTTACGCCGTAATCTTCTGATAAGTTGGCTTTCTGAGTCACACTTTAGTTACGGCGTAATGTGAGAGATGAGTTACGCCGTAACTTCTTCAAAGTGAGCATACTATGATAAATCTTTAATAATTCTCCAATTCCGCGTCTCTTTAGCTCCAATGATCGTAATTTACCTGAAAGTGGAATATAATGGAAAACAAGCGTAAACCTTATTAGATATCCCCCCACTTGAACTCTACTTGCCCTTAATTAAACCTTATTATTTAGGATAATTTGATGTTATCAAATATCCCCCCACTTGAACTCTACTTGCCCTTAAGTAAACCTTATTAGATAGATTCCTAAAAAGATATCTTCCATGACCTGGAAAATATAAGTTTACAAATCCCTTATGCTAGAATAAAACAAAGCCGAACACCTCACGAAACGGGAACGAAACACTCAAATCTCTCAACTATTCTAAGTGTCAATTCCGGGTTGATCACTCAATCGCACAATCATAGCATGTATTCTATCATGAGCTTGGCGGTTACACAAATCTCCACCACTAGAGTTAAGGGCTAAACAATTTTCGAAGGCAATATGGGTAGACACGACAAAGGTTAAGGGTGACTCGTCATTACTAACATGTCATGGCGAAGTGAACAAAATCAATGATACATGACCAAATCCATGGCCAAGACACCAAAGATTGCTCGCTGCATCACCTAGACACGCTTCATGACTCAAGGGTAGGATAAGACATGGGATATATAAATGGTGTAAAAATAAAAATCAAGCAGATAGTCTAAATCTATAACCAACTCATCACCACTTACCGTCCGCCCAAAGTTCAAGCTTTGAAGTGAAGAAACCGGATCATGAAATACTAGGTAGATGTGTCATTAGAGGACGTGATGATGGGCACACTACCTTTTCTTCAACTGTTGGCGCAATTACCAACTCCAATCTTCAAATGTGACCGAGGTGGCCTCCTCGATACTAAATCTATACAAAGCTCATAACATAGTGCTTATAACATCGCACTTTACAATAAACTAAATAGCATAACTATTTTTTTTTTCTTTTTTCGAATCACTTTTTTTTTGAATCAACATAAATAAACATAACATGCCCCCACTTGAGATGAACAATGGGAATTCGGGGGGTCTTCAATGATCTTTAAGAATATATCGTCGACGAAAGCGTTATTGATTCGCTCCCAGACGGTCAAGTTTTATCACTCAAGCCGGCCACTTGTGAATGGCCGACCGTAACAAACTTAAAACAGTCCGAAACGAATGCAATGAAGATCGGAGAGTATAGGGTTTCCGGTCGTTATGTCCCAATGAGCTATCACGAAGAATCACCAAACGAATAGTGATCGAGAGATTTGAGCAGAAAAAGGTTTGTGATTATTATAACTACGAGAAAAAGTCTATAAATTACAACGGCTTAAATGCAAATTAAAGGAAATTAAAAGATAAAAATATTAAATAAACGCTATCACTATTTGCAAAATGATGTTTTGATTTTATGTTTTATAAAAGCGAATTAAAACTACGTAACGCATAAAAGAAAATGTGAAACTAAAGCAATATAAATCCTAAAAATATGAAAATGATATTTTACAAACCTAATGATAAAAGAAAATTTTAGAAAAGGAAAATTATTTTAAAACTATTTATCTAATTATTATTAATTAAAACTATTTTTACTATTTAATAATAACCTAAAATACAAGAAAATAGGAAATAAAGCTAGAAAAATAAAATTTTGATTTGGAAAAATCTAAAATATCAAAGAGAATTTTCAAAACTATTTTTATATTTTTCGATTATTTTAGTATTTTCTAGGAATTAAAACTATTTAAATTACTTAAAATACAAATTTAACTAAGAAAATCTGGAAAAATATTTTTTGGCTTTTTATATTTATCTTAACTTAAGAAAAATGAAAATTATTTTTTGAAACTTTTCTTAATTAATTGTATTAAATGCTAATTAAAAGTACTAAAATTGATTAAAATGCGGAAAAATAGCAAACTAACTTGGAAAAATCTGAAAAATTCAAGAAAAGTCTAAAATATTATAGAGAATCTAGGAAAAATGGAAAAACAGGTACTTGTGTGCAAGAATATGAAACTGCAAGGCAAGTGCTTATAAATAAGCACTTGAAATAAGCCAAATGAAAACCAAAGACCACCACAGTAACACAGAAGCTATAATATGATAAGAGTACCCAAATGCAACAATTTATAACTATCCTAAACCTCTGATTTGCAGATTACACAGATTTGGTGATAAGAGCTTATGAGCTTAAAATCAGTTTTAGGTGCTACTTTTGAGCTTAAGTACAAGATTCAAAATAAGCTAAAAATGAAAAACATAAGTAGGAACTTGAAATAGACTTGGCCAAGAACTTATTAACCAAAAGTGAGCCTTAGACAAGCTCAACTGAGCTTGTTGCAAGCCCTGCAAACACCCTGTGCACACTCAGTCAATACTGAGCTTGTGCACAGGGGAAATGAGACCCAATCCACAAGCTCATTTGGAGCTTTTAAAAATTTTACAAAAATATACAAAAATGACTATAAGAAAATAGACCAAGGGAAGTTTTTTAAACCACAATTTCCACTTAATTTGACCCAGAGATGAGTCAATGAAAATTCAACTCAGTTGGGTAAAAACTGGATTTTTCAGTTTTGACTTATGAAAAAGTTTTAAGGAGTTTGACTTTTATGAACTTTGAGATCAATGTAAGGACTGATCTTGGTGTATTATGATGAAATGAAGTTAAAGCAAGCTATGTCTATGTATTCTAAACACAAAACAAGGTTTCACTTTTGCAAAATCTCAACAGTGAAGTAATTAGGACAGTTGATATGGGATTTTGACTATTATGGTTTGCAGATGCAATTTTAAGACAGCAATGAGCCAAATAGAGATTAACAAGCCTAAAACTACAAGACTCTACCACTGAATGAACCTCTAGGACAGTTTAAGCAACAAAACCAATGTAGGACCTTAGTTTTATCAACCTTATCACTTTACCAAGCAAACCCAACACGTATACAAGTATACCCACGTGAAACAAACACAAACAAAGCTTAGAAATAAGATGAGAAAGATGGTGACTTGAAGATATAAATTCGTGTATGATGTGAGACAAGATAAACACAAGATGTTGTATATTCAATAAGGAAAACACACACACACACACTTTCAAGCACACCCCTCAAATGACCATTTGAGGGGTATTTATAGTACAAGACATGAAAACCTAAAAGGCTTTCCTATGGGCTTGGCTTGGGCTTTTCGTGGACTTGGGTTTGGACATGGGTTACACGCCATTATACAATGCTAGCTTAACTTAACATTTAGCCCATTTAGCTTAGCCCAATCCACGAGCCGTTGACTATTCTATCACGATATCTAACACACGTTACAAAGTTCCTAAGCGTGAATGACCATCACTTCTAATAAAACTATTAAGGCTAACAATCTCCCCTAAGGGTGGTCATTCAAATGATGCTCCACTTGATTAGGTCTCTACTTTTCTTGAGCTAGGACTTTGTGTGTAGATATTGAATAGTCTTGATTCTTTGTTCCTTCATGCTTTGTGATCGAGATAATGTGGTTATGCGCCGTTGTCAACCGTTGGTTAGGTGTCTCCGTCATTCTCCATTTCTTTCTCCACCATGCTCACACTTCTATTTGTCTTTTGGTTACCAATGATGTAGTTCTCGAGTCTTTAAACTTTGTAGATTCTTTGACATTGACGAAGAATCATCTCCTTTGATTATGATGAGAACTTTCATGTGTTGTTGGTATGAGCATGTGGCGAGTGCGCACGATCCATCCGCTCCGAGCTTCCATAAGAAGAAAACATAAAACATTGTTAGTAATAAGCGGTTAAGCACTTACAAGTTTGAATTTCGAGGTGTTAATGACATAGTGTGAAAACACGTCTCTAATTCTCACGAGGCCGTTCTGAGCTGGAGTCCCACAAGTGAGATAACGCGATATACGAAGTACATCTGATTCGGATGAGTCGTTGAGGTACACGAAGCATCACCCCTGATGTAGACCGTTTGAGACACACTAAGCGTAATCCACGGAGAATTACGAAGTGACTGCTTTGTCGGTGCTTGATGTTGACCACGGCGGGAGTTTCCATTCAATCATGAAGATCACGGATGTGAAACTTCTCATAAATGTTACGGCAAATTGCTAAGATCTGCGTGGGACTCTATAATATATCACTTGTGTCCTTATTGATGAACAACAAGCGATGTCATGTCAAGTGTTCCTATGAGATCTTTTGATGAATCTCGTGGCTCTAGACTCAATAGTGCATTTTGGTTTTCTGGCGGAGACTAGGAGAGGTCTCCTTCTTCAATATCAACGATCTCTAAGAAAGTCGATAGATTATGTAGGGTTCCGGTGAGAATGAAACAAATCCTTTTAAGAGGAATTGAGTGGCTAGAAGGTTTAGTGCGGTGCGTCCTTTGGGTCCATAGCGTCTTTGTCTTCAATACCGGTGTCATCTAGTGACAACCGAGTAGCATATGAATTGAACCGGTTTACGCCCTAAGGTTGAATATGGAGGCTATTTCTTTTCACCCTTTTTCATTACATTTCTTTTAATTCTTCAACCCTTCTTTCTCCTTTCTCACATTACTCCTTTTTCAATCATACCTAAGGACTTCTAATACTAACTATTTGTGATGTCCTTGGGTAGATCCCTCCGACTCTGGCGGATCATAGGACAATTTCCTATCCTTAGTCACCTTATAACTCCATGATTGTCCTATTGTTGCCATAAAACCATTTTCTTTGAAAATCTCTCGAGTGTTTATGATAGAAAACATGTTTGAAACACTCGTGAGTTTTATATTTTGAAACACTCCCCTTCACATGTGCTTATAAGTTTTGTGAAATATGCACATAGAGGTAGAGTTCGCACTTTTTGAATTGATCGACTTTAAATGAACAAGACCGATTCGAGACACGTTTACATCACTAGAGAACTAGCTTGAAATTATTACCCGTCCTGGTCAAGTCCATAGAAAGTTTCTCGAGATGGTACATAATTGCTCGTCAATTCATTGGTTCCGTCTGAGTCGAGCTCATTTGAGATTCAAACAACGATTTTGATCACATTTTAATCACGTCTCCTCCCCCTCAAAAATAGCATATTCGTGATATTTTTGATATCAACGGATTAAAAAACATTTTAGAATCTTTTGGGGAGACAAGCGGATTTGATTTAAGCATGAATTTGGAACATTTTGTTTTATACTCCCCTTTAATAAAGCATAATCAATTAAAGGGTTTTAGAGGAGTTATCTTGAGCACAAAATATTTTGAAAGATTTTGAAAATCTTTTGAACAATCTTGAAAAGGTGCTCAAGATGATGATGATTTCTCACCATTTTTAAATGTAGTGCCTTTGAGCGTACACCTCATTTTTCGATCAAAGCACGAGTTTTGATTTGAAAATAATCAAAAGTCATCATTTCGGTCCGGGTTTCGTCTTGATGTATCTGAAAGCCATTTTATTAAGAAATTTTGAGAAGCGACATGTTTTAGAAAACAAATTAAAGAACTCTCGCTCAAGCATCATACATGCCCGTATCATTGTTGAATGACATTTCTAGATCGTCTGAGAATATCGATTATACAAGAGACATGTCGTAGAAGAATATTTTGGATTTTTGATTTTCTATTGTTTTGTATTTTTGAAAGTTTTATATTTTTATATTTTGCTTTTGTTGGTTTTCAAATTTTGTATTTTGTTTTCAAAAATATTTACTGTGACTTTGGAAAATCATTTTCAAGAAGATTCGAGAAGGCGTTCTAACTCCTCGGGGTTAGGCGCATTCAATTCGTCGAACTAAATACTCAAACCTTTCTTTTGGAAGGGCTTTTGTTAATAGATCGGCGAGTTGGTATCGATCTTCACGAAGAATAATTCAACGATACCATTTTCGACGTACTCTTTGATGAAATGATAGCGGACACGGATATGCTTAGTCTTTGAGTGATGAGCGAGTTGCATGATATGGCTATGGCACTTTTGAGTCACAATACATAGGTATTTTATCGAAAGTAAAGCCATAATCGTGAGTTGTGTTCTCATCCATAGAACTTGAGCACAACACGCGAGATAGAGACACATACTCGACTTGACGGTTGATAGTGCGATGCAATCTTGTTTCTTTGAAGACCGGTGACTAACTTTTCACCCAAAATTGTGCTCCTCGGATGTACTTTTTGCGTAACTTGATCACTGCGTGGTCCGCATCGAAAAGGCAATTAGATCAAATCCGGTTCGCCGGATACCAAAGTCCCATGTGAATGGATGTCTTGGTACCGAAAGATCCGTTTAACCTCTTTGAGGTGCGATTCGGTGAAGCTTAGCACGAAACCGTGCTAATAAGCAAGCGACAAAATGAATATCACGGTCGACTAGCGATAAGATACATGAGAGAACCAATCATGCTCCGATATTTCTTGGATCAATAGGTTTCCCAAACAAATCGGCTCCAATTTTGGTGATGTTACCATTGGTGTTCGACCGAGTCACAATTATCCATACCATGATTTTCAAAATCTCGGTTGTGTATTTAGCTTGATTTATAAAAATTCCACGAGGGGTGATGTATTTGTAAACCAAGAAAAATTTTAGTTCCCCATCATGGACATTTCAAATTTGCTTTTCATGAGATTTTCAAAATGTTTTGAAAGATTCGGATTAGTGGACCCAAAGATGATGTCGTCCACATAAATCGAACAATCAAAATGTCGTTTTGCATTTTGTGTAAACAAGGTAGGATCAAGCTGTTCCTTTGGTGAAATTGTTTTGGATAAGGAAAGAGGACGATTCGTCATACCACGCTCTCGGAGCTTGTTTTAAACCATAGATTGCCTTTTGAGTTTGTAGGCGTGAGTCGGATGTTCCAAGTCAATGAAGCCTTACGGGTGACTCACGTACACTTCTTCTTTCGAGTTCCATTCAAAACGCGGTCTTAATGTCCATCGATAAACCGTGATGTTTTGTGAGTGCATAGGCCAAGAATATCTGGCGCTTCAAGTCTAGCTACGCGCGAATGACTCTTCAAAGTCTATTCCTCTTCTGTCTGTCTGTATCCTTTGGCCACAAGGCGAGCTTTGTTGCAATTACGGTCATTTCTTCATCCGTTTGTTCTTCCATAACCATTTAAGATCAATGACTCGAGCGTCAATGGGTCTTGGAACCTTTTCCCACGAGTCATGTAGGCGGTATTGAAGAAGTTCCTCTGCATTGCTTCTATCCATGCGGGATGCGCCATTGCCTCGCGAATGTTCTTTGGTTCTAGATTGCTAATTGAGCAAAGGTAAATGCACAAGTCGCAATCGGTGGCAAGTTGGCGTCTCGTCGAATTGGCCTTGAAGGTTCACCAATAACTTGTTCAATTGGGTGGTCTTTTGTCCACTTGAGTAGAAGGATACCGTTGGTTAAGCGTGTCACGAGTTAGATGGTTCTCGTAAGCTTGAAGAAGATTCGGTGATTCCGTAGCAAGCGGGTTTTCAAATAAGTCTTCATCTAACGTTGCATCGTTACGGTTTTGGTTTTGCTCATCAGCTTCTTTGGTAGAGCGGGTGCAAGAACTTGAGTAGATGTAGATGATGTTGATGGAGTTGGTGCATTGGTTTCGACCGTTGTAGATGCATCTTACATTGGTGGTGGAGGATGATTTTGGCGGGTGCGCGGAATGATGGTTTGATGCATTTGTCGAAGTTCCACCATAGTATTCATCGAACATTAACTCGAAGAAATTCTCCCATTCTTGTTCTTTAGGATTGTCAAGCGAAGTTGATTGAGCTCTTTGAGTCGAGTCTGAGCGATGTGTCCGAGTGCATCGGTTTAGTGCGGGTTCTAGGCGAGTCTCTCGAAGCCATTTGTGAAAGTTCGTCAAACGTCACATTCATCGTCTCCATGATCCTCCTTAGCCTTACATTATACACCACAGATGCCCTCGAGTTATCGAATATCAATGAAGATTCCAATATCACCTTTTGCTTTCGGTTTTCCAAGATCTTCTCTGTCATTCGTAGGATAGCACAAAGCGCCAAACACGTGAAAGTAAGAGATATCCGGTTTCTGTTGTTCACTATTTCATATGGGGTTTTATTGAATCTTGGATGGATAAGGGATCGGTTACGAGTGAAACAAGCGTTGGCAACGACATCGACCCATAGAAATAACGGTGCACTAGAATAGATTAGCATTGTGCGGCGACTTCCACAAGAGTTCGATTTCTTCTTTCAACTACCCCATTCTTGTGGAGTTCTAACGGTGATGTCGATGAGTAATTCCAACATCTTCAAAATAAGTTCTTAACTCACGATTAGTGAATTACGTGCGTTATGCATTCTTACAACCTTCTGCGGAGTTTGAAGAAGTACTTGAATGCGTTTGAAAGGTGATGATGATGCACGGTGCTTCGTCTTTTGATCTCGAAACTTAACCCATGTATATCTTGAATAATCATCGGCGATAACAAGAATATACTTTTTCCATTAATGCTTTCAACTCTCATTGGGCCACATAAGTCCATGTGCAACATATGCAACTTTGCTTCGAACTAGAGTGCGGTTTGGGTTTATATGATGCTCTTTTGCTTTTCCTTGTTC
Source organism: Chrysanthemum lavandulifolium (assembly GCA_022545495.1). NCBI lineage: Eukaryota > Viridiplantae > Streptophyta > Magnoliopsida > Asterales > Asteraceae > Chrysanthemum > Chrysanthemum lavandulifolium. The sequence goes on from CM040244.1 coordinate 217,490,510, forward strand.
GCATGATGGACATAAGTGATCCTTGGTGTATTTGAACTTTGGAAGTCCATTGCGATGTTGTCTTTGGCAATTTTGTTGATGGTGTCAAAATTGAGATGGGATAACCTTACGTGCCACAACCGGGGTGTGTTCGGATGCTCGTGTCATAAGACATATTGGTGATGAAGAGGCCATTTGGTTGATGTCGATAGCATACAAGTTTGTATCACGATTCCCGGTTAAGAGATCGGTGCCATCAAGTTTCTAACGAAGCAAGCATTTTCCTAAAGCAACCTCTAAATCGCATCACGAGCGCTTGGCGAGAACAAATTGTGTCCCAACCCTTGGACATAGTAAACCGAGTGATCAAATAATTTCCAAAAGGTAGATCTCCATAACCCATGATAGCTGCTACATGATCATTTCAAAGCGTCACGGTTCCATGAATTTCAGACGAAATTGATCGTGACTTGATTCCGGTCATGTGCTTGGAGCAACCAGTCGACGATCCAAAGACATATTTCGATAACACGCCAATCACGGAAGAAGAAGATTTTGGAAACCGTTTTGATTTTGGTTCCTTTGGGTTAGAGGTAAAATCGATCACACTCATAGAAGTCATCTATTGGTAAGGCAGGTGCATCACTCATTCTTCCATTCTCGAGTGTGAAAGTTCTACCGTGGGTTTCAAATGTCATCCCTAAAGTAAACATTATGCTCCCTATCGGTAGTGTAAAGCCTAAGTCTCGCGACTAGTCTTCCTATTCGTTTAGCATAAGTTCTTTTGGGAACATTCTTCTTATGAGCTTAACAATCTCATTCTTAGAAACACAATCATCATGAACATTAGTTAAAGATTTCTTGCAAGTTAAACAAGCAGTTCATGATTCATTAAACTTAGCAAGTTTCATAGGTTCATTACATTCGGATGAAATGTCTTTCTTATTACAAAGCGGTAAATTCCTAGGGTGTTCTTCTACTTTCTTCTCTTTATTCAGCGACTACTCTTAGAGGCAAGCGAGACTCTATTGTTCCTTGTATTGCTCTTAGGCTTTAGTCTGCTGCTCCTAGAGGTGCTTCCTAGTCTGTAGAAGGTAAGGCACACTCATTAGGATTCACATTTTATCTAGAGAAGTGGTTTGACTTTCCTAGTCTCTTTAGAGTGCTTATCTAAACTTATGTCGTTTGTTCCATATGTTTTAGATGTGGAGGCGAGCGCATTAGTGGTACTCATCTTAAAAAGGCCAGTGCTAAAACTTTTGGTTTCTCGATAACCGCTTTTCCTTTATCAACATTTTGTTTAGGCAAGGGCGGTGGAGTGGTGGTTTTGATGAAACATTTTCTCATTGACTTTTGGAGGAGGCATAAAGCAGACATTTTGGTTTTGAAACGGTTTGGGAACATTTGCTTTCTCCTCGATCAATGGTTTTGTAATCACAGTTTCCACTACCTTTCCTTTTGACTTTCGGTGAGCCCTCAAAAGATCATTTTAGCTTTCATGTCATTGTAGGCACGCTCATCGACAATTTGTCATACTTGCATTCCTCGGTTTCTGATCAAGTTGTTTAAAATATGAGATATTTTCTTTTCAAGTTTCTCAAGTGCTTTTCATATTTTGAAACAATTTGGAGGTCTCGGTGGAGTCTTTCATGATCTTCAACGAGAATATGTTTGCAAAATGATGGACATAATATCGATGGTCGAACATCTTGAAGAGAGTCATTTAAATTTTCCAAAACTTTGATTTGTTCAACACGGTCATTAGCTTGCTTTACGGTTTATGGTCCTTGACAAAGTCGGTTGTTTCTTTCAAAAGCGCTTGTTCAAAATGAATTACCCTTGCTTGATGGCATTCGGTGAGGGCAATTTGAGTTTCAAAAACTTTCTTTGTTCGATGTCAAAACTAGAGAACCGGTTGTTAGGTGTAATAGTGGTTTTAGTTTTAACGATGTCTTGAAGATCCACAATTCTAGTTTTCACATTGTCTAAAATACTTCTCGCATCACTTGTGTTAAAAGGATTGTTTGAAGACATTTGTTCAATGTTCGAAGAGAATTTGAGACAACCTTTGGTTTTGAAGCAGATTTTGAAGCAGTGTTGACTCTTTGTTTGAAACACTTGTTGTGATGGAGAACTTTGACTTTTCTTTTGATTAACAAAAGTAATTCCGTTAATTTGGTTCCATTTGTTATAATCAATAGGTTTGATTTCGGTTCTTTTGTTTCATTTTGATCTACTCTCCTCGAGATAGTTCCAACGTTTCAAGAGAATCACGAACAATTATGGGTTTATGCAAAACATTTCCATTGTTTAACACATTACGAGATTTACGAGCTTTCTTGAGGAGCGAAGAAGGGTAGTTACCAAGTGCCATTCTATTATTAGTATGAAAGCGGTTTACTTGATTAGAAAGCATCTTGATTGTTTGAGCGAGAATGACCCGTTTAAAAGCAAATTTTCCAAAGTTTGGATTTTCTCATTTTATCAAGAATTTCATCAAGAAGAGAATCTTCTCGTTTTGAAAAATCGATAATCAAGCTGCTTCTTCTCTTTTCAAGATTAGAAAACATTTCTTTTGTTTAGAAAGTTGGTTATTTAAATCGAAATTTCCTTGTTTAAAGATTTAATTTTCAAGTTCAAATTCACATCAAGTGTGTTATACTTGATTTGCAATTCTTGTTCTTTAGAAACCAAATTTCGATAACCAATTTCTAATTCGATTCTTTGTTTTACGAAATTCAAAGGCTTTTGCGTTCTCCTTGTAACTCTCAAGCTCGGTGGTCAATTTGGCATTCGCGGCCTTAACATCGCGATTGACCTTTTAACTTTCTCAATTTCAATGCCACGGTTGTTGATTAATGATTCAAAATAAGCACGTGTTTCCTCATCGGTCTCGGTATTTTGTGCCACACGGTCTCCACTAGGATCCACATCGGAGTCTCGAGTTAGTATTGCTACAACTCGGATTGTCGGTATGTATCATAAGTAGGTCTTGATGTCACGAGAATCTTGTTAGTTATGAGTAAACACATCAAATATGACATTGTTATAGCATGGATCAATGATTGGTACCTCGGATCTGCGTTGGCGTCATAGGCGGGAGGTGAGTCGACTCCGTGTCATACTTAGCTTCACGAAGATTTGCCATGAAGATGCGGTTTGCATTGAGTTCCTCGAGGTCTTCAATTCATCCACAATAGCGAAAAGTCATTTTCCTCGGCACTCAGCTGTAACCCGCATCTAGCTTATCGCTAACAAAGCGACTTTCGAAGAAAATCACCATTCTTCTTGTGCGGTTTAGTGGGACGGTTTCTTGCCATGTGACCCACTCCTTGTGAGTTATAACACGTAACACGATTACCACGATTCACATTTCCATAATTCCCAACATTGGGCGCAACATTCCATTCGATTTCCCTTTGCTCTATTCCCAACATTCGACCCATCGATTACCACGATTCGGAACGCTTTGATTACCCATACGAAATCGGTAGCATATCCTGCGATTCCCAATAACTCCAACCATTTGACCTTGACGACCCATATTCACACCGGTGTGCAACTTGCACATTGCAGTGTTTGATGAAATCCTTTGGTTGTTGTTAGTTGGTGTGGAATAGCGACCTCTGAATGCTTTACCCAAGAATGCAAATGCTTGTGACAAAGCTTCTTCTTGTTCCATTTCAAGATCGGTGATTCCTTGTTCTGGTAATGTTGTTGTTCGGTGGATAGTTTTGTTGTTGAGGATGTATTCTTTGCAAGTTGTTGTTAGTGGAAGATGATGAAGGTTGTTGTTGTGTATTCACTTTGGAGTTTGAGTCTTTGCAATGAGTGCCAATGGATCATGATTCTTTGCTAATCTTTCTTGCGACTTCATTCACTTGACTTGATTTTGTTTGAGAAAATCGTTGAGTTGATCAAAGTTCACTTGATGTAAGTCTTTTGTTTGGTTGACAATAGTGACATATCGTCCCCATTCTTACGGTAGATTGTTCAAGAACTTGATGTTGCTCACGATAGTTACGGGTGTCAACTTGTTTACGATCGACTCATTCATTAAAGTGCAGAACCTTCCATAGTAGGATTCAATGGATTCTCACGGAGTAGATGTAAACTTCTCCCAGCGGTTAGCAACTTGTTCTCTGTGTCTTGTTGACCAATTTACGGTTCCATGACAAAGTCGTCTAACACGTTCCACATATCGAAAGCGGTTTCTGGCTGTCTCTGACTGACAAAGATGTCTCTTGGTAGACCCAGTTGGATAATATGAATTGCCATGTCATCTGCTTGACTTTCTTGATCCTCTTGAGTATTCGATTCTTTTGAAGGCGAAAAAATGGTGGGGTGGGAGGTGTTGCATCGAGCATTTCGGGTCTTGGACTTGTCGGTATGAAGGGTCCATCTGAATGGATTTGATCATCAATTTTCCATTAGGTTTTGTCTTGATGTAACGAAGCATTCGACTTGTCCATTGAAGATAACCACCTTTTTCCAACATAGGAGGTCGGTTTTCGGCACCGGTGCATGAATGTCTTGTTGAGTTGCCATTGATGAAGGTATGATCGATAAAGTTGATGTAGGATCGATTCAACGATAAAGGAGTTGTGGTTGATGAAGATTAAGCTCGGTTGAGGTGTTTAGAAAGTCGTGCTAAATAAACTCGGTTCTTAAAAATTTTAGCCCAAAATTTGAAATTCACTATAAAATCAATTCTAAGGTCGTATGAAAAATTTGAGTTATGACAATTTTGGCGTAAAATTTGACCGAAAAATTTGAATTTAGGCCCAAAATTTGAATTTTGACCAAAATTTTCACAGATTAAACCAAAATTTGAATCTCGCGTAAAAATTGAGCGTTTAGTCTCCTCAAAATTTAAATTTTACTCAAGTTTTCCATGAAAATCTTCAAAAAAACCTTATGCGTAGAAAGAGCTTAGGCGTAGAAACACAAGTTCTGAGTAGACAAGGCTTAGGCGTGGGATCTTATCGTGGGATCTTAGCGAAACCTTAAGCGTATGCGTAGAAACCTTAAGCGTAGGAACCTTATGCGTAGAAACCTTAAGCGTAAGCGTAGGAAATTCTTATCGTAGAACCCAACTTACGGCGTAACAAGAGTGGTTCTGGCGTAGGAATAGCTTATGCGTAGGAATGGCTTCTAGCGTAGGAAAACTTATGGCGTAGAACCCAAAATCCTTTACACTATCACGGTGTAAGAGATATCCAAAGTCGAAGTGTTCCACACACTTATCCAAGTGAGGAAGCAGCGAGTCACCGTTATAACACGAAGATTCTTCACCAAAAGTTACGAGTAGAAAACTTATGCGTAGTTGACTTTCTTCTGAGTAGAACTAGGGTTTTGACCTACTCGTAAAAATTTTCAATGATTCAACCAATTTCTCTTGCGGATATCCTTAAAACACTCGAATAACCCAAAATGTTGACCTTTTTCACCCAAAGTGCCTAGAAAAGTTACAGTAGAAATGACCAAAGAACCAAAAGCGAGCTCAAAACTTAACCAAAAAGCGTAAAGCTTGAACTTTTGCAAAAACGAAACTTTAGCACCAAATAAACCTTAAACCACAAGAATCTTGAATTTTTAAGTGCAAAATTAAAGCTTTAAGCGTGAAACTTTGAGAACGAAACTACGCGTATACTACCTTCAAAACAAACACAAACACTCCTAAACCATTGTTAGGCGATTGATACCAATTGTAGGACCTTAGTTTTATCAACCTTATCACTTTACCAAGCAAACCCAACACGTATACAAGTATACCCGTGAAACAAACACAAACAAAGCTTAGAAATAAGATGAGAAAGATGGTGACTTGAAGATATAAATTCGTGTATGATGTGAGACAAGATAAACACAAGATGTTGTATATTCAATAAGGAAAACACACACACACTTTCAAGCACACCCTCAAATGACCATTTGAGGGGTATTTATAATACAAGACATGAAAACCTAAAGGCTTTCCAATGGGCTTGGCTTGGGCTTTCGTGGACTTGGGTTTGGACATGGGTTACGCCATTATACAATGCTAGCTTAACTAAACTTTAGCCCATTTAGCTTAGACCCAATCCACGAGCCGTTGACTATTCTATCACGATATCTAACACACGTTACAAAGTTCCTAAGCGTGAATGACCATCACTTCTAATAAAACTATTAAGGCTAATTGTTTATTAGACAAGGCGGATGATAACCAAATGAGTAAGTGTAAAACACTTACTCCAAAAAATTTTGGCCAAAAAGCGGGGGGCGGCATAATTACATGATAAAATTAGTGAGAATTCCTCCCACACTTAGAAATGAATATTGCCTCAATATTCAAAGTACCGCGGTTATGCGGCGAGAACGTAAAAGGAAATACTACGGCCATTATTTGAAAGATTTTTTTTTTTTTTTTTTTTTTTTTTAAACCTTATTAGTAGAAAGAGCTTAGGCGTAGAAACACAAAGTTACGAGTAGGATATGGTTATGAGTAGACGAGGCTTATGCGTAGGATCTTATGCGTAGAAACCTTAAGCGTAGGAACCTTAAGCGTAGGAACCTTAAGCGTAGAAACCTTAGGCGTAGGATGCTTAGGCGTAGGATTCTTATGCGTAGGAAATTCTTATGCGTAGAACACAACTTACGCGTAGAACCCAAAAATCCTTTACACTTTCACAGCGTAAGAGATATCCAAAGTCGAGTGTTCCACACACTTATCCAGTGAGGAAAGCTCGAGTCACCGTTTAACACGAAGATTCTTCACCAAAAGTTACGAGTAGAAAACTTATCGTAGTTGACTTTCTTCTGAGTAGAACTAGGGTTTGACTTACTCGTAAAAATTTTCAATGATTCAACCAAATTCTCTTGCACGTAAATCCTTAAAACACTCGAATAACCCAAAAATGTTGACCTTTTCACCCAAAGTGCCTAGAAAAGTTACGAGTAGAAATGACCAAAGAACCAAAACGAGCTCAAAACTTAACCAAAACGCGTAAAGCTTGAACTTTTGCAAAAGCTGAAACTTTAGCACCAAATAAACCTTAAACCACAAGAATCTTGAATTTTTAAGTGCAAAAATTAAAGCTTTAAGCGTGAAACTTTGAGAACGAAACTACTCGTATACTACACAAACAAAAACTTCAACCAAACACTCCTAAACCATTGTTAGGCGATTGATACCAATTGTAGGACCTTATATTTATCAACCTTATCACTTTACCAAGCAAACCCAACACGTATACAAGTATACCCACGTGAAACAAACACAAACAAAGCTTAGAAATAAGATGAGAAAGATGGTGACTTGAAGATATAAATTCGTGTATGATGTGAGACAAGATAAACACAAGATGTTGTATATTCAATAAAGAAAAACACACACACACACTTTCAAGCACACCCCTCAAATGACCATTTGAGGGGTATTTATAGTACAAGACATGGAAACCTAAAAGGCTTTCCAATGGGCTTGGCTTGGGCTTCGTGGACTTGGATTGGATTACACATAATAAGAGGCTAGCTTATCTTAACTATTAGCCATTTAGCTTAGCCCAATCCACGAGCCCGTTGACTATTCTATCACGATATCTAACACGAGTTACAAAGTTCCTAAATGTGAATGACCATCACTTCTAATAAAACTATTAAGGCTAACAAAAGTTGTTCCAAGGGACTAAAAGTGACAAGCTCCAATAGTACAAGGACCAATCTTGACTTTTTCACATTTCCAAGGACCATTTTTGCCAATTTTTAAACTTGGAGGACCAAACTTGTAATTTCTCAAAAATTTTGATATTTTTCACCAAAGGACTAATTTTGACAACTTATGATTTTAAAAGGACCTTTGGTGATTTTTCTTTTGAAATTAAGTGCTCAGGGACTATTTCTGACAATTTTTTGAAACTTGGGGACTAAAGCGCCAATTATGCAAACTTAGCTCATTTTCATCGATTTTAAACATTTTGCATCCGAAACATATAAAATGCAATTTTGAGATATTTTATTATTTTGATACATTTACGAGCATTTTTAAACGTTTTGCGATTCGATTTGACCAAAAATGATGAGTATTTACACACTCATCAATCCCCCCACTAAACTATTGCTAGTCCCTAGCAATCTTTTGAAAAAACTTAATGGATTTGAATCTCTTTACCAAAAGCCATTACTCGGAGTAGCCAAATGTTTTAGTTCAAGTAAGAACTATGGTACATCGATAACCATGTGATTTTGAGCAAACCACCGACTTTCAACGGTTTGATTTGTCTTTACCGAAGCCGTTTGCTCGGACTAGCCAACTCTTAGATAAATTATCAATATTATCTTTGGTGAGTCGATAACCAATTATGGTTTTCCTTCGCCTTTACCACAAGCCATAAACTTGCGGGCTGCCAACTCTTCACTAATTAAAGATATGGTGGTGAATACCATACAATTTTGGGCAAATTGCAAGCCGTCAGCGGTTTGAGATATCTTTACCAAGAGCCGTTTGCTCTGGATTAGCCAATCCTTTTGTTTATTAGACAAAGTGATGATAACCAAATGAGTAAGTGTAAAACACTTACTCCAAAAAAAATTTGGCCAAAATGGGGAATTAGGCGGCATAATTACATGATAAAATTCGTGAGAATTCCCCCACACTTAAAATGAATATTGCCCTCAATATTCAAAGTACCGTGGTTATGCGAAGCGAGAACGTAGAAGGAAATACTACGGCCATTATTTTGAATTTTTTTTTTTTTTTTTTGAAACTTATATATACACAACATGTGGGCAACCCCCACACTAGGGTGGTAGAAAGATAGAAAGAAGTCGAAATATGGGTGAAAACCCATATGGCATGCTCTTATTTTTGATTCCGAGTCGCTAGCTTGACTCGACCCAATTAATTGGTTCATGGGGAAAGTAGCGTGGAAAACCAATCTCGATCGGACTTTCGTTCACAATGTTAATAAACAAATGAACATCGAAAGTTCCACACCGACGAGATATAACCGCATGGTATTGTTAATAGTAGAAACTATAAAGGATGATACGGGGTCAAAGATGGTGTCCTCATTCCGAAAGAGAAAAGGAAAGAGCAACCACACCATCTGTGAAGAATGGAATAAAGATGTGCATGAGAATGCAAGTCCATTCCTCATCGAGAGAAGCAAATCACCGGTTTTGACATTTTAAGCTTAAACTTGAAGCTTAGATGGTGATGGTCAATAAGATGTCAGGGAGGGAGGGTGGGAAGCGGTTCTTCAATCATGATTTTCTAGAAAAGGATGTCTCCTCCGGATCAAAGTAAAATTATCAATTCTGTTGGAATTGACTCATCACTAAGAAAGGCATCGACTTCATTCCAAAGTTGTCATCTTCCTCATCGGGGTGAGAGAAGGGATGGAAGAGTCGGGAATAAGACTAGAAGATGATGGATCATTTTGAGCAATTCATCAATGGGAAGAATGTCTCCCATTGGATCACAAACATCATCATCCAATTCGGATGAAAGCGAAGAGAGTTTGGTTTCATCCACGAGTTAACAAACTCGATCGACAAAGCGATTAGGAGGTGGGACAAGTGGTGTGCTCTTAGAGCTAGCAATTTCCACCACTTAGATGAAGTCTCCGATTCAAGATCATCATCATCATCAAGAACACTCTTGACTTCCACAGTGCAACTTTCAAACCATTTGTTTGAACCGGGTTGATTTTCAAGGCTTTTAACTTCGGCATGTTTTGGTGACTCCTCTTAACAGTAAAATTTGAGAGTGTTGCATTGAATCTTCGATTTTTGATCAATTGTGGCAACACTCTGTTTGGAGAGGTTTGGAGTTCTGGTTGATATTCGGTGAGTTCTTCATTGTCAACCCGTATGGTCAACTCTTGACAAACACATCAATCGAGCGCGACTCGTTCTCAAGAAAGCTCTCCCAAGATGAGGGAACTCTAGGATGCGCATCAAGTCTACTACAACAAAGTCGGTAGGAAAGTGAAACTTTCCCACTTTCATCACGACATCCTCGGCTATCCCAATTGGATGAGTTGTAGTGCAGTCCGCTAGCTCGAGTGTCATACAAGTGGATGAAAGTTTAGGAAGAGCGAGTTTCTTCCATCTCGAGAGTGGCATGAGGTTAATGCTAGCGCCAAGATCGGCCAAGGCGGAGCATTGAACCATCCCAAGAAATCACACGAGATTAGAAATCGCGGGGTCTTCAAGCTTTTGGGAAGCTTCTTGAGAAGGACCGTGAGCATTGCTCATTGAGAGGGGTTTAGCCATCTCGATAGCTTATCTTTGTTGGTTAGTAAGCCTTTAGCGTGGATGCAAATTTAGGCATTAGAACGAGAGCATCAACGAAGCTTATATCAAAGTGTAGCTCATTGAAGATTTGGAAAAATTTTTCCATTTGCTCTTTGTTTTGTCTTTGAGCTTCTCATCATTCATTCTTGATGGGTAAGGAAGTCGACTAGACTTTTGAGTAGGGATGGAAGTCATTTACGGCTCAGATTTTTCTTGAACCGGGTTCGGACTTAAAGCTTGGACTACCGAAGGTGGGACGTGTCTGATGCCGTGGGCTTGAGAAATGCACCTTGTCCGTTGTATCCTTGGTAACATGACTCATTGCCACGGGGAGGAGGGGCATTGGAGTCGAAGGTCCATTGTGCGTCTTACCACTACGAGTGGTGGTGACTTTCAACTCGGCATTTGGATTAGGAATCGTATTGCTTGGGAGTCCTCCAGAAGATGATGAAGCTTTGTTCATATTCATGTTCATGAAAGCGCTCGTCATATTCTTTAACTCATTTGTCTGCCGAGACATTGTGGTATCAATTTCCTTTTAAGCTCAACTCTCATGTTATTGATCCGAGTTTGCATTGAGCGTATGCTTGACTCGATAATTTTCATGAAGTCATTTGGCATGGGAGCTTGAGAAGGTTGTTGATAACTTTGATGATTAGGAGCTTGATATGGTTGGTTGAAATTGTTCGGTTTTGATTGAAATTTTGAGAGTTATTGAAATTTTGTCCTTGATTGAACAAAGCGATTTTGATTGCCATGGTTTTGCACGGGAGGAAAACCGGTGGTGTCATACCGCTAGGTGCAGTAGTGAGGATCGACTTGTGGTCGGTATTGATTGTGGTTTACCAAGCTACGGAGCTTGGTAAAAGAAGCATCGGTTGCTTGACAATCATAATCGCATGTGGACCACTACAAGTTTCACACACCTTGTTTACGGCTTTGATTGGTTCGGCTTATGAATTTAGCTTTTGATTTCCTTTACATCTTTTATCATACAACGGATGGCGTCCGTTAGAGCGGCTATCGGAGCGGCCAACTCGGAAGAGTTCTTGGATGAAGAAGTAGGAGTGTTAGGAGTATTGACTTTGTTGCGAGAAATAGGAACTTTTGATTTTGCTCGCAAATCTCAATCACATCTTTAGGTCTCGATTCAAGATATTGCCGCCTACAATTGCGTTCAAAGAATCTTGATCGTTACCGTTCAACCCATTGTAAAAATATTGACTTGTTGAAGCTCAGTGAATTCATGATGGGGCATTTCACGAGGAGATCTTTGAATCTCTCCCATGCCTCTCAAAGTTTTCATCGAAATTTTGACGAAATCCGAAATTTCATTTTAAGATTAGTCGTCTTTGATGGAGGAAAGAAATAATTGACAAACTTTTGAACAAGATCCTCCCAGTTTCGATAGATCGAGGGGTTCTTTTTCGACCAAATCCGGGATGTCCCTCAGAGAGAATGGAAAAAGCATCAACTTGATGACTTTTGTGGCACATCCTTGAAATTGATAGTTGAAGTCAACTTGTTAAACCAACGGATGTGTGCATACGGTCTTCTCGATCAAACCAGTGGAATTGATTCGTGAGACACAAGTGTGATCAAATGTGTCTTCAATTCAAAGTGACGGAATTGATTCTTTGGTAGAATGATGGCATCTCCATAACCCTCGGTGGGTGCACGGAGCATTTCCGCCATAGTACATTAAATACGCCATATTGTTGTTTGAAATAGTACGAATCTCGGGTTCGACTATTTGGGCGAAGACGCTCACGAGCGTCTTCTAGGAATTTCGCTAGATCACGAAGGACTCAATGATCTAGAAGAGCAGTGCGCATGCACTAGAGTTAATTCTAAGGACTCTCGAGTTAAGGAAAGGAATTATGAAAATGGGGAAAGAAGATTATTTTTGAGTTTTATGGTTATACATATATATAGAAACAAAAGAAAAATATTTTTGTGTTTTATAGGTTTTGGATGTTTTTGGGTTTTGGATTTTTATAAGAAAATATATATATATATATATATATATATATATATATATATATATATATATATATATATATATATATATATATATATATATATATATATATATATATATATATATATATATATATATATATATATATATATATATATATATATATATATATATAGATGGATGGATATGAACAAAGAGTGAGTATTCAAATCACTAATTTGCTAGACGGAAGATAATCAAGACCTGACTCCCGCGTGGCGTAAAAATTTGATTCGCTCCCAAACGGTCAAGTTTTATCACTCAAGCCGGCCCACTTGTGAATGGCCGACCGTAACAAACTTAAAACAGTCAGGAAGCGAATGCAATGAAGATCGAGGAGACTATAGGGTTTCCAGGTCGTTATGTCCCAATGAGCTATGCGAAGAATCACCAAACGAATAGTGATCGAGAGATTTGAGCAGAAAAAGGATTGTGATTATTATAACTACAGAAAAAGTCTATAAATTACAACGGCTTAAATGCAAATTAAAGAAAATTAAAAAGATAAAAAATATTAAATAAACGCTATCACTATTTGCAAAATGATGTTTTTGATTTTATGTTCTTATAAAACTGAATTAAAAACTACGTAACGTACAAAAGAAAATGTGAAACTAAAGCAATATAAATCCTAAAAATAGAAAATGATATTTTTACAAACCTAATGATAAAAGAAAATTTTTAGAAAAGGAAAATTATTTTTAAAACTATTTATCTAATTATTATTAATTAAAAACTATTTTTTACTATTTAATAATAACCTAAAATACAAGAAAATAGGAAATAAAGCTAGAAAAATAAAATTTTGATTTGGAAAAATCTAAAATATCAAAAGAGAATTTTCAAAACTATTTTTATATTTTTCTGATTATTTTAGTATTTTCTAGGAATTAAAAACTATTTAAATTACTTAAAAATACAAATTTAACTAAGAAAAATCTGGAAAAATATTTTTTTGGCTTTTTATATTTATCTTAACTTAAGAAAAATGAAAAATTATTTTTTTGAAACTTTTCTTAATTAATTGTATTAAATGCTAATTAAAAAGTACTAAAAATTGATTAAAATGCAGAAAAATAGCAAACTAACTTGGAAAAATCTGAAAAATTCAAGAAAAGTCTAAAATATTATAGAGAATCTAGGAAAAATGGAAAAACAGGTACTTGTGTGCAAGAATATGAAACTGCAAGGCAAGTGCTTATAAATAAGCACTTGAAATAAGCCAAATGAAAACCAAAGACCACCACAGTAACACAGAAGCTATAATATGATAAGAGTACCCAAATGCAACAATTTATAACTATCCTAAACCTCTGATTTGCAGATTACAGATTTGGTGATAAGAGCTTATGAGCTTAAAATCGAGTTTAGGTGCTACTTTTGAGCTTAAGTACAAGATTCAAAATAAGCTAAAATGAAAAACATAAGTAGGAACTTGAAATAGACTTGGCCAAGAACTTATTAACCAAAAGTGAGCCTTAGACAAGCTCAATTGAGCTTGTTGCAAACCCGCAACACCTATGCACACTCGGTCAATCTTGAGCTTGTGCATGTGGGAAATGAACCAATCCACAAGCTCATTTGGAGCTTTTAAAAATTTACAAAAATATACAAAAATGACTATAAGAAAATAGACCAAGGAAGTTTTTAAACCACAATTTCCACTTAATTTGACCCGAGATGAGTCAATGAAAATTAACTCGGTTGGGTAAAAGCGGATTTTCGGTTTTGACTTATGAAAAAGTTTTAAGGAGTTTGACTTTTATGAACTTTGAGATCAATGTAAGGTTGATCTTGGTGTATTATGATGAAATGAAGTTAAAGCAAGCTATGTCTATGTATTCTAAACACAAAACAAGGTTTCACTTTTGCAAAATCTCAACAGGTGAAGTAATTAGGACGATTGATATGGGATTTTGACTATTATGGTTTGCAGATGCAATTTTAAGACAGCAATGAGCCAAATAGAGATTAACAAGCCTAAAACTACAAGACTCTACCACTGAATGAACCTCTAGGACAGTTTAAGCAACAAAACCAAACACACCTTTAACTACTGATTTGCAATTTAACTAAACAAACTACTGATCCAGCTTATATAATTGATCAAACTAAGTCTATGTATCCTAAATACAACTTAATTAACAAATAAAAATCAACCTAGACCACAAGAACAGATTTTGCAATGAAACTTGAAATTAACTTACAAATGTCCTAGCCACTGTGGCTTGAATTCAGTAACCAATGAACCAACTATCCTAAGTATATCAACCCAGATCACTCAATTTCAACCCATTTCCATGCTTCATCAACCATTAACCATTTCCATTGCAATTTGACCCCAGTTTGACTTTCTTTGACCAATTTCCAAAACTGCTTGAAACTTGAATACAAGCTTACAAAAAGCTATAATAAGCTCACATAAGCCTGTTTGAGCTTAAAAATAAGCTAATAAGAGCTTGTATATAAGACTTTGAATTGGAAATTTGAAACAGTGAACATAAAATATGAATTGTAAACACAAACTGAAATTGATGCTTGAAATTAGTTGCAATACACTTAAACACTTTAGTTTGATACAAATTAAACTTAAAATTACAACTAAGAGTTTATTTAAGACTTAGAAATTTAAAACGACATACAATTGAAAACTTAACTAACTACTACTCTTTCTTCTCTTTCTTCTTGCTTCTTTTATACTCAATGCTTCTCTCACTACTCGATCACTTCCCATCATTAATCTCAACCATAGGATGTCTAGAAATGATCTTGGCGTTTGTTGCATTTTGGCGCAAAATAAGTTTTGACTGTTGGGGTTGAGTAAAGGGATTGAAGAAGCATTTAATACTATTTTGGAGTGTTGTTGAGGTGGGGGGAACAAGGTGGAATAAAGGTGAGGAGGGGGGATGGGAGGTGTCTGGGTTTGCAGAGGTTTGGTGTAGAAGAAAGACTTTGGCGCCAAGGGTGGTTTGACCAAAGTGTTTGACCGGGGCTTATTATAAAAGGAGGGTCCAAAATGCATATTGACAGGGGTCCAAAGGCTTGGCAGGGTCACAATGGTTTGGCATGGGTCATATGGTTTTGATAGGGGATAAGGGTTGAAAGGGTTTTAAAACACAAGGACTTATGTTGCCAATTCTGAAAATACAAGGACCTAGGCTGCCATTTTGCAAAGTTGTTCCAAGGGACTAAAAGTGACAAGCTCCAATAGTACAAGGACCAATCTTGACTTTTTCACATTTCCAAGGACCATTTTTGCCAATTTTTAAACTTGGAGGACCAAACTTGTAATTTCTCAAAACTTTTGATATTTTTCACCAAAGGACTAATTTTGACAACTTATGATTTTAAAAGGACCTTTGGTGATTTTTCTTTTGAAATTAAGTGCTCGGGGACTATTTCGACAATTTTTGAAACTTGGGGGACCTGAAGCGCCAATTATGCAAACTTAGCTCATTTTTCATCGATTTTAAACATTTTGCATCTGAAACATATAAAATGCAATTTTGAGATATTTTCAGTATTTTGATGCATTTCTGAGCATTTTTAAACGTTTTGCAGTTCAGATTTGACCAAAAATGATGAGTATTTACACACTCATCAGTTATTCCCAAACCTTTCTATTTGAACCTTGAACTTAGGCAAATGATGACTTCCCAATCACAAATAAAGACTACAGGGTAGGCTAAGGTGTATAGGTGTAACGAAACTATATATTGGATTAACAAAATAAAAGGAATGGCTCAGATGGGTGTATCTAGGTGTATCTTGCACTAAAAGTAAGTGCAACAAAAGGGTTTCACATGGGAGTCAAGAAGTCGATGTGACTAATCGATAGGCACACAATGATAGGTTATTTGGGTGATAATCCTATAATACTGCCTTCTTAAACTGAAAAGTCCAAATACTTCGAGCTAACTCAACATACCTCGTTTATGGTCTCGAAATGATGCAAAGGCCAAGTTCTAAAGTTTACAAGCTACCGACACACTCATAATTTGGTGGATTTGGGGTAAAATATTGGAAACGGATAAGGCTAATCTCACCATATAATATCAAGGGTTGTATGTGCTCGGCTAAGGTCTAATCTAGTTAGGTTGAGAAAAACATGTCAAAATTTTAAAAATGGCATAATTTTTCAAAATAAACTAGAAAAATGAGGGCACAATAAAGTTCAAGAGATAATTCTACTCCCGTCCCCCCACTTGAACTGTACAAAGTCCTTTTTATACTAAGCGTTAAATAAAGGTGAAGAGAAAAGTAGAATTAGAGTGAGAACTTCCCTGAAATTTGCTCCAAAAAGAAATAAGGCCCACGAAAAAGAGTCGTGCCTTCGTATAAGCATCCACGAGCAAACTTCAATCCCTGAAATCACACTACCGACAAGCATAATTCTAAAAAGAAAAAATGAAAAATAAACCTAACTCACTTTTGTAGGAACCACGGTTGCATTTAGCATATGCAACAAGCATTTTAAACCACTTGGTGTCCCAAGTGGACAAGTGAAGTCTCGTGAGGGTTTATAGGGAACACACCCATAAAGTTCATTTAAAATACTAATACAAGGTTATTGTGTTTAAAATGAAAGAAGTAAAGCAGAGGATAGTTACGTCGTAACTCTTATAAGGAGTTACGTTGTAACTAGGCAAAACATGGCATACGCTGCAAGAGTGTAGTTGTAATCAATGAGATGGGATTACGCCGTAATTGGTAATGCATCCAAAATTTTGCTGCAAAGGGTTTGTTACGGTGTAACCACTGAGATGAGTTACGCCATAACTATAGTCAGATCAGATGTTGCAGCAGCAATCACTCTTTGTTTCCTACAAAAATGGTTAAAAACACAAAACCTAACAGAAATGTAATAAAATAAAAGAAAGGGATAATTCGGGTTGTCTCTCGAAATAGCACTTTTCTTTATTTATGAGTCTTTAAGTTAGACTCAGAGCCTTGGGGCTTTAAGGTGGCCTTCGGACTTGGCCAACTTCCTCCACGTCCTTCATCAATGTATTCCTAATCCAAGCGACATTGGTAGCAGTGCGGAGGTATTCTTTGATCCCCATTTTCCGAACCTTGCAGAATTTTTCGTCTGGCCCCAAATGATACCTAGTGAATTCAAATCTTTCGGAAAATATCGGTGGTGGTTTTTTATATTGGATCCTAAGGAGCTTGCACCTCCTTTGTTCATACTCCTCATCTTCTAGGTCAGTCATCCTTGCTTTATATCGTGGCTCCTGGTGATCTATGATTCCATTTATGTCGTAATCATTAGAATTGGTTTCATTTGAATTATCCAAATGCCTATACTTGCAATCTTCTCTTGTGTCCACCTTATCATCATTTGTTGAGTTACCCGTATCTTGAGGAGTCTCTTCATCAGGATTATCTTCGTTCATGCAGTCCTTCTAAATTTTATTTTTAGTGGACGTATCCACTTTTCCATATTTGATTTTAACCCAATCGTTAAATCTTAATCTACCTGACCATTGTACCTCGGTTCGCCTATTGTCAGTTGTTGAATTCCATAGAAATTCGTCAACTCCTACTCTATCGGCATTACGTCCTCCATTACAGTTGAATTAATTGGTCTTTATTATTTCGCACCAATGCTTTCGATCAATGAGCCCCTGATCCGCGGTTGAATTAATTGTTGCTTCATAATTATTAGAGGGTTCACTAAGGCAAAGATTAGTCCATATTTTTCTTTTATCATCATTGCCAATGATACGCTTACACAGAGCGTTCGGGGTCAAAGGAACTTCCTTTTCATCGAGCAAGTTTTTCAACACCCTAGGCAGTGAACCTAATCGTTGTAGTGTAGTATTAGGGTAAGCCACAGGATTTGATATCGTTCTCTAGGGGAATAGGAATGCTAGTGAGAAGTTACTACGCTAAGGTTGGGGTTGAGGAAGATTATTTTTTATTTTTTTATGTTTTTTAGGAAATTGAAAGGTACGAATCTCGGGGTTTGGATTTGGGGGTTGGTATTTCTATCCATTACTTCTACTTATCTAATTATCTAATCCTAAAGTGAATGTAGTCTATGTCTATTGTTGTGTGCTCTTATGATGATTAAAAATGTATTTACTTAGGCTTTATTACTCCCTAGTTATCTCCTATTGATGGTTGAATTGTCACGTCCTTATTCTTAATCGCGTTGTATCTCTAAGGTCGTAGGGTATGCATTTATCCCTAACTCTTTGAAGCTACCAAAGGTTAATGACTACAAAATCTCTAGGATTTATAAACTTTAACTCTAAGGTATTCTTTGGATGTATAGCCTACAATTACTCTAGGTGATTAAAAACTAAGGTTCAACAAAGATTAATCAAGCATTAACAACACAACGAATGACCTATTGCAATACTAGGTCAATCACAATTAAGATAAGAGACAACCAATCAATATTCAATAACTAAGTTTCATATTAGCTAAGCAAACACACAAGTAAATTAGCCGGACATAGGGAATATGTAAGCATACACACAATCAATTGAAGACATAATTAAATTAATGAAGTAAAACACTTATCTTGATGTAAGATAGGGTATGAAACCCTAAAATACTGTACAAGGCAGCCTTGGTTCGGTTTAGGTTTTTACTCCACAAAACTACACACTGAAAACTAAAAAATTCGGATTCTATATATAAGGTTACAATCGCGACGGCGTCACGCTTTAATTTGTGACGCCGTCGGGTCGCCGTCATTAGGGTTTTGTCTTGGCCACGTTATCATTGTGACGGCGTCACCTTATGTCCGTGACGCCGTCACCTTGAGTCCCTGATGCCGTCTGGATCAAATCTAGGTTGTCTGAGCTGCGACCCCCTACTCTTTTTGTTAGGATTTAGTAAATCCAGTTATTAAAGTGTCGGTCACCTCAAGTATATGTAATCGTTAGAAAGCTCGTAGTCGTAGTTATTTAATGTTAGTTAGTATTTAGTTTTGTATCACCGTGGAGGACGGACGGTCTTTACCAGCTGTATGCACGATCCACGGCCGTAGGTGGCGTTTATGTAAGATACTATAAATACCCTCTACCTCCCAAGGTAGAGGGTTGGAGCTCATAATAATACTTTTACTTTCTTTCACTAAGTTCCCAAACCTCTAAACTTTCTCTCTCTAAAACCACATAGTATACGCCCATATTTGATCATGGTTTGATGCGTTTGTGAAATCCAATATGTTACAAATGGTATCAAGATCCATGGTTTGATC
Source organism: Chrysanthemum lavandulifolium (assembly GCA_022545495.1). NCBI lineage: Eukaryota > Viridiplantae > Streptophyta > Magnoliopsida > Asterales > Asteraceae > Chrysanthemum > Chrysanthemum lavandulifolium. Next base: position 217,510,006 of record CM040244.1, read on the forward strand.
ATCTCTCTTACATGTTCTTGGATTTCTAGTTGTTTTATATGGTTTTTGGGTTTGAAAAAGTTTAGTGGTTTTGCACCATTTGGATCATTTCTTGTGTTAAAGTTTGAATTTTGATTGTACTTTTTTGTTTAGAATCATTGTAAGTGCTTGGGTTTTGATTTGGAAAGCTTGAATAACTGTGGTTGGGCTTGTTTTGGATTGAAAAGGGTTGTGCTTAAGTTTTTCTAGCTAGCGACTTGACTCTCGGATAATTTTTCTTCGTAGCGACTTGCTTCTTTAGTTTTCAGCGAGTTGTAGTTGAAGTGGTAGCGACTTGAGCTCTAGCGACTTTTCAATTGAGACAAGGCGACAAATAGTACAAAGTAGTGGATGTACCACTTTGGCTAGCGACTTGTTCAACGTAGCGACTTGTCTTTACTATTCTCAGCGACTTGACTTTGTTGTGACTAGCGAGTTGCTCTTTAGTGACTTGGCCTCTTAGCGAGTTATTCCTTAGCGACTTGCCCACTTAGCAAGTTTTTCTTTAGCGACTTGTCAACTTAGCGAGTTGATGCTTTAGCGACTTGTTTCATAGCGACTTGTGCTTTTAGCAAGTTGTTACTTAGCAACTTGGTTACTTAGCGACTTGGTGACTTAGCGACTTGTTCTCAAGATTTATAGCGACTTGGTTGATTATTGTTTTTGATACGGTTTTCTATTGATTTAGTAAAATCCCGTGAAAGAATCTATTTCCCGGTTTAATCATAGAGTTATAAAATCCTGTGTAATTTGTAAACATGTGTACCAACGTGCCTACAATCATCTCTTACGTGGTGCGGGGCGTTCAAGCGGTTGGATCGGATACTGTCTACCCATGCTTGATGAGGCCGACTATGACTCATGGGATCAACGAATTAGGTTGTCTTGTTTGGGAAAGGAAAATGGGGTCAACATTCTCAAGTCAATTGATGAAGGACCTTATCGATTGAGACTACAAGAGACACACTTGAAGCAATTGCGGATGGAACATTGATCTTTGGTTTGGACAAACCAAAGGCGTATGATGAGCTCGATGATAAAGAGAAAAGAGATCGATCGATATCGGGCTTCAAACATTATACTTGAGGTCTTCAAAAGATATCTACAAGCTTATCAATCACAACACTGAAGCCAAGGTGTTTGGATAATGTCAAGATGCTTCTCTCGGGTCTGAATTAACTAAGGAAGGCAGAGAATCACAAGCGTATGATGAATTTGAGCACTTTAAGATGAAACCGGAAGAAAGTGTCTATGAATATTACGTGAGATTCCACAAGCTTGTGAATGACATGAGGAATAGCAAAATGAGCGATGCCAAATATTCATTGAACTCAAAGTTTGTGAACAACATGAATCCCGAATGGTACAAATTTGTCACCTCTGTGAAGCTAACCAAAGGATTAAAGAACACCAACTATGAGCAGCTGTATGCCTTCACCTTGGAATGAGAGACATGCTATGTTTGAGCGAATGATGTTCAAATCTAAGCAGGAGAAGCAAGTTCGTCAAATGATTCAACAACTTTTTACACCAATGTAGGAGTTACCACCAAAGCTTCTCAAGTCATACCTCACGGAAATGGTAATCACAAACTCATTCTGATCCGAGGTTCAAGCAACACGATCTTTGATGCGTCATGGAACACTTCATCAATCAATGGCTCTTATGGTTAAACAAAACTTGACCTCACTCCACATACTAATAGTCTTCACACTAACAATGAAATCGAGCGCATCCAATCTACACAATCATGCTATTGTCGAGATGGAAAGGTTATGGTGCAACCGATCAAGGAAGGCAGTATGAGCAGGGAAGAGGTGGAGTAGGTGGAGGTATGTGGCTAATCAAAATCATGGAAGGAATGCAAATCAAGGACAAGTAAAGCCAATCAAGTCTTTGCAAGCTGTGGTGGTGATGGACACATTGCAAGGCGCACATCTCCAAAAGCCCTTAAAATGCACAGTACTACGGGGACAAGATGATGATGGTGCAAACTCGGGATAGTGGAGCGGTTTTGGATGAAGAAGAGTTGTTTTTCTTCTTGAGGAAATGCCAAAACCTATGATGCGATGTTGATGAGCAACCAATTAGGAAATAGGTCACAATCATCGAATGCCTTTCAAGTTGTTGATGTGATGCATTTGACTCGATGTCGATGATGAACCTCTTGCCCGGACAATCTTCATGGCTAGCATTTCACCAATGGTCTCTCAAAGGTCTCGTCACCACAACAGTTGGTCCATCCAAAGATTCAATCATTTCGTAGGTATTAAAACTATACGATGAAGTTGATGAGCAAAGATATATAACAGTACAATCTCTTGAAACTTATGAATCGATATTGATAATGAGGGTAATAGCAATATTGTCCCATATGGTCAATATGTGACACAAAGTGAAAGTGATATTGTACCAAGTGATGTATCTTCCGCATCAATGATGACTATGTTTTGATGAATACACCGCATGTGCCTCGATGATTATGTTATCTCCGAATCGAATGCCTATAAAGAACAAGTTGCTATTTATGAACAATGTGCTAAGTTTGAGCTAACTACCCATGAGCAGGAAATGGATGACCAAATGCGTACAATCATTAGAAAAAGTAATTTTAGAGAAGAAGTGTTAAAACAAGAGTTAAACTCCTTACAAGAAAAGCTTTCTAAAACCGTTAAGCAAAAGCAAGAGCTTCAAGATAATGTTAAAGTGCTTAAACAAGAATTTAATGCTAAGGAATCAAAACTCTTGAATGACTTTTCCAATCTAAAAACTTTGAAAAACAAGCTTGAAAATAAGTTGTACGTACAAGGGAATACCATTCAGACTGCTCACATGATCACTAAGCATAGAGTTCTCAACGATAAGTATAACATTCCTCTAGTAAAGGAACCCAATCCTGAATATGGTAAAGCAGCTAGAGAAGCTCAGAAGGTAATATATGATGGTAATGAAATCCTTAAGCCTAGGCAGAAACCTAGTTGCGCTAAGTGCCTTCGAGGAAGATATGCAATTTGAAGAAGTCAATAGGAGAAAATGGATAAGAAGCTAAAAGATCACGAGTGTAAAAGCAAAACATAACGTTCAAACCCCATGATTACACAAAAGAAAATTGGATCTCCCTGAACAGGTTTAAGCCTCAAACCCAATTAACCCTAGAACAAATTTTTTGGAAGAAAGATATGGATAAACAAAAGGCAAGTGAACTTGTTGAAACAAACCCTCCCGTTAGGAAAGTGCATGCAGCTACTGTGTATCCTCCTAATACACCAATGCATTTAGTTCCTAGAACTATTTCCACTAATAGCAAGACCTTAATCAGCCTGTATGTAGTTTATCAATTATTTGTTGATTTTGAGAAGACATGTAAGAAGAGAATCACACCTACAGGGATAACAAAAGGGAAAAGAGGTTTTGAGCAAACTAAAGAATGCTATTTAACTGAGGTCATGCCTTTCTTTAAACAATTAAAAGGTCAATTTGAGAGTCTTTAAAAGGGGATAAACTCAGATATTAAAGAAATGGAAAAGTAATTTGATGCAATGATTGTTGAAGTCAATGATTATGAACGGGAACTCAAATACAATGAAATTGAAAGGAAGAATTTGCATATCCTAAATGAGAACTTAGTATTGAGTTGTGTGGCTCAAGATGTGTTTTATATTGTTACTAAGCATTCTATTATCGCTTCTCAATTTTATGAATTATCATTGCTTTAAAAGTTTCTCATGATCGTGTCATTGAGCTTGAAAACAAAAACTCAAAACTAAATGAGAAAATTGACCAGGATGATCACGATAATTTGGTAAAACATTTTTCTAAACTAGAAGTTGAACATTTTGATTTGAAACTAAAATATCAACATCTAAAAGAAAATGTTAAAACCTCAAACATCAAGATATCCTCGGATGTTCCAGAGTTTGATGCAGTTTTTGAAATAAACAAATGTGATGAACAGATTCAAGTTCATTGTAACACTATCAGAAAGTTGAAAGCCCAAATTTCACAATTAAAGGGTGAAAAGAACAATGTGACTGGCTCCCAAATGCCTCCTCCTTTAGATTCTCAGTGCTCTCAAACTTTTCATCTTCAAAACTTGGTTAATGTTTTACAAAAGGAAAATGAGAGTTTTCTAGAAGAAAATGAAAAAGTTAAACAACACTTTAAAGAGTTATATGATTAAATAAAAGTCACTCGTGACAAGAACAACGAAAAAATAACGTCTTTACAAAAGGAAATTGAGAATCTGAGGAGTCGGGTAAAAGGGAAAATGCCACTTGTCTTTAATGAGAATGTTGCATCAAAGTCATCTGCAGACTCCAAATATACTGTGACTGTTAAATACATTCCTCCTCATCTTAGGAATAACGAACTTGTGTTTCATAACTATTTCGCTCACCTTAAGGATAGTCTAGAATGTCTCCGTGAGATTGTAGAAGAGGATTTCATAAATAAGCCACTTGATAGAGAAATTAGGTTTGCTTGCATTCAGGCCAAACGATCTCAGGAGTTGTTAGAATGTTTAAGAGCAACATGTCCTAAATCCTTATGTGAGAAAGATAAAGTTGTGATGCCTTGTTCTATGCCTAGTGCTAAGTATGCAACCCATTCTATACCCAAGATAAGAAAGTGAACTCTAAAGTTCTGCGAGTAATTCGGATCCCCGCACTTCTAGTTCGGGAATGCAAAAGGTAGCCCAACCAACTAATGTTCCCATAATTCCCTACAGAGTAATCGGTGACATAAAAGCAAAGTGTCAAAGCCTCCAGGCAATACAATGCAAGATAGGACCTTGCAAGCTAAGAATGTGCAATGGAAGATAGTAGAAGACCACCCTAGGAATATTAAGTTTGAGTTGAATAAAACGAATCATGTTGATTCTAGTATTAGCTATAAGCGTACTGTAATTAATTCGAATTCTGATACTTTTGGCAAAACATGTAATGATGATTGCTTGGTTTCTGTTACTAATCATGAATGTGGTGTGAATGAATTGATTAACGTTGTTAAATGCCCTGTTAAGATTGATAATGCCAAAAAACATGGTAAGAAGGCTAGAAAGCAGTGGAGAAAGAAGGTTAGAAAATATTGGAAACCCACTGGAAGAAAATTTAGCAATGTAGGTTATCATTGGATACCTACTGGCCACAAATTTAATCTTAATGAGATGTGCCCTAAATTATCTAGGTCAATGCCTATTTTGAAATGGATGCCTACCGGTAGAACTATTTCTTTAAGAAGTGAACATACGTTGATTAGGTCTAATGAGCACAACACTAGTACTGCATCTATCTCTAATAACTCCATTGATTTTGCTTCTGATGTGGTTGTTCCAATCACTATTACTAACCAAGTGGAACCCATTCTTGCATGGGGATCCCAATTATCCGATTATCCATTCTTGTGCGTGTTCAACCGCAGTCGTTCAAATCGTTACGTGGTACTTGGACTCAGTCGTTCCAAGCATATGACTGGAGACCGGTCGCGGCTCATGAACTTTGTAAGTAAATTCATCTGAACTGTTAGATTCAGAAAACGACCATTTGGTGCTATTATGGGTTATGGAGATTATGTTTTTGGTGATAGTGTAATCTCCCGGGTATATTATGTTGAAGGTCTTGGTCATAATTTATTCTCTGTCGGGCAATTTTGTGACTCCGATTTAGAAGTGGCCTTCAGAAAACATACTTGCTTTGTTAGAGAACTTGATGGTGTTGAACTTCTCGAGAAACACGCGGTTCAAACCTATACACCGCCTCTATCAAGATATGATGAAATCTTCTCTCTCGCTTGTTGTCAAAGGCTTGAAAACAAAGTCATGGCTATGGCAATCGTCGTCTCAATCACTTGAACTTGGTACCATAAATGATCTTTCTAGAAAGGACTTAGTAAGAGGCCTACCTAGACTAAAGTATGAAAAAGATCATCTTTGTTCAGCATGCCAATTGGGAAAAAGCAAGAAGTATGTCCACAAACCCAAACCTACAAATTCAGTTATGGAAGTTCTACATACCATTCACATGGATTTATGTGGACCCATGAGAGTGCAAACTATTAATGGGAATAAATGTGTGCTAGTTGTGGTTGATGATAACTCTCGATTCACTTGGGTTAAGTTCTTGAGGACAAAGGATGAAACTCCATATGTCATCATTAAACTTATCAAACAGCTGCAGGTTCGACTTAACAAGACTGTTAGAATCGTCCGAACTGACAATGGAACTGAGTTTGTTAATAGAGAACTCAACGAGTTTTATGAAAGTGTTGGAATCAGTCCTCAAAGAAGTGTTCCATGAACTCCTCAACAGAACGGTGTAGTTGAAAGACGAAATCGAACTCTTGTAGAAGCCGCAAGAACAATGTTGATTTACTCAAAGGTTCCAATGTTTCTCTGGGCTGAAGACATTCCCACTGCATGCTACACTCAAAATCGATCCCTAATTCATACAACTCATGGAAAAACTCCATATGAACTTGTCCACAATCGAAAACCTGATCTATCAATTCTTGGTGTGTTTGGTACATTGTGTTATCCAACTAATGAGGATCAAGATTTAGGCAAACTGAAAGCTAAAGCGGACATTGGAGTATTTGTAAGATATGCACCAAACAGAAAAGGATACCGAATCTACAACAAAAGAGCCCGAAATATCATGGAAACAATTCACGTTACGTTCGATGAGCTGACCGGTCAAATGGCTCCAGGACAATCCAGTTCTGAACCCGCATCACAATCTTCATCAAGTAGTCCTATCAGTTCTACTCTTATACAAAATCCCTCACCAGGAACTCCTTATGTACCTCCTTCAGAAGATGATTTGAAGAAATTGTTTGATCCAATGTTTCATGAACACTATGAGCCAATTGTTGATGATCTGTCAAATCTATTAACAGAGGCTGCTCCTATCCCTGTCAACGAAGATAACCCTTCAGTTTCTATATCATTAAGTCAAGAAGCGCCTGCTGATGATCACTCTGTCTCATCATCAGATCCTCAATCATCGAGTGTACATCATGGAATTGTTTCTGGCACCTATGATGGAGATAATCCCTTTGCTAAACTTGAAGATGCTCCCTTTGAGAACATATTTGCTCATGAACCACCATCAGAACCATCTTCATTAGGAGAAAACGACTCTGCTACTTCAGTTCCTCAACAACAACCACATGAACAACTTAGAAAATGGACACATGACCATCCATTGGACAACATCATTGGAAACCCCTCTCTGTTAATACAAATAAGCCGTAAAAACGTTTATTTATATTTTACGATCTTCTAATGTTTTGTCGATAACAAACGTAAAATCATTTTAACGAAACAAATAGAGTACGTAAATAGTTTGAGTTAATAGTTTTCTAACACACTTACGTTTTCACATAAAACACAAAAAACAAGCCTAAGTGATTTTATGATTTAGATACATATGTACAACAACTAGTGTTTACATATTGGGTTAACATATACTTAAACTAAGTATACTAAAATGGGTGAAAACATGTAAATACTATAATGGGTAAAAACAAGTATATACTAAATGGAAAAAAACTAGCAAATGGTATTGACCCATAACCCATGGTTTTATATATACCACTTAACCAATTTCATTGTATCTAGAAAGAAAACCATGGATCAACCCATAACCCATGACCCATGACCCATAACCAAAATTACCCATGGGCAAAGAGGAGTTCCACGGATCCACGGCTTTGTGCTAGCCGGATCCCAAGTGGAAGGGATCCGTGGGATCCGGGAAGCAAGAGAGAATTTTCTCTATAAATAGAGAGCCATTTCTTCCTTTCTACTTATCACTTTACACATACTTCCCCAAGTATTCTAACCTCTAACCTCGGATCCAAGTGATCTATGTAGTTTGTCTTTGTTTTGTGTGATCTTCTAGGTTCCTCTTAAAGGAGAGATCACAACTTGTTGAAGACGTGCAAGCTCAAGTCCATGAGTTGCCATGCTTCGTCATCATCAAGACTACTAAATTTCAAATGTCAATGATGGGACAAATGTCATTTTTCTTGGGATTACAAATTTCACAAAGTCCCGGAGGCATTTTTATCAATCAATCTAAATATGCAAATGAGATTTTAAAGAAATTTGGATTTGATTCTTGTGACTATGTTGACACTCCCATGATAGAGCGTACTAAACTGCATGAGGACCACTCAGGGATCATGGTAGATCAAACAAAATATCGTAGTATGATTGGATCCCGATGTACCTCACACCAAGAGACCGATATTCATTCGTTGTATGCATGTGTGCTAGATACCGTGCTAAGCCTACCAAAAGCACCTTGAAGCGGTTAAACGGGTCTTCGGTATCTCTAAGGATCCATCAATATGGGACTTTGGTACCAAGGACACCGTATGTCACTAACGACTTATGCAGATCGATCATGCGGGATGTCAAGATACACGTCGAAGCACGCCAAGAGGTGTTCGTTTTGGGTGATAAGCTTATGAGTCGGTCTTCAAAGAAACAAATAAGTACATCTATATCCTCTACAGGCGAATACATAGCCATGTCATCTTGTTGTGCTCAAATCCTATAGATGAGATCCCAATTATCGACTATTGCTTTGAATTCAACAAAATCCTCTCAGACAGATAACAAAGTGCCATTGCTCTCTCATGCAACAATGTTCAACATTCAAGAGCAAAGCATATTGACATTCGACATCATTTCATCAGGGAGCAAGTGGAGAACGGTGTCGTGGAACTTTATTTTGTAAGGACTGAATACCAGTTAGCAGACATCTTCACCAAAGCTCTTCCTAGAGAACGTTTTGAGTTTATCCTTCCACGACTTGGTATAAAGAGTCTACAACCGGAAACACTTAAACGTCTTCAAGAGAAAGAAGAGGAGTAAAAGGTTTTTCTTCATCCATCTCTTGTAAATATTTTTTCAAAAAGCAAAATACAAAATTACAAAACCAATAAAAAACAAATAGAAAAATATAAAACTTTCAAAAATCCATAAAAATTTGAAAAACTCGAAAAATTTCAAAAATATTGTCATTTTGTCATGTTTTCCTAGATTCGATAATATCTACGGTCTTTGTGCTGTCATTCAAAGAGTGACACGGGTCTTTAGATGTTGGTCGAATGTACATATTAAAAAAAAAAGTGAGAGAAAGAAAAACACAAGGCTTATAGTCATTTCTGTCTATAACCCGTTTTTAAAAAAAAGAACAGAGCCATGCTTTATCTTATTTTTCAAATCTCGTGCTCTGATTCTAAAAACAAATGTTTGTCACTTAAAAGACAACAGTTTTCACAAATATTTTTCCTTCTATAAATTATTACGAAAAATATTTGTTATCTAAATGAAAACTAATAAAAATAACTCGGTCTCAATCTTTGAAAATCATCTGAACTTGACGTTTGTCAAAATCCCTATCTCTCAATCAACAACTTATGTCATTGATTGAGGGGGAGAATGATTTCATTTAAATCAAAAGGTTATTTGTCATACAATTGGTTCAGACCAAGGTTTATGTCATGTTTTCAAAAGATATTCAATCATGTTTAAATGTTGGAGTTTAAAGTCTCAGAATTGATCCTTATCGGTTATATGTTTTCATACGCAAGTCACAATTCTCCTCAAAAGCTTTCAAAATCAATTTAAATCTACAGAGATCACAAATCTCAAATGATTTGAAAATTGTGATCGGGGGAGAATTTGTGATTTAAATTGGATTTAAACTGATAAGTTGATAAATGGTTTTATAAGTGTTTAGCAAGCTCTCCTCCCTTCATGTGCCAAACGATTTCAAATTTTCCATGCACATGTTAAGGGGGAGCATCTATATCAAACCAAAAAGGATTGAAACGTGACTGATTTGTTTCAATGTGCATATTTTCCCTTATATGTGCAAAACACTTTCGAATCTCGATGCACATATTGAGGGGGGGAAATACGAATCTTGATTGGGAAGGTGATGTAGATATTTTTTTGAAAACGATAGTCAATGAATTAAATACTTCCTCTTGCCTCCATGTGCCAAAATGATTTCAAATATTCGATGCACGTGTTGAGGGGGAGCTCATTTTCTGAAATATCAAAAAATAATTCAGGTACAAAATGCTTTGATAATATATCACAAGTATCTGGATTGATTTTCAAATGGTTTTCAATTGGTTCCAATGGCAGATGAACAATACCAAATAGACCTACCAAATTTACTTTATGTATGGTGATATAAGGATGGTTAGGTTAGGTATTCGTTCCCACGATCCCGCCAGAGTCGGAGGGATCTACCGAGGACAATCCACTAGATAGTGTAGAGTCCTTAGGTATAATGAAAAAGGAGAAAAGTGAGATATTGGAAGAGTGCGGATGAGATAGAGCTAGAACCGGAATAAACCCAACAAGGTTCTAGTAATGAAGTCTCGGTAAGCATGAAGGGGTTGAAGAATGAAAATAATTGAATGTAAAAGGGTGAAAAGAAATAGCCCTCCAAGAATTCAACCTTAGGGCGAAACCGTGTTCAATACATAAGCTACCGGTGGTTACTTAGGTAACACCGGTATTGAAGACAAGACGTCATGGACCCAGTGACGCACTGCACTAAACTTCCCAAGCTACTCAAGTTCCTCTTAAAAGGGCTTGTTTCATTCTCACGGGGAACCTACATAATCTATCGACTTTCTCTTAGAGATTGTTGATATTCAAGAAGGAGGCCCTCTCCCCAGTCTCCAGCATAGGAACCAAATGTGCACAATTGAGTCTAGAGCCACGAGATCATCAATAAATCTCATTAAGGACACAATTAATGAAGACTTGTTGTTTCACACAATGTGGAAAGTAAGAATATATTTTAACAGTCCTACGCATTATCCTTGTGGTATTGCCAGAACATCTGAGTGGTATGCCATCATATTCACAATGAAAATGGAAAGCCTTCTTAGGCCAACATCAAACAAGCTCTTGGTAGGTGGCATGTGAGATCTATCCAATAGATCAACCATGTGACAACTGAACAGAAACAATGGGAAGATTCAAATTTATGAATCAATCCTGGTTCAGGTTATGGATTGACGGATGCCTTTGAAAAACCGGTTGTTGTGCCAAAAATTCTTTTCTGTAGCACATCGACTGTGTATTAATGTTTCAAAATTAAAAGGGTATTTATGATTGATAATTGATTTTCCATAAAACCTTCGTTGTATTGCAAAACACTTTCTATTAAGCAATACACGATTGTTTTCAAATCAATAATCAACTAAAGCTCACACAACACATTCATTTCTAAAGAAATCATGATAAGTGCATCAACGACTCTGATATTTTCACTCCATGCTTCTGCTACGCTGCTGCAAATATCATGAATCAACTAAAGCTTCCGCTACTCTGATGAAAAGATTTCATGATCCAGAATGTGAGCATGTCGGTCCAAAAGTTACAACATCACATAATGTCAACACTACAAAGGAATAGTCAGAGATTTATGGTAGCTGATGATCTCAAAGCTGGCTCAAAACTCATTATCACGTGGATCAGTTAAAGACCTCCACTTGGATTAACCAAACATGCAAAACATGAAGACTCAAAGACTACGAGCTACAGAGCAAAGAACTTTAACAAGAATCCAAGAACAATCTTAATGTTATAACTGTTTGTATTCATTGTAATTTGAGGTGACCTCCCTTAGGGGGAGATTGTTAGGATTTAGTAAATCCAGTTATTAAAGTGTCGGTCACCTCAAGTATATGTAATCGTTAGAAAGCTCGTAGTCGTAGTTATTTAATGTTAGTTAGTATTTAGTTTTGTATCACCGTGGAGGACGGACGGGTCTTTACCCACTGTATGCCTGATCCACAGCCCGTAGGTGGCGTTTATGTAAGATACTATAAATACCCTCTACCTCCCAACGTAGAGGGTTGGAGCTCATAATAATACTTTTACTTTCTCTCACTAAGTTCCCAAACCTTTAAACTTTCTCTCTCTAAAACCACATAGTATACGCCCATATTTGATCATGGTTTGATGTGTTTGTGAAATCCAATATGTTACACTTTTAAAACACATTGCCGCCACTTGAAAATAAGTAATTTGGCTATTGATCGTCACAAGATCGGTTCGACGGCGTGTGTATAACTGACGCCTTCCCTTCAATTTCAAAGACTTGAGTGTCTCGATTCTTGACTTTGGCCATTTTCTTCAGATATTCGCCTTTTCGTCCGAATAAGTGTCATTCCGACAATTTGCCTTCAAGAAACCTAAAAGTGAAAATGAACGATATTAAGTAATAACGGATACAAAAGTGATCAAATAAGGGCTTAAACGACCCCTCAAAAAGGTACATTTTAAAACCTTATCAGCCAACTTCCCCATACCTAATTTGTACCCAAGCTTCGAATGTTATCTCTTTGTCATTGGTTGAGGACCATAAGTACTTGTTGTTTTTTACTCTTTCCTTGTCATGTCCAGCGTCACAGACATCCAAATAAGGGTTGCATGAAGCCCATAGATCATATCCTTTAGCGTTGTAAATAGGGATAGCCGTACACCAATGATATTTTAATTTGGGAAAGTACTTGTAACCCACTTTCTGAACTTCGTGCCACATGTCTTCAGACTCGTTTTCCTTTGTTCTCGAGGTGTTGTCGTGTTGTATTCCTCCTCTGTCGTGTTCTTTTACATTCCTCCCCTGCATGTTACGATCATTAGTAGCGTAGTGCTTCTGTGCGATGGTGGAAGGAATAGTTTTGTTTTTTCCTTTCTTGATAACACAAACGGTTTCGACAGGGCGACATTTTCCAACGTCATCCATATTCAGGGTAAGCTTTCTATCATTGATTTTCAATGTGATGATTTTTTCGAAAACATTAATCTTAGCACGAGCAGTTGCCAGAAGAGGTCTGCCTAAAATTAATGGGATGTCGAGATCTTCTTCCATGTCTAAAATAACAAAGTCGACAGGAAGAGTAAAATTATTGATTTTGATGAGCACGTTTTCAACTATCCCTCTAGGTATGCTAACCGTTCTATCAGCCTTGGTTTAAAACTGCGTTTTGCGATCCGATGTGTTAAAGGTCCCAGAGGCCAATGCGTGATGTGCGTTGCAAATGCGAGTGCATTTTGGACACGATGCAAGTATTTATATGTACTATATTAAACAGATTACCAAGTAAATGTAATAAATTTACCAATAAGTCACTAAGATATAAAATATAGGCCAATAATCTATTTATAAGACAAATAAGTCACTAAATCATGATGTAAAATACTTAGAAACAACATTATAAATTCCAACTAAATGTTGTTTTAAACGAAACCCTCCTCCTTTATTTACTTTCGAATAGGATGAACATGTAATTTTATTTTTAATTTTGAATCTTGAATTCCATAATTTCTGTTTGGATCCTTGTTATTGTTAGCAGTCAAAGCGGTTGAACGTGAACGATTAGAGTCCATTATATACATATGCATGATGACATGATGTTATAATGTATTAAAGGTATACTGATAAGTTATAACAGCGGCTAATAAACTTAATTCATTAATTATTAACATATATGGTTACGTATGATCAAAGAAAAATACGAACTCTTGCGCAACATGAAACCGGAATAAGATGATTGTTTGAGGGATTTCAAAATCATGTTAATGGTGCATGATCAAGAACCAAAGGGTAATTTGGATGTCGTTATTATGTTTGTTTTGAACGTCTTTAAACAAATTCTATTTTCCAAAGTCTATTAGAAGATTCTATCTTCTTTTAAATGGTTTATATTATTCCAGAATGACCTAAATTTCATATTGCGATAATTGCGACCGTTGCTAGCATTACAAAAATGCGATAAATTGCGGTATAATGCGAGCGCATTTTGGGATAGCATCGCATTAGGCATCATGATGCGAAATCCTAAATGCAATGCAATATTGCGCGCAATTTACGCAATGATGCGCGCATTTTTAAACCAAGCTATCAGCCATTTCAATAGTCATGCAAAGAGGTCTGATGGGACCAAGGTTTAATCTTTTACACATGGAAAATGGCATGATACTAATACTAGCCCTTAGGTCAGCTAAGGCATTGATATTATGTAAATTATTAATAGAGCAAGGGAGAATGAAACTTCCTGGGTCTTTTTCCTTAATAGGGATCTGATTCAGGATGACTGTAGGGCATCTGGCGTTTAACTTTACTTCATTCTCGGTAACAGCTTCTATTTCCGTATGTTGTTCTTCCTAAGGAAAGCCCGTCTTGTCACATATGATTTTAGCTTGTTTTTGTAATCCGAAGAGCTCCTCTTCATCGTACCTGAAAGGGGTATAGAGGGGCTTTCCGTTGCTGGAAAATATGGCTTTACAGAAATTATCATCAAACGAATTGTCTTGATTAGTTTCATTTTCCTTCATCCTTGGTTCTTTTTCGTTTTCGTCCAGATCTTCCTGCCGAGCAAGGAGAGTGGTTCTAGTTTCCTGGAATTTTTTGAACAATGTGTTCCTGTTGGCTTGCCGCTTATTATCTTCTTCCAGGTACTTATTTATTGATTCCTCGAGCGAAGAACTTCTTGTTTTGAAAGAATATTGATTATAACCTTGATGGAAGGGTTTTCCTTCTCTATACATAACCTTTTCGATTCGGGGGCTTATATTTTTCATAGGACAATATCTGGTTGAGCCCCATCCTTTACTTGTATCGCATCCTACTCGAATAGCATGCACATTTTCCTGGAGCTTCTTCATATATCTTCCAAGGTTTTCCAATTTGCTTATAATAGTGGCAATGCTTATGGGACCTCTTTCCAGGCTTTGGTTGCTTCCTCCATCGTGCCATTTTTGAGAGTGATCGGCAAGTTTCTGAATGGCTTCAATGGCGAGGGCAGGAGTTATACCCGGAATTGGCCCTTGGTATTCCAGCATTTGTCTTGTAGTCACATTGATTCCTTTGTAAAAGATGTTGACTTTTTGCTGGTTGTTCAGATCATGTGTAGGACATTTGTAGGGGAGATCGTTGTACCTATCCCAGGCTTGATACAACGTTTCACCGTCTTCTTGCTTGAAATTATGGATTTCCAAAAGCTGGTTAGAAATCTTCGATGGAGGACAATATCTCTGAATGAAGTGCTTCTTAAGTAGAGCCCAAGTATGAACTGTCTCCGCAGGCAATCTTTCAATCCATCTTCTGGCAGCCCCAGTAAGAGTCATGGGGAATACCCTTAGCATAACAGCGTCATGAGACACACCCGGAATGTTGAAAAGGCTTGCGATGTATAAGACATGTTCAACGTTCTCATACGCATCTTCGTCCCTGTTTCCAGAAAAAGGGTTAGCACGAAGCTCCCTCATAAATTGGTCTTTAATTTCGAAACGGACATCAACTCCTATTGCCGGTCTTACGAGACCCGGCCCTTGTTCTGCTCTTGTCAACGCCAAATATTCCTCAAGAGTGAGGTCATCAATGTTAACAACTTCCATGGTACATGAAAACTTGAAAAGTGATCGTGAGAATTTGAGAAATTTAAAACAAAACAAAATTGAAAGACTTAATAGCAATCCTAATATAACTCCCGGTGGCGCCTAAAAACTTGATGCGGTTTCTTGACTAGGTTTTAATATTTATAATGTCTTGTTATACCTATGGTCAACCCTAATGCACTAACGGGCAGTGTACCCGGTCGTGTGTAGTGTAGTATTCGGTAAAACCGAGGTCGTCCCAAGAGCTATGTGTGTTGGATTAATACTAAGTCTAGGTGTCACAGGTTTTAGGATGGTTTTGATATTATTTAACTACTAACGCAAATAAAGGCAAAGATGTGATCAGATAGAGGAGAGTGGTGCTAACCTAGTTATTCATTCTAGCTAGTAATGTCTACGTCTAATTACTTCCAATTACTTCAGGTGGGGTCAAAGTCGAGAGGACAGCATTTGGTCAATTCGCCCTAACCTATTAGCAAAGATGCCACCACTGGAGAAGTCAGGTGTCCCTTCATAAGTCCAGTTGTTCCTGGTCCCCTTAGCCGAGTCATTAAGTTCCGCTACATGCTAGATTTATAATAGTGAGTGCCCGGGTGTTAGCAACTTAAACACTCACCCCTAATTCTTAAGTTCATCCAAATGGTAGGTGATCAGTTGGTCAAAACGCACAAGTAGAAAGGGTCGTCAGTTGGTCATATCTTACCCTTATGTCTCAGTCTACTCATTTAGGGTCAGTTGGTCATATCTCCTAAGCAACAAGCCTCTACCGCCATTCAAAACTACCGAAACAAGGGTAGCTACCAATAAACTATGCATGCATACACTTAGAAATAATTATACGGAAGTAATGTAAACGCAAACAAAATAATTAAGAAATCATAACTAGGCCAGCACCAAGAGGTGCTTAGCCGCTCATATTAATCATACAAATCAATTCAATATTCAATGTTACGAAATACATGAATCGAAAGTAAAGAAAAGATAAAATACTAATGCTTATAGTAGGGGAGTGATTTCTCCCTTGGAGATAGCTCTGTATGCTCCTCTTGACCTGCCTTTGGCTTCTTCCCACATTCTTTGGTTGTCGTGTGTGAAATGGGATGCATTGAAATGCTGGAAATCGTGGGGTATTTATAGGCCAGATCTGGTTTACGGTGTAACTAATAAAATAGTTACGCCGTAATCATCTATTTCATTGTAAATTGCACTAGATCTGCTGGTTACGGCGTAACCTTAGAAGTGGTTACGCTGAATCTTCAATAATCCTTGGTTACGCCGTAGTTTATGCACGAGTTACGGCGTAGTTATCAGCGGCGCGGATCCTCATTTGACCTAATATAGTTACGTCATAATCTTTTGGGAGAGTTAAGCCGTAATCTTCTGATAAGTTGGCTTTCTGAGTCACGCTTTAGTTACGGCGTAATGTGAGAGATGAGTTACGCCGTAACTTCTTCAAAGTGAGCATACTATGATAAATCTTTAATAATTCTCCAATTCCGCGTCTCTTTAGCTCCAATGCTCGTAATTTACCTGAAAATGGAATATAATGGGAAAAAAAGCGTAAATCCATATAAATGATATAAATTACAAGCATTATCGGGGGAAATTGACACTTAATATTCAGGATAATTTGATGTTATCAAGGGCCAACATAAACGGGATTCGTCAATCCCAATAGATCTATTCAGAATATTCGTGCTCACTCTCTCTAGTGATTAATGGTTCATGATTTAGGGATTTATGTTTGGCAATGATGGTTACTTAGTGAAAATAAGACAATCAGATAAGTATATAGTTTGAAAGCAATGTGTTTAGTTTAAAATAAAGCATGTATCTCCCCCAAGGGTTTGTAAAACAATTGAATGATAGAAAATAGGGCAATGAACTCACCGAGAGTTAATGATGTTAAGTACTTTAACGGATGTGATGGATAAATCGGGAAACTTCTACGTGCAACCTAAAAATGGAATGTTGTGACTTAGGTTTGGAATAATGTCTAGGAAAAACATAAACCATCCTATATATGTCTCTATGTTGATCATGATGTAGTCATTTATAGTTTGATGTTTATAATAACAGTTTAATATGTGAAAACGTATGTAGTTTATAGATATCGTACTACCGTTCGGGCCATCATAATTCATAGGTCATGTAGTAAACGTTCGAGGAGCTAGGACACTTTAAATCGTAAATCCAGTAACTCGTCGATACGTTTTACCCAAATGAAACCCCTCACATGAAGCTCCCTAGTATTGTAGCACTTAGTAGATAAAAGGAATAATTGTTTCTAAATGTATCCAAGTTACCACTTTTTGCTAAGTTGTGTATCAATCTATTAGTCCTCCTAAACAATGCAATATTTTTACTAATCATACTAACATGTGTATGGATAAGTCTCCCGTCTATTTTTGCTGATGTGGCAAACTACCAACGTTACCTTTTTTTTTCTTTTACTTGACTCTTGCCCAAGTGGCAGTCAACATTGACCCCAACGGTTTAATAACGTTTAATATAAAGAAAGAAATATCACCCCCAAATAAGAAACCACCACCACAACGACGACAACCACCACCACCATGTCTTATGCAAATGGCACTCCTCATGTAATAGGGCAACACGTTCGACCCTTTTGTGAATGTGGCCATCGATTGACAGTGAAAACGACGTGGACACCAGAAAATCCAGGGAAAAGATTTATTGCTTGCCCCATTTATGTAAGCCCTAATTTTGTAATTGGGAATTTTTTGATTGTGTTGTTTTCATTACATCAGATTTTCTTTTTGATTTAATAATAGGATAAGAAAAGAAAGTGTGGTGTGTATCAGTTCTTTGATGAAGATTTACCAAGTGATTACTATAGGCAGCTGCTATTGGATTTGCATGCTAGGGTGAGGAGAGTTAGTCAAACAGTAGAGATGCAAGAGCATATTGGTGTGCTAACTATGGAGAAAGCAAGGCATGTGCAAGAGTTGACAGTGACAAAGTCAAAATTACAATTGTATGACATAATTTTTGTCATTTTGGTGGGTATTTTATTGGTTTTATGTCTTGTATTAGGTATGAGGATTGGGTAGGATAGTGTAGGATTGTCTAGGATTGGAGTAGTATAGTTTTTGTTGTAATGGTATTTGACTCAAGTTATTAGCAATGAAACAATTTGCAGATTTCTTATATTGATGTTGCAATGTGTGCTGGGATCATATGTAGGATATTTCTCTACCACATCTTCAGCACCAAGAAATGGGTCTTGCAAATCAGAATCATCACCATCACCCTTCAACTTTCTTAATAAATCTCCTATGAATTCATCATGCTCAATCAAGACTTCATTTTTGTTTGAAACTGCAGCCCTACTACTACTTGCAGAACCAGAACCAGCAATGTCTGGAATTGGTGTTGGTCTTCTCTTAGTTCTGTTTGCTTTCCTGGTTGTAAGCTCTATGAGCTCTTCTTCACTAGCACTTAGATAATCAATGGACTTCTGAGAGTAACACTATCATCACTGTCACTATCACTATCTCCATCACTAGCTTTATCTTTATCACTTTCAACCACCATTATGCCTTTACCCTTATTAACCACACCCCCTTGTTCAGCATCCTCCTGAGCCCACCTCTCCATTTCTTCAACTGTAAACACATTGCAGTACCTCTTAAAAGGTGTTCCTCTTTTCTTAGAGGTTTCATCACTAGTTGCACTAGGGTCAGGGTCAGCTAAATACTATGACAAATCAATGGCAGAATGGTCCAAGTATACCTCTATTCCACCATGCAACTTTGAGAGGTCATACATGTGAATCAGGTCATAGTCATTACCTACTTTCACTAAACCCTTCTCTAGATCATGTTCTAGGATTCAATAGTATATAGAAAATAAGTGGGCACAATTTGTTCTCTCAACGACCATGCTCTTAAATTCTTCAAATTTAAGCCTAGCAACATATATGTTACCCATTGTTCCACTGTCATACCTTAGTGGTTCGTGCTGGAAAATCCCATCAAACCAAACATCCAACTCTACACCATCAGGCCCAAGAATAGTCATTCTAAAAGAAACAAAATACAAAATTAGGGTTAGACCAAAATTGTAATTGGAATAAATTAACAATTTGTAAATTGGAATTAACAAAACACATACCTTAATACTTTAATTGCATTCAAATTATGATTCTGGAAAAGTTGTGTATGTAATGTGTTAGGAATTAGGGTTTACTCATGATTCTGGAAAAGTTGTGTGTGATTTGGGGATTATTGTGTGTGTAATGTGTGTTTTTGGCGGTAAATATGTTGCCCGTTGGTGGTCAATGTTTACTGCCACGTGGGCATGAGTCAAGTAGGAAAAACACAAAGTTAACGTTGGTAGTTTGCCACATCAGCAAAAATAGACGGGAGACTTAATCCATACACATGTTAGTATGATTAGTAAAAAGATTGCATTGTTTAGGAGGATTAATAGATTGATACACAACTTAGCAAAAAGTGGTAACTTGGATACATTTAGAAACAATTATCCCTAGATAAAATATATGTTTTGAGTGAAGATTATTATATTATAAAATTTATTACGTTTTTAGCAAATATCTAGTTTTTACAAGTTCTCATAGTTTGCTAGTGATTTCAACTTATTAATATGGTCAAGAATGAAGTTTTAGTAAAAATTCAATATGTAACTAGTTATGAAAATGACATTATTTTTAACTTGTGAAAATCCAATTTTTGCCGATAAAAACTGTTTTACAAATATTAGGAAGTAAATGATATCATTTGGTCTTTTTAGGCCGAGTTCCATTGCGGTAGCTGTAAAACATCGTTTCGGACAATTTTCGTGCTTTAACTTTTTGATGATTCGGACCAGAAGTACCACTTATTTTTAGACAGATTCAGCAGTAAGCAATTTGGTGTTTCTAAGTTTTTGCTAACTTCGTTTTACTATAACTTTTGACTCGTTTGTCCGTTTCGGGTGATTCCAGTTGCTATGTTTACCTTTTTATTTTGTATACAGTAATATGTAAGTTACCAAGTCCGTATATAGTTGTTTTAAATGGCTTCAAATAGGTAGAATATGACTAGTTTACTAGTTTGTTACTTTTATGACAATATGTGAATTAAAACATATGTTTGAGTATATGTACATCATGAATCAACATAGTAACCGTATATATAGCATGTATTTGACAAGATTAGTAATAATAAACATGAGACAATGGAGTGATGGTGATGATTAGTTGCTTACAACTTTTGGCTTTCTAAAGAAAGGAGTAACTTAGTAAGGATTAGGACTTTGATTGAACACTTAGGACCTTGGATTGAGCAAGCTTTCCACACCTTGGCACCCTTGTAATCTTGAAGGAGTGGTGATGAATTTCTAAGTGACTTGAGTGGATCTAAACTCAAGAAAATAGCTTAGACTTGCTAGGGATTTGATGGAGTAACTTGTTACTTGAAACTTCTTTGCAACAACTTGGAATAATCAACAATGGAAGGTGTGTTTGTGTTGTGTGATGAATGACCAAAAAGGGAGGGGAGGGGTTTATATATGGTCTTGAGGAGGTTAGGAAGGTGTTAGGAAGGTGTAAATGAGGAGGTTACTTTGCATGACTAGTCAAAGCTTCCTTAGGAAGGTTTAACACATGTAAACATCTAAATTCCTAAGTCATGAGATCAAGACACAAGCCATGGTGACTTCCCCCATATGGGCTGTCACAATAAGTGGATAAGATGACTAAGTTAGTTTTCGTATTATCCTGTTTACGGAGTGAGTTTTGGTTCCGTTAATCGCTAACTGTAAGGCGGTAAGTCACGAAACGTAAAACCGGGTATTATAAAAATATGAAACTTGTAGGAATGATGAAACTCATCATTATACTCCATAATAAAATATAAAATGAGTGGTAAGTTCCATCGGGTTGCTTAAACGCTGTTTAAAGCTGGAAACGCGGGTAAAAAACGCGTAATTCGCGTAAAACGCAGAGCTGGAAAATGTAAAATTCCAAAACATGTGGAATTGTCGTAAAATGGTAGAATTACATATTTTTAATGTTTATAGTGTTTTATGGACATAACGGGATGCCCAAATGAAGTTTAAACCCTAAAGTAGTTCTCAGCCACAGTTTTGTGAAATTGGTTCTGAATGGATTCAACGTACGTCGTCAGGACGACTTATCGAGTATCAACTTTCTTGTCATATGGTAAAATAAAAAATTTTACGGGATGAATAGTAAAAGTCAAATTGTCAAAAGTCAAAGTTAAATGTCAACTTTAAAAAGTCAAAGGGTAAAATAGTCATTTTATCTTATGGGGTTATATGAACGTTATGCTAATGTTAAAGGTCAGATTTTGTTGATGCAACCAATGCATACTGCGGCTAAAGCCTATGGCATGATCAAACAAGAAGAGAAGCAAATAGAAGGTTACACTCCTCAATCCACAACCTCAACAACATTATCATCCCATTCAAACAACAAAAGGACATCTTATTACAAAAACAACACAAGGAACAACATAAATTTCACTTAGGGAGAGTCTTCTAACAGATCACACAGTCAAGGTAAATCTGCAGTCAAAAGGAGCTCATTTAATAAAGGGGTGAAATGTGGTAACTTTGGCAAGGAAGGGCACACTGGTGAAGAGTGCTACAAGTTGGTTGGCTACCCAATTGGACACCCACTTCATGGCAAATACAAACCACCAAACCAATGGGGAACATTCAGAACTGTTAACTTGACCCAAACAACCCCTAATGCATTAGTCACTCAGGATAACTAGTTTGGGTCTGCAACACCAACACATTCAGTACTTGAAAATGGGAATGACTTGGCTATGAGTGCTAGGATGGAACAACTACAGAATCAGCTCAACCAAATGATGCTCCTAATGCAGCAGAACACCAAGGATTCAAATGGTTTGGGCACATTTAACTCAAGAGGTACACCTAGACTCATAATCTCTCACATTACTTGCAGTTCTTATAGACTTATAGGATCTATCATGCTTAATCATATACATATTTAGGTTTTTGATAGTGGACAACAAACACAAGTAAGATACATTGGTTCAGTCTACATCAATGCATCCATCACCTTACATGATGTTCTGTACATTCCATCATTTGCATATAACCTGTTTTCAGTTAGCAAACTGAGCATACACCTTCCTCTATCTGTCATATTCACACCTTTTTCATGCTACTTTCAGGACCAACACAAGAGGATTGCTCATGGCACCCTTTGTAATGGTCTTTACATCATCAATCATGACAAATCTACCCCACAATCCATTGCCCTCTCCACTAACAATTGCAACTTGCATCTTTGGCATGCTAGACTAGGCCATTCATTTTACAATGTATTGCAACATATAAAGTCTCTTTCATTACCTTCTAAATGTACTATACCTTCAAACTTATGTATTGTATGTCCCTTAGCTAAGTAGCATGCTTCATCTTTTCAAAATAGTGATTCTCATGCCTCTGCTTTATTTGAGTTGGTTCACATTGATCTATGGGGGCCCTATAAACATACCATATTCCATAATTGCTAGTATTTCCTAACAATAGTTGATGACCATTCAAGAGCTACATGGACTTACTTAATGCCAAACAAGTATCACACAGTTTCAAACATCAAAATGTTTCACTCATATGTAGAAAACTACTTCAAAAAAAGATCAAAAAAATTAGGAGTGATAATGGGACATAGTTGATAAACCAATCCTTAGCTAAATTTTTCACCAAACAAGGCATCATTCATCAAACATCCTATCCATATACCCCTCAACAGAATGCTATAGTGGAAAGAAAACACAAACATCTTTTAGAGATAGCAAGGGCAATAAGATTTCAAGCAAATTTTCCTATCCATTTTTTGGGATATTGTATTTTAGCAGCCACCTATTTGATAAACATAATACCTTCTAAGCCACTTGATCACAAAAGTCCCTATGAAATGATACACCAAACACCTCTACCAATGTCTCATGTCAAGGTTATTGGCTGCCAAGCTTATGCTCACTACCACACATCAGACAAATTTGGTGCAAGATCAACACCGTCACTCCTCTTGGGATATCGCACAATACAAAAAGGTTACCTTTTATATGATTTACAAACACATAAAACCTTTGTAAGCAGGAATGTTCACTTCAATGAATCCATAATCCCATTCCATCATAAAGCTTCTAAAACATCATGTCACACCCCAAATTACATTTTGCGTGAATGGAATTCACGAGGATTGATTGTCATAGCATCACAATCACAGTTATATTGAACGACCTAAAGTGTCGTTTGGAAAATACATCGCTTGAATTAATAAAACATTCAGAGTTACAAAGATAGGTCCCAAATGAAAGTTACTATGCGGAAAATAAGTTTGTTATAAGTCAAACGATGTTTTTAAAGTTCATAAAACCCAAGTGAGACGCGTCGTCACCGCGACTCTATGATATGTCCACATGCATGCCATGAAGTGAATGCCTTAGATACCGAGATAAAACATGCTAAAAGTGTCAACACAAAGGTTGAGTGAGTTCATAGAGTTTGGGTTGAAATGTAAAGCCTTTCAAAATCGTTTATGCAAGAAAGGCATTGTAAATCCACTCGGCCCAAGTTCCGCCCATACAAAACTTGCAACTTGTGTGTTCACAATCCAACGCCAAAATATGTATAGTTTATGCTAAATCACAAGATGTCAAATGAATTCACAATAGTACCTAACTCGACATAGGACAAATAACACATAATCAATAGCACATGACTTAATTTATCGGTAGTCATCGATTTAGAACATTATCTGACGAGAACTATAGCACATAATCAATAGTACATGACTCAATATATCGAGTCAACCGATTTAGAACATTATACGACGTAGAACTATACCAAACAAACAAGAACAATTAATATAGTACAACATTCAGTTTTGAAACAATAGTGATCATGATAGAAATTTTCCTTAAAATCTAAAGTACTTGTGAAAAATAGTTAAGCATGTATCTCCCCCAAAATAGTTCAAAACATATAAAAATAGGGGCTACGAAACTCACTTGAACAATGATGCGATGGCAAAAGTGAGTACACTGAAATGTAGCGTGAATCACTAAACTTGACCTATTATGAATGATATGATACATAATAAGTTATGATGTAATGTTATGCATGCAATTCGGATGATATTTATACCACTTGTGAATTTTTGAAGATAATACTTCTCGTCGAAAATATAATCTTTTAACGTCTTGACCATTTTTAAATTACTTCACATGTATTTACGTTGAAATGATATCCGACGATAATCATTTGGTGATTTATTAAGAGAATATAACTTTTCGTCGTAAAATAATGTCATTTGACATTTTCATGAAAGTGACTAAACGACCTCGAAAAGCTAGTCGTAAAATGGTGTACGTCGAGTGTTAAGAAACGAAATCAACGGTTTTGGGAAGCTTGTATCATTGTCTCAAAGTTTTAGTGTTGAAGTTTTCATCCTAGAGGTCTCGATCATAGAGAAAAGTATAGGTAAAGTATGGTACTTGTGTCCAAAATATCGTATAAGGGTGGTTTTTCGGCGAAGTTTAAGTGACCGTACATTATTCAATACAACTCCGCTTGACAAATGATTTGACATTTTGAAAAATATGCTTGGCGAACTTACTTTTACTAGAAGACGTCACTTTATAAAAAGTACTTCGTCATTGTTAAAAACAACCTTCAACTTGGTCTCTAGTTTTGCCGTAAAACTTGCCTATTAGAAATAATATTTAGTTTTTCTTATATAATAAGGTTACGGCAACTTTTTGTAAACGTGCATAATTTAATCGTTACAAATCCGTTTTCTACGTTTTAAAGATCCTTAGCTTCGTATCGAAGTATACTAACATATTTTTGACAAGTCGACATAATTTACAACGTCCAAGCTTCATTTTTGACTCGTACAAAATAAATAATGTTTGCTGAAATTCCAGAAAATTTATAGTTTTCGGCGCCAACTTGAAAAATTCATAACTTCTTCGTTATAACTCCGTTTTAATCCGTTCAAGCGGCCACGGTTTCGTTTTAAAGTATATTTTCTAAATATCTAGGCCAAAAAATTTTGTCTACTGTCGTATTTTCCAGAATTTAATTTTAAGGACAGACCCTTTTCAAAACGTGTCAAAATGAGTTTTTCTCGCGCCAAACCTATTCTAACCCATTCAAAACAACTCCGAAGCTATTCTAATTCTACCATACACCTTCTTAGGGTGTCATGGGTTCCTAGACATTACCAAAAATAATATATAACAAGGAGTAATTATAGGATGGATTATATATAGTTAACACTTAAAAACCTTAAAAATGGTATAAACATCATGAGACTTGCATGTTTCTCAAATAAAATGATATGACCATAAAAATGAATGTGAAATAAAAATAGGAATATGAATGCTTACTAGTGATATGATGAGGTTTATGGACAAAAGGTTTTTCCTAATCACTTGAGGTTTGTATTACAAAACCTTTGCAACAAATGATACTAGTGTATAATTAAACTTGTCTATTAAAATTTTGAAGCTTCCTCTTCTTGGTCTTGTGGTGCCGAATGTTGGAGAGAAAGAGAGAAAGAGAATGGTTTTGGTTTACAATGAAGTGAAATGATAAAATGAGATATGAATGTGTATAATACAATATTGTTGTAAGATATTATGTAGATTTTAAGAGTGAGTCATCAAGATGTCGACAACCATATTACTTGTTGTGTTTATGTTCTCTTTTTTTTTTTTTTTTTAAATGAGTAAGTATAATGTAGATATAATTTAATTAAGATAGTTAGTAACTTGTAAGCATATTTAAGCATTTAGGGTAGCGTTAGCAAATAATAAATTTTAACGGTATAAAATATATTGAGGTCATAAAATTATAAATATACATTTCTTGCAAAGTTTGAGTGAAATAATAATAATCGTGTAATATTTAAGAAAACCGTCGTAATTATATAAATATAACAATTTATATACCAAATAACTTTAAAACACTGGTAAACTCATAATATTATTTTTATAACTTAATATGAGTATAAAAATATATCGGGATAATTTTGAAAGTAACGGATCAATTGCTCAAAATAATTAATTACGCGATAACGTTTATTTAATAAAAGTTATCGCTTAATGTAAAATGCAAAACCATGCATGAACTAATATGATGACAATGATGTTAATGAAATGTAGACTAAACTTAGTCTATATGAAATGTCCTCGATGATATGATCATGAATTCACAGCTAAACCATTATGGTTACGTGAATTTGATACTCGTAAACCTAGTTTACGATAAATGATGAAATAGTGAAACTTGAGAAATAACCTAAAATTGCGAGTTGTCACACATCACCTACACTCAACTCTACACCATCTGACTTTCACTATATCCCAAACACCACTTATACAACCAACAACACCATACTAGTTAGCACACCACCCACAAATACACCCACTTCAGATACTATTCCACCTTCATTTGAACCATCTGAACCTCCTACAATAGAAAGGTCAGCAGAAAGCAACACACACACCTCTGATCAGACTGAACCAAACACCCCCATCCCTTCATCCAACACCACACTAGGACCACCACATCCACCTCCTCCACCAAGTCCTCACACCTTCATCAATTCACCACCACCTTCCACTCTCAGACAATCTACCAGACAAACCTCCATACCTCTGAAATACAAAGATTTTCACTACAAGTTACCCAAATCAAACATACATCTCATTCAAGCATCAAATATCACTACACCAAATACATCAACTACAACAACATCTCTTCTTCTATACACAGACCCCTAATTAACACAATTAACATCAATGTGGAACCACATTCAAACAAGACCTGGAATGTCGCCTCATTGCTAGCAGATAAGATAGCTATTGGATGCAAGTGGGTCTTCAAAATCAAATACAGGTCTGATGGTATAATAGAAAGGTTCAAGGCAAGGTTAGTAGCAAAAGGGTTCACACAAAAGAAGGCACATACTACACTGAGACCTTTGCTCCTGTTGCTAAAATGGTCACAATTAGGACTTTCTTGGCCATTGATGTTCACCACAATTGGTACATTGCTCAGCTTGACATCAACAATGCCTTCCTACATGGTGATCTACATGAAGAAGTCTACATGACCCTTCCTCAAGGATACAAACCTACCACTTCAGTTCTTCATCTTGTCTGCAAACTACAGAAGTCCTTATATGGTTTGAAGCAGGCTAACAAACAATGGTTTACTAAGCTCACCACTTTCTTGCTTAACCTATTCAAGCAGTGTTATGCAGACACATCTCTACTCACTTACAGAAAGGATAGTGATTTCCTAGCCTTAATTGTAACACCCCAACCCGACAAGGGTAGAAGTGTCACATTCTGGTGTCATATCAGAACATACAAATAAAATCTTACAAGCGAAAGCCTTAAAGAATAAAGTACCAAGTCATATAGACGAATGACTTACAAGGAAAATACAAAATCCAATATGTCTAAAATAAAATGAAATCTCCAAACAATAGCCCAACAAAATAGATCCAAATAATAAGGTAACTAGGTTTAGTCCACTCGGATAATCCAACTCTCACCCATCGAATGCCCATCTTCAACCTAAAACCGCCGCAGAAAAGAAATGCGGCCGAGCTTAAAAGCCCAGTGAACTGATATAACAAAACGAAAGCTAAATAAAATCTGAAATGCGAAATGAAACAAAGGAAACGGATAACAAAGTCGCAGCGAAATGAGAACAATGAGTCAATGAGGATCCTGCAGAACACAATTATACAGATATCCAAAACGAACAAATAACAAGGAGAACGAAACAAAGCAAAGCATCGATGACATATAAACAAGCACATACGAACCATGACATACGAGAACTGAAACATAAGCAAACATAGCAGGCGTCGCATCCACACAACATATATGTCATACAATCAATTCAGGAAATCAGAAGACATACAAGCCAAACAGATATCTACAGGCAAGCGGAAGCAATTAATTAATAAGTGAGCATGGCAATTCACACAGGTCAAAACCCTTAGTTGAAAACATAACCAAGATATCATAATGGAAGTACTAACAAAGATAACACATGGCGATTACACGTAATAAGTAGGAATACAAGATAAAGATATAATTAAATAAATTAAAGACATAGCAGGCAACTAAACAATTTAACAAGCCGGACGTCACAAGTCGAACCATTTACCCAATTAAACCGTAGCATAAACCGAAATGCAAACATGGCAGGTCAACAACAAGCAGATAAGGAAATTACGGATAGTCATAGTCCACAAGATCAACTGAACGTAGTACACATAATAAACAGACAAAACTATCGAATACACAAAAGCATGATCACCAGACAATACAGAGGGTCACCTAACAGTGAGATCACATATCATCAGATAGAAACAGGTAACACAGATAACCGCATGTTAATCACATCATAGCAGGATAATCAGTAGCCACATAAAACATAAATAGCATAAACAAATCAAATAAACACATAATAAACCCGGTACGTGAATGGAACGATAGTCTGAAATAACGGAATGAGAGTGTGACAGATCAAAGAAATGGAATATATATATCTTGGTAGTAGAGTGAGTCATATAAAGGTACACGAATATGGTGCGTGGGGAAATGTAGAAGATACAATATAGGTATATCAAAGGTGTAAGGGTTGTCGAAATCTATCCCGAGCCAACAAAACAAACCATATCAATAGTGGCAATAGCAACCAATTAACCAATAGTAACCATTGTATTCGGAGGGTGACCGGAATACCAAACCAATATGAGGAGACCTCAAGAACGATGGAGTAGCTAGCTCCCAAAATGTGAGGGTGTATTGCACACACGCACCACATCACCAAAACAATATATCAATATCAATACAATACAAATCTAGGATGCATCCATACCGCAAAACAATAGTGGCCATACAATATATCCAAGCGCGCATAATCAATACAAATGGGACGGTGTGGAACATCACTCATCCACACTGAGTCATGCCATTGGTGCATCAATGACACGGACATGGAACCCCATGCCTAGTTAATGGCTCGGTATCAATCAAGGGTCGACAAAAGTTCAAAGTGTAGCGATATATAGGTCTTCATAAACAAAGGTGCAATATCAGTAGTTCACAATTCAGAGGTTCATAGCAATAATTCTATATCAAGGTCCAATATCAATGTTTCAATAACAAAGTTTCAATAGCACACATATAATAGCACAGGTCAATAGCAAAAGTTCAATAGTAAAGGGTTCAATAACGAAAGGATCAATAGCAATGGTTCAACATCAAGGGGTCAGCAGTAAGCAAAGGTTCAATATCAGTGGATCAATAGCAATGAAAGCATAGCAATGAATATCATGAGCGAAACAAAGTCGAAGGACCAGAAAGTCATAAGAGATCCCTACTGAAAAGGGATAGAATATTTGTACCTTATTCGAAGCAATCAACAATGAAAGTAAAGTCAAGAAAGGAGATCAATCACGTCGCCGGAACCTATATGAATTAGATAACGTTCTATAAGAATCCGAAACACTTGTTTAAGACGGCTTTCCAGGTTTAGCAAGTTTCCGCTTTAGTAATCTTTCCACTTTAAGTACTTCCTTTTTGGAAACTTTCTATTTTAGGCATGTTTCTATTTTTAGTAACTTTCGAAATATGATTTCCATAATTAGTAACTTTCTAAAAATAGCGTGTTTCCATATTTAGTGATTTCCATATTTAGTAAGTTTAGTTACTTATCTCAAGTTAATAAATGAAATGAGTATTATTATGATTTAAGGATCATTTATGACAAGTTACAAAAGTTTAGGGTTTAAAATGTCAATATTGCAAAGTATAGGGTTAAAAGTGTAAATATAGTAAGTTTACTCATTTTACTCATTTAATCCATTTAGTTAGTATATTAACAAGTTAATCCATCAAGTTTCACAATTTACCAAACAACCCCTTAACTTTATTAAATCATGTAATTACAAACCCTAGTTTTAGGTTATGATTAACGAATCCGTTCTAAACCATTTTAGCTCGATTAATACAAGATTACAAGACTCCTAATGTGATATTATATTAAATTCGAGACATCCCTCATCAACACCATATTATACGCCCCATAAAGAAATCAAAATACACTCGTAATTCATTTGTTATTAATTCCATTTATCATATACGTATAATCATGTTTTCATAAGTTCATTAAACCCTTTAACAATACATATATGTGTCGACTTATATGAAAGACTCAAAATCAATTTCGTATTCATATTCATATCACATGTTATTCGAATTACATAGAATTAGAATCAAGGTTTTATGTATACTTGTTTTATCATTTTATGTAACAAATATACTTATGATTTTATGTGATCCATTTTATATTACAAGCCCTAGAATACATGTCCATAGCCACGAATTGATTAAGACACAAAGAGGAAAAGATTATAAGATGACGATACGTTACCCTAGTAGCGTGTACGTGACAAGGAAACACGAATCAAACCACCAAAATCAAACCAAACCTCCCTTTGCTATACCAAACCCCACGGCCACCGGTTGAATCTTGTCTCCGTCTTTTGCGTCTTTGGTTGATCCGTCCGACTTCCTCCAACAAAGATCCCGATGTCTCCAAAGAAGACGGCAATCGGGTGTGGCTTCGCTTCACGAACCTCTCCATTTCGTGGATCTGCAAAGAACGCAGGTCGGCACCATCGTCTTCGACTCACGAGTAGTCTTCACCTAACGATCGACAAATGGATGTACGAAGACAAAATAATAAAATCAAATGCGAATCCTGTAACACCCCAACCCAACCCGACAAGGGTAGAAGTGTCACATTCGGTGTCATATCGTAACATACAAATAAAATCTTACAAGCGAAAGCCTTAAAGAATAAAGTACCAAGTCATATAGACGAATGACTTACAAGGAAAATACAAAATCCAATATGTCTAAAATAAAATGAAATCTCCAAACAATAGCCCAACAAAATAAATCCAAATAATAAGGTAACTAGGTTTGGTCCACTCAGATAATCCAACTCTCACCCATCAAAGCCCATCTTCAAACCTAAAACCGCCGCAGAAAAGAAATGCGGTGAGCTTAAAAAGCCCAGTGAATGATATAACAAAACGAAAGCTAAATAAAATCAAATGCGAAATGAAACAAAGGAAACGGATAACAAAGTCGCAATGAAATGAGAACAATGAGTCAATGAGGATCCCGCAGAACACAATTATGAGATATCCAAAACGAACAAATAACAAGGAGAACGAAGCAAAGCAAAGCATCGATGACATATAAACAAGCACATACAAACCATGACATACAAGAACTGAAACATAAGCAAACATAGCAAAGGCGTCGATCCACACAACATATATGTCATACAATCAATTCAGAAATCAAGACATACAAGCCAAACAGATATCTACAGAAAGCGGAAGCAATTAATTAATAAGTGAGCATGGCAATTCACATGTGTCAAAACCCTTAGTTGAAAACATAACCAAGATTATAACAATGAAGTACTAACAAAGATCAACACATGGCGATTACACGTAATAAGTAGGAATATAGTATAAAGATATAATTAAATGAATTAAAGACATAGCAGGCAACTAAACAATTTAACAAGCCGACGTCACAAGTTGAACCATTTACCCAATCAAACCGTAGCATAAACCGAAATGCAAACATGGCGGTCAACAACAAGCGATAAGGAAATTACGGATAGTCATAGTCCACGAGATCAATCGAACGTAGTACACATAATAAGCAGACAAAACTATCGATTACACAAAAGCATGATCACCGAGACAACAGAGGGTCACATAACGGTGAGATCACATATCATCGATGAAACAGTAACTCGATAACCGCATGTTAATCACATCATAGCAGGATAATCAGTAGTCACATAAAACATAAATAGCATAAACAAATCAAATAAACACATAATAAACCCGGTACGTGAATGGAACGATAGTCTGAAATAACGGAATGAGAGTGTGACAGATCAAAGGAATGGAATATATATATCTTGGTAGTAGAGTGAGTCATATAAGGGTACACAGAATATGGTGCGTTGGGGAAATGTAGAAGGTACAATATAGGTATATCAAAGGTGTAAGGGTTGTCGTAAATCTATCCCGAGCCAACAAAACAAACCATATCAATAGTGGCAATAGCACCAAGTAACCAATAGTAACCATTGTATTCGGAGGGTGACTCGAATACCAAACCAATATGAGGGAGACCTCAAGAACCAATGGAGTAGCTAGCTCCCAAAATGTGAGGGTGTATTGCACACACGCACCACATCACCAAAACAATATATCAATATCAATACAATACAAATCTAGGATGCATCCATACGCCCGCAAAACAATAGTGGCCATACAATATATCCAAGCGCGCATAATCAATACAAAATGGGGACGGTGTGGAACATCACTCATCCACACCGAGTCATGCCATTGGTGCATCAATGACACGGACATGGAACCCCATGCCTAGTTAATGGCTCGGTATCAATCGAAGGGTCAAACAAAAGTTCAAAGTGTAGCGATATATAGGTCTTCATAAACAAAGGTGCAATATCAGTAGTTCACAATTCAGAGGTTCATAGCAATAATTCAATATCAAGGTCCAATATCAATGTTTCAATAACAAAGTTTCAATAGCACACATATAATAGCACAGGTCAATAGCAAAAGTTCAATAGCAAAGGGTTCAATAACGAAAGGATCAATAGCAATGGTTCAATATCAAGGGGTCAGCAGTAAGCAAAGGTTCAATATCAGAGGATCAATAGCAATGAAAGCATAGCAATGAATATCATGAGCGAAACAAAGTCGAAGGACCAGAAAGTCATGAGAGATCCCTACTGAAAAGGGATAGAATATCTGTACCTTATTCGAAGCAATCAACAATGAAAGTAAAGTCAAGAAAGGAGATCAATCACGTCGCCCGGAACCTATATGAATTAGATAACGTTCTATAAGAATCCGAAACACTTGTTTAAGACGGCTTTCCATTTTTAGCAAGTTTCCCATTTTAGTAATCTTTCCATTTTAAGTACTTTCTATTTTAGGAAACTTTCTATTTTAGGCAGGTTTCTATCTTTAGTAACTTTCCAGAAATAGCAGATTTCCATAATTAGTAACTTTCTAAAAATAGCAGGTTTCCATATTTAGCAGGTTTCCATATTTAGTAAGTTTAGTTACTTATCTCAAGTTAATTAATGAAGATGAGTATTATAATGATTTAAGGATCATTTATGACAAGTTACAAAAGTTTAGGGTTTAAAATGTCAATATTGCAAAGTATAGGGTTAAAAGTGTAAATATAGTAAGTTTACTCATTTTACTCATTTAATCCATTTAGTTAGTATATTAACAAGTTAATCCATCAAGTTTCATAATTTACAAAACAACCCCTTAACTTTATTAAATCATGTAATTACAAACCCTAGTTTTAGGTTATGATTAACTAATCCGTTCTAAACCATTTTAGCTCGATTAATACAAGATTACAAGACTCCTAATGTGATATCATATTAAATTCGAGACATCCTTCATCAAAACCATATTATACGCCCATAAAGAAATCAAAACACACTCGTAAATCATTTGTTATTAATTCCATTTATCATATACGTATAATCATATAATTCATAAGCTCATTAAACCCTTTAAACAAAACATATATGTGTCGACTTATATGAAAGACTCAAAATCAGTTTCATATTCATATTTATATCACATATATCATTCGAATTACATAGAATTAGAATCAAGGTTTTATGTATTCTTGTTTTATCATTTTATGTAACAAATATACTTATGATTTTATGTGATCCTTTTTATATTACAAGCCCTAGAAAACATCCATAGCCACGAATTGATTAAGAAACAAAGAGGAAAAGATTTAAGATGATGATACGTTACCCTAGTAGCGTGTACGAGACAAGAAAACAAGAATCAAACCACCAAAATCAAACCAAACCTCCCTTGGCTATACCAAACCCCACGGCCACTTTATAACACCCACGACCAAGCTTCCAATTCGACCCAAACACAATCACCACGTCCACCAATCGATTACCCACGATCACGAGCCTCCTAGGAACACCTTTGTTT
The DNA here is from genome assembly GCA_022545495.1 of Chrysanthemum lavandulifolium. NCBI lineage: Eukaryota > Viridiplantae > Streptophyta > Magnoliopsida > Asterales > Asteraceae > Chrysanthemum > Chrysanthemum lavandulifolium. The sequence goes on from CM040244.1 coordinate 217,544,640, forward strand.
GATGATTTTCGGATGAAATGATGAAAATTATTAATGGTGCCGCCACTTATGAATGAGAGAAGAGAGACTTAGGGTTTTCTTGGTGTTTTGAAATGAAATGGAAATGATAAATGTGGTTAATGAAAATTGATATGGTGATTAAATGGGGGCCTATAGGGGCCGCCATCAAGGGCTTTCAAGACCAAATCAAAAACTTTCCATCTTATCATTTTACAATGTATATAGTCTTGTTTCAAGTCTAGATTAATTGTGTACAAGTTGTAATGTTTAAATGTTACTTAGACTTTAATTATTTATGTTCTTTTAATCTATATCATAAGTTAATTATTTTCATAATGTGGAATATTATTAATGATATAACTTGTTAAATGATGTTGACGTGTTTCCCGAGTTGGTAAAATTTTAAGTTGGAGGGCAAAATTGTCATTTCACGCGATTTGAGATTTTAGGGTTTTACAACTCTTCCCCTCTAAAAGAAAATTTTCGTCCTCGAAAATTGAAGTCGCAAAGGTACACGGAGACGTACAAGTTTAAGGCAGACGTAGCAATCCATAGCCTCACACAGATCATAACGATTTCGGTTCCAAAGCGCATAAATCTTATACATAATGATGTCGGTGAGAATCTCGCAAAGAGGTGCAATTTCAAACGAACATGGAGGTCGATAAGTAACGGATATAAGTTATAGTCCATTCACGTACCAAACCCAGGCATTTCCCAAGAAGTCGTATGATTTCAATAAGTTCGAATTATATGATCTCGGTATTATCACGTTGATCAGGCGTCATAATACTTGCATCACATAATAAGTTCTTATTGTCATCATATTGTCCCGGGTCATGACAATCCACATAACCAATATCACATCAAAACAGATAACATACAGATAGCAAGTAACATACCAAAACAGATCAGATCCTCATACATACAGCATATAACACATCAAACCAACTTACCATATCACCAAAGAAGAAGGCCACCAACTTGCTCGAAACGGTTCCTCATGACTCATTACTGACGATCCAAAAGAAAAACTGAGATATTAACAAAATGCCAAACGATAAAACTTCACGATTCAAACCGAGTTCTGAACAAATCAAAGAAAAGTGATGCCGATTAAAATCACATAGCAAGATATCAAACCGCCTCAAAACGCATGACAAACGAATCGGAGTAACACAAGTCGCGCCCAAATCATATGAAGTAGATGAACCTTCACAGCCACCGGTTGAATCTTGTCTCCGTCTTTTGCGTCTTTGGTTGATCCGTCCGACTTCCTCCAACAAACATCCCGATGTCTCCAAAGAAGACGGCAATCGGGTGTGGCTTCGCTTCACGAACCTCTCCACTCGGGGATCATTGCAAAGAACGCAGGTCGGCACCATCGTCTTCGACTCTACGAGTAGTCTTCACCTAACGATCGACAAATGGATGTACGAAGACAAAATAATAAAATCAAATGCGAAGAGAAGGAGACCAAAACAGTGAAGACAAAAGATTATCAAAGTCAAATCTGAACGACAGTCAAAAGGAATCGTAATAGATCATAACAGACGGAAGCCTAGTGTCTACCCAAGTCCTCACAGGTCAATCCTAAGGTCAACAAGACGAAACCTTAGCTCTGATACCATAATTGTAACACCCCAACCCGACAAGGGTAGAAGTGTCACATTCTGGTGTCATATCAGAACATACAAATAAAATCTTACAAGCGAAAGCCTTAAAGAATAAAGTACCAAGTCATATAAACGAATGACTTACAAGGAAAATACAAAATCCAATATGTCTAAAATAAAATGAAATCTCCAAACAATAGCCCAACAAAATAAATCCAAATAATAAGGTAACTAGGTTTGGTCCACTCAAATAATCCAACTCTCACCCATCAAAGCCCATCTTCAAACCTAAAACCGCCGCAGAAAAGAAATGCGGTGAGCTTAAAAAGCCCAAAGTGAAGATATAACAAAACGAAAGCTAAATAAAATCAAATGCGAAATGAAACAAAGGAAACGGATAACAAAGTCGCGTGAAATGAGAACAATGAGTCAATGAGGATCCTGCAGAACACAATTATACGAGATATCCAAAACGAACAAATAACAAGGAGAACGAAGCAAAGCAAAGCATCGATGACATATAAACAAGCACATACAAACCATGACATACAAGAACTGAAACATAAGCAAACATAGCAAAGCGTCGCATCCACACAACATATATGTCATACAATCAATTCAGAAATCAAGACATACAAGCCAAACAGATATCTACAGAAAGCGGAAGCAATTAATTAATAAGTGAGCATGGCAATTCACACAGTCAAAACCCTTAGTTGAAAACATAACCAAGATATAATAATGAAGTACTAACAAAGAATCAACACATGGCGATACACGTAATAAGTAGGAATACAATATAAAGATATAATTAAATGAATTAAAGACATAGCAGGCAACTAAACAATTTAACAAGCCGACGTCACAAGTTGAACCATTTACCCAATCAAACCGTAGCATAAACCGAAATGCAAACATGGCGGTCAACAACAAGCGGATAAGGATACAACGGATAGTCATAGTCCACGAGATCAATCGAACGTAGTACACATAATAAAGCAGACAAAACTATCGATTACACAAAAGCATGATCACCGACAATACAGAGGGTCACATAACGGTGAGATCACATATCATCGGATGAAACAGTAACTCAGATAACCGCATGTTAATCACATCATAGCAGGATAATCGGTAGTCACATAAAACATAAATAGCATAAACAAATCAAATAAACACATAATAACCCGATGACGTGAATGGAACGATAGTCCGAAATAACGGAATGAGAGTGTGATGATCAAAGCAATGGAATATATATATCTTGGTAGTAGAGTGAGTCATATAAAGGTACAGTAATAGAGAATATGGTGCGTGGGGAAATGTAGAAGGTACAATATAGGTATATCAAAGGTGTAAGGGTTGTCGAAATCTATCCCGAGCCAACAAAACAAACCATATCAATAGTGGCAATAGCGCCAAGTAACCAATAGTAACCATTGTATTCGAGGGTGACCTCGGAATACCAAACCAATATGAGGAGACCTCAAGTAGCCAATGGAGTAGCTAGCTCCCAAAATGTGAGGGTGTATTGCACACGCACCACATCACCAAAACAATATATCAATCAATAAATCAATACAATACAAATCTAGGATGCATCCATACGCCCGCAAAACAATAGTGGCCATACAATATATCCGAGCGCATAATCAATACAAAATGGGGACGGTGTGGAACATCACTCATCCACACCTGAGTCATGCCATTGGTGCATCAATGACACGGACATGGAACCCCATGCCTAGTTAATGGCTCGGTATCAATCAAGGGTCAAACAAAAGTTCAAAGTGTAGCGATATATAGGTCTTCATAAACAAAGGTGCAATATCGTAGTTCACAATTCGAGGTTCATAGCAATAATTCAATATCAAGGTCCAATATCAATGTTTCAATAACAAAGTTTCAATAGCACACATATAATAGCAGGTCATATAGCAAAAGTTCAATAGCAAAGGGTTCAATAACGAAAGGATCAATAGCAATGGTTCAATATCAAGGGTCAGCAGTAAGCAAAGGTTCAATATCAGAGGATCAATAGCAATGAAAGCATAGCAATGAATATCATGAGCGAAACAAAGTCGAAGGACCAGAAAGTCATGAGAGATCCCTACTGAAAAGGGATAGAATATCTGTACCTTATTCGAAGCAATCAACAATGAAAGTAAAGTCAAGAAAGGAGATCAATCACGTCGCCGGAACCTATATGAATTAGATAACGTTCTATAAGAATCCGAAACACTTGTTTAAGACGGCTTTCCATTTTTAGCAAGTTTCCCGTTTTAGTAATCTTTCCATTTTAAGTACTTCCTATTTTAGGAAACTTTCTATTTTAGGCATGTTTCTATTTTAGTAACTTTCCATAAATAGCGTGTTTCCATACTTTTTAGTTTCCATATTTAGCGTGTTTCCATATTTAGTAAGTTTAGTTACTTATCTCAAGTTAATTAATGAAAATGAGTATTATTATGATTTAAGGATCATTTATGACAAGTTACAAAAGTTTAGGGTTTAAAATGTCAATATTGCAAAGTATAGGGTTAAAAGTGTAAATATAGTAAGTTTACTCATTTTACTCATTTAATCCATTTAGTTAGTATATTAACAAGTTAATCCATCAAGTTTCATAATTTACAAAAAAACCCCTTAACTTTATTTAATCATGTAATTACAAACCCTAATTTTAGGTTATGATTAACGAATCCGTTCTAAACCATTTTAGCTCGATTAATACAAGATTACAAGACTCCTTATGTGATATCATATTAAATTCGAGACATCCTCATCAAAACCATATTATACGCCCATAAAGAAATCAAAACACACTCGTAAATCATTTGTTATTAATTCCATTTATCATATACGTATAATCATATAATTCATAAGCTCATTAAACCCTTTAACAAAATATATATATGTCGACTTATATGAAAGACTCAAAATCAGTTTCATATTCATATTACATATCTTATGTCATTCGAATTACATAGAATTAGAATCAAGGTTTTATGTATTCTTGTTTTATCATTTTATGTAACAAATATACTTATGATTTTATGTGATCCATTTTATATTACAAGCCCTAGAATACATCCATAGCCACGAATTGATTAAGAAACAAAGAGGAAAAGATTATAAGATGACGATCGTTACCCTAGTAGCGTGTACGAGACAAGAAACAAGAATCAAACCACCAAAATCAAACCAAACCTCCCTTGGCTATACCAAACCCCACGACACTTTATAACACCCACGACCAAGCTTCAATTCGACCCAAACACAATCACCACGTCCACCAATCGATTACCCACGATCACGAGCCTCCTAGGAACACCTTTGTTTGATGGATTTTCGGATGAAATGATGAAAATAAAATGGTGCCGCCACTATGAATGAGAGAAGAAGACTTAGGGTTTTCTTGGTGTTTTGAAATGAAATGGAATGAGATAAATGTGATTAATGAAAATTGATATGGTGATTAAATGGGGAGGAATAGGGCCGCCATCAAGGAGCTTTCAAGACCAAATCTCAAACTTTCCATCTTATCATTTTACAATGTATATAGTCTTGTTTCAAGTCTAGATTAATTGTGTACAAGTTGTAATGTTTAAATGTTACTTAGACTTTAATTATTTATGTTCTTTTAATTTATATCATAAGTTAATTATTTTCATAATGTGGGAATATTATTAATGATATAACTTGTTAAATGATGTTGACGTGTTTCCGAGTTGGTAAAATTTTAAGTTGGAGGGCAAAATTGTCATTTCACGCGATTTGAGATTTTAGGGTTTTACAACTCTTCCTCTAAAAAGAAAATTTTCGTCCTCGAAAATTGAAGTCGCAAAGGTACACGGAGACGCACAAGTTTAAGCGCGACGTAGCAATCCATAGTCTCACAGATCATAACGATTTCGGTTCCAAAGCGCATAAATCTTATACATAATGATGTCGGTGAGAATCTCGCAAAGAGGTGTAATTTCAAACAAATATGTGGGTCGATAAATAAGCGATATAAGTCATAGTCCATTCACGTACCAAACCGTGCATTTCCCAAGAAGTCGATGATTTCAATAAGTTCGAATTATATGATCTCGGTATTATCACGTTGATCAGGCGTCATAATACTTGCATCACATAATAAGTTCTTATTGTCATCATATTCTGTCCCGGGTCATGACAATCCACATAACCAAATCACATCAAAACAGATAACATACAGATAGCAAGTAACATACCAAAACAGATCAGATCCTCATACATACAGCATATAACACATCAAACCAACTTACCATATCACCAAGGAAGAAGGCCACCAACTTGCTCGAAACGGTTCCTCATGACTCATTACTGACGATCCAAAAGAAAAACTGAGATATTAACAAAATGCCAAACGATAAAACTTCACGATTCAAACCGAGTTCGAACAAATCAAAGAAAAGTGATGCCGATTAAAATCACATAGCAAGATATCAAACCGCCTCAAAACGCATGACAAACGAATCGAGTAACACAAGTCGCGCCCAAATCATATGAAGTAGATGAACCTTCACACCACCGGTTGAATCTTGTCTCCGTCTTTTGCGTCTTTGGTTGATCCGTCCAACTTCCTCCAACAAAGATCCCGATGTCTCCAAAGAAGACGGCGGTTGGGTGTGGCTTCGCTTCACGAACCTCTCCACTCAGGGACTGTTGCAAAGAACGCATGGTCGGCACCATCGTCTTCGACTCTCACGAGTAGTCTTCACCTAACGATCGACAAATGGATGTACGAAGACAAAATAATAAAATCAAATGAAGAGAAGAAGACCAAAACAGTGAAGACAAAAGATTATCAAAGTCAAATCTGAACGACAGTCAAAAGGAATCGTAATAGATCATAACAGACGGAAGCCTAGTGTCTACCCAAGTCCTCACAGGTCAATCCTAAGGTCAACAAGACGAAACCTTAGCTCTGATACCATAATTGTAACACCCCAACCCGACAAGGGTAGAAGTGTCACATTCTGGTGTCATATCAGAACATACAAATAAAATCTTACAAGCGAAAGCCTTAAAGAATAAAGTACCAAGTCATATAGACGAATGACTTACAAGGAAAATACAAAATCCAATATGTCTAAAATAAAATGAAATCTCCAAACAATAGCCCAACAAAATAGATCCAAATAATAAGGTAACTAGGGTTGGTCCACTTAGATAATCCAACTCTCACCCATCAAAGCCCATCTTCAAACCTAACACCGCCGCAGAAAAGAAATGCTACCGAGCTTAAAAGCCCAAGTGAATGATATAACAAAACGAAAGCTAAATAAAATCAAATGCGAAATGAAACAAAGGAAACGGATAACAAAGTCGCAAAGAAATGAGAACAATGAGTCAATGAGGATCCCGCAGAACACAATTATACTGAGATATCCAAAACGAACAAATAACAAGGAGAACGAAGCAAAGCAAAGCATCGATGACATATAAACAAGCACATACAAACCATGACATACAAGAATCTGAAACATAAGCAAACATAGCAGCATCGATCCACACAACATATATGTCATACAATCAATTCAGAAATCAAGACATACAAGCCAAACAGATATCTACAGAAAGCGGAAGCAATTAATTAATAAGTGAGCATGGCAATTCACACAGTCAAAACCCTTAGTTGAAAACATAACCAAGATTATAATAATGAAGTACTAAAGAATCAACACATGGCGATTACACGTAATAAGTAGGAATACAGTATAAAGATATAATTAAATGAATTAAAGACATAGCAGGCAACTAAACAATTTAACAAGCCGACGTCACAAGTTGAACCATTTACCCAATCAAACCGTAGCATAAACCGAAATGCAAACATGGCAGTCAACAACAAGCGAGATAAGGAATTACGGATAGTCATAGTCCACGAGATCAACTCGAACGTAGTACACATAATAAACAGACAAAACTATCGATTACACAAAAGCATGATCACCAGACAATACAGAGGGTCACCTAACAGTGAGATCACATATCATCAGATAGAAACAGGTAACTCAGATAACCGCATGTTAATCACATCATAGCAGGATAATCAGGAGTCACATAAAACATAAATAGCATAAACAAATCAAATAAACACATAATAAACCCATGACGTGAATGGAACGATAGTCGAAATAACGGAATGAGAGTGTGATGATCAAAGAAATGGAATATATATATCTTGGTAGTAGAGTGAGTCATATAAAGGTACACAAGAATATGGTGCGTGGGGAAATGTAGAAGGTACAATATAGGTATATCAAAGGTGTAAGGGTTGTCGAAATCTATCCCGAGCCAACAAAACAAACCATATCAATAGTGGCAATAGCGCCAAGTAACCAATAGTAACCATTGTATTCGGAGGGTGACCCGGAATACCAAACCAATATGAGGGAGACCTCAAGTAGCCAATGGAGTAGCTAGCTCCCAAAATGTGAGGGTGTATTGCACACACGCACCACATCACCAAAACAATATATCAATATCAATCAATACAATACAAATCTAGGATGCATCCATACGCCCGCAAAACAATAGTGGCCATACAATATATCCAAGCGCGCATAATCAATACAAAATGGGGACGGTGTGGAACATCACTCATCCACACTGAGTCATGCCATTGGTGCATCAATGACACGGACATGGAACCCCATGCCTAGTTAATGGCTCGGTATCAATCGAAGGGTCGACAAAAGTTCAAAGTGTAGCGATATATAGGTCTTCATAAACAAAGGTGCAATATCGTAGTTCACAATTCGAGGTTCATAGCAATAATTCAATATCAAGGTCCAATATCAATGTTTCAATAACAAAGTTTCAATAGCACACATATAATAGCACAGTCAATAGCAAAAGTTCAATAGTAAAGGGTTCAATAAAGAAAGGATCAATAGCAATGGTTCAATATCAAGGGTCGTGAGAAGCAAAGGTTCAATATCGAGGATCAATAGCAATGAAAGCATAGCAATGAATATCATAAGCGAAACAAAGTCGAAGGACGAGAAAGTCATGAGAGATCCCTACCGAAAAGGGATAGAATATCGCACCTTATTCAAGCAATCAACAATGAAAGTAAAGTCAAGAAAGGAGATCAATCACGTCCGGAACCTATATGAATTAGATAACGTTCTATAAGAATCGAAACACTTGTTTAAGACGGCTTTCCATTTTAGCAAGTTTCCATTTTAGTAATCTTTCCATTTTAAGTACTTTCTATTTTAGGAAACTTTCTATTTTAGGCATGTTTCTATTTTTAGTAACTTTCCGTGATTTCCATAATTAGTAACTTTCTAAAAATAGTTTCCATATTTAGTGTGTTTCCATATTTAGTAAGTTTAGTTACTTATCTCAAGTTAATAAATGAAATGAGTATTATTATGATTTAAGGATCATTTATGACAAGTTACAAAAGTTTAGGGTTTAAAATGTCAATATTGCAAAGTATAGGGTTAAAAGTGTAAATATAGTAAGTTTACTCATTTTACTCATTTAATCCATTTAGTTAGTATATTAACAAGTTAATCCATCAAGTTTCACAATTTACCAAACAACCCCTTAACTTTATTAAATCATGTAATTACAAACCCTAGTTTTAGGTTATGATTAACGAATCCGTTCTAAACCATTTTAGCTCGATTAATACAAGATTACAAGACTCCTAATGTGATATCATATTAAATTCGAGACATCCCTCATCAACACCATATTATACGCCCCATAAAGAAATCAAAATACACTTGTAATTCATTTGTTATTAATTCCATTTATCATATACGTATAATCATGTTTTCATAAGTTCATTAAACCCTTTAACAATACATATATGTGTCGACTTATATGAAAGACTCAAAATCAGTTTCAGTATTCATATTACATATCTTATGTTATTCGAATTACATAGAATTAGAATCAAGGTTTTATGTATTCTTGTTTTATCATTTCATGTAACAAATATACTTATGATTTTATGTGATCCATTTTATATTACAAGCCCTAGAATACATCCATAGCCACGAATTGATTAAGAAACAAAGAGGAAAAGATTATAAGATGACGATACGTTACCCTAGTAGCGTGTACGAGACAAGAAACAAGAATCAAACCACCAAAATCAAACCAAACCTCCCTTTGATATACCAAACCCCACGGACACAAGGTAACACCCACGACCAAGCTTCCAATTCGACCCAAACACAATCACCACGTCCACCAATCGATTACCCACGATCACGAGCCTCCTAGGAAACCTTTGTTTGAATGATTTTCGGATGAAATGGGAGAAATTAATGGTGCCGCCACATATGAATGAGAGAAGAAGACTTAGGGTTTTCTTGGTGTTTTGAAATGAAATGGAAAGATAAATGTGGTTAATGAAAATTGATATGGTGATTAAATGGGGAGGAATAGGGCCGCCATCAAGGGCTTTCAAGACCAAATCAATAACTTTCCATCTTATCATTTTACAATGTATATAGTCTTGTTTCAAGTCTAGATTAATTGTGTACAAGTTGTAATGTTTAAATGTTACTTAGACTTTAATTATTTATGTTCTTTTAATCTATATCATAAGTTAATTATTTTCATAATGTATATAATTATTTATTAATGATATAACTTGTTAAATGATGTTGACGTGTTTCAAACAACAATTGGACTCGAGTTGGTAAAATTTTAAGTTGGAGGGCAAAATTGTCATTTCACGCGATTGAGATTTTAGGGTTTTACATAGGTCTCCTTCTAAGCTTGCATTTACAAGTTTGGCATGTGTGATCCATACACAATGCCAACTTGCAGGGGGAGGGGGTATTGGACACACAATCAACACAGTTGCATTGTCTACTCATTATCAGCATCACAAGAAGTGTCTACAGAATTGTGAAGCCATGTAATCAAGTTGTATATAGCTTATTCACTGTTTATACATAGTTAGTTCTCTTAGTTTGTAGCTTGGTCAACATGGGTCAAACAACAGAGTTTGTTAAAGTGCTTTTCCCGCCATTTCTTATTTCCTTGTAAAGCTGTATAAATAGGATCTCATGTGTAATGAATCGATTTGATTGAGTTGAAATAACACTACAAAAAATTAGTTAAATTCTCCACATTTTAAAGGTCAAATGACCACGTTTAAGAACGTGTAAACTTATTGAGCCCACACTTTCTCATGTGTGGTAATAACGGGTGTGGCAAATTTGTCTACACATATAAGTGCTGAGATATTACTACTTCTTTGTTTAAAAGTGTGAAAATATTTTTTGAATGTCCACATTTAAAAGTGGCAAAATTGCTAAAAATGTATATAATAAAAAGTGTAGAAACATTTGTAACACATATAAGTGTAGCTTTATTGTAAGTGTACACACTTATATGTGGATTATATTTTTAAATATTTGTGACACTAATAAATGTAGCAAAATTATTATTTATATAAAAAAATTTCACAGTTGACCATACCGTAGCAAAATAAATGTGAAAAATAACACTATTTTTTGTAGTGTAAAATCTTTCCTTCACTTTTCAATACTGCCTCCTATTTAAACATGTCTCCACTTAATTAACACGAACTTAACATTATGCTATATTACTTAAGAAAAAGATAGTTAAATACTTATATCACATTTTTCATGCAGAAAACACGACTACACATATAACAAACTTAAACCCGCAGATGTTTTTGTAGATAATATTTTTTCATGCTTCTCTTTCCACTTACTTACATCAGTTCATATATTTCTGTCAAGGAATTATTGGTTTCAATTATTTTCGATAACGGCCAATGGTTGTACTCTCTTAGCTTTTGAAAAATATTTTTTTTTTTTTGTTTCATATTCTAACCAATTTCTCTCCGTATTCGAGTGTAGAGACTTTATATGGTTTCTTTCATAAAATATAGAGTTCTTTGATAAAAGATTAATAAGCCATAAGCAATTCATACACCTAATGTTTTTTATTTCTTAATTTTGAAAAACACGATAAATCAGTTAGAATATGCAATCACCAACACCCTCTTATTTTTGTATTAATTAAGAAAAATCAACTTCTTAATTAAAAAAAAAAAAAAAAAAAAAAAAAAAAAATTTTAATGATTTTTGCGTTGGTTTATTAACAACTAGCAACGACTATACTTGCTTAGATACAGAAAATGTATCGATAACTAAATGCATTTCGTTTCATCTTTTGGTTACTAAACTAAAATAATTTATAGTATTACTTCATTTGTAATAAAAGAATCCCCTAATATGTCAAAAGAATCCCTAATAAGTCAAGGGTCATACTATTCCTACGGGGTCTACCCGTAGGAATTTACACGGGGTCTAGAGAGGAGTCTCAGAAGAACAAGACGGCAGTCACAGTTATGACGACTATTTGCTTTTTTTTTTTTTTCATATTGCTGGTTTGGGTGGTATTTTTTGTCATAAGTTATTTTTGTCCCAAAAATGTATTTTTTGTCATAAGTTATTTTTGTCCAAGTGCATAAGCACACAAAGCAGATTTGTCCAAGTGCAGTAGCACACAAGCAAATTTGTCCAAGTGCAGTAACACACAAGCAGATTTGTCCAAGTGCAGTAGCACACAAGCAGATTGAATAAAGGCTCCGATTAGAGTTTCATCATCGCCAAGTTTTTTTTGTCCAAGTGCATAAGCACACAAGCAGATTGGACACAGGCTCAGATTACATCATTGCCTAGTTTTTTTTTTTGTCCAAGTGCATAAGCACACAAGCAGATTGCACACAGGCTCGGATATGAAGCAGTTTTGTCCAAGTGCATTAGCACACAAAATTGTGCAAGTGCAGCAGATTTAGAAAAGTGTGTGGCTCGGATATGAAGGTTGCAAAGTGATAAAAGAAATCACTTTGCCGTCCGTTCGGTTATAAAACCAATCGTCATCGCCTTTTTTTGAAAAAAAATTTTGTCCAACTGCAGCAGACTGCACACAAGTGCACAGATCAGATTGCACAATACCAAAAGCAAAAGCAAGATTCCCAAAGTCACAAGTGAAACCTCCCATCTGTAGGATTGGTAGGTAGTCACAAGAAAGTCACAAGAAAGTCACAAGTGAATAGTCACTAGTGAAGAATCTCAATATATTCAGCCTCAAACATCACCAAGTTACAACATCACAAACTCACCATCATACAAACATCAAGTTATTTATACAGTGGCTATAATTTTAGTGAAACACAAGCTGCAAGTGAAAGTGCAACTAACAAACCACAAAGAAACCTCAAATATCTCAGGCTGCACTCACCATCATACAAACATCATCAAGTTATTTATACGGTGGCTATAATTTTAGTGAAACACAAGCTGCAAGTGAAAGCCGCAACTAACAAACCACAAAGAAACCTCAAATATCTCAGGCTGCCGATATGTCTCAATCACCAGAGGTAACAATTTTACACATTAATAATAGAGATAACATTAGGCTCAGATTAAGTATCACATATTATCATATATGGCTGCAACATCAAAGGTTGCAAAATGAAAATAAAAAAAATTTTGCCGTCCATTCGGAAATGCCAAGCCAAAATCACATATTATCATATATGGCTGCAACATCAAAGGTTGCAAAATAATTTTTTTTTTTGCAAAATCATCATTGCCTTATCTCAGTTTTTTTTTTTTAAAAAAAAACAATTTTCAAATCGACTTATAAAGAATAAACCGCTTATCAAGCATATAAGCGGTTTGTTATATAAAATTGTAGCCACAAGATGAATAAAAACATAGCCACAGTATGAATAACCCCACCTGTAACGTAGTATTCCAACGGGTCTAATCGAGCCTGTGCAACTGCTTGTGTGCAACAAGCGGCTTGCCAAGAAACCACACAGAGCCTGTGGGTGGGGTAGGCAGAGCGGTATTCATACCACTCAATGGTGGCGGATCAAGGTGTTAACCTACCTTTTGCACCCACAAAACTCGTGCGGCTTCAATAAGCACATGAGTACTATTTGTGTCATACCTATGTCATAGCCACATAAGCACATAAGCAGTTTCCCAAAGAAACCACACAGAGCCTGTGGACTAGGGTAGGCCAGAGCAGGTATTCATACCACTCAATGGTGGCAGATCAAGGTGTTAACCTACCCGTTTGCACCCACACAACTCATGCAGTTTCACATAACATCACATAATCAGCCTCTCACATAAGCAGTTTGTAACTGCTTTTACCCTAAACAAAAAAAATTAGGCGTTATTTATTTTTTTTACAAATCCATGAAATTAAACCCACAATCTACCCATAAATGATAGGAACATCACAAAATCACCATCAAAGTACCCAGATTTACCAAACCCTAAAAAAAAATAGGCGTTTTTTATTTTTTTTACAAATCCATGAAATTAAACCCATAAATGATAGGAACATCACAAAATCACCATCAAAGTACCCAGATTTACCAAACCCTAAAAAAAAAATAGACGTTTCTTATTTTTTTTACAAATCCATGAAATTAAACCCACAATCTACCCATAAATGATAGGAACATCACAAAATCACCATCAAAGTACCCAGATTTACCAAACCCTAAAAAAATAGGCGCTTTATTTTTTTACAAATCCATGAAATTAAACCCATAATCTACCCATAAATGATAGGAACATCACAAAATCACCATCAAAGTACCCAGATTTACCAAACCCTAAAAAAAAAAAAAATAGGCGTTTCTTATTTTTTTTACAAATCCATGAAATTAAACCCACAATCTACCCATAAATTATAGGAACATCACAAAATCACCATCAAAGTACCCAGATTTACCAAACCCTAAAAAAAAAATAGGCGTTTCTTATTTTTTTTACAAATCCATGAAATTAAACCCACAATCTACCCATAAATGATAGGAACATCAAAAACTCACCATCAAAGTACCCAGATTTACCCAAACATCACAAACTCAACATCACAAACTCACCATCAAAGAACCACAGTAGCAATATCACCACAACATAACCAAAAACACCACGATCTTGTATGTTTTTAGATCTAAATCTAAAAAGTTTAGAGAGATAGAGATAGTGAGAGAGAAGGGTAGAAACATAGTTGAATGAATGAGGGGTGAGAGAGAGAAGGACAACATATCAACTCAAGACAGAGAAAGAAAACGCGTACACGCGTACACGTACACGCTTTCATAACCACACACATATATAAGAGTTTTTATAAAAGTTTTTATTAATAAAAGTTTTTATTAATAAAAGTTTTTATAAAAGTATATTACTAAAAGTTTTTATAAAAGTATATTATTTATAAAAGTATTAGTTTTATGAAATTATGTTAAAATGTAAAAGTTGAATTTTTATAAAAGTTTGTTAAAATGAAATTTATTAAAATGTACAAATTTGTATTTTTATAAAACTTTGTTAAAATGAAATTTATTAAAAATAAAAGTATTAAATGAAATTTAAATGTATTAGTATAAAAGTTTTAAAAGTTTTAATAAAACTTTGTTAAAAAATTATTTATAAAAATTATTTATAAAATTGTGTATTAGTTTTAAATGTTGTGTTTTTATTTTTCAGCTTTCCGCTTTCACGAGGAAGTATCGAGGATTGCCCATTTATCGACAAGTGGTAAATATAGCCTCGGGCTTTCCGTTATAAAAGTATTAAAAAGTATTAGTTAAAAAGTGTGTTATAAAATTTGTTATGTATTTTCAGGCTTTCCGTTCTCACGAAGAAATAACTGACTGGGTGCAAAATATAGCCTCGGGGCTCGGTTTTGTCATTGTTAAAAAGAGAACCAAATCAGAAAATGGTCAGATGATGGAAATTAATTATATGTGTACAAAGAGCGGGATTTATGAATATCACGGTAGTGGGAAACGGAAAACCAAAACAAAAAAAAGCAATTGTCCATTCAGATTAGTTGCGAAATATAGACCAACACAATATAATTGGATTTTGAGGGTGAAGTATGATAGCCATAATCATGAGTTGCTAGAGTCGTTGCATGGTATGCCATATGCAATGCGATTAAAAGATGATGAGTTGAGTTTGGTCAAAGAATTGTCAGAGTATAGCGTACCACCACGTAATATACTTTCGACAATAAAGGGACGTAATCCGGATAACGTGTCTAGCGTTAGAACTATTTATAACGCACTTGATAAGCTTCGGAGAGCCAGAGTAGGTGATAGAACTCAAATTCAAGTCCTTTACGCGCATCTGACGGATTCAGGTTATGCATATTACCCGAGGGTGAATGACCATAATGAGCTTGAGGAGCTATTTTTTGTTCACCCCACTTCGAATGCTCTATGGCGTACGTTCCCTGAAATCATGTTGATGGACTCCACGTACAATACCACACAGTTTAAATTGCCATTGTTGGAAATTGTTGGAGTAACTCCAACGAATAAAACATTTTCAATGGCGTACAGCTTTATACACGGTGAAAAGGGGCATAATTTTGAATGGGTATTGCAACGCATAAAAGAGGTGATAGACGAAAGATACTACCCACGTGTTATTGTCACCGATGAGATTTAGCGTTGGTTAGGGCATGTAGAGCGTAATTCCTACCGCCGCAAATTACTCGTCGATGGCATATAGAGCAAAATTTGATGAGGTTTATGAGAAGCAGATGCGGTGGGTTAGATGAGTATGACTCCATTAAAAGAGATGGGATCGGTTGGTTAAAGCTCGACACGCCCTTGTTCGAGCAACAAGATGAGCGCCACGACAACGCTTGGTCAACCTTGAGCGTAATAAATTGTTAATTATATATTTTTTATTATTCAATTAATAAGCACCGAATGACCTTTGATTAATTCATCGCTTTTTTTCAATGATCGCCGAGTATCCGGATAATGGTCGCGAGATTACGATACATGTTTGTCTCGTACATCACCGATGAATATCGCCTTCGCCGACAACAACGTGTAGAGTTGAGGCTCACCACGCGTTGTTGAAATTATATTTGGGCAAAGACACAATCCAATTTAGACAGGTTGTTGAGTGCAATCGATAAGATTATCTTTCACAAGAAAATTCGATAAAAGAGAGTTTAAATAGAAGCATCGAGAAAATAAATGATTGTAATTTTCCACTATTTCAAGAATTGTGGTATAAAGTTTCTCACCATGCTTTCCAACTCATGCATAAAGAACTCCATCGGTCTATCACCGAAGAAGATTGTAGCCATAAGTTGCGTACAATTTACGGACCGCCATGCTTTCACGAGATGCAATACTATGTGATTCATGGTAAGTACATTTATAACTATCAAGTTGTTTTCCCATTAATATTAGTGATTTACGGCGCCATTGTAATATACCACTTTAATGATTTCAGACTCCCATTCCACTAGAAGAACTTAATATTTTTGGAGAACCTACATGTTCCGTGGCCTAATATCAATAGGCCACCGCCAAGATGGCTCTTCCAAGAATGATGATGATGATGATGATGATACTTCGTTTAGAGATGACATTCGACAATTCAGAATGTTTTACCAAAGCGTCGTCGTTTGTCAAGAATAATATGCTAACGGTTGAGATCGATATACCAACTCGCATCCGATGACACACGGAACCGTTATTGAGAAAAATACCCGTGGACGTCCGAGCGCAAAGGACAAATGGGCAGGCTACACAAGTCCCGGACTTGAATGAAGACCCGGACTTGAATGAAGTTCCAACCGAAAATCACCGAAGAAGCACCGCTACAAGATCAAGACAAGTCCCGAACTTCAACAAAGAGCCCGCCCGACATAGTTCTTTCACGGGTCCTAGTCCTTTGTCGACAAGACACAGGTTGTACAATGGAGATGCGTAGTTTAAATGTTGATGGGTATGCTTCGGTCCTTTGGCATCCATACATAATCGATATATAATGTGGTGGGTGACGGAAATTGTGGGTTTCGGTGCGTTGCCCATGGTGTTTGGGAACAACAAGATTGGTGGCGCCAAGTTAGGCGAGATGTTATTGCAACAGATGGACCTAAATTGGCGTGTTTACATGGGTTTGTGGGGGAAGATGGTTTTAACGAACTTCGCCGTACAATAGATCGGTCCGAGAAGGAAATGCACCGATCGATCGCTATATGGACATGCCAAACACGGGTTGGTTATTGCAATCGATTAGACGACCCGTTGCATTTATATCTCGCTGTGGGTTGGAATATGTGTTTTCCGCTTATCAATGGTCCGACTTCTCACAAAGAACTGACCCCTTGTGATAGCCCGTGTGGGGAACGGCAGGTCATTACATTGTTCGACGCTAGACGAACATTCTCCACTTCCGCATCTCCACCCACAATGGAGGAGGCATGATCCGATGTCGCATCCCGTGGGAATTATTATATAGGCATCGACTACCAAATTAGTAAATAATATATACATACAAAACATTGTAAATGATTAATGATTCATGTTGTAAATAATTATAAACATAGTGAATGACTCATGTTGTAAATAATTATAAACATAGTGACTGATTACTGATTTATGTTGAAAATAATTGATTAATGATTTATGTTGTAAACATAATGATTGATTACTGATTTATGTTGTAAATGATTGATTACTGTTTATATTTAAATTAATAATAACATTGTAAATGATACATGTTTTATGTTGTAAATGATTGATTACTGATTCATGCAAATTCTTTTGTCGGTGGGCCAAGGAAATCCTTTTCGTGTCGATGTAATAGAGGATTTATTATAGAACGAAATCCACGAAATCCTTTCCGGCCGATCAGATTATGCATGTCCTCTTTCGGTGGTAAATAATCATACGCTTGCTTAGGGTTTTATGTAAATAATTTGTTTGTTAAAATACGTTTCTTATTATTTTCTTAACATGTAATGTACCTGTGTACAAATGACTATGGGTGTCGATACTTGATTGGAAAGATGAATTTGAAAGACGGTACTTAAGTCGAGCCTCATCTTCAACGCAGGCTCAAATCTGCGTTCTAAAGATAATGAGATCGTTAAAGACAAAAATAAAGACGCCGGAGATGGAGTTAGAATTGGCAAGGAATCACGAGGATCACGCTTGTCACCGGGTGCAAGGCTCCATGATCTTTTAAACGAGATGAATAATCTTCATATGTAGTAGATGTTGGTGTATTTAAATAATACGTTAACGACGTTTAATTTAATAATAAAAGTTGTTGTTGCGGTTATTTAATGTGGTAATATTTAGCGTGCTATTATACAAACTAAATAATTATACATATACAATACATTATTATACACACACTCATTATTATACACACACTTATTATATACATTATTATACACTCACATATTATACACACACTTATTTCTATTAAAAAAAAAAAAAAAAAAAAAAAAAAAAAAGAAGAAGAAGAACAAGATTATTACAGATTATTTGTCTATTGTCATCTATTACATAGCCTTCGTTGGAATAAAAATATAGCCACCGTTGGAATAACTTGACCGTAAGTCAAATGAATCTATATCTGTACAAACAATGAAACATCATATACTTATCTGATGTTGGAAATGAAATATGACATAACATCAATCTATCACATTTTTGCCTCTTTCAACCATAAGTGTCAATTCTCTATCATTATGCTACTTTTTTCATTAATAAACATTAATAATCGAAAACGAAAGATTAATTAAGTTTATCTGCTGAATGGTTGAATCCAAATATTTTTGTTAACAGAATTATTAAAGGTTTGTTAGCTAGTGGTAGAGATTTACGCTATCTCGGTTCCTCTGTGACGACCTAATTGGTTCTTGTCATTCTTGTTTTATATGACATAGATTGTACAAAAAATGGACGTTAGAACAACCATTTCTTTGATACTGTGGTTAGAACAATCATTTGGGTCTTATGGAGGTTTAGAAACAGCACATATTTCGACTTCAAACGGCCCAACAAAGACCTTATTCTCAACAACATCAAGCTTTTTTCTTGTACTTGGGTTTCTAGTAGGCAAAATAAATTCTCTTTGAATTGGATAGAGTGGTATTCTAATTAGGGGCGGAGCTATGCATATTGTACTGGGGGACATACCCCGAACAAAAATGACGGAACCACATAGTAGTTGGGGAGCTTCGCCAAAAAATACCAATTTTTAGTGTAAATTATTTTTTAAGACCATTTTATTAAAGTGCCCCCCACTACAAAATTAAATTGCTCCTACCTTAAAGTCAAACAATGTAAAAACCTTAGATCTCGATCTTAATTTTAAAAAATATCAGTTTTTAATGTAAATTTTTTTTATAACCTTTTTATTAAAGTGCATTATGAATTTTATCAAAAGTTTCTTTTGCCCCCTTCTTTTAAAATTCTGGGTCCGCCACTGCGGGCAACAAATCTTGAGTAGACATCCAAACCGTGTGTAAAAAAATCTAATAACTAGAAAAAATGTCAAGTGCCCTCACCATAATAATCAGTGTGCCTTCTCGCTTATTGATAACCAACAATTAAAGAGTCAATTTGGTGTTTGTAAACATTCTCCGCTGGTTCTTTAGTTGGAAAAATAAAGAAATGAGATGTTGCTAATTAAATGGGAAGTGTTTAGTGGAGTTGTGGATAGGGGAGCATGAGGAAGTGGGTACCAAAATAAATTAATAATACATAAAAATAGTTTTTTTTTTTTATTACTATTTTTTTTTTATTATTTTTTTTATTATTTTTTTAATATACTATATACTGAGTCACTTTATTTTGTTACCTACAAATTCATGTTTACCAAGAGACAAATCTCAATCATCCATCTAATTTGATCTAATGGTTTTCATCCGTTTTTTTATTCGTGTTTTTTTCTTCGCTTTCATACGTTGTCGTCTGTTTTCATACGTTTTCATCTGTTTTCGTCCGTTTTCATACGTTTTCCTCAGTTTTCTTTCGTTATCGTCCATTTTTATACGTTGTCGTTCGTTTTCAGACGTGTTTTTACGTTTTCATACGTATTCGTCCGTTTTCTTACGTTTTGGTTTGTTTTCTTATGTTTTCGTCCATTTCTGACTATCACAAGTGATATTCTGAATATCAGATATTCTGAATATGACAAAGTGATATTCAGAATATCACTGAATATCACTTTTTGATATTCAGAATAGCACTTGTGATTTTCTAAATATCACTTTGTGATATTCTGAATATCACTTTTGATTTTCTGAATATCACTTTGTTATATTCTGAATATCACTTGTGATTTTTTGAATATCACTTTCTGATATTGTGAATATCACTTTGTGATATTATGAGTATCGCTTTTGATTTTCTGGATATCACTTTGTGATATTTTGAATATCACTTGTGATTTCATGTTACAAAACATCAGTTAAAAATCACTTGTGATATTTAGAAAATCACTTGTGATATTCTTAATATCACAGAATATCACTTGTGATCATCTGAATATCTTGTGATATTCTGTATATAACAGAATATCACAGAATATCACCTGTGATATTCTGAAACGTATGAAAACGTCTGAAAACGGCCGAAAACATTTAAAAACCGACGAAAAAGTATGAAAACAAATGAAAATGTTAGAAAACGGACGAATATGTATGAAAACGGACGAAAACGTAAAAACACTTATGAAAACGGACGAAAACGTATGAAAAAAATATATGAATAATGGACGAAAACGTAAGAAACCGGACGAAAACGTATGAAATCGGACGGAAACGAATGAAAACGTATGAAAACGAACGAAAACAGATGAAAACGAATGGAAACGGATGAAAACGTATGAAAGCGAAGAAAAAAAACGTGAATAACGTGAATTTAAAAAAAATGTGAATTTAAAAAAAAGACAAAAAAATATAAATAAAAAAGAAAGACAAAAAGATAAAAAAAAATAAATAAAAATATAAACTTAGTTTTATCTATTAAATCTTAGGTTAATCCCCATCATTAAATCAAAATAGATGGATGGTTGAAATTTGTCTTTTGGTAAACATCAAAATAAGAGTAAGCATTTAAACTTTTCTCTACTATATAGCTTCTTTGTCAACTCGTGATAAGAGTAGGATTTAAAAGTTTAGGAAAAAAATATTGTACTTGTTACCATATTCATATTCATATTGATTTAGGATTTTTGATCTTGTTATATTGCTTTTTAATAATATCTAAAACAATGCTAAAGCGTATTATATAATTTGTAACATATTTAATTTGTTTTTTCTTACCATTAAGTACATGTGCACAACCTTTGTAATGGCACCATAGTAAAAAAGATACATTTTTTGCTTATAAAAAGATCCGACCCGACTTTTTTCCACATTACTAAAAAAAATGACATTTATTAACAAGTTATTAAAAAAAAAAAAAAAAAAAAAAAAAAAACTAATGCCCCCTGTGATCATTTTTCTTGGCTCCGCCACTTGTAATGCCATATCCCCTACTTTGTAATCTTCTTTTCTAGCTTCTTGCTAGGTTTGTTAATTCATATTGCCGTTCAAAAAAAGATAAATGTTATCTTCTGAAACAACAGTTGGACATGCAGCCAGGATTGGCCATGCCCAGGCCTCAGGCTGACTAGCCTCAACACACGCTCCTGCCTAACTACACGTCGAGTATATTTTAGAAAAGCTCAAATCTTGTCCGCCTAAACTGGTTAGGATAAGCATGTTAACTGTATAAGAGTGTATAGGGATAAGGATGTACAGTTGGCTATGATATGATGATTAGCAATTTACTTCAAATAGGCCATGTATTCTCCTTATATATACTCTATCATTTCTATGTAATAAGCATCGATTCAATAACACCATATTATTCCATTATCTTTATCGTGTAATCTTACATAGTATCAGGCCATTAAGATTCCTAAACCCTACTTCTTCCGCCACTTTAATCTTCTGTTGCCGCCTCCGGCCTCTGGCTAAACGCCGGAAGTTCGGAGGGCTCCCTTTAAACCTTAACCTTATCATTTAAAAAAAATGTGGATCTTTATGTTTTTCTAGGGAAAAACATGCCCCGTTTGTTTGGAAGGTTCTTTGGGGTTGAAGTTTTAAAACCAACTTTTGTTTTCATCTTCTCTTTGTTAATTAGTTGATTATTAAATGCGGCTTTTGTTACAATCGACTAAAGTTGACCGTTGGTACGGCCCCTAAAGTCGACCGTTAGTACGGTTTGTTACGGTCGACTTAGCCGACCGTTGGTACCGACTAACTAATGTCGACCGTTAGACTGATTTTATTCTGAGTCAACTAAAGTTATGTTTTATTATGTTAATGTTTTTTTTTCTTTTTTTTTCTAGTTTACTACCCGGGTCGAACTTTCGTGATTTCCGCTCGAATTGTGGAAATGTTAGGATAAGCATGTTAGTATAGTTGGCTATGAGATGATGATTAGCAATTTACTTCAAATAAGCCATGTATTGTCTTTATATATACTCTCTCATTTCTATGTAATAAGCATCGATTCAATAACACCATATTCTTCCATTATCTTTATCGTGTAATCTTACAGTATTCATACAATACATCGGAAACATATCACTATCAAAATATGAAGCTCAGAGCTTATATTGGCTCGTTATTGTTGCAAAATCGCTCATGTATTAAGCGTTTTCACAATTTTGCATAAAATCATCTAATTATCAAAAGCTATGATGTCATGGTTAAAGCTTCAAAGCATTGTTATGCAGGTGGTGATCAACATATCTGTCAACCTACTTCCATAACTGACCCACAACATACATATATACCAAAATTTGAGGGACCTTATATTTCGAAAGCATGTCCCTAGAATTGGAGGGACCTAATGTTTCTAAAGCATGACCCTTGGTCTAGTGGACATATAAGTCTGGCAATTAAGACTTTGAAACAAATGACAATCCCTTGCACCAAATTGTTGGAATATGACATTTTGAGCACTTGTCTGATTTTTTTTTTTTTTTTTTTTTTTTTTTTTTTATTTATTATTTTTTTTAACATAGGATATTACATATTGTGGAGAGAAGTAGGTTATCTAAAAGTGGCACAGGTGGCACAGGTAATTAGGTATGGCAAAAAAATCCGTACTCGACGGGGACCCGATCCCCAAACCCGAGTTGACTGGGGAATCCCCGAGTTGACCGGGGATGGGGATGGGGACGGGGAATCCCCGAATTATAATACCGGGGATGGGGTGGGGGATGGGGATAACATAAATCCCCGAACCCGAACTTTTTAATGTACAAATATGCATATTAATACTAAATGTATTTATATATGTATATGGTAGTGAGTATTGACAAGTATTATACTCGAAGTATATATGTATGTGTATGTGACATTTAATGGATCAAAATCATAAAATATTTACAAAATGTTAGACACTAACTACGTATTATCGAACCAATATTTTGTTCAAATACACTCATTCGATACACTCTATTTTTGTAATATATGTGATATTTCAATATATACAATGCTTTAAAGTTGAATGACAATCCAATTATACACAATGTACGCTTTTTTAGACTTTATAGGTCAATTCTTTATATATTTTATTACTTTTGTAATTTTTATACTTAATTCATAAGGCCCGAAAATTCCCGAATCCCCGTGGGGATCCCCGATCCTCGATGGGGATGGGGATGCAAAACGATTCCCCGATGGGGATGGGGGCGGGGATGGGGTTGGGAGTGAAAAACGGGGATGGGGATGGTAAATATGATCCCTAATATTCCCCGCCCTGTTGCCATCCCTACAGGTAATTGTTATTTATGTTGGCATTTTAGAACTACGTTAGCCAAGTAACGCATACGAGTACGCGGCGGATATGGATCTAGTTTATGCAATTAGGTTAACACGTATAAATATACAATAATTGAATAAAAGGTGAATTAGAAAAACTAACCTTTTGGCGAATATTGAACGCAAGTGAACGAACAAGAAAACCAAAAGAAACCCAAAGTATCTAACGTAGATACCTCTATGAGTATCACACACAACACGTAAACGAGCACGTTCGATAAGAAGCTAGTCGAGAACGTATAAACCAATCAACCCCTTGATAACTTGAATACCACATGAACAAGAAAACCACCAAGACAAAACTTGCTTCCTGCCCGAGATCAAAATCTGTTCGATGAACAGTACCACGTTATACCCGATATCAGATGAAAGGTGTACGATATCCACCCTTGTCTTTTTTCCGAGAAAATACCACGACCAGGAACCAAAAGAACACCTTGCTTCCAAACGATTCAAATAAGGAACTTGGAACAAGAAAACCACCAATCTATCTAACACCTAAAACACTTGAATCAATACAAGTTTAGGAACTAGAAAACTAAACAAATCCTAAATCGACTTTATGCAAGTCGACTTGGAATTGGACAGGAAAACTGGATTGGTTAGTTTTAGGGATATAAGATAATCGTGAGTTATCATATCTAATGCATGAGAATGGATCGTGCAATCATTAATGCTGAAGTGGGAATGTATTTGCTTATATAGCAAAATCAAACAACCCTTTGCTTGGGTTAACACTTGGTCGACAAGCTAAGACCGAAACAAACCCATGATCCTTTTCTTTACTCGATCAGTTGGATCCAAGGTGAACAAATTAAGAAACTAATTAACAAATCATGGTTCTCAAACCAAGAACCTCTATTAATCTCAATCACAAACCCAGAACAATATCAAGAATCTCAACCAGAAACCAGAACTGATCTCAATCAGTACAACACAACAGCAAGCAACCAAATATAATCAACCCAATCTCCCACTGCTACTCAGGTGGAGATCTATTATCTAACTTGATAATAGTTCTATTACAATCAGAAACAAGAACAATGAAACTTGAATAACAGCAGATCTAACAAGATCGAATTAGGGTTTGTGAAACTCAGAGAGAGAATGTATTTCTGTATTTTGGGATAATGAGAAGGCTCAACTCAATCTTCAGTATATATACTCCCAAGACTGGAACTTTGCACATCTTGACACAAGCAGTCCTCCAACTTCTCAACTCTTGAAAATAACTTCCCAAAAGCTCAAATACTAAGAAACTAAGAATATCAAATATACACAATAAGTCCCTCAAATATATATATATATAACAGAAGAATAAGATTACTTCTTCAACACCCTCCCTTAATCTTATTCTGAAACAAGTCTATAAGACTAAGCTTAGAACATAGCAAGCTATGTTGTTTTGTATCCAATCCTTTGGTAAGAACATTTGCTATTTGATTAGCAGTGCCTATTTTTACAGTTTCAATTACCCCAGCAATAATTTTTTCCCTTACAAAATGTAAGTCAATTTCCAAATGCTTTGTTCTCTCATGAAAAATTGGATTGGCAGCAATCTTAATTGTGAATTACTATCACAAAACACTTTAAGCGGCAAAAGATTTTGCAATTCAAATCTTTAAAATTTTAAAATCCAAACAATTTCGTGGTTCTGAAGCTAAAGCTTTGTACTCTACTTGATGGATGATTTAGAAATAGTATTTTGTTTCTTACTTTTCCAAGATACCAAGCATCCACACATAAAAACACAAGAACTGATCAACGACTTTCTAGTGACCACACATCTAGCCCAACAAGATCGAAAAACCGTTGTTCCCTGCTCACTATCGTTTAAAACAGTTTAAGTATATAAAATAAGTTAATAGTGAACTATGTGAAATTAACATAAGAAAACACACTAAGTAATTTTCAACATCATATTCTTATTAGAAATAAATCAACAAACGTTACCCAAGTACTTGCGGAATAGTACTTGGGATTGAAATGACAAAGTTGGGTGACTCTCTCTAAGCTCAAAGCTAAGTCCGAGCACAACTCTTAGAGCTCACCGAGCTATCTCAGAACTAAGTTGTATTTGTAGGAGTGAAAAGATGGCTCATGTATGTGTGTTTTATAATTCACAAGCTTAACCTTTTCACTCCATCTCTTATGCTATTTATACATGTATGATATTTGACTCTTTCCTAAGTGACAACCGACATCATCTGTAAGACAAAATCTCGATGTATTTTGTCTCTGCTTGCAAAGACTATTCTAGGTAAGAGACAAGACTACTTTCCTAAGTTCGGTGATGACACCGAGCCCGATCTTTGCCATTAGTGGAAAGTTGACTTTGGTTGATAAGGACTTCGTCTTATCCGATTCAACCTTTTCCCGCCTTGTCCGCTCTTTCTTGATCTTTACATCCTTCGCCTTCTACTTCAGTTTGTCTTGATGTAAGTAGTTGGAGAGAGTCTTAGGGATTCATGAGTTATTGTCATCACCACCGAATCCATCATCTTCTTCCCGACTCGCCTTCACCCTTTAAGTTCCGCCTTCGAGTGGAGAGACTTCTTCTTCGCCTCGCATCGAGTATCCGAAGATGACTCATCGAGAGGCTATGCACTCGATGACACGATTAGTGTTTCTGGACTAAATACTTGGGCTATTTTCTATTCAAATCCTATATTAAGGGGTTTGGGTATTTATTGAACCCAACAGCCTCCCTATTTGGATATACAAATAGCCTAAGTGATTGATCGATGTAAGTGAGCAAATGGCTTCTTCCTACATCGAATGTACTAATGAATACAATAAGGAACATGAATATTTTAACAAAACATACATCGCTTATTGATCAAATTACAAAAGGTTCCTATCACTAGTACAAAAGATAAATCAAAATGATGTCGATTGAGATGGATCCCGGTGCTTCAAGCTTAGGCTTCTTTTTAGGAGTGTTTCTTTGTCGTGGTGCTCTCTTATCTTGGCATTCGTGTCTTGGCGTAACACGATGTTTCTTTGGGTTTGATTTGAGAGGCCACCGGTATGTAGCTCAAGATTGCACCCACACCACCGATCAATATCACTCCATCTTTGAAAAGGTGGTTTCCATAGACATCAATGTGGAGCGACCCTCTTCGTGCTTCTCAATCACTAGACAGTTCACAAATTTCACACCTTCAGCAGCTCCCTATTGCATTCTAATCCAAGCACTTTGATTTCAGTGGAACTCAACTCTTCCTTTTGCTAGAGGATGATTGTGGTTGAGATCCTTGAGGTGCGATTAATGTGGTGAATTCCAGTTAAATGGACAATCCCTCGATCTTTCATATCTTTTATCGAGCATTTTAATCGTGTCCTTAACCACGCATTTTTCTTCTTTTCAATAATTGGACCAAGTTCATCGAGTTCAATGATCCCAAGTCGATGAATTTGAGAGGATCATGAACTTGAAGTGCTTTTATCATCCCTCTCAGAGACGCTCATGGCCGAGGTTTGGTATTAGGGATGATTCGACATCCGTGATCTTTTCAGAAGCCTTCGCTTGTCATTATCCGATTGTAATCCTCAATTCGCTTTGCACGAGAGCTTCATTTTCTTCTTCTTTTCTTCCAACTGTTTTCTCATTGCGATCATCCGAGCACTGAACTTCCTTGAACTTTTGTCCGCCTCGACCCTTTTGGAGCTTGCTTGCATCTAATCCCATGTTTTCACTTCTTGACGACTACCTTTGCCGCTTCTCTGTTTTTTCTCTTCCTCGCCTAGTTTCAATCTTCTTTCTTCTTTAGCAAGATGTTTACTTAGTGTTGTGGTGTGAGCGGTATTGATGTCGCTAATTTTATAGGAATCTTCTCGTGCTCGAAGTTTCCATTTGCCTTTTCCTTTGTCCCGGCCCGAGGAAGATGAAGTTGCTACCGGGGTGGTGATGATGTTGTTATTGGAGTGATTCTTGTCGGTGTTGTTGTTGATGATGTTGTTGGTGGGATTGATGAGATAGGTGTTCTTGACCGGTGGAGATGATGAGATTTGAGCCACCGATGTTGATAGTGTTGGCTCCCCTCGTGTGAGAAGGAGGTTCTTGACAATATTCTCCCCTCAACTGCTGCCGAGCTTCGGTGAGGCAAGAGTTGAGTTGGTCTTTGAGGGGACCGAGCGGCTTGACCCTGAAGGCCTGATAAATTTCGAGATCATAGCCTTGATGTCCGAAGTGTCGATTGAATACCGTGACTTTAGTTTCCAAATTAGCCCGAGAAACTTCCAGAGCGGTCATTCTGGGCCCAAGATTCCGTGCGAGAGATGAGGATGCCCGAGCCAAAGTAGCCACCGCGTATTCAAAGAGTCCAATGTAGTTTGAAGAGGCGGACCGAGGATTGAAGACCCCGAACATTTGCGACTTGAGCATATTGAGCGGTTCGGTGAGGTTTGAGGATTGTTTCAAGTGCTCCTCAAGAGCCTCCAAAGACTTTAGAGTTGAGTCTTGGGTCTTCTTTGACAAACTCCCGATTTCATCTATCGTGGTACCTACACCTCAAGATGCACGAGGAATTTAGCCATGTTTTCATCCGATCGGTGAATGTTGTCATACATCGATCCCCGTGCTTATGAACATTTTCATCAAAGCCATGTACCTCACCTTTAGATCAAGATAACTCGAAAGTGACCTCGGTTGTTGTTCCCACAATGTGTCGATGACCCCGAATATAACCTTTTGAAGCTTTGGTGATCCACCGAACTAGTTGTCTTTCGGTGAGTGGGAGAACATTATCAAATCTTTCAAATTCATCGGTGGAGGAAGAGGAGTCATCATTGTCGCTTGACTGGTGATTCAAGATGCTCCGTGGATCGCCGAGGCTCTTGTTCACTTGAACCTCGGCGTCCATTTCTTCTCCACCGATAAGATTTCATCATCGGCCTCAACAAGCTCATCTTCGAGAATAATATCCCGGTGACATCGCAAGCGATTAACCGGGGGTTGGTGATGGGTTCCATATCGTGGTGGTATGTTTTCCTCGAGTCTTTGTCCCCGTTGACCCTCGGACCTTTGGTGGGCGTTTCCGATGCCTTATTTGGAGTCGATTGGTTGTGGGTTCCAGATCGGCGGGTTGTTCCTTTCCTCTCGAGTCTTTGTCCCCGGTGACCCCGAGACATCGGTGGGCGTTTCCGATGCCTTTAGCGAGTCATCGATAGTTGTATCCCTATCGGGTTGTTTGATTCCTCCGAGTCTTTGGGATCGATCAATGTGCCTCGCATAAAGGCTTGGATTTGCTAATGTCATCACCGGGCGTTGTGGAAGGTGCTCTTCTACCGGGTTGTATGTTTCCTCGGATCTGGGAGTAGTAGGTTTGACCAAGGCACCGACCGTGATGTATCGGTGTCCTTCGTTGTCACCGGGTGGTTGTTTCACAGTCGGTGGGTGTCTTTTTGGTCTCGGGCTTTTGTGCCTCTTAGTACAGGCTCTCAAGCCTCAGGCCCCGAGACTTGGTTTAGTCTTAGTCCCACCGAGACTTCCCTTTTCTTTTTAGAGCAGGGGTTTGAGACATCGATCCACTTTGATTGTTTACAAGAATCATGGGCCGTCAATTCAATGAGAGTGACAAGGGATGGGTCCTTTTGAAAATTTGATGGGCTCGGGATGCCGGTAAATTTCCAAAATTTTCATCCCGAGTATAATTTGAACCCAAGAACGATTGCAAAGCACATGAGACAAACCTAGGATACGTAAACGTGCCGTCCTAGTTTTGCTCAGAGCTTCGCTACGAGATCACCGTAAATGATCTCCCTATGTCGACAAATGACCCCATTCATTAAGAAGATGCCATCATCAACCGAATAGAGTTAACTTGTTCGCTGGATGAGTGGTTTCGCCGAGGTCCCGAATCACAAAAGTGAAGAGGATCCTCCAAGCCACGGGAATGAGCTTTCGGTGATCGGGTCTTGTCCAAAAAGTTGGATCTAAAATGATTTGTTTTAACCCATCCTTCACCGTGGAGGGTTCGTGATGGGCGACATAAGCACCTTTGTTATAATCTAACCCGTTGAAGTGCAAAACGCTTTGTAATCCAGGTGTATTGTTTCCCCATTTAGACCGAACTCGATGAGATACTCCCGAGAGGTCTAAGGTTATTCTCATCGCAGAAGGTGTCGTGTCAAAGGCTCTAGTCAGAGCCCAAAACTCCCCGAGGTAGTTTGGGTACACTCTTGAGGACATTTACAAAGGCCGTTTGAGTGGGCGGTTGAATAAAAATTTTATAATGTCTTTATAGTTTGGGACATTTTCGTGATATTTAAAATTTCCTATGACATTATTTGTTTTAAATTCAACGTTAGTAAGATCCCTACCCATCGAGAAGCAAACCTGGAGAGATTGTGTTCTAGCCATTTCCATTAATGAAGATTTTAGGGTTTAAAAAATGTTTTGACTAGAACAATCAAAGTATTTGGATCTCTTCAAGTTTGTGATGAAAAAACTTTGTAAATTTTACAAGGAGGGTTTTTCCAAAGGAGGTTTTAAAGATATTGAGAACACACAAATATTTCGGATTTGAGAAAGAATTTTGTGAGTTTAGTTGCGTAAAATAATTTGTGTGTGTTTGTTTGTGTTGGAAGAGGTATTTATAGAGTGATAAGAGGGTGTTTTGTGCACAAATGGGAATATTAAGAGTCGGTTTTGAAAGACGTTTGAATTTCTACATTTAATGCTACCACTCCATTACCCGAAGAAAATCCGTTTTCAAGGAAGCGATTGCGATGCATAAAAGTGCACATTTGCGAGATAAAATATCAATTTGATATTTTTGTGAGAGGCATTAAATGCCAAGTGGGATGACAAGAAGACAAAGAGACATATATTCCTTTATTAAATTGGCATAGTTACCAACCTAGGACATTTAAGTAATCGATACTTGGATCATTTAGTTACTCATTCAATGCTCTTTGTCAAGTGTCGGGGACCCCGAATGAGTCTTACTTATTCAAAGGAGAGGTTGATTTTGATGTTCGGGAGGAATGAACCATTTGAGAGAACTCACCGAGATTGGTTTTCATATACTTGACTTTCAATGTCAAGCATTCCTAATTCGACTTTTCGTCTCTCAAGGTAGGTTCATCCAAGGGTTTGGTGAAGATATCACCATTGATATTCAAGAGGGATGAAATGTAATTCAATATCTCCTTTCATTATGTGATCCACGATGAAGTGATATTTGATATCAATGTGTTTGGTTCTTTGGTGGAGGGCGGGGTTGTTGGAGATCGCAATAGCACTAGTGTTATCACAGAAGATGGGCACCATTTTGTAATGGATGTCATAGTCACCGAGTTGACTTTTCATCCATAATACATTGGCACAACATCTGCTGCATAGACTACATATTCGACTTCAACGGTGAGGACATAGCCACCGATTGTTGCTTCTTTGCACTCCAACAAACCAATTTTCCTCCAAGAAATTGACAGACCCCGAGGTACTTTTTCTGTTCATGTTGCACCAAGATAATCGTAATCGAGTAACCCTTGAGATCAAACCCCAGCATTTTGGATAATAGAGTCCAAGGTTTGGGGTTCCTTTCGTGTACCGAGTATTCTTTTGGCTGCAGTGAGGTGAGATTCTTTGGGATTGGATCGATATCTTGCTATTAAACAGATCGAAAATTGTATGTCCGGTCTAGTAGCGGTTAGATACATCGATGATCCAACAATCCCTCCGAATGGGTTTGATTGACCGATTTGCCGGTGAGATCGGGTCCAAGGTTGTTAGGTGGAACCATTGGTGTCATCACTAAGGCACGGTCGATATCTCATATTTCTTCAAGAGATTTCGGTGTATTTCTCTTGGTCGATGGATATTCCTTTATCGCTTGTCTCGATTTGTAGTCCAAGAAAGTATGTAAGTTCCCCATCATGCTCATTTCAAACTTCTTTGTCATTAGTTTTCAAACTGTTTGCAAAGTTTGTAGTTTGTTGAGTCAAAGATGATATCATCAACATACACTTGAACTAGTATCACATCCGTTGGGTTCTATAGACAAATAGTGTGTTGTCTATCTTCCTCCGACAAACTTGTTTTGTATCGGGAAGGTGAGAGAGTTTCATACCATGCCCCGGGAGCTTGTTTGAGTCCATAAAGGGCTTTGTCAAGCTTGCATACATAGTCGAAATTCACTACTCTCAAAGCCCGGAGGTTCTTGAACATACACATCTTCCTTGAGATCATTATTTAAGAATGCACTTTTAACATCCATTTGGTAGACCCGAAGTTCATGTATGTTGCATATAAAAGGAAGATCTGATGGCTTCCATTCTTGCAACAGAGCAAATGTCTCATCATAGTCAATGCCTTCTTGTTGACCGTAACCTTTGGCTACAAGTCCGCTTTGTTTTTAATGATGATGCTGTTTTCATCGGTTTACTTCGAAAACCCACTTCATTCCTATGACCACTACATCCCGAGGACATTTGATCAAGGTCATGACCTTGTTTTATCAAACTATTGCGTTCTTCTTGCATAGCCCGAACCCACTTGGGTATTTTAGAGCCTCGGTGACACTTTTGGGTTCTATATCCGATAGGTAATCAAGATAGAGACATTCATTGGTCAAGCTTAGTTAGACTAGCAATCATGCTTCTAGTGAGCATGCCCTCGGTGGGTTCACCAATGATGTTTCAAGCTCAATATCCCGAGTTCTTGTCCACTTACTTTGTGGTCCGGGATCCGAGCTTGATGATGTCACCTGGGTGTTCGGATGTGAGTTCGGTGCAAGATTCACGTAATCAATTAGATCATCCGTAGAGATGTCTAGTTCAGTCGAGGTTCATGAGTTGCGGGTTCACGATTATTTGGATCGGTGTTCCTTATCCCAAATAGGACCGATTGATTATCAATGAACTTACCGATGGTTGGTTGGGGTAAGTTGTGAGGTAAGACATAATATGAGATGTCAAGATCGACTTGATATGAGGAATTGAATTCGGTGTTGTACTCATCGGAGGATATCTTGATGAGTTATCAATTCCTATTTCCTCCACCGAGGTGTTGGTGAACCCGATGCTTTCAAGACTTTCATCAAAGGTGACATGAAAGGTTTCCTCAACTTGTTGTCTCCTTGTGTTAAAACCACGAAGGCTTTGGAGATCGGTGAGTAGCCTAAGAAGTACCATCATCGCCTTTTGCGTCAAACTTGCATAGATGATCCTTATGGTTATGAATGAACACAGACATCCAAATACATGAAAATAGTCGATGTCGAAGTCTACCTTGAAGATCTCATATGGGGTTTTATTATGTCTTTTGACAATGATTGACCTGTTTTGAGTGTAACAGTGGTTTGATCGCTTCACCCGTAAATGCTTTGAGAGGGTCGAGCCATTTAACATAGTTCTAGCAAACCTCAATGAGAGTTCTGCTTTTCCTTTCAAAGAACCCCATTTTGTTCGGGGTATATGGAGATGAGAAATTTTGAGAAATTCCTTTTCCATCACGAAACTCTCAAGTTCTTGATTTCAACTCGAGTACCATTGTCGATTCGATTTGTTTAACTGTAATGTCATTACGGTTTTCTATCTTCCCGATGAATGACATTATTGTATCAGCTGCCTGACTCTTTTTGGAAAGAAAGTATACCCAAGTGTATCTTGAGAACTTGGTATGTGCTAAAACACATACCTTTTCTATATCAAAATAGACCCAAAATAACCAAGAAAGAGCCGTTTATTGCTAATATTTGTGGTTTTCTTGAGTTTGTGCTTGTGCAGGTACGGATATGTAAAAACACACAAAAAGAAGCCAAATCAGGCATAAAACCGAGCACGAGAGAGAGAAGTGTGCAAAAAGCCGATGCCGGGATGCTATTTATTGGATTTGAAGCTCAAAAGTGCATTTTACGGATTTCTGGATCAAGATTGGAAATTTACACATTTCACCTTTACCTTTACCACATTTACACAATAAACCTTTCACTTTCCCATTTACCCATTTTCACCCTTAAACTTTCACAATTTACACCTTTAGTCCCTTATAAGCTTAAATGAATACATAACTAGTCCAAAATATCCTAAACCCATAAACAAGACCCTTGGCCCAAATACATTACAAAAGCCCAATATCCAATCCTAACTATACCCGGCCACGTTTGATATCTCAACCCAATATCCCACCCGTTCCCCATTTACCCGTACCTTTTACCCAACCCCCTTAATAATAACCCGGTCAACCCACCCATAGACCCGGTCAAACAATACAAATTATAATAAACAAATCCATTTCCAACCAAACGCGCCCAAACAGAGTTTTAACCCCCATTGTTACTGTTACCATCCTCAAGATCCATTTACCCCTGCTCCTACCACATTTACCCGTACTTAATGAGCATCTAGAAGCCTCTGCCACGTCTGACACATGGGTGTGTCACAGGACTGCCACAGTGGCAAAATGAAGCCCTCTCATTGGAGCAGCCACCTCACAGGATTGATCCAAGGGCCAAGAATGACTGGATGATTCGAGATGGATGATCAAAGGCTGTGATTAAGGACCCAGAACCTTCCCAAGCTCTCCTCATCAGCTTTATATACCCCATTTCAGTTACAATGTATCTTGTCCAATTTCTTATGTCTTAGAGAAGTTTTGGCCATTTATTTACTTGTCATGTTAATTGTTTTCCTTAGTTAATCAGTTATCACTTGTATTGTAGACTCAGTTTTTTAATTAATGCAATTTTATTTTTCTTAAAATTCCTTGTAATTTGAGTTATTGTTCATTTAATCTAAAATCTGTTTCAAGCCTTAATCTCTATTATTTTAAGCTCACATAAGCTTGTATAAGCTTGTGTGAACCCATAATTGTTCAAGTTCTTTCTTAATCGTATTTTTTTTCAAAAAGTCGAATTAAGTCAACATTGGTCAAAATCAGAAGTCAAGTCAGTTTTAGGTTGATTTCAGCTTTAAGTTGTTATAAGTGTTCTTTAATATGTGTTTAGAGTCTTAAATTCAGCTCTGGTCTTAATTCATCAAGTCTTTTAAAAGGTTTCATTGAATTTAGTGTTTTTAAGGAGTGTTTGGATTACACCTGATTTTCAAGTTAAAATGAGTTTGGTGAGTTAAATTGTAGTCAGACAAGTTCAATTTATAGAGTTTCATCAATTGCAATCCAAGTTTCCAGTTGTTTTAGCTTTAAATGCATTTTCAAGTCCAAATCAGATTCTGTCCTGCTCTTTTGGTTAGTATAGTTATCTGCTTATGTTATTGGTGTTAATGTGCTATTTGTGCTTATTTAGGTAGACACTTATGTAGACTCATTTTGTTTTCCCCTTAGAATCCTCTTAGTGCCTTTTAGCTGCTTAAATTTTAGCCTGCTCATTCCTTTTTTTTTTGCCAATAAATCTACTGTGCTACTGCAAATCTGTCCCTCTAGAGAGCCTGTTCATAGCAAGTTATTGGATTAACCACTTGTTGATATGGTTTGATTCTTATTCAGCAGAGTAGTTGGTATTTCTAGCTTTTAAGATTTGAACTTAGATTTCATTTAGAAGCTTATTTCGCTTAGCTTATCAAGCCTGCAATTGCCTTTCTGTCCATTATAGTTGCTGCATCAGGTCCTAGTACTCCATTTAGCCAGTTAATTGTTGATCTGTAACTTCTTCATTATAAGTCCTTATTAGCTGAATTTTTAGATTTAGAATCTCTGGTTGGTGGTCTTGAGGACTGCATAATTGGTTTTCACATTAGCTCTTCTGATAAGCAGTTGCAACAGCTTAAACAGTGGGGTCAGGTAGAAGTTTTGCTAGATAAGCAGTTAGCCTAAATCAGTTGTAGATTGCTTATTAGGTGTTAGGATTAGCTGGCATTAGTTGAGTTAAAGTAGTTATAGTATAAATTAGCTTCTGTTATCAGTTGGTGTTTTATAGTGCTTATTTGCTTATTCTAAAGTGCTTATTTGCTATCATTTTACACTGCAGCCCTCATATCTTACACATAAGCCTCATGTTTTATATTTTTCATAGCTTTAGAATAATATTTTAGAATTTTCCTGAGATTTTCATAATTTTTGGTCATTGTTTGGTATTTTTCTCCATTAAAAATAGTTTTCAATCATTTTTAAATAGCTTTTATTGCAAATAATTGAGAAAAAGCTCCAAAAAATAATTTTTCAATTTTCCCAGTTTAAGAAAAATATAAAAGCATAAAAAATATTTTTCCCTATTTTTCCCCTTTTATTTGGTATTTTTCACAATTTAAATTAGTTTTAAATAGATTTAAATTAGTAGAAAATAGAAAAATAATCAGAAAAATAAAAAAATAGTTTTGAAAAGTCTCTTATGGTATTTTAGATTTTATAAAATTAGTTTCATAATTTTCCCCTTTGTTTTTATAATTTTTAGTTATTTAGTATTATTTTTAAAGTTAAAAATTAGTTTTTAATTAGAATAAAATCAAGAAAAATCCAAAAAAAATAGTTTTAATTCATAAATAGTTTTCCAATATCATTTTTAGTATAAAAGTAATTTTAGGTTATTTTTAGGATTTAGAATAGACGTAGTTGCAATTTATTCGCGTTTCGTTTTAATCCCGTATTTGCGTTTTAGTGTAGAATTGCGTAGTTTGCCATAATTCTTAGGTTTTCCCCATAGATTTTAATCCTATATACTTTCCTTATCCCGTAGTTTAGATAACTTCATATTATCCCCTTTTCTCATTCAAATCCCGATAATCGAGACGTGAGTTGGAAATTCCATTCAACCCTCGTTCGGAACGATCTCGGTGCTCAAACCTAATACGTTTGAGTTACCCAACATACTACACAACACAACTTCTCTATTATTGGTTTTATTTATTGAAATCAGAACTCATCAACAATGACAAGTGTATACTTCTCATGTTGGATTGATCTGGGACTGACAGGTCCAAAGAGATCCATGCAGGAGGTGAAGGCGCTTTTGATGGAGAAATTTTGTTTGGTTTTGAATGATGCTCTGTGGTGTTTACCCTTTTCACGTGCAGAGCATGGTTTGTCTTTGCAAAACCGGTGATGGTAAGCCAAGGACCTTGTTTTGTTTTGCCAAGTTGTTGAGGTTTTTGAAGTTTAAGTGTGAGAGTCTCTTATGCCACGCCCAATTGATAGTTTGGTGGCTTTAGCAAAGAGACACGCTCCATCTTGGGAGAGTGTTGACATGTCTAGCACATAAACATCATATCTCCTAGAGCTATCAACACAACTTCCTTGTTGGCATTGAAAATGGTACCTTGTTTATCATTGAATTGTACAATGTATTTAGCATCACATAGTTGATCGACATCGTGAGATTGTATTTGAGACCATTGACATAGGCTATTCTAGAAAACTATTCCATTGCGCCATCTTGAACCATAACCTTGATGGGACATGATGAGTTATCACCAAATACTACCTGGGCCCTGGTTCCTTTACATACTTGTGCATATATTCCTTCACACCACCATGCTTCGAGCATCCTTTGCCTAGATGCCAAATAGGCTCCCGGCATGTCTCGCACAAGTAGTAAACCAATTAGTTTCTTCGTGACCCACTTACTAGTGGGCTTGGATCTCAAGGTCTCTTTGAAATTTGCAATTGACTCATGGTCGGTGGTGTGTGCATAGTGCTACCATGGGTTTTGCATTTAGAGGTCGAGGATGACTCGGTGACTGGGTTGTTTGGAATTTCTCCTTGCATGAATGACATGTCATGTTGGGATGTCTCATGAGTGGATTACCGCATATATCACAAAGATGTATTCATGAGACAATCTTCCCGATGATGATCATTAAACCCAGCGGTGAGGCACGAGAGGAAAAGGTTTTGCTCTATTCTTTGGAGCGGCTTTGGAGGATGAAGCATACCGATGACCAAACTTTGGTATAGTTTGCTTGACCGACATATCGTAGATGGTGTGCGCCTCAGGATCATCCTTTTGCAAATCATGCAAAAAGGATTCTATAGCGATTGTCGATGGTATGGTTGGTATAATGACACATTTCACACTTTTGTTTGTTTTAGAGGTTGACTTAGACTTTGAGGAACTGGAGGAAGCCGACTTTGTCTCCTTGATTGGTTGTGGACCTTTTCAATGGATTCCATTTTTCAAGAAGCTTCCTCACAAGTTCGACCGGTTCGAATTTGGTCGACCGGAGGGACAGAGGATGTTGAAGTCTCGGAGGAGTAGACTCTTGTTGGATTAGTTTTGCTTGTCTTTGTAGGATGGTTCTACCAAGTCCGACCTTTCCTTTGGTGAGTGAGGATTGAATTTTAGAGGAGTAAGCTCGGAGCTTGATCAAGACCCAAGAGGTTTGTGGTGGAAGCGGTGTTTGATTCGCCTGAGACTCGAGATGTGTTCAGACCCCTGGTCATCTCAGAAGTCCTAGCATGCTCTTAAGAGCTTGGCTCGTGCTCAAGAATCCTTCCGTAATCAAGTTTGAAGCTTACTCTCGGGATTAACCCGCTTAATCCGATCCACCGAATTTGGAGTTGTCAACATGTTGGTAATCATACCACCGGACACAAATGGTTTTGTACTTTGGTCTTTGTTGCAGAGTCGGGAGATGATCTTCACCTATGACTCTCTTTTTTGCCATCGGGGCACCCACAAGATCAAAGACCCCAGGATTCTTAGCAAGACAACTATCAAGAATATCTTGTTCCTTTTAAGTTCATCTTGAAGAGCCCGATTTCTCTTAACTAGTTCAAGTGTTTTGAATTTGCAAGGTAATGACCTCAAGCTTGGCTTGTTTTAAAATAAGCAGCTCATCTCTACACTTGTTTAATTCAAAACTTAGCTTGTTGTATTTTGAAAAGAGATTTAATCTTTGCTCTTCTACGAACTTAAGGTCAACATTAAGATAATTCATATAAGATCGCCAATCGAGTCATCATCCATAGATAGTAAGATGTTTACCTTCTTCATAGTGATGTTGACCCATTCCCTGTTTCGCATGATTCTTTCCAATCGCTAGCTTGTCCTCTTCTCGAGAGGCCATCGATTCTCGACATGCACCATTTCATCATCCGATGACACTGCTCTTCATCCGATCAAAGGCCTCGACAATAAGGCCTTTGTTTTACCCCGCATGCATTGAACACTTTTGTTGTTTCGAGGGACAGCCTCGAGCAATGCAAGCTTAGCTTTGACTTTCTTATATTAGCTTCAAAGTCAACAGCTTTGTTTTGATCAAGTTTGTTTTGAAAATTGCTAAAGCCTCGAGGACCGATTTGACCACGATGGTTTATAAGAGGGTTGAATTGTTTTGAAAAGCAGTCTTTTGCAAATGACCTCTTTTGTGACACTTAAAGCATTCAAATGTCCTCATTTGCTTTGGCATTCAAAACCTTTGTTTCTTTTTATAAACCTTCGAGAGTTAGCAAGGAGTGCCCTTTCCGAAATTCGGTGTTCGTGTCATTTAGGTACTCCTCACTCGATCTCTCATCGCTCATCATCGAATTTTCCGAAAATCTTGCACAACATTGTTAGAATAGAAAGATTGATATTGGTGATGAGGTGGTGGTCGGGGACTTCTTGACTTCATGAGACTTCTTTAAGTCGGTATCGTCTGCTGATGAGATTTTCCTCATAGACAAATTTCCCATAAATTTCGTGAAGCTCAAGATTTTGGATATGATTAGCATTCCTAAGTCCCCGAGAGAAATTCAACCACTTCTCGTGGAGACCTGACAAAACCAACATTGATTTCATATTTGGACAACTTAACACCATCATTTGACAATTCATTTAAAAGAGTTTTGTACCGTGTAAGTTTGAGAAAGAGTTTCGAGTCCTTAGCCACAAGGTGTTATACTCAAGTTTCGTGTCCATTATCCTGTTTTCCTTGGTATCGATGGTCCTTCATGACTATGAACAAGGTCATCCTGTGTTTGCTTAGTCAGTACTACGCCTTATAATGCACTCCATAATATCGGAAAGACAAGATATTATGATACTTTTGAGTCTTTGGTCCTGGTTGACCACTCTCCTTTCATCCTGGTCCACCGAGCTTGTGTTTGGGCAACCCTTGCAGCTTTGGGACAAATGGACCTTCATTTATACACTTGATATAATAAGGTTCCATCCTAATCAAATAGCAAAGCATTCGCTTTTTCCATTTGTTGAATTTTCCAACTTCAAGTCTAGGGCAACAATTGAATAAGCTCCACCCTTTTATCGACTAGTGGGGTACATCAATTTCACCATTTAGGATCCTAATTTAAAACTTTTAGAGGCCTAAAAATGAGTTTTATAATTAGCCTTGCTCGATACCACTTGTTGTTCCCTGCTCACTATCGTTTAAAAGCAGTTTAAGTATATAAAACAAGTTAATCTCGAACTATGACCTGAAATTAACATAAGAAAACACACTAAGTAATTTTCAACATCATATTCTTATTAGAAATAAATCAACAAAGAATCGTTACCCAAGTACTCATGGAATAGTACTTGGGATTGAAATGACAAAGTTGGGTGACTCTCTAAGCTTAGGCTAAGTCCGAGCACAACTCTTAGAGCTCACCGAGCTATCTCAGAACTAAGTTGTATTTGGAGGAGTGAAAGATGGCTTGCGTGTATGTGTGTTTTACAATTCACAAGCTTAACCTTTTCACTCCATCTCTTATGCTATTTATACATGTATGATATTTGACTCTTTCCTAAGTGACAACCGACATCATCTGAAGAGACAAAATATCGATGTATTTTGTCTCACATAAAGACTATTCTAGGTAAGAGACAAGACTACTTTCCTAAGTTCGCTGATGACACCGAGCTCGATCTTTTGCCATTCGTGAAAGTTGACTTTGATTGATAAGGACTTCGCCTTATCCGATTCAACCTTTTCCGCCTTGTCCCGCTCTTTCTTCGTCTTTACATCCTTCGTCTTCTACTTGGTTTGTCTTGATGTAAGTAGTTGGAGAGAGTCTTAGGGATTCAAAGTGAGTTATTGTCATCACCACCGAATCCATCATCTCTTCTTGACTCATTCTTCACCCTTTAAGTTCCACCCATCGAGTGGAGAGACTTCTTCTTCGCCTCGCATCGAGTATCCCGAAGATGACTCACCGAGAGGCTATGCACTCAATGACCGATTAGTGTTTTATGGACTAAATACTTGGGCTATTTTCTATTCAAATCCTAGATTAAGGGGTTTGGGTATTTATTGAACCTAACAAAACCTTTTAATTCAATAACCGGGCTAGCACTTTTCTCAATATTTAACCCTTTACCTGGAGAACCCTTTAGGTATCTTATTACCTTTAAAGCAACATCCAAATGAGATTTCAAATGACTATGCATAAACTGGCTAAGACAAGAAACTGCATAAGCAATATCAGGCCTAGTAGTAGTAAGGTAAATAAGCTTACCAATCAAATTTTGATACTCAGGAATATTCTTAAGTTTAGGATCGAGATCGGAAGGTTCACTAGTCAAAGCAAGATTAGGTCAGAGGAATGTAGCGGGCTTTCCAAAGAAGTAAACCAAATTCGTAAATAAGATCAAGACAATACTTTCTTTGAGTTAAACATAAACCATTCTTAGTTTCTAATACTTCAATACCAAGAAAATATTTTAGCTTGCCAAGATCTTTAATCATGAATTTACTTTTCAAAAACTGCTTAACATTATCAATTTCATGCAAACTGTTTCCAGTGATTATAATGTCATCAACATAAACAAGTAATGCAACAAACACATCATCACAATTTTTAGTAAACAAAGAGTAATCACTTTTTCTTTGCATAAAACCATTCTCAATTAACACTGCAGTCAACTTGGCATTCCATTGCCTAGGAGACTATTTAAGCCCATATAAACTTTTCTTCCATTTGCACACTCTTTTATCATTAGAATCATAACCAGGAGGCAATTTCATGTAAACAGTTTCATCAAGATCACCATATAAGAAGGCATTGTTAATATCTAATTGAAACAAACTCCAATCATTTTGAACAGCAAGATTAATAAGACATCTAACAGTAATAATCAAGAGAGAATGTTTCATCAAAATCTATTCCCTCCCTTTGATTGAAACCAATAGTAACTAATCTAGCTTTAAATCAATCAACCTCTCCATTAGACTTATACTTTATCTTAAAAACCCATTTACTGCCTATAGCCTTCCTACCAGCAGGAAGCTCAACAATTTCAAAAGTATCATTCCTATGTAAAGCATGCATTTCATCATTCATAGCATCATTCCAATGTCTATGCTGGGAAGCTTCCCAAAATGTTTTAGGCTCAGATTGTTGATTTAAAGTAGTGGAGAAACAATAGTTGTCTTTAGATAAATTTGAATAGTTAACATATTTTTCTAAACCAAATTTAACTTTTGAATCAACCACAAAATCATTAAAGTTCTTTGGAAAAACAGAAGGCC
Organism: Chrysanthemum lavandulifolium; assembly: GCA_022545495.1. Classification (NCBI taxonomy): domain Eukaryota; kingdom Viridiplantae; phylum Streptophyta; class Magnoliopsida; order Asterales; family Asteraceae; genus Chrysanthemum; species Chrysanthemum lavandulifolium. Next base: position 217,587,332 of record CM040244.1, read on the forward strand.
TAGAAGACCTTCTAAAACCAGTTTCTTGATGATTTTCCTGAGACTGAATGAGGAACTCATTACCCTTAGAATTTGGACTATTTACATTGTCCTCAAGGGCTTCAGACCTCTCATCCTCACTGGTAGAAACATTTAAGTCAGAAGAATGCCCCCCAACACCCTCATTTGGTAACTTAAAAGGACTGCCTAGACAAGGAGATGGTTTGCCATGCCTCTTAGGGCTGGGTTCATTATTATTCTCATCTTTGGGTAGGTCAGGTAGGTAATCAAGAGTATCAGAATTGAAAAAATTTAGGTGACTAGGATCTTGATCAGATTGAGATGAAACAGTAACACTTTGTTTAAAAGGAAAAATATCCTCAAAAAACGTAACATCTCTAGAGAAAATAACATGTTTCTGATCAAGACTCCATAATTTGTAAACTTTTTTAGAATTAGAATTTCCAATTAAGACACATTTTTCAGACCTACTACCAAATGTATCATGACTATTCAGAATAGTGGCATAAGCAAGACACCCAAAAGCCCTCAAGTGCAACAGAGAAGGAGCAAAGTTATGCACAAGTTCAAAAAGAGAAAGCCCATTTAGCACAGAGGAAGGTAATCTGTTAATCAAATAGGTAGCAGTTACAATAAACTCATACCACATATTCAAGGGAAGCCCTCCCTGAAACAAAAGAGATCTAGCAACATTAAGAAGATGTCTATGCTTCCTCTCAACAATGCCATTTTGTTGAGGGGTATAACTACATGAAGTCTGATGCACAATGCCATTTTTCTCACAAAACAAATTAAACTGCTGATTAACAAACTCAGTCCCATTATCACTCCTAAATGTCTTAACATTTTGATTAAACTGGGTTTTTAGATAATTATAAAATATCATTAAGTTTTCAAAAACTTCAGTCTTATTTTTCAACAGATACACCCAAACAGCTCTAGAAAAGTCATCAACCACAGTAAGGAAATATCTATATCCATCCCTACTGGTCACTTTATAAGGCCCCCATAAATCTAAGTGAACTAAATCACCCAAATGTTTAGATACATGATCACTTAAGGAAAAGGTTCCCTTGTCTGTTTAGCCTTTTGACAAATGTCACAACAAAGTTTAGAGTCTTTATTAGAAAATCCCAAAACAGGTTTTAAAACATTTAAAACTTGGTCTGCAGGATGGCCAAGTCTGTAGTGCCAAGTATATTTGGATAAAAAACACACAGTGTTAACAGAAAACCTCTCAAGGTCTTTACCTTGATTTCTGTCAAAGTAATATAAGCCACCAATCTGTTTACTAGTCCCTAGAACTTTCCCTGCCCTCAAGTCCTGATTTAAGATATAGCAACGAGCCTCATCAAAAGCAATAATCAATTTACTATCCCTGGCAACCTTATGAACAGATAACAAACTAACACAATATTCAGGAACAACCAGAACATCATATAAAGTCAAGTAATTAGTCAAAGGCATATTCACAATTTTGGTTATAAAGGCTTCAGTACCATTAGGATGAGAAACTTTAATCTTAAGATGAGACACATCAACAACATTCACCAGAAATTTATCAGTATAGGTCATGTGCTGATTAGCACCAGAATCAGTAATGACACCCTTAGTAACAAGATTATTATGCATCTGGCTATTTGAACAAAAAAACTTCTCAACGTTTTCATTAAACAATCTGCTGCAGTTATAAAAAGTACCTGCCATATTGGCCTATACACCATTTCTAGAACCAGAATTTTCTTTAATCAAAGAGATAAGAGTAGCCATTTGATCATCTGTGAAGGCAGAATAAGGACTGTTGGGTTCAGTAAATACCCAAACCCCTTAATCTAGGATTTGAATAGAAAATATCCCAAGTCTTTAGTCCGTTAAACACTAATGTGTCACCGAGTGCATAGTCTCGGTGAGCCATCTTCGAGATACTCAAGAAGAGGCAAAGAAGAAGTCTCTCCACCAAGGCGGAACTTAAAGGGTGAAGGCGAGTCAAGAAGAAGATGGTGGATTCAGAAGTAATGACAATAACTCACCGAATCCCTAAGACTCTCTCCAACTACTTACATCAAGACAAACCAAGTAGAAGACCAAGGATATGAAGATCAAGAATGAGCGGATAAGGTTGAATCAAATAAGACGTAAGTCCTTATCAACCAAAGTCAACTTTCCCCGAATGGCAAACGATCGTGCTCGGTGTCATCACCGACCTTTGGAAAGCAATCTTGTCTCTTACCTAAAATAGTCTTTGTAAATAGAGACAAAATACATCAATATTTTGTCTTTCAGATGATGTCGGCTTGTCACTTAGAAAGAGTTAAAACTCATACTTGTATAAATAGCATAAGAGATGGAGTGAAAGATTGCTTGTGAATTGTAAAACACACACACATGAGCCATCTTTCACTCCTCCAAATACAACTTAATCCCTGAGATAGCTCAGTGGGTACTTGTAGTTGTGCTCAGACTTAGTCTGAGCTTGGAGAGGAGTCACCAACCTTTGTCATTTCAATCCTAAGTACTATTCCGCAGGTACTTGGGTAATGTATTCTTGTTTTGATTTATATCTAATAAAGAATATTATGTTGAAAATTAATAAGTGTGTTTTACTTATATCTTTTCAGTCACAGATTCACTATTAACTTGTTTTATATTCTTAACTGTTTTTAAGATAGTGAATAGGAACAACAAGTAGTATCGAGCAAGGCCGATTATAAAACTTTTTAAGCCGCCTAAAATGTTTTAAATAAGGATCCTTATGCCGAAATTGATATACCCCAACTAGTCGATAAAAGGGTGGAGCTTATTCATTGTTGCCCTAGACTTGAAGTTGGTAAATTCAACAAATGGAAAAAGCGATGCTTTGTTATTTGATCGATGGAACCTTATTATATCAAGTGTATGAATGAAGGTCCATTTATCCCAAAGATCAAGGTTTGCCTAAACTCAAGCTCAATGGACTGTGATGAGAGGAGAGTGGTCAACCAGACCAAAGACTCAAAAGTATCATCATATCATGTCTTCCTCGATGATATTATGGAGTCGTTATAAGTCGTAGTACGCCTAAACAAACCCTGGTGACCTAGTTCATAGTCATGAAGGCCCATCCGATACCAAGGAAAACAGGATAATGGACCTAAAACTTGAGTATAACACCTTCGTGGCTAAGGACTCGAAACTCTGTCTCAAACTTACACCGGTACAAAACTCTTTAAATGAACTATCAAATGATGGTGTTAAGTTGTACAAACATGAAATCAATGTTGGTTTTGTCAATAGTCTCCTCGTAAGTGGTTGAATTTCTCTCGTGGACTTAGGAATGCTTATCATATCCGCACCTTGAACTTCCCGAAATTTATGGAAATTTGTCTATGAGGAAAACCTCATCAATGCAGACGATACCACGAATTAAAGAAGTCTCGTGAAGTCAAGAAGTCCCGACCACCACTTCAACACCAATATCAACTACTTTTTATTCTAATGTTGTTGTTCAAGATTTTCGTGAAAATTCGGATGATGAGCCCGATGAGAGATCAAGTGAGGAGTACCTAAATGACCGAACACCGAATTTCGTGAAAGGGCACTCCTTGCTAACTCTCAAGGTTTATAAAAGAAACAAAGTTTTTCAAATGCTAGCAAATGAGGACACCGAATGCTTCATGTGTCACAAAAGAGGTCATTTTACAAAAGATGTTTTCAAAAATAATTTCAACCCTCGATAAACCATCGTGGTCAAATCGGTCCTCGTGCTTTAGCAAATTTCAACCTAAAATCTATCGCCTCATCAAAATCTTCAAACAAACTTGATCAAAACAAAACTGCTGATTTTGAAGCTAAGTATAGGAAAGTCAAAGCTAAGCTTGCATTGCTTGAGGCCATCCCTCGAAACAACAAAAGTGTTCAATATGTGGGGTAAACACAAAGGCCTTGTTGTCAAACCTTCGACTGGATGAAGAGCCGCCTCATCTCGATAATGAAATGGTGCATGTCACAGTAATCGATGGCCCTCTCAGAAGAGGACAAGCATGCTGTTGGAAAAAATCATGCCAAGAATGGAGAATGGGTCAACATCACAATGAAGAAGGTAAATATTTTACTTTCTATGGATGATGACTCTGATTGGCAGTCCTATATGAACTATATCAGTGTTGACCTTAAGTTTGTAGAAGAGCAACGATTAAATCTTTTTTCAAAATATAACAAGATAAGTTTTGAAATAAACAAGTGTAGGGATGAACTACTACTTTTAAAACAAAATAAGCTTGAGGCTATCACCTTGCAAATTCAAAACATCGAATTAGTTAAAAGAAATCGTGCTCTTCAAGATGAACTTAAGAAAGAAAAGGATATCATTGCTAGTTGGATCGCTAAGAATCCAAGAGTCTTTGATCTTGTGGGAGCTCCCAAGAGCAAAAAGAGAGTCATAGGTGAAGATCATCTCCCGACTCTCACGCCAAAGACCGCCTCCCAAACCATTTGTGTCTAGTGGCATGATTACCAATGTGTTGACTATTCCCAAGCCCAAAGGATTGGATTGAACGGGTTAATCTTGAGAGTAAGCTTCCAAATTTCAATTCGAAGAATTCTAGAGCATGAAAGTCAAGCTCTAAAGAGCATGCTTGACTCTCGATGTGTCCAGAGTATCGAACACATCTCCGAGTATGAAGCGTAATCTCAAGCACCACTTCCACCCTCGAACCTCTTGAGTGGTGCCGCTCTAGCTCGAGCTTACTCCATTACAGCTCAATCCACACTAACCAAAAGAAAGGTCCGGACTTTGTAGAACCATCCTTAAAAGACCATCAAAACCAACTCAACAAGAATCTACCCCACCGAGACTTCTACATCCTCCGTCCCCACCGAAGTCGACTAAATTCAAAGAATCGATCGAACTTGTGAGGAAGCTAACCAAAAATGGAGTCCATTGAAAAGTTCTTGAATCAATCAAGGAGACAAAGTCGCCTCTAGTTCCTCAAAGTCTAAGTCAAACACCAAATCCAAGCAAAGTGTGATCTATGCCACTATACCACCATACCATCGACAATCGTTATAGAATCCTTTTGTATGATCCGCAAAAGGATGATCACGGAACTTTGATCACTTACAATATGTAAGTTCTCTCAAGAAGCAAACTATACCAAAGTTGGTCATCAAGATGCTTCAATCTCCAAATCGCTCAAAAGCCTAGAGCAAAACCCTTTCCTCCTTGCCCACACCGTGCTTTAATGATCATCATCCCGATGATCGCCTCATGAACACATCCGTGAGATTTACTAAATCCAAACTCATGAGACATCTCAAGATGACAAAGGTCATCCAAGCAAGGAGAAGTTCCAAGCAACCCGTAATCACCGAGTCATCCTCGCCTCCAAATGCAAAACCCGTGGTAGCACAATGCACTCAACCACCGACCATGAGTCAATTGCCAAATTCAAATGACCTTCAAGCCCAAGCCCACTAGTATGTGGGTCACTAGAGAAACCAATCCAGCCATCGCTTGTGCAGAGACACGCCAGGAGTCTATTTGGCATCTAGATAGTGGATGTTCAAGAAGCATGACCGGTTTCTAAGGAGTATCCGAACAAATATGTAGGGAACTAGGACCCAAAGTAGTATTTGGTGACAACTCATCATGTACCATCAAGGTTATGGTTCGCCATCGCAATGGAATAGTTTTCTAGAATAGCTTATGTCAATGGTCTCAAATACAATCTCATCGTTGTCACCAACTATGTGATGCTAAGTACATTGTGCAATTCAATGACAAACAAGGCACCATTTTTAATGCCAACAAAGAAGTTGTGTTGATAGCTCCTAGAAGAGATGATGTTTATGTCTTAGACATGTCAACACTCTCAATGGAACTTGTCTCTTTGCCAAAGCCAATTAAACTATCAACTAGTGTGGCACAAGAGACTCTCACACTTAAATTTCAAAACATCAACAACTTGGCAAAACAAAACAAGGTCCTGGCTTACCATCACCGGTTTTGCAAAAGATAAACCATGCTCACTGTGAGAAAGGCAAACACCAAAGAGAATCTTTCAAAACAAAACAAAATTTCTCAATCAAAAGTCGTCTTCACCTCCCGTGATATGGATCTCTTTAGACCATCGGTCCTAGATCAATCCAAAGATGAGAAGTATACACTTATCATTGCCGATGAGTTTTCAAGATACACTGGGTATACTTTCTTTTCAAAAGAGTCAGTAATGATACTATAATGTCATTCATTAGGAACATTGAAAACCGTAATGACATTACAAGAAACAAATCGTAATGCATAATGGTACCGAGTTCGAAATGGTGAGCTTGAGAATTTATGTGATGAAAAGGAATCTCCCAAAATTTTCATCTCCTTACACCCGTAACAAAATGGTGTAGCCGAAAGGAAAACATAACTCTCATTGAGGTCGCTAGAACTATGTTAAATGGCTCACTCTATCAAAACATTTCGGATCAAGCGGTCAAAACAAATTGTTACACTCAAACAGTCAATCATTGTCAAAAGACATAACAAAACCCCATATGAGATATTCAAAGGTAGACTTCACGATATCGCCTACTTTATGTGTTTGGATATCCTGTGTTTATTCATAATCACAAGGATCATCTAGGTAAATTTGATGCTAAAGTTGATGATGGATACTTTCTAGGTTACTCACCGATCTCCAAAGCCTCGTGGTATTCAACACAAGGAGACAACAAGTCGAGGAAACCTTTCATGTCACATTTGATGAGAGTTCGTAAAGCATCGGGTTCACCAACACCTCGATGGAGGAAATAGAATTGATAACTCATCAAGATATCCTCCCGATGAGTATAACATCAAATCAATTCCTCATACCAAGTCGATGCCGACATCTCATATTATGTCTTTCCTCACAACCCGTCACAACCAACTATCGTGAATTCATTGATAATCAATCGTCCCTCGGGACAGTAACATCGAACCAAATGTTCAGAACCCGTGATTCATGAAACCCAACTCGAACAAGACATCTCAACAGATGTTTTAATGATTACGTGGCTCGGCCGAACTCACCCCCGAGTCTCCATTGACCGCAAGCTCGGATCCTAGACCACAAAGTAAGTGGACAAAATCTCGTGACATTGAGCTTGTAAACATCATTGGTAAACCCACCGAGGCATGCTCACTAGAAGCATGGTCGCTAAGTTAATCGCAATTCACCAATGAATGTCTATATGATGATTACCTATCGTAAATAGAACCCAAAAGTGTCACCGAGGCTCTAAAACACCCAAGCCGGGTTCACCCATGCAAGAAGAACTTCAACAGCTTGATAAAAACAAGGTCATGACCTTGATCAAATGTCCTCGTGGATGTCATTGTCATAGGAATGAATTGGGTTTTCGAAACAAACCGATGAAAATGGCACTATCATTAAAAACAAAGCCGCACTTGTAGCCAAAGGTTGATCAACAAGAAGGCATCGACTATGATGAGACATTTGCCCTGCTGCAAGAATGGAAGCCATCAGATCTTCCTTGCATATGCCACCTACATGAACTTCAAAGTTTACCTAATGGATGTAAAAGTGCATTCCTAAATGGTGAACTCAAGGAAGATGTGTATGTTCAAGAACCTCCCGGATTTGAGAGTAGTGAATTTCGACTATGTATGCAAGCTTGATAAAGTCCCGTATGGACTAAAGCAAGCTCCTGTGGCATGGTATGAAACTCTCTCACCTTCCCGATTCAAAACAAGTTTGTCGAGGAAAGATAGACAACACATTGTTTATCTACAGGATAAAACAAGATGTGATCATCGTCCAAGTATATGTTGATGACATCATCTTTGGCTCAACAAACTACACTCTTTGCAAACAGCTTGAAAACCGATGACAAAGAAGTTTGAAACGAGCATGATGGGTGAACTCGCATACTTCCTTGGACTACAAATCAGCAGATCGATAAAGGATCTCCATCACCAAGAGAAATACACCAAAATCTCTTGAAGAAATATGAGATATCCGACTGCGCCTCGGTGAAGACACCAATGGTCCCTCCTAACAACCTCGACCCGATCTCACCGGCAAGTCACCAATCAAACCCATTTCGTAGGGATTGTTGGCTCACCGATGTATCTTATCGCCTGCACTGCACATACAATTCTCAGTCTGTCTAATAGCAAGATATCAGTCCAATCCCAAAGAGATCTAGCAAAATTAAGAAGATGCCTATGCTTCCTCTCAACAATGCTATTTTGTTGAGGGGTATAACTACATGAAGTCTGATGCACAATGCCATTTTTCTCACAAAACAAAGTAAACTGCTGATTAACAAACTCAGTCCCATTATCACTCCTAAATGTCTTAACATTTTGATTAAACTGGGTTTTTAGATAATTATAAAATACCATTAAGTTTTCAAAAACTTCAGTCTTATTTTTCAACAGATACACCCAAAAATCTCTAGAAAAGTCATCAACCACAATAAGGAAATATCTATATCTATCCCTACTGGTCACTTTATAAGGCCCCCATAAATCTAAGTGAACTAAATCACCCAAATGTTTAGATACATGATCACTTAAAGGAAAAGGTTCCCTTGTCTGTTTAGCCTTTTGACAAATTTCACAACAATGTTTAGAGTCTTTATTAGAAAATCCCAAAAAAGGTTTTAAAACATTTAAAACTTGGTCTGCAGGATGGCCAAATCTGTAGTGCCAAGTATATTTAGATAAAAAACACACAGTGTTAACAGAAAACTTCTCAAGGTATTTACCCTGATTTCCATCAAAGTAATATAAGCCACCAATCTGTTTACTAGTCCCTAGAACTTTCCCTGCCCTCAAGTCCTGATTTAAGATATAGCAATGAGCCTCATCAAAAGCAATAATCAATTTACTATCCCTGGCAACCTTATGAACAGATAACAAACTAACACAATATTCAGGAACAACCAGAACATCATATAAAGTCAAGTAATTAGTCAAAGGCATATTCCCAATTTTGGTTATAAAGGCTTCAGTACCATTAGGATGAGAAACATTAATCTTAAGATGAGACACATCAACAACATTCACCAGAAGGATGTCCAATTAGTTTAAAGCACCTATCAATGGTATTACCATTGAAACCACAGTGTTCACAAACAAGAGAAGAGCCCCTAGCAACTCTTCTGAAATCATTAGGTCTAGGTCCAGAACTAGGTCTAGAAGGGTTCCCAGAGGTTTGACTCCTCTGAGAATTACCTTTATTCCCCACATTTGAAAAGAACACGGAAGACTAGGCCCTATGAGAGGGACCAGAACTAGAACCAGACACCACAGCTCTATGAGACTCTTCACTGGATATAGTAGAAAAAGCCCCTTTAAAATCATGCAAAGGATCTCTAGCTAAAATATTGCTTCTAATTTGCATATAAGAGTCATCTAGTCCCATTAAGAATTGCATTAATTTCATAAGTTGATTATGTTTTTTAAAATCCTCTGTTGCATGACAAGTGCACCTAGGTAACTTGACAAGGGCATCAAATTGTTTCCACAATGTACTAAGTTTGTTAAAATACTCAGCAATAGATGTACCATTTTGACTTAAAGAGTTTAGTTTATGATGCAGATTAAAGGTAACTGAACCATCAACTCTATCAAAAGTTTCCTTTAATTCATTCCATACATCAGATGCTTTTTTTGAAAAAATTTGACCCAAATAAAGTTCCTCAGTTATAGAATTAAGAATCCACCCAAGAACAACAGCATTAACTCTATCCCATTGCCTCCCCAAGACCTCATCAACATTAGATCTAACACAAGTACCATCTATAAAGCCAGTCTTATTTTTTCCTTCTAAAGCCAATAACAAAGCACAAGACCAAACATTATAGTTTTCAGTACCTTTCAGTTTAATAGAGATCACAGTTAAAGAAGCAGAGTCATTAGGATGTAAATGCAAAGGGTGACTTAAATCCAATTTACTAATAAGAGTAACATTATCAACATCAGCATCATCCTCATTATGAGTAGATGCACTATGCTCAGAACCATGCACATACATGATGCAGACAAACACACAGAGCAAAACACAAGCACACTAAAGGAGAGAGAGAAGTTCCCAGGCTTTCCTTGCCACTCAAGGTGGTAGGTCAAGGGCACACACAAGCACAGCAGACAGAAAACACACAACACCAAGAAAGAAGCACACAATTAATCAAGAACCCCACTAACAATCAAGCAATACAGCAAGAAAATAAGAGAGACAAAAAATTAAAGGCGTGAGAGGTGTTACAGTGCTTTCAATAGTAGTATTCATGAAGAATAATACTTCGAAGTTCTTGATTCAATTAGTCAAGAACCCAAAAGAAACCGTAATCAACTCCAAGTCAAACCAATATCTTTCAAGAACCCGTAAAAGAAAACCGAATCAACTTCAAGATTCACCACCAACCAATTCAGATTCCAAGAACCAAAAATACCATATCTACCTCCAAGATCCACCAACAATACTAATCTATTGATTAACAAGGTTAATCAACGAAGAAGACAAAACCCTAATTTTAAGAAACCCTAATTTTTCAAAATTAGCGCTTGTAAAACCTTCGATCCGTGCAATTAAACACACGATTTAGTAATTAACACTGGTTAATTGAAGTAATTAAAACCAATTTGAAAACCCCCCAAAAAAAATTTTGAAACCCTAAAAAAATTCAATGATCAGATATAGAGCAGATGAAGTGCATGCTCTGATACCATGAACAAATTAAGAAACTAATTAACAAATCTTGGTTCTCAAACCAAGAACCTCTATTAATCTCAATCACAAACCCAGAACAATATCAAGAATCTCAACCAGAAACCAAAACTGATCTCAATCAGTACAACACAACAGCAATCAACCAAATATAATAAACCCAATCTCCCACTGCTACTCAGGTGGAGATCTATTATCTAACTTGATAATAGTTCTATTACAATCAGAAACAAGAACAATGAAACTTGAATAACAGCAGATCTAACAAGATTAAATTAGGGTTTGTGAAACTCAGAGAGAGAATGTATTTCAGATTTTGGGATAATGAGAAGGCTCAACTCAATCTTCAAGATATATACTCCCAAGACTGAACTTTGCACATCTTGACACAAGCAGTCCTCCAACTTCTCAACTCTTGAAAATAACTTCCCAAAAGCTCAAATACTAAAAAACTGAGAATATCAAATATATACAATAAGTCCCTCAAATATATATAACAGAAGAATAAGATTACTTCTTCAACACAATGCCCAAGGCATCTCCAAACATAACCGACCCAAGTTCATCAAACAGTCCATGGGTCGTACAAAGATCGGGTCAAGTTCATGCATGCATATCGTGTATATTATTCAAGTATTTATATACGTTCGACACATACTCTAGTGTTTATCGTGTGTGCCCCCATAGGCTCACACACCTTTAGTCGTTTACGCGTGTTTTAAACTCCCGCAAACCAACAATTTACTAGTAATTGTTATTGACAAAACTTTTAAAACGAATGCAAAGGTGACACAGGCGACGGTTGATGAACATCTAAAAGTGGTAATCAGCAGTTGTGGTGTCGCAAGTGAGGCGGCGACACCAGGGATTGGAGACAAGGGAGTTCGAAGATTATGAAGCATGCTTCTTTTTTCTTCTTTTTTATGTATATATTACATAGTAAATTGCAAGAAAATGCTATACACCATCCTTTTCTATTGATATGTGAAAGATATATGTTAACTATATAAAAGACGTAGCTTACAATTATCTTGCAACAAAGCAAACTGTTTACTTTACAAATAAGGACATACTCAAGTATGGTGATTAAAATGGTAAAATAGTACATAATTCAGCTCAATAAAAGTGAATGTGTTATTACAATTTCTTGCATAATCTTATAGCCTGAAGTTATAATACTTTTACGTATATTCTCTAGAGGAAAATTTACTAGTGTGTGAATGGTTTATAATTTAGATATCAATCTGAATTATGTAATCACTTTCAGATTAAAATATTTCGACCTTATATGACTCGGGTTCCCGAAATCCTTAATGGAAGATTGTCATTTGAAATCTAAGGCATGAGAAATCAATAATAAACGTTAGAGTATTTTCTGTTGTTATGTTTTGTAAATGAGACCAGAAATCTGGTTATATCAACCACCAAAACTTAGTTATTTTCGGTTACATACCAACCATTGTGTTGGTTGGTAAAAGACACGTCGGTTGGTTTTTTGGTGAGGAAATTGTTACCACTGATTAGTAAAATCGTTTAAGACCCCGTGAGGGGAGGCTCTCCCACGACCCGCCTCACCACTGGGAGCGGGACCCCAACAGGGTTCGCCTCGCCTCGCCATGGCAAGAAGATCGTTAACTATAACGAGTGTGCACCTCGCACCACCTAACTCGTCTTGAGCTAAACTTGTATAAGGTCGTTGGTCTCAAGTAAAACACAATCATCTAAAATAGTCGATAGCACTAAATTACCAACATTATCTCATGTTCAACTATTTATCGAATACCATTCGGTAAAAACATAATCTAAGAATATAGTTGAATATCAAAGTTATTGATACTGAACTTTTTTTTTTTTTTTTTTTTCTTATCACAAATTCACAATTAATATATGTGGAACAATAAAAGAGAACAAACTACGCCCATACTAGTTTTCATAATGTCAAAAGAAAAAAGGTCATTTTCAAGTACTGCACTAGTACTTATAAGCTATTTGACGAAAAAAAAGCAGAAGATAGAGTTCCTGTTTTAGATAAGCAAAAACAATAAATATTTCAGAACATGAAGGAAGATTAGATAAGATGTAGATTATTAATACCATACAGAAACAAATTCCATGAAAACGAAAATATCAAGAGGATTAAATGCATTGCAAGTGACTTTATGAAGTTGGTACTAGTAGCCTTTGTCATTTTATGTTGATTGTTGGTATTCAACACATAGATTGTGGTTCATGTTTAATCATTAGATAGAGTAAATTGCAAAAAACATCCTTGTACTTCAGCCAAAATGCAGGTGCAGTCCCTACCATTTGGTAAGTGCGGACGTCCCTGTGGGGAACTTATTGTTGCAAATTCAGTGCCTGGCCAAAGCAAAATGACTAAAATACCCTTACCTTCTACTTCTTTAATTTTTTATTTACGAAGGTAGTTTGGTCATTTCACTTTCCAAATGGTAAGGATTGCACCCACAATTTGGCCTCAGTATATGTGGATGATTTTATAATTTACTCCATTAGATATGTGCATTTATTGTTGGTGTATCTCCCGCAACAATGGTTAAGATAATCAACGACAAGAAGAATACCACTAGTGGTTACCGGACATCACTTGAATCGTGATCACTTTCCAAAGTAAACTATTCGACCCTAATGCCTGGGTATCACGAATATCTACTGGGATAAGACCAAATGCGCTAGAGAATTTAGGCACAATTCTATAACCCTTTCACTAGTAAGTGTTTACGTCAGGTATGTTTCATGCATGATCGACCTCATATTTATAGGAGGTTACTCTTGAGCTATTCCAATGGAATTATGAGTATTAATCGCCCGCTAATAGCCTCATAATTATCCCCATTATAGTTAGTGGTTACATGACCAATTAAACGTGGTCATAAAGAAGTTGTAATCGCCATTTAGCAAGATTTTCCATAAGCAAGATTTTCCACCAGCAAGACTTTCACTTGTAGTGGAAATACAAATTATCGCTGGAAACACCGCTATCAAGACTTTCATAGCATCAATGCTTTCAAGGTTATCATGGAAACATCGCTTATCGCTGGAAGCATCGCCATCGCTGGAAACCACAAGCAAGATTTCCACAAGCAAGATTTCACCAAAGAAGATTTCACCAATACTACCAATACAAACCACTATATGAGTCGTGGTGTTCATGGACCTTATGGGTGTACACTCTGCACTCCTAACCCATTACAAGGTGTGAACTAATCCCACAAGTGCACTAAATTTTCCAACAATCCTCCCAAATTTAGTTCACTTCCTTTGCATGAAAATAAACATTAAGCAAAACATGTGCATAAACGAAAATGTCCCGAGGATTGAATTTCCATCATAGTAAATTACACGCTCAAATATTCGAGAATCGTGGTGTTCTAAGAATTGAACCCTTCAACCCATTTGAATACCAAGATAAAATACACACAAGTTTTCAAACACTTAATGACTCCCGACACTATACAAGCCATGTGTCCATATCCAAATTCATAAATGTTGTAAAAGCTAAAAGTCCAAAGCTTCTCAAGCGGCAAAACTTCAACATTTACATAGGTGGTTCCTCTTAGTCATGCCCGCCAAGCACTTTTTCAAAGAAAATTAACCATTAAGTAAAGACTTCATCCTCCTTTCAAAGAAAGTTTCGAGCACAACCTTGGGATGTAAATAAACATGTGCTCCGGTCCACCGAATGTTCGACTTTCCACATTGAACTCAGCTCCCAAGTTTCCTTAGAGGAGTCAGTGTCCTAGCATTCAAAGGACTAAGTTGGACTTAAACCCATCCCTTTAGAGACTTTATAACCAAGTCTCTAGCCGCACCCTTCGCCAAGTGATCGCCTAAGTTCGCTGACATCTCACAAACTCTATAGATACCACCCCATTCATGATAAGCTCACGAATCATGCTATGTCCGACACCCAAGTGTCTAGACTTACCATTGTACATTTGGCTATAAGCCTTAGCCAATGTAGCCGCACTATCACACCGGATAGAAATAGGTGCTATAGGTTTAGCCACAATGGAATCTCAAGAAGCAAGTTTTTCAACCATTCGACTTCTTTACCAAAGAAATGCCAGAGCCACAAATTCGATTCCATTGTTGAACCGGTGATGCAAGTTTGCTTGGATGCCCAAGAAATTGCACCTCCACCAAGTAGGAATACCCACCACCGGTAGGCTAATTGTCTTCGATGTTATCGATCCAACTTGCATCGTTGTAACCTTCCAACACCGATGGGTAACCAAGATATGAGAGACTATAATCCATAGTTCTCTTCAAATACTTCAAGACTTTGAACCGCTTGCGCTGATGAGCACTAGGATTGCTAGTATACCGCTCAATTTTCCCACCGCAAAACCAATATCGTGCCTTGTACAAGTCATGGCATACATCAGCACCAATTACCCTAGAATACTCAAGTTGAGATACGCCTTGCCATGATTAGGCATCGACTTCTCACAAGTATCCATAGGTGTACTCATCGAGTACAATCAAAGTAATTGAATTTCCTCAAGACTTCTCAATATAATGAGACCGAGAGATAGAAATTTATTACTTTCATGTTTAATCCTTATTCCAAGGATAACATCGCCTCCCCATGTCTTTCATGGAGAACCTTGATGACAAAATTCCTTTGTCAGTCAACTCGATTTTGGTCGGTGCCAAAATCAACATGTCATCAACATATAGACAAATGATGACCTTTACCGATTCATCAAATTTTATATACACATTTGTCACTTGGTTAAGAACATAACCACTAGACAAAACCACTTCATCAAACTTTTGATGCCATTGTTAGGTGCCTCGCTAAGTCCATAAAGAGACTTAATCGCCACACACCTTGTTTTCATTGCCAGCAAGATGAAGCCCCGAGGTTGGTTCATATAAACCTCCTCTTCCAATTCACCATTCAAGAAAGTCGTTTTCACATCCATCCGATGAATAACCAGATTGTGAATAGATGCCATAGCAATCGCCAGCCTTATGGTATCGACACGAGCCATGTGGGCATAAGTATCAAAATAGTCTATTCCCGACTTTTGTTTAAAGCCCCGAATAACTAATCTAGCCTTGAACTTTTCAATAGTTCCATCTACCTTCATTTTCCTTTTGAAAATCCACTTGCAACCCAAAGGCTTGCAAACGGTGGTAGATCAACCAACACCCAAGTGTTGTTGCCCATGATGGAATCCATCTCATCATTGATTGCTTCTTTCCGTAAAGCAATGTCACGGGACTTCATTGCTTCTTCAAATGTCTTGGGATCATCCTCAACAATGAAGCAATAGGAGTATTGGTCCGAGACCTCATCCTTGTACCTTCAACTAAGTATAGTTGAAACTCGTGTCCAAATGACTTTGGAGTCCCGACCCTTTGCTCTTTCTCGAGCACGGTTTGTTCTTGAACCATAACCTTATCGGGACCACCGATGGTTCATCGTGGACCTCGATACACCAAAGGTCATGAGTTCCATTAGGAATCCTCCGACTTGGTCTCAGTGGACCGATGAGAATCTATTCTCATCAAAATCGCATCCCTTGATTCAATAATGGAGTTAATTGAAACATATTCATTAGGTTCAATAACATAGAACCTAAAAGCCTTGGAATGCTCAAGATATCCAACAAAGATGCAATCAATGCCTCTTTCACCCAAAGTCTTTTGCTTTGGATCGTGAGTCTTACAATGTTCTACAACCCCAAACCTTGAGATAATTCAAGTTGGGTTTCCTTTTAGTCCGTAGTTCATAAGGGTAACCTTGTTCCTTTTATTTGGAACTCTATTTAGCAAATAGCAAGTCGTTAACATAGCTTCACCCCGTAACCTCGACTCGATCTCCGAATAGGACAACATGGAATTAACCATCTCCTTCAAGACCGCTTTTCCTTTCGTAAATACCATTTTGCCGAGGAGTATAAGGGCGATCGTTTCATGGATTATTCCAACAGATCGAAAGCACCGAGTATCCATGTACTCACCTCCCTATCGCCCTTAATCTTTTGATTAAAGACCCAAGTTGTAATTCAACTTCGCTTTAAACACTTTGAATTTATCTAATGCTTCATCCTTGGTATGTAATAAATAGACATAACAAAATCTAGAAGCATCATCAATAAATGTCAAAGTACTTCTTATTCCCCAAAGAAGGAGTGGCATGCAAATCACACAGTCATGCGAATAAGCTCCAAGATCTTAGTCTCACGACTAACACCCGAAAGGTTTTTGGTTATCTTGGTCAACATGCAAGTTTTACACTTTTCAGTGTCCATGTCAAAAGCGAGGATTAAACCATCCCTAGACATATCTTGCATCCTTTTATAGTGAACATGACCAAGTCTTGCATGCCATAGGCTAGAATCGATGTCGTTGGTTGTCACAAAAGTCGAATTAACATTGTCAGAGAAATATTAAGCCCGAACATTTGATTACATAAATAACCAAAACCAATAAAACACCATGCTTGGAAAGCACAAATTTATCGACTCAATAACTTGTTTATAACCATGATTATTCAAAATACTACTTGAAACCAAGTTCTTCCCGATATCGTGAACATGAATAACATCAAACAAAGTTACAATCTTTCCGAACTAAACCTAAGATCTACACAACCACGACCATGCACCAAGGTCGTTGACTCATTTCCCATGTGAAGAATAGAACCATCATTCGTTGACTCATAAGTCTTGAACCGCCTTCTATCTTTGCACACATGAACTGTTGCACCGTAGTCAACCCACCACGCAACATCATCATCCCGCACATAAACGATTCGAGATACATATGTAACATAATAAATCAAAAGACTTATTAAACATATTCGACCTTTAGTGCCCGATCCATTGGCTTTACTACCAACTTTAACACCCTTGCAGCCCCTTTAATGCGACCGGCCTTGCCACATTTCCAACAAGTAGGTGTTGCCTTCTTGTTAGGATCCGCCTTGTGTTATCATGAAATTTTTGCCTTTGTTGTCATTGTACCGTGGAGTTGTTATGCTCCACCATATTGACAACAGATGGTCCAAAGAAGATTACACTCTTTGGCTTGTCATTATCCCGCACCTCGAGAGATTCCTCAATGTGCGATGACCGCCCAACTCAACAAGAGTTAACTCCTCCTTCATATGTTTCAAGGTATGCTTGAAATCTTTCCATGAAGGAGGAGTTTGTCAATGACACAAGAGACTTTGATAGCCTCATCCATGTTCATTTGGTGTTGTGTAAACCTTCCAAGTATTCCAAGAAGTTCATTGTATTGTTCCATAACCGGTCTTGAATCACTCATTTTGTAATTTGTGAAATTACTAACAAGGAACTTCTTACTGATGCATCCTCACCATATATTTGGCATCCAAGGAATCCCACGTTCTTTGAAGATTCAAAGTTCGATAAATATCAAACAGAGAATCGACATACCATCGAGAATAAGACCTCTGATATGTAGTCATCATTCTCCCACTTGCTCCTCCTCCCGATCCGCTCCACAAGAGCATCATCACCATCATCGTGAATTGGAGTAGTCAAGACATAGACCACACTCATGCTCGACAAAGAAGAAGTGCATCTTCTTCGCCACCTCCGAAAGTCCACCCTTCAAACTTGTCCACTTGGCAAAGTTTGAAGCCATGTGTTTCATTGCGTAGGTTGCCATTGATTATCACTAAATAGTTTACTTTGATTGTTGGTGTGTATCTCCGCAATGTGGTTAAGACAATCAATGACAAGAAGAATACCACTAGGTGGTTACCTGACATCACTTGAATCGCATGATCACTTTCCAAAGTAAACTATTCGACCCTAATGCCCGGGTATCACGAATATCTACTGATAAGACTAAATGCGCTAGAGAATTTAGGCACAATTCTATAACCCTTTCACTAGTAAGTGTTTACGCTCAGTATGTTTCATGCATGATCGACCTCATATTTATAGGAGGTTACTCTTGAGCTATTCCAATGGAATTATGAGTATTAATCGCCCGTTAATAGCCTCATAATTATCCCCATTATACCGTTAGTGGTTACATGACCAATTAAACGTGGTCATAAAGAAGTTGTAATCGCCATTTAGAAGATTTTCCATAAGCAAGATTTTCCACTAGCAAGATTTCACTTGTAGGAAATACAAATTATCGATGAAACACCGCTTATCAAGATTTCATAGCATCAAGATTTCACAAGGTTATCGATGGAAACATCGCTTATCGCTGGAAAGATCGCCATCGATGGAAACCAGCAAGATTTTTCCACAAGCAAGATTTCACCAAGAAAGATTTTCACCAATACTACCAATACAAACCACTATACGAGTCGTGGTGTTCATGGACCTTATGGGTGTACACTGCCGTCTCCTAACCCATTACAAGGTGTGAACTAATCCCACAAGTGCACTAAATTTTCCAACATTTACTTCCTCGGACTCTCAGAGAGAGACATTACATAGAAAATATCTAAACTTGTTAGGCAACTACACACTGATAAAACTTTAAATGGGCAAATCACTAGAAAGTCATGGGTTGAAATTACCCTTTCTACCCGTTTTCAGTTTTGGAAGATATTAGAAATAACCATCGAAACAATTTTGATTTATGCCTTTCTCATAAATAACCACACAGAGAGAGTAACAAAAACATTTTACACGTGCTGTAACACAATGAAAAGAAAAGACGAACAGTTGAACACATGAAAACAATCTGCTAACCTGAAAAATGTTATAAACAAATTGTTTACCCTGTCAATCTAGAGCAAAAACTCGTTAGATCTGCAATATCTCGACTGCTGCTACATATTACAGTACATGTTACTTGGAGATACCCGAAAACTGGGTTCTGGGTAGCCCATCTACATAATACACATTCCACAATCCCCAACAAGCGAAACCTAAAACCCCAAATGTAGCCATCGTATTCATTAGCCTGTTTGGAAACATAGAGCATAAACCTCCTGTCACCATTGCTGCAGATATCTGCAAGAAAACTGAAAGTTAATGGAAAAAATAAAATTGGGTGCATGTGATCTAAAAAAAATTGTGACTGAAATAGTCACTGACCTAAAATGAAGATCGGGCTCGAACACTAGTTGACGGCTTGACGCAATGAAAGACTTCTAGTGCGTGTTTATGTCATTATCTAGGTGAAGTGGAAGAGTAATCTCAACTTGTACAAGAAAGTTGTTTTGATGAGTGTCATTGTAAAAGGGTGGCGCGCTCGGGGTTCATAAGCAGGAGATGTTGCATGTCTTTGGGAAGGACTTGGAAAACTGCCTGCAAATCTCCTTTGAGTTTGTGGCAAGTTGCTTCGGAACGATCATTTTCAGATTGCTGCAGCAAAAGAAAACTATATAATGAAAACTAGTAACAAGCACTGACTTTAATGTAGAAGTCTACAATGGATTTTTTATTTTATTGTTGAATGTATAGGAATTCAAGAGGGCAAGCAACAGAATCTCAATATTTACATTAAATTACTATCTTTGATCTAGCAACCATTTGAATGTGCATCTTGATCCAAATCTGATTTTCAAGATGGTCATATATATTCCTGAGAATCTATTTTGATAAATGCAATAATCACCTAATGAGTTGAAAACACAATTATTTATCTGTAAACAGCATGCAATATAGTAC
Source organism: Chrysanthemum lavandulifolium (assembly GCA_022545495.1). Taxonomy (NCBI): domain Eukaryota; kingdom Viridiplantae; phylum Streptophyta; class Magnoliopsida; order Asterales; family Asteraceae; genus Chrysanthemum; species Chrysanthemum lavandulifolium. The sequence goes on from CM040244.1 coordinate 217,607,679, forward strand.
AAGTAGACAGCCAAATATTACTACATCTAATCCGTATGCTGCATTGGTACCGGGTGGTGAAGATGATGAAGAACATGTTGAAAATGTGTATGATGAATCGGCTAACTTATTTAATAATCCACATACCGGTGAAACTTCTTCTTTCACGGTAGAGTGGTTAGCTTGGTTCGATTGATTGTTTTGGTTTAGGTGCATCATTTGTTCCTAGAGTTGTAAGTGCTTATGGCATGTCATAAGCACTAGTTTTAGATGTTTATCGTCGTTTAGCTTGAGGTAAATATGGTATCTCAGCCATATTCCATTTGTACTTAATTTTTTCGGTTTTAATATTATTTACCGGGGTAACCCTTTACCCAAAAAAAAAGTAGACAGCCAAATATCAAGTGACTTTCGGTATATCTAATTCCTAAACACGATCTTTCGGGGGATGGAAGGAGTAAAACACTAATACCAAATTGTCAGAATTGCCCAGGCAACAAAGCATAAATATCTTACAAATGAATAAAGAGCAATAACAAAGACACTTGCCTGCATTTCAGCAAGAAGATGCCGTTCAATCGCATTGAATGTTTCAACTATTTCCAGCTCAGATAATTTGTCAATGTATTCCCGTATGTTGGCATTCATTCTTGCTTGCCTCCACAATCTATATTGTTCTTGCTCAGCTACAGCACGCCTTCTTTGAAACCATGGCTTAAAGTTGTGCCCTTTCATGAACCGCCTGAATGATTACAAAACTTCTTAAACACAAATTGGAAGTTCTCCACCAATGAGCTAAAGCCTAGTGGTGGTAAGAAGCTGATGACTGAGATAAAAATAACATAAAGAAATGCACTAAACCGAAGCAAAAAGGTAACAGGAAAATCATTACTACTGGTTAGCCATGAATATGCTTGTCAAGGTCCCACCATTATTATTTTTTAAAGATTACTTGCAAGATATAAGCCCTTCTGGGTTTGCTTCTTTGAATTAAAGGCTTATCAATGGTTTCACAATGTATGTTACTGGTTTAGCAGAGTTGTTTATCGTGTTACTAACTTCATTTATTACTTGGATGTCCGTATGTATCTCCATGCCAGTAATATGACACACACACACATGCACACACACACACACAAATCCTATAAGTAAGTTTCAAATACCATTAACACGATCTTATATTGAAATTGTATTGGTAAAAACTCTGACAAACTCTTCAATGTTCTCTTCGTGCACTTCAAATAAAGTCAAAGGAAAGAGATAGATGAATATGTTGCATAAACTGAAGTCAATTAAGTAAGGATTGCTAAAATGTCAAATGAGTTGATATTCATTAATACAAACTAGCATAAATTTATATTAGTCACTCCTAGACGTCAAGATACTCCTATGGGATATCAATCACAATATAGAATATAAGATAGCGAGCAAAAACTTAGGTAGCATACGAGAAAAATAAAAGTTATTACCTGTAGAGATCTAGCCAATTAGATCTCATCCTCTTTGACAAAAACTTCCCAGGACCTCTAGTCGATAAGCTTCCAAGGAATTCATCAGCATCAAACGCAGATAAAGGAGGAGGATCAACAAATGGAGATGATCCAACAGAAGGTGTATTAGCTCTAAAATATGGGCCAAAGGGGGCTAAAAAGTTGGTAGTAAGCTCCAAGAAATGACGGCGCAATATCTCATTGTTTACAACTGACATCGACTCTTCTACCCTTGGAGACAACCCTGCATCAACAAGTCTGTTCAGGATAGACGTATCCGGTTTCATAATCGGCATGTAACTGCTCCAAACGGCTTCCTTGTGTTCTGTCATGAGACAAAGAGGACCATCTCTCCTTAATTTAACAGCATTTAACAAATTTGAAGGAGAAAACTTCTTCAAATTTAGCTGCGGAAAACTAAAACCTTCCGGTCTACCAGATATTCTCCCGGTTGAGGCCCTGGAAGAAAACGGAAGCCGGCTTGAATTAGGGGCTGGGCTTCCAACAGACACAATGTGGGGCACACTACGAAGTGATTTTAAGAAAAACAAATTTGTCACACCTAAAACCATCGAAGGAAATGTGTCCCCCTCTTGGAGTGAGTTCAAACGAGCAAAGTAAGGGTCGTGTATGGTAAAATATGGCCTGAAGTCGACACTAACATAAAGTGGGGCCGCCAAACTAACTAAACTAGCAACAGCTTCACAACACTGAGGAGGCGTCGGTGCTATAATAAGAACAGGCTCTCCAACAAGTAACAATTCCCATAACAACCAAAGCTGCAATAAAAGCCCTCGGAATATCCCAAACACATCCGAATCATGAAAAAGACCATGTGGGATAGACTGATTTGTAGGAAGAAGTGGGGCCATAGAAGACGCAGACTCTTCAAACAACACGTCACCATCAAACGACAAACTATGAGCAGGGGGCAAGTTCACCTTAAGTGTAGCATTCCCTATCGGCAACTCCATTAAACGACCCGGTAAAGGAGCAGACCACGTTGACATAGAAGCAGCGATACAATCAAGCGCTTTTCTTCCAATGTCAAAATACAACGGACCCATGATCTGTAACAACGGTTTAAACAAACTAGAGTGCGGACTATGCGACAAAATAACCACTGATTTTTGTTCACCCCCGCGTTTCAGTCTCTCATCATGCCTCTGTCTATTAAATACAAAACCATACAAGTATTTAGACTCGCGCCCTTTTTCAACATTATTCAACTTTTTCGGAACCTCAGATGGAGAAATGTCATTAGCGGGAAAACTACCCCGTCTTTGTATTCTAAAGAAAAACATTGAATCATAGATGCTTGATCGGTTATGGTGTTGAGAAACCGAATCAGGAAAAGAACTAAAAGCAACATCAAGTTCCTCTTCGGGTGTAAGACAACCAGGTGGATAACACTCTTCAATAAGCTGACCTTGTTCAAGATCAAACCTAATTATACAAAATGCAACTATCCATCGTTGCACTGCTTCCGGGTCAACTTTTATATCAGATTCCGCCCTAGCCGAAAACGACGGCGACCTGCTCATTTCCCGGCTATTCGGCTAACAATATAAATCTATTCTTTCACTACAACAATGTGGTATCCATCTTGACCATTATCTAATTCCAATAAATTGAGGATACGTAACCAAGTGATTGCATAAGATAAATAACGCGTATAACGTCAAAAGGATAACTTCAGAAGCGCTGCATCAATATTAAATCTTTAACCTAAGAAGCATAAAGTTGAGTATCAATTTAAAGATTACAGTAAACTAAGACGTAAAAACTAAGACTTGCATACTAAAAGCCAACAACTTTCATCAAATTACAACCCAAATCCAAACTTTTTAGAGTCTTATACGAACGTATTTGGGAATGCTTATTTTTTTCAGCTTATAAGGTGCTAAAAAAATAAGCATTCAAGAATTAGTGTTTGAATTTACTTATTTCGTAAAATAGATACAGTAATGCCTAAGAAATTTTCAATCTTACATCTCAAATTAGCATTTCGAATTAAGCACCTCATTTATTAAAAACAGCTTATCTTTCTCCACAATAAGCAGATAAGCAGTTTGAAAGATCCAAACACCCTCTAAGTTGAATACTAAAAAACAACTATACCTAATATATTTAAACAATGATAAGGGCATTAATGCATATAAATTAACAATGTTGAGATGTGAAGTAGACCTAGAAATGAAGAACAATCAATTGATCTGATAAGTGTGAATAAATGACATTGCCTGGGCAATCAAATAGATTTAGTAATTACCTGAATTTTTAGTATATAATAATAAATCAAGAAGAAGCGAGTGGGTGTGCAGAGTTGAATTATGAAATTGAAATTTTCCTTTAAAGGGGTTTTGATTGAGAGAGAGGTGTGATTAATTGGGTTGGTGAATTGTAGATAGATTCACTTGATGTATGTTAATTTTGACTCATTTTGAATATACATAACAAATATAAATATTTGTTATGTTTTGCTTCTAATATTTTAAAAACGGGGTTTTTAATTGATCCAGTCGAGTTATTGGTTCACGGTTTAACCGGCGGTTCAATTGGGTTTTTCGTTCAAAACCGCCTTTCGGTCAATTGACCGGTTCACGGTTCGACCGATTCAAATGGTCGGGTCTCGAAGCATTTTCTAGTGTGCGTTTTAGTTTTCGAATGTCTCGTTCAGCGTTAGGGGTTTTAATAAATTGCTATTTAGTCTCTAATTTGTTTGATGCTTTTCATCAAATTATTTTAGATATGGATTAGGATATACATTAGAAACATTTATTTCAGCACACGATTGCTTGCGCATAATGGCAGTATTGTCTAACAGTGTTAATTTGTGTGTGCAAATCTCTTTTATGTATACATGAGTGGATAGCAATTGAGAGTGAAAAAAGTTACTGGTTTAAATTGTAATCAAAATGTGAAAAACTAAAATGGGGTTGAATAGTTTTGCCGATTTTTAATTACTTTTCTTTGTAAACTTGATGTCAGATCAACAACTGTATATTAACAAATATGACAGTAAAGTAAATGCAAGTAAAGATAGAAACGATCAAACCACAATATGAGAATTTATAGTGGTTCAGTTTACAAGGATTTCCTTTCCTTGCCCTACTCCACTCCCCGAGTTTCCAACTCGAGAGTATCCTTTCACTAGTCAACAAGCTCCTTTATTCGGCAGAGAAAACATTACACGTCGCTTACACAGTATTTCCAACACAAAGCTGAATGTCGAGTTCTTTACAAGGGTACAACCACTCCCATCACACTATGTATTTTACGGACTAAAACACTAATCGATCACTACAAAATATATGTAGGTTTGGTACAACAATGATGTATGATGAAGTACAATATACAATATAATGTACAAATAAAGACTTGCAACAATTCCATAAAGCTAGTAAGTCTTGAATGATGATGTTGATCTTCTTGCTATTTAAGAAGGTCACTAAACAAATATGAATGAGTAAAATAATGAGTATGAACAAGTAAGTGAGAGTATAGATGAGTATAATTGCAAGTGATGAGAAAACAAGAGATAATCTACTCCCTAGTATGCTTCAGAACCTAGTTATGAGTCTATGCCCCGATCTTAGGATGCTAATTATAGCCACAGGGCTCAAAGCCCCGCAGTTCACACATACCCCAAAAAAGAGGTCCGCCCCTTATAGAAAAGGGGTCCTTGGGCCTCTAACAGAAAAACTATAAAAAAAAATGGAAAGATTTCCATAATCTTACATGAAATCTAAGTAAGATATATTCTCAAATTTTACTAGAGTAGGACATGGTGTAATAACACATTTTCTTTTGGATTTAAATGTATTATGAAAGTTAACTAGTTAGGAGTAAAATTGTAACTAGTTAAAAAATGTTTATCAAGTGATGACGTATTAGTCTTTGTATAAGTAAAAAAATGATTTGTTTATGTTAATATAAAGCCAATTTGTTATGTTGTAAGAATTTTTAGAAATATGTACAATACAAAAGATACTTGTATATACAAAGTTTGTCCATTAAATTACCACTATATGATATGTATCTAAAACTTAGTCGTATGAAAGAAAAGTTGAAACTATATATAAAAGACTTGACAAATTTTATACTTTTCGTAAATAAAGTTTATTGTTGTAGTCAATAAAATTTATCAAAGATCGTAAAATATAAATAACGTTTTTAGGCGATATTTATATTAACAATCTCCCCATTTTTATTAAGGATAAAACATAAATTTTATTTTTAAGCAAAAAGATAAAAATGATCAAGTTTTGAAAATATGAGTTTAAACTTTCTTTATAAATATTGTAAACTTATTTTAATTTTAATTTTGACGTAAATTAAAATGTGTATAAGTTTAATGATATGAGTTTAAAGTCTTTTCTCTTTTCTCCCTCTTTTTGTGGAAACAAAAAGAGAAGCGAAACGAAATACATAAATGAGCCCTAGCTTATTTGCTCCCCCTTAGCCAATGCTCCCCTTTATTGAGGGTGCCAAGTAATTGAGACATGAATTTTTAAAGCTACAAAACAAAGATTAGTCATTTATTCAAGGTACAACATCAAACCAATAATAAGCATACAAGACCCAACATAAAGTCAAGTATTTGTAAATAATCCACAAGAAACATAATAAACAATGTAAATGTAATCAATCCACAAGAAACATAATAAGGTAAACAATCCACGAGAAATATCAAACATCACATATTATATAAAATTACATTATGAAAATATTCATAATGCGAGGACAATAATAAGTGATTTTGATAATGAAAAACATAAAATGAACAAAGTGTAAAATAGAATAGAAATAAAAATAAACTAGAAAATAAATAAGGTCCTAAGGTAATGAAATGAGCGACTTAACAACCACCGTTATTTTGGGTTTATGGAAATGGAGGATGGGAGATGGCTTGTAGTCTCTCAAGGACGTGATTGAGGATGAACCTCATCTCATCATGAAACTCATGGACCATGATTCGGGTTCGTTCACTTATTCTAGCGGTTCTTTCATAGTTCTCACAAGTGTGAGGGTTGAAAGTTGATGGTGGAGCATGGTGCATGTTTAGTGAGGCATTTGATGTTGGTGGAAATTTTGTGATGTAATGGTTGTGGTGGAGTTCAATGTTTGATAGAGGTGTAATGCATCTTGGATGTGAGAATCCACCATATTTGAGAACGCATAAAGCCCATTCAATTCTTGAGTAAGTTCCTGTCGTTTTTGTGTGGTAGGTGGTTGAGGTTCAATCCACAGTGATTCATCTAAATTCCTATAGTTACGGAGAAAGGGCTGAGGTTGATCAATGAACATTTGGTCCGACATAAAATATGGACGTGGAGGTGCATGAGCCATACGCTCAACTGATGCAAAAGATGGCATTGATGGTGGATCTTGGTGAATGTCGTCTAAGGATTCCATAAATGGATTTGGAGATGTAGGTGGAGTAGTAAAAAGTTTCAATGGTTTAAGGTTAGTAGTTATTGGTGATGGTGAGCGAGGTGGTTGTAAAGGAGCAGGAGGTAGAGTTTTTGCTACTGGAGTCTTATTAGGAGGTGGTGTTGTAGGGACTTGAGTTAGTGATCTTTGTTGTGTGGTAGGTGTGCTTAAGTTAATGACTTGATCGTCGGGGATTGGTGAGGAAATGTTGATTGGTGATGAATCTAATGAGGAATTTAGGTTCACAAAGCAACATGGACGAACATTTATCCTTGCGGTCTTTCGGGATGAACTACTAGATAGTGAAGAGTGTATGGATTTTTTCACTGTTAAGGTATTTAGAAGTTACTAGGAATTACAAAGATTAAAGAAGAGATTGTGGTGAAAAGTAAAGAACATGATCCTAAATTTATAATGGTTAATGATCAATGATAATTGTGCAAGAAATAAATGAAGATCCACTAAAATTTTGTTATTCCTAATGACTGGGAAGAAGTGGGAAGTTGTCAAGTCACAAGGAAAGTCAAGATAATGAAATGAGGTTGAGTAAAAAAAATTAAAAATGCAGTAAATGTGAGTAATGATTGCTGAAAATCTTTTACTCAGTGACCCACGAATCATAAGGACCCCTTTTTAGGGGTCCTTCCTTTATCCAGAAGGGGTCCTTGGGTCATTTGTTTTATGAAAATTCAACTTTTGATGCAAAAACACTAACCTATTGTTTTGAACAAGTTCACATGAGCCTAAAGAGTTGTAAGGCTACTGAAAATATTCCTAAGGTCTTGTCATGAACAATCTGAAGGGGATGTTTAAAAAAAATGTGTGTTAGCTGTAACAACCAGGCGGACCCATATTTTCAAAGGGGAGGACCCCTTAAAAGGGGTCCTTGTGAACTGCCACCCTCTGTGGTGGTTTTTAACACAGAGGACATTTTTAACCCTCCGTAACCCGATCTTGTTTCGTCAAACCTATTTCTAAATGTTTAAAATATGATTTTGAGAGATGATCAAGTAGTAAAGTGGGCATCTACATATGAATAAATTATCTAAGAATGAAATAATCAAAATTTCAATGAAGACACATAAGTTGAAAATTGATAACACAACGATGTTATCTACCTGCAAGATAAGTGGTTAGTTCACATAATAGTTTAGTAGCAAAGTTAACATTCTACAAAGCACATAAAACATAATACATCACTAAACATACTAACTAATTTTATTTTTAAAACACCCCTATAATGAAAATTACATGTTATTATACACATTGTACAAAAAAATAAAACACACAAAGCTTTATGCAATTTATATGCTAACAAGTTGATGATACATATGATTTTGAAAACCAGACCGGACCAACGGGTTCAACCGGAATCCAGAGTCGCTATCGCTTCGGCTAGCCAATAAAAGTCGTTCAAAAATGAAACGGAGAGGACCAGTCGGAACCGGTAAAAACGGGTGAACTGTGTCGAACTGGGATCATTTTTTTCTTCGGTTAATCAGTTCATTATTGTTATTTTGTTGGCGCCTAAACTTTAATCATAAGGTACCCACCGCTGCAATACGCGAGTACCCTTCTATTTCTATTTATGTATGGTTGACACCTTTTTAAGTTTTTTGTTTATTTAGTTATGAATCAGTTTTGTTATTACATGAAATCAATGGTGTAAAAAATGTTAGATAGGTTAGTATAGTATGTGCATAACTTTAACAATAAGCAACATAAGTCAAACCTTAAACTTAATGAACTCAAACCCATTGATTAGGGCCAACTAACCTATCTAACAAAAAACACCAGGCTTTGGATATTACCGGATATTAAAGGAGGAACCTAGCGGGTTAAGGAGAACATCTCGCCTCCAATGAGTTAGCACTATGATAAGATCCCCGATAAGAATCAAGAAGTTTTAGTGGGTTTTGGCTATCAAGTTTCAAGATGGGATGGTCGTCACGCCCCCACGCCCCCTATTCCTATTTCGAACTACACATATAGTCATATACTGGTGAGATTTTATGTTTAGGAGAATTTTGACTCGTTAAACTACTTATTTATGAGTATAAGTTAAGAGACTAATCTAATAACCTACTATTGAGAATGGTAAGCTAGAGAGTTATCGCAATTTACATTAAACCAATGAGAGTTTTAGTAAGGTAGTGTACGTGTGGATAAGCCTATACATAGAAATCATATCCTAACTAAAGTTGTCATAAATTTCTTGTTACTTTTATGATTCCAATTCTCATAAAATGGCCAAATAAAGTTCAATTTCATTGATAGACGCTACATATCGATCCATGCAAGTACTAATGCAGGTGATAAGGTTTTAAAAGGTACCTTTTTGAGGGGTCGTTTAAGCCCTTATTTGATCACTTTTGTATCCGTTATTGCTTAATATCATTCCTTTCACTTTTTAGGTCTCTTGAAGGCAAAATGCTAGAATGGCACTTATTTGGACGAAAAGGCGCGAATATCGAAGAAAATGGCCAAAGTCGAATCGAGACACTCAAAGTCTTTGAAAACATAAGGTGACGGCCACGGCTTATACTGCGACGCCGTCGGAGGATTTTGTGACGGACGAAGCCAAAACTCCTATTTTCAAGTGACGACGCAAGTTATAAAAGAGTAGGCCGTCGCAACTCGCACGGCCTAGATGCAATCCAGACGCGCCGGTCAAGAGGACGGCGTCACAAGCATAAGGTGACGCGTCGCAAGTCTAACGTGGCCAAGACGAAACCCTAATGATGGCGACACACGGCGCCACAAAACATAAGGTGACGCCGTCGCAGATGTAATCTTATATATAGAATCCGAATTTTTCAAGATTTATGTGTAGTCTTTTGGAGTAAAAACCTAAACCGAACCAAGGTTTGTCTTGTACAAGATTTTAGGTTCCAAACCCTATCTTACACCAAGATAAGTGTTTTACTTCATTAATACAATTATGTCTTTGATTATTTGTGTGTATGCTTGCATGTTCTCCATGTCCAAGCTAATTTACTTGTGTGTTTGTTTAGGAATATGAAACTTAATTATTGAATATTGATTGGTTGTATCTTATCTTAGTTGATTAATGATCTAGTAATGCGATAGGTCATTCGTTGTGTACTTAATGCTTGATTAAATCTTTGTGAACCTTAGAATATAACTCCTTGAGTAGTTGTAAGCTAAACCATCCAAAGAGTGCCTTAGAGTAAGAGTTTATTATCCCTAGTGGGTTTTGTAGACGAGACCCTTTGGTAAGTTCAAAGAGTTGGGAGAAACGATACCCTACAACCTTAGACACACAACGCAACTAAGAATAAGGACGTGACAATTCAACCACCAATAGGAGATAATTAAGGAGTAGTAAAACCTAAGTAAACACATCTTTAAACTATCATACGAGCACACAATAATTAGACATAGACTACATACACCTTAGATTAGATAATTAGATAAGTAGAGTAATCGGTAGCAATACCAACCCCCCAAAATCCAAACCCCGAGATTCATACCTTTCCTTTTCTTAAAAAGATAAAAAATAATCTTCCTCAACCCCAACCTTAGCGTTGTAACTTCTCACTAGCATTCCTATTCCCCTAGAGAACGATATCAATACCAGTGGCTTACCCTAATACTACACTACAACGATTAGGTTCACTGCCTAGGGTGTTGAAAAACTTGCTCGACGAAAAGAAAGTTCCTTTGACCCGAACCACGCATGTAGCGTTATCAAGTTTTAGGCGCACGCGGGAATAGAATAGCTAGTTAGTAGTCCTTTCGCTTAGGTTTCTTTGCTTGATTCCTATCAAGTAAAATTTCTTATTCTTAGCTTTCTCGTAGTCTATCCCCTTCTTCGTGACCTTTGTTCGTAAAACCATCACTCACTATGATACGTATCTTCCGTCAAGATTCTTCACTCTACCCGCTCCCAATCCCGAAATCGAGAACGCAATCCCACAAAAACCTTCACCCATTCACCATTTTGGAAATCACCTAGGCATAATGAGATAAATTGGCAACAACAAAGTCCTTTCTATGACTCGATTCGATGAGGAACTTGATTATGGTAAAGCACTTGATAGCGGGAGGTCATTAATGGAGTTAGTTTTGAAATTGAGGAAGACCCTCCCAATGTTTTGACCCTAGGTGTAGGATTGAGAAAGATGGCCCTTTAACATGCAATTCCCTTGCAAAATAGGACTAGAAGGGTTCGATGCTTATTTGAATTCATTCTTACCTTTGAACTTAATCTCGAGGGACCTATACAATAAAATCAAGATCAATGAGTTAACTTATCAAGGGAACAATGTTGTTGAAGCGATCACTCATTTGCACGTGTTTGTTGGAAGTTTTGCTTATTTGGTAGAGTTCATGGTCTTAGAAGATTTAGGAGAATTTATTGATAAGGACCTCACTCAAGTAATTTTGGAAAACCTTTCAAAAATTGACTAGGTTGAATGAACGGATGATTGATGGTCTAATTACATTCTCTCGATGAAGTTGAAGATTTTATCTACCAAATGCCACGCTATCATCCTAGGTTTAAACATAAGGACATTGAGGCTTGTAATAGAATGACCCTATTCCATTGCTTAGTGAAAGGGATAAGCAAAGTGGGCTTAGGTACCCATATGAGAAAACTAAGCGGTATTACAAAAATGCCTTGAATTAGGAGATGATTACAAAAGAATAAAAGAGCGTTGGAATGGCTTAAGTATGAGTACGTGAGCGCATGCGAGGCAACGAGGAGCACGACTACGAGTCTAGCTACAAGACTCTTAAATAAAGAAAAGCGCTTCGTGGGAGGCAACCCATGCTTAATTGTTTGCTTGTTAGTGTCATATGTCTTTATTGATTGTTTATTCTCATGTTTAAATTTGTAAAATGCTTTATTTTGTTTTTAACCTCGTCTTAATTGCATATAAAGGTATTTTACATAAGGGATAAGTGTAGGGAGGATTACACACGTTTTCAAAAAACGTAAACATGAGAATAACAATTAACTAAAAGATATATATGTGTGTTTGTTCGAGTCAAATGCTTGTATCGAGTCATAATGGGTGTTTTGCGAAATTTTCCGATTCTAAAGATGTAAATTTTCCGTAAAATCGCAGACCGCTTTTTGTCGGGATAACCGACGTCGTCAGATCGCAACCGACGGCGTCGGGAAGGAGTAAAAAAGCAGAGTTATTTTTTTCTCGTTTTCGAGCTACTATAAATTTTGGAATTTTCCGTGTCTTAATTTTCCGTAAATTCAGTAAACATCCATTCCACAAGCATTATATCCTAGTTTAAATCGAGTCTTATATATATTATTACCACCGATTTTACGCGAAGGTTTCGTTTGTTTTCTTCAAGTGTGCAGGTTTAATTTATCAAGAAGAAGTTACATAAGATTGGAAGGAGCTTTTCACGCATAAATTATTCTTGGAAAGGATTTAACCACTACTTCACACACGGATCCTACCGAGCTAATCAGAGGAGTACTATTTTCTTTCGTTTTTAGTACCTTCCATTATCATAACTTTGATATTTTCGGGAACATTGGGGACAATGTTCGGTTTAAGTGTAGGGAGGAAAATAAAGCGGAACTTTGAAAATATGCTTATCCTTGATTATTTGCTTTGTCAAATTGTATTTGTGTAATAAACCATGAGAAAATGTCGGTTAGGGTAATTTTGGCACCAAATTTAAAATTTTTCATGACATATAGGAGTGGGCCATTAGTTTTAACAAAAGCGTCTCACGGATAGGAAGTTGCATGACCGGCACAAAAACCCTTTACCACCTAAATTCCACCCAAAATGCGAGGATCGCCTTAGATTAGTAGGAATTAAAACATTCATCTTTAATGCTTAGAGTGTGAACCGTAGTATAATAGATTCTAGAACTTGTTTTGTGATGCATCCCGAGATCGCTAGTAAGATCGCACTTGTGTAGTTAGGAATAACTAAATGATAAGAGGCATTAGGATAACCCTTGTTTGACACCGTAATATAATTACTTCTTCCACTTTCGGTTGAGTAATTCCCCACACCCTTTGCGTTGTACTCATCTTTAGTACACGATAACCCTAGTTAACCCTCGAGCCTATCCTTTTCGTGGTTCTCGTAATGTTTCGGTTTTCCGAATATTAATGAAGAGCATTGTTTACACCCCACCCCCAAATATACACCCAAATCGCCTTTAGCCTACCTCAGATGCACTCACTTTTAGTGCATTATTGTTATCACCCTAAACCCTTAGTTCAATTATCTGGTTGCTTGCATGAGTTGCTAAGTCGAGTCATATCCTTTGTATATAGTTTTGGGACGATTGAGATTCATGGGAAAAGTTAAAGTTTATGAAATGACGGGAAGGGAACGTTAAATTCATAGTCCCTTTGTTTGCGTAATAATGTACCCCAAGTGTTTTGATCTTTTCAATTCGGGTCAAATTAGTGTTAGATTAATAAAAACTCAAGTGTAGGGATGTGCCTATAAATCCCTATCATTTTGATGTTACCGTAGAGGATGGTAGAGTAAAAGTGTATGAAAAAAAAATCGAAAAAAAAGAGAAAAGGAAAAAAAAATAAAAAAAATAAATAGAGTGAAAAAAAAAAATAAATAAAAAACCATACGGGCTACCATCCTACATCTATCCTTTAAATTTATGTTTGTTTATTTCAGTTAGCTAGATTCTAGAGTGTCCAGTCTTGGCTTAGCATCGCCATTCTTAGTATGCTTGTAACAATAAGATTTTTGACTTGCCATCACTAAATAGCCTATCCCACCAAACCCTTTGTTTCCCTACCGTAAGCCTAACGTTACAACCCTTTAAAGACCTCTTTGATAGTCTTTCCTAGGTGCTTACGCCAAAACGATGGAGGTTTGATCTATTCTCAAGCCTATGGTAATCTATGTACTAGGATCGGTTAATGAAGTGTTTATCTTCCATTTCCAATTTGTTATATTTCATATACACCCGAGAGAGATGTGAGTATCCAAACACCCCATGTGAGGTGCTATTATGTAATTTTCGTGCTTGTTATGACTTTTACGGGGCTTATATATATGTTGTGGACCGTTTTAAACTAATGCTTCATGACCCCTAACTTATAAATTAATTGGATAAAAGCACATTTGCTTGAGGACAAGCAAATACCAAGTGTAGGGATATTTGATAAGGTTTTAAAAGGTACCTTTTTGAGGGGTCGTTTAAGCCCTTATTTGATCACTTTGTATCCGTTATTGCTTAATATCGCTCCTTTTCACTTTTAGGTCTCTTGAAGGCAAAATGCTAGAATGGCACTTATTTGGACGAAAAGGCGAATATCTGAAGAAAATGGCCAAAATCGAATCGAGACACTCAAAGTGCTGAAAACATAAGGTGGCGGCGTCACACGTTTTATACGTGACGCCGTCGGAGGATTTTGTAACGGACGAAGCCAAAACTCCTATTTTCAAGTGACGACGCAAGTTATAAAAGAGTAGGCCGTCTCAACTCGCACGGCCTAGATGCAATCCAGACGGCGCCGGTCAAGAGGACGACGTCACAAGCATAAGGTGACGCCGTCGCAAGTCTAACGTGGCCAAGACGAAACCCTAATGGCGGCGACACACGGCGCCACAAAACATAAGGTGACGCCGTCGCAGATGTAATCTTATATATAGAATCCGAATTTTTCAAGATTTATGTGTAGTCTTTTGGAGTAAAAACCTAAACCGAACCAAGGTCGTCTTGTACAAGATTTTAGGGTTCCAAACCCTATCTTACACCAAGATAAGTGTTTTACTTCATTAATACAATTATGTCTTTGATTATTTGTGTGTATGCTTGCATGTTCTCCATGTCCGCTAATTTACTTGTGTGTTTGTTTAGGAATATGAAACTTAATTATTGAATATTGATTGGTTGTATCTTATCTTAGTTGATTAATGATCTAGTAATGCGATAGGTCATTCGTTGTGTACTTAATGCTTGATTAAATCTTTGTGAACCTTAGAATATAACTCCTTGAGTAGTTGTAAGCTAAACCATCCAAAGAGTGCCTTAGAGTAAGAGTTTATTATCCCTAGTGGGTTTTGTAGACGAGACCCTTTGGTAAGTTCAAAGAGTTAGGGAGAAACGCATACCCTACAACCTTAGACACACAACGCAACTAAGAATAAGGACGTGACAATTCAACCACCAATAGGAGATAATTAAGGAGTAGTAAAACCTAAGTAAACACATCTTTAAACTATCATACGAGCACACAATAATTAGACATAGACTACATACACCTTAGATTAGATAATTAGATAAGTAGAGTAATCGGTAG
This sequence comes from Chrysanthemum lavandulifolium, assembly GCA_022545495.1. Lineage (NCBI taxonomy): Eukaryota > Viridiplantae > Streptophyta > Magnoliopsida > Asterales > Asteraceae > Chrysanthemum > Chrysanthemum lavandulifolium. The sequence continues at coordinate 217,622,868 of CM040244.1, forward strand.
CAATACCAACCCCCCAAAATCCAAACCCCGAGATTCATACCTTTCCTTTTCTTAAAAAGATAAAAAATAATCTTCCTCAACCCCAACCTTAGCGTTGTAACTTCTCACTAGCATTCCTATTCCCCTAGAGAACGATATCAATACCCGTGGATTACCCTAATACTACACTGTTAGGTCACTAGTTTTTCAAACACAAGTAATATAGAAAGGAGATGAGGCGATTGAACAAGTATCAAACACACATACACACAATACAATATACGGTTAGGCGTAGTAGGTGAGTGAAAGAAAATAAACTTGAACAACCAACCCTCAAGTGAGGGTTTACAAGAGTATTTATAGGAAGGAAGCTAGGGCAACACTCCTAGTTCCCATCCTTTCTTATGTGGGCTTGGGCCTAAGCTTATGGGCCTTCTACATAAGCTAGACCTTAAACAAACATAAAGGCCATAATAAAGCTACCTATTACATATGAAATATAAATACTTGAAATACTGTTTAGGAGTGATTCAAACAATCTCCCCCGCAAGTATATATGAATGTAAACGGTGAAGGCGTTGATGTAATAGTAGCTCTCACGTCTTCGACATTCTTTTTCTTGTGAGAGGAATTGCCTTGATTCGAGCAGTCTCAAAGTGTAGAGATAGTTATCTTTGAGCAGCTTATGCTCGACGTCATCTTTAACTTTGTTCTTTGATCATTGTTCTTTGTGGTGAAAGTGATAGTATGTTGTTATCGCATCGATCACCGCCTCGTGTCCGCTTCATCGCTCCAAAGGTTCCACGTCATTCTTCAACATGCTCACACGCTCTTTGACGTTGGAATTCAATACTAATGAAGTTCTTTAAGTCTTTAACTTTGTAGATTCTTTGGCTTGACGAAGAATCATTCCGCGGTTGTGTTGCTTTTGGATAAAACTCCCATTAGTGATGATGTTGGCGTGAGCATGAGAAGAATCAAGACGATCATCCCGCCCCGAGCTTCCATAAGAAGAAAACATTTCAAACGGTTAGTAATAAGCGGTTTCCCAGACTTACAAGTTTGAACTTCGAGTGTTAACGAGATAGTGTGAAAACACAACTCTAATTCTTACAAAGGCCGCTCTCGAACTGGAGTCCCACAAGTGAGATAACGCGATGCACCAAGCACATCTGATTCGATGAGTCGTTGAGGTACATCAAGCATCACCTCACGATCGAGACCGTTTGAGACACACTCGCGTAATCCACGGGAGTTACGAAGTGACCGCTTTGTCGTGGTCTGTTTGATGTTGACCTCGCGGGAGTTTCCATTCACCACCGAGGATCACGGATGTGAACCTCTCATAAATGTTCTCGATGATTGCTAAGATCGTGAAGGACTCGATATGAACCACCGATAATCTTATTTGTTGATCATCAGTGATTAAATGTCAAGTGTCCCTAAGAGATCTTTTGATGAATCTCGTGGCTCTAGACTCAATAGTGCGTTCGGTTTTCCCGCGGAGACTAGGAGAGGGCCTCCTTCTTCAATACCAGCGATCTCTAAGAGAAAGCCAATAGTTTACGAGGGTTCCCCGTGAGAATGAAACAAGCTTCGTTGAGAGAAACTTGAGTGGCTAAGAAGGTTTAGTGCATGCGCCACCGGGTCCATGACGACTTTTAATCTTCAATACCGTGTCACTAAGTGACAACCAAGAGTATATGAATTGAACGCGTGTCCGCCCTAAGTTGAATAACTGAGGGTCATTTCTTTTCACCCTTTACTTTACATTTCTTTTGATTCTTCAACTCCTTTCTCCGATTCTCATTTTCTCCTTTTACAATCATTCCTAAGGACTTCTAACACTAACTAATGGTAGTGTCCTTGGGTAGATCCCTCCGCTCTGGCGGATCATAGGACAGTTATTCCTAACCTTAGTCACCTTATAACTCCATGACTAACCTATGTTTGCCATTAAAACCATTGATGTGAAAATATCTCTCAAATGGTTTGTAGATGAAAACATGTTTGAACCATCGTGAGAGATAAGGTTTTGCATAAATACCCTCCACATGTGCTTAATAGTTTTAATGGTTAAATGCGGTGAGGAAATAGTGTGCACTTTTGAATTGATCCATCAAGATAGACAATCCCATGAGACACGGTTACGTTGCATAGTTAAAGAGTTACATTGTCGACTTTTAGGTGACAACTAGCTCTAATAACTACCTTGAAGGTGTAGACAAACCTCGAAAGGTTGTCATACCCGTCGAGTTCATGTCTATCAAGAGTTTCTCGAATGGTACTTTCTACTTGGACAAGTCCTTTCATGAGACACGTTTACATTACTAGCGAACTAGCTTGAAATTATTACCCGTCCAGGACAAGTCTTTTCGAGTTACTAACAGTTTAGTACCGTCAATTCGTTGGTTAAGTCCGAGGTACATGATTCATTTGCATATTGCACAACATATTTCTTATCACACAATTTTTCTCCCCTCAAAATGGCATATAAAATGTTATTTTTGAACGATTCGAGAATAAATATGACCATTTCGAGTGTTGGGAAGATGACCACTATGAACAATTTGTGAACAAAGTTTTAATTCAAATACTCCCCTCAACTAGTGATATAAACGGTTGAGGTTTGAAAATCATATGGGAAGTACTTGTGTTTTGAGCAAAACCTTGAAAATGAAAGGTTTGATAGGTTTTACTCAAAATAAGAAGCTTTCGCTCCTTTTATAAGGATTGTGGCACCGAGGCGTACCACGTGGTCCTTTCTTGACCATTACGGGTTGTAAACTGTATGTGTGCACAAGCCATATTAGGGAAAAGATGAAATAAGGTATGAAACAAATTAACCTTTCCCCAATTGACGATGTTTCGTAAATAGCTCCCCTCGAACCGACAACCGTCTTTAGCAGATTTGAAACTTTGATGAAGTCTACATTTCCTCTAACTTTTGATGGTTTTAGTATGCGCAGAATTTGTAGATGAGCGATAAACCATACAAAGAAAATCGACTAATTGCGGAAGATTCGCTCGAGGAAACATGCCGTAAATCAACAAAATCTTCTCGTGTATGTAGACGCATCACATCAAACAAACCACGAAAGACGAAATTAAACGACTTTCCCCTGAATGTTGTGGTCTTTCGGAATAATAGTTACTGTGAATATGCAACAACTCGATACCAAGACCGTGTGTGAGGCATCTTAACATTATATTTGGGTAACTTCACACAAGATAACCCGTGAAAGTTGAGACGATAACTCTGAATTAAGACGTTTGAACCACAGATCGTCTCATTTCTTCGCCCCTATGGAAGAAATTTTGGAGAGCATTGGGTTTTCGCAAGGAATCATGTGGTCAAACAAAAGAAGCAAGGGACGCCTACACTTTCTCCCCCTCGATGTTTTCAATGAATCAGAATCATACACCACGTATGTTGATGATGAATTGACGACATCGAAACCATGTATGAGGAGATAGTGAAACCATGTATGTCCAAGCAACCGAACAAGTGTGAAGTACCATAAATATCTAATCAATCACGACGAAAACATCTCGGTTCAATAAGTTGATCATCACCGTGACATTGTTGTAGGAAATACTTTGTTCTTCTATTTTCGAGATTCGATTGGAGGTGCGATTACAAGAATGCGGTTGTTGTTGTAGATTCGGATGTATCGAAATTAGAGTATTATCGGTTGCAATGGAAACATTCGATACATCCGAAGCACGACTTTTTGTAATATTTAACCCGAGGAGCAAGCAATGTTTCCAATTTATGACGATTAAGTACAATGGTGGAACGGTGATGGATCATGATATTTATGCCGGTGAGAAACGGGTCCTATGTCAGATTGCAATAAGAGCCATTGCTATTGTACCGCATAGAAAAATAGAAGGGGCAAGAAGATGGATCCCCAAGTGTAATCGGGTTCCAGTGTTAGAGGCATAAAGATGTAGTGTCAATTATCTTCTTGACACCGAACATGCTATTTTGATGATTTCCTTTCCGCCTCACGGATGGATGTAGTGGGTTTCTCACTTGTTTTGGTGCAACTACTTAGTATCTTGCTGTAGGAATCCACCTAAGACCAAGCAGCTTTGAAAACTCTACCCGTTGGTATCCATCTAAGGTTAGATCTAAGGGATGTTGAAACTTCTTTTGGGAAGAGTCTCGTCTATATGGATCCACCTATTAGGTTTCCGACGGGTACATTTAGATCAACGGGTTTATTTCTAACTGCTTGTTGAGTTAACTTAGGTTTTGGTTTGCTACTACGGTGTAGTGTTCAAGAATACACTCAAGGTGATACACTAGGTCGTGAACCTAAGATTCCATCCTTTTGAAGAAGTGCCCTTTCCTAGCCTTTTCTAGATCACGGTTCAGACGTGTCATGTGAATCATATGAATCTTTACTTTTAATGCTCAATTTAGACACGGTGTTCGAACTAATCCTAGATTTGCCAGAGCAACCACAAGTTGAGGTTTAATGTAAACAGTATAATGTAAAACAGTTTAATGTAAATGTAGGATTATTCTTAGGCCGTGAATGTGGAGTGACTTGGTTTTATCAAATGATTATTCTCAACAACTTGGGAGGAAACCGTGGTTTTGACGATTTTGAACGCTCGATTTAAAAGCGGCTGGATGTCCGACAACCGATTGGTTTCGATTGGTTTTAGAGACGAGTTCCCCAAGGTTGTTGGTTTTGTAAAATAAGTATCCACACTCTTGTCGCTAATCTTCTCGGTTTGTTTTGTAAAGCAACATGTGCAAGCCCCTTAGCTTGAATTTGAGCCTTTAAATGCTCATTTTCTTTTACTAATGTATCCACACGATTACTTTGTTCATTTGAAGACCGACCATTGTGTTTCAAGAAAAGATTTGTTTTGAAGTTTAAGTTCAAGAGAGATGCAATGTGCCTCTAGTTTTGAAAAATTGGGTTGGATTGGAATCTAACTTACTTAAGGCTAGCTTAACTTAACTTCTAACCATTTAGCTTAGCCCAATCCACGAGCCCGTTGACTATTCTATTACGATATCTAACACACGTTCCAAAGTTCCTAAACGTGAATGACCATCACTTCTATTAATTATTATTAAGGCTAACAGGCTTTTTGTGACTTGTCGCCAAAAGTGAGATCCAATTTATTTTTTATTTTTTTTGGCCAAAAAATTAAACAACAACAAAAATAAAATAAAATAAAGGGTCACCCGTTTGACGATAACCCATCACTAGAACAAAAAGTGGATTTGGCCACACCGAATATGTGTGACGATATACATATAGTCACACATGTTTTTTCGGTCGTGTGTGACTAAAGGTCGCGCGACCATAGGTACCCTATGGTCACGTGTTTGACTTTTTTTTAGTCTCTATTGCAAAAGGTAACCAAAACCGTAACATGTGTGACTAATTAGGTACAAATTTTTTGGATTAATCCGTATTAGTGACCATAAACACGGTATAGTCACACAAAGCATGTTTGTTTTGGGTATTTAGTCACATACAATTAAGCATAAAGTGGCAAAAAGTGTTAATAAGTGTGACCATATGTTGTTTAAGGTGAAGAAATATGTCTTTTGTGTGACTATTGATCATCTAATGGCCACTTGAATTTTATGTTTGTGTGGCCTTTTCTAACATTTAGTCACACAAAGCATGTTTGTTTTGGGTATTTAGTCACATACAATTAATCATAAAGTGGCTAAAAGTGTTAATAAGTGTGACCATATGGTGTTTCAAGTGAAGAAAGGTGTCTTTTGTGTGACTATTGATCATCCAATGGCCACATGAATTTTATGTTTGTGTGGCCTTTTCTAACATTTAGTCACACAAATCATGTTTGTTTTGGGTATTTAGTCACATACAATTAACCATAAAGTGGCTAAAAGTGTTAATAAGTGTGACCATATGGTGTTTTAAGTGAAGAAATGTGTGTTTTGTGTGACTATTGATCATCCAATGGCCACTTGAATTTTATGTTTGTGTGGCCTTTTCTAACATTTAGTCACACAAAGCACGTTTCTTTTGGGTATTTAGTCACATCCAATTAATCATAAAGTGGCCAAAAGTGTTAATAAGTGTGACCATATGGTGTTTTAAGTGAAGAAATGTGTGTTTTGTGTGACTATTGCTCATCCAATGGCCACATGAAATTTATGTTTGTGTGGCCTTTTCTAACATTTAGTCACACAAAGCATGTTTCTTTGGGTATTTAGTCACATGCAATTAACCATAAAGTGGCTAAAAGTGTTAATAAGTGTGACCATATGGTGTTTTAAGTGAAGAAATGTGTGTTTTGTGTGACTATTGATCTTCCAATGGCCACTTGAATTTTATGTTTGTGTGGCCTTTTCTAACATTTAGTCACACAAAGCATGTTTCTTTTGGGTATTTAGTCACATTCAATTAATCATAAAGTGGCCAAAAGTGTTAATAAGTGTGACCATATGGTGTTTCAAGTGAAGAAATGTGTGTTTTGTGTGACTATTGATCATCCAATGGCCACATGAATTTTATGTTTGTGTGGCCTTTTCTAACATTTAGTCACACAAAGCACGTTTCTTTTGGGTATTTAGTCACATCCAATTAATCATAAAGTGGCCAAAAGTGTTAATAAGTGTGACCATATGGTGTTTTAAGTGAAGAAATGTGTGTTTTGTGTGACTATTGCTCATCCAATGGCCACATGAATTTTATGTTTGTGTGGCCTTTTCTAACATTTAGTCACGCAAAGCATGTTTCTTTTGGGTATTTAGTCACATGCAATTAACCATAAAGTGGCTAAAAGTGTGACCATATGGTGTTTTAAGTGAAGAAATGTGTGTTTTGTGTGACTATTGCTCATCCAATGGCCACATGAATTTTATGTTTGTGTGGCCTTTTCTAACATTTAGTCACGCAAAGCATGTTTCTTTTGGGTATTTAGTCACATGCAATTAATAATAAAGTGGCCAAAAGTGTTAATAAGTGTGACCATATGGTGTTTTAAGTGAAGAAATGTGTGTTTTGTGTGACTATTGCTCATCCAATGGCCACATGAATTTTATGTTTGTGTGACCTTTTCTAATATTTAGTCACACAAAGCATGTTTCTTTTGGGTATTTAGTCACATACAAATTAAGCATAAAGTGGCCAAAAGTGTTAATAAGTGTGACCATATGGTGTTTTAAGTGAAGAAATGTGTGTTTTGTGTGACTATTGCTCATCCAATGGCCACATTAATTTTATGTTTGTGTGGCGCTTTCTAACATTTAGTCACGCATCGAATTAAGCAAACTGTGACCAAAAGTGTTAATAATTGTGACTATATGAATCTTTTAGTCACGTATAAGAAATCAATATATATCAAAACAAATTCTAATATATAAAAATATATTCAAAATATATTCAAATACAATAAAATTGGAATGTATATAAAATTGTAATGCCGTACATAATAAAATTCTCAATAATTTAACGACTTTCGACTCTTGATCTTCTTAGCTTCCTTTGCATGGTATGACTAGAGACGTAGCGCTTTGTATTTAATTTAGGTGTCGCTCATTCTCACCAATCGCTTTATGGTACTTGGTGGTGTTACCGAGGAAACAAAAGCCGGGTATCAAACACCTGAATTAAATATGAAGAATGATATATGTAGGTTTATAAAACACATGCATCTATGTACCTTTTCATCGAAAACCACTTGATCCTTCGCCATGCATAAAACCACCCATCGCATCCTTAACTGCTTTGAGACCGTTACTTCCTACATCCGGTATGCACGCGCATCCACTAAAGATTTTTCAATAGAGACTCAGAGCAATCCTTTGGGAGTGGTTTGTTATGAAGCATTTGTTTTCCATCGGTTTTGTACACGGTACCTCCGCAATAATAGTTGATTTCTTTAATGCCACACCGCACTTAATTACCTAAAAGATAATTTGTTGCATGTATATATGTATCGAAGAATTAATTTTAATTAAACTAAAGAACATATGAAAATGTTTAAATACATACTTGTGGTAGTCTTGTTAATGGAGACTCTGTTCTTGTGATCCGTAAAGTTGACGTGAAGAATCCTTTCGCTTTGATCTAGTCGATTTCTTAGGTGCGACAGATTTAACAGCTTCCTATATGTATAATACACGGTAAATAAATAATGTATGTAGAATTCAAAAATCCTGTGGGGTGATTTATTACTTACACTTATTTGAATTTCCTTTTCCAAAGTTGCAAGTCCATTAGACTTCTCAATGCTCGCAACTTTCTCACGTCCAAAGAACACGTGTTCCAAGATCCTCATCAAGACCGCTATTTAAAAGATTAATGTTCACAGGAGACACCAAATATAAATTGTTTAAGAAGATCAAGCAAGATTTAAAAGGGTAAAAAGATGGAATGTTACTTTCTTATGTCTTACTTCCGTTTCATCAATGGAGTTGAAGTTGACCGCAACTACCCCTTTGTGCAGCCCAATTGTTTCATCAAACTCAGACACGCCTCTTTTTCTTGACATTGGCGCCTCAAGAAGAAGTTCACTTTGAAGTAACACCACTCTTTCATCGATGCTTGTCGATTCGAGGCGCATCAAAATACCTCTTGTAGGTTACTCCACCTCCCACCTCTCGCATATCCTCCCTTTTCCTTACCTAATACAACTGTCATGGCATCGATGCCATGATCAAGCTTCAAGATTCCTTGTTTGATCTTGTCGTCCGCTTTTCTCGCACACACAATATGGGAAATAGGTTATTTAATTCTACCAAGATTAACTTGTAACTAAAAGTATTAACTAAAACACTACCGTATTAACTTATAAATACAGTTTTAAGTAATACAAGAGCGATGATTAACTAAAAGTATTAACTAAAACACTACCAGATTAACTTATAACTAACAGCTTTTAAGTAATACAAGAGCGTGATTAACTTATAACTAAACAAACATAATAATAAAATTTGCGGTCAAACTTACAAATTTTTCTCCCACCGATCCGATATCTTCATCGTGATATTCTCCGCCTTTTTCACCCTTCCTTTCAACCACATACAGACAACGGTGGTTCTTTATCCGTTCAATTTCTTTACTCTCGATCTTATACACATCAAATACATAAAAATGTAAGATAAACGAATATAAACGAAACTATGATGCTATTAAATGCAAATGTAAATGTGCAAATGTTTATCGTTACCATTTTTTCTATCACACGGCGTATCCACCTCGTCCCATTGTATGATCATAAGCAGGACTTGGAACGCGACACTTTAGCTTTTGCCGATCTCACCTTGCAACATAAAATCATACGGCTTAGATGTAGTAATGCCGATAGTATACAACTAATACATATGGAAACATATGAAAAGGTGAAAGATATTTGAACTTGAATAAAATGAATAATTGACACCTTGTATTCCTCATTGGTCGTGTAGTTTATAAAATTAACCCAATCTTCGGCTTTTATAATTGCACTATACTTTGCCGGACTTCATTTAGTTTTGAAAGGGTATTTTGGTTGGGCAATATGTAGTTTTGTATCAATTTCATTCGAATTCCTTAGAAGTTGACCAAGACGATTCATTATCGCCTTCGACCGTCAAGTCAACATCAAAATATCACGCAAAGATTAACAAATTGTTGTTAATTAGTTGCACATACTTGTAAATGCAGAGATAAACTTATTAACACCTTGTATCTACGACATCCAAGCCACTACTAGTTAAAAAAGTATATGTGTACCGTGATTTCATCCCACATTTTATCTCTTGCTTCGAATCAACCTTCCTCCGTGTTAGAATCGACACCTATATGCTCACGAACCAAATCACCCAAAAACTTGAAAACAATGCTCTGCTTTTTCCTCGATAACCTATCCAAAGGCATCAAGGTTACACCGACCTTTATTCCGTCTGCTTTTCCATATTCCTGCGAAACTTAGCTAACCTAGTTATGCCCTCTTAACAACATTCAGATTTGAATGGTTGTTTCCAAGATCCTCACCCTCATCCGAATACGTCTCGATTCATATTCTAAAGTGTTTTCAATTTCACGATCGTAATAAACCAAATCATCCGGATAAGTGATTTGCGTTGACATGATTCGTCGAAGTAATGTGTTAAAGAAAATTAGTAAACTTAATTGGTAAATAATGGTGTAAAATTGAAGTTCGTTGTTTTGCTTCAAGGTCGATTTATTGGAGTAAAATAGGCTAATGATGGGCGCTTTTTCAATTAAGGAAACCATAATTTCCAAAGTAATTTTAAAATTTTGGCTAAAATTTGGCTCCAAATTTGATAATTTTAAATGTGGCTCCAAATCAAACAATTTTTAAACCAAAACACCCCGATGTAAATGGTGCTTACCCAGGTCCCAAACACTCATATTACTTCAAACCGGTGTGTCAAAAACACATATAATGCAGATACACTAAAATCACCACATGGCGCATACAAATGAACAATCAAAAGCTAAAATGGACTTAAAGCAACTAATTACAACTATAACTAATAAGCGCCCGGATAAACAATTAAGCACAAAATAGGCAATCAAACCAAGAACTGGCGATACATCAAAAAACCCTAAGACCTTACTTTAAGGCTATAAATAAGCTATTTATAAGCAATTAGATAAGCTCTAACATCCTCAAGTAGTCAAAAAAATCAAGAAAACATGTAAATGCAATTAACTTAAAGCGTAAACAACAACAAAAACACCGAATATAGTGGTTCAATCAAAATAATTGTCATGAACAAACGCCCAGCTCTAAACTTCATAATCGGTCATAAAAAAATTGACAACAATCTAAAAATTGAACATCCTAATCCTACAATAATACATTATACTAGTGCGAATATGAACTTTAACACCACAACCAATTCCTAAATTCAAAACAACATGAAAAAAAGATGAAACAAACTAGCAAACACATTACTTATATTAACAAACATAATTAGCATTCGTATGGATAAACCATCAAAAGATCCATACATATTCCATTGTTAATATATCTACATACCATCCCATTAAACCAAGACATTAGACATTAGACATTAGACATAAACAGATGACACTAGAGCAAAGAAAACATCCCATTCCATAGCGAGAAACCCTTCAACCATTCATCGCCTAAATTTGTTCTTCCTTGGTATCGATTTCCTCCTAAGATTGAGTAATGAGATCATTCAACCCCTGAAGCTTAGACCTCGCAGCCTCCCTGTCATCCCTAAGATCCACCAATCTCTAAGGACCTTGTTAGGTCACTAGTTTTACAACACAAGCTTATAGAGAAAGAGATGAAGGCGGATGAACAAGCTAAACACACACACACATGCGTATGATATGAAACGGTTATGCATAAGAGTGAATGAGAGAATAACTTGAACAACCAACCCTCAAATGAGGGTTTACAATAGTTTATATAGGCAAGGAGCTAGGCAACACTCCTCTCCTTTCCTATTCCTTATTGGGCTTGGGCCTCACTTATGGGCCTTCTACATGTCGGACCTTAAACAAACATAAAGGCCATAATAAAGCTACCTATTACATATGAAATATAAATACTTGAAATATGTTTAGAGTGATTCCAACAATCTCCCTCAAGTATATATGAATGTAAACGGTGAAGGCGTTGATGTAATAGTAGCGGTGACGCCTTCGACATTCTTCTTTCTTGTGAGAGGAATTGTCTTGATTTGAACAATCTCCCAGTGTAGAGATCGCTATCTTTGAGCGCTTATGTTTTGACGTCATCTTTAACTTTGTTCTTTGATCATTGTTCTTTGTGGTGAAAGTGATAGTATGTTGTTGTCTCGCATCGGCCCGCTTTCAGTTCGCTTCACGCCCAAGGTCTCCACATCATTCTTCAACATGCTCACACGCCTTTGACTTTGGAAATCAATAGTGATGAAGTTTCGTAAGTCTTTGACTTTGTAGATTCTTTGATTGATGAAGAATCATTCTCGATCGTTGTGTTGCATTCGGATAGAACTTCCATTAGTGATGATGTTGGCGTGAGCATGAGAAGAATCAAGACGATCATCCCGCCCCGAGCTTCCATAAGAAGAAAACATTGCAAACGGTTAGAAATAAGCGTTTCCAAGACTTACAAGTTTGAACTTCGAGAGTGTTAACAAAGATAGTGTGAAAACACAATTTAATTTTACAAAAGCCGCTCTCGAACCGGAGTCCCACAAGTGAGATAACACGATGTACCAAATACATCTGAGTCAGATGAGTCGCCGAGGTACAATCAAGCATCACCTCACGATCAGACCGCTTGAGACACACCGCGTAATCCACGGGAGTTACCGGTGACCGCCGTGGTCGTTGATGTTGACCCGGCAGAGTTTCCATTCAATCACCGAGGATCATAGATGTGAACCTCTCATAAATGTTCTCGATGATTGCTAAGATCCGTGAAGGACTCGATATGAACCATCGAATCATCAAGATCTTATTTGTTGATCAACAAGTGATTAAATGTCAAGTGTTCCTAAGAGATCTTTTGATGAATCTCGTGGCTCTAGACTCAATAGTGCGTTTTGGTTTTCCCGAGCGGAGACTAGGAGAGGGTCTCCTTCTTCAATACCAACGATCTCAAGAGAAAGCTAATAGGTTATGTAGGGTTCCCGTGAGAATGAAACAAGCTTCGCTGAGAGAAACTTGAGTGGCTAAGAAGGTTTAGTGCATGCGCCATCGGGTCCATGACGACTTTTAATCTTCAATACCAGTGTCACTAAGTGACAACCAAGAGTATATGAATTGAACCCTGTGTCCGCCCTAAGTTGAATAACTGAGGGCTATTTCTTTTCACCCTTTACTTTACATTTCTTTTGATTCTTCAACTCCTTCTTTCTCCGATTCTCATTTTCTCCTTTTATAATCATTCCTAAGGACTTCTAACACTAACTAATGGTAGTGTCCTTGGGTAGATCCCTCCGCTCAAGGATCATAGACTGTTATTCCTAACCTTAGTCACCTTATAACCCATGACTAACCTATGTTTGCCATTATAACCATCGAAGTTGAAATATCTCTCAAAGGGTTTGTGAATGAAAACATGTTTGAACCACAATGAGAGATAAGTTTTGCATAAATACTCCCTCCACGTGTGCTTAATAGTTTTAATGGTTAAATGCACAAGTGAGGAAAGAGCGCACTTTATGAATTGATCCACTAAAGATAGACAATCTCCCGAGAGACCGTTACGTTGAATAGTTAAAGAGTTACATTGTCGCCTTTTAGGTGACAACTAGCTCGATAACTACCTTGAAGGTGTAGACAAACCTCGAAAGGTTGTCATACCACGAGTTCATGTCTATCAAGAGCTTCTCGAATGGTACCTTCTACTAAGACGAGTCCTTTATAGACACGCTTACATCACTAGCGAACTAGCTTGAAATTATTACCCGTCGTGACAAGTCTTTTCGAAAGTTATAAATGCTTTGTACCGTCAATTCGTTGGTTAAGTCCGAGGTACACTGATTCATTTGCATTCAAGACAACATATTTCTTATCACACAAATTTTCTCCCTCAAAATGGCATATAAAATGTTATTTTTGAACGGTTGAGAATAAATATGACCATTTTGAGTGTTGCGGGAAGAGTGACCATCGTGAACAATTTGTGAACAAAGTTTTAATTCAAATACTCCCCTCAATTAGTGATATAAACGGTTGAGATTTTAAAATCATATTGGGAAGTACTTGTCTTTTTGAGCAAAACCTTGAAAATGAAAGGTTTGATAGGTTTTACTCAAAATTAAGAAGCATTCGCTCCTTTTATAAGGATTGTGGCACCGAGGCGCACTACGTGGTCCTTTCTTGACCATTACGGGTTGTACATCGTTATGTGTGCACAAGCCATTCACATATTTGATCATACTTCCAAAATCATATGAAGGAAACAATTCAAGGGTACCGTGAAGTGCAGTGATGTTCCTGTGAGCGCATGTATGCTGAAAGCCGTGATGTTTATCCCGGTCTACCACCAACATAGCTCTCAAGCGCCTCGAATCGATCCTTCGAACAACCGCTCATCAATCATGGTGATGATACGCCTCACATTCCTCCTGCCCCGAGAGTTCCGGCGGCTAGGATTCCCAACCTTCAAGCGTATATCTTTCAATCTGTATGCCAATCCATCCCTAACCATCTTCAAGGTATGATCCCGAATTTATGGAGCTCACTACACGCCATTAAGCGCTTCTGCGAAGTTCACCGCGTAAACAATGCCGAAAGGTTTCCGATGAGCGTAAGTTGTTTGAGCTGGTTGATGTCGAAGATCAAGTCGTGGTGGAGTGAAGTTTACACGCTTCGATATGATTCAACAACCATCCGGATATCTTCGACACGCTCTTTGATCACAATGCGCCTAATGAAGATGAGAACCGACTTGATGAATTCACGCTGAACTTCGGCCGAGAATTGTCGATACGACCGCACTTTGGCAAGGTACAAGTCTTCGATGTCGCTGAGTGACAAGTTCTCAAAGTCACCGAGAATTCATAGTCCTGCTCATCTTGTCGCTTGACTATGATATTCTTCAAGAATGTGTAGTCCCACTTAGACTTGAGATCAATGTGTTTGATGGCCACGATGTCCTTTGAACAAGACACTTCATGTTGAGACTTCCAACCGTGCAACTTCAGAGTAGATTCTTCGCGCTCGTGCCAATGATGAATCCCATACAATGCATCTTGGTCATATGCTTGAACGTTGTCGAAAACAAGTGAGTTGCACGCCTCGATAGCTATGCGGTTTGAGTAAATAGTCACCGGAATGGAAGAGTCAATGATGTAGCGATTTTGTGAACCATCGCCACCATGGAGAAGAAATTCCGTGTCTTTGTTGAAGAAATATCCGAAAGGAATCCTTGGTTCTTCCGGGTTGGCCGATTGTTGGTAGAGGTTTGGTCCAACAAGGTAATATGGAGGGTTGTTCCGCTTAGTGAAGTCGATGTTTGCTTCGGGTCGAGCCAATCCATGTTGTTAGACATGGCTCGAGCAATGTTTTCAAGGTGATATTCAACCTCGATTGCACTTTCCGATTGTTTTTCAATGTATGAATGCGCCATTCTTGATGCGCTCAACTCGGATTTCGCCATCTTCTTCACACGGAATCTTTCTTGCAAGATTTTGCATGCTCCAAGGTACCACCGCTCACCAATTCTTGACCTTCTTCGTGGTAGGAGTGTCGTTAACAAGAGTGGAAAACCAATCAAATTCGCAGCTTTATCG